>QXEO01002092.1:0-1267910 GCA_007115705.1 Dactylis glomerata
CCCGGTAGGGTAGGAGAGAGTAGAAAGACACAAGGTCTATGATTGACTTTATGCCGGGTTATCAAGGAAGGGCCTGGCCGGAATATAAGAGCATCGGCCAGGCCGGCATATAATGTGTATCCCGGCTGATACTTGGATATGCCGGCATAGCCGGAATACTAGTATAGGTGTGCCGGCATATACTCAGATATGCCGGCCTAACCATTTTGTGTGTTGTGCAGGAGCAGGGGAGGCCGGATTACCCGACCCTCGTAGGTCGTTGGTCCGGCATATAAGTCCTGGGTATGGCCAACGGTCATATCCGGGATACTTAAGTCAACCAAGGTGTCACATCCCTACAATCAAGGAAGAAAACATCCAAGCATGGTAGCAGAGTAAGATGGCAGGGTGCACAGTGGAGGTTACCTACCCTCACTGTGCACAAGTACAAGCTTACCTCAGAATGGTAAGGTCACAGTTCAAGAGGTACAAGGTACAGCAAGGGGAGTCCCATCGAGAGCAATCAGGGAGAAAGTCGTGGGCATCTGCCCTCGACAGCAAGTCCTGTTTGGAGTGTAGTTGGTGTCTCCTGGTCTTCTATGACCGTTGTAACCCTGGCCACCACTATATAAGGTGGCACAGGGAGTCCTAGCAAAGGGTTGGAAGGTTGGTCGCTGGGAGAAGGTTGAAGGTTTCTACACTTAGCAGTTCATCTTCCTTCTCTAGCAGAGAGCTTGGAAGCACCATTGTTGTGTACTACATCGACCCATATATACAATCAGTAGAGCAGGAGTAGGGGTGTTATCTCCTTACGAGAGCCCCGAACCTGGGTAGATCAGTGTCTCTTTCTGTCGTGCTTTTTAGCTCGTTCCCCTCTCCCGAATCCTCCAGCATCTAGTTCGGCCCCCATTTAAGCCATCCTATGGCATATGTTGTTTCACCACGACGACATTTGGCGCCCACCGTGGGGCAGATCGATATGCTGGGCGGAGTGTTTATTCGGACGGGGTCTGTGATAGCAGCTTCGGGAGTGCGCGTGGTCTCTGGCCTCGTCCAGAGGCTAGGCTCGCTCAGTTTCGTCAGTGACAACGCCGGTTGTCTCGGTGGCCGGCCGTTCCCCAGGGATGGCCGGATTATGTCTTTCGGTTCCCACGAGGTGTACGTGGGAACTGAGAGAATTTGCAGGAAGGAGGTGCTGGTGGCGTCGGATCCTCCGTCACATCGGCTGGCTCACGCTGGGCGTAGTGCTCGCTCAGTAGAGTCGGCTGAGGTGATGATGGCCGGCACATCCGTGCCACCGGCGGAAGATGCCGGCAAAGCAGCAGCGGCCGGAGCTTCTCCTCCGGAGCCGCCGAAGGTCAAGAGGTCGGCGCGTCCTCCGTTGGAGCGTGGGGAGAACCTGGCCGGCACTTCCGGTGTGCCGGCTAGGGGCGAGGTTCTTCTTCCCATCATCGACCGGCTTCTCGAGCCGGTGCGATCCGGCGTTGATCCGGAGCAGACAAGGAAGGTCCTGGAGGGATCTCGTCAGGCCCTCGTCGACGAGGCCCTGGCCATGAACCAGGAGCGCGAACGGTTTAACCGGCAACTCCGTGAGTATGAAGCAGCCCATGGTTTTACTCCTGTAGTAATCCGGCCTAGCCGGATAGAAGAGGTTAGAACTAGAGGCAGAAATCTTAATGATGAGATAGGAAAAGATGCTAGAGATAAGAGTCATACCGCAACTAGTACTGTGCCTAAGGTAGTCTATAGTTCGCCAGTAAAGAACCTTAGAGTGGCGGCCGAGGTAGCTAAGGATTTATCTTGTTTATCCGGCGAAGCACTGCGTGAGCAGCAAGCCCGGCTTAACCAACTTTTGTCTGAAGCTACAAAGCAGCAGGAGGCCTTCAAGAAGGCAAACCCAGGTGCCGGGGCATCCCAGTACATTGTGTCGGCGGGAGGTGCCGGCGCGAGGTCGAGGGGCCAAGCCTCGTCCCCGCATCCTAGCGCCCGGCGTGCCGGAAGTGTGACCTCTGGCCGCCGGGACAAGCAGATCCAGGTGTACGATCCGGCTGCCGCCGGAAAGCAGGCGATGGTGCAGAAGAATGTCGGCCAAGCTGACAAGTATGTCGGCAGCAAGAAGCCCGGCCAGAGTGTGCCGGCCGGGCATGAAGCAGCAGCGGCCGTTGGTGGCCGGAGTAACAGTGCAGCCCGGCGTCAGCAACAGGGCGCCGGAGGTGCAGCGCAGCAGCAGGGTGCAGGCCATCCGGGACATCGAGAGGATGACGGCAATTCCGCCCTTGCCAGGGCGGGATATCAGCAGCAGCATCAGCCGGAGCAGCAGCAGCAGATGATCGCAGGCCCAATAGCATCCCGGCTTGGACCTCGGTCCTTGGAAGCCAATGATGCACGTTTCAAGCTGGACAAGCTCCACCAATCAGAGTTGGTGGAGAGGCAAGGAGCTCCGGGCCCTATGTGTTTCGGACCCCGGATTATGGGGGAGCCGGTGCCTTACTTCTTCCAGCTCGCGCGTGGCGCGAGGACATATAATGGCAGTACGAAGCCGGAAGATTGGTTGGAGGATTACTCCACAGTGGTGAACATCGCCGGAGGAAACCTCAGATGGGCGGTACGATATGTGCCGCAGATGTTGGAAGGTCCAGCCAGGATATGGCTGAATAATTTGCCGGCCGGGAGTATCAACGGCTGGATTGATTTCGAAGAGCAGTTTGTGTCGAACTTTACCAGTACATACAAGAGGCCCAACCGTCCGCAGCAGCTGGCTAACTGCCGGCAAGGAGTGAATGAGACTGACCGTGACTATCTGACCAGGTGGTGCACGTTGCGCAATTCCTGCGAAGGAATCAATGAGCAGCAGGCCATCATGTGGTTCGCTCATGGGTGCCAACATGGCACCATGCTGTGGCAAAAGCTTCAGAGGCAAATGCCGGCCACGCTGGCCGAAACAATCAAGATCGCTGATAGTTATGCTCTGGGAGATCCCAAGCAGCCCAGTCTCGATTCACAAGGACAGGGGCAAACCCAGGGGAACACCAGCAATGCCGGGAGACCAGGGCAGTTTTATCGCCCGGATAACTGGAATAAGAGGAGAGATGAGCGGCCGGATTACCGGTATGGGGCAGCACAAGTTGCAGCTGTGGAGGAAGAGCAAGGGGGCGCCGGCAGTAGCCAGCGTCCGAGATATGAGAACTATCAGCAGCCTCAGCAGCAGCCGCAGCAGCAAGCACAGCCGTTCCAGAAGAAGAATGTCTGGACCAACAAGAATGCCGGCGGAGCCGCCGGCCAGAAGAAGCAGTGGCCGAAGTATACTGTGGGTCTTGCCATGGACAAGCCTTGTGTGTTCCACACATTCCAGCCGGGAAAGCCGGCAAACCATTTGACAAGGAACTGTTCGTGGCTGGACGACAAATTAGCAGGTCGTGCAGGTCCCTGGGGACCGGCTAGACCCTCTATCCCGGCAGCTCCATCGCCGTTGACAGGTGCCAATACAATTGCAGTCCCACCTAGGCCGGTTAATCCTGGGAATCAGAGCAACGCCGGAAATGCCGGCGTAAATCAAGTTGACCAGAGCTATAATCCGGAATATAACGCCGGAGGCCCAGGAGCGGGCCGGAATGAGTACAAGGAGTATGATCAGAGCTATATGGTCTTTGAGACCGAAAGAACAGACAAGCAGAGCTTGTACCGGCGGAGTCTGGAGGTGAATGCCGTTATGTCGGCTATGCCAAAGCTGATGTACTGGTCTGACCAGGCTGTTGGTTGGGACAGGGCAGATCATCCCCGGATCATGCCAAATCCCGGCGGATATGCTCTGGTGATGGATCCGACATTCGTCGGGCCGGCTAATAACGTAAGATTCAGCAAGGTCCTCATTGATAATGGAAGCAGCATCAACATCATGTATCGAGATACGATGGAGAAGCTGGGAATCAAGGAAAATATGCTGGAACCAAGCAAGACCACGTTCCACGGCATTGTGCCAGGACTTTCGTGTGCGCCGATGGGCAAGATCCGGATGGATGTCATGTTTGGCAGCCGGGATAACTGCAGGGTGGAAAACCTCATGTTCGAGGTGGTTGATCTGGAGAGCCCCTACCATGCTTTGCTGGGTAGACCGGCACTAGCAAAATTCATGGCCTCTACGCATGTGGCGTATCTAAAGATGAAGATGCCGGGACCCAAAGGAGTGATCACCATCATTGGTGATTACAAGCGTTCGATGGCATGTGCCACCGCCGGATCCAATCTGGCCGAGACTCTGATCATTGCAGAGGAGAGGAAGAGGCTCAAGCGAGCAGTAGAGATTGCTGAGACGGTTGTGGCCGGCAAATATATGCCGGGCCTGACAAATCCCGGCGGCAGTGCTTCTTTTCAAGTAGGCAAGGAAGTCAAAAAGGTGCCTCTGGATGAAGCTTTCCCGGAGCGCCATGCCCTGGTTGGGGCAAGTCTGGATCCCAAATAGGAAAGCGAGCTCATCAGCTTCCTCCGTGAGAATCGGGATATCTTTGCATGGTCTACTTCGGACCTGCAAGGTGTGCCGAGGGAGCTGGCTGAGCACGCATTGCACGTGAGACCCGATGCTAAGCCAGTGAAGCAGCCGCTCCGGCGGAATGCCGGCGATAGAAGGAAAGCCATATGGGAAGAAGTGGCCAGGCTCTTAGCCTCTGGCTTTATCAAGGAAGTACTTCATCCGGATTGGGTGTCTAATCCGGTTTTGGTGGAAAAGAAGAAAGACGAGCCCGCCATAGTGAAAGTATGGCGGATGTGTGTTGATTACACCAACTTGAACAAGGCATGTCCTAAAGATCCATTCCCGCTGCCTCGGATCGATCAAGTGATTGATTCCACAGCCGGATGTGAACTGTTATCATTTGTAGATGCCTATTCTGGTTTCCACCAGATCCCCTTGTTTGAGCCAGATCAAATAAAGACATCCTTTATTACCCCGTACGGGGCTTATTGCTATCTCACTATGCCGTTCGGTTTAAGAAATGCCGGCGCAACTTACCAAAGGTGTATGCAAAAGTGTTTGCACGATCAGATAGATAAAAATGTGCAGGTATATGTCGATGATATCGTCATAAAAACCAAGGAGAGCAAGACTCTCATAGATGATCTTCGGGAAACCTTTGGGAACCTGAGGAGATTCCGGATGAAGTTGAATCCGGCTAAGTGCACCTTTGGTGTGCCGGCGGGCAAGTTGCTCGGTTTCCTTGTTTCCAGCCGGGGTATTGAGGTGAATCCCGGCAAGATTCGTGCCATAGAAAGGATGAAGCCGCCGACAGATTTGAGGGAAGTACAGAAGTTCACTGGGTGCCTCGCATCCCTGAGCCGCTTCATAAGCCGGCTGGGAGAGAAAGCTCTGCCGTTATATCAGTTGATGAAAAAGTCCGACACATTTGTCTGGACAACGCAAGCAGATGCAGCTTTCAAGGATTTGAAACAGTTGTTGTCAACAGCGCCGGTATTAGCGTCTCCGATGCCCCGGGAGCCAATGTTGCTCTATATAGCGGCAACCAACCGAGTTGTCAGTGCTGTGGTGGTAGTAGAGCGAGAGGAAGGAGGCAAAACCGTGCAGCGGCCGGTATATTATCTGAGTGAAGTCCTCTCCACCTCAAAGCAAAATTACCCCCACTATCAGAAGATGACCTATGGTGTCTATATGGCGGCCAAGAAGCTCAAGCATTACTTCCAAGAGCATCCAATCCGGGTAGTGGCCGAGGCCCCTATCTCGGAAATTATAGGCAACAAAGATGCCAGCGGCCGGATAGCAAAGTGGGCAATAGAGCTTTCACCATATACACCGTAGTACGATAAGAGGGATACAATCAAGTCCCAGGTCTTGGCTGATTTCTTTATTGACTGGGCCGAGATACAGTATGAGCCACCATTGCCAGATGCCAATTATTGGAGGATGCATTTCGATGGGTCCAAGACAATCCATGGCTTGGGTGCCGGCATAGTTCTCAGTTCACCAAAGAATGACCAGCTGAGATATGTCCTGCAGATTCACTTTGCAGCATCAAATAATGTGGCGGAATATGAGGCACTTGTGCATGGCCTGAAGGTGTCTAAGGACATAGGAATTCGCCGGATTATGTGCTTCGGGGATTCTGACTTAGTGATTCAGCAGTGTTCCGGCATATGGGACGCGCATGATGCTAACATGGCATCATACCGTTTCCTAGTGCAGCAGTTAAGTGGTTACTTTGAAGGTTGTGAGTTCCGGCACGTTCTCCGGGCTCAGAACGATGCAGCCGATGCATTGTCCAAGCTGGGGTCTTCCCGAGATTCAATCCCGCCCGGCATTTCGCTGGAGCATCTGAGGAAGCCATCGATCAAACCCTCGCCGGAGTCATCCTCCATTTATGTCCCGCCAGGTCCGGAGGAAGCAGTTCCGATGGAGATAGATGCCGGAGCCAGGACGGATAACCCGGGGACTGTTTCCTCAGTCCCGGGGACTGGGCCGGCATATGCTGTTAGTACAGTATTCCGGAGCAAAACTAAAGGCAAGGGTAAAATGTGCCAAGAGGTTGTGCCGGTATACCCGGGGACTGCTCCGGCATACCCGGGGACTGATTCTTCAGTCCCGGGGACTTCGCAGCCCATGGAGATCGATTATGTGTCGGTCGAAATGATGGAAATAGATCAGGCAGTGTTCACTGTCAGGGAAGTGCCCTCATGGGCACGTCCTATCATGAACTTCATGGTGGATGGTCAAGTGCCGGCGGATGAAACCGAGGCCCGCCGGGTTATAAGGAGATCCAAAGCATATACCATCATCAACAAAGAAATATACAAGAGAAGTACCACCGGAGTATTGTAGAGATGTGTCGAATCTGCGGAGGGTCAGGAGATGCTCCGGGAAATTCACCAGGGGGAGTGTGGTCACCATGCTTCGTCCAGGGCATTGGTGGCAAAGGTATTCCGGCATGGCTTTTATTGGCCAACGGCACTGCAAGAGGCAGAAAACTTGGTCCGGAAATGTAATGGGTGTCAAAGATATGCCCACCAGATTCATCAGCCGGCATCTGCCCTGAAAACTATCCCAATAACCTGGCCCTTTGCTGTTTGGGGCCTGGATATGGTCGGGGCTTTTAAGCCGGCCAGAGGGAAAATGACCCATATCCTGGTCATGGTGGACAAGTTCACCAAGTGGATTGAAGTGAAGCCCATAAGCAAGTGTGATGGTCACACAGCAGTGAAATTCTTAAAGGACATAATCTTGAGATATGGTGTTCCTCATAGCATCATCACTGACAATGGGTCAAACTTTGCCCAAGGGCCATTTGCCAGATTTTGTGAGGAGGTGGGAATCCGGCTGGACGTTGCGTCGGTTGCCCACCCTTGTGCCAATGGCCAAGTAGAGAGATCGAATGGGCTAGTATTATCCGGCATAAAACCCCGGCTGATAGAGCCCCTGGAGAAAACTCCGGGATGTTGGCTAGATGAGCTGCCAGCAGTGCTGTGGAGTTTAAGAACAACTCCGAATAGATCAACAGGCTACACACCATTTTTCCTGGTGTATGGAGCAGAAGCTGTGCTTCCAACAGATGTAATACATGATGCACCAAGAATAGTGCTATATACTGAGGAAGAGGCTAAAGAAGCCAGAGAAAATGATGTTGATCTGCTAGAGGAGGCAAGGGAAATAACTCTGTCAAGAACAGCAGTATATCAGTAGAACCTCAGACGCTATCATGCGCAGAAGGTAAATCCAAGGAGATTTCAAGAGGGAGATCTAGTACTCCGGCTAAAGCAAGGAACAGAAGGCCGGCATAAGTTAACTCCTCCATGGGAGGGGCCATTCATTGTGAGCAGAGCTCTGCACAATGATGCCTATTATCTTATAGATGCGCAGGACCCCAAGAAGAATAAGGCGGACAGGTCCGGAGAAGAAACCAAGAGGCCATGGAACATAGCTCTACTGCGCCCCTTTTACTCCTGAGCAACACAATGTATGTATTTCCATATTTTCCTTTGTATGCCGGCGTGTTGTGCCGGCACAAGACTAATGAATAAAATACCGGCATCCCGAAGAAGCTGGGTAACTAGCTCCGAGGTATATTTGTTGTTTATTTACAGTTTTTTGTTATATGCCGGCTGGCTTTATTTGAATGTTTTCTATGTCGGCCTAGTAATGTGTCGGCACCAAAGGCCACTCTTCGACTCAGCTGCTGTCCGAAACCCGGCTTCATGGCTAGCAAGAGTAGATGCCGGAGATTGTCTACACATGGAAAACGGCTAAGGAAGTACAAAGCAAGCGAACCGACATTTTCGTTAAAGCTAAAGTTAAAATTTAAAGTGTCGGATGATTTGAAGTCTAAGTTTCAAAGTTAAAGTACTGTATGTTCGATGAAGCAACCTTGAGACTCATACGTCGAAAGCCAATTGAGGTAGACAAGCAGCCAAGGTTGTGAAATTGAGGAAACAGGAAAACAACTCGGTGACTTAGCCAAAAGATGATCCGGCATTAGTAACAAGCAAACCAAGATAAAACTTGTTCAGGTAGAAAACCAAAGGAAATTAAACGTGTATATTACAACTGCACCCGGCATACCGGGGATCTGATAAAGCTTAAAGTGTTTTTGGTGCAAAGATTCAAGGGGCAGACGCGGGGCCGCCAGCAGGTGGAGCAGTAGCAGTCGAGATGTCGGCCTCAGGTGTGCCGGACGCAGCAGATGGAATGGAGCCGTCGCCTCCGCCCGGGGCAGATGCCTGTTCCGGAGCTTCAGTGTCGGCTTCCTCAGCTTCATCTTCATCTTGGCTGGAGTCGGAACCCTCAGCAGCGGCAGATGTCCCGGCATCGTCATTCTTCTCCGGCTCGCGGATGTCCCGGACGAATTTGTCGGTGTCGGCATAGTCCACATAGCTGTGGGCCAACTCTCGCCAGCGCCGGATATGTTCCGGATCCGTGGTCCAGATGGATCCTTCGCGCACGGTGCGCAAAGTCTCCAAGTCTGCCTTTTCGTACCAAGACAAGAAGTAGTTGAGGGCTTCGTCAGCTCCAACCCTCGCGCCGGAATCTCGCCACTCCCGGAGGCGAACCTTGGCAAGCTGCAGGTCGTTGCCGAGGTCAACCGGGTCAGTGGGAGTCCTTTGTCCCGGCCAGAGGGCAGAGAATGCCTCCTGGGCGCCGTAGAAGAGCTCTTTAGTGTAAAGGGTCATGGCCTCCTTCCGGGACTGCAGGGCCAGCAGCTGCTCCGACATGTCCCAGTTGGGCGAGTCAACCGGAACACCCCGGTTTTCTCGGTCCAACTGCAAAGCCCTCTCAACGTCAGCGACGGAAGCGGGAAACATGCCTGCAGAATAGAAACAATGTTAGCAAAAGGAAAATATGTCGGCATAGATGCTATGCCGAAAAAGATTACACTATGTCGGGAAGGATAAAAGGGGAAAGGATTTGAAGCTTACGGGCAAGGTCGGCATTCAGCTGTGCAACTGTAACCTCCCATTTGGTGGCCTGCTCCTTCAGGCTATCCAGTTCAGCATGGGCGTTGGCGGCATCAGTCTCGGAGGTAACAAGCAGGGTATGGGTTTTCTTCAGTAGGCCCTCCCTCTGTTCCTTTTCGTCCAGCAGCTCGGTGATCCGGCCCTTTAACTGCTCAACCTCGGCCTTGTGACCGGCATCCCGGTCGTCCAGTTGCTTGGCCACATCCACCGAGGACACACAATCCTGGTGGCGTGCCTCCAGTGCAGCCTTCTCATCTGCAAAGATTTCAAGTTAAAAGGATTTGAAGAAAGAAAACAGTGACAAAGAGTAAAGGATTTGAAGTATAAAGTAGCTATCCGGGTAACAGCAGGATCCGGCATACCAGTAAGCTCTTTCACCCTCTTGAGAAGCTCGGTGACTTGCGCTTCGGCACCAGCTGAAGAATGTCGGCACAAGGTTACGTGTCGGCAAGAGTAAGCATTGCAAAGTAAAGAGAGGAAAGATATCCGGCATATAGCGGTATGTCGGCAAAGATTACCTTTCTGGGACAGCTCCTGCTGAAGCTTGCTGTGTGCGTCAGATAGCTTCCGGTGCTCGCACACCAACTCATGGAACATGTCGGCCCGGGTGTTGTTCATGCGCTGCAAAAATGCCGGGATTTGAAATGTCAGCAGAGAAATTTGACATGATAATTAAAGTGAAGATTTTATCAAGTGATCATTCTTTTAAAGACCCGGCACAGGTGCTGCGCACCTATCCCGGCTCTCGGTGACTAGGATTTGAAGCTCGAATCGAGCTTATATCCCGGTCAAGAGGATTTGAAAGATAATAGAGATGTGAAATTGTTAAAGACCCGGCACAGGTGCTGCGCACCTATCCCGGCCCTCGGTGACTAGGATTTGAAGCTCGGATCGAGCTCATATGTCGGCAGTTAATTCAAAAGAAGCTAGCTAAAGGACTATGAGAAAATCCCGGATGTCCATATCCCGGACAGCCGACATTTTCGGGGACTGGGGATATGTGTGTAAATAGAGAGGACTTACGTTGGTGGCAGAGGCCAACTTGTGAAGTCTTTGCTGGATGCTGAGGAGCTCGCTGGCGATCGGTATGGGCTTCGCTGCCAGGAAGTCGCTTGGGTCGCCACTGGTCTTGGCTTCGGCCAGCTTCTTGCTCCTTGAGTCCGCAGTGTCCATGTTGCTGGCGTCGTTCCACTTGATGCACTGCTCCTTAAGAGAGCCGAGGCTCTCATCACTTTTCGTCGCAAGAGGGACGAGGCCCTCGAGTTCTGGGGTGTCGAAGAAGCTTTTCCGGTACCCCGGCCGGGCTGCTGCCCTGCCAAGATGCAGGGCCAGAGCAGAGCTGGTCCCGGACGCTGCCTTAGGAGGAGCAGTTGCGGCAGATGGTGTGCCGGACTTGGCCGGCTGAATCTTCAACGTGCTGGTCTTGGCCGGTGCAGTGGACTTGGCCGGTGCAATGGTCTTGGCCGGTGCTGGGGTCTTGTCAGCTGAAGGAGTCTCGGGTGCGGGCTGTTCCGGCGCGGCCGGTACATCTTGGCCAGCAGGAGCGGGATCCGGAATAGTCCGGACCTCTGGCACTAAAGGGCCTTTGCCCTTGATGTCTGTGCCGGCGCTCTTGTTGCTTGCGCCGGCATCTTCAGTTGTGCCGGCGTCGCTGGTGGGCGCGCCGGAGTCTGGTGCTTCTTGGTGGGCTCCTGTGTCCATATGGACATCAGGAGCCGGAGGTTCCTGTTGAGCCCCCGAGTCCATGTGGACGTCGGGGGCAGAGGTGTCTTGTTCCGGCGGAGGAACGTCCTTCGCCGGAGAGGAGGTCTTGTCGGGCGCAGGCGAGGATGCCGACGCCGGGGAGCTCGTGTGACTGGCGGAGGGAATGTCGGAGGTAGCAGGGGCAGCGGGCTTGGTAACCTTCGGGTCGCCGCTCAAGCCAGAAGCTTGTTCCGGCTCAAGAGGAGCACTGAAAGAGAGAAAACACCAAGTCAGTAATACAAACAAGAGATATGTCAGAAGAAATGCAAAGAAAAGGAAATTTACCCCGAGGCAACAGGCCTCTGTTTCTTCTGTTTGGGCACGCAGACCTTCTGCCTTTTCGACCTCTGAGGTATGTCGGACGGGGGCTTCACACCTCGCTTCCGGCCGGCACGTCCGCCGGTGGAAGGAGGTCCCTGGTTCAGAGGGGCGGCGTCGATAACGATATCGTCCGGGATAGCTGAGGACGGCATTGGAAACTCGTAAGCAATAGGGGTTTCTGGAAAGGCGTACGCAAGTGGCATCGGGTCATAGTACATCAGGATCTCCTCGTCAGAATCAATCTCACTCCGGTCTTGAGTATAATGCCGGGATGAAGAGCCCTTACCCATGGCAGCTGCAGCACGGGTGCTCCTGGGAAGCTTATCCCAATGATCCGGATCTTCAACATCCGCAACGGTGCGGTCCGCCGCGATCTTGATCCGGGAGTTCTCCATGGTTTGGAAGCTGAATTTCTGTATAAACAGCAAAGTCAAGTATTCAGACAAGGAAATATGCCGGTGGAAGAGGTATGTCGGATCAATATGATATGTGTCGGCAAACAGACATGTGTCGGCTTAAGTATCTATGTGTCGGACATGGACTTTATGTATCGGATAAGATGGTTTACCGTTGGGGCGGGCCTATCCCGGCTGTATGGTTCTAGCCCCCAGGCAAAAGTGGCCTGAGAGGACTTGCAGACATCCTTAATCCGGCGCAGAATGTCGGCCGGAGTCAGCTCGTGTGTGGAGTGCCGGGTGGGGTCCATTGGCCCGCTCATCTGGCAGATCTTGTGCGACCGGCGCTGCAGAGGGGAGACGCGCCGGCTTATATAGCAGGCCACCAGGTCTTGAGGAGTAAGGCCGGCATCCCGGAGCTCGCCCTTAACCCGGTGGAGCGCGTTCACCGGCAGCACCGAATTCTTCGGGTTATAGGTCCAATTCTTCATGGCCAAGGGTGGCTCGTCCACGAATGGCGGCAGGTTGAGCAGATCCGTGTCGGTGGTGTTCTTGACGTAGAAGAAGCTTTTCTGCCACTTCTTGCAAGATTCCAGGAGTTCCACCTTGGGGAAGTCCGAGCCCTTCCGGGACATGATGGTGGCCGCGCCGCAGAGGGTCATGGGCCGGTCCTTCTTTTCCTGGGCCGTCTCCGGCGGGTCGTCCTTGCTCCGGGGCGGCTCTTGGACGACTTGCTTCCGCAGTTGGAAGTACTTCGCCCAGCCTTGAGTAAGGGCCTCTATGCCGGCATAGCCCTCGCAAAAAGCAGCGAAGGCGGAGAGGATCATCACGGCATTGGCCGGGATATGATGAGGTTGTAGGTCGTAGGTGTTGAGGAAGTCCCGGAAGAAGTCCGATGCCGGCAGACCAAAGCCCCGCTCGAAGTGGGCGATGAAGACGACGCGTTCGCCGGGTTCAGGTGCCGGCACAGTTTCTCCCGCTGGTAGCCAGCATGCTACGCCCTCCGGGACTCTCCTGGTGGAGGTGACCCAGGATATCTCGGCCGGAGTAACCTCCGACCCCTCCCAGCCGGAGCGTCCTTGAGCTCGGGCCGAGGTATCTTCCTCAGAGGCCGAGGTAGCCGTCATGCTTGAAGATGCCATCTTAGTGGCCGGGATAAGGCGTGAGAGCCGGAGTCCCGTGGTGTTATTCCTATCAAGGCCGGAGAAAAGAGGGAGGTTAGTCTCTCCGGCATACCACTCTCACAGATGTTAGCAGGAATAGAAGATCTATCGAGACAGTTAAAATAGGAAACAAATAAGGGTAAAACTCCTAAAGATGAACACCTGCGAGCGTTGCCTAGCAATGCTAGTCGAATCAAAGGGAAAACTAGCTCTGAAACCGAAGCAGATCTGTGCAAGTGGGGCTACCGGTGCGAAGTTGTAAAAGGCGTGAAAGAGGAAGAACAGAGGGAGGTCTCACCGGAGCTTGGCCGGCGACGATGGAGCGGCGGCGAGCGTGCAGGAAGATCCAATCTCCCTGCAATGCTGCAGAGAGAAGAGGCGGCGGCGGCGGCGTCGTCAAAGGTGATGCCGTGCGTCGTCGGGCGTCGGCGTCGGCGGGGAGCAGGTCGGCTGCGGCGGCGATGCTGCTCTTCGGACCGGCGGTGGAGCGCAGGAGGCAAAGTAGCAGGCGAGGAAGGCGAGGAAGACGATGGTGGTGGGGGGTAAAAAGATACGTTTACCCCCGCCGCCCTATTTATAGGTCTACCGAGGAGGCCGGTCGTGGGGGTCGTGGGGAGGATAGTGCTCCACTCCCCCGACCGTTTCTGCGGCGAGGCGCCACGTGGCGGCACAGAGTGGGGCGGCGGTTCCTGTAACCGTGCCATGACGCAATGATGCAAGAAGTAACTGCTGCACTGTGAACCGTCGCATCGTGGGTGACTGTTCGAGGTGGCAGGGCAGTTACAAGTTTCGAGGCAAAGTTGTCGGACATGGCTTCTCGAGGAAGGCTCGTCTATATGTCGGATTAATTGCCCGATGTATATGTTCCGTCCGGAATACCCTAGGGACCGGCCGGAATAAGTTTTGGAACAGGAACAGAGGCCGGGATATGTGCAGATGTGCCGGCATATAATCTGATCGCCGGGGCATAATGAAGAAAGGTATGTTGAACCTGTCAAGGCTCCACAGTTATGACTGGGGAACCTCGGCAGCTTCGGGGACTAGTGTCGGGGGGATGACCCCCGGTAGGGTCAAGAGAGTAGAAAGACACAAGGTCTATGATTGACTTTATGCCGGGTTATCAAGGAAGGGCCTGGCCGGAATATAAGAGCATCAGCCAGGCCGGCATATAATGTGTATCCCGACTGATACTTGGATATGCCGGCATAGCCGGAATACTAGTATAGGTGTGCCGGCATATACTCAGATATGCCGGCCTAACCATTTTGTGTGTTGTGCAGGAGCAGGGGAGGCCGGATTACCCGACCCTCGTAGGTCGTTGGTCCGGCATATAAGTCCTGGGTATGGCCAACGGTCATATCCGGGATACTTAAGTCAACCAAGGTGTCACATCCCTACAATCAAGGAAGAAAACATCCAAGCATGGTAGCAGAGTAAGATGGCAGGGTGCACAGTGGAGGTTACCTACCCTCACTGTGCACAAGTACAAGCTTACCTCAGAATGGTAAGGTCACAGTTCAAGAGGTACAAGGTACAGCAAGGGGAGTCCCATCGAGAGCAATCAGGGAGAAAGTCGTGGGCGTCTGCCCTCGACAGCAAGTCCTGTTTGGAGTGTAGTTGGTGTCTCCTGGTCTTCTATGACCGTTGTAACCCTGGCCACCACTATATAAGGTGGCACATGGAGTCCTAGCAAAGGGTTGGAAGGTTGGTCGCTGGGAGAAGGTTGAAGGTTTCTACACTTAGCAGTTCATCTTCCTTCTCTAGCAGAGAGCTTGGAAGCACCATTGTTGTGTACTACATCGACCCATATATACAATCAGTAGAGCAGGAGTAGGGGTGTTATCTCCTTACGAGAGCCCCGAACCTGGGTAGATCAGTGTCTCTTTCTGTCGTGCTTTTTAGCTCGTTCCCCTCTCCCGAATCCTCCAGCATCTAGTTCGGCCCCCATTTAAGCCATCCTATGGCATATGTTGTTTCACCACGACGACAGAAATATCCGGCCCCGGATCTGGACGACGCGCGCGAAGTGCTTAGCAGTTTTGGGGGGGGGAGGGCGGAATATCCGGTCCAAACTTGGACCAGATTATCCGGCCCTGCTGTACTGCAATGGCTACAATCCCGAGAGGGGTATAAATATCCCTCCCCTTCTTCAAGCTTAGGTTAGCTCATTTTCCCCTCTCTCTCCCTCCATTGTTGACCTTGGAAAGCTTGCCCATCTCTCAATTCCTTCCATGATTCTTGCATATCTTTGAGGGAAAAGAGAGAGGAGATCTAGATCTACATTTCCACCAATCACTTTCTCCTCTTTGTGAGGGGAACCCATTGGATCTAGATCTTGGAGTTCTTTGTGGATTTCTTCCTTTGTTCTTCCTCTCATATCCCTCCATAGCATTTGTTGCTTTGGTAGGATTTGGGAGAGAAGGATTTGAGCACTTTGTGTGTTCTTGCCATTGCATTTGGTGCATCGGTTTGAGTTCTCCTCGGAGATTCGGTAGTGAAAGTTTGTTGAGATTTTTACTCTTGGGTTCTTGGAACCCTAGACGGCTTAGTGGCTTAGTGGTTACTTGGGGACCTCCAATTGAGTTGTGGAGATCTTCCCAAGCTTTGTGGTGCCTCCGTGGCAATTACTTGGGGACCTCCAATTAAGTTGTGGAGATCTTCCCAAGCTTTGTGGTGCCTCAATGGCAATTCTTGGGAGCCTCCAATTGAGTTGTGGAGATTGCCCCAAGCTTGTATGGGTTCGGTGACCGCCCTCAAGTGTCCCATAGTGGTCGGGTCTTCCATCTTGGTGGGAGGGCTCGAGGAGATTACGGTGAGCCTCCGTGGCGTTTGGGGAGCCTTGTGCCTCCACACCGCTCCAACGGAGATTAGCACTCGCAAGGGTGTGAACTTCGGGATACATCATTGTCTCCGCGTCCCTCGGTTATTTCTATACCCGAGCTCCTTTACTTATGCAATTTACTTTGTGATAGCCTTCGTGCTTGAAGTTATATATATCTTGCTATCTCATAGTTGCTTATCTTATCTAGCATAAGTTGTTGGTGCACATAGGTGAACCTAGTTTGTTTAGGTTTTGTATGCTTGGCAAATTAAACGTTAGTTTTATTCCGCATTTGTCAAGCCACTCATAAAAGTTTTAAATTGCCTATTCACCCCCCCTCTAGGCGACATCCTTGTACTTTCAGTATCCCTCTCAAGCAACCCTACAATTATGATACAAGAAGTCTCTTGTGTCCCCAACACACCCAATACACTTGTCAGATGTATAGGTGCACTAGTTTGGCGAAGAGATAGTGAAATACAAGTAATATGGATGATTATAAGTAGTAAATGTAATCTGAAATAAATATTGCTGCGAGCAAACAAGTAACATAACTGAATGTAAATGGTGTTTCAATGCTTAGAAACAAGGCCTAGGGATCATACTTTCACTAGTGGACACTCTAAACAAATATAACATAATTGAACACATAAATATCTATCTTCACTATGTTACTCTAAACTATTCTCCGATGGATAACGAACACTAATCATGTGTAGGGCTACGAAGCATTCCTCAAAGTTCACATTTCCCCAAACTAGATTGCTCCACACTATCACCTTGAGCGCACTAGATGGTTCCAAAAAACACCAACAATTCATAGAGACACTAGCCAAAGAGACACACATAATGCACACATTGTCATCCTTCACATCATGGTACAAGGTGTCTCCAGAAATTACAATAATAAAGCACTGGAGTAGCATAATATATGAAGAACAACATCTACCAATTCAACTAGATACAAAGATCATGATCACATATATATCACATCATGGGGGAGAGAGAGGTGAACCACATAACTACCGGTAGAGCCCTTAGCCACAGGGGAGAACTACTCCCTCCTCATCATGGGAGACAGCAACGTCGATGGAGATGGCGGTGAAGTCGATGGAGACGGTGGTGGAGGTGATGGAGTCGATGGAGATGGCTCCGGGGGCACTTCCTCGTCCCGGCAGGGTGCCGGAACAGAGACTTCTATCCCCCGAAACTCGTTAGTGGCAGTGGCGGAGCTGCGGAACTTCTTGTGAAAAAACATCAATTGATTTAGGGTTTTCGCGTTAGAGACCTTTTATAGGCGGAAGGGCGATGTCAGAGGACAGCCAGGACCCCCACACCATAGGGTGGCGCGCCCTAGGGGTCACCCGCGCTACCAGGTGGTGTGGTTGCCCCTGGCCCCCCTCCAACTCTTCTTTGGACTCCATCTCATGTCGGGGGGAAATAGGAACTTCGGAATTCGTTTCGTCCAATTCTAAGAATATTTACTGTGTAACTTTTTTGAAACACAAAAATAGCAGAAAACAGGGAACTGGCACTGTGGTATCTCATCAATAGGTTAGTTCCAGAAAACACATAAAAATGCCACGAAGTGTAAACAAAACACAAAGCAATTGGTGTAAAACAAGCATGGAACATTAAAAATTATAGATACGTTTGAGACATATCATTGCTCAGCCGCTGCCCATCGCAGCCCTCGCCGCTTCGATGTTGCAGCGATGGGCCTTGGCGTGGGCGGCAGCATGCTCCTCCACTAGCCTAGCCGCTGTCGCCCTCCTCTTGGCGGCCATGAGCTCCTGCGCCGACTGGTCGCGGCGCTGCATCTCGAACAACACGAGGACCGCCCTCTGTTCCACGGTGGCCTCCTCTGCCTCTACGTCCGTCGGCAGCTGGGTGAGGAACTCTTCATCATTGGAGTCCTCCTCCACATCGCCCTGTGGTGGAGCTGGCTCCTACGGCGGCAGCAGCGGTGGAGGTGGGGGCGGGGGTGGGGGCGGCGCGCTGGAACCACCGTGGGGGAGCATGGCGTAGGTTGTGAAGAGGCGACGAGGCATTTTCTACCGGTAGTTGGAGGATGTGAACTTAGTGGCGAGGCGATGAGTTATTTATAGTCGGAAGCGGCGGGAAAATGAAGGAGAAGGGGAGGGAAGCAACAAGATGGCATTCATTTCACGCCGACGTGTGCTTCGACGCAACGGCTCACTGCGCCGCTGCAGAGCTGCTGCCATTTGCAGCGCCATTACTCGGCACAGGAGACGAGGCGAGCGGAGACAATGAAGTGTCGGTGGTGTCGCTAACAGTGGGCCATGCGGCAAAACATGCGCCCAGCCGGCGCCCCCGCTCGCCCCCCGTGGACAGGGTTTGGATTGGGTGCGCCGGATGAAAACATGCGTCGCGCCGGATGGAAAAACGTTTGGGGGCGTGACTAGGCGAGACTTTCTACGCCGGTACCCCCAAATGGCGTTTGGTGGCCTTTAGGTGGGCGAGTGGAGATGCTCTTAGACTTTGCTTGGTTCAGCTCATATTCAAATTTGATTAAGCTCATAGTGAGTCAAGTTAAATGCCAAGTTGTAAAAATAGGTTTATACTCAACCTATAACAATCTCGAGTTAAGAAATGTAATAACAAAATCACTTTTGCTTGCATATCTCTGTCTCTACGTGTTGACACCCGTTTTGGGCCAATAGAAAAATCACTTTGATCTTCAAGTCATAAATGGATAATTAGGGCCAAATTCAAATATTCATAACAATATATAGAGAAATCAGAAAATTATGAAATCAATTGCATATGAAAGATAAAAAATAATATTTATTAAATAGAATCATACATGTGTACATTTACATACCACAGAGTGATCAGATTACAAAAATCTGAAAATAAAAAGAAAAGGAAGAAAACCAAAATCTACACCTATCTAACTTGATCTTCACCATCTTCTTCTTCTTCTTCTTCTCTTCACCTGCAATGCAACCAGAGACATCAGTAAAAACTTTTGGTTATGTTTAAAATGTTGGTTAGGCCTAGGGCAAACCTTTTTATTTGGAATCCATTATTATTAAGTCCAGAAACTGGTTCTGAACTTAATTAGCTAGGGCAATGATCAAACCCAAATAAACAGAATAGAAATAAGAAGAAATTCACAGTTTAGAAACAAGATAGTTGTTGCAGTAAACCAAACAAGTAGGCCAGCTAGATGACCTAGTTAAATCTAGGAAATACTTTAGACAAAAATCTGAAAGAATAGGATATCACATTAGCAGCTAAAATATTTCTAACGGCGAATATCAAGCAATGAACTAATGCATCAGAAAATCACCCTAGCCAGGATTCCATGATAAAACAAACACAATGAAATTTATTCAGTAATTAAAGGACCAAGATCTTACTAAACAAGATTAGCAAGTGATAGCAGCTAGGCTAAGTCAGAGACCAAAATCTTCAGTATATTAACAACAAGAGATGATATCATCTCAAACAACACAATTTGAGCAAATAGAAACAAGTTTTTAGCAAGATGATTAAAGAAATGAATATAAAATTCACCATGATTAACAGATACATGATTTTCATGCATCTGAGCTAAAATCCAAGTTAGAGAGACGGTTCAGAACAGTAACCAAGCAGCTTCATCACCAAATGCATGCAAATAGGTGTCAGCACCACAGTGAATCCCCAACACTATAAATACCCCTTCTTCCACACTAGTTCACTCACAAAAATTCTCAGAGCAGCTCATAAGAACACCTTGAGACCAGAGGCTAAAGGTTAAGAGCAAAAGCTCATAGATTCTTCCAAGCTAGAGGCTGGGAGTGAGAAAAGGTGCAAGCTGACCATTGGTGAGTAGCCCACACCACATCTTGCACACTAGTAGGTAGGAGAAGGACCAGAGCAAGGAGGTGCTGCTCAAGCTGGACCAGGCAGAGAAGTACTGCCAAGGTCAAGCTCATCTTCATCAAGGCAGAGAAGTACTGCCCATCTACATCAAGCACACTTTGGAAACTTCAAAGGTTGTATTACTAGGATTAATATTAGCAGAGAGGGAGTGATACACACTCACTTGGCAAGCTTACTATGAACCCCATGAAAATGACGAACACCACAGCCATGCCACAACCATTAAAATTCTCTATGTGAGCTCAAGGAAGAAGATGAAGTGTAACACTGGAAGTGATCACTTGCTTCATAATCTTACTAGACAACACCCATATACATACATATCTAAATCCTAAGATTCAGAGAACTTGTGTTAATACTTAGAAGGAAATGATAGTTGCAAGATCTAAGAGATGCAACTAGTGTACTACTACATGTACTTTACCACTTGCTCAAGTCAAATTTCTGAATGAATGTGTTAACCGAATCTCTATCAGAACACTGAATGAGAATTCAGAGTTCATGGTGTTGAAGCAAGCAAACTAGAATTTCTAGTACTAGCAGTGATCAAACATAGTATCTAGAGCAATAGAAACATAGGGAAGCATCCCAGAACCTACTGACAGTATAAGAACTCAACACTGTCAAAGATAGTGCAAGGTTCAGAGTGTAAAACTCACAGCAAGCAAATCATGCTCAAACTTGCATTTCTATATGGCTAAGAACACCACTAGGAATTTTAACAGTAGCTAGAGCATCAGAGCATAAATGAACTGAAGAAATTCTTTAGAGTACCAAAACCCTAATTCCAAAATTGGGGGAAATCAAGGGGATATCTAGAGTAGTGATAGAGCAAGAGGAAGAGAGGAGAGAGATGTACTTACTTGTTCATGGAGCCAAGCTCCATTGGAGGTGAAGCAGAGGTGGCCGTAGCCATGGCCTAGGTCATCAAGGAAGAGCACCTCGATGCAGCCCAAGCCAGTGATCCTAGGTCACCATAGGGAGCTGAGTGAACTAGCTTAGGCAAGGGGAGAGACCAAGCTCATCAGAAACGACAAACTCCTTGGATTGAAACCCTAGCAGATCCAGAGAGTAAGCGTGAGGATGCAATCGAGCACCTAGCTTGAATCCTTTGGTGAGAAGGTAGAGCAGAGAGAGGTGAGCGTTTTGGTCGTGACGGCGAGGCTAGGAGTGGCCGGTGATGGCCAGAGCACGCCGATGATAGCGAAGGCGACTCAGTCGCCATGGGCATCGCACGAGTGAGAGAGGTGAGGGAGAGAGTGAGTGGGTTCGGTCTGACCGAACGGGTTCGGTCGGTTTGACGAAGGGCTGACAGGTGGGCCCCACCTAAAGTTTTTCTGTGAATTGTTTTAATTCCAGGGGTCTAACTATAAAACAGTAATAAATTTTTATTTAGCAGTCCAAAAATTATGAAAATTATATTTTTGGAAAGCTAAAAATATGACTAATTCAAATATGCCATTGAACAGAAGTGTTAGAAATAAAAAATTAACCATTGTTTTGTTGATAAATGAGATGAATAATTTAAACACTTATTCAAATATTTATCAAAATACCTTTTAAACATCAAGAAAATTCATGAACGATGTTTATCACTTGTGTGAAGTTTTGAAAACAAAATTTCAATTATGTCTTTGATAAATGACTTGGGTATTAATAAAGTACCAAAAGAAAGCAAAAACCAAGAATAATAATTTCCAAATTCTTGGAGATTATTATTTTAAACTAAAGAATAACATTATGAATATGAGAATACTCAAAATAGTATATAAATCAACATAAGAAGAATATCTTGGAACTTCTTCTGAGTTTGCAATATATCCGTCTTTGTGGCAAAGAAATATTTTTCACAGAGTTCTGGCTATCCGTGATCCTTCCAGTGGCTCGTAGCTTATCCGGTTGTTCGATCAACAATGTGCTTCAGTCCAATGGGTCTTTCTATAGAGAAGCAGTATATCCCTTCTGAATAATGAAAGAATTCTTCAAATATATGAAAATTCTAAAGTAAAATTCATATGAAGATTCTGAAGGAAAATTCATATGATCAACAAGAAACTCAAACAACAAATCACTCAAACACAGGAAAGGGTTTATAAAAATTGTTATCAAGTAATATTTTCAAATCATTTGGATTTTAAAATATTGTCTTCTATTCGGACAATGGTAAATCTTCAGAACCCAAGGTCCAGGGTCAAGTAAATCCTTCGAACTGCATTATCTTGCAGTTGTTAGGCAAGTTCATTCTTGCTCATATCTGTTGATTATTTTCAAAAGTACCCATTTGAGTAGTATGTCATACCAATTGCATCAAAATACTTCTTTCACATGAATTGGTGGATGATGGAACCACGGATTAGATATACGAACGGAGTGTCGTACGGTGGAGGTTCCATAGTACCGGGAATGCCTAGGATTTAATAACAACTGTTATCAGTCATTTCAAAGCACCGTAAATCATGCTAACCATAGAACTTGGTATGGGACAAGCGAATCAGAAGTTACTTTTGAGTTTCGTATATCCTCGGAGGCATAGCCAGATGTAGATTCCTTTTGGGGAAAATCAATGGGTGGGAGCCCGTGGTAAACATCCATGCTCTATGCTACAGAGTAACGGTTAATGTATTCCAGCAGAGAGGGTGATTGATTCGGACCGAGGTCCAGATTAATTGCAACAGGTGGATTATGGAATTAGGTAGTGCTCGGCATGGTTCGGCTATACTTGGTGACTGGCCTCATACCTAAGGAAGTATGATATTAGCAACAGGGCCAAGGACATTTGTGGGCAAATTAGCGGACCTCTGTAGAGTGTATAGACTTTATTCCGGGAAAGGAATTGTGAACACCGCGTGGAAAGGAACTATGCAAAAGTTCTAACAACCCGCGAGGACTAATGAACATATTTTTTATGAAATTAAAACTTTGATTCACCTAACAAAACTATTTTCCAAAACTTGCATATGCTTAGAATTTCTTTTATTCCAAGTTATTGTTTTAGCATGATACACCATTTCCATAGAACTTGCTGAGTACACCTTTACTCAATCTATCCTTGAAAACCCTTGCTTTACATTGTGAGAACAATGAAGATGTTCCCGACGATAGTGAGGAACAATACTACAAGGAGCCGGATCTTTCTAGAGGAGTAGACGGAGTTGACTACAGTATCGTTTACGGTACTAGCGATGAGGAACCGGACACCGAAGCATAGAATTGGAGGATAGTTAGTGGAGCTTAGCGACTGTTCAGAAATAAGTTGCTCATGCTCGTAATGGTGCTATGCCTTATACTACCATTACTAATTAGATTTGCTAGTTTGAACTGGTTTTCAAATGAGAATCCTCAATGGACCGAGGATGATCTCAAAGCTTTTGTACAATTTTGGTTGGTATCTATGAACACATAAAGTTGCGAACCTGCAATATTTCTGTTGTACCACTCTGAGGGATGTGATATTTATGGAAGGGGACTTTCGTGAGTATTATATCAATGACTTGTACACTACACATGCAGTGGTGTGTTGGGTCACCACAACTTAGGATATGTTTTTCCTATAGAGTATGATGTATGTGGATAAAGTGGTGTCCGAGGTGACAGTCGACATAAACATTGAGCAACAGCAACGGTGTAGAAAGCATCCTTTATCTGAGGGTAAAAAGGGAGAAGTATGGCGTGGTGGAGTGATAGTCCACGCTCTGGGGTGACACCAGAACACATATGGGTACTTCTTTCAACTATGTGTTTTAGGACATATAGCAGCCATATAGTTATAAAGCATAACACTTGTATTTACTTCTATCATCTAATACATGATCATCATCATAGAGAGAGACAGAGAGAGAGAGGATTGAGTGAACCATAAACCCATGTCCATTTTCCCATTAGCGCAAACCCCTTGTCTTGTCCTCTTGCATTTAGAGGATTGGGACACTTTTATTATTGTTTTGTTGCCTTTTACTTTATTCCATTAAATCAACCTTCATTGTACTTTAAATTTTTTAGTGCATAAACAACTAGAACTGTGACACTCTAGTTGGAGAGAGTAATAGCTTTTCCTTCTTGCACCCGTGGATCAATACTCATACTTCCACATTGAGAGGTCCTACAGTGATCCCCCACACTTGGGGGTTATCAGGGGGGCGCCAGCACCGATTTCGGTATGGGGGCGGCGGTTTCCCAACCGTGCCCCCATCCCAAATATGAATCTTGGCAAATTTGACCAAACTAGATAGATTTCATTGAAATTTAGATAGTTTTTACATAATACGACGGAATTTAACTAAAAGCAAGCTAAAAGAGGGCATCATCCGCGGAGTCCTCGCCGGCAACGTTGGCGCACGATGCGCCCGATGGTGGCGGTGGAGCGTTGGAAGGCCCAGCGCCGTCATCAGACTGACATGGTGGGCGGGAAACCATCCTGCAGCGACGGCGCCTCTCCTCCGACACACGCTCGCGATGGTGGCGCTCAGCGTCCTCGAGGAAGGACGTGAACGTCAGGCGTTCCTCCTACCGCTTGGCCCATGGGTCGAACGAAGGAAGAGGGCACTGGTTTTCATGTCACTGGCACTCCACCGCCACCGTCGCCAACCCCCGGTTCGGTCCGCCTGGGCGAGGCGTTGCTCAGCCTCCGGTATCACAACCCTCACCGCCTCGATGTTGAGGCGATGGGTGTCGGTGTGGGCGGCTGCCTGCGTGTCCCACAGCCTTGCCGCTGCCGCCCTCCTCTCGGCAACCATGAACTGTTGCGCCGACTCATCACGGCGCCGCGTCTCAAACGACGCAAGGATAGCCCTTTGCTCCACGACGGCCTCCTTCGTGTCTGTCGACAGGCCATCGTAAAACTCCTCGTCATCGGAGTCCTCCTCCCCATCAGCCTGCGACGGAGCTGGCTCTTTGTGGTGGCGGTGGTGGTGGTGGCGCACCGCTACCGCCACGAGGGAGCATGGCGTAGGTTGTGAAGAGGCGGTGGGGCATTTTCTACCGGCGGTGGGAGTATGTGAGACTGTAATGGCGAGGCGTCGAGCATTTTATAGCCGAAAGTGGGCGGGAAAACGAAGGAGAAG
Source organism: Dactylis glomerata (assembly GCA_007115705.1). Taxonomy (NCBI): domain Eukaryota; kingdom Viridiplantae; phylum Streptophyta; class Magnoliopsida; order Poales; family Poaceae; genus Dactylis; species Dactylis glomerata. The sequence continues at coordinate 24,827 of QXEO01002092.1, forward strand.
GGTGCGAAGCGACGGGAAGAAGGGCGAGGTGACATGCATTTATGCTGACGCGTGCTCCGACGCTGCGCCGCTGCAAAGCTGCCGGCGGTGCAGTGCCATTACTCGGCGCATGAGACAAGGTGAGGACGAAGAAGAGTCAGTGCTCTCGCTTACATGTGGGCCATGCGGTGAGTCACGCTCTCATTTGGCACCCCCGCTCGCCCCCCATGGGCAGGGTTTGGATCGGGTGCGCCAGAGGAAGAAAAAACGTTGCGCCGGATGAAAAGCTGATTTGGGGGGCACGGCTGGGCGGGATTTTATGCGCTAGTGCCCCCAAATAGCATTAGGTTGGGGGGGAGGGCTGTAGGAGGGGCGAATGAAGATGCTCTGAGACAGCTTAGGGGCCAACCCTGGTGGTGTATAGGAGCACCCGTTAGCTTGCCTTGTTGTCATAAAGCAGTGTTCAGGCCTGCTTCATCTATTCAATGCTTTACGGCGCAGACGCCTAAAGCGGAATCCTGGTGGGCTAGCCCAAGGTTCATTCACTTCTTTCTGCTGTTTCAGTTGTTCCAAAATGTTAGGATCTTGCTCAAATTTATTTATTTCTAAAAATATTTGGAAAAATTAAAACTAGATTTGAAATACATCCAAAAAATAAAAAAATGTTTGGATTTAAAATTGTTCAAAATAAGTTGATCAAATTTGAAATTGTTCGCATTGTAAATTGTTCAAATTTAAAATTGTTCACATTTTAAATTATCTAGATTTGAAAATTGTTCAAATGTAAAAAATGTTTAAAGTTGAAAGGTGTTGGAATCTGAAAATGTTCAGATTTAAAAAGTGAAAAAAGAAAGAAAATAAAAAGGAAAAAAACCAAAAACCAAGTAAACATGAAACAGTAACCAAAAACCGGAGTAAATCACTGAAAACCCGTTCCAGAGTCTTCTAGAACATTCCTAAAACCCATGAAAAACCAGCACCTGTCTTCCCCTGCTGGGCCGGCCCGCTTCAGCACTGAATAGGGTTTACCGTTCAGGCCACATGTCCTTGTTTCTTAAAGGCGAAACCCGTTCCGATTAAACGCGAAGAGAATTGGAGACGGACAGTAACCAGAACCGCAGCCGACTGGCCGACCAGACACCGCCCTCTCGCCGCCGCGCCTCCGACCCAAGCAGCCACCACAGCAGCCTGCCGTCGCCGCCCGCTGATGATGGCCGGGCCGGACCACCAGCCGACGGCCCTGGAGAAGGTCCGCACGCTCCGGATCAGCGACCTCCAGTACTGGGCCGACGAGAACTACCTCTACCGTTGCTTCGCCGACACCGGCAAGGTAGGTTTCCGTCCGACGAGCTTCCTGTCTAGAGCTCAACGCTCGTGCCTAATTCGGTGATTTTGAATCTGCTCTGGCCGGGGCTGACGGGGCGATTGCTTTTGCTGTTTGGGTGAAATGGGGTGCATTTGTGGCATCTGGATATTTCGTCTCACAGATTAACTCCTGTCTCTTATTTGTGGTGTCCATACCTCTCCGATGTTCCCGTTTCCAAGTTCTGCCACTCCCCAGTGGACGCTTAGTTAGATTAAATTATGCTGGGTGCTTAGATTGAAGGTGGTGCTTTGTTTGGTGTTAGGGGTTTGATAGGGTTTAGTGTTCTGAAGTGTCTGTGTCGTTCTAGAATTGATTGTAGCTTTTGAATTCGAGTTCCTCTGTCTCGTTCTAGAATTGATTGTAGCTTTTGAATTCGAGTTCCTGGATGCTTCATCTTGCTATTATAATCAGCGATGTGTAACTGATGCACCAAGGTGGCTGTTTGTTCGTTTAATCCCATCCCGGTAGCGGTAGGGATCGGACGGGTTTCGGGGAGGAGAACCCCGCCGGGGAATCCCGGAATCCCGGCGCAAACCCTGCCATTCCCGTCCATCCGACGGGGAAAAATAAACTCGCCTCTGTACCCGCGGATAGAATCCAAAGACCAAGAGAGAAAGGGACTCGCGTTGCGACCTAGGCGAGCTGGGCGGCGAACTGGCAGGAGGGCGACAGCGCCAACGGGAACTCGGGCGCGTCGTCCCGTCCGGCCACGACCGGATGCACTTCGCCTCGTCGCTCAAAGCAGACGCAGGTCACCTCCCTTGCAGCGGCGGCGGCGGCGGCGCCGCAACTCCAGAGCTCCGGTAACTATTTCCCACGATGGATCTGCAACTCCTCATCTCTGGCAAGCTTATACTTCTCCGTCTCTTCCTTCCCCTCTCTGAATTTCTGAGATTGTTGGGATCTTGGTCCATGTGGATTCTAGGGTTCTTGATTCTGGTTAGAAGCCACACGCCAGATTCCCTGCGCTATTCTTTGTTCTTGAATCTGGGTAAACTGCTTGCTGTGGATTTTTACCCATTCTGGAATACTTTGATCGATATGAACCCCCAAATTCCAGTTGACGATTAGAAATTCTTTGTTGGTGACCAGGCATCTTCCAGTTACCATTGAGGCATGAAAAGATGAAACATTTTTTCTCCATCATTTTATTCCATAGATAAGATACTTTCATTTAATAGTCCATCATTAGTTAGAGCTTTGTAACTTCGACAATGGAATTCTTGCTTACACTTCTTGCTAGGATTCTTTTGTCATGATGAACATCTAGCACTGTTGCTTAATCTGGCAGAGCAGCATAGTATTTTTCTAGGAATTATGTGTTCAAATCTTCTTATCATTGATCAGTTAATTTAGTCATGGTTTACTGTTTTGCTGGGTTGACATGGGATTAGTGCTTCTCAAATATTGGTTCAGTTTGTCACTACATTTTCTGCTTTGGTTTGATAGTAGTTGATTAAATAGATGCTATATCTGTACATAGAGGAAAATGAACGAATGCTATGTCGCAACCGAACTGTTAGGAGATGCTAGATCATAAGACTGATCACAAATCTGGTAGGCGTGTACTTGTCTCTGGAGTCGGGACTAAAACTGTCGTATATGTCAATTGCAGCCATTTAGATGCTATTAATACTTCTGCACCTTTACGTCGGTTAGAGTAGATATTAATTTGATTGCAATTAACTACAATACTTGAATAATGTGTTCTGATATGCACTGTTGATGAAAGAAGACTTGTCGGCACTGGAAACGAAAGGGGTGGGTTGGGGAGTTTTAGAGGGATGGCTGGGGGTAGTGGTGGGCCGGCGGAGGAGGAGCTTTGGTCCAGAGCGGGGTAGCGAGGTGTCGTGGCAGCGCGTTGGCCTCCGGGAGGGAAGACGGCAGTTCGGCCGGTGGCGACTACGGGGGCAATGAGGCGTCACGAAAGCGCACTGTCTCGGGCTGGGAAGACGGTAGTATGTCCGGTGTTGGTCACGGGGCGCCGAGGCTTCATAGTAGTGCACTGGCCTCGGGCTGGGAAGACGGCAGTTCAGCCGGTGGTGGTTGCGGGAACGACGTGAAGAAGGCAATGGGGAGAGAAGGCGACTAGTTGACAACCCAAAAGAATATGTTTCTTCCAAAATTTTGCCTTGAAACCTCAAAAAGATCTAGTGGTTCATGTATGGAAAGTTGAGCATTTTGAGGTTAACTTCATGCCATGCATATGCTGATACTTCCTTTCTGTGATTCTAATTTTTCAATCAACTTTACATAGACACTTGTTTGTTCACTGCGGCTGGATGCGTTTTCTGCATGGGGTTTAACCGAACAAGACAAAGTCACTGGGGGAATTTATGGGATTAATAGGAGGGATTTATGGGGGGAGGTGGTGACATGGCGGGATCACCCAATCCCCACAGGGATTGGTTACACATATGGATTAAATCCGTAACAACCGAACGAGGCCTAATGGGGAGGTAATTATGATAGTGGATAGCATAGATTTGTTGATTTTTTTCTTGGCGCTAGTAAGTACTGGCTTGCTCGTGAGGCCACAGCAATGTCTTAGAACTGTTTTTCTTCACATCATTAATTGGGGTTTTTGTTTGTAGCATCTTCTAAGAAACCATTGTGGTGGTTGGTTGTGAAGGAATAGGTGTGTTCTGTGATGCCCCTTCTTGGACTTTATTTTACACAGAGCTAATGATAGAATTTTGTTTGCCCTGTCATGATTTCAACTCTATTGTCTCATGATGGTTTCAGTTGACTATACTATTTCAGACCCCCTTTTTTTATTTCCAACGGTATTTTTGCTCCGGTAAGTATTCAGGAATACTGTTTGCACTCGTAGTACTAATAGGGCTGTAACTATATTGCAGGTAAAATCTGTAAAATTATTGCGCAACGCATTATCTGGTTTGCCAGCAGGTTATGGATTCATAGAATTCATTTCACATGAAGCTGCTGTGGAAATTCTACAGTGTTACAATGGCAAACATATGCTTGGAACTGAGCATACATTCAGATTGGAATGGCCGTCTGTCAGCTCTGGTGAGAAGCGTCCTGATGCAGGACCTGACCATTTGTTATATGTAGGGGACTTGGCACCTCATGTCACAGATTACTTACTACAAGAGACCTTCCGAGTGAACTATTCATCAGTTACGGGGGCCAAGGTTGTCACAGATCCAAATACTGGGAGATCTAAAGGATATGGATTTGTAAAGTTTGCAGATGAAAATGAGAAGACCTATGCAATGACAGAAATGGATGGTGTTCATTGCTCAACCAGGCCTATGCTGATAAGTGCTGCAATTCCTAAGAAATCTGGTGGGTCTCAGCTTTCGTATGGAGCTGCTAAAGTTAATAATTATATCTATCTGCTATTTTGTGTTTCAAAGCAAATCACTTGATGTTGTCTGTACTATACTCAAATATAGTCTCAAGGCACTTTGATTGACACATGGATTCACAGATAAAACAAAGAATCGTCTGTAATGGGACACCACAATGATTCATCAATATTGTAAGGCAAAACAATAATCATTACACGTAGATCACCATTAAAAGAGGTATTTTTCATTGCTACTACTATGTTTCAACTGTCCTTTTATGTTTAATATGCAGGGATCTACCCAGCAGCGGCTTATACAATTCCGCAGGCCCAAACAGTTCTAGGAGATAGTGAGCTTACAAATGCCACTGTAAGAACCTTTAGCATATTTATTGGTGTTTGCTCTAATCGAGTGTTTGTTATGCCATTTACCTTGGGATTCTTCTGCAGATATTTATTGGTAACTTGGACCCACTGTAAGAACCTTTAGCATATTTATTGGTGTTTGCTCTAATCGAGTGTTTGTTATGCCATTTACCTTGGGAAATCTGTAGATATTTATTGATAACTTGGACCCAAATGTGACTGAAGAGGAACTGAGGCAGATATGCATGCAGCTTGGGGATCTTATATATGTAAAAATTCCAGTTGGTAAAGGATGTGCATCTGTACAATATGTATTAAGGTGAGTAAAGAAAACAAAACTACCTGTTTTAGTGTCAAAGCATGCATTTTTCACTAGGCACTGCCCAGGATGCTGGATTGTCAGATTTTCAATTCCACATGTGTCTGCCTAATTTTAATTTTCAGATTGCATTGCATTCCTAGATGAAGCACAAAAAGGTGTAATACCATTTGTAGTCTATTCTGTCTATTTTCACAAACATATACAACATAGTTATACTTATAGGAACTACGATATGTTATGAGCCTCTGTGAAAAAAAATTGGACAGATAACTGAAAACCTAATTGTAGAGTCTTGGAAAGATAGTCCAAATCTCTTAACAGGAACAAATACTGTAGGCATAATGGCGAACTGTCTCGTTAGTTTACTTCATCAGACACATATTACATTTTGCACGCAAAATTATTGATATACCGACACATTATTGCTTCTCCATTTATAGGTCGGTAGGGAGGACAAAAGATCTTTGCTGTACTGTAGAAATATGTGTATTATTTTTATACAGTGGATGCTTTCTTCTTACATATTATCCCGTTGCTTGCAATTCTTGGTAACTCTCTTCTGTGCTAGCTTGTGTATCTGTTGTTCGAATGGTGCAAGTATGATGTGTTTACCGCTAAGATAATTTGTTTCAGGGCATCAGCTGAACAGGCTGTTCAACGTCTTCATGGTACATTGATTGGTCAACAAGTAGTGAGGCTTTCAAGGGTAAATACTTTAATTTCTGGTGTAAATACTTTAATAAAATTTCTGTTTCACAAACCTAGCAATCGGTTATCTGACAAATTCAGATGTTCAATAAATTTTGGGTTTTCACTGATTACTAAAGAACTTGATATTATTTACGTTTTTAATAGATAAAAATCTTATCTACATTATGATTCTCTAACTTTTTAGTCTAACAGATGAAGGGCTTGTTTGTTGGACAGTTGTTTCTTGGCAGTTCACCACTTTCCATTGCTTTTTCTAAATTTTCTTTTGGACCTGTTGCAAACTCTTCAATTCATTGTTAATAATTTTATGTTATTATCTTGCACTAACGTTTAGGGTTGCAACGCGGGAGCTTCATGCACCGGGGCTGCCCTATCTTGCACTATCGTTCATGTTAGTACTACATATAGGATATATTTCTAGAAATGGAGAATTACTCATTTATGAGCCATATAGTTCACTTCACTAAATTAATTAGATTCATGGGGATTTTTTAGGTTGAAGATAGTATAGTTAATTTACTTGTGGCCAGCAGCTTTAGGGATAAAAGTGGGTGGACCCACCCCCCTTAATTGGTGGTTCACTGCCAACATAATGGATAATTCAGGTTGTGTGCATGCTCTGGCATTAGTTGTGAAGAAAATTACTAGGTTGGACCGGTGGGAGAAGCTACCCGGTAAAGCTGCTCCCATGTCACCATCCTCTTGTTGTGATGATCCTTTTTGAAGCTCCGTGGTGCAGATATGATCTCTGATACACCATCCCGGCCACAGGCTTAAACTATTATCATGTGCATCTCGCCACCAACATTGCTCACAACACTTGCTCAGATGTTCGTGTGTAGATTTTTCTGTCTTTGTTCTATCCAACCTAGCGGCATCAACAACAATATCAAAGCCTTTTTCCCAAGCAAGTTGGGGTAGGCTAGATATGAAACCCAACAGAAACATAAGGAAACCAAAACGAGAAGGAGAGGAGAAACAAGTAAACTAAGATTCCTGCATATGGATCGCTGCATGTTTATATAAATTCATCTCAAGAACAACATTTCTTTTATTTCCTGGAAACAGCCCAAACAATCTATTTACCACCTGTTTCAAACATGTTAAAACGTTTACTGATGTATTGCTGCAGTTGGTGGACGGGGATTTTTGGCTCTCGGGTGCCAGCGCACTCTATATGCGCCAAAAATTTAGTAATTCCGTAATAAAGTAAAAAGTTTTTGAATCTTTTTAAAAATGAAAGATGATCAAGTATTGTACTCGTATAAAAACGTTTGGCCAAGATATGGTTTTCTTCTATCCTCCTAATATAACTATCTGAATCTGTAATGTTCTAGGTTGAGGGAGCAGCTGGGAGCCATGACCCAGGCATGGAGCAGGACGAAGTGTATGATCCAATGAACTTACCTGACGTTGACAAGTAAGCACAATTGCACTTCTCACGAGTTCATAATTCAGCTGTTTAATCCCGCCGAGCTCTAACCCATACACCTCTTCTTCCACCCAAATCCAGGCTGAACGCTTCATACATGTCTGTTCATGGGAGCGCCATGCTAGGACGGCACCTGTGGTTGACAACGTCCACCCTCTGGGGCCAACGCAAGGACGTGGACGAGGGCACAAGCCTGTCCAGCGCTGCCATACCCAGGGGCGGATCCACCCTTAGCTACCCGGGTGCACCGGACACCGGTTAGCAAAAAATTTCTTTGTAATCTAGCATTTTTTCACCATGTATGCACCCTGTAAAATTATGTTTTATCTGTTTGGGACCCCTGTGTGCACCCTGCTTTCAGATACTATAGCTCCGCCACTGGCCATGCCAACTCCGGTGGCCGGATCTCCAACAGGGCCGAGGCGGTGCGAACGGATAGGGGCAGGCTGAAATGATCTGGAGGGAGGCGACGAGGTCACTGAAGCCTTGCCGGCCAGCATTTCCGGAACACGGGAGCTCCCATTGAATAAAAAACTTCAATCCCGTGCAATACAATTGAGTTGGTTTCCTCTGGATAAAAACTCCTCTATTTCGTGCAATTCGTCTTGCTCCGTGCCTGTTTCCACTTTGTCCTGTAATCCTCCATTGCATTTGTATTTCACAGAGTGAAATCTGTAGTTTCCACTTTGTTGAGCTGGGCATGGAGTATTTTCTTTCGCAGTATCTTTGCTGAGCAATTGTACACATTCCCTTCAAAATATTATCAACTTCATCAAAGTGTGAATTCTGGTAACGGGTCAAAAACATTAGAGAACAGCGACGAGGAAAGATGCTCAGCTGTCTTTGTACCTTTGTCTGACCTTTTAGGTCTATCCAAGCTAAGTTACTGTCCTGATAGAACACCATACTGTTAATGCTACTTCTGCATAAATATCTTTCTTTTATTCTTTAGAACCTTGAGCGATGTCTGAATATTCATGGTGGTCTTCTTCATTTATAAGGTGTCCTTTTTGTTCCCTGAATTCATTGTTTAAACTGGAGTAGCAATTTACTATACCACTAGTAGATTACAGTAGTTGAGTAGTTTGTTTCTGCAAACATAAGACCAGAGGAACGTGACGATAATTTGAATCCATTACAAGCACTTGCTTTTACAAATTAAGGATAAAACCTTTGACAATGCCAACTGATCAGAGTATACACATCCAGGCACATTGAGCAATGAAATAAAAGGTCCAACACATCCAGGCACATTGGCCACCTAAATTATCATTGAACCATGGTGTTCTTTTATGATTGCATCAACAGAAGCATCACACAAAAAGCTCTTCTAACTTGCTGAGAAAACAGTCCCTGAACCCCAGGGATCCTGTACCAGTAAGATGCTCACCTTATCATTAAAAAATGTTTGCAAGGAGGCTTTTTCGCAGGTCAACATCTAAATATTGCCATGGTTTTTCTAGCTCACAAAGAGGTATTACAAGGTGAGACCCCCACATAGTTTACATTCAATTTGGACATGGAAGTTGTCCTCATTAGTATCTCCATTCAGTGACTTAATAGAGCTTGTTTGGGAGCTGGAAGTATGTTATTGGTGGTTTCAGTTTAAGAATGGGAAGAGGTTACCCTGTGGATGGCGGTGTTGGTGGTTCGTGATGAGAAGAACGAAAACTTCAAATGGAGCTCGAGCTCCATGTAGCTCGTTTTTTAAAAAAATTCGAAAATCACACTTTTAAGTTTCAAAAAATTCAGGAAAAAAAATCTTGATGTGGACAATTATGAGAGATACTAATGTGCAAAAAATCAACCCGAAATTCATAGTATTTTAGGCTCAGCAAAAATAACAAATGCATAGATCTAGATCTAGTGAACAGTACCCATTTTGCAAGTTTGAAATTTTGGCTGATTTGTCATTTTTGCTGAGCCCAAAATACATTGAGTTTAGGATTGATTTTTTGCACACTAGTAGATCTCATAATTGTCTATCTCAAGATTTTTTTGTTCTGAATTTTTTGAATCTTTCATATATTATTTTCGATTTTTTAAAAAAAAGGGCTACATGGAGCTCGAGCTCCATATATCCACTCTCGGTGTCAAAAGTTAAGTTACTGTCAAGTTACTTGTCTAGTGTTCACATTCTGAAACTTGCACCTTACATTCTGCGACTTGACTAATGATCTCACTAGTAGTGGTATCAAATACTCCATTGGCGTTCAAAGTTCATATACAGAGTAGCGTCAGGTGTCTTGCCTGCTGCAGTGCTAAAAAAAAAAATGTTCATACGATCAAAGCACTCAGTGTCGTGGATTCAGGAAGACTATTTTTTGGAAAAACATTTGGTCCCGGAAAAGATTGCCCTGATACAGAACGAAAAAAAGAGATTTCAATTGATATTCTTAAATGTCAACAAGATTATTTTGACCAAGTGTCTATCCTATGAATGTCTGCACCTTACATTCCGCGACACTTCAGGTGGATTGTTGATTTCTTCTTCTTCAGGTGCGGCAACTCTGGCAGCGTGAGGATGGTAAGCTGCAGCTCTGGCAGCGTGCCATAGTGCCTCCGGAAGCTCCGGCAGCTCCGGTGATGGGAAGTAGCAACTCCGGCAGCGTGACGATGGGAAGCGGAAGCTCCGGCAGTGTGTCCTCCGTGCTGCTCGAGCGCGTCGCCTCCGTCGCGCTTAACCGCGTTGTAGGGGGCGGACGGCGAGGGACGACGGAGGAGGAAGGAGGACGCTCGGGGAAGACGGAGGAAGAAGGAGAACACGGCGGTGCAGGGGTGCCGGCGAGCAGGAGCTCGTGCGCGTGGCCTCCGTGAATCTCGAGCGCGTCATCGGGGCGGACGGCCGGGGACGACAGAGGAGGAAGGAGAACGGCCGGGGATGGCGGAGGAGGGAGGAGGACTCGGCGGTGCCCCTGCGCCGGCGAGCAGGAGCGGCGCCAGCGCTGACCGCGCGGGCGCTGATTGTGGGCTGTGCGAGTGCAAAGTGGTACACAATCGTCCTCTAGCTGACACATCAGGGAATTCAGTCTCAGATTGGCAACTAACTTTCTGAATTTCCAAAGCTAGATAGAAAGTAAGTTTAGCTTTCTCACTGAGAGGAGGAAGCCAGATCCGAGTAATCAAAGTGAATGTCACGCTATCAGGTGATCTGTTGATGGCAATCTTTCGAGGCATTGCGTTTATTTCAAAAGAACCCGAGCTTAACAGAAATCTCCGCTGCAGAGGTCGTCCAACACCGCCGTCTGCACGCCGATGTGGATGCTGCGGGAGCAGGGAGCTCCTTGACCCATCGAGCGGCACGCGGCCGGCGATGTGGATGAACGAAAGAGCACAACAGAGACTCTCTTCTTTCTTGGCTCGAGCGTTGTCACATGGGCGTCACAGAAGCAAAAAATCGTGGCGCTGTCCTCTTGTTGAAGCAGAGTATGTAGCAGCAGCATCAGCAGCCTGTCAGGGGCTGTGGCTAGCCCGTTTGCTTGCTGAGATGAGAGGGACAGAGCAGGCCAAGTTTCAGCTTCGAGTGGACAACAAATCTGCAATCGCGCTATGCCTGAACCCAGTCTTCCATGGCCGAAGCAAGCATATAGAGGTTCGACATCATTTCATCTGCGAGTGTGTCGAGAAGAAGGAGATAAACATCGAGCACATCAGGACCGAAGACCTGCAGCTGGCAGACATTCTCACCAAAGGTCTTGGCCGTGTCAAGTTCATTGAGATGAGACAAAAGCTGGCCGTGTCAAGTACACCACGCAGAACACACTGTCCACTGTCTATTCTTCAGTTTTCGTCAGTCTCGTTGCCTACTACAAGTGGGGTATCAGAGCCACATCGCGGCGATGGGAGGGACTCCACCGCCGGCCAAGGTACCGCCACTCAAGGCTCCGCCGTCCGCCAGCAAGGGCGACCTTCCGCGTCTAGGTCACCGTCGAGAACACCGACGCGCGTGCGCTCCCCTAGTCGTGGGCGGAGCAGGGCAAGAAGGGGATCAGGCGCCGGGGAGAAGCGGGAGCGGTGGCGGCGGCGTCGTCACGAACCCGACGCTGAGTTAGACGAAATACACCGAGTGGGCGATCCTTATGCGCGTCCAGCTCCAGGGCGCCGGGTTGTGGGAGGCCGTCGGGTTCGACACGGCGCCAGAGCGGCAGGCCTTTGGAGCGATCTTGAGGTCTGTGTCGCTGGAGATGGTGCCGTCGCTGGCGGCCAAGGACAACGCCAAGGCCGCCTGGGACACCATCAAAGTGTGCGCGTCGGCGTCGGCCGCGTCCGCGAAGCTCGCCGGCAGAAGCTCCGCAAGGTGTTCGACAATTTGTTGAGCCAGAGCGGGGAGTCAATCGAAGACGTGCGTCCAACCTCCTCGCCGAGCTGCAGACCCTGGGCGACAGCACGACGGAACTCGACGCCGTCCAGAAGCTGCTGCGCATCGCGCCGCCGCTGAGGTACGCCCAGATGGCGTGCTCCATCGAGACCCTCCTGGACTTGAGCACGCTGTCGATAGAGGAGCTCAGCGGACGCGGAGGGGCGTGGTGAGCCGGAACAAGACTCCGGTGGGCGCCTGTATCTCGCTGAAGAAGAATGGCGCGCCGCGAGTCAAGGTTGGGAAAAGGAATGGCGGTGAAGCTGTTGATGCCACGTTCTACTGCAGTATCATTGGAAGTTTGCGATACCTAGTAAACTCACGGCCAGACATTGGCTACGCAATTGGGATTGCAAGTCGTTTCATGGAGGCTCCAGGGAAGCATCACTAGGCTCTGGTAAAGCAAATTCTGAGATATGTCAGAGGAACAACTGGGTATGGGTGTGTCTATAGAGCTGGAGCAGGTGAGCCGCCGCTGGTCGGTTACAGTGCCAGTGACCACGCCGGCGATGTGGATGAACGAAAGAGCACAACAGGGACTCTTCTTTCTTGGCTCGAGCGTTGTCACATGGGCGTCACAGAAGCAAAAAATCGTGGCGTTGTCCTCTTGTGAAGCAGAGTATGTAGCAGCAGCATCAGCAGCCTGTCAGGGGCTGTGGCTAGCCCGTTTGCTTGCTGGGATGAGAGGGACAGAGCAGGCCAAGTTTCAGCTTCAAGTGGACAACAAATCTGCAATCGCTCTACGCCTGAACCCAGTCTTCCATGACCGAAGCAAGAAGGAGATAAACATCGAGCACATCAGGACCGACCTGCAGCTGGCAGACATTCTCACCAAAGGTCTTGGCCATGTCAAGTTCATTGAGATGAGACAAAAGCTGGGCGTAGAGGAGGTCAAGACAACAGGCTTAAGGGGGTGAATGTTAGCTCTTGTTAAGCCTGTCGCTATGCTCGAGTTTCAGTTAGTGCCTTAGACAGAATAAGGTCAGGTGTTTATTTGTTCAGCTTAGACTTAGTCTTGACACCACGTCTGATCCTCGTGGGATGGCACGAGTTGTGGAGGGCGTGGAGTGTTTGTAGGGGTGATGGACATGGCGATGGTGGGATGGCACCGCTAGTCTCTGATCCTAGTTTTTAGCGTTTTCAGTTGTAACCGAATCAGGGAATAAAAGGAGAGAAAAGAAAAGTGGTACTCAGTTCACCACGCAAAACACATTGTCCACTGTATATTCTTCAGTTTTCGTCAGTCTCGTTGCCTTTGGCAACTACAGCATTAGTTTACTTGACCAGCAACTTTCTAGGCGCAACCTAATCACAGTTTGACAGCTCTTATATACCAGCTCTTTTTAATGAAGTCAGGTAAATCTGACAGTTTCAAATTCAATGTTGGCTTACATGCAGGTAATTATGAAGTCGATATCACTTCTAACGCCAGCAGACGCCGAGAAGCTTCTCAAGTCCTCTTTTTTTTTTTTTTTTTTTGACAATCAATACCACATATATTTATAAGAGTAAATAATATATGGTAGAGATATATAAGCTGTCCTCAGCAATTATAAAATAAAGTCTAAAAGAAACGACTAAATCTTCAAGATCTTCAAACTCTTTCTTCTTCTATGACATAATCTTGTATTTTTCAGAAGGCAGCCGAATAAATCGAACCATAAACCTGTAAATACCAATGAAAGTTCTCCCATAATTTTAATTTGAGCCGCAATGCCAAGGCTACGTGCACGGTCCTTGATACTGCTAGGTATGCTGATGCTTTAGAGGTGTTGTTTTTGTCAATTTAGTATGAAATGGCTGGGGCATGATATATATGTGGCCCACCTCGGTTGACAGGAAAAACGAAGCTTCGATTTAATTCGCTTTGGTTTACATACATGTTTGACTGGATTTATCATGGGCTACGCAAACAGCTGTTTCTGCTTGTGCAATGTGTACCGCAATATTCTGACACAGGCCTCATATCCGCTTTTCGTTTTCGCCTTGGCATGGGCTCGGTACTGGTCTGCTTGCTCCCTTGGCTGCAAACTTTGCATGGTCGACACATGAGCAGCATAGTATCGCAGGAGTCTTCTCTGCTGTTGCTCAACTCGCTCTATCAAGTGAGAGTTCTGTATCCGAGTTCAGTTGCAGTGACGTGCTGATATAAACTAGTTCTTTTTTATTTGTTAATTACATTAGCTCATATAGTCTTATCTCTAAGGCGAATATCATCGTTAATGTTTATTTTTAGACAGTGTATTTGTTTTTTCAGCTGATTGATGCAAGAACATCGACCTTCGCATCGTCACTCAAAATGTCTACCTGCCTAGGTTACCATTTTAGCAAGGTAAGTTTCCTCTCTGCAAAAGAGTTTTCTTTCAAGCATCGCAACCACATGTGTAACTCTAGCATGTATATTCCAGATCCACTATGATGAATCCGAGGAAGAGGGAGCCCCCATGATAATTTACGAGGACAAGGATTCTGATGAGGAAGAGTCTGGAGTTGATGATGATGCTATGGAAACTGAGGACAAGGATTCTGATGAGGAAGAATCCGAAGTTGATGATATGTACAAACAATGAGAGTGAAAAAAGATGGAAGGCATTTCAGCTTTCGTGCCTTCGTTATACTAGTAGCCATTGTCATGATCATAAGCAACTGAGATAACTTGCATTGTAAATATACAGACTATTGTCGACATAGTGGAAGTTCTGTTTATCTTGGTGAATGCTTTAAATTTTGGTTGTTGCCCTTCAGGACTAGTTGTGTCCCTCCATTATATGCTTTCTGGCAGAGCTGCACAACAAACAGATCCTGATATAGTTAACCAAACAAGCATACCCAGCTCAGACGTTACATAAACAATGTAGAGTTAAAATTTGCCAGGTACAACTTATGTTGCACATGGGACCGAATATATGGAAGAGTCAAAAACAGCCAGTTGAATTCTAAATAGAACCATAAAAACAAGTAACAAATGACAAAACAAAAAATCTTCAGCATATACATGGCATAAAGCCAGCCTCATTTCCACCTGGATCCGGAAAAGCTTCTTTCATAATTAAAACCACCATCTTTTGGAGGTTTCAGAGCAAAATTTGGGAGCAAAGTATTCCCTTCCACATAGATATACACTCATATTTGCGGTGGCATGTTGGCATAGAGGAATGTGTAGAAGAGCTCCACCTCTGGCATACTTCGGATAGTCTGGATGTGCTTGTTCTTGCTTGGCTCCTCGAGTAATGTGGAACTCAACTGAGCTACTCTAGCCAAAAGCTTTGCCAAGGGAAGCCCTGTTGGGGGAATCGTGGCTCCAACCTGTGCGCACAAGTCCTCTATCACCACATCAGCTACTTTGATCAGTGACATGTCCATGATATTTGTGAAATCACCACTGCAGACAAAAGGTTCAGGTAGCACTGCGTGAGATACTATGGAGCCTCTTTCAAAAGAAATATGCAGTTGTCAGAAGGGTCGTAGTACACGACATTCTCAACGATTAACTGCCCTCTACTAAATATGCAGCGCGGCAGTCTCAAATATAACAACTAAACATGTCTTTCTCTCGTTTTTTCTCACTGTCAATGGTACTCCATCCGACCACTATTACTTGTCGATAACATGAATGTATCTAGACATATTTTAGTGTCTAGATACATCCATCTTAGCAACAAGTAATAGTGGTCGGAGGGAGTAGAAGAAATGAGATTATTCCTCTCCATGTCAAGGGTGCAAACACCAGGAAGAAGAAAAAACAGACCCTGGCCAGCTGGTAACCAGCTTTGTACCTATCATTAAATCTGAATTAAAATTCTGAATATGGTCGGTTTCCTGCTGGGTAGGGATAGAAATTACCATTAATCAATTCAAGATTTCAAGTTCAAAGTCTCCTCCAAGTTTTCATTAAAATTTCTTTGAATTGTCTTAAATTTCTAGCACCAAACAAGATATTCAGATGGGTGCTGACTAAATCAATAGAAAATAGGTCAAAACAAACATAGCTATACCAGAGATATGTTACCAGTACCTACCACAACAACATGGTAAGCTACATCCAGTAACTGGCCATTATGTTTTATGTTCCTGCTTCATATGAGCATAATATATCTTTACTATTGGTTTCGAGTTGGTGGCTCGCCACCAACTCGACATACATCATTTGATTGACGAATTTACCCCTGGTATCTTTACCCATCACACTTATATGGAAACATCAATTCACGGACATTAATTCACGACAATCACGTAAAAATGGAAAGACCTATCACGAAAATAGCAATCACGAAGACAACACATCACATGTATACGGGGACAATAGCAAATCACGTCAAAACGGAAAGACCTATCACGGAACATCAATTCACGGTATCACGGTATAAATCATAATCAATGCAGTTAAATAGGAAAAGATAATTGATGAAAGAAAACTATGAACGGGTGGCCATATGCAGATTTGATAAACAGCACTATTGTGATGCAAATTAAGGTATTGCTAAACCTGCACGTATAAAATGAATATACAGTACATAAAGTTACATTACCTTGCCAACACTATGCGTGCCTCAGCCATTAGCTGGTCAAGCTTTCTAACATCCATTACAAGAGATGAGTCATCAAAGCCGATACTGGACACAGCCATCAACTGTGCATAACAATTGGCACTCTCAGGTACAAGGTAATTTATCCATGAGTTATCTTCACACAGACTCATGAACTGGTCCGACTCCGATATCTGTAACATCGTTTGTAATACTTGGTCCTTGCTCATGGGGTCTTTCAGTTGCTTCCTGCATATTTTTTCCATGGGAGTATATCACTACAGGAAACACACCAACCATGTTACAATATACTAGGTAATGTAAGCTATATGAGAACATATTATTGACGAATCAGAGTTGTTCTACAAACAGGTTTCATCATCATGTAAAAGTGCAACAATAATCTAACAAGAAAGTCAGCATATTATTGATGAATCAGAGTTTTTCTATAAAAGGGTTCGTCATGTCAAAGTGCAACAATAATATCCCTAGGGGCTACTTAATTTTGTTCGTTTCTATTCATTCAGTTCTGAACATCCTGGCAACACGATAATTGACTTACATGTTGGTAACAGAACAATCATATGAATCAGAGCTTTGCGATAAATGATTTCGTCATGTAAAAGTGCAAGAATAATTTCCCTAGTGACTTCTTAATTTTGTTTGCCTCTATTCATTCGGTGATGAACATGTATTTAGACTGACGTGTTGGCAACAGAACAATCATATGAACAGGGAAAGAAATACTTACTCTTTCAAGATTTCTGTTGCAGCATGTTGCATTTGCATGATCAATGCAGTTATGCCATAGGTTGCAAGGTAGTCAGCAGTTGCAAGAAAGTCGTTATGTCCGTTTCTACTAAAAGTGCCAGATTCAGCCTACACAAAAGTGAGATATTTCAATCTCAGGCAGCAGCTTGGTCACAAGTGAAGTCATCCTTGTAGCAGTGCCTCATATGCAATACCAGAGAAAAACTAAAGAAAGCAGCCCTAACATGCATGGGGGAGGGTCGCTCAAGCACAAATTTACCTGTAATTGTGCACCCTGTACCGCGAGCAAAGTCCAAATAGAGATGTCTTCCTAATATGGTGACCTGGACCAACATATAAGCTCAGCAACGCCATCGCCCACATTGAATACACTGTCCTTGTGAAACCCAAGAGGATGGAAAATGCATGGAAGAAGTTAATAACATGTATACCAACCCATTCCCTATGCTTCTGATGACAAGTCATGCAACAGGATGAGATAAGCCGGGTATTGATCATACTCAGAACTTTAATCCTCTCCCAAGTGTCGAGCTTTTTCCTTTGGTGTCAGTGCGCTGGACTCTCCCCCTTCCCTTGCATCAGCATCTCGGTCAAGTGCGAGATATCCAGTTCATCCATTATCCGCGAACGGAGGTAGTGCATGGCGAAAGGCAACATGGCCGTGTCCGAGATCCTCTGCACATTCTTGAAGTGGGCTTGCAACCTAGCAGAAAGCAGCATCGAATGATCATGAAGGGGTCCGTTTCACTTGGAATCAGTTTCGAAGTCTTACTAGTTAGTTCTAGGAATCACCAGGCTACTCATGTTATCAGCAATGAGACGAGAACATGATGAATCAATTGTTTGTTATCTAGCCAACACCATACCACACCAAGGCAACATACGTTGCTCAGCTAATGCTAGTAGAAGCCTAGAACACGTGAAACCTAACTAAAAGACTCGTGAAAAAAAACATGGGGTGTCCAGGCTGTGCTTAGTGATTCTTGACGAGCCCGTCGTCGGCTTGCTCCTCGATCTGGCGCTGCTCCACGCGGACGAGCTGCTTCTGGTGCGCGTCGTAGAAGCGGTACGCTGCGTAGCTGCGCCGGCAAAGCCGAGCGAGAGTAGCATCTTCCACCGGCCGGTGCCGCGCCCAGAGGCCAGAACTCCTTCCCGGGGGCGGAGCTTAGCTGGAGCATGGTGGCTCTTCACCGGGCAGGCAGCAAACCGGGACGAACTGGAGAAAGGAGCAAAGGATTAGCGAATTGGATCAGAGCAAAAGAGAGAGCACGGGGGGGATCGACTCCAACACGATCGAATCGACTTTAGGGTTTCTCACCGGCGAGAGGGGCCAAGAATGGTCAACGCCAGTACAGGAGGAGGACCAGGTTGCCAAGAATGGGGTTCGTCTCGACTCCGATCGATGACGTCACCGGACGGGGGAGAAGATAGGGTCGTCTTTGATGGTGGATCAAACCTGAGCATGTTTCCGGGCCGGGCCGGGAAAAAGCCCAGCGGAAAAACAGCGTCCCGGCCCGGCCCGACTGTCGGGCCATAATTCTCAGCCCAGGCTCAGCTTAACTGGGATTTTCCAATACCCCGCTCAATGCGGGGTTTCAGTCTCGCGCCGCACAGTCTATAAAGGACGTTTGCTTTAAATTTCGGACTATGGGCTGGCCCATAGTCCGATTCTTAAAGCAAATGTGTTCTTTTTTTCTTTTCTTTTTCGTTTCTTTTTTTCTTTAGACTTCAAATTTTATTTAGATTTAAAATTTTGTTAAGATTTCAAATTTCCTTCAGATTTCAAATTTTGTTCAGATTACAAATTTTGTTCAGATCTTGAAATTTGTTCATATTTTAAAATTTGTTCAGATTTTGAAATTGTTCAGATTTCAAAAAATTGTTTAGATTTCAAAAATTGTTTAGATTTCGAAATTTATTCAGATTTCGAAATTTGTTCAGATTTTGAAATTTGTTTTGTTCAGATTTCAAATTTTGTTCAAATTTCGAATATGTTCATTTTTTTCAAATTTATGAATCGATCCAAAATTTTAAAATTTTGACTGAATTTTCAAATTTGTTATAATTTAGAATTATTTGAATTATTTTTTGTTTAAATTTGAAAGGCAAAATAAAAATAGAAAAGAAAAAATAGAAAAAAAGAAAATACAATACCTGGGCCGCGGCCCATTAGCCACGCGCGGGTTGCGTGTCTGTGCGGCGCTTCTGCCCCGCGCCACTTTAAGCGGGGCATAGGACCTTCCGCTTAACTAAGCAAAATCCAATTGGGTTATCGGGGCGTCGGGCTGGACCTTCACTAAAATGGTCAAATCTTCAGTCCAGGCGTGGCCTGAGTCAGCTATCGGGCCAGTTTTTTTAGCCCAGGCCTAGCGCACCTACATGTTTTGGCCCGATGGGTCGGGTCATTTTTGGGCCGGGTCAGACTGCCCATGCCCAGGTTTAGAGTGGATGCCTAGAACTGACACTTATTTCTTTCTCGTCTGCCTCCACGCCCGCACATACATTCTCTGATTATTAAGACTTAAAAAAAAAGACTTATCAGATGACCCGTTAGCCCAATTAAGATAGAGTTCAAGTTATAAGTTTCTTTTCTAGTGCTCATGTCTACCGCTATATACTCACTAGAATCTTAAGTGCGTCTTGCTGCGCCGCTTTCATACAATGATGTTTTTTTATAGGTTGCCGGCTATACATATTCAGCTTGCCTATTTTTTTAAAATGGTCGGGGCGATCGCTAGCTCCCCTTTTTTCTCTGCATACCCTAGGGTCACAATTAGGTCACCATTGGCACCATTTCAGTGGTATCTACGGCAGACAAGCAGACTTGGCACACATGAAGTTGATCATGTAGATGAGATTAATGTAGTCCAAAAAAGTAATGGTGTTTTGTTTTATCGCTCTATCTACAACCTTCTGATGGAGTCGGATGATACGTAGAACTGTCCCGACTGTTTATTTGATCCATGACTCATATCTTCAATTCTGAAGTTTTTGTGTGTGCACAGAACCTGAGATCGTCGTCAGATGCACTCTGGGTAACAACTTCAGTAGTCATGTGTCATGTCAATTTTTTATTAATATGTACCGCGTCTGAAATATTTGGCCGGTATATACTTGTTTCCAAATGCAACTCAGTGATTAAGCAAATTATTCCTATGTTCAAAAAAGCACATTATTCCTTGTATTGTGCATGAAAAAATATCCTATTTAGTCAAGCCAGTCTTCAGGAAGATGCACCTGCAGAAGAAATGAAAAAAAATGTTCTTTGAGCCTCCTATTGATCTTGCAACGCATGTAAACACTGTTATTGATTAATAAATGGGAGTGTTCGAGTCAAAAAAAAGAAACAAAAATGAGAGCCAGCTGTACTTGTGAACAAAGATGGGTAAATCCCTAGCCATCTTCCCTCTTTTCTCTTTGTTCTCCCCGAGGTCTGAGGCTCTCAGCAACTAACAAGAAGCACCATAGCATCACCTCTTTCCCCGTTTCTCCTTCTCTCACCAAGCTACACTCTTCAAACCCTTTCTAGATTCTTCCCAAGCATGAGCGGAGGATCAAACGACCCTTTTTCCTCGAACAAGACCAATGGAAGCAGATCCGATGCCTTTCCCGATCTCAGCTCTTCCACTGCGGAGGACCCCTCTCAGCATGCTCGCCTATCTCCCAACCATGCCTCGCTTCCTCCGGATCTGGGTCATGATGAGACCATCCTATTGCTGCATCGCCGATATGGCCTTCGCCTTCACTGACATCGCGGCCGGCAAGAAGCAAACTGAAACGAAAATACCCAGCGGACCAACCCCTTCTCCTTTACCCGGTTTCCTAGTCGTACCCAGCTGTTGTTGGGATAATCAAAACTTGTCCGGAACCATATGAGACCGGTTTAATTATTCCATGTTTAGGTTCCATACGTGAGTCTTAGATTTCTACTTCATGTCCAAGTTTAGGTTTAGGTTTTGAGCCAGTTCCATATTTCTTTGTATTCTGTCTAAGCAACCACCTATGGCTGCTATAAATAAAAATCCAAAAACAACCGATGAAGCCCACAGAGGAAACAAATCAATCGTCTCTTCGTGAATCGTGTGTGGTTGTTTCCGGCACGGACGACGTACAAGTTCAGCTAGCTGAAATCTGAAATCGATTGACGTTTGTGCTAGCTTGGTTATCGTGTGCAGCTCGACGGAAGTATACAGATCGTGCACGTGCGTCTCGTCGAAACACTTCGTCGTGCTCGTCGGATTGTACTCAGCACCAGGGACTAGTCCAACAGCTGTCACACGAGATCAACAAGGCACGTCTCTGCATAGGGGTCTCACCCACACACAAAAACTCAGATCAACCGGAGAGCTCCATTTGCTTCGCTACTACATATTAGAATAGATGTCAAGGGTGTAAGTGTGTTAGTGCGATAATATGTCGACCAATTTTTTAAAAACATTTGCATAGTTTAATAAGGATTCTTAACTAACAAATGCCAACCCCCAGCTTAATCTGCAGCTATAATATATTAAAACATATTAACATGGCGAAGGAATACAAGGGTTATAGAAACTAAACATTCAGTGTACGCAAAATTAGGTAAACCACACAATAGTCTGGGCAACAATCTACCCTAAAATATGTTCCGATGAAAAAAATGCAAAAATAGGTAAACCACACAATAGTCTGAATAATAAGCATAACTACTTAGATGCATCAAAATGCATTCTTATTATTTTTTAAAGACGCTTTTTTAAGTGTATGCTTATTGACTTTAGTCTTGAGTGAGTTCCTCGGTACTGAGAAGAGTTGTATTCAGAACTTCATCCATTGTAGTTTGGCCAAGGGAGAAGTTAACAAGGGTCATGTTTCATATCTGTTGAGAGAAAGAACTCATATATGTATCTGAGCCCTCTATTACTAATGCCTATGATATAAAAAAGGGAATCACTATGTCATAACTAAAACATTAAGTCCAATGGTGTGGTTTAAATGTGAATGTGTGTAACATTCCAGGATTTGAGACAAGAAATAGAGAGGAAAACGATGTGTGTATTGCATCATGCATAGAAAATCTGGAAAAAAATTGCGCTTTTAAATCAAACTTGTCAAAGTGATTGAATTTCTCTTGAGTTGATGAAATTGAAGTAGATCATCAATTAAAGTGCGATAAACTTCAATATGACCTTTGTTATAACCCCTATTTTGGGTAGAGGTAATCGTAATAGTTAAAAGAGAGAAAAGTGAGGTAGAACTAAAATGTTAACACATCATTTCAGGATCCAATAATTTATTCTTACCGTGATCATCATGGTATTTCTTCTAACAAATTCTTTGGGCTCATGACAGAGGAATCAAGACATATGTCATCATCAACCTTGACCTATTGTACTCTTTCCTATCCAAATCCATTTATACCAAAGCTGAGAGAGATATCCATCTCTACTCCAAACCTATCACCATCTCTTGATTAGAACCTTTGAGCATAACAATTTACTTAGGAAGTTATGGATAGAACTCAATACTAAGTTGAGTAGATGAGCATCCTGACTTATGTAGATATATGTATCACAAGAACACTAACACCCATCTTATGAAACCCATATGGAAAATCTTGGACTAGTAAAGCATATGTCATGTTAATCACATCTTAGGAGAAAATCATTATATTCTAATATGAGTGATACAATCTTAGCATATCCTCTACTTTTCATTTATCCATTTGAAACTCTATTCTATTAATTTCACATCCACTTCTATTTATGCATCACCTATAAGCATAAGCAACTCTTGGGGATCATGTCATTAAGAAAAATATGGAGCTCATAAACTCATGTCTTTTATGACATATACAAAAATATGGGTTCCCATATTAATATAAATCCTAGATGATTATTCATGTCAATGATCCCAATTAAGGTTCTTACATATCATTAGGAATGCATCTAAGATTTACCAAGTGATTTTAACACTTAAATAGCAATGTTTGAAATTATCTCTATTAAGATACCTACTTAGAAGCTAGTTGTGTTTCTAATGCGAATCTGAATACCTACACACCTTACACCCTGAGATCAGGAGTTAGAAAATATCCTAAAACTCCAAATCTGAAAACAAAAAAAAGGAAAAGAAACTGAGAAAAAAACAAAGTAAAAGGTGGCCGAACCACCAATGGGCCGCAGCCCAGCAACTACAGCCCACCAGCACATCCCACTTACCTTCTCGACCGGACACCGTGGGCGGGGCAATTCCTATACTCCACCCTGGTCGGAGCAGACGAAGTGCCGCACACCCTTTGGGCTGGCCCGTTAGAATCTACCGAGAGAAGATCGAGGAAGCAGCCACCGGATGCGAGGATAAAACAACCACCGAAGGTGAGGAAGAACGCCGCGTCGTCATCGGCGGAGGTGAGGTCAGGACCTCGCCGGAGATGGGGACGACACGGATCGCCGCAACATCGCCGGTGGAGGCGAGGAAGAGAGCCTTAGGGGGGCGGGTGTTGGTCTTAGGGTTCTGGCGGTGCACAAGGACCTTAGAGGGAAGGTCGACCGGCCGAAACCTCGCCAGAGATGGGGATGACGCGGCTTGCCGCGGT
The DNA here is from genome assembly GCA_007115705.1 of Dactylis glomerata. Taxonomy (NCBI): domain Eukaryota; kingdom Viridiplantae; phylum Streptophyta; class Magnoliopsida; order Poales; family Poaceae; genus Dactylis; species Dactylis glomerata. The sequence continues at coordinate 48,547 of QXEO01002092.1, forward strand.
GTCGCCGGCGGAGGAGAGGAAAAAAATCTTAGGGTTTAGGGTTCCGGCAATGGAAGAGAAAGGAGCCGCTGGCGTCCGACGGAGGAGGAGGGAGGAGCTGGCGACAGGGGAGGGAGAAGCTAGCTGCGGGGGAAGAGGAGCTGCCGGTGGCAGTCAACTGTCGAGAAGAAGAACACGAGGAAGAAGGTCACGTGATTGATGGGCTGCGGCCCATGTTACTGGCAGGGTGAGCGGTGTCCCGTACGCTCCACGGGAGCACCTAGCCGGCGCTCTGTGTGTCGCTTTGGGCGTCAACGCCCGAAGGCGCTCCGGGTGGGCCGGCCCAATTAGGAGGATTTTTTTCTTTTTTCTTCTATTTCCTTTTTCTATAAATTTTGAAATATTAGGTGAAATAAAAAATGCTCAGATTCAAAATAATTATTTTGAAAAACTGTTCAGATTAAAACTTGTTCAATTCAAAATCTGTTCAATTTTGAATTTTATGATGAAATTCAAAAAATATGTTCAAACTCAAAATTGTTCAAATTCAAATTTGTTCAAACTCAAATTTGTTCAGATTCAAATTTATTCAAACTCGATTTTGTTTAGATTCAAATTTGTTCAAATTTTAAACTATTGAAAATTTGAATTTTTTAAAAAAGTTCAATTTTGAAAATATGTTCAAATTCGAAAAACGAAAATAAAAAATAAAACAGAAAACTAAAACCGAAAAACTGAGGAAAATCGGCTCACAGGTATAAAACCGACTAAAACCTGCAAAAAAACCCAACCAAACCAGAAAAAACCAAAAACCTGGTACTTTTATTGGGCCGGCCCAAAAAATCAAAGAGGTATGCATAAAGATGAAATCCATCACAACAGGCGATGACTAAGATCACCAGGCTCCACCCCGGTTGGAGTATAGGAGGTCCCGTGGGCGGAGTCGTCTTCAACCTCCCGGCTGCATGGAGGCTTCTCCATCGCCGAGCTCCACCTCGCCCTTATCAATAAGGATCTAACCGGACGCCAGAAACCGTCCCAGAATCCAATTGAAGTTCACCCGCGTCCATTGCCAATCGGATCGATGAGATTCCCGCTCAGCACAAGTGACCTTGCCGCCGCTGCATCTGGGCCGTCCCCGGCAGAGTAATGGACAAGCTCGACCTTCCCGATCCCTATAAATTCACCGGGAGAACCACCATGTCTCCCTTTTCTTCTTATCCATCTCCCAATCTCTCTATCTTTCTATCTTCTCCATATCGCGCCGGAGTATGTCGCCTGAGCTCCGCAGGTCGACATCGTTTCAGGCCACCCCGAGCTCCGAAGTGTGTTACTGGAGCAGCGCCTAGCCTTACTCGTCATCCTGGTGGAAACAATCGAGCAGGGGGGGTCCTGGAATCGGGCGCAACGACCCGTTCCCTTTCTCCAGGCATTTTCGGATTTATGATTGTGCCCTCGTCTCCGACCACTCCAGCACCTTGTAGCCGTTTATAAGCATCACGGTGAGTCTTGGCATCTCTGAGAACCTTATTTGCATCTTAGGGTTGCCTGTATCGAGTTGTCATCAACCACCGCCGTGCGCCGCCGATTTTTGGTTCGCCGGAGTTGCTCCGGTGACCATCCCGAGGGGGTGCTGCCACTATTAGGTCCAACTAGAAGCCCGGTTCTAACTAGCCCACTCTCGCATCTCCGTGAACCCCTGAGCACTGCCGTCGTCGTCAGTCAACTCGCCACCGGTGAGAACCACCCCCAGTCAACATGTTTAACCGGTCAGTGCTCGCGTGGCTGCTGATATGTCTCTGACCCTACCAGTCAGTCACTTCTATTTAGACTTTATTTTCAACTACAATTCATTAAGTTAAAATTGTTTTATTAATAGTTACATGTAATCATGAGAAGTTATTAACTTAATTATGCAACTACTTATAAAATAATGAACTAGACTTTATCCAATAGTAGTAAAAGGAATCATGTTTTAGTAATGTCCTAGAGTCCTAGGATGAAATCTGATAACTCAAAGTAAACCTAAGTACTAGAATCCATCAAGACATATGTTCTTCAAAAGTTATTCTTTTAAACGATCTTTTTGAGTCTTAAAGTAAAGAAATACTCCTTGCATATCAAGATTGTTGTCAACCCTAACAATAACTAGGTGTTACTCTATTGATATGATTTACTTTAATATGGCTTGCTCATGATCAACTAATTAATTACTAACAATAAATGCAAATTAAAATTGCTACTTTCATGTCTTCATCATTAATCCCCATTCCCTTGTAGACATGAATGATACTAAACCCTAAAATAATAACTCTGTGTTATGATTTATTCTTTTACTTACATAGGATAGCTAACTTAAAAACTTTAACAAGCTTATGTGTGTAACTGAACTTAAAAGTGCAACACATCACAAAAAGATCACCACAACTCAATAATTATAAATCATCGGGGTTAGGATACGCTTAGAACGATGCATAGCATATATTATGCATATCATGCTGCAATCTCTAACATCATTCTTACTCGATGATGATTGCTCTTTTAGAATTTGGATTTCTCCCATATCGAAGTTATTGACTTGCATAATCTTGCAGTCAAAAAGGCAAGTTCACTCTTGCTCATGCCTTTGATTATTTTTATCAAAATTACTTACAAATATATATATATATATATATTATATCACTACTGCATTTAAAAGCAAAAGTCTCCCTTTTCGTAATTAATATAAATTCTGGTTATCAACCATGTTGGTTGTTAATCTAGGATGGTGGGCAGTGAGACCATGGTATGATATATGTGGATGGTGGAGGTCCCACTGCAACTGAAAAGTTCACCTACGATTAATAATAAATGTCGTCAGTGATTCTTGCACCGTATAATGCGCGTTAACCATGAGATCTGTAATGGCTCTGGGAAGTCAACTGGATCTTTTTTCCTTTCGCATGTCAATAGACGACTAGTGCCTGGCTATGTGGTTCTGAAGGGTCCATAGCGGGTTTGGGAGGCCCTTGGTTCTAGTTCCCGTCTAGCGAGGTGGAAGAGCTACTAGTGTCTATGATGGATTGTATGAAGATGGCTCGAAGCCTTGAGCGAGGACTCGGCTGCAGGTAGTCAGTGGATTACAAAAGGGTGGGCATGCAAGGTCGCGGAGAAGGGAAGTGATTGGCTTGGATCTTATACTAGGCCCCATATAAAGGAAGTGTGGACAAGCATGCAACTTGGTTGTGCAATAAGACTAAGGTATCTCATGGGTAAAGCAACGCACCACTGCAAAGTGTATCAAATAGTGGCTTGTCACTCCTTGTTCCAGAAAACTAAGAAATTGCGAACGCGGCAAGAAAGGAGCTCTACCTAAGCTCTAATCAACCTGTGAAAGCTGATGGACATAGTTCTTCAGAATAAAAGCAACCTCTTAAATAAATATTTACAAAAACTTGCATTGCCAAATGATTGATGACACTAAGCAAAGGTGCCAACTGATGCATGTAAAATGCATACACGATCTTTGCACTTTACCACTTGTATTCCATCTTATTTGCATCATACATTGGTTATATTCATGCTTTCGATGATTACTGGGAACAATTCACAAGTTCCCTAATTTTGTTGGATTAACCTGGAAAAACTATAAAACCTCTATTTCTATGTTTTTAACTTTCAGGGACCCAAACGGAGTCCAAATGACCTGAAACTTTGTGGGGGCTAATTTTTTGACGGACCAAGACTTTGGAGCTAAGGAAGTGCAACAGAGGAGGCACGAGAGCCAAATAGGCATGGCCACTTGGCCAGATTCCTTGGCCACATGGGGCCTACTTGCTCCCTCCTCGTTGCTTCGATGTCGTCGATCTTCGTCCTGATGGATTCATCTTGACCTAAAACTGACTATATAAAGGGTCCCCTAACGGGTCACAAAAGGGAGCACCGCAAAAACACAAAAACATGAAATAGGAGCCTGTGAGACGAAGATCGAAGGGGGGAAAAGTTCGGCGGGGCCCTCTCGGCGTGATCTCCACCCTCTCCAATGACTCTACCTTTGTCACCATGATGAAAAGGGAGTAGTCCACCTCTCGACTCTGGGTTTGTGGCAGTGGCTATTGTATCTATCTCTTGTTCTTTATTGTATTAGCGCCATATGAGCTGCATAACATGATTATGGCCATATTTGTATTATCTTTGTGGTGGATCTTTCTATGAGTTGAAATTTGAGATTGTAATTGTTCTTTGTTTCAGTATATGAGTAGATGCATATTATGTACCCTGTTCTTGTTTACTTGTTTTGATCAAGCTTGTTTATGAGGGCGTGTATGGGGGAATGTGTGTATTAGTTGGAGTAACGGGGGTGAATACTACGGGGAGGACAGTCCTCGGGTTTCACTTGGGTGTTTGATGGCACGTAGATGACCGCCCAGTTGGGAACCCCAAGAGGAAGGTATGATGAGCACAGCAGTAAGTCTTCCCTCAGTATGAAACCAAGGTTTATCAAACCAGTAGGAGAAAGAACCAACTTCCGAAGGTTGATGCTCGCTGGCTTGGCGACAACTCCAGACAATTTATATATGGCGCCTTATCTGGGGCGTAGCTTTGCACCAGCAGCAATGTGGAACCTGCACACAACACAACCAAAGTACTTAGCCCCAACTTATAGTGAGGTTGTCAATCTCACCGGTTTGCTATAAACAAAGGATTAAATGTATCGTGTGGTAAAAGATAATAGTTTGTGAGAATATAAATAATGCGAGCTAATAGTAAATGGTAATAAGAATGTAAAAGAATGGATCGGGGTCCATAGTTCACTAGAGGTGTCTCTCCATAAAGATAAATAGCATGTTGGGTGAACAAATTATAGTTGGGCAATTGATAGAATAAAGAAAGCATACAAATGTCATGAGGATCACTATGAGATTCACTTATGCATTACAACATAATACATAGACCATAATCCAACTGCATCTATGACTAATAATCCACTCTCGAGGTGCCATCCGAGCACCCGTTGAGTATTAAGTTGTGAACAACAGATTATCGCCTTAAGCAAAGTATGTAATATAAACAATATGAATGTACTTGAACACAAGATTGTTGTTTTCTCCCTAGTAGCAACAGCGCATCTACAACCTTAGAAGTTATTGTCACTCTCCCAGATTACTAGAGGCATGAACCCACTATCGAGTATAAATACTCCCTCTTGGAGTTACTAGCATCTACTCGACCAAGATATCTACTAGCAACGGAGAGCATGCAAGATCATAAATAACATAGACATGATAAATCAATAATCAACTTGACAAAGTACTCAATATTCATCGGATCCCAACAAACACAATATGTAGAATTACAAAACAATGATCTTGATCATGATAGGCAGCTCATAAGATCTAAACATGAAGCACATGGAGGAGAAGACAACCATCTAGCTACTGCTATGGACCCGTAGTCCAAGCTAGACTACTCACACATCACTCTGGAGGTGGGCATGGTGATGAAGAAGGCCTTCGATGGTTATTCCCCTCTCCGATAGGGTGCCTGGAAGAGCTTCTGAACCCTCCTGATCTCAGGTCGATGACGATGGCAGCTCGCGATATGTTTTTGGAAAATTGATTGGGTCCTTAGGGTTTTCTCGCCGAGGAGAATATATAGGCGGAGGGGCGGCATCAGGAACTAGACCAGGTGGCCACACCCCCTGGTGGCGCGGGCCAGGGGTAGGCCGCGCCACCCCAGGGTGTGCCTGGCCCCTGGCTTCCCTCCGTCTCTGCTTTGGACTCCGTCTCGTGTCAAAAAAATAGGAACTTTGGCTTTTGTTTTGTTCAATTCTGAGAATATTTCATGTGTAGCTTTTCTGAAACACAAAAATAGCAGAAAACAGGAAATTGGCACTGTGGCATCTCATTAATAGGTTAGTTCTGGAAAATACATAAAAATGCCACGAAGTGTAACAAAACACAAAGCAAACGGTGTATAAACAAGCATGGAGCATAAAAAATTATAGATACGTTTGAGATGTATCAAGCATCCCCAAGCTTAACTCCTGCTCGTCCTCGAGTAGGTAAGTGATAACAAAACAATAATTTTTTAGGTGACATGCACCAACACAGTCTTGATCAAACGTTGTAAAGCATTGAGTGTTGAGATCAAAGTACTCTAAACATGGGCATAAAAGACATAATCTTAACAATAAAACTTAGCAACCATGTTATAACATGAAAAGTAACACAAACAAAAGATCACGAGTAATAATGCATTGAAAGTCAAGTGTGTGTTTCGAGCATATAGAAAAACATAGCAAAGTGGTTTTCAGCTTGTCCTTCATGGAGTAGCAAAACATAAATGCATAGGACACCTTCAAGTTTAAGAGGGTGACTAGATACAAATAATTTAAGAACAAGCAAAACCATAATCATGAATCAATCAATAATCAATTTTGGGACTATGCACATTATACTCAGAATGACAACTATGCTCTCTTAGATGGTGCATAAAGGTAGAAGGTGGAGACTCAACATAAAAGTAAAAGAAAGGCCCTTCACAGAGGGAAGCAGTGATTGCAAGTTTTATAAACCTCTAAAAATTATGATACTTACTTGCTTTGAGCTCTCATTGCCCCCGTCATAGGCATCTTGAATGGTTAAGGTTAATGCAAGTATAATTATGAAGCATATGCTTAACAAATCATAAGTTGAAAATCTCATGTCCCGTAAATATGAGTACCTAAATCATGCTAATTGACTTAGGTCCCAAGCAAGTTCTTGTCATTGTAAGCATACATATATCATCGAGAACACCAACAGGGTACCTCTTGCCTGGTGACATGGAAACAAGCCCACATCAAAATGACAAGACAAACAGACAATAAACACCTCAGCATCTCTTTTATTTACCATTTGGTATAGCTTTTTATTTTGAGATGCATCGTCAGATGTCCACTATGGGCATGCTGTAAATTTCCACCATGAATGACGCAACGCTTAGATTAGTGGCCCAGGCATTTCTCTAACATATATACAAACTCCATGAACTCAACAAGTTTCCAATTCCTTTCACATAACTTAAGCATCCATAAGCAAAAGATCACGATATCAACTAAATGAGAGTGAGTGCAATGTTGAAAGCGTGCCCCATGACAGCATGGCTGAGCTAACTTCCAACTTACAACTTGCAAGCATAACATCAACACAAGAGATCCACAATGGTCAAATTTATTAAAAGCAAAAAAGTAAATATGCCATTAGGTTTGTGAGAGCTTTACTGACTAATTTTCACATAACACAAAAAGTTTAATTTGAAGGATAGATAAAAGCAAGACGAATGTACTTGGAATAGAAAATTGCTAATAGGTAGATATGGTGGATACATTGGAAAACAAAATGATCATAGAGGCTAGAGGTGACTTATTTGTAGTCAAAACATAGTGTAAGCATGCGCCAAGTCAACCCAAATAAAGCATCAAAGGAGAAAACCACAATATTATGCTCCCATATAATAAAAACAACGCATGATTCTTTCAAAGGCACATTAAGCAATCTCGGTCATTTGAGACAAGTCATGCTACAACAAAAACTACTAAGCATACTATCAAAATATCATCAAGCATGACATGCAAAAGTCTAAGCCACAGTCTAAACAAACTCCCATTTATACCACTATAGACATGAAACTTTTTTCTCTTTTCCAACACCATTCAACCTTTTTGAATCAACTCTTTAAGATGAAAACCATCATAGAATAGAGGTCTAAATACACCTTGATACAAAGAAATAACAAGATCTGAACAAAAATCAATGTGAAAAATGAAAGCTAAACGCAATACTATAAAAAGAGAACACTCGTTGAACGATAAGAGTGAAAACTAGAGTGTTCTTGGCAATGAAAAATGGAGTTCATCTTCTCCAAAAGAAATTTGTTGGGGTTCAACCATTTATTACAGCAAACAAAAGAAAACTATAATCAAAATTAAAGACGCTCCAAGAAAAATGCATAGAATACGAAGCAATAAAAATATAGTGTCTTGAAAGATGACCTGATTTTTGCCGATGAAGAAGGGGTGCCTCGGGGGCATCCCCAAGCTTTGACGCTTGTACCTCTTGGATATTTCTTGGGGTGACATGGGCATCCCCAAGCTTGAGCTTTTTTCCATACTTCATCTCATCTCATCATTCTCCTTTCCCTACACTTGAAAACTTCCTTCATAGAAAACTTCACACAATTTTGTTAGCAACATTAGTGTAAGCACAATAGTAAATCTACTCTTTTGGTTCAGTTTTCATCTCAAGCACACCACATATTAAAGCATAAGCTACTGTAGCAACTTCCTCAAAAGTTTCGTGATCAAAAGAACTCAAAAAGAAAGCGATCAAGAGGCAAACACAAATAGTGGCAGAAATCTGTCAAAATAGAACAGCTGACAAAGATTGATTTTTCTGAGGATCTTCTGTTGCTCAAATCGAAAAGTGCAAAACTAATAAAAGTTTGGAAATAACCTGGGGCATGTGCACAAGAAATTGCAAATCAAAAAGATGTTATGAGAAGTTTCACAAATTTTTATGGTTCAGCACAAAAATCTGTTTCAGGACAGCAACTTCCCCAAATCTTACCTTCCTCCAATTAGAGGTTCTTCTTGGCACAAAAATGAAATAAAAATGATAAGGAGAGGTCATTACAGTAGTAATAACTTCCAAGACTCAATAAAAAGAAAAAAGTACTGAAATTAAAACATTGGGTTATCTCCCAAGAGTGCTTTTCTTTAACGCCTTTGAGCTAGGCGTAGAAAGTGGAAATCAAGTAATATCAAGTGGTGAAGCATCAAGTTCATAATTTGCTCTAAGAATAGATTGAAAAAGTAATTTCTTTCTCTTTCTAGGGAAGTGTTCCATACCTTTCTTGAGTGGGAATTGATATTTAATGGTGCCTTCCTTCATATCAATGATGGCATCAACTGTTCTAAGAAAAGGTCTTCCCAAAATAATAGGACATGAAGCATTGCATTCAACATCCAAAACAAGGAAATCAACGGGAACAAGGTTATTGTTAACCATAATAAGAACATCATTAATTCTTCCCAAAGGTTTCTTCTTAGCAACATCAGTAAGAGGAACATCAAAATAATAATTTTCAAGTGGTGGTAAACCAAGTATATCATAAATCTTTCTAGGCATAATAGAAATACTTGTGATGTCTACGCACACGTCTGTTCTTATAGACAGTGTTGGGCCTCCAAGTGTAGAGGTTTGTAGAACAGCAGCAAGTTTCCCTTAAGTGGATCACCCAAGGTTTATCGAACTCAGGGAGGAAGAGGTCAAAGCTATCCCTCTCAAGCAACCCTGCAATTACGATACAGAAAGTCTCTTGTGTCCCCAACACACCCAATACACTTGTCAGATATATAGGTGTGATACGTCCAATTTGCATCACTATTTTGTATAATAATTTACTATTATTTATTGATATATTTCATATTTAGATATGATACTTATGTTATTTCCTTTGTTTTCACATGTTTGATGATCATCGGAGGAGTTGCTGCCAGAGTCAGGATTCTGCTGGAAAAAGGACCATCAAGGGACCATATTTTGAAGATCAGGAAAATTTCAAAAAAATACCCAGAAATTATATTTTCCCAGAAGACTCAGGAAGCCAGAAGGGAGGGTCGAGAGGGGCTAGGGGGGCCCCACATGCTAGGGTGGCATGGCCAGCCCCCTGGCCGCGCCAGCCCTGTGTGAGGGGGCCCTGGCCCACCTTAGGTCTCGCCCCTTCGCGTACATGATCATCCCCAAAAACCTAAGTGAGGGGGAGGCTCAGAGTTAGACACTGCTGCCTCTGCGGGGCAGAAAACACCAGAGAGAGAAAAGCTCTCCGGCAGGCAGAAATCTACTGGGGAAATTCCTTCCCGAAGAGGGGAGATCGTCGCTGTCGTCATCATCATCGCACCGGACTTCATCGGGATCATCATCATCCTCATCACCAGCACCTACATCTCCACCATCACCATGCCATCCTACTGTAACATCTTGAGTTGGATCTTGTTATATTCATAGGGGAAACTTTCTCGATGTTGATTACTCTTGTAGTTGATGCTATTGAGTGGAACCATTGAGTTAAGGTTTATGTTCAGATTGTTATTTACCATTATTTCACCTCTGATCATGATCCATATGATGTCTTTGTGAGTAGTTCATTTAGTTCTTGAGGACATGGGAGAAGTCAAGATGTTAGTAGTGAATTATTGTTGAGAAATATTTAATGGTTTGATATTGTTGTGGTGCTATTTCACTAGTGGTGTCATGTGAACATCGACTACATGACACTTCACCATTTATGGGCCTAGTGAGATGCATTGTGTATTTGGCTATCGATTGTGGGGTTGCTGGAGTGACAGAAACCTAAACCTCCGTTGGGAAACCATTGCACCAGGGAGCATAGGATCTTAGAGTTTAAGGCTGTGGTTAGATTTATCTTAATTACTTTCTTGTATTTGCGGATGCTTACAAGGGGTATAATCACAAGTGTGTATTTATCCTAGTAAGGGTGCACTAGCACAGGTTCACCCCCATAACACCTACCAAACCAATAAATACTATTGGCTCTATGAAGTGAAAGCTCTTGACAAAAAACTCCCGTGTGTCCTCGAGAACGTTTGGTTATTATAAGTACACAACCGGCTTGTCCTTCACTGAAGAAAGGATTGGGCCACTTGCTGCAATTGTTGCTACTGTCTTTTATTTACTCGCACTTTATTTGCTTGTATTATCAATTACCCCTGAAAACCTATTTGCTAGTATTTATAGTGATTCCTTGATCAAAACCGCTCATCAACACCTTCTGCTCCTCATTGGGTTTGACACTCTTATTTATCGAAAGTACTATGATACACCCCCTATACTTGTGGGTCATCAAGACTATTTTCTGGCGCCGTTGCCGGGGAGTGTAGCGCTATTGAAGAGTGGAATTGGTAAAGGTAACCGTCGCTGTGAGTATTGTTTTTATTTTGTCTTCTATTTTACTCTGCTATGGAGAACTTTCCATTTGGTTTCCTATTTGGAAACACAACAAATAGTACTACTACTGCTGCACATGAAGAGGGACCACCACCGCCACCGCCTGCTGAAATTGATCCTTTTAAAATACCTATGAAAATTGTTGGGCAAATTATGGATAACTGCTATTCAGGAGATGGAACTGTCCATCTGGGTGATCACTTATTATTTATACATGAATTATGCGAGTTGTTCAGATGTGCAGGTATTTCACCAAGCCAGGTCAAGAAGAAATTATTCTCATTATCATTGAAAGGCAAAGCAGAAGAGTGGTATCGACTACTCCAGGATGGTCCATCTATGGCATGGGAGGATATTGTGCCTCTCTTTTATTCCAAGTTTTATCCTCCAAGTGAAATTCATAAAGACCGTAACCGGATATATAATTTTTGGCCTCATGATGGAGAGAGTATTGCTCAAGCATGGGGGAGATTGAAATTACTAATGCTCAAATGCCCCATTCATGAGCTCCCCAATAATATTGTTATTAATAATTTTTATGCACGGCTTACTCTTCCTGATAAGGATTATTTGGATGCGTATTGCTTTGGATCATTTACTCATATGAAAGAAGATGCCAAGTGGAAACTTCTTGACCATATACAAGAAAATGCTGAAGGATGGGAAAACGACAAAGGTAGGAAGTCAGGTATAAACTATGATTATGAATGCATTAAATCTTTTATGGGAACCGATGACTTTCGTAGTGTTAGCGCTACTTATGGTCTTGATTCTCAAATACTTGCTAATTGTTTTAAGGCCTTTGCCTCTTATATTGATGTTCCAAAGAAAAATTGGAACAAATATCATGCGCCTTATAAAGATTCTATTAGTCATATTCCTGCTGCAGCTACTGAAGTTTATACTATTGATAGCATTATGCCTGAACCTTATTTTGAGAAGACACCTTTCCCTGCTAAGGTAAAAAAGTATTCTACTTTGGTAAGTATGTCTAATAAAAGTACTAAGAAAGCTGCAGAACCTGATGAGCAAATTACTATTAAGTCTCCTGTAGCTATATTGAAGGATCTTGTTACTAAAGATGTAGGAGATGAATATATTCTTTTTTGTGAAGATGCTTCTAACATTCTTTCACATCCTAAAAAGCATAGGAAAGCAAGTGTTCCTGTTATTTCTGTCAGGATTGGAGATCATTGTTATTATGGTTTATGTGATATTGGTGCTAGTGCAAGTGCTATTCCCTTAGAGCTTTACAAAGAAATTATGCACGAGATAGGCACTTGTGAGCTTGAAGATATTGATGTGGTTGTTCAGCTTGCTAACAGAGAGACTGTTTGGCCTCTTGGTATTGTTTGAGATGTGGAAGTTCTTTGCGGTAAGACTAAATACCCCACTGATTTTCTAGTACTTGGTAAGGAGGCTAGTAAAACTTGTCCTATTATTTTTGGTCGACCATTTTTGAACACCTGTGGCACCATGATAGATTGTAAGAAGGAGAAATTTTTTACTAAGTTTAATAGAGAGTCTTATGAGTTTAATTTTTCCAAGTTTGCTAAGACTTCTTATGAAAATGAAATGCCTAACAAAAAATTTCGAGTTGAACAGCTTGCTTCTATTGCTCTTGCTCCTAATAATGCCTTGCAGCAATTCATGGAATATCACGAAAGTGATGTTTTTAGCAAGGAAAGAGAAGAGATTGACGACATTCTCCTTCGTCAACCACCGTTACTCAAACATAATCTACCTGTGGAGGATCTTGGTACCACTTTACCGCCTAAAGAAGATCCTATGTTTGAATTGAAGCCTTTGCCTGATAATCTCAAATATGCTTATATTGATGATAAGAAGATATATCCTATTATTATTAGTTCTAAACTTTCAGGGAAGGAAGAAGAAAGATTATTGGAGATATTGAAGAAACATCGAGGAGCTATGGGATACACCCTTGATGATTTAAAAGGGATTTCTCCCACTTTATGTCAGCATGCCATTAATATGGAGAAAGACGCAAAGCCAGTCGTGGAGCATCAACGCCGCCTAATTCCAAAGATGAAGGATGTGGTAAGAAATGAGGTATTAAAACTCCTTGATGCTGGTATTATTTATCCTATTGCTGATAGTAGATGGGTTAGTCATGTTCATTATGTTCCTAAGAAAGGAGGTATGACTGTTGTGCCTAATGAGAATAACGAGCTTATTCCTCAAAGGGTAGTAGTTGGTTATAGAATGTGCATTGATTAAGGAAGGTAAATAAAGTTACTAAGAAAGATCATTACCCTTTACCATTTATAGATCAAATGCTAGAAAGGTTGTCTAAGAAGACTCATTTTTGTTTCCTTGATGGTTATTCTGGTTTTTCTCAAATTGCTGTTAAGAAGGATGATCAAGAGAAAACCACTTTTACCTATCCTTATGGAACTTATGCTTATAGATGTATGCCGTTTGGTTTATGCAATGCTCCTGCTACTTTTCAAAGATGCATGTCTGCTATTTTTCATGGCTTTTGTGAAGAAATTGTGGAGGTCTTCATGGACGATTTCTCCGTCTATGGAACTTCTTTTGATAATTATTTGCACAACCTTAATAAAGTTTTGCAGAGGTGCGAAGAAACTAACCTTGTTCTTAATTGGGAGAAATGCCACTTTATGGTAAATGAAGGAATTGTCCTTGGACATAAAATCTCTGAAAGAGGTATTGAAGTTGACAGAGCAAAAGTGGAAGCAATTGAGAAAATGCCTTGTCCAAGAGATGTTAAAGGTATTCGTAGTATTCTTGGTCATGCTGGTTTCTATAGGAGGTTTATTAAAGATTTCTCTAAGATTTCAAAGCCTCTTACCAATCTTCTTCAGAAGGATGTACCATTTGTCTTTGATGATGATTGTAAGGAAGCCTTTGAAACTCTTAAGAAGGCTTTAACTACTGCTCCTATTGTTCAACCACCTGATTGGAATTTACCCTTTGAAATTATGTGTGATGCTAGTGATTTTGCTGTTGGTGCTGTTCTTGGACAGTGTGTAGATAATAAGTTGAATGTTATTCATTATGCTAGTAAGACTCTTGATGCTGCTCAAAAGAATTATGCTACTACTGAGAAAGAGTTTCTTGCTGTTGTTTTTGCATGTGATAAGTTTAGATCTTACATTGTTGATTCTAAAGTTACTATTCATACTAATCATGCAGCTATTAGATATCTTATGACTAAGAAGGATGCTAAGCCTAGGCTTATTAGATGGGTGTTGCTTTTACAAGAGTTTGATTTGCATATCATAGATAGGAAAGGTGCTAAAAATCCTGTGGCTGACAACTTATCTAGATTGGAAAATATTTCTTTTGATCCTATTCCTGTTAATGATAGTTTTCCAAATGAACAGTTGGCCGCAATTCATGTAACCTCGCGAGACCTTCCTTGGTATGCTGATTATGCTAACTTTATTGTTTCCAAGTATTTGCCTCCGACCTTTACCGCTCAGCAAAGAAGAAAATTCTTTTACGATCTGAGGCATTATTTTTGGGATGACCCATATTTATATAAAGAAGGAGTTGATGCTATTATGAGAAGGTGCGTACCGGAATATGAGCAACAAGAGATATTAAGAAAATGCCATAGCAGTGCCTATGGAGGGCATCATGCTGGAGATAGAACCGCGCAGAAGGTTCTACAATCGGGTTTTTATTGGCCAACCCTCTTTAAGGATGCCAGAAGGTATGTTTTATCTTGTGATGAATGTCAAAGAGCTGTTAATATTTCTAGACGCAATGAAATGCCTATGAATTACACTCTTGTTATTGAACCATTTGATTGTTGGGGATTTGACTTTATGGGTCCTTTTCCTCCTTCTAAAGGCTATACCCATATACTTGTTGCTGTTGATTATGTTACTAAATGGGTAGAAGCCATACCTACAAAGAGTGCCGATGGTGAGACTTCATTAAAAATGATTAAGGATGTTATTTTTCCTAGGTTTGGAGTGCCTAGATATCTTATGACTGATGGAGGTTCTCATTTTATTCACGGTGGTTTTAGAAAAACTCTTGCTAAATATGATGTTAATCATAGAATTGCTTCTGCTTATCATCCCCAAACTAGTGGGCAAGTAGAGCTTTCAAATAGGGAGATCAAGTCTATCTTGCAGAAGACTATCAATAAATCTAGGAAAAACTGGGCTAGTAAGTTAAACGACGCTTTATGGGCTTATAGAACTGCTTATAAGAATCCCATGGGTATATCTCCTTATAAGATGGTTTACGGAAAATCATGTCACTTGCCCTTAGAATTAGAACACAAAGCTTTTTGGGCAGTGAGAGAGCTTAATAGAGATTTTAAACTAGCCGGTAAGAAAAGGTTGTTAGATTTGAGTTCTCTAGATGAGTGGAGAAATGAAGCGTATGAGAATGCCAGACTTTTTAAAGAGAAAGTCAAGCAATGGCATGATAAGAGGATTCTTAAAAGAGAGTTTCACGTTGGTGAGAAAGTTCTATTGTATAGGTCTCATCTTAGATTTTTTGCAGGAAAATTACTTTCTAAATGGGAAGGATCATATGTTATTGTGGAAGTGTACCGCTCAGGTGCTATTAAGATTGCTTCATTGAAAGATGATTCTACACAAGTGGTGAATGGGCAAAGACTCAAGCATTATATTTCTAGAGATTCTTATAATGAAGATGTTGATGTTATTGAAATAGTTTCTCTGGAAGATTAGATCCAAGACAAACTGCAGGTATCTGCAGAGTTCACTTTCGAATAGGTAACAGTTCTAGTCTGAAAAGTTTCACGAAAAGTTCTTCCTTTAATATTTTTGCTGTTTTTACTAAATATGAAAAATCACGAGATGAAAAAGGGAAGGAAAAAGAGTCCGTGTGTGTCTCACACACAGGTGGCGTGGGCCCACCCCTGGCCGCGCCACCTATGTGTGAGAATGCACCAGAACTCTTTTCCATCCCGGTTTCCTCCTGTGACTTCATCTCGATGTATAATTTTTGCCTATTTAACCCCCCGGAGTCCCCGAGGTCTGTATATCGTTTTCTCGTCATGTTTTGTTTCGAGCTGTTTCTGTCAGGAGTTGATCTTAAGCTTGGGGGAGTCATGGCCTCTTCAAGCGGTGACAAGGAGAAGACACCTCCGGAGGATGACACCAAAGATTTCCGGTTGATAGAAGATGTTGGAAGTGAAGATGACGAGGAAGATCAAAGTTCAAGGCCAAGCACCATGATTGCCAGCATAGGGGTGGTGACAGATCATGACAAGTTCAAGAAGAGTGCACGCATAAGGACTGGAGGAGGTGTGCCTCATCACACCTTGGCTCCACGGACATCTCTGTCAGGCAACAACCCTTTCCATACTCTAATACATGAACATCAGTTTCAAAGGGTGCCTAGGTCGCGATTACCCTCGGGTTGGGATATAGATCGTTCTAACAGTGCAGGAGAAGGAAGTGCCAAGAGTGAAGAAGGATGGGGAAATAATTCCAAGAGCTGGGATTCTCTTGCCGACAGGTTCATGAACCGTATTGAGCACAATTCTGAGATGATCTGCAACCTTGAGTATAGGATTGATGAGCTAAAGGATTTGATTGAGAAGCTTATTAAAGATTATCCACCGCCACCGCCAAAGGAGTAATTCATCATCGGTATAGGCATCCCCTTGGCTTGTTCCAAGCTTGGGGGAGTGCCGCGGTATCACATCATTACCTTATGCTCATCTACTTTTCACGTAGTGTCATATCATGAATGAAGAAGTTATCTTATAGAATAGTTTGCAGTTTGGAAGTATCCTCCTTAGTTGGTTATCTATGTATCCCTTGGTGTGAGTTGCGGTAATAAAATATTAATGAGAAGTTTTATTGTTTACTTTTTGCACGCTTTATGTCAGCATGCAATCTCTCTTATATTATTAGTCTTGTTGATTGGTATTGGTATCACATTGGGAGCATGAGTAGATTTAGTTGGTTTTGGCAAACCTAGCTTGGTCAGTAGCAACTTTACCTTGAGGTTTGAGTAGAAAAGAATAAAGAAGTTCTTGCAGTTACATCACTTCAGTTTTCCCTTATGTTTGGCTTATAAGCATTGTTATTCTTAAGGTTAAAATCATTGTACCTTCAAGAGAGCTTGCATGATTATTCTTATTATATGTGTGTTTGTTTGTTTCATGCAATTCTTATGCTTGCTACCCAGCTTTGCTAGCCAAAAACCTGTACTGAGAGGAAATACTTCTCGTGCATCCAATTCCCAAAAGCCAAGTCACTCCCAAGAGTCCACTATAAATTCCTATGCATGGTATTTCAAGCCATTCCAAGTAAATTTTCATGTGCTACCTTTCAAAAACCTTCAAACATTTCTCATTTTGTGCCATTGTTTTTAGCTCATGAGGACGTAGTGGATGGGTTTGTTATCTTCCATACTAAATTAAGTACCCTTCGACTAGGCAGCTTCATCTGCTCGTCATTAATTTTGCAAGGGAGCTAGTCAGACCATTATAATCT
Source organism: Dactylis glomerata (assembly GCA_007115705.1). Lineage (NCBI taxonomy): Eukaryota > Viridiplantae > Streptophyta > Magnoliopsida > Poales > Poaceae > Dactylis > Dactylis glomerata. The sequence goes on from QXEO01002092.1 coordinate 65,993, forward strand.
CAAAAAGAAACAAAAAGGCACTCCTCCAATGGAATGTGAAAGTTGGTCGGCACCCGATGGAATCGGTTAGCCATGGTCTGAGAAAGGAAAAAGGTGGGGAGGAGTGGAAAGCTATAAAAGAGCACTAAAGTGCCAATTAATCAAACATTTCAGAACCGCTCTCACTTGTTTAGTATGGAAGATATCAAGAACTCTGTTGCTAGTCGTTGACAAAAGCAACCACCTCTCAAAACACTTTTTACCTCCGTTTTACAAATGAAAAGCTCTAGCACATGTTTAATCCCTGCTTCCCTCTACGAAGGGCCTATCTTTTACTTTTATGTTGAGTCAACCTATTTCCCTCTACCTTAAGCAAGCATTTGAGTTGTTATGTTTCATTCATCCATATGTTGATCTGTTTAATCATGTTTATTATCTTTCTTGTTTTGTATAATGCTTTTATCTGAAGGAATATATCTTTGAAAGTTTTCTATGAATGCAAAAGTTTACTTTGTTGAGCATATAGTCTTTGCTATATTAGCTCTGTTCTAAAAAGCTCCGTTTTAAAGAGAGAATAGTCTGTTCTCCATTCTTTGACCAAGAACTAAGGTTTGCCATTGCCAATTATAGTTTACCTTGTGCATCTTTACATGTGATTCCCTTTTACCTATTGCAAGTCTATATCTTATAAAGGGAAGTTGCTGTCTATTATAATTTATGCCTTGGTGAATGTGATGCTTCTTATCCGTATTTTGATTATCGACACTTCACTCCATAAACCTGTGGTCATGTTTACCAAGTTTAGTTTTCGCTTGGGGACAAGAGAGGTCTAAGCTTGGGGGGGTTGATATGTCCAATTTGCATCACTATTTTGTATAATAATTTACTATTATTCATTGATATATTTCATATTTAGATATGATACTTATGTTATTTCCTTTGTTTTCACATGTTTGATGATCATCGGAGGAGTTGCTGCCGGAGTCAGGATTCTGCTGGAAAAAGGACCATCAAGGGACCATATTTTGAAGATCAGGAAAATTCCAGAAAAATACCCAGAAATTATATTTTCTCAGAAGACTCAGGAAGCCAGAAGGGGGAGTCGAGAGGGGCTAGGGGGGGCCCACATGCCAGGGTGGCGCGGCCAGCCCCCTGGCCGTGCCAGCCCTGTGTGAGGGGGCCCTGGCCCACCTCAGGTCTCACCCCTTCACGTACATCATCATCCCTAAAAACCTAAGTGAGGGGAGGCTCAGAGTTAGACACCGCCACCTCTGCGGGGTGGAAAACACCAGAGAGAGAAAAGCTCTCCGGCAGGCAGAAATCTGTCGTGGAAATTCCTTCCCGAAGAGGGGAGATCATCGCCGTCATCATCATCATCGCACCGGACTTCATCGGGATCATCATTATCCTCATCACCAGCACCTGCATCTCCACCATCACCATGCCATCCCGCTGTAACATCTTGAGTTGGATCTTGTTATATTCATAGGGGAAACTTTCCCGGTGTTGATTACTCTTGTAGTTGATGCTATTGAGTGGAACCATTGAGTTAAGGTTTATGTTCAGATTGTTATTTACCATTATTTCACCTCTGATCATGATCCATATGATGTCTTGTGAGTAGTTCGTTTAGTTCTTGAGGACATGGGAGAAGTCAAGATGTTAGTAGTGAATTATTGTTGAGAAATATTTAATGGTTTGATATTGTTGTGGTGCTATTTCACTAGTGGTGTCATGTGAATGTTGACTACATGATACTTCACCATTTATGGGCCTAGTGAGATGCATTGTGTATTTGGCAACCGATTGTGGGGTTGCTGGAGTGACAGAAACCTAAACCTCTGTTGGGAAACCATTGCACCAGGGAGCGTAGGATCTTAGAGTTTAAGGCTGTGGTTAGATTTATCTTAATTACTTTCTTGTATTTGCGGATGCTTGCAAGGGGTATAATCACAAGTGTGTATTTATCCTAGTAAGGGTAGTGTGCTAGCACAGGTTCACCCCCATAACACCTACCAAACCAATAAATACTATTGGCTCTATGAAGCAAAAGCTCTTGACAGAAAACTCCCGTGTGTCCTCGAGAACGTTTGGCTATTATAAATACACAACCGGCTTGTCCTTCGCTGAAGAAAGTATTGGGCCACTTGCTGCAATTGTTGCTACTATCTTTTATTTACTCGCACTTTATTTGCTTGTATTATCAATTACCCCTGAAAACCTGTTTGCTAGTATTTACAGTGATTCCTTGATCAAAACCGCTCATCAACACCTTCTGCTCCTCGTTGGGTTCGACACTCTTATTTATCGAAAGTACTACGATACAACCCCTATACTTGTGGGTCATCAAGGTGCACTAGTTCAGCGAAGAGATAGTGAAATACAAGTGGTATAGATGATTATAAGTAGTAAATGCAATCTGGAATAAAAATGGCAGCAAGCAAACAAGTAACAAAACAGCAAGTAATTGGTGTGCAAAGCTTGGAAACAAGGCCTAGGGATCATACTTTCACTAGTGGACACACTCCCAACAAATATAACATAATTGAACAAATAAATAACTTCTCTTCACCATGCTACTCTAAATTACTCTCCTATTGAATAACACTAATTATTGTGTAGTGGCTACAGAAGCACCCCTTAAAGTTCATCAAGTACTTGACAAACACCGCTCATAGAGATATCCAAATCAAATCACAACTCAAGATAAATATTATTGCAACTTAGACCAAGTACTAACACGGTGCACACACTATCAACATTACACCATGAAAGGAGGAATAGATCACTTCAATACTATCATAGTGAATTATTCTCATAATCCATAAGAGATAACAATCGTAGCCTAGACCAAGTACCACCATGATGCACACACTGTCACCGTTACACCATGGCAGGAGGAATAGATTACTTTAATAACACCACTAGAGTACACATAATGATGAAGAGTAGCATCTACTTATTCAACATGATACAAAGCTCACGATCACATAAAGATCACATCATGGGAGAGAGAGGTGAACCACATAGCTACCGGTAGAGCCCTCAGCCCCGGGGATGAACTACTCCCTCCTCATCATAGGAGATAGCAATCTTGATGGAGATGGCAGTGAGGTCGATGGAGACGGTGGAGACGGCGCTGGAGACCAATGGAGATGGCTCCGGGGGCACTTCCCTGTCCCGGCAGGGTGCCAGAACAGAGACTTCTGTCCCCCAAAATTTGTCAACGGTGGCGGCGGAGCTGCAGAACTCTTTCTGGAAAATTGCCGACTCCTTTAGGGTTTTCTGTCCCAAGGCTTTATATAGGCGAAGGGGCGTCATCGGGAGTGGCTCCAAGCCTCCTCACACCTAGGCGATGCGGCCAGGGCTTGGGCCACGCCAGCCTAGTGTGAGGCTGGCCTGTGGCCCCTCTCCTTTGCCTCTTCGGATCTCTGGAAGCTTCCAGGCAAAATAAGACTTTAGGAACTTGTTTCGTCCAATTCTGAGAATATTTCCTGTGTATCACTTCTGAAACACAAAAACAGCAGAAAATAGGGAACTGGCACTGTGGCGACTTGTTAATAGGTTAGTTCCGGAAAATGCATAAAAGTGCCATGAAGTGTAACAAAACACAAGGTAAATGGTGTAAAAACAAGCATGGAGCATCAAAAATTATAGATACGTTTGAGACGTATCAGCATCCCCAAGCGTAACTTAAAGCAAAAGAGAGCATCAAAAAGCAAATATGGAACACATTTAAATCTAAACCACTTCCTATGAAAAATAGTCTTGTAAAGAGACAAGTCATGAAAGCGAAAAGCAAAAAGCATAGGAAGGCAAAATAAGTACAACTTCAAGAATTGCAACATAAAGAGGGGAAACTCAATATTGTTGAGATCCATCAAACCATGTTTCCCTCTCTCATAATAAATTTTAGTAGCATCATGAATAGAACTAACAATATTACTATCATTTAAAGCATCCCTATCACGAGCAACATGCATAAAAGAATGAATACTCCCCACATGAACAATCGTAGTAGGAGCAGATTCAACAGAATAATTATTCTCATCACCATAATCATCAAAAACAGGAGGCATATTGTAATCATAACTATTTTTCTCCTCAATAGTAGGTGAACTAAAAATATTATACCCATCATCATAACCATCATAAACTAGAGGTTTAGTATCATCACAAGCTAGAGAGCAACTATTTCGTAAAGCACATTCATCAAACATATCATCATAAGAAGGAGCATGGATAGTACTAATGGTACAACAATTATCAACCTTAGAATTGGTACCAAAAAGATTTTCAATATCAAAAGTAGAGTGCTTTTCCCAATCATGATCACTAATATAGGTAATAGGCATAGGAACATCATCCCAATCAGAATTATCATAATCTATAGCAGGATCATAATGCTTAGGGAAAGATACCGTGTCATCTCACCTCTTACTCTTCTTCTTCTTCTTCTTCATACTCTTCTTACTCTCTCCTTTAGGAGGGAGAGACTTGAAGGGCATCTTCTCCACATATTCTTTAGGAGGGAAAGGCATCTTCTCCACATAATCTGGTTTGCTGACAGAAACAACAGAAGAAACTTTGGAGGATTCCTCCTCTCTATTAATAATATCAAAACATCTGTTAGTCCTATCATAGCTTGGCAAAACATCATGTTTTATAAGATCTTGTAAGTAAGTAAGTATTTGTGAGGCAATCTTTAGCACAATAGAGATGACAACCATGAAGGGTGCTATTAATATCAACATCATTCATGTCTACCAAAGCAATCTTTCTAGATATCTCTTCACAATTCAAAAACAAAGTAAGCTCATCATACTGATTGAAAGTAATCTTATCATCACAATACAAATTTGTGGTACTCATTCGATTAATTGGGCATTGAAAATTAAAGTGCCCCTTTTCACGGCAAAATACACAAAGAAAAGGATAAAGCTCACTAACCCTTTCACCAAGCACATCTAGATCCTTGAGCCACATACTGGTTTCTTCATTTGCGTGGGTGATGCAATAATCTTCCTTGTTGTAACTCTGTTCACAAGGTCTATGTATTCCACAAAAATTAACATGCTTATAAGAAATAGTACTTTTAGAAGTTTGAGCATGTTTATTGCAATCACCAACAACAACATCACTTTCTATGCAAGTGTCCTTAAAAGGTTCATGATACACATCCCCATTTCCTTTAGGAACATTCATATGGGAAGCAAAGATTTTAAAGCAATCAACCATAATTTGAGGATCAAGATCATACTTAGCACTAAGATCTTGAAAATCAATAGTTTCAGTGAAAGACTTAATGCAATCAAACTCCTAATTCATACCTGATCCTTTACCTTTGTCGCTATCCCAACCTTCAATATCGTTTTGAATTATTTCAAGCAGATCCCACTTGGTGTCAGCATCCTTGCTTGTGAAAGATCCATCAAAGCATGCATCTAGATAGTCCTTGTAATATCCTGAAAGCCTTGCATAAAAATTATTAATAACAATATTATGGGGAAGATCATGAATAGGACATTTGAGCATTAGTGACTTCAATCTTCCCCACGCTTGGGCAATGCTTTCTCCATCATGAGGCCAAAAATTGTATATCTGATTATGATCTTTATGAATCTCACTTGGAGGATAGAATTTAGAATAAAAGAGAGGTACAATTTCCTCCCAGCCAATAGATGGACCATCCTTAAGCAGCCGATACCATTCCTCAGCTCTACCTTTCAGTGATAAAGAAAATAGCTTCTTCTTAACTTGGTTCATTGAAATACCTGCACACTGGAACAACTCATATAATTCATGTATAAAAAGCAAATGGTCACCAGGATGGACAGTTCCATCTCCTAAATAGCAGTTATCCCTAACACGTTCAACAATCTTCGTAGGTATTTTAAAAGGATGAGGAGCACAAGCATCATTAGAAACATCACATATGGGAGATAAAATATCATCAGAGAAAACTTTCTCCACTAAAGCTGGGGAACTAAAAATATCATACTTAATAAAACCAGCTTCCCCAAGCTTAGACTTTTCCATAGCATTAGCAATAACGGGATTCAAAGCATTCATACTAATAACATTGCTATGCGAAATAAGCTCCAATTCTCTTCAAATCTAAACTCAGGAAAAAGACTAAAGAACTCTTTGTTTTCCATTAAGCCTAACTAGTGAAAATAAAAACAAGAAACAAAAAGATGTAATTGCAGAATCTAAAGGAAATAACTCCGAGCACTCACACAGGAGGATGCGAGTACTTTTTACCTTACCTCCCCAGCAACGGCGCCAGAAAAGAGCTTGATGTCTATGCACGCATCTGTTCTTGTAGATAGTGTTGGGCCTCCAAATGCAGAGGTTTGTAGAACAGCAGCAAGTTTCCCTTAAGTGGATCACCCAAGGTTTATCGAACTCAGGGAGGAAGAGGTCAAAGCTATCCCTCTCAAGCAACCCTACAATTATGATACAGAAAGTCTCTTGTGTCCCCAACACACCCAATACACTTGTCAGATGTATAGGTGCACTATTTCAGCGAAGAGATAGTGAAATACAAGTGGTATAGATGATTATAAGTAGTAAATGCAATCTGGAATAAAAATGGCAGCAAGCAAACAAGTAACAAAACAGCAAGTAATTGGTGTGCAAAGCTTGGAAACAAGGCCTAGGGATCATACTTTCACTAGTGGACACACTCGCAACAAATATAACATAATTGAACAAATAAATAACTTCTCTTCACCATGCTACTCTAAATTACTCTCCTATTGAATAACACTAATCATTGTGTAGTGGCTACAGAAGCACCCCTTAAAGTTCATCAAGTACTTGACAAACACCGCTCATAGAGATATCCAAATCAAATCACAACTCAAGATAAATATTATTGCAACTTAGACCAAGTACTAACATGGTGCACACACTGTCAACATTACACCATGAAAGGAGAAATAGATCACTTCAATACTATCATAGTGAATTATTCTCATAATCCATAAGAGATCACAATCGTAGCCTAGACCAAGTACCACCATGATGTACACACTGTCACTGTTACACCATGGCATGAGGAATAGATTACTTTAATAACACCACTAGAGTACACATAATGATGAAGAGTATCATCTACTTATTCAACATGATACAAAGCTCACGATCATATAAAGATCACATCATGGGAGAGAGAGGTGAACCACATAGCTACCGGTAGAGCCCTCAGCCCTGGGGATAAACTACTCCCTCCTCATCATAGGAGACAGCAATGTTGATGGAGATGGTGGCGAGGTTGATGGAGACGGTGGAGACCAATGGAGATGGCTCCGGGGACACGTCCCCGTCCCGGCAGGGTGCCAGAATAGAGACTTCTATCCCCCAAAATTTGTCAATGGCGGTGGCGGAGCTATAGAACTCTTTCTGGAAAATTGCCGACTCCTTTAGGGTTTTTCGTCCTGAGGCTTTATATAGGCGAAGGGGCATCATCAGGAGTGGCCCTAGGCCTCTTCACACCTAGGTGGCGCGGCCAAGGCTTGGGCCACATCGGCCTAGTGTGAGGCTGGCCTATGGCCCCTCTCCTTCGCCTCTTCGGATCTCTGGAAGCTTCCGAGCAAAATAAGACTTCAGGAACTTGTTTCGTCCAATTCCAAGAATATTTCCTGTGTATCACTTTTGAAACACAAAAATAGCAGAAAACAGGGAACTGGCACTGTGGCGACTTGTTAATAGGTTAGTTCCGGAAAATGCATAAAAGTGCCACGAAGTGTAACGAAACACAAGGCAAATAGTGTAAAAACAAGCATGGAGCATCAAAAATTATAGATACATTCGAGACATATCAACTTGCAACAAGATCACATAAAGGACGGCAATCAAAACCATTCACATTCATATCAATGATGGGCTCCTAACCATCTTCTAACTTCTTGGGAATAGAAGCCTTTTGTTTTAACTTTTCTTCCCTAATTTGCATGAGAGCATTGGTAATATGTTTCGTAAAAGCAACATTCATAAAACTAGCATTAGGACTTAAAGCAAGCTTTTGCAAGAACAAAATAACTTCAGAGATATTGCAAACATCAACATCAAAATCATTAAAAGTAGTAGAGCTATTATCTTCCATACTCCAAAAAATTTCAGCACTTTTTATAGAAAAAGTTTTTGCACTTTTAGGCTTTTTCACGCAAGGAGTAGGAGTTTTCTCTACACCAATCAAAGTAGGAGGATTGCTAGCATTTGAAAAAACATCACTAGTGGTGGTAATAGTAAAAACTTTCATATTTCTAGCCATCTCCTCTTCTCTTTTCCACCTAGCATGCAATTCTGCTAACATTCTAACATTTTCATCAATTCTAACCTGGATGGTATTCAAAGTATTGCTCACTTTCACATAATTAGGCAAAACTTTTAGTTTTAGAAGTTCAACATCAAGAGCAAGGCTATCAACTTTAGAAGCAAGAACATCAATTTTACCCAACTTTTCCTCAATAGACTTATTAAAAGCAGTTTGTTTACTAATGAAGTCTTTGAGTGTGACTTCAAGATTAGAGGGCGTGCCCCTAGTGTTGTTGGAGGAATTACCATAAGAGTTGCCATAACCATTACCGTTGGTAGAAGGATGATGCATGGTAAATAACCAGCCCGTTGAGAACCCCAAGAGGAAGGTGTGATGAATATAGTAGCAGATTTTTCCTAAGTTAAGAAACCAAGGTATGTCGATCAGGAGAGGAGCAAATAAACGACTGAAGGTGATGCTTGCTAGCTTGCGATAGCTCAGGACAATTTATAGGGCGCTTCATCCAAGCTTTGCTTGCTAGCTGCAATGCGGAACCTGCACACAACACAACCAAATACTTTGCTCCCAACTTACGATAAGGTTGTCAATCTCACCGGTTTGCTATAAACAAAGGAATGCGCATATCGAGTGGAAAATGATAATAGTATGCGAGTAAAGTAAACAGTGTGAGTAAAGTAAACATGTGATAGCAATATAAAGGAAATAGGACCAGGATCCACAGTTCACTAGCGGTGTCTCTCCATAGATAAAATAATACAAGCTGGGTAAACGAATTACAGTTGGGCAATTGATAGAATAAAGATAACATGCATATGATGAGAGGATCACTATGAGATTTACTCTGGGCATTACAACAAAATACATAGACCACCGTCCAACTGCATCTATGACTAATAATCCACTCACGGGGATATCATCCGAACACCCCATGAGTATTAAGTTGCGAACAACAGATAACTGCATTAAGAAAAGTGTGTAATGTAAACAAAGCATATGCCCTTGAGCATATGAATGTTGTTTTCCCCCTAGTAGCAACAACACATCTACAACCTTAGAGGTTTCTGTCACTCCCCCAGATTAAATAGAGGCATGAACCCACTATCGAGCATAAATACCCCCTCTTGGAGTTACTAGCAACTACTCGGCCAAGGTAGCTACTAACAACGGAGAGCATGCAAGATCATAAACAACATAGAGATAACAAAAGATAAATTTCAGTACTTCAACTCAAGCATAACACCAATATTCATCAGATCCCAACAAACCAAACATGTAGAATTACATAACAGTGATCTCAATCATGTAGAGCAGCTTATGAGATCTAAACATGAAGCACATAGTGGAGAAGACAACCATCTAGCTACTGCTATGGACCCATAGTCCAAGGTAGACTACTCACTCATTGCTCTAGAGGCAAGCATGGTGATGAAGAAGACCTCTGGTGGCGATTTCCCTCTCTGGCAGGGTGCCGGGAAGAGCTTCTGGACCCTCCCGATCTTCAGGTCGACGGCGGCGGCGGATCACGATGTGTTCTAGAAAGCTGATCGGGTACTTAGGTTTTTATTGTCGGGAGGTCTTTATAGGTGAAGGGGCATCATCAGGAGTGGACCGAGGTGGTCTCACACATAGGGGGCATGGCCAGGCCCTAGGCCATGCCGCCCTGGTGTGAGGGCCCCTCGTGGCCCCACTCCGCCTCCTCTTCGGTTCTCTGGAAGGTTCAGTAAAATTCTGGGCGACTGGCTTTGGTTTTGTCCAATTCCAAGAATATTTCCTGTGTAACTTTTCTGAAACACAAAAAATAGTAGAAAACAGGGAACTAACACTGTGGCGACTTGTTAGTAGGTTAGTTCCGGAAAATGCATAAAAGTGTCACGAAGTGTAACGAAACACTAAGCAGATGGTGTAAAAACAAGCATGGAGCATCAAAAATTATGGATACGTTGGAGACGTATCAGCATCCCCAAGCTTAACTCCTGCTCGTCCTCGAGCACGTAATTGATAACAAAAGAAATAATTTTTGAGGTGACATGCACCTACACAATCTTGATCATCTATGTAAGCGTTGTGCGCTCGGATCAAAAGAACTTAAAACAGGGGCATGAAAGACATAATCTTGATAGAAGAAACTTAGCAACCATGTTATAAATATGAAAATGAACACAAACAAAAGATCATGAAAATAAAACAATGAAAGTCAAACGTGTGTTCAAATCATAAGGAAAAACATACTAATGGTTTTTAGCTTGTCCTTTATGGAGAGAAAAACATAAATGCATAGGACACCTTCAAGTTTAAGAGGGCGACTAGATACAAATAATTTGAGAACAAGTGAAACCAACAATATGAATCAATCAATGAAAACTTTGGGACAATGCACATTATACTAAGAATGACAACTATGCTCTCTTAATGGTGCATAAAGATAGAAGGTGGTGACTCAACAAAAAAAGTAAAAAGAAAGGCCCTTCGCAGAGGGAAGTAGTGTTTGCAAGTTTTATAGACCTTCAAAAATTATGGTACTTACCGGCTTTGAGCTCTCATTGCCCCATCATAAGCATCTTGAATGGTTAAAGTTAATGCGAGAACAATTATGATGCATATGCTTAACAAATCATAAGTTGAAAACCTTGTGTCCTGTGAATACGAGTACCCAAACCTCATGCTACTTTACTTAGAGTCCCAAGCAAGGCTCTTGTCATTGTAAGTATATATGTATCATCGAGAACCACCCATGGGGTACCTCCATGCCCGATGACATGGAACAAGCCCACATCAAAATGATAGGACAAGCAGACAATGAACACCTTGACATCTCTTTTATTTACTATTTGTTTAGCTTTTTATTTTGAGATGCATCGTCGAATGTCCACTATGGGTATGCTACAAATTTCCACCATGAATTATGCATGGCTTAGATTGGTGGCCAAGGCATTTCCCTAACACATATACAAACTCCATGATCCCCGCAAGATTCCCAATTCATTTCACACCGCGGATATCCATAAACAAAAGATCACAATATCAACTCAAATAAGAAGTGCAATGTTGAAAGCTTGCCCCATGATAGCATGGTTGGGCTAGTCTCCAACTTACAACTTGCAAGCATAACAACTCAACATAAGAGACCACAATGTTAAATTTTCAAGAACAAGAAAAATAAAGTGTGCCTTTCGGTTCGTGAGAGCTTTACTGACTAATTTTTGGATAACACTGGTAAGAGTTTAATTTTAAGAGTAGATAAAAGCAAGTCAAATTTACTTGGAATAGCAAATTGCTAATAGGTATGTATGGTGGACACTTTGTCAAACTTGGTTTTAGGAGTTGGATGCACGAGTAGAGCTCATACTCAGTACAAGGCGAGGGCTAGCAAAAGACTGGGAGCGACCAACTAAGAGAGCAATAATGGCCATAATCATGCAAAGCGATAAAGCGACATTAAAAGAAGCATAAGATGGCATCAAAAGTCAAAAACTAAATGATTATAGAGGCTATTGGTGACTTTGTAAGAGTCTAATATGTGTGAGCATGCGCCAAGTCAACCCAAATAAAGCATAAAGGAGAAAACCAAAATAATGCTTCCAAATGATAAAAACAACGCATGATTTTTTCAAAGGCTCATTAAGCAATCTCAATTATTTGAGACAAGTCATGCTACAGCAAAACAACTAAGCATACTATAAAAAAGACATCAAGCATGACATGAAAAAGTCTAGCCTGCAGTCTACACAAGCTCCTTCTTGTACCACTTTTTTGCATAAAGCTTTTTCTCTTTTCCAACACCATTCAAAAAAATTATAAACACCTCTTTTGATGAAAACCAATAAATATCAGAGGCAAAAATACACCTTGATGAAAAGATATAACAAGATCTGAACACATATCAAGATAAAAATCGAAAATGAAACACAGTTCTAGAAAAAGAGAACACTCGTTGAAAATATAAGAATGAAAAACAGAGTGTTCTTGGCAAATGAAAAGCAAGGCAACTTCTCCAAAGGAAATTTGTTGGGGTCCAACCATTTATTGCAGCAAACAAAACTAAACTAAACTGAAAACTAAAACAACTGACGCTCCTAGAAAAATGCATAATGCATGAAGCAATAAAAATATAGTGTCTTGAAAGGTGACCTAATTTTTGCCGATGAAGAAGGGGTGTAAAAGGATCACACAGGCGACTAGAGGGGGGGGGTGAATAGGCACTACACAAAATTTTACCTTTTTCAAATTTAAGGCTTGATACAAAATGAAATTCTCTAGATGTGCAACTAGGTGAATTTCCTATGTGACAAGCAAGCAAGTAAACGAGAGTGAAAGGAGTAAACATGATGCAAGTAAGGGTAAGAAAGGACCGTAAAGCGGAAGCCGGAGACATAAGGATGTATTCCCGTAGTTCCTTCCTTTTGAGGGGAAGTATGTCTATGTTGGAGAGGTGTGGCGACACAGAGTCCACCAACGCCACGGAGGCTCACCTTGTTCTCCGGCGAGCAAGCCATGGAGGCTAACTCGTTTCCACTAAGCAGTGATATCGGGGGTACCGACCGAAACCCTTACATGGAGGTTGGGGCAGAACTCCACAACTCAATTGGAGGCTCCCAACAAGAACAACCACAAAGCTTTTACACAAAGAAAGCTTTGAGGTGACCTCTCTTGCCTAAGGCAAGGTCCACAGAGGAGGAGTGAAGCAAACACTAATTACTTTGGTGGGATTGTAGATCTATGGGTCCTCTCCCAATCTACCAAGTCTTGGAGGATTTGGTTGGCTAGGGAAGGAGATCTACGGAGTTTAAGCTCAGCACCAATGGAGGAGAGAGAGTGTGGACGAGGTAACCAGATCTTAGGTAGGGGACGACTATTTATAGGCTGGCTCGAAATATGGCCATTGGAGAAAACTTTCCCTAGAAATTCCAGCCAGGGGGCGGAAATTCCGGGGTGCACTAAGGGCGGAAATTCCGGCCCGGGGGCAGAAATTCTAGCCCCCCAGAAATTCCAAAATGGAATTTTCGGCCAGAAATTCTGGCCCTTTCCTGAAGGTCACACCACAACTTAAGTTAAGGGACTTAGCGACAAATCACGGGGGCCAGAAATTCCGGAATTTCCGGCCCTCGTAAATTCTGCCTAAATAGAATTTCTGGCCCCTTCACTGAAGGTTGCACCACGGCCTTTTGAAAAGGACTTAGCTGAATTTTTGGGGGCTAGAAATTGTGAAATTTCTAGCCCCCGAAAATTCTGCTAAACCAAAATTTCTGGCCCCCTTACTGCATGTTGCACCACAATGCTTCGTAAGGGACTTAGCCGAAATTCGAAGGGCCAGAAATTATGAAATTTCTGGCCCCCAGAAATTTTGTTCAGGGACGGAAATTCCAGCCCTGGGGTGGAATTTTCGGCCCTGAAACAGAATTTCCGGCCCTGGAATTTTCTCTCCTTTGGATGATTTCAAGCCTTACTACAGCAGTCCCCATACCCACTCCTCTTCACCATCAGTCTTGTGCAATACCTGTAGAATTCCTGTAAAGCACATCACAAGATTAAATTCCTTGTATTGTGATCAAACACCCAAAAACTGAAGGCAAGGAATATGTCTTTTCAATCTCCCCCTTTTTGGTGTTTGATGACAATACACGGATTTGCAATAGAGAGCATGAACAAGTGCTCCCCCTAGACAAGTGCAAGGTATAAACAAGTCAATAAGAACAATTTGCACACACTAGAAAGACGATATTAAATGAGGAGCACAAAGTAAAGTACGACTAGTCTATTACAATAATAGAACTAAAGTTCCACACAAATAAACCACAAATAGTTCATGAAGCAAATAAGGCAAACAACCAACCCAAGGCAAATCCTAATAGAAGTACTTCTCCCCCTTTGGCATCAAGACACCAAAAAGGGAGAAGAGCGATGCTAATCCCCAAATGAAGATCACTCATCATCGAACTCATCCTCATCATCATCAGCAGCATCTTCATCGTCCTCATCACACCCGGAGAACTCCTCATTACTTCCAACCTTGGAGAGAGCCTCCACTTTAGCCGAATCAACGCCGTTGTTATCTTGCCACCGCTCATACGGAATGTACTTAGGTGCAGGAATAGGAGAGAGCTGAAGGGAGGGGTCCTAAAGAAGCTAAACCTCGTGAGAAAGAACTTGCTAATTGTGGATGATATCCCTTCTCTCTTCATAGGCAGAGTAGTTCTCCTTGTGGATGGCAATGTTGATGCACAAGAGAGTGCATTGCCACAGAGAAAGCTTCTTGTTGCGAGATGGACAGCCAGAGGAAGTCTTGCGTAAACGAGAGCTAGAGTCACCCATCTCAACATCATCACCACCTGAAGGAACTGGCTTCTTCCCTTTTCCTTTGACTGCTTCTTTCTCTTCTATTGGCTTGAGCACATTCATTCTCTTGAGCTTGTGTTCTGAGTTCCTCTTGGAGAAATCCATATCTTGGGCCTTCTGATTAATGAGGAGCATAATATATGGAGCATAGGGAGGAGTACGCTTGGAAACCATGGCATGATACATTTCATTGAAGATATAGTGCATCACATCTAGCTTGAAGTCTTCATTTGGATCAGTACTCACAAAGCAGTGATAAGAAAGATACATGAGCTCAACAAGGGCAGCACGAATAGCATCCCGATTACCTCCGGAGGGAGAGATGTTCTCCCTAAACATGTGAAGAAGAATGTTGTACAGAGGAACCAAGCCCTTATTAGTGCCAATCTGTCCCTTTGAAGAGTAAAGGGGAGCCAAGCGATTCTTGTCCGGCTGAACTCCATGCAGATGCACACGGTGACCAACAGGCACACTGTACCCCTGGAAATCATAGTTCAAAAGCTGGGCAAACTCATAGAAGTCTAACTCACGCATGGTATCTCCACACATCCACCTGAAAGAGAGAGCCTCATTCCCCTTGAAGGTGAGAGTGGCATAGAACTGCTGAATGATCCTCTCATTGTAGGGACATTGAATATCCATAAGTGGAAACAGACCAAGCCTCTTCATGATTCCCAGAGCATCACCAAAGTATTCAACCTTCTTCCTAAGATGAGTACGGTCCAAAACATGCATGTAACACACCCGCTGAGACATAGGGCGATAGATATCTTTATATATACCTTTCTGAGCAGCACACCAGAAACGAGTATCTTCAAGCTCTTCATCTCTTGCCTCAGAATACCAGTCTAACTGCCTCAAAGCACTGTACTCCACAGAGTTCATAGTATCATAGTTCACTCGAGGAACCCGTGAGGGGTTGAGAGCAACCCTCTTGGCTGCCCTAGCTGCCTTCTCCCTTGCTGCCTCCTGAGCAGCTTCCTGTTTAGCTTGCTAAGATGCAAACTCTTCTTCAAAAGTGCCCTCTTCAGCAAACTGAAAGTTCCGCTTGCGAATAGCAGAACGGCCGTGCTGATCACGTTTAGGATGAGAACTAGAGCCACCTGTGAAAGAAGGTAGGAAGAAAAGCATGGAGATGAGAACACACAAGTCGATATGAAAGCTAGAAAGAACATAGAAGGGAACTAGTAGGGTAGAAAGAATTTAGAGATGACGTATCTTAGTTGTATTATTCTTAGCAGAGGGGCGGAAATTCTGGCCTGGGGGCGGAAATTCTGGTGGGGAGGGCGGAAATTCCGGTCCAAAGGACGGAATTTTCGGCCAACCCCGGAATTTTTGGCTCCAGGGGCGGAAATTCTGGCCCTGGTGAGAACACTACAAAAGATATACAAAAAGCTCTAGAAATTGGATCGGCACCAACTAAGTTCAATGCTAGGTTCACTAGACCGAAAACTACCTCTAAACATGCTCCTTTCAATGAAAAACAGATCAACCCAAACGAATCTAGAACTAGGGCATAAGCACCTAGGGAGAGAGATTTGGGGCAATACCGCTATCCATGGCGAAAACCGCATGGAGGAAAGGAACCCCCACACCAAGAGGAGCGAGGACCGGTGAAATCCGGGGAATCCGATGGCTAGGGAGTCACCGGAGACGTCCTTGGTGAGGCGGCGACGGCGGTTTGGAGTAGGAGGGTCGGGGGGTGGAAAGAGGTACCAAGGGGTATCTCCACCCCGGCCCCTCCTTTATATAGACTAACCGCAGGGGCAGAAATTCTGGCCCTAGGGGCGGAATTTCTGGCCCCCGGAATTTCCGGGTTAAGTTGTGGAATTTTGGGGGGGGGGGAATTTAATGTTTCCACCCAAATTTCCGGGGCAAATTTCTGGCCCATGTACTGCAAAGTGCACCACTTCGGAGGAGTACATGGGGGCATGAAAATTTGCTAAGAAAATAAGGGTTTCCACCCATTGGGAAAATTCTATGACTTAAAAACGGAAAATCCGGCCATCTCATCAAGAACCAAGATAAAACAAGAGGTTGACTTGTGTGTTAGATGGAAGGTTTTAGAGACAGTGAGGGCATAGGCTAGAAAAACAAACACGGAGTGGTTCTCAGCACTTGAGGTTGCAAGAGGCAAGAAATCATCGAAATACCAACCTCAAGTCCCTACCCATATCAAGAGAAAGACAAAAAAAAGAAAGACTTTAAAAGATTTTCAAGGAATAAACTCTTCAAAAGAAGAGGTTGGTGGCCGAAGCCACCATATATGAGTGTCTTGGCATTGAACCGCGAAGATATATCTTGGGTCTATAACCAATACTCATCATTTAAGCTCATATATCACAAAATGATATGAAGAGAATGATTGCATTACTTTCAGCATAATGGGGGGAGGGATAGGCCAATGAATTTGGACCGCACTCCCCCTATGTCCATGCCCACATCTAGAGTAGAACACGTGCTAACATATGGGAATGAGTGCACACTAACAAGCCACATTGCAAGAATCGATGATATTCAATTCATGCCTCAACTCTCAGAATCTTGCTTCGTCAAGGGGCTTCATGAAGATGTCGGCGAGTTGATCATTTGTACCTACATAAGACAGGTTAATATCACCTCGATTGACATGGTCCCGGATGAAGTGATGCCGGATCTCAATGTGCTTCGTCTTGTTGTGTTAAACCGGATTATGAACAATCTTGATGGCACTCTCATTGTCACACAAGAGTGGAACCTTGTCGCAATGAACTCCATAGTCCTTCAACGTTTGCCGCATCCAAAGGAGTTGAGCACAATCACTTGCCGCGGACACGTACTCAGCTTCAGCGGTTGAGAGAGACACACAATTTTGCTTCTTGGAAGACCAACTTACCAAGGACCTACCAAGGAGTTGGCAAGTCCCAAAAGTTGACTTCCTATCCACTTTGTCTCCCGCCCAATCCGAGTCTGTGTACCCAACAAGCTCGAAGCTTGATCCCTTCGGGTACCAAAGGCCGAAAGTTGGAGTATGAATCAAATATTGGAAGATTCTTTTCATGGCCATTAAATGGCTTTCCTTTGGGGCGGCTTGATAACATGCACAAATTCCCACACTAAGCATGATATCGGGTCTAGATGCGCAAAGATAAAGAAGTGAGCCAATCATCGAACGGTAAAGCTTTTGATCCACTTCCTTACCACTTGGATCGAGATCAAGAGTAACCTTTGTCGGCATGGGGGTTTTGGCTCCTTTAACTCTGGAATCCATGTTGAATTTCTTGAGCATGTCTTGGATGTACTTGGCTTGATTGATGAATGTCCCTCCTCGCAATTGCTGAATCTCAAAGCCAAGAAAGAATTTCAACTCTCCCATCATAGACATCTCAAATTTGTCTATCATTAGCTTTGCAAATTCATCATTGAAGAGTTTGTTAGAAGAGCCAAAAATAATATCGTCTACATAAATTTGGCATATGAAAAGCTCCCTGTTGACTTTCTTAGTAAAAAGAGTTGGGTCGATGAGCCCAATTTCAAACCCATGGTCTAACAACAACTCCTTAAGGTGCTCGTACCATGCGCGTGGGGCTTGTTTAAGGCCATAAAGTGCCTTATTGAGTTTGTAGACATGGGTCGGGAAATAGGGATCTTCAAACCCCGGGGGTTGCTTCACATAGACCAATTCATGTAGAGGACCATTGAGAAAGGCACTCTTCACATCCATTTGATATAACTTAAAGTTGAAGTGAAAAGCATAAGCAAGAAGGATACGGATTGACTCGAGACGAGCCATGGGAGCGTAGGTCTCCCCATAATCGATTCCTTCCACTTGAGAGTATCCTTGAGCAACCAAGTGTGCCTTGTTACTCACAACAATCCCATTGGCATCTTGTTTGTTCTTGAACACCCACTTGGTTCCAATGACATTGCGGCACTCCTTGGGCCTCTCCACCAAAGTCCAAACCTCATTGTGCTTGAAGTTGTTGAGTTCTTCATGCATGGCTTCCACCCAATCTTGGTCTTCAAGTGCCTCAAACACCTTTTGAGGTTCCACACAAGAGACAAATGCATGATGGATGCTAAAGTTGGCTAGTTGTCTCCTTGTGGAAACCCCCTTTCTCACACTTCCAATCACACTATCCAAGGTATGACTCCCTTTGCGAAGAGCTTCTTTCACTTTCCTTGCATGGTGAGCTTGAGCTTCTTCAAAAGACTCTTGAGAAGCCACTTGGTCATCACCACTATTTTGGTCCTCGCTTTGACCTTCAACTTGAGCTTGATCAACATCATGAGCATGCTCAACATCTTGAGCTTGGCCTTGATCTACCATTGGTGAGGAATCACCACCATTCACTTGGTCTTGATCTTGGCCTTGCTTGCTTGAATGAGGGTCTAATGCTTGTCTTTGGTTAGCATCAATCGGTCCTTGAGGAGCTTGTGGAGCTTGTGAAGGTGAAGGCTCCACTTGAGTAGAGCATAGTCCTTCTCCTTCCGCCAAAAGGTGTCCCTCAATGGGTATGAGATGACCCACACCCATTCTTCTTATGGCTTGAGGAGGTATTTCATCACCTACATCATAAACACCACTTTGCTCCACACGGGAGCCGTCATTCTCATCGAATATCATGTTAGAAACTTCAACAACACAAGCGGACTCTTTGTCAAAGATTCTAAAAGCATGAGATTCGGCGGCATAACCAACAAAGATACCCTCAAGAGCTTTAGAGTCAAACTTGGACAAATGAACACCCTTTCTAAGATAGAAGCACTTACAACTGAATACTCGAAAGTATTTGATGTTAGGCTTGTTGCCGGTGAGGATCTCATAAGGAGTCTTGTTCAAGCCCTTGCAAAGATATAGCCAGTTAGAAGCATGACAAGCGATATTGATAGCTTTGGCCCAAAAGTTATACGGAGACTTAAACTCCGCTAACATTGTCCATGCTATGTCCATCAAGGTTCGGTTCTTCCACTCGGCTACACCATTTTGTTGTGGAGTGTAGGGAGAGGAGTATTGATGTCGAATTCCCTCATCACTCAAGAATTTATTAACGGTGTAGTTCTTGAACTCCGTCCCATTATCACTCTGAATCATCAAGATATCTTGGCCATATTGATGTTCCACTTCCTTGATGAAGTCCATGATGGTTTGTTGGGTCTCGTATTTGTGCTTGAAGAAGTAGACCCAACTATATCTTGAGTAGTCATCAACAATCACCAAGCAATACTTCTTCCCTCCTAGACTTGCATGAGATGGAGGGCCAAAGAGGTCCATGTGAAGGAGCTCCAGGACCCTCTTAGAAGAAATGATCGTCTTGCTAGGATGAGGAAGTTCATGCATTTTTCCTTCAATGCAAGCTCTACACACACGATCTTTGGCAAAAGTTAGATCGGTTAGTCCTAGGATGTGGTTACCTTTGTGAAGTCTTTGCAAAGTTCTTATATTGACGTGGCCTAGCTGACAATGCCAAAGCCATCCCACGTCAACTTTAGCCATTAAGCAAGTTGCGGCTTTAGTGACCTCCTTCGAGAAGTCAATCACATATAAGCCGTTTTCAACATGCCCAACAAAGGCTACTTTAAGAGACTTGCTCCACAAAAGAACCACAATCCCAACATCAAAGAAGGTTGCAAAGCCCATATCGGCAAGTTGAGCTACGGAAAGTAAGTTGTAAGAGAGAGACTCAACAAGCATGCCATTCTCCACGGTAACATCTTGAGATATAACAACTTTACCAAGACCCAATACCTTTGACCTTGAGGAATCTCCATAGGTGACGTAGCCCGCACTAGATGAACCGGTGCGAAGCTCCTTCACCAACTCTTTGCTTCCAGACATATGATTGGTAGCACCACTATCAATTATCCATTATCCCGCACTGGAAGCAAAGCCCTACAAGAGATTAAGCCTTGTTCTTAGGTCCCCATTTTTCAATGGGTCCCCTTTTGTTAGTAACAAGGGCCTTAGGAACCCAAATAGACCAAGCAATGCGTTCATTAGGTGAGCCAACAAATTTAGCATAAACGTGTCCATCATAAGTACGGCAAAGAACATAAGAGGGATTATATTTTCCCGCAAAGTCATTGTGATTGGGCAATGCCCTCTTGGCATTCCCAACCACCTTCCTCATGAGCTCCCCCTCCTCCTCATAAACATTGCCATCCTCATCAAAGCATATGTCATTTGGGATGTGCTTCTTAGGAGGAGGAGTGGGCACAAGAAATTGCATCTTCTTGTTGTTCTTCTTCTTGTTCCTCTTCTTCTTAGACTTGGAAGTGAAACCAAGCCCGGTCTTGTCACCATGTTGCTTTTGAGCACTCAAAAGCTCATCAAGCCTTGTGTCACCTTTGGGGGCATCTTCCTCATAAAGAGGGTTAGTGTAACAAGTACTTGCAACAAAGGTGCTAGAAGGAAACTTGGTTGCTTCTTTAGCAATAATAAGATTTATTTCTCATTTTGCAACCTAAGTTCATTAGCAACTGATTGAGCAATATCACGATCATTCTTAAGCCTAGCAATGTCCAAGTTATAGGACTCTTCAAGACCTAACTTGGATGCCTCAAGTGCCATCCTTAGATCTTGCTCAACCTCAAGGGATTGATTGAGAGTTGCAATTTCATCGGCATACTCACGAGCATGCCCTTCTAGCTCAAAGAGGCGTTCCTCATTTTTATCATTAAGTTGAAGAGACTCATTATATTGATTTAGGAGAATCTCAAATTGAGCTTTGGTCTCCCCATGCAAGGTTGACATGAAGGTGTCAAATTCATTAGGCTCATCCTTATCACTACTAGTATCAACACAATCCATCAAGGATAAGCTTCTAGGTATGATGGGTGTGAAAGAGGGTGATACCTTTGTAGCGTGAGCCATTAGACATGTTCCCTTGGAGTTGGAGCGCTTGGACTCGTTTGCGGAAGCGAAAAGGGATGGTGAAGAGATAGGCTTGGTGATGGCGGCCCTTCCTACTTCTTCATCATCACTTGCATCATCACCGGATGGGTATTCTCCTTGAGTCGTCAAGGCATGTATTGGAACGGCTTTCTTCTTGTTAGAGTTCCTTGGTGGGTAAGACTTGGCCTTCATCTCCTTGTGGATGAGTCTTCCATTGTGATCTTCTACTCTTTCATAGGGACAATCCGCGATAAAATGGTGTTGATTACCACAATTGTAGCATGTTCTCACTCTACTTGTGGCCTTAGGTTTGGAGGGACTTGATGACTTCCACTTCTTCATAAAAGCTCATTGAGCAAGAGCCATGTGTTCAGCATGAGCATACTTCATGTCTTCGGGACTTCCACTCATTGACTCTTCCTCTTCCATCAAACTTGCTTCTTCATGAAAAGAGACTTTGGCCTTCAAAGCAAGGTTGGAAGTACGCACACCACGTGCACGAGCAAGAGCATCATCCGCATTCTTCTCAGAGATCTTCCTTGCCATCATCTCTTACAAAATGTCATGAGCGGATATTGTCCGAAAATTTGCATTTCCCTTGATGGAGTTCACGGTCTCCCTATGGAAGGGCAAGAGAGCTTGAATGAACTTCCTCTTCATCCATCTCCAATCACATTGGGTGGAGCCAAGATCCGTTAGCTTCACTTGAAGTGACGAGAGACGCCTATGGAGTTCTTCAGGAGTTTCACCATCAAGCATGGCAAAGTTGTCCGCCTCATTGGAGGCTTCATCAAACTTAGATTCTTGAATGCTCTCATTCCCAATAAAGAGGTTGGTGAGAACATCCCAAGCTTCTTTGGCAGAGGTGATGTTGCGGACGAACGCCTTGTCCTTCTCGGTAAGAGACATGTGAATGAGATGCAAGGCGGAGGCATTGAGTTGCTTGTCGATTTGCTCCCAAGGTAGCAAGTTGGTCAAATCCTTGGAAGTTGGATGGAAACCCTGCTCAATAATCCTCCAAAGCTCAATAGACACAAAGTTTATGTGAGAGCGCATGTTATCTTGCCAATTGGCAAAGCTAGAAGCATCAAGTGGTGGTGGTGGGCTGCATGAGGCAAGGTGTGGCATTTGAAGGTGCCTTCCAGAGACATAGCTCATAGGATGTGGAACCTCCGTGCTATGTCCCTGAGAGGTGTCATCTTTCTTGGGGGGATCCTCGTTGTTCTCATTCCCATCCTTCTCCAGATCTTTTCGCTTAAGGATGGCTTATCCTTACCCAAGGTGTCAACCGAAGTTGGTGGAGTGGTACTTAATGTTCCACTAGTGAGAGCATCAAGTTGAGATTTTTGGCTTTCCATGGCTGCCATCATAGCATCCATGCAAGTCATTATGTTATTAAGACCCCCCTTAGTGGCAGGTTCCTCATCGCCCATGATCTCTTAGGTGGTTAAGCCCAATCAAAGAGCACCTTGCTCTGATACCAATTGAAAGGATCACACGGGCAACTAGAGGGGGTGGTGAATAGGCGCTACACAAAATTTTAACTTTTTCAAATTTAAGGCTTGACACAAAACGAAATTCTCTAGATGTGCAACTAGGTGAATTTCCTATGTGACAAGCAAGCAAGTGAACGAGAGTGAAAGGAGTAAACACAATGCAAGTAAGGGTAAGAAAGGACCGTAAAGTGAAAGTCAGAGACACAAGGATGTATTCCCATAGTTCCTTCCTTTTGAGGGGAAGTACGTCTACGTTGGAGAGGTGTGGCGGCACAGAGTCCACCAATGCCACGGAGGCTCACCTTGTTCTCCGGCGAGCAAGCCACGGAGGCTAACTCGTTTCCACTAAGCGGTGGTATTGGGGGTACCGACCAAAACCCTTACATGGAGGTTGGGGCAGAACTCCACAACTCAATTGGAGGCTCCTAACAAGAACAACCACAAAGCTTTTACACAGAGAAAGCTTTGAGGTGACCTCTCTTGCCTAAGGCAAGGTCCACAGAGGAGGAGTGAAGCAAACACTAATTACTTCAGTGGGATTGTAGATCTATGGGTCCTCTCCCAATCTACCAAGTCTTGGAGGAATTGGTTGGCTAGGGAAGGAGATCTATGGAGTTGAAGCTCAGCACCAATGGAGGAGAGAGAGTGTGGACGAGGTAACCAGATCTGAGGTAGGGGACGATTATTTATAGGCTGGCTCGAAATATGGCCATTGGAGAAAACTTTCCCCAAAAATTTTGGCCAGGGGGCAGAAATTTTGGGGTGCACTAAGGGCAGAAATTCCGGCCCGGGGGCGGAAATTCTGGCCCCCCGAAAATTCCAAAATGGAATTTCTGGCCAGAAATTCCGGCCCTTTCCTGAAGGTCGTACCACAACTTAAGTTAAGGGACTTACCGAAAAATCATGGGGGCTGGAAATTCTAGAATTTCTGGCCCCCAAAAATTCTGCCTAAACAGAATTTCCGGCCCCTTCACCGAAGGTTGCACCACGGCCTTTTGAAAAGGACTTAGCCAAATTTTTGGGGGCCAGAAATTGTGAAATTTCTGGCCCCCAGAAATTCTGCTAAACTAGAATTTCCGGCCCCCTTACTGCACGTTGCACCACAACGCTTCATAAGGGACTTAGCTAAAATTCGAAGGGCCGGAAATTATGAAATTTCTAGCCCCCAGAAATTTTGTTCAGGGGCGGAAATTCCGGCCCTGGGGCGGAATTTTTGGCCCTGAAATAGAATTTCTGGCCCTGGAATTTTCTCTCCTTTGGATGATTTCAAGCCTTACTACAACAGTCCCCATACCCACTCCTCTTCACCATTAGTCTTGTGCAATACCTATAGAATTCCTGTAAAGCGCAGCACAAGATTAAATTCCTTGTATTGTGATCAAACACCCAAAAACTGAAGGCAAGGAATATGTCCTTTCAGGGTGCCTCAGGAACATCCCCAATCTTTGATGCTTGTACTTCTTGGATATTTCTTTGGGTGATGCATGGGCATCCCCAAGATTGAGCTTTTGTCTATTCTTCAACTCATCTCATCACTCTCCGATCCCTACACTTGAAAACTTCCTTCATACAAAACTAAACACAAATTTATTAGCAACATTAGTGCAAGCATAACATATAATCAACCCTTTTTTGCTTCAGGTTTCAACCTAAAACCACCACCTATTAAGCATATACTACTGTAGCAACTTCCCCAAAAGTTCCGTGATCAAAAGAACTAAAAAAGAAAGCGATAAAGCGGCAACACAAATATTGGCAGAAATCTGTCAAAACAGAACAGCTGACAAAGGTCGAATTTTTGAGGGGTTTTCTATTGCTCAAATCAAAAAGTGTTCAACTAATGAAAGTTTGGATATAACCTGGGGCATATGCAAAAGAAATTTCAAGTCCAAAAGATAAACAGAGTATTTTCATGAATTTTTATGGTGCTTCCAAGATTCAAATAAAAGAAAAAGAACTGAATGTAAAAACATTGGGTTATCTCCCAAGAGTGCTTTTCTTTAACGCCTTTGAGCTAGGCGCAGAAAATTGCGAATCAAGTAACATCAAGTGATGAAGCATTAATATCAACTATTTCCTCTAGATCACCACTTACCACACTAGGCACCTTAGAGGTTCCCAAAGATGATTCAACCTGCAAGTCACTCTTAGTTGAACTAAAAGTCTTACCAATCTAAAAACATGCTGCGGTTTAGGCACAGACATCTTGGGAACATACATAAATTTTTGCTCTTTTCCACCAAAAGCTTTCTCTTTCTTAAACTTAAGAGAAGAGAAAATTGAACTTAAAGTTTCCATGGATTCCTCTAGTTTCCCAATCCTAAGGTTTTGACTATCAAGAGTAGTGCTAGCTTCTAAAATAGTGATTCTCATACCGATACTTTCTATCACTTCATTATCTTGGCTAGTATTATCAAGGATATTTGGCAAAAAAAATTCTAAAGAGCTAAGCTTTTCCAAAACTTCTTCCAAGGTGACCTTAGTTTTAACAACATGAATAGGTGGTACTCCCACTAAACTTTCAATTAAAGTGCATGGTTCAAGAGCGGGAGTACCCAAAAAATTACCTCCTGCAAGAGTATCAAGAACGTACCTATACCAACTAGTTATACCAACATAAAAATTTCTAAGGAGGATCATGGTAGAATGTTTCTTTGTACACCTATGATGAGAATTGCTAATATGGTACCAAGCATCTTTCAAGCTCTCCCCCCCTTGTTGCTTAAAAGTACGAACTTCAACTTCAGGATTACTCATTCTAACAAGACTAAAAGCAAGCAAGTAAAGCCAACTACAAAGGATTCTAATTTTTTTTGGGTTTTTGATTAAATGATGCAAGTAAAAATAAAGTAAAAGCAAAACTTAAAACAAAGTAAAGGATGTGCGTGTGAAAAACTCCCCTCGCAGAAGTCTTCTTTTTCCTCCCCGGCAACGGTGCCAGAAAATGTGCTTAATGCGTGGTAAATAACTAGCCCGTTGGGAACCCCAAGAGGAAGGTGTGATGAATATAGTAGCAGATTTTCCCTCAGTTAAGAAACCAAGGTATGTCGATCAGGAGAGGAGCAAACAAATGACTGAAGGTGATGCTTGCTAGCTTGCGACAGCTCATGACAATTTATAGGGCGCCTTGTCCAAGCTTTGCTTGCTAGCTGCAACGCGGAACCTGCACACAACACAACCAAATACTTTGCTCTCAACTTATGATGAGGTTGTCAATCTCACCAGTTTGCTGTAAACAAAGAAATGAGCGTATCGAGTGGAAAATGATAATAGTATGCGAGTAAAGTAAACAGTGCGGGTAAAGTAAACAGATGATAGCAATATAAAAGAAATAGGACCGGGATCCATAGTTCACTAGCAGTGTCTCTCCATAGATAAAATAATACAAGCTGGGTAAATGAATTACAGTTGGGCAATTGATAGAATAAAGATAACATGCGTATGATGAGAGGATCACTATGAGATTTACTCTGGGCATTACAACAAAATACATAGACCGCCATCCAACTGCATCTATGACTAATAATCCACTCACGGGGATATCATCCGAACACCCCATGAGTATTAAGTTGCGAACAACAGATAATTGCATTAAGTAAAGTGTGTAATGTAAACAAAGCATATGCCCTTGAGCATATGAATGTTATTTTCCCCCTAGTAGCAACAGCACATCTACAACCATAGAGGTTTCTGTCACTCCCCCAGATTAAATAGAGACATGAACCCACTATCAAGCATAAATACCCCCTCTTAGAGTTACTAGCAACTACTCGGCCAAGGTAGCTATTAACAACGGAGAGCATGCAAGATCATAAATAACATAGAGATAACAAAAGATAAACTTCAGTACTTCAACTCAAGCATAACACCAATATTCATCGGATCCCAACAAACCAAACATGTAGAATTACATAACGGTGATCTCAATCATGTAGAGCAGCTCATGAGATCTAAATATGAAGCACATGGTGGAGAAGACAACCATCTAGCTACTGCTATGGACCCATAGTCCAAGGTAGACTACTCACTCATTGCTCCAGAGGCAAGCATGGCAATGAAGAAGACCTCCGGTGGCGATTCCCCTCTCCAGCAGGGTGCCGGGAAGAGCTTCTGGACCCTCCCGATCTTTGGGTCGACGGCGGTGGCGGATCACGATGTGTTCTAGAAAACTGATCGGGTACTTATGTTTTTCTCGTTGGGGGGTCTTTATAGGCGAAGGGGCATCATCAGGAGTGGACCGAGGTGGTCTCACATATAGGGGGCATGGTCAGGCCCTAGGCCTGGGCCGCACCACCCTAGTGTGAGGGCCCCTCGTGGCCCCACTCTGTCTCCTCTTTGGTTCTCTGGAAGGTTCGATAAAATTCTGGGCGACTGGCTTTGGTTTCGTCCAATTCCGAGAATATTTCATGTGTAACTTTTCTAAAACACAAAAACAATAGAAAATAGGGAACTGGCACTGTGGCGACTTGTTAGTAGGTTAGTTCCGAAAAATGCATAAAAGTGACATGAAGTGTAACGAAACACTAATCAAATGGTGTAAAAACAAGCATGGAGCATCAAAAATTATGGATACGTTGGAGACATATCAAAGGATATGACCTATAATTGTTGCTAGCAAAATTGTTCCTATAAGCACTATTGTGGAAATTATTATTTGTAATGAAATTTACATCAACATGCTCTTCTTGAGCAACCAAAGAGGTCAAAGGAACATTATTAGGATCAACATGAGCTCTATCATTAGCAAGCATAGCCATAATAGTATCAATCTTATCACTCAAGGAAGAGGTTTCCTCAACATAATTTACCTTCTTACCTTGTGGAGCTCTCTCGGTGTGCCACTCAGAATAATTACCATCATGTTATCAAGAAGCTTTGCTGCGGCGCGCAGGGTAAGAGACATAAAGGTTCCTCCAGCAATTGAATCCAATAGATTTCTTGAAGAAAAATTTAGTCCTGCATAAAAGGTTTGGATAATCATCCAAGTAGTCAGTCCATGAGTGGGACAATTCTTTATCATAGATTTCATTCTTTCCCAAGCTTGAGAAACATGTTCATTATCAAACTGTCTAAACTCCATAATATCACTTCTCAAAGCTATAATCTTAGCAGGAGGATAATATTTTCCAATAAAAGCATCCTTACATTTAACCCAAGAATCAATACTATTTCTAGGCAAAGATAACAACCAAATCCTTAGCTCTTCCTCTTAAAGAGAAAGGAAACAACTTAAGCTTAATAATATCACCATCTACATCCTTGTACTTTTGCATCTCACATAGCTCAACAAAACTGTTGAGATGAGCTGCAGCATCATTACTACTAACACCAGAAAATTGCCCTTTCATAACAAGATTCAATAAAGCAGGTTTAATCTCATAAAAATTTGCCTCAGAAGCAGGTGGAGCAATAGGAGTGCAGATAAAATCATTGTTATTGGTGATAGTAAAATCACACAACTTGGTGTTCTCACGAGTACCCGTTCTAGCAAAACTAAAAGCAGACAAGTAAAAATAACAACTATAAAGGAACTATTTTTTTGTATTTTTGATAAAAAGATGCAAGCAAAAGTAAAATAAAGCAAAACAATAACAAAGTAAAAGATTGGAAGCGAGCGACTCCCCTTGCAAAAATCTTCTTTCTCCCCAGCAACAGCGCCAAAAAAATTTCTTGATGGTAGCTAGATGACCGCCCAGTTGGGAACCCCAAGAAGAAGGTATGATGATCGCAATAGCAAGTCTTCTCTCAGTATGAAACCAAGGTTTATTGAACCAGTAGGAGAAAGAACCAACTTCCGAAGGTTGATGCTTGCTGGCTTGGCAACAATTCTAGACAATTTATATATGGTGCCTTATCTAGGGCGTAACTTTGCACTAGCAGCAATGTAGAACCTGCACACAACACAACTAAAGTACTTTGCCCGAACTTACAATGAGGTTGTCAATCTCACCAGTTTGCTATAAATAAAGGATTAAACGTATCATGTGGTAAAAGATAATAGTTTGCGAGAATATAAATAATGCAAGTAAATAGTAAACGGTAATAAAAATGTAAAAGAATGGACCGAGGTCCATAGTTCACTAGAGGTGTCTCTCCTTAAAGATAAATAGCATGCTGGGTGAATAAATTACAGTTGGGCAATTGATAGAATAAAGAAAGCATACAAATGTCATGAGGATCACTATGAGATTCACTTGGGCATTATAACATAATACACAGACCATAATCCAACTATATCTATGACTAATAATCCACTCTCGAGGTGTCATCCGAGCACCCGTTGAGTATTAAGTTGCGAATAATAGATTATCACCTTAAGCAAAGTGTGTAATGTAAACAATACAAATATCTTTGAACACAAGATTGTTGTTTTCTCCCTAGTAGCAATAGCACATCTACAACCTTAGAAGTTATTGTCACTCTCCCAGATTACTAGAGGCATGAACCCAATATCGAGCATAAATACTCCCTCCTGGAGTTACTAGTATCTACTCGGCCAAGATATCTACTAGCAACAGAGAGCATGCAAGATCATAAATAACATAGATATGACAAATCAGTAATCAACTTGACAAAGTACTCAATATTCATCGGATCCCAACAAAGACAACATGTAGAATTACATACTCGATGATCTTGATCATGATAGCCAGCTCATAAGATCTAAACATGAAGCACATGAAGGAGAACACAACCATCTAGCTACTACTATGGACCCGTAGTCTAATGTAGACTACTCACACATCACTCCGGAGGTGGGCATGGTGATGAAGAAGGCCTCTGGTGGTGATTCCCCTCTCTGGCAGGGTACCGAGAATAGCTTCTAGACCCTCCCGATCTCGGGTCGACAATGATGGTGGCTTGCGATATGATTCTAGAAAATTGATCAGGTCCTTAGGGTTTTCTCACTGAGGAGAATATATAGGCAGAGGGGCGGCATCAGGAAGTGGACCAGGTGGCCACACCCCCTGGTGGCGCGGGCCAGGGGCAGACGGCGCCACCCTATGGTGTGCCTGGCCCATGGCTCCCCTTCGTCTCTGTTTTGGACTCCATCTCGTGTCGGGAAAAATAGGAACTTCGGCTTTTGTTTCGTACAATTTCAAGAATATTTCCTGTGTAGCTTTTCTGAAACACAAGAATAGCAGAAAATAGGAACTAGCACTATGGCATCTCGTTAATAGGTTAGTTCCAGAAAATGCATAAAAACACCACAAAGTGTAACAAAATACAAAGCAAATGGTGTATAAACAAGCATTGAGCATCAACAATTATAGATACGTTTGAGATGTATCAATGTTTACCTTACTTTGTTGCCTCACTAGGGATAAAGAAAATACCATGCTACCAGGTATCTTTGGTGTGACCTTACCAAGTATCTACGACTTGATCTAGTATGTTCTTATTTTAACTTCATGTAATTGAGCTTAATGCTATACTCTGAGTTATTTCTTAATACTAAGGTGATTAGATTTAATTCCCATCTCAGTAGAGTATGAGAGAGATGAATAACCAAAACATCTCTATGTTAGGATGTGATGCCCATATGAATATTATCTGTGCTTGAACATTGTTGTAATCCTTTATGTCAATTGTATGATCCTGTTTCTACCATATCTTTTGTGAGAAAGTGCATAAGCAAACCCATGAACCCCGGTCCACTTTTAGTCATAAGAAATAACTTTACAACCACTTTATCATTGTTTTCATTTTCAGTACTTATTAAATTCGAAAATACAAAAATACTTTTATTTATTACACTTGCAAACAAAAAACTACACCGCCATCTTTTACTGTTTGTCACTGCATTGCATATTCCTGTGACACAAGACTTTTTTTTGGCATTGTTGCCATTGCATATTTACTTATTCGGATTTCATATTTCATTTTAGTTTTGTATACTTACACCCACCTTGTGCTTGACAACCACTTGGTGAGGTTGAGGGCACAAAAGCAAATTTATTTTATTTTGCAGGTTGCTAGAAGAAGGATAGGAAGATAACTCATTTACACACATTTCCCCAAGAGTTCGATATAACCCTCAAGTCACCCTCATCGGCAAAAAGCAAGCTTCCATGTGCTCAACACTCTACTCTTGGAGTCTCAGCCTAGTGTGAGTAGTTACCGCAACAAGCATCATCAAGGCTTTTTCTAGTGCCGTTATCGGGGAACTAGTAGAAGGATTACTCACAAGAAAGTCATCATCGCCAACTTGTGCAAACACCTAAGCTTGGGGAGGTTGCACCTACGTGAGCATCATCTTGTCCTTTTAGATTGCAAAGTACTTTTTTTTGTTATTTTCTTGCATATCATCATTCTTTTATTTTTAGTTTTGCATTACTTTTATATTTTGGTTTGCATTTTAATTTTAGTTTTGCAATTTTGTTTGTTAATTGTTATTTCAGTTGAATAGTTGTAGTATCATTTTACTTTATGTTTTCATTTAAAAAATTAAAAACACATAAAAATTAATTAGCTCTTGTCTTTTAATCATGAGTCTTGAAAACACACATGAGATGAGTCCATCGGTGAATTCCACTTCCACTTTTAAGCAACATCCTAGAGAAACATTTAAAGATGCTTGGGTTAGAATTAATTGGATACATTATGAGGAACCTACCCCATGTGAGAATGAGAAACTAAACCTTTACTTTTATTATGGACAGGATCCATGGTATCAAAATGCTTTAGATGGGGCAACTGGTGGAAGTTTTGTCTTGTCAACACCATCTTGTGCAGCCATGATATTAAGAAGAATTTTTGGTAGCTTTGTTGGAAGAAAGAAAGAATTGCAGGACACCACAGTTCAACTTGCTCTATCTATTGAGAAACTTGAAGGTAGATTGAATAAACTACCTAATAGGGAAGATTTTGAGCATTTAGCACTTTACTATAAAAAATTTATTCCAAAAATAGACAATGAATTGGTTGATATCATGGATAAACTGCAATTATATGAAGGAGAATTCCTTGAAAGCAAGGATCATCTCAACAATGTTGAAAAGAAAATGGTTTTTATTAGTGAAATTTTGGAAAAGGATGCACCTTTTAAACACTATAAGAAACTTCATGTTCAAAAACAAGTATGGGTTAAACGGGAAGAAAAAGGTAGAAGAAGTTAAAATGCTTAGTGAAGTCAAGGATCCTTTGCTTGACTTAGAAAAGTTTAGCTTGTCTATCTTACAAAAATTTGCAAGTGATCCATCTGTGAACTCTAACCAAGGAGGTTTTGGTTCTTATATTGCTAATCATGTGTTGAAAGAAAAGATTGCTAGGTAAATCCAGGAGGCCATGATACCACCAAAGCTCAGGGATGTCTAGATCCCCAAAGGTATTAGTTACTATTGGAAAAGAAACACACCATGCCATACTTGATCTAGGATCTGGTGTTTTTGTTTTATCTAAAGAGTTATATGAATTACTTGAGTTGCAACATATTGAAAAATGCTCTATACACTTACTACTTGCTGATGATTCCATTAAACATGCTTTAGGCAAAGTAAGTAATGTCATGGTAGAGTTGCATATGACTTTTGTGCCTATGGATTTTATTATATGGATATGGGGAGTAAAACCTATAGTCCTATTATTCTTGGTAGACCTTTTCTTCATACTACAGGTGCTATCATTGATTCAAAGGAAGGAAATGTGAAGTTTCAGTTCCCACACAAGAAGTGTATGGAACACTTTCCAAGGAAGAGGGACACGCCAAAGTTTAAGTTCCCTCATGAGCTTCAACCTTCTTAATTATCAAGTAAGTAAGCCTAGATATATGGCTATAAAGAAAGAGCTTTACAAGAGGCAACCCGATTGTTTTTTATTTGATTTTCTTTGTGTCCTCATGTGCCAAGATCATGTCAAGCTAGCTGAGAGGGAGGATGTGGTGTGGTAGGCTGGCAAGACTTGAAGACGGAGAGTGGTGATATTTTTGATTTGACGCCACATGCTTGAGAAGACCCTCTAGCATTGAGGATAACGCCTTTCCAAGAAGGGAAGGATGATGAGGGTTGGAATGCTAGGACAACCTACAATATGCAGTAATTAAGTCTAAGGTTGTGCCATTCAGTTTATATTTGTATGCAAGTTATTCATTAGCTAGGTCATATTGTGGGCCAATTAGGGTTTTATTTTATGTTTTGGGTTTGGGCCTGTCCAAGCCTAATAGTTTTATGGCCGTCTATATAAAGAGGCTGGACGGCTAGGGTTTAGGGGAGGCTGAAAGATATGTAGAACTTTGTGTTCCCGTGTGTGTTCCATCCCTCCGGGGTTGGCGTATTGAGACGACATCTCTGACATTCGTCTAGTTATCCACTATATTGTGTTTTGCGTGAAGGTGCTTGTTATACAAGTATTGTCGTGCTTCTACGTGATATGGCCACGAAGGAGGAGGTGAAGCCCAATTTCAGGACTCCACCAAGATGAGGATGCTCATTGCAGGTTGGCACACTAGGACATTGTTGGTGTTATGGATACCGGGGTATCCTGGTCCACCTGCTCCTGGGCCACGTCATCGGCCCATCTTCAGAATCAATGACCCAAGCTACGGAGAAGACCCTCACGAGGAGGCGCCTCATGAGGAGAACGACGACATAAACGGCTAAGGACCAGAAGACCTCCTCATGAGCCCCCGCTGGTGAGGAGAGGAAGCACGCCCACGTCAGCTCAGCACATTTGCGTGCAGAGCAAGAAGATAATGGGCAGAAGACCGCGTACCGCCCACGCTACCCCCGACAGGGAGGATACCAACTTTTGCTGTGCCTGCCCAAAGCGGCACAGTGGTTGTTGGCCACCCCCCTAAAAATAGCGTGGACGGTGCAGGGCGCCAGAGGAGGACGTCAGCTTCCTCCACCCACTCCTGTGGACCGGCGCCGCTACTCTACGAAGACCCTGTCCACCGAAGAGGGTAGTCTATAGATGTCCACCCTCCTTGGCCGTATGTGTGGCAACCCCGTCCCCAAGAAGATAAGGGAAGGAGGGCCTTGGCGCTATAAGAGGAGGGGAGGCCATCCCTTAGAGAGAGGGGAATTCTAGATCTGATCTTCTCCAAGTTGCTAGTTGGGCACGCAGGTTCTTCAACCTCTGGCCAGCTAGAGCTTTGTAACCAAGACCTTGTACTCCTCATGAGGTGTCGCGTTGCAATACAAGAAGGCAGGAAGTAGGGGTTTTACCTCACCATGAGGGCCCTGAACCTGGGTAAAACTCGGTCTCTCTCTCTCTGCAGTGTGTAGGGCATTCGACACTCGAGGCTTCCGTCACCGTATTTCGTTGCGATCTAAGATCTCACACATTCAGCCCCCCGCGTTCGAATCCTTGAGTCCATCGCGTGGTACCTCGTGTTCTTGTGACACAAAATCCACCGACATTTGGTGCGCTAGGTAGGGGGCTGTGGTGTGTTTCCTTCAAGATTTGCTTCGACATGGGTGACGATCGTCATCACCATCTCCGTCTTCGTGCTGTCTACGCAAGTTGTCGCCGAGAACGTCTCCAAGTCCTCGATGGTCTGGAGGCCATTGGAGAGGGAGAGCCAGAGGTCAGCGACCTTGGCTTTGGGGGCTTCGTGGCGCTCGCTGGGCCACTTCGCCGCGCAACATGGCCGCCTCGCTTCAGGCCAGATGTTGGCGTGCGTTACGACGGGTCTTCTGATCCCGTGGAGTTCCTGCAGCGCTACGCAGCTAGTGTTCGGGTGGCTGGAGGTGATGGGCATGTCATGGCCAATTGGTTCATGATGGCTACAAAGGGAGAGCCTCGCCGGTGGCTCTGTGGGCTACTGCCAAGATCCATCTCGTCTTGGAGGGACCTCTGCGAGCGCTTCCTCGCCAAATACGCATCCCTGGGACCTATGCCAGAGGACGTGTAGGCCTACGCCGTCTTTGATGGCCCCGTCCCCTGGTGCCTGAAGACTGGGCAGGGGGGCTCGAGGAGCTCACCCCTTTGCCTTCGCCTGAGGAAACGGAGCTTTCCATTTGTCGTGGGGATGACTTAGGGGGCGCACCACGAGCCAGGCCATATGCCGGCTGGCGTCCCAGGAATCCCCGAGGCTTCGGTGCTAGGAGACCGGCTCCACTCGAGGAGGGCCGGCTGCGCCAGCTGCCGGCTGAAGACTTCACCAAGGAGGGCTGGAGCCGGGCGAAGGGGACAAGACTCCTCCAACGGCCGTCTCGCCAAAAGCGGAGCGGTCCCGACAAGAGCGACAGAGGTGCAGACAGGAGTGACGAGCGCCACGACCGCAACCAGCCAATGGGAGGGCGAGGATCCTTCTCCACGGCAGGATCCGAGGCAAAGGAGAAGGGATATGCTCTCCAGATGCCAGCCTGAGGCAAAGGCACTTTATAAAGTGCCTTTGCCAGAGCACAGCGGGGGGAGATGAGGCCGAAGACGCCGCCGCCAAGGAGCCGGCAGCCGGCCGAAGCGTTACCAAAACCTGTAACCAGGCCCCCGTCTATATAAGGGGGCCTGGACCCTTAGCGTAGGGAGATCCAATCTTCTTCTTCCTCCCCTAGCCGAACAGCTCGAGGAGCACTGTAATCGCTACTACTCAATCAATACGAAGCAGGCAGGAAGTAGGGGTTTACCTCCAACCGGGAGGGCCCTGAACCTGGGTAAACCGAGGTGTCTCAGTTGGCACAATCCCGAGCCGGACCCATCGTCACCAACATCGAGCCCCTCCGATAAGCCTCCCCATGGCTACTGTCTCCAAATTCCCACGACAGTTGGCGCCCACCGTGGGGCAAAGCGCGGTGGCGAGCGGAGTCAAGTTCCGGCCGGGACCCTCCGCCGAGAAGGTCGCCTCCGGCCTCGTCTGGAGGTTCGGCACCTTCGACTGCGTCGACGACAACTTGGCCCACTTCAAGAACGGCCTCGGCAACGGCGGCTCCTTCCTCGATGTCGGCAGCCACCGCTTCTACGTCGCCAAGTCCTTCCCGGAGGAGATCATCGACGTCTTCGACTCTCCCTGCGGCGGAGGCACGAGTTGCGGCGAAAGCAGCAACCTTGGCGCTTTGGTTGAGGTGATGGCCCTGGGAGAGGATGAGGGCGGCGACTCCCTGCGCCCCGAGCGCCCGTCGCTCGAGCGCCCACCTCCGCAGGAGCAAGATGCTTCACTCCCAGAGCGGGACGCCCCGGATGTCTCCGTGGTGGACCTGCGCGCTCCCCTCGACCGCGTCATCGATCTCGCTCGGGTCACCGAGGCCCTGGAACGGACGCGCCTCGTCCTCCTTGGCAAGGCGGCCGAGGACGAGCCCAACCGACGCCGCGCGAGCACCACGCCCGGCGAGTTCTACGACGTGCGCCGAGACGCACCGACCGAGCTCGCCCGTGACCTGCGCCTCAGCCTCGCCACCACCGTCCCTGGCCAGATCCAGCGGTCGCCGTCGGTAGGCCGAGGCCGCGGAGGGCGTGGGCACAGAGGCCGTGCTCCCAGCGGTATCGTTCAAGGCCGTCGCGTCCAGCGAGGTGGCGGGGCAGGCAGGTCATGCCAGCCCCAGGAGTCAGCACCAGGGTCGGAGTCCCGGGCTCACCCATCGGCGCTGCACATCCACCTGAGGCTAGACCATGTTCAGGCGCCCTCTAGGGGATCTGCTAGCTCGAAGCGAGCGGCTTCAGACCAAGGAGGCCCGGGGGCTGCAGGCTGCGGTCATGGGCGCAAAGAGGGCAAGTACACCCTCGATGCTGCGCTTGACCAGCCGTGTAAGTTTCACACATCCCCGGGCAGGGAAGCGACCCACTCCACGCGTCAATGCCGTTTCATAAGAGAGCTGGAGCAGCGCGCT
Source organism: Dactylis glomerata (assembly GCA_007115705.1). NCBI lineage: Eukaryota > Viridiplantae > Streptophyta > Magnoliopsida > Poales > Poaceae > Dactylis > Dactylis glomerata. The sequence goes on from QXEO01002092.1 coordinate 102,725, forward strand.
CGGCAGATCCCTGGAGCGCCGCAAGCGCAACCGGCTGGAGGTCAGGAGGACCAACGGCGTGAACCGGCTGGAGGCGAGCCGGACCAAGATGACGACTTCCCGACGGACGTGGAGCAGTATCATATCTTCACTACGCCCGGCAAGGATAAAAGGAATGACCTTTGGCATGAGGCAGAGGTGAATGCCGTGATGCCTGCAGAACCCTAGTTCATGCATTGGTCTGAGGTGGCCATTACCTGGGGGCGCGAGGACCACCCAAGGCTGATGCCCAGCCCTGGAGAATACGCCCTGGTCGTAGACCCTGTCGTGTGCTCCGATACGCACATGTGCCGGTTCTCCCGCGTGCTCGTCGACGGCGGCAGTAGTATCAACCTTCTTTACCGGAGCTCTCTGGAGAAGTTGGGCATCCCGCTTGCTCAACTACAACCTAGCCGGCTCACCTTCCATGGCGTCGTGCCTGGGCATTCTTGCACCCCTTTGGGCAAGGTGCAGCTGGAGGTTCTCTTCGGCAAGAAGGGGAATAGCCGCCGTGAGCCTATCTGGTTCGAGGTGGTGGACATCAGCAGTCCCTACCACGCGCTTTTGGGCCGACCGGCCCTGGCTAAGTTCATGGCTGTCCCGCATTACGCCTATCTGAAGATGAAGCTCCCAGGGCCCAGAGGTGTAATCACAGTCTCGGGAAGCTTCCAGAAATCTCTGGCTTGCGCTAAGGAGAGCTCGCAGCTGGCGGAGGCGCTGGTCATCGCCGAGGAGAAAAGGCAGCTTCTGCATCGCGTAGAGCTGTGATGTCTACGCACTTCTATTCTTGTAGACACTTGTTGGGCCTCCAAGTGCAGAGGTTTGTAGAACAGCAGCAAGTTTCCCTTAAGTGGATCACCCAAGGTTTATCGAACTCAGGGAGGTTAGAGGTCAAAGCTATCCCTCTCAAGCAACCCTGCAATTACGATACAGAAAGTCTCTTGTGTCCCCAACACACCCAATACACTTGTCAGATGTATAGGTGCACTAGTTCGGCGAAGAGATAGTGAAATACAAGCGGTATATATGATTATAAGTAGCAAACGTGATGTGAAATAAATATCGCTGCGAGCAAACAAGTAATAAAATAGCAAGTAAACGGTATGCAAAGCTTGGAAACAAGGCCTAGGGATCATACTTTCACTAGTGGACACACTCCCAACAATGTAACATGAATGAACAAGTAACTTCTCTTGCTAAGGTACTCTGAACTACTCTCCTATTGAATAACACTAATCACTGTGTAGTGGCTACAGAAGCCCCCCTTAAAGTTCATCAAGTACTTGACAAACACCACTCATAGAGATATCCAAATCAGATCACAATTCAAGATAGAAATCATTGCAACTTAGACCAAGTACTAACACGGTGCACACACTCTCACCTTTACACCATGAAAGGAGGAATAAATCACTCAAACTATCATAGCAATAATTATTCTCATAATCCACAAGGGATCACAATCATAGCCTAAACCAAGTACCACCATGATGCACGCACTGTCACCGTTACACCATAACAGGAGGAATAGATTACTTTAATAATATCACTAGAGTACACAAAATATCTGAATAATAACATGTACTTGTTCAACATGATACAAAGCTCACGATCACATAAAGATCATATCATGGGAGAGAGAGGTGAACCACATAGCTACCGGTAGAGCCCTTAGCCCCGGGGATGAACTACTCCCTCCTCATCATAGGAGACAACAAGGTTGATGGAGATGGCGGTGAGGTCGATGGAGACGGCGGAGACGGCGATGGAGACCGATGGAGATGGCTCCGGGGGCACTTCCCCGTCCCGGCAGGGTGCCGGAACAGAGACTTCTGTCCCCCGAAATTCGTCGGTGGTGGCGGCGGAGCTGCGTAACTGCTTATGGAAAATTGTCGAATCCTTTAGGGTTTTCTATCCCGAGGCTTTATATAGGCGAAGGGGCATCGTCAGGAGGCGACCAGGGCCTTCTCCCACATAGCTCGCGCGGCCCAGGCCTGGTCTGCAATAGAGCGGGCTCATCTCGCCCGTCCGTACTCGGAATCAGTTGAATTTTATGTCCAGAACGTTCGCCATAAAATTCCCTACAACTTTGTTTTTGAAGAGTTTTCCGTTTGACGCCGTCTTCGACCCGTAACGTGACCATCTTCGAAACAAGTTCTGGTACAGATTTCTGGAAAGTCCCAATTTGACTCCAATAAGGTTTCCACTTGTATTCTTGGTAATTCCTACACATCAAAGTGTAAAACAAGAACATTGTGCACTTTTGCAACTATTAGTAGGTTAGTCCAAATAAATCATAAAAGTATCACAAAGTGTAGACAAAACATATAGCAATTGGTGTAAAACAAGCATGGAGCATCAAAAATTATAGATACGTTTGCAACGTATCAACATCCCCAAGCTTAACTCCTGCTCGTCCTCGAGTAGGTAAGTGATAATAAAAGAATAATTTTTGAGGTGACATGCACCTACACAATCTTGATCATATATGTAAGCATTTGTGAGCTGGGATCATAAGAACTTAAAACATGAGCATGAAAGACATAATCTTGACAATAAGAACTTAGCAACCATGTTGTAAACATGCAAATGAACACAAACAAAAGATCATGAAAATGAAACAATGAAAGTCAAATGTGTGTTCAAATCATAAAGAAAAACATACAAATGGTTTTCAGCTTGTCCTTTAAAGAGAGCAAAACATAAATGCATAGGACACCTTCAAGTTTAAGAGGGCGACTAGATACAAATAATTTGAGAACAAGTGAAACCATGATCATGAATCAATCAATGAACTTTGGGACAATGCATATCACACTAAGAATGACAACTATGCTCTCTTAATGGTGCATAAAGAAAGAAGGTGGTGACTCAACATAAAAGTAAAAGAAAGACCCTTCGCAGAGGGAAGCAGTGATTAAACATGTGCTAGAGCTTTTCATTTGTAAAACAGAGAGATAAAAATTGGTTTTGAGAGGTGGTTGTCTTTGTCAACGACTGGCAATGGGGTTCTTACTATCTTCCATACAAAAATGAAGCAAGTTTTTGAGAGAGAGATTGGCACTTTTGTGCTCTTTTATAAAGCTTGGCACTCCTCCCCACCTTTTTTCCTTTCACAAACCATGGCTAACCGATTCCATCGGGTGCCCACCAACATTCACATTCCTTGGAGGAGTGCCTTTTTTTCTTTCTTTTTTCTCTTTTTTTTATTTTTGGAATAAGCAATATGGAAGATAGCAAATCCGACCACTACGTCCCCATGAGCTGAAAACAGTGTCACAAAATGAGAAGTATTTTGAAGGTTTTTGAAAGGTAGCACATGAAAAATTTACTTTGGAATGGCTTACAAATACCATGCATAGGAATTTATAGTGGACACAATGGCAAACTTGGTTTTTAGGAGTTGGATGCACGAGTAGAGCTCATACTCAGTACAAAATGAGGGCTAGCAAAAGACTGGGAGCGACCAACTAAGAGAGCAATAACGGCCATAATCATGCATAGCGACAAAGCAACATTAAAAGAAGCATAAGATGGCATCAAAAGTCAAAAACTAAATGATCAGGCTATTGGCGACTTTGTATGAGTCTAACATGTGTGAGCATGCGCCAAGTCAACCCAAATAAAGCATCAAGGAGAAAACCAAAATAATGCTTCCAAACGATAAAAACAACGCATGATCTTTTCAAAGGCTCATTAAGCAATCTCAGTTATTTGAGACAAGTCATGCTACAGCAAAACCACTAAGCATACTATCAAAAAGACATCAAGCATGACATGAAAAAGCCTAGGCCGCAGTCTACACAAGCTCCTTCTTGTACCACTTTTTTGCATAAAGCTTTTTCTCTTTTCCAACACCATTCGAACTTTTTAAATCCAACTCTTTTTGAGGAAAACCAATATGGACCAGAAGTCAAAATACACCTTGATGCAAGGATATAACAAGATCTGAACAAAAATCAAGGTGAAAAATGCAAACTAAACGCAGTAGCAGAAAAAGAGAACACTCGTTGAAACGATAAAAGTGAAAACTAGAGTGTTCTTGGCAAATGAAAAGCGAGTTCATCTCCTCCAAAGGGAACATGATGTGATCAAACCATTTATTGCAGCAAACTAAACTAAACTAATACTGAAAACAAAAACAACTGACGCTCCAAGAAAAACACATAGTGCATAAAGCAATAAAAATATAGTGTTTTGAAAGGTGACCTGATTTTTGCCGATGAAGAAGGGGTGCCTCGGGGGCATCCCCAAGCTTTGACGCTTGTACTTCTTGGATATTTCTTGAGGTGATGCATGGGCATCCCTAAGCTTGAGCTTTTGTCCATTCTTCAACTCATCTCATCATTCTCCAATCCCTACACTTGAAAACTTCCTTCATACAAAACTAAACACAAATCTATTAGCAACATTAGTGTAAGCATAACATATAATCAACCTCTTTTTGCTTCAGGTTTCAACCTAAAACCACCACATATAAAGTATAAAATACTCTAGCAACTTCCCCAAAAAGTTCCATGATTAAAAAGAACTCAAAAGAAAGCGATAAAGTGGCAAACACAAATATTGGCAGAAATCTGTCAAAACTGAACAGCTGACAAAGGTCGAATTTTTGAGGGATTTTCTGTTGCTCAAATCAAAAAGTGTTCAACTAATGAAAGTTTGGATATAACCTGGGGCATATGCACAAGAAATCGCAGGTCCAAAAGATATACAGAGAATTTATACGAATTTTTACGGTGCAGCACCGAAAACTGTTTCAGGACAGCAACATCCCCAAATCTTTACCTCACTCAAATTAGAGGCTTCTCTTGGCACAAAAATGAAATAAACAAGATAAGGAGCGGTCATTACAGTAGTAATGACTTCCAAGACTCAAATAAAAGAAAAAGTACTGAAAATAAAACATTAGGTTATCTCCCAAGAGTGCTTTTCTTTAACGCCTTTGAGCTAGGCGCAGTAATTTGCAAATATGCTCATGTGGGCGCCATATAAGAGCTTGAAGCAAAGGCGCCATATAGGAACTTAAAGCAATAGAGAGCATCAAAAAGCAAGTATGGAACACATTTAAATCTAAACCACTTCCTATGAAAAATAGTCTTATAAAGAGACAAGTCATAAAAGCTCAAAGCAAAAAGCATAGGAAGGCAAAACAAGTACAACTTCAAGAATTGCAACAAAAAGAGGGGAAACTCAATATTGTTGAGATCCATCAAACCATGTTTCCCTCTCTCATAATAACTTTTAGTAGCATCATGAATATAATTAACAATAGAACTATCACATAAAACATCTCTATCATGAGCCACATGCATAAAAGTATTAATACTCACCACATGAACAATAGTAGTAGGAGCAAATTCAATAGAATAATTATTATCATCACCATAATCATCATAAATAGGAGGCATATTGTAATCATAACTAATTTTATCCTCAATAGTAGGTGAACTGAAAATATTATACTCATCATCATAGGCTAGAGAACTACTATGCCGCAAAGCATATTCTTCAAACATATCATCATAGGAAGGAACATCACATATGGGAGATAAAATATCATCAGAGCAAACTTTCTCCACTAAAGCTGGGGAACTAAAAATATCATACTTAACAAAACCAGCTTCCCCAAGCTTAGACTTTTCTATAGTATTAGCAACAACGGTGTTCAAAGCATTCATACTAACAACACTATTAGCATGCAAATTAAGCTCCAGAGGTTTTTCAATTTTCTCTTCAAACACTTTATATCTAAACTCAGGAAAAAGACTACAGAACTCATTGTTTTCCATTAAGCCTAACTAGTGAAAATAAAAACAAGAAACAAAAAGATGTAATTGCAGAATCTAAAGGAAATAACTCCGAGCACTCACACAGGAGGATGCGAGTACCTTTTACCTTACCTCCCCGGCAACGGCGCCAGAAAAGAGCTTGATGTCTACGCACTTCTATTCTTGTAGACACTTGTTGGGCCTCCAAGTGCAGAGGTTTGTAGAACAGCAGCAAGTTTCCCTTAAGTGGATCACCCAAGGTTTATCGAACTCAGGGAGGTTAGAGGTCAAAGCTATCCCTCTCAAGCAACCCTGCAATTACGATACAGAAAGTCTCTTGTGTCCCCAACACACCCAATACACTTGTCAGATGTATAGGTGCACTAGTTCGGCGAAGAGATAGTGAAATACAAGCGGTATATATGATTATAAGTAGCAAACGTGATGTGAAATAAATATCGCTGCGAGCAAACAAGTAATAAAATAGCAAGTAAACGGTATGCAAAGCTTGGAAACAAGGCCTAGGGATCATACTTTCACTAGTGGACACACTCCCAACAATGTAACATGAATGAACAAGTAACTTCTCTTGCTAAGGTACTCTGAACTACTCTCCTATTGAATAACACTAATCACTGTGTAGTGGCTACAGAAGCCCCCCTTAAAGTTCATCAAGTACTTGACAAACACCACTCATAGAGATATCCAAATCAGATCACAATTCAAGATAGAAATCATTGCAACTTAGACCAAGTACTAACACGGTGCACACACTCTCACCTTTACACCATGAAAGGAGGAATAAATCACTCAAACTATCATAGCAATAATTATTCTCATAATCCACAAGGGATCACAATCATAGCCTAAACCAAGTACCACCATGATGCACGCACTGTCACCGTTACACCATAACAGGAGGAATAGATTACTTTAATAATATCACTAGAGTACACAAAATATCTGAATAATAACATGTACTTGTTCAACATGATACAAAGCTCACGATCACATAAAGATCATATCATGGGAGAGAGAGGTGAACCACATAGCTACCGGTAGAGCCCTTAGCCCCGGGGATGAACTACTCCCTCCTCATCATAGGAGACAACAAGGTTGATGGAGATGGCGGTGAGGTCGATGGAGACGGCGGAGACGGCGATGGAGACCGATGGAGATGGCTCCGGGGGCACTTCCCCGTCCCGGCAGGGTGCCGGAACAGAGACTTCTGTCCCCCGAAATTCGTCGGTGGTGGCGGCGGAGCTGCGGAACTGCTTATGGAAAATTGCCGAATCCTTTAGGGTTTTCTATCCCGAGGCTTTATATAGGCGAAGGGGCATCGTCAGGAGGCGACCAGGGCCTTCTCCCACATAGCTCGCGCGGCCCAGGCCTGGTCTGCAATAGAGCGGGCTCATCTCGCCTGTCCGTACTCGGAATCAGTTGAATTTTATGTCCAGAACGTTCGCCATAAAATTCCCTACAACTTTGTTTTTGAAGAGTTTTCCGTTTGACGCCGTCTTCGACCCGTAACGTGACCATCTTCGAAAAAAGTTCTGGTACAGATTTCTGGAAAGTCCCAATTTGACTCCAATAAGGTTTCCACTTGTATTTTTGGTAATTCCTACACATCAAAGTGTAAAACAAGAACATTGTGCACTTTTGCAACTATTAGTAGGTTAGTCCAAATAAATCATAAAAGTATCACAAAGTGTAGACAAAACATATAGCAATTGGTGTAAAACAAGCATGGAGCATCAAAAATTATAGATACGTTTGCAACGTATCAAGCTGGCTCAACAAGACATACCAGTCCGCCAGTCGCCTGTGGAGCAATTCAAGCCGGCTAACGACACCAAGAAGATCCTGCTGGACGAGAGCGACCCCTCCAAGTACGTCATCGTCGGCACCGGCTTGTCTGCCAAATAGGAAAGCGAGCTCACCAGCTTCCTCCGTGAGAATCGGGACATCTTCGCATGGTCTCCAAAGGACATACCAGGTGTGCCGAGGGAGCTGGCTGAGCACGCGCTTAACGTCCGGCCGGACGCCAAGCCGGTCAAGCAGCCGCTGCGGCGGTTCGCGGAAGAGAAGACGAAAGCGATTGGCGAAGAGATTGCCAGGCTCCTTGCAGCCGGCTTCATCATGGAAGTGTTTTACCCTGACTGGCTCGCGAACCCAGTCCTGGTTCTGAAGAAGAACAACACTTGGCGAATGTGTATCGACTACACCAGCCTCAACAAGGCTTGTCCCAAGGATCCTTTCGCACTGCCACGGATTGATCAGGTGATCGATTCCACAGCCGGATGTGACCTGCTGTCCTTCCTGGACGCCTATTCAGGCTACCACCAGATCCCGCTCTTCCAGCCGGATCAGATCAAGACCTCCTTCATCACCCCATATGGAGCCTACTGCTACGTCACCATGCCATTTGGCCTGAAGAACGCTGGAGCCACCTACCAGCGGACCATGCAGCGATGTCTGCAAGAGCAGATTGGGAGGAACGTGCACGCCTATGTGGACGACGTGGTGGTGAAGACCAAACAGAGCAATACGCTCCTGGACGATCTCAGGGAGACCTTCACCAACCTGCGGCGCTATCGCATGAAGCTCAACCCAGAGAAGTGCACCTTTGGTGTGCCGGCTGGACAGCTCCTAGGCTATATCGTTTCCCAGCGAGGGATCGAGGCTAACCCCTCGAAGATAAAAGCCATCGAGGCCCTAGAGAAGCCCACCCAGCTCAGAGATGTGCAGAAGTTCGCTGGTTGCTTGGCCTCGCTTAGCAGGTTCGTCTGCCGGCTCGGGGAGAAGGCCATGCCGCTGTACCAGCTGATGAAGAAGACAGACCATTTCGTTTGGTCCCAGCGCGCTGATGATGCCTTCAACGACCTCAAGCGAGCCTTGTCTACCGCGCCAGTTTTGGCAGCGCCAGCCCCGCGAGAGCCAATGTTGCTCTACATCGCAGCGACCCCTCGCGTCATCAGCGTGGTGATCGTAGTGGAGCGCACCGAGGAAGGCAAAGAGCTGCCGGTTCAGCGCCCGGTGTACTACCTGAGTGAGGTGCTCACTCTCTCCAAGCAGAACTACCCGCACTATCAGAAGGTCGCTTACGGCGTGTACATGGCGGCCAAGAAGCTGAAGCACTACTTCGAGGAGCACCCAATCACGGTGGTAAGAACCACTCCGCTCTCGGAGATCATCGGATGCAAGGATGCGTCGGGAAGGGTGGCAAAGTGGGCGATTGAGCTCGCAGCTCATACCATTCAGTACAAGCCCAGGACGACGATCAAGTCGCAGATCATAGCAGATTTCTTCGCGGACTGGGGAGAGCACCAGTATTTGCCGCCGGCTCCAGACTCCACCTACTGGCGCATGCACTTCGATGGCTCCAAGCTACTCGGGGGCTTGGGAGCCGGCGTCGTCCTTACCTCACCCAAGGGAGACAAGCTGCAGTACGTGCTGCAGATGCACTTCCGTGCGTCGAACAACGTCGCCGAATACGAAGCCCTGGTGCACGGGCTCAAGATGGCCAAGCAGATCGGAATCAGGAGGATTCTTTGCTTTGGGGACTCCGACCTGGTAACGCACCAGGTTTCAGGAGATTGGGACGCCAAGGACGCCAACATGGCCTCCTATCGCTTCTACGTGCAGCAGCTCTGTGGATTCTTTGAGGGCTGCGAGTTCCACCATGTCCCCAGAGCAAACAACGAGGAGGCAGACCGGCTGTCTAAGATCGGCTCCACCAAGCAGGACATCCCAGCCGGGGTATCCCTGGAGATCATCCGCAAGCCGTCCATCAAGCCTTCACCGGCATCCATATCCATCTACGTGCCTAGAGAACCAGCCCCGGCTCAGGTACCGCAACCGGACCCGGGGGCTGCCGTCTCCGGACTGGAGGAGGCAGCCGGCCAGCCTAACGCGGCCGGCTCGACGAAGGACAAGGGGATTGCCGGCTCCACGCCCGCTCCCCCAGCCGGACAATCAGGCGAAGCCAGCTCGACAACGGACCCGGGGGCTGCTGACCCTCTGGTCGCCAGTGTCTTCCACATACGGGAGATACCTTCATGGGCAGAACCATTCTCCAACTACCTCATCACTGGGGACCTGCCGCAAGACGAGGCGGAAGCTAGGCGAATTCAGCGCCGAGCTGGGGCATATACCCTAATCAACAGCGAGCTGTACAAGCGCAGCGTGTCAGGCATCTACCAGAAGTGCGTCGAGCCGGAAGAAGGGACAGAGCTGTTAAGAGAAATACATCAAGGGGAGTGTGGACATCACGCATCTTCCAGAGCCTTGGTGGCCAAAGCCTTCCGCCATGGATTCTACTGGCCGACGGCTAAGCAGAACGCGGAGCAGCTGGTGAAGCAGTGCAACGGCTGCCAGCGCTTCTCCAAGCACAGAAACACTCCAGCTGCAGCCCTCAAGACCATCCCGCTCACCTGGCCATTCGCTGTCTGGGGTCTGGACATGGTAGGACCATTCAAAACCGCGCCCGGGGGCTTGACGCACCTGCTGGTGGCCGTGGACAAGTTCACCAAGTGGATCGAAGCCAAGCCAATCAAGAAACTCGACGGCTCATCCACGATCAAGTTCTTCAATGAGATCATCACAAGATATGGGGTACCCCACAGCATCATCACCGACAACGGGACGAACTTTGCGAAGGGAGTCTTTGCTGATTACTGTGGCCAGAAGGGCATCCGGCTGGACTTGGCGTCCGTGGCACACCCTCAGTCAAACGGACAAGTGGAAAAGGCAAATGGGCTGATCCTGGCCGGCATCAAACCAAGACTGGTCGAGCCTCTCGAACGCTCAGCCGGCTGTTGGGTCGAGGAGCTACCCTCAGTGCTCTGGAGCCTGCGCACCACTCCAAACCGCTCTGTGGGTTTCACACCCTTCTTCCTAGTCTACGGAGCAGAGGCAGTCTTACCCACGGACATCGAGTTCGACGCGCCCAGAGTTGTCCAGTATACGGAGAAACAAGCAAAAGAAGCTCGCGAAGATGGTGTCGACCTCCTCGAGGAGGCTCGAGAGCAGGCTCTGGCTAGATCGGCGCTCTACCAGCAGCAGCTGCGACGATACCACAGCCAGAAAATTCGCCCGCTCGCATTTCGCGAAGGTGATCTCGTACTCCGGCTGGTCCAAAGCACTAAAGGCATGCACAAGCTGTCCTCTCCCTGGGAGGGACCGTTCATTGTCAGTCGGGTGTTGGGCAATGGGGCATATTACCTCATCGACGCACAAGAGCCCAGAAAGAACAAGGCAGACAACTCTGACAAGGAGACCGAGCGTCCCTGGAATGTCAGTCTCTTAAGACCTTTCTTCTGCTAAGGCAAAAGCTTGTACCCCGAAAAATATGTCAATGAATAAAGGAAAACGGAGCGGCAAGTTACGGCCGGCTCCGAGGAAAACACTTCGTGTATGTTTTGCTTCCTGCGTTATTCACTTGACTGGCAGCCGGCTCCAGGCACCGAGCCACAGCCGGCAGCCCCGAAAACGATCGCTCCCTCGCCAGCCGGATGAGTACTGCGTATGACGAAGGTCTCGAGCCCAACCTCCACTTTCCGGCTTCACGTAGCCGGACGGGTGAGAGCCGGCAGGCCACATACGAGGGAAAGCCGCGGAGCAGAACCACAAGCGATAGGAAAAACCGCTCAACCGAGCGTCAAGGACAGCGTCTGTCAACTAATCGTAGGCTAGCACAAGTCGGGGGCCCGATAGACTGAAGTACTACTTCTCACTCCGCGGCACGCTCCCACCCTAGGCCGGCATTCGGCTGCCGGCCCAAGGGAGACCAACCGGCACCAGGCTGCCGGTTGGGGGTAGAAGGGCCGAAGGGTGGGAAGATTAAGGAAAAGGTTGAGGGAACCGGGCAAGTGCAAAGCCAGAGAGTAGCTGACAGATACGATCTTTCGGCGTTTGGGCTGAGAAGCCACGCCCAAGAGGTTCGAAGCCAGAGCTGCCTCGCTTGGCGGTGGGCATCGTTCGCGAGAAGCTAGTTTCGAGCTAGCTGATAGTCCAGCTACCCCAAAACTCGGGGGCTAGGGGGAAAGGGAATTGGCCCTCAGAAGCAGGCCAGCTCCAGTACCTCGCCGGCTGTTCGAGCAGCCCGCGCTGCGACACGATCGACAAACAAGCAGCGAAACCGAAACCCAATACTCGCAAAGCAGCGGCTAGAGCTGAAGGCCAGGAGGTCTGCTCCAATCGCGGCTTGAAACGTGCGAAGACTTGGGAAAGGAAATGCGCCGGCTCCGACCCTTGCTCGAGCCGGTATAAGATGCGGTCCCTGTTCCGTTCGCGCTGGAGCCGGGGTTAGCCCATCCTTCCTGGAGCCGGCCAGCAGAAGCGCCGGTCCATTCACGCTGGAGCCGGAACTAGCCCGCGCTTCCCAGAGCCGGCTAGCAGGAGCATCGTTCCCTCCGCATCGAAGCCGGAGGAGCCCCGTCCGAAGCGTCTGCGCGGGCCAACGACTACCACAATCCCTATCTACGGACTCGCACGAACAGCAGTCTCGATTAAGGGAAGGATCATCGCATCGCAGTGATGTCAAGTGAAAGGCGTTTTGCGCAATGGCAAGAGTACACAGCGAAGAAAGGACATTCACACAGCAAGCGATGAAAAGCGAACAAGGACTTGCAGGAAACTAGAAGAGTTCATTAAGGAGCTTGACGATTACAAAAGTCCCCTAAAATGCTACCCTAAGGATGCCAAGGATCTCCAGGCGAGCCAGTGTCAGAATCGCCCACAAGAGGAGCGACGAGGAGGATGCCAAGAGTGCCTTGCCAGGGTGACCCTCGCATTCCCCAGCCCATGCCGGAGGCCGGAGAAGCCCCCGTCCTTCACGGCTGGGGGGCGTAAGTGCGGGCAGAGAGGGTGGCGTCGAAGAAGCAGGCGGTAAACTCCTTCTTCCCGTCATGACGGGTGAGGAGGATGAACCAGCCCTCGTGCGTGCCGTAGTCGAAGAAGAACTTCGACCACCCGTCGCGGAAGTAGCACTCCCCCTGGCCGTCGTAGTAGACCTCGACATGGTACGACGGCTGGCCGCCGCTGCATTCTCGCAGCTTGGCGTAGGCCACCTCCTGGCCTTCCATCGAGCGCGCGAACTGGGACGGAAGGCGAAGGCGGTCCCGAGACCCGGCGAGCGCAGGAACGACGCAAGTGGACCACCCCTGGGCCGAAACATAGGTCGGCGCTTGGAGCGCCGGTCTCTTCAACCAGGGCCGCGACGGGCCAAACTGAGGAGGGGCCGCCGCGCGGGACCCCGTGGGGGTGGCTGCAACCCTGAGGACAGCCGGGGCCTTCTTGTTCTTGCTCCCCAGCGGCCGCCCACGACGGTGAGATGACGAGGGAGCAATAGCCGCCGCGGGAGCGGCTTCCTTCCCGCTCCCCCTCGGACGGCCCTGCCCCCGCTTCTCCGGGACGCCCGCATCGCCGGAAGCTCCAGCCACCAGGGGCGCGGCGGAGGGAGAAGCAGCAGCAGAAGCTCTCGCCGCAAGAGCCTCCAAGGTACTCTTGTTACGGCTCCCCTTCGGGCGACCATGCTTCCGAGGCACGGGAGGCGACCCCTCCGGCGCCTCGACCTCTTTCCCGCTCCCCTCCGGGATCTTACCATCGCTGGGGGACGACATGACCAGGCTGGATTCTGAAGGGCGAAGCTCGGAGTTAGGGGAGAAGTGGGGGATGCCCTGCGCCGTTAACACGCTGAATATTTAAAGAAGAGCGGCGAAGGAATAACTCCCGACGTTTCAGTAACCGACCTCCACGTCGTGCGCCACCGCGATGGTTGCCGCGGCAGATCGTGGGAGGGGCTGATGGGACACACTGCTGACGTATGCCGGCCTACCCCACATGACGACCCGAGAAGTTATGGCGAAGGGGATTCCGAGGTCCAGGTGACTAGACGGGACACTGGCGCACTGCGCCGGCCGCAGCGTGGAAACAAGGCTCGAGGCAGCACAGTTTCCCAAGAGGTAGCGCGTCGGTTCGCGGCCGCCGGCTGAGTCGCCCCCAGAGCCGGTTCGTCCCGAGGCGGCCGGGAGAGCTCCGCACGGCCTAGCATCGATGACTAGATCAACCCGATCGGACAGGAGATCCTGGGACTTCGATGAAGACGAGCAAAACTTCGGCGAAGAGAAGAACCCGCCGAAGCCCCATGCTAGCCCATGAGACTTCGCCAGTTTCGGGGGCTAGTGTCGTGGGGATGACTTAGGGGGCGCACCACGAGCCAGGCCATATGCCGGCTGGCGTCCCAGGAATCCCCGAGGCTTCGGTGCTAGGAGACCGGCTCCACTCGAGGAGGGCCGGCTGCGCCAGCTGCCGGCTGAAGACTTCACCAAGGAGGGCTGGAGCCGGGCGAAGGGGACAAGACTCCTCCAACGGCCGTCTCGCCAAAAGCGGAGCGGTCCCGACAAGAGCGACAGAGGCGCAGACAGGAGTGACGAGCGCCATGACCGCAACCAGCCAATGGGAGGGCGAGGATCCTTCTCCACGGCAGGATCCGAGGCAAAGGAGAAGGGATATGCTCTCCAGATGCCAGCCTGAGGCAAAGGCACTTTATAAAGTGCCTTTGCCAGAGCACAGCGGGGGGAGATGAGGCCGAAGACGCCGCCGCCAAGGAGCCGGCAGCCGGCCGAAGCGTTACCAAAACCTGTAACCAGGCCCCCGTCTATATAAGGGGGCCTGGACCCTTAGCGTAGGGAGATCCAATCTTCTTCTTCCTCCCCTAGCCGAACAGCTCGAGGAGCACTGTAATCGCTACTACTCAATCAATACGAAGCAGGCAGGAAGTAGGGGTTTACCTCTAACCGGGAGGGCCCTGAACCTGGGTAAACCGAGGTGTCTCAGTTGGCACAATCCCGAGCCGGACCCATCGTCACCAACGTCGAGCCCCTCCGATAAGCCTCCCCATGGCTACTGTCTCCAAATTCCCACGACACCGTCTACATAAGGAGCAAAGTGTAATGGCAAGCCTCACTCACCATTAATCCTTTCTAATCTATGGAAACTACCTGGAATCGTGAGTTTTGGCTCCACCAGCCTCGCAATTTTGGCTAATTGCGGCTTAACGCGAACGTGAGTTTTCGCTCGGCTGCCTTTCGAGAAAGAGCCAGAGCACGGTGTCCGCGCTGGGGCCTTCGCCTGGAAAATAGCAGGCCCGCAAAACCCAGAACGGATCGAGCTCTGACTAGGGAAGGGACCCGCTACAGTCACCTCATACGATCCATGGTGCTCTCTCCTCTCGGGCGACACTCGAATGAAGGTGCATGAGCGTGCGAGGGTCGCACAATTCGTGTAGATTTCTCCCAGTCTCCTGCTATCCTTGTCTGCGGCCTTGTGCTCTTTCTCCTGGAATCGCCTTTGTTGTGTTTGAACGCTTGGGGGGCTGCAGGGAAATAGTCCTGTGTGCCATTACAGTCACCTCTGGAGCGCCAGTGCCCGCTAGCCTTGCACCACGAGCTGCATACTAAGCGTTAGGCTGCTGTCCCGCTCAGAGGCTGGCCCCTGAACGGCGTAGAGCATTCCCCAGACAAAGGCGAGATGAGGAAAAATGCGCAAGGGTGCAAACAAGGATATTTTGGCGAATAACGCCTTAAGTGCAATTACAACTTAAACTGGCCCAGCAGGGCAATGTCTGATGGCTGCCAAGTGTGCAGCTAACATAATTCTTCTGGAGGAGGTCTAGGAGGAGCTTACTGGGCGACCGCTACGTCGCCCTCGCCATCGCCGGTGCCTTGGCTGGAGCCCGAGGACACGTCTTCACTGGACTCCGACGACCTGTCATCTTCCTCCTCAGCTTCCCCGCTGCCGGACTCCCCGGAGCTAGAGGTGTCACCACTGGAGGAGCTCTCCTGGCTGGCAGCGGTGGATGCTCCAGGGCGAGCGTAGATGGCCTGCAGCCATTGTAGGGCGATCTCCCTCTACTCTGCCTGGGTCACCGCTGCGCAATCAGGAGTTCCCGGCGGGGGAGGCGACGACCTCCGTAGCACCTCTTCCAGGTTGAGGTCGGGGCGGAGGCAATGGAGGTTGGTGAAGATTCTCATTCCCGCGAGCCCCAGCAGCTCTCGGCACTCGGCGTTGATGAGCTCCAGGACCCTCGCCGATGCGCCGTCCAGCTGTTCGGCCAGCTGGCTGAAGAAGAGCAGGACCGACCCATCGTCCTCAGGGACGGTGGGCAGGTTCAGCCAGTGGATGCCCAGGCGGTGCACCGCCTCTATGAAGCGGGCTGAGAACCCGTGGAACATCTGCACCTGCTGCCTTCGCAGCACGCACGCCTCCTCTTCGGAGTCCCTAGCCTCCTGGAGCTCCCTGGAGGTCTCCACGCCCTGCAGGGCTGATGCCAATTTCTCCTCCTCAAGCCTCTGCACTTCGCGTCGGAGCAAGGCGATGGTGGCATCGGCTTCAGCAAGGGCGCGCTCAGCGCCCCGGTGTGCCTCATGCGCCCCCTTCAGCTCGGTCTCCAAGTCACGGACCTGGCGCTCCAAGGTCTCGCGCCCCCGCTTGTACGTCACCAGGGCGTCATCGGTCTTGGTGCGGAAGTCTGTGTGGCACGCCTCGGTGAACTCGGTGCGTCTCCGCTCGAACTCCTGCTCCATGCTGACCCATCGCTAGTTTAGCATGTGGTCCGTCTTCGCCTGAAGGGAATCCTCGTGCTGGTTCAGCGCTTCTTGGCGCCGAGTCAAGTCATCATTGAACTGGCTGGCCATTGCCTCTCGGCTCTCGAGGGCCTCTCGCTCCCTGTTGAGCCGATCCTCGAGGGCATGGAGCTGCTCCTCTCGGAGGCGAAGACCCCGCTCGCGTTCGCGAGCCTCCGCTTCTCAGACAGTGAGCCCAGCCTCTTGCAGGCTCAGGCTCTCCGCCCGAGAATTGGCGCTCTCCTCGCGAGCGTGGAGGAGGGCCTCCCGGTCTTTGACCTCATCCAACCTCTGCTGGGCATTGGCGAGAAGGCCATCGGTGTTGGTCCTGGCTTCGTCCAGGAGGTGCTGGGCTGCCCGCTTAGCCTCCTCCCTAGCCAAGGCTAGGTTGGGAGGCCCGACGATGGGAGGAATCCTCTGGCGCGCCTCGGAGATGATCTTCATCGCCTCTTGGTGCACCCTGGCCAGGACTCCCCTCGCCGACTCCCTGGCATTCGCCAGAGCTTCCTCGGCCTCCTCGGCTACGCTGGCGCGGATCTCCTCCACCACCTTCCTCGCCTGCTCGCGGCGCTCGATGGCACGCTGGTCAAGGAGACAGCATCTCTCCATGGCTTGATGTAGGAGGGCCTAGCCCTCGTTGATGCGTGCCTCCTCGGCAGTGTGCGCCCTGATGACCTCGTCGCGAAGGGCGCCGGTCACGGTCACGAGCACCCTTGCCCAGGGGTCCGTGGCGTGGGGCTCGGCGGCGATCCTCGCAGGTCTCCCCAGTATCTCCGGCAGGGGAGGCGATGTGGCCCTGGAGGGCCCCGGCTCGGTGGAGGTTGTCCCCCTCACGCCGCTGGGCTCGGGGGCTATCCCTGAGCTGGGCGGTGCTGCAGTTCTTGCCAAAGGAGCCTCCGGGGTAGCGGTGGTGCTGGCTACAAAGGGGGCAGCAGGAGCTGCCCCCATCGTTTTTGGTGTGCCCCCTGCGCTAGGGGGCTTGGCCATGCTGGGAGCCGTGGTGGCTCCTGAGGCGGGCTGTGCGTCCGTGGATGCACGATCCTCTTCTTCTCCGGTGGCGCACGGTGGCGTCGCCGGTGTGGCTGTGGCGGTTGGGTCAGGTCCCGACGTGGCCTGACCGGTCTTCCTCTTCTTCCTCCTCTTCTTCTCTTCCTTCTTCTCCTCAACATCTCTGGAGGTGGGAAGGGGAAATGAGGTTAGGGAAAAGGTAAGTCAAAGGTAAAGGTCTTTGTGCATGAGTACTCATGAGGCATCCCATTCCACCCATCCTCTCTTGCTCGGGAGGGAGGAAGGGGGTGGTGGGGGCGCGGAGGACTCGCCCGCCGGTTTCTTCCCTTGGGAGGCCCCGGCCTCAGGTCACCGGCTGGCGCGCTCATCGTTGGACTTAGAGCGGCGCTACGCCTCTAGGCGAGCTCGGCGCTCCTCCTCCTCCAGGCCTCGCGAGGAGGACGCGCCGGCGTCTCCTCTGGAGGGCTGGTCTGGCAAGGAAGAGTCATCGTCGAAGGAATCTGAGAGCACCACAGTGCCCCTAGGACACCTCTGGTGGACCAGCTGATCGCCGGACTCTACATCATCGTTGTCGTCATCTCCAGAGGCCGTGGGCCCCATTCCTCTTGCCGCCAAGTCCTGCTCCGAGCTGGCCGCGGGTGTGCTCGGGAGGGGACCAGGCACGACGCCATCCGCTAGGAATGGGCCCCAGGCGTTGAACTTCAAAATCCCCGCCGTTACGCGGCTGATCTCCCGAGCGCCCAGGCAGTAGATCAGCAAGGCATTGCGCGGGATGGCGGGGATAGCGACTGAAGAGAAGAAGGCCCTGATTACCTCCTCCCAAGCGTCGGCGTTGAGCTCGCTGAGGTGGAGCCTAAGCTCATCCCCGGCCCTGTGCCTCCAGATCTCCCGGCGGTGGTTCTACAGGGGGCGATGCGCCGGGTGATGAACTCCACCCCAACCATGGTCCCTGTGATGCAAGCCTCCCAGAGATCTCGGATTCGCGGGCGGAGCGTCCTCAGGACTTCTTCAGGAAGGGCCTCGCTGGCCCAGGTGGTGAGCTTGACAGGAGGGATCCCGGTGATGAGAAAGAGCTCTGATTCTTCGAGGATGTCGACAAAGAACTAGCGGCTCTGAAAATCTTCAACTTTCTTCATCCACTTCAAGTCGATGAAGTCGCCCTCCGTTCCGGTGGTGGCGATAAAGGATACGCATCCAAAACTCTAGTTTAGCCCAGAGGACCGGAGGGAGAAGAGGTGGCAGAAGTATGCCACCGACGGCTTGATGCCGATCCAGGCCTCACAGGCGTAGGCAAAGACCGCCAGCAAGGTGACAGACTTGGGATGAAGGTGGATGGCCTGGATCCCGTAAGTCTCCAAGATCGCCAGGAAGAAGGGGGAGAACGGCGGCAACAGGCCGGTGAAGATGGAAAAGAGGAAGAACGGCTACGCCGTCGGGGGCAGGGTATCCCGCGGTGCGCGGCCATGCCAGATGCGGGTGGCGCCCCACTCGTTGTTCTTGCTCCTGACCATCTCTCGGACGGTCTGGAGCTCGCGGCTACTCTTGATTCAGGAGTCGAGTAGGGGCACCGCCGGCCGCGGTACGGCTGCGGAAGGCCTCGCCGCTCCAATAGCCCTGCGCGGTGCCATGGATCTGGGCGTGGGCGAGGTGTGGTGAGAAGATTGGAGGCTAAGAAGATTTGGATGTGCAAGATCTTTAGGAAGGAGGCGGCGGCGGCGATGTGCTGTGGGAAAGAGGAAGGAGCCTTCTCTGCCAAGCTTTTAAGGGGAGAGGCCAGGGCGCGGTTTTCGAAGCATCAGCCTTGATGCGATGGTTCGAAAAATGCCCGTTACCCCACCCACTTCACACGATCTCCACACCGCCGCCTCGCTTCGTCAACTGCAAGGGCGCCACGTGCCCACGATCTCTGCCTCTTCACATGGTCCTCTGACCGCACGGTTGATGCGTGCCATTGGAGGGCCCAGTAGCTTCTAGGGCCCCCGGCCCTTCGCTCCCTCGAGGGGGCGCGTTCGCGGGCCAGGCTCCCGGGGGCTACTGTCGGTGTTATGGATACTGGGGTATCCCGGTCCACCTGCTCCTAGGCCACGTCATCGGCCCATCTTCAGAATCAACGACCCAAGCTACGGAGAAGACCCTCACGAGGAGGCGCCTCGTGAGGAGAACGATGACATAAACGGCTAAGGACCAGAAGACCTCCTCCTGAGCCCCCACTGGTGAGGAGAGGAAGCACGCCCACGTCAGCTCAGCATGTTTGCATGCAGAGCAAGAAGATAACGGGCAGAAGACCGCGTACCACCCACGCTACCCCCGACAAGGAGGAGACCAACTTTTGCTATGCCTGCCCAAAGCGGCATAGTGGTTGTTGGCCACCCCCCCTAAAAATAGCGTGGATAGTGTAGGGCGCCAGAGGAGGACGTTAGCTTCCTCCACCCACTCCTGTGGATTGGTGCCGCTACTCTACGAAGACCCTGTCCACCGAAGAGGGTAGTCTACAGCTGTCCACCCTCCTTGGCCGTATGTGTGGCAACCCCTTCCCTAAGAAGATAAGGGGAAGGAGGGCCTTGGCGCTATAAGAGGAGGGAAGGCCATCCCTTAGAGAGAGGGGAATTCTAGATCTAATCTTCTCCAAGTTGCTAGTTGGGCACGCAGGTTCTTCAACCTCTGGCCAGCTAGAGCTTTGTAACCAAGACCTTGTACTCCTCGCGAGGTGTCGCGTTGCAATACAAGAAGGCAGGAAGTAGGGGTTTTACCTCACCACGAGGGCCCTGAACCTAGGTAAAACTCGGTCTCTCTCTCTGCAGTGCGTAGGGCGTTCGACACTCGAGGCTTCCGTCACCATGTTTCGTTGCGATCTAAGATCTCACACATTCAGCCCCCTGCGTTTGAATCCTTGGGTCCATCGCGTGGTACCCCGTGTTCTTGCGACACAAAATCCACCGACAGACATCCTACGACATGCAGTAATTAATTCTAAGGCTGTCCCATTCATTTATTATTATATTCATATTATTTCATTAGTCAGGTCATGTTGTGGGCCACTTAGGGTTATTTGTGTTTTTGGTTTGGCCTGTCCAAGCATAATAGTTTTCTGGACATCTATATAAGAGGCCAGCTGTCTAGGGTTTAGGGGAGTTCAGTTGTTTAGTCTAAAACTATCATGTGATCCACCCTGTATCATCCCTCCGGGGAAATGGCGCTGCTATGTTATCAAATAGAGATTGCTGCGAGGGTTCTTATGTTCATCAAGAATTATCGAGCTAAGGTTTGAGGTGTGGTGATCTTCATCATGTTGCTTGTTGGATTCGTTCCTCTTCTTCAAGTGACGTTCTTTGCATTATTGGAAGATTTCTTACCTGGTTGACTCGCTGTGAAAGATTGGGACAAAACTCCAAGGATCATCGGCGTGATCCTTACCATGTGGTATCCGATTTCTAGGTTGATCACGGTGAGTATTTTCTATTGTTGATCTGCGGATTCTTGCTCGAGCATTTTTCAGATCAGTTCTTGCAGATCACTGGTTACTTGTTGGAGTTTTCATTGGCCTTGGTCTCGTCCATATCAATCTCCTTCTAGATCGATTTTGGGTGAGGATCACAATCCCTACCTGGCCGATCGATCCACTCTTGATCTAGCCAGGAGTCCAGGCGGTACACATTTTCAGATCGACAAGTTTTCTTTGTTTTCGCCTGTGTTGATTTTGTCTCATGCCTAGGAGTTAGCTTCGCTGACATCGATACCAGATCCAATTTTTCCCAGAGTCCTACAAGCCTACTATTGCCAAGGCGTTAGCGGCAGTTGAAAAACAAACAAACATGCCCTCGCATCGGGCGCCGAGGCATAGACATTCTCTGTGATAGAGCGAGAGGTCTCGCTCGCCCCGCTGATCACAGGGTCGCACCGCACCCAGCACCAGCTCTCAGCCCGCCACCGGCCCATCTGCCCAAGCACCTGGGGCAATTGACCCATCAGTTTCCTAGTGTTCTTGGCCACATCGAGGGACAGCCCCCACTCAGGGTTGAGGCTCGCTAGACCTCAGATGGTCTCCATCCTCGGACAAGACCTACTCGGCCACGATACTGCTGCTACTATTCCTGTGTTTTGGCTTGGAAAGGAATCAGCCGAATTAGTTTGCATACAACATAGTTCTTATCGGAAGCCAAACATGAACATTTTACTGCTGCTACGATAATACAAGGATAATTCAGGTATGGGTTTATGAAGGCATGTCCATTTGACTGACAAAGCAGACGATATTGTATATATACAATGACTATTTAGAGATCTTGGTTGGTTTGAGGTATGATGCAACTAAAATCAAGTGGAGATTGGACAGTGCTGCAAAGTTCGTAGAGTATGAGTCTTGGGAATCTCACATGGAGCGTGGCTTTGCACAATGTCATGCCCGTGATAGCAAGTTTGGTGGTCATACTGAATTTCTACTTGCCCATCGGCGTGTGGATGCACAGGTGGTTACTTGGTGGCGTGAAGAAAGGTGCGCAATGGGCATCACAGTTGGAACATCTAGTTGGGTGGATTTGAAGCAATTTATGTATACTCGATTTTTGGATAAGTCCGTGGAGTCGGACAAGGCGGTTGTTCCAGAGGTACAAGCCAAGGTTGATGGAGATGACACACCATTGAGAGATATGAGTATACAACTTCACAAATTGTCCAATGGTGATGAGACAGTAAGGAGAAATCAGTGATGCAGCCTTTTTCAAACACAATGCACCATCAAGGAGAAGGCATGCAAACTGATTATTGACAGCGGTAGTTACTATAATGGCATCAGTAGGGCTATGGTGGCATCATTGGGGTTGTCCATATGGCGTATTCCTGAACCTAAGCATGTTGAGTGGGTTTATAGCCGCGGTATGCTAAAGATTACTCACAAGGTGCATGTGCCATTTACAGTTGATGACTATGTTGATGAGGTGGAATACGATGTGTTGCCATTGGAGGTGTCTGGGCTGTTACTTTGATGTCCATGGCAATATGATCATAATGCTATACATGCTGGGAGAGCAAATACATATTCCTTTATGCATGATGGCAAACAATGAACTTTGAAGCCTATGAGAGATGATCAAATCAAGTCTGATGTCATGTTGGTGGTTCGCAAGAAGAAGTTGCATAAAGCTAAGCCACAACCAGGGCTAGCTAAGGTGTACCATGAGGAACATGATCCGAATAGCATCAGTGGTGATATTGTTTTAGCAAAGCCTGTAGATGACAAGCCAGTTGTTCTTGTTAGTGATAAACCGGTTAAGTTAAGCCTCTTATTGATGAAGGGAAGGATATGTCAGCATGTGTGAAAGGATCTATACAGCGACTAGAGGGAGGGTGAATAGGCGCTAAGTTAATTTTTTAATCTTTTTCAATTTAAGGCTTGACACAAAGTAAAATCACTAGATGTGCAACTAGGTGAATTTCCTATAAGTGACAATCATGCAAGTAAACAAGTAACTAGCAAGATACAAGTAAGGGAAAGAAATGATCGAAGAGTGGAGATCAGAGACACAAGGATGTATTCCCGTAGTTCCTTCCTTTTGAGGGGATTTACATCTATGTTGGAGAGGTGTAGTGACACGGAGTCCACCAATGCCACAAAGGCTCACCTTGTTCTCCGGTGATCAAGCCACGGAGGCTAGCTTGTTTCCACTAAGCGGTGGTATTGGGGGAACCAACCGAATCCCTTACATGGAGCTTGGGCCACACATCCGCAACTCAATTGGAGGCTCCTAAGAAATCCACGGAGGCTAGAATACTACAAAGATGAGTCAATCAACCAATTACAATACCTAGGTTCTCAAGAACCCCTAGGCACAAATCCTCCAAGCAAATGGAAGAGGAAATGAAATTCCTTTGGTGAAGATGTAGATCGGTGCCTCCTTCTTCAATCCTCCAAAGATCAAGAGCTTTGGTGGACTATAAGAGGAGATCTATGGAATTTCGTGTTTTTGCAATGGGGGCAGGTGAGAGCTTCAAAGATGAACAATGGTAGCTGACGAGGGCTAACTCGACAAATGTCCTAGATGAAGGACTTAGGATCGAGGAGATAGGGCGTCGGATGAACTCGGAGGTAAGGTTAGTTGAAATAAGTGTGTATCAAAAGTAAACTTGGGTGTTCAACCTGGCTTGCTTTCAATCTGCCCTACACCGTCCCCTCCTGGCCCCTATATATAGGTGGCCAGGTCTCGAGGATCAGGTAGGGTCCGATATAGATTACAATATCGATATACGGTAAGAACTCGTATTCGACTATCATTACAATTAGGCCTAGCTTAACGGGCCTCAGGGGTACTCAACTAACGGGCTCTATTAACTATACCCTTGTCAGTAGCCCCTGAGATTCTACCAGAATTGTAGATTCGGGTTGAATCTCTAATCTTCAAATCTTTGACTTGATCAATTCTTTGATTTCTTCATATCCTCAAATCTTTGACTTGGTCTTTCAACTTATTTTCATGATAATTTTTTGCAAGGGGTTTTTGATGAACAAGCCTGAGCAGATGTCCTTATGCGTGGTGATTGACCAGCCCGTTGGGAACCCCAAGAGGAAGGTATGATGAGTGTAGCGGCTAGTTTTCCCTCAGTTAAGAAACCAAGGTTTATCGATCAAGAGAGGAGAGACAATGATGACTGAAGGTGATGTAGACTGGCTTAGTAACACTCCAACAAGGGCGCTATTAACGATACTTGTTGACTCGTCTTCGGCCAGTAGCAACGTGGAACCTGCACACAACACAACCAAGTACTTTGTTCCCAACTTGCGATGAGGTTGTCAATCTCACCGGTTTGCTTGAAACAAAGGTTATGAGTGTATCGAGTGGAAAACAATATAGTATGCGAGTAAAGTAAACAGTGCGAGTAAAGTAAACAGGTGATAGCAATATGATGTAAATAGGACTGGGGTCCATAGTTCACTAGTGGTGTCTCTCCATAGATAAATAACACATGCTGGGTAAACAAATTACAGTTGGGCAATTGATAGAATAGAGCTAACGTGATATGTCAAGAAGATCACTATGAGATTTACTCTGGGCATTACAACAAAATACATAGACCGCCATCCAATTGCATCTATGACTAATAATCCACCCCCGGGGATATCAATCCGAACACCCTAGAAGTATTAAGTTGCGAACAACAGATAATTGCATTAAGCAAAGTGCGTAATGTAAACAAAGCATATACCCTTGAGCATATGAATGTTGTTTTCTCCCTAGTAGCAACAGCACATCTACCACCTTAGAGGTTTCTGTCACTCCCCCAGGTGAAATAGAGACATGAACCCACTATCGAGCATAAATACCCCCTCTTGGAGTCACTAGCAACTACTCGGCCAAGATAGCTACTAACAACGGAGAGCATGCAAGATCATAAACAACATAGAGATAACAAAAGATATAATTCAGTACAACAACTTAATCATAAACACCAATATTCATCAGATCCCAACAAACCAAACATGTAGAATTACATAACGGTGATCTCAATCATGTAGGGTAGCTCATGAGATCTAAACATAAAGCACATGGTAGAGAAGACAACCATCTAGCTACTGCTATGGACCCATAGTCCAAGGTAGACTACTCACTCATCGCTCCGAAGGCAAGCATGGCAATGAAGAAGACCTCCGGTGGTGATTCCCCTCTCCGGCAGGGTGCCGGGAAGAGCTTCTGGACCCTCCCGATCTTCGGGTCGATGGCGGCGGTGGATCGTGATGTATTCTAGAAAACTTATCGGGCCCTTAGGTTTTTCTCGTCAGGGGGTATATATAGGCGAAGGGGCGATGTCAGAGGAGAGGCCAGGGTCCCTCACACAGGCCCGGCATGGCCAGAGGGCTGGTCGCTGATACGTCTCAAACGTATCTATAATTTTTGATGCTCCATGCTTTGTTTTACACCATTTGCCTATTGTTTCGTTACACTTAGTGGCATTTTTATACATTTTCCAGAACTAACCTATTAACGAAGTGCCACAGTGCCAGTTTCCTGTTTTCTGCTGTTTTTGTGTTTCAGAAGTGATACACAGGAAATATTCTCAGAATTGGATGAAACAAGTTCCAGAAGTCATATTTCACCGGGGAGCTCCCAAACATCCAAAGACCTGACGGAGGGGGGCCACGTGGCCTCCACACATAGGGGCGGTGCGGCCTGGCCCCTGGCCGCGCCACCCCCTTGTGAGGCCACGTGGCTCCACCTCTGACAGCCCCCCTTCGCCTACATATACCCCCTGATGAGAAAAACCTAAGGGCCCGATCAGTTTTCCAGAATACATCGCGATCCGCCGCTGCCATCGACCCGAAGATCGAGAGGGTCCAGAAGCTCTTCCCGGCACCCTGCCGGAGAGGGGAATCGCCACCGGAGGTCTCCTTCATCGCCATGATTGCCTCCAGAGCGATGAGTGAGTAGTCTACCTTGGACTATGGGTCCATAGCAGTAGCTAGATGGTTGTTCTCTCCACCATGTGCTTCATGTTTAGATCTCATGAGCTGCCCTACATGATTGAGATCACCGTTATGTAATTCTATGATGTTGGTTTGTTGGGATCCAATGAATATTGGTGTTTATGATTAAGTTGCTGTACTGAATTATATCTTATGTTATCTCTATGTTGTTTATGATCTTGCATGCTCTCCGTTGTTAGTAGCTATCTTGGCCGAGTAGTTGCTAGTGACTCCAAGAGGGGGTATTTATGCTCGATAGTGGGTTCATGTCTCTATTTCACCTGGGGGAGTGACAGAAACCTCTAAGGTGGTAGATGTGCTGTTGCTACTAGGGAGAAAACAACATTCATATGCTCAAGGGCATATGCTTTGTTTACATTACACACTTTGCTTAATGCAATTATCTGTTGTTCGCAACTTAATACTTCTAGGGTGTTCGGATGATATCCCCGGGGGTGGATTATTAGTCATAGATGCAGTTGGATGACGGTCTATGTATTTTGTTGTAATGCCCAGAGTAAATCTTATAGTGATCTTCTTGACATATCACGTTAGCTCTATTCTATCAATTGCCCAACTATAATTTGTTTACCCAGCATGTTATTTTATCTATGGAGAGACACCACTAGTGAACTGTGGACCCTGGTCCTATTTTAATCATATTGTAATCACCTGTTTACTTTTCCCGCATTGTTTACTTTACTCGCATATACTCTACTGTTTTCCACTCGATACGCTTATAACTTTTGTTTCAAGCAAACCGGTGAGATTGACAACCTCATCGCAAGTTGGGAACAAAGTATTTGCTTGTGTGTGTGCAGGTTCCGCGTTGCTATTGGTGGAAGATGAGTCAACAAGAATCGTTAACGGCGCCCTTGTTGGAGTGTCATTAAGCCAGTCTGCATCACCTTCAGTCATCACCGTCTCCCTTCTCCTGATCGATAAACCTTGGTTTCATAACTGAGGGAAAACTAGCTGCTACACTCATCATACCTTCCTCTTGGGGTTCCCAACGGGCTGGTCAACCACCACGCACAAGGACATCTGTTCCCACGTCAACTAAACGCCACAGCTCTTTTTTGGCGCCATCAACCGTTCACAAGTGTAGGGATCAGCTAATTTTCTAGCGCCGTTGCTGGGGAAGAGAGAAGACTTCTGCGAGGGGAGTTCTTCGCACACACATTCTGTACTTTGTTATTTGTTTTGCTTTACTTTATTTATTTTACCTGCATTGCTTTTATATCAAAAACCCAAAAAAAATAGAATCCTTGGTAGCTGCTTTTACTTGTTTACTTTCTTTTTGCTAAAATGGCCAATCCTAAAAACACCAAGTTGTGTGACTTTGCTAGCATGAACAATAGTGATTTTATCTGCACTCCTATTGCACCACCTGTTCCTGCTACCACCTTTTATGAGATCAAGCCTGCTTTATTGAACCTTGTTATGAAAGAGCAATTTTCTGGTGCTAGTACTGAAGATGCTGCGGCTCATCTCAACAATTTTGTTGAGCGATGTGAGATGCAGAAATATAAGGATGTTGATAGTGATGTTATTAAGCTCAAGTTGTTTCCTTTTTCTTTGAGAGAAAAGGCTAAAGATTGGTTGCTGTCTTTGACTAAGAATAGTATTGATTCATGGGCTAAGTGTAAGGATGCTTTTATTGGTAGATACTATCCTCCTGCTAAGATTATATCGTTGCGTAGCAATATTATGAAGTTTACTCAATTTGATAATGAGCATGTTGCTCAAGCTTGGGAAAGAATGAAATCTATGATCAAGAATTGCCCCACTCATGGACTGACTACTTGGATGATTATCCAAACTTTTTATGCAGGACTGAATTTTTCTTCAAGGAACCTACTTGATTTAGCTGCTGGAGGCACTTTTATGTCCCTTACATTAGGCGCCGCATCAAAGCTACTCGACAACATGATGGAAAATTATTCCGAATGGCACACCGAGAGAGCTCCACAAGGTAAGAAGGTAAATTCTATTGAGGATACCTCTTCCTTGAATGATAAGATTGATACAATTATGGCTATGCTCGCTAATGATAGGACTCATGTGGATCCTAATAATGTTCCCTTGGCCTCTCTGGTTGCTCAAGAAGAGCAAGTTGATGTGAACTTCATTAGAAACAATAATTTTAACAACAATGCTTATAGGAACAATTTTGCTAGTAACAATTATAGGCCATATCCTTTTGCCAATGGTAATGGTTATGGTAACTCTTATGGTAATTCCTACAACAATACTAGGGCCGCGCCCTCTGAGCTTGAGGTAATGCTCAAGGACTTTATCGGTAAGCAAACTGCTTTTAACAAGTCTGTTGAGGAAAAGTTAGGCAAAATTGATATTCTTGCTTCTAAAGTTGATAGCCTTGCTCATGATGTTGAACTTCTGAAATTAAAAGTGTTTCCTAATGATGTGAATGTGAGCAATGTTGTTGCTGCCGCTAATGCCACCCAAGTTGGAATTGATGAAAATATTAGATTGTTAGCGGAATTGCATGCCAGGTGGGAAAGAGAAGATGAGATGGCTAGAGAGATGAAGGTATATACTATTACTACCTCTAATGATGTTGCTCCTACTGATAGCAACCCTCTTACTTTGATTGGTGTAGAGAAAACTCCCACTCCTTGTGTTAAAAAGCCTAAAACTGCCAAAACTTTTTCTCAAAAGAGTGCTGAAATTTTTCGGAGTGTGGGACATGATAGCTCTATTTCTTTTAATGATTTTGATGTTGATGGCTGCAATATATCTGAAGTTATTTTGTTCTTGCAAAAGCTTGCTTTGACTCCCAATGCTAGTTCTTTAAATATTGCTTTTACTAAGCATATTACCAATGCTCTTATTAAGATTAGGGATGAAAAGTTGAGGCAAAAAGCCTCTATTCCCAAGAAGTTAGAAGATGGTTGGGAACCCATCATTGATATGCATGTTAATGGTTATGATTGCCATGCTTTATGTGATCTAGGTGCTAGTATTTCTATTATGCCTAGAAAGATTTATGACATGCTTAATTTACCACCACTTGAAAAGTGTTATTTTGATGTTCCTATTGCTGATGTTGCTAAGAAGAAACCTTTGGGAAGGATTAATGATGTTCTTATTGTTGTTAACAATAACCTTATTCCCGTTGATTTTCTTGTTATGGACGTTGAATGCCATGCTTCATGTCCTATTATTTTGGGAAGACCTTTTCTTCGAACTGTAGGTGCTATCATTGATATGAGGGAAGGCACTATCAAGTATCAATTCCCACTAAAGAAAGGTATGGAACACTTCCCTAGGAAAAGAAAGAAATTGATGTTTGACTCTATTCTTAGAGCAAATTATGAGCTTGATGCTTCATCTATTGATATTACTTGATTCGCACTTTTCTGCGCCTAGCTCAAAGGCGTTAAAGAAAAGCACTCTTGGGAGATAACCCAATGTTTTCTTTACAGTACTTTTTCTTTTATTTGAGTCTTGGAAGTCATTACTACTGTAATGACTGCTCCTTATCTTGTTTATTTCGTTTTTATGCCAAGAGAAGCCTCTAATTTGAGTGAGGTAAAGATTTGGGGAAACTGCTGTCCTGAAACTGTTTTCGGTGCTGCACCGTAAAAATTCGTATAAAATCACTGTTTATCTTTTGGACCTGCGATTTCTTGTGCATATACCCCAGGTTATATCCAAACTTTTCTTAGTTGAAAACTTTTTGATTTGAGCAACGGAAATCCCTCAAAAATTCGTCCTTTGTCAGCTGTTCAGTTTTGACAGATTTCTGCCAATATTTGTTTTTGCCACTTTATCGCTTTCTTTTGAGTTCTTTTTGATCATGGAACTCTTGTGGAAGTTGCTACAGTAGTATATACTTTATATGTGGTGGTTTTGGGTTGAAACCTGAAGTTAAAAGAGGTTGAATATATTTTATGCTTACACTAATGTTGCTAATAGAATTGTGTTTAGTTTTGTATGAAGGAAATTTTCAAGTGTAGGGATTGGAGAATGATGAGATGAGTTGAAGAATGGAAAAAAGCTCAAGCTTGGGGATGCCCAGCACCCCAAGAAATATCCAAGAAGTACAAGCGTCAAAGCTTGGGGATGCCCCCGAGGCACCCCTTCTTCATCGGCAAAAATCAGGTCACCTTTCAAAACACTATATTTTTATTGCTTCATGCACTATGTGTTTTTCTTGGAGCGTTAGTTGTTTTAGTTTTCTTAGGTTGTTTAGTTTGTTTGTTTGCTGCAATAAATGGTTGGACCCCAACAAATTTCCTTTGGAGGAGATGTACTCGTTTTCATTTTCAAAGAACGCTCTAGTTTTCACTCTTATTTAAAATCGAGCGTTCATCTTTTTCTGCTACTGCTTTTGGTTTTCGTTTTCACCTTGATTTGCGTTCAGAACTTGTAATATCTTTTCATCAAGGTATATTTTTGCCTCTGAACTTTATTGGTTTTCATTAAAAGAGGTGTTCATAAAAATTTTAAATGATGTTGGAAAAGAGAAAAAGCTTTGTGCAAAATAGTGGTACAAGAAGGAGTTTGTGTAGACTGTGGCTTAGGCTTTTTCATGTCATGCTAGATGTCTTTTTGATAGTATGCTTAGTGGTTTTGCTGTAGCATGACTTGTCTCAAATAACTGAGATTGCTTAATAAGCCTTTGAAAAAATCATGCGTTGTTTTTATTGTATGGAAGCATTATTTTGGTTTTCTCCTTGATGCTTTATTTGGGTTGACTTGGCGCATGCTCACACATGTTAGACTCTTACAAAGTCACAAATAGCCTTCATGATCATTTAGTTTTTGACTTTTGATGCCATCTTATGCTTCTTTTAATGTCGCTTTGTCGCTTTGCATGATTATGGCCATTATTGCTCTCTTAGTTGGTCGCTCCCAGTCTATTGCTAGCCCTCGCCTTGTACTAAGTATGAGCTCTACTCGTGCATCCAACTCCTAAAAGCCAAGTTTGCCATTGTGTCCACTATAAATTCCTATGCATGGTATTTGTAAGCCATTCCAAAGTAAAATTTTTGTGTGCTACCTTTCAAAAACCTTCAAAATACTTCTCGTTTTGTGACACTGTTTTCAGCTCATGGGGACGTAGTGGTCGGATTTGCTATCTTCCATATTGCTTATTCCAAAAAGAAAAAAAAAGGGAAAAAAAGAAAAAAGGCACTCCTCCATGGTATGTGAATGTTGGTGGGCACCCGATGGAATCGGTTAGCCATGGTATGTGAAAGGAAAAGGTGGGGAGGAGTGCCAAGTTTTATAAAAAGAGCACCAAAGTGCCAATCTCTCTCTCAAAAACTTGCTTCATTTTTGTATGGAAGATAGTAAGAACCCCATTGCCAGTTGTTGACAAAGACAACCACCTCCCAAAATCAAGTTTTTATCTTTGTTTTACAAAATGAAAAGCTCTAGCACATGCAATCACTGCTTCCCTCTGCGAAGGGCCCTTCTTTTACTTTTATGTTGAGTCACCACCTTCTTTCTTTATGCACCATTAAGAGAGCATAGTTGTCATTCTTAGTGTGATATGCATTGTCCCAAGGTTCATTGATTGACTCATAATGATTGGTTTCACTTGTTCTTAAATTATCTGTATCTAGTCACCCTCTTAAACTTTGAGGTGTCCTATGCATTTATGTTTTGCTCTCCATGAAGGACAAGATAAAAATCATTTGTATATTTTTCCTTATGATTTGAACACACGTTTGACTTTCATTGTTTCATTATCATGATATTTTTTTTGTGTTCATTTGCATGTTTACAACATGGTTGCTAAGTTCTTATTGTCAGGATTATATCTTCATGCCCATGTTTTAAGTTCTATTGATCCCAGCTCATTAATGCTTACATATATGATCAAGATTGTGTAGGTGCATGTTACCACAAAAATTATTCTTTTGTTATCACTTACCTACTCGAGGATGAGCAGGAGTTAAGCTTGGGGATGCTTGATACGTCTCAAACGTATCTATAATTTTTGATGCTCCATGCTTTGTTTTACACCATTTGCCTATTGTTTCGTTACACTTAGTGGCATTTTTATACATTTTCTGGAACTAACCTATTAACGAAGTGCCACAGTGCCAGTTTCCTATTTTCTACTGTTTTTGTGTTTCAGAAGTGATACACAGGAAATATTCTCGGAATTGGACGAAACAAGTTCCAGAAGTCATATTTCACCGGGGAGCTCCCAAACATCCGAAGACCTGATGGAGGGGGGCCACGTGGCCCCCACACACAGGGGCAGCGCGGCCTGGCCCCTGGCTGTGCCACCCCCTTGTGAGGCCGCGTGGCTCCACCTCTGATAGCCCTCCTTCGCCTACATATACCCCCTGATGAGAAAAACCTAAGGGCCCAATCAGTTTTCTAGAATACATCGTGATCCGCCACCGCCGTCGACCCGAAGATCAGGAGGGTCCAGAAGCTCTTTCCGGCACCCTGCCGGAGAGGGGAATCGCCACCGGAGGTCTCCTTCATTGCCATGATTGCCTCCAGAGCGATGAGTGAGTAGTCTACCTTGGACTATGGGTCCATAGCAGTAGCTAGATGGTTGTTCTCTCCACCATGTGCTTCATGTTTAGATCTCATGAGTTGCCCTACATGATTGAGATCACCGTTATGTAATTCTATGATGTTGGTTTGTTGGGATCCAATGAATATTGGTGTTTATGATTAAGTTGTTGTACTGAATTATATCTTATGTTATCTCTATGTTGTTTATGATCTTGCATGCTCTCCGTTGTTAGTAGCTATCTTGGCCGAGTAGTTGCTAGTGACTCCAAGAGGGGGTATTTATGCTCGATAGTGGGTTCATGTCTCTATTTCACCTGGGGGAGTGACAGAAACCTCTAAGGTGGTAGATGTGCTATTGCTACTAGGGAGAAAACAACATTCATATGCTCAAGGGCATATGCTTTGTTTACATTACACACTTTGCTTAATGCAATTATCTGTTATTCGCAACTTAATACTTCTAGGGTGTTCGGATGATATCCTCGGGGGTGGATTATTAGTCATAGATGCAGTTGGATGACGGTCTATGTATTTTGTTGTAATGCCCAGAGTAAATCTCATAGTGATCTTCTTGACATATCACGTTAGCTCTATTCTATCAATTGCCCAACTGTAATTTGTTTACCCAGCATGTTATTTTATCTATGGAGAGACACCACTAGTGAACTGTGGACCCCGGTCCTATTTTAATCATATTGCAATCACCTATTTACTTTTCCCGCATTGTTTACTTTACTCGCATATACTCTACTGTTTTCCACTCAATACGCTCATAACTTTTGTTTCAAGCAAACCGGTGAGATTGACAACCTCATCGCAAGTTGGGAACAAAGTATTTGCTTGTGTGTGTGCAGGTTCCGCATTGCTATTGGCGGAAGACGAGTCAACAAGAATCGTTAACGGCGCCCTTGTTGGAGTGTCATTAAGCCAGTCTGCATCACCTTCAGTCGTCACCGTCTCCCTTCTCCTGATCGATAAACCTTGGTTTCATAACTGAGGGAAAACTAGCAGCTACACTCATCATACCTTCCTCTTGGGGTTCCCAACAGGCTGGTCAACCACCACACACAAGGACATCTGTTCCCACGTCAACTAAATGCCACAGCTCTTTTCTGGCACCATCAACCGTTCACAAGTATAGGGATCAGTCGCGCCACCCCTGCGTGTGGGGCCCACATGGCCCCCCTCCGTCTCTTCTTCTGATCTCTGGAAGCTTCCCCTTGATATAAGACGCCAGGATGTGGTTTCGTCCAATTCCGAGAATATTTCCTGTGTATCACTCTGAAACACAAAAACAGCAAAAAACAGGGAACTGGCACTATGGCACTTCGTTAATAGGTTAGTTCTAGAAAATGCATAAAAATGCCACTAAGTGTAACGAAACAATAGGCAAATGGTATAAAAACAAGCATGGAGCATCAAAAATTATAGATACATTTGAGACGTATCACTTCTCCACTAACACCCACACATTATTGCGCTTGAAATTATTGAGTTCTTCATGCATAGCATCCAACCAATCCAGATCTTCAAGTGCTTCAAATACTTTCTTGGGTTCAACCATGGAGATATAGGCATGATGATTGCTAAATTGTGCCAATTGACGCCGGGTTGACATTTTACTCCTTAAATTTCCAATAACCCTTTCAAGGGTATGACCTTTAAGTTCCAAGTCCCTTTCAACTCTTCTCTTGCAACAGGCTTCGATCTCCTCATTTGACCTCGGAGGAATCACTTGATCATCTTGATCATTTTGGTCCCCATCTTGACTATCAACTTGACCTTGATCATCATTATGCGCATCATCATTCTCTTCATGAATAGGTTGATCTTGGTCTTGTGAAGGATTAGGGGCAGTTGAGATAACTGGAGAGGATGGTGGTGCCCCTTCTTCTTCATGAAGGTCCTTGTCTTGTTCTTCGGTTGGTGCATTAGTTGCTTCTTTGGGAGAGGCTTGATGAGCTTGCGTAGATGAGGGCTCCACTTGAGTAGAGCATAGTCCTTCTCAGTCTGCCACAAGGTGTCCCTCAATGGGGCGGAAAAATCCCATGCCCATTCTTCTTATGGCATCTTGAGGTATTTCATCATCTACCTCACAAGCAACAACATCTCGCCCCCCTTGGGAGCCATCATTTTCTTTGAATACCACACTACAAGATTCTTCAACACGTCCGGTGGACTTGTTGAAGACTCTATAAGTGTGGGATTCGGCACCATACCCAACAAAAATACCTTTTACAGCTTTCGGATCAAATTTACCTAAACTAACTCCTTTTCTTTAAAAGAAACACTTACACCCAAAAACCCGGTAGTAGGAGATGTTGGGCTTGCTTCCGGTGAGTATTTCACATGGAGTCTTATTTAAGCCTTTGCGGAGGAAGAGCTGGTTCGAAGAGTGCCATGCCGTAGAGATAGCTTTAGCCCAAAAGTTGTATGGAGACTTAAACTTCACCAACATGGACCTCGCCATATCCATAAGAGTCTAGTTCTTCCTCTCGGCTACACCATTTTATTGAGGGGTGTATGCAGTGGAATATTGATGACGAATCCCCTCATCACTCAGAAAGCCATTTAAGGTGTAGTTCTTGAACTCAGTGCCATTGTCACTTCTTATTGCCAATATATTGTGCCCATGTTTACATTCAACTTCTTTAGCAAAGTTGATGATAGTTTGTTGGGTCTCACTCTTGTGCTTGAAGAAATAGACCCAAGTATATCTTGAATAGTCATCAACAATCACCAAACAATATTTCTTCTCACCAAGACTTGCATGAGAGAGAGGACCAAAGAGATCCACATGAAGGAGCTCCAAAATCCTCTTGGAAGAAATGATAGTCTTGCTTGTATGGGGAGAGTCATGCATTTTTCCTAGAACACAAGCCCTGCAAACATGATCTTTGGCAAAAGAAACATTCTCTTTTAGTCCGAGTATGTGGCCACCCTTGTGAAGACTTTGCGAAGTTCTCATATTGACATGGGCTAGCCAGCGATGCCAAAGCCAACCCACATCGGTCTTTCCAAATAAACACATTGCACTTGTAGTGGTTTTCCCCGAGAAGTCCACTACATACAAGTTGTTTTCAATGTGCCCAACGAAAGCGACCTTTAGAGACTTGCTCCACAAGAGTACCACAATTTCATTATCAATGAAGATGGCAAAGCCCATCTTACCAAGTGCACAAACTAAAAGTAAATTGTAACCAAGGGTCTCAACAAGCATGACGTCCACAAGGGAAATATCCGGTGCGATCACCACCTTGCCAAGACCCAATACCTCAGATTGTGACATGTCTCTATAAGTGACGGTTATATTGTTGACATTAGGCCTCATCTCTATCATGATCTTTTTGCTTCTGGTCATATGACTTGTGCATCCACTATCAAGTACCCATTTTGTTCCACTGGAAGCATAGTCCTACAAGAGATCATTGCTTGGTTTTAGGTCCCCATTTCTCAATGGGTCCTCTTTTGTTAGTAACAAGGGTCTTTGGAACCCAAATAGACCAAGCAACATAACCATAATTTGGACCAACATATTTTGCATAAACATCACCATAATAATCACGAAATAAAACATAGTGGGGGTTAGCAATTCCTGCATGATCATCATGAGTGGCTTTGCCACCCACAATAGGATCCTTCTTTGCTTGTGCGGGCTTGGCCTTCTTTTTCTTGTTGTTGTTCTTCTTCTTCTTTAAGACATAGCCAATCCCCATTTTATCATTAAATGCCTTTTGCTTACTCAAAAGGTCATTCAAATTTTTCTCACCTATGGGGATGGTGTACTTGGCTAGCTCATCTTTCAACCTAGCATTATCTTCAATAATATTTGCATGATCACAAGTAGAAGTAGAAGAACTAGGCACATCATTCTTAGTCAATTGAATTTGAAGTTGTTCATGTGACTTGGTAAGAATAGAGTGTTTACTTTTCAAGGCCTTGTGAGCCTTGACAAGATCTTCTAAATCCTTAACAAGTTTATCATGGCCAACACCAAATTCAATCTTTTCCTTTTAAAGCATTTTTACTTTGGCATGAGCATGGTCTTGCTCTTTAATGAGTTTGGAAACAACTTTATTATTAGATTCCTCAATGGACTCAAGCTTCTCTTTGAGAGTTGCTTGTTCCTCTTGCTCTTCTTCAAGAGAGTCTTTTAGTGAGGCAATATCTTGAGCATATTCTTTTTCAAGCCTCATTTTTTTATCTAGTTTTTTAAGAGTCTTACTATATTGACTCAATAGACTTTCAAAGTGTAACTTGTGTACACCATTTACACTAGACACATAATCATCAAAAGCAACAATCTCTTCCTTTACTCTAAGACTAGCAAGATCATTCAAAGGAGCATCATTTGTATTAGATGAGGAGGAAGAGGGTGTGGGTGATACCTTGGAAGACTTGGCCATAAGGCACTTGACATTCTTGATGAGAGAGTCCTCATTGGGGGATTCAAAGAGTGAAGCGGAAGAGGTGGAGGTGGTTGCAATTGCGGCCATCTCACTAGTCGAGGTTTCTTCTTCATCACTCTCACTCCTGGAGTATTCTTCTTGAGTCAAGAACACAAACTTTGGTTGCTTCTTCTTTGGTCCACCCTTCTTCACAAATGGCTTCTTTGATGGTGACTTGGTCTTGCTCTTGAGAATGAGCTTCCCACCATAATCTTCTCTCTTCTCGTAAGGACACTCAGCAACAAAGTGGAATCTATCATTGCAATTGTAGCATGTCCTCACCCTTTGACCATTGTTGTCACTCCTTTGAAAGCCACTTGACTTGCTTCTTCTTTGATTGTCTTCTTTAGCCTTGTGAGGATCAACCCAAAAGGTTTTTCCATAGAAAGCCATGTGCTCATGGTACTCATGCCTCATATCCTTGGGACACATCTCTAGTCTTGCTTCAATGCTTGCTTGAAGAGGAACATCTTTCTCAACCACACTTGCCTTCAAAGCAAGGTTGGAGCTTCTTTGCATTCCCATGGCACGAGCATGAGCATCTTCCACATTTTGTGCGGCAACCTTGTAGGCTTGAATCTCTTGCATCACTTGATTGGAGATCATCTCATGGAAGTTGTGTTTTCCTTGAACACTCTTCACATCTGTGGGCTCATATGGGGTGAGAGCAAGAATGTACTTCATCTTGATCCACTCATCATCAATATGGTGAGCACCGAGGTTCTTGAAGGTGGTAGCTATAGCCTTGAGTCTTCTATATATCTCTTGATGGTCCTCACCATCCATCATGAAGAATCCCTCCACTTGATTTGAGAAGGCCAGATATCTTGTTCTCTTTATGCTCTCATTGCCAACAAACACATCGGAGAGGCCTTGCCAAGCTTCTTTGGCGGTGAAAAAGTATTGGATGTGAGGCAAGTCCTTGGACCCAATGGCAACTTGAATCATGTGAAGGGCGGTTGCATTGAGTTGGCTATCAACTGCCTCTCTTCTTGTTAAGTTGTTGGGATCCACGGCCTTGAATCCTTCTTCAACAATCCTCCAAAGCTCGATGCATGAACTGTGCATATGAGAGATTATTTGATATTGCCATTGGCCAAAGTTTAATGCATCAAGCTTAGGTGGATCACCTCTATTGTTAATATGAGGATGAGGAACCAGCGGGTCGGGTGAATACCAATGAGGGAATTCACCTTTCCCGTCGCCCTTAGTACAAGACTTAGCATCGGTGCCTTTGTCGGCATCCTCTTCTTCCACTCCCACATTCTCCACTTGTGGAGTAGCAGGTTTTTCTGGAGGAGGAGCACTAGGAGTTTTAGCTTGAATGAGTTGCGCTATCATTTCATCCAACTTGCTTATTTGGGTAGACACAGATGATTCAAAGGTTTTGAAATCACCCATGGAAACTTGACCCGAGCCCTCACTAGGTGGGGTGTCCATACTCTTAGGCGGTTAAGCCCGAATAAAGAGCCGAGGCTCTGATACCAATTGAACGGATTGTAAGGGCACCTAGAGGGGGGGTGAATAGGTGCAACTCAAATTTTAATTCTTTTTCAATTTAGGCTTGACACAAAAGGTAAATTCTCTAGATATGCAACTAGGGTGAATTTACCTATATGACAACTAGCAAGCTAAGCAAGATACAAGAAGTAAAGGCAATAAAGGATAGAGGAAACCGAGAGTGGAGCACACAGAGACACGGATGTAATTCCTGTAGTTCCTTCCTTTTTAGGGGAAGTATGTCTACGTTCGAGAGGTGTGGTTGCCACAAAGGCCTAACCAATGCCATCAAGGCTCACCCTATTCTCCAGTGCAAGCTTCCGCCACAAATGCCTAGCTCACTTTCCACTAAGAGGTTCCTCAAGGCGGAACCGGCCTTTACAATCTTGGGGCACACAACCATAACTGAATTGGAGGCTCCCAAGGACAACACAATGCTGCCAAACAACAAGTATCAAGATATCAATCACGCAAATCAAAGTCAAGGGACACAAGGGAACCCAAGACAAAAGGGCCCTCAAGCAAATGAGAGGGGAAAGTAAATCGCTTCAGTGAGGATGTAGATCAAGGCCTTCTCCTTTGATTCTCCAAAGATCAAGAGCTTTGGTGGGTTGAGGGAGGAGATCTTGTGATTTTGGTGGCTCCAAATGGGGTGTTCTTCTTGTGCAGGACGAGCAGCTTGAGGTGGAAGAAGGGGAGGGGTATTTATAGCCCCTCCCAAAATGTAGCCGTTGCTGTCATGGAGGGGCAGATTATCCAGCCAAAGTATGGCTGGATTATCCGGCCAGCCGGATTATCCGGCCCGGAATGAAATCTTTGGGTCAAAAATCTGCCCCGGTTACTGGGTGACGCCGACCTTGGTCCTTAGCTGATTTTCTGGAACTTTGAAGGGGGGTGGATTATTCGGCCCCTGGCCGGATTATCCGGCCCATATCTGGGTGACGCCGAGCTAAGTCCTTAGCATAATTTCTGAAATCTTCGAGGGGGCAGATTATCTGGCCCCTGGCCGGAATATTCGGCCCCATATCTGGGTGACGCCGAGCTAGTCCTTAGCCGTTTTTCCTAAGCCTCGCGGGGGGGGGAGGGGCGGAATATTCGGCCCCTAGCCGGATTATCTGGCCTGATTCCAGGGAAACTCCACCCTAGAGACTTAGCCAATTCTTTGAGCTGAAAAATTTGCACCACTTAATACACACTTAAAATTCCTAATGTTGTTATCTAACACACAAAACATGAGGGATACAAAGTATGCACTTTCAATAAGTCCAATAGTATTTTCCTCTAGGGCATATTTCCTTCAATTTTTAGGTTCATAAGTTGATATTTCATAGGAGATCCACACAAAAATTTGCAAGGTTCCACCCCTAGCCTAGAGCGGAAATGCTGGCCATTTCACTCTCATTTTGAAACGGGCATAAGAAACTCAAAAAAATCAAAAAAAATGGAAAATTTATGCACCACGTAAGTTTATGTGACCTAGTATCTAGGAAAAATATGAAACTTGAAATACGACAAAAAATTAAAAACGTGTTCTCAGAAAAGACCTACTATGTATGGAGTTTTGACTTTCAACATAGATGACACATGTTCTGACCATAATCGAGGCATAGTTTGTTAAAATTATCCCATATCATGCAAAAGTGTTCGACTCTTAATTCTGAATGATGCTGACCAAGTTCATTTTCTATTTAGGGCTTACTTTTGTGAATAACCTGCCGAACCCCCTTTTGAAAATCGCACCAACCAAATTTTTAAAAATACTAGACCACTTTTCATAGGCAGTTTACTTGTTTTTTTGTGTGTTAATATTTTTTTATGTTTTCCCTTTTTGCGCAACTTTCTATCGATTTAGCATGAAGTGGGTCCAATTTGAACAGCGGGCGCTTCATAGTTTGCTCATTTTTTTTATAAAAATCATTTTTAGGGGTCAGAAGAGGCCGGTCAAGGACAAATGGAGAATAAGCCAAGTTGATCACCACGTTTATTCTCGATACACACCTTGTTTGACTGATCTTTACCTTTGAGTTCATCTGACGCCCTATTCATCGATCCTAAGTCCTTCATCTTAGACATTTGTCGAGTTAACCCTCGCCATGGAGGGTGCCATGTTTTTGTCTGGTTGTTCTCATGCGTCCTTATAATTATTTTGCCATGTCGTGAGCTCATGAGGTTGGCCCACAACTTGAAATTTGCTTTTACATATCACAAACTTCTTTTTTAGCAGGCCGCAATTATGTAATATTATTTTGATAGTTTTGGTGGTATGAGTTTGTTGTAAAAATCATATGGCTAATTTTCAATTCGCCATTGTATTTTTAAAAGCAGATGAGCATGTTGTGTATGTTAATTTGCAGTCTATTGACAAATGAATTTGAATAAATTTATTTAACATTAATTGATGTTTCTTAACCCACGCTGCTTTAAATTAGATTTTTTAAAATTGTTGTAATTTTTTTTGTCGATAGTAGGAAGTTTGTGTTACAGATATTATGTTCCACAGACAGCACCGAAGTATTTTGTTTCAAGAAAATTGTTCGAAATATTATGTGTTATCTTTTAAAAGAGAGCAAAACTAATTAGTTGAAACACGTGTGTGCGTGCATGGCTACTAGTACCCGGAAGTAACATTTTTTAAAGAATATTATATAGAATAGGGACTACAGATTTATCTTATCTAGTAATTAAAAATAATATAGTTCTTAGCTAGTTAGCGAAAGATTGGACGGGAGCCAATTCTTCTCAAAAAATGAAAAAAAATAGAAGTCAGAATTGGAGGGAGGTTGCATGCATCTAACTTTTCTCCAACTGAGTGTTTCAGATTGGAGATTTGGTGCACATGGGCATCAGAGGTCTCATTTTAATGAAAAATGAAAATCATATTTTAAAGAAATTGAAAAAAGTTTGGATGTAGCCAACTATTTATCCCACAAATATGCAAAAAAAGCTTAAATACTTTATATCCTGGGGTACAAAAAAATATAAAAATGTAAGTTTAAGTATGTATAATTTCAAATCTACAAAGTTTTTTATGTGTAGCCTATAATACAAAGAATTTCATAATAAAACTTTGCATGAATTTAGGTTACATCGTTGACTGTCCAGATTGGCACCTCTTCCTCACCCATCATCATCATAAGGAAGGGCATTGTATCGCCAACTAATATTGGCACCTTTTCCTCGGCCAGCATCATCTCGTCCTCTACCAGTCATTGGAGCATCCCTGGCGCGACCACGATTCATACCACGACCGTCTCCTCTGTTACCACCTAAACCATGGCAATGTCAATTATTGCAACCAGCCTTATGATTAAGTTTATTTAACTCTAAGCTACTAAAACATGTGTGCATGATATCTTAGGTTATGTGTACACATTATTATTTATGTGTTCATATTATATTTATTTAATTTTATCGTGCTACCATTTTTTATATGTAATTTTGGTTGTATGGTTATACGAACTACTTATGCACGTATCTATCCTCCTCCACCGTCGTTGTCTCCGTCGTCTATCTTTTTTTGGCGTCAGACATTATCATGTTGCTGACATAAAGAAGGGCGTGGCCTTGTTGGCATTCGGAAAACTCTACTCAGCTTTCTCTATCCTCAGTCTGGATGATGGTAACGATATTATTACCTCAGATCTACGGACCCAGTGATGAGAATGGATGGGTGACTGCTCTTGACATAGGAAACAAGGCACTCAAAACAATTAAGTATTATCTTCCTGGTGATTTTTACTACCATCGTCGCTATGACCCTCAACATCCTTTCTGTGCCTCTACATTATCCCGCTATCTCGACATCACTCCAGGTATGCCTCTGTCTGTTACTCCCGTGCAATGGTGCGATATTTTATTTTTTCCTCACTCGATTTCTTGATCCTCATTCCATTTACAGTAACAGTAGTAATCAAACTGATTTCAGATCTACATCGCGCTCAACACACGCACCTGGACTGCGGTCCAGGCAGCCGCCACTAACATGTACCGTGGGTCCAGATGTCGATACAGGAGCTCCGGCGGTGGGGAGCATAGGAGGAGCTCCGCCGGTGGGGCGGAGCGCTAATCCTCTACCTGGGTTGTGCCGTTGTAGACGCCAGGATCGTAACTCCAGCAGGTGCTCTCGCCGGCATCTCATGCTCCCGCAGCGCAGCACCTCAAGCTGCATCTTCAGCACCAGGATCCCACCGCCAGAACCAGCTCCTTGAGTCCCGCCGCCCAGTAGGGAGGGGAAGACCTGCTGCTGATGCTCCCTGACTGAAGAAGAAGGTACATGTCCGAAATTAATCATAGACTACAAGATTGAAGTCAACAGCAACTTAACTAGCTCAATGGATATGTATCCTTGCGTGAAGTATCTTGAAATTAACTACTGCAACACAAATTCACCTCAGGCATACAGTCTATAGTATGCTTTCAGTTGTAGACTAGATGGTAGTGAAGAACAAAGTGAAAAACACAGTCTATTGCTGGTGTTCTTGGCATCTCCAAGTGAAAACGCGAAGTTCAATTCACTAGAAAATGCAAAGTTCAATTCACTAGAAAATGGTCGGTGACAGTTGTACTGGATCAGTGTTCTGTTTCTTTGTCTCGCTGGCAAGGAGAAATTTCAATACAGTATCCACTTACAGGATTGAAAGAACTGATCCTGATATGCAGCGTATGTCTGAATTCATGTTAACCAACTACTAGTGCTCATTATGGTAATGCATTACTGCCT
This sequence comes from Dactylis glomerata, assembly GCA_007115705.1. NCBI lineage: Eukaryota > Viridiplantae > Streptophyta > Magnoliopsida > Poales > Poaceae > Dactylis > Dactylis glomerata. Next base: position 145,777 of record QXEO01002092.1, read on the forward strand.
AATGTAGTACTCCAAGAGTCTCTGACAAGATAAAATTGTATGAATATGAATAGAAAAACTCTGCTTGAAGGGGAAATTGAGAGAAAAGATACAGTGAAAGAGATCGAAGAAATGGACAAGGAAGAGGAGTTACCGGGGATCTGAAGCCGTCCGGCGAGCACTAGCTCATCCTGACGCCGGAGACTAGTAAACTCCTTTGCCTTCCCTTTTGCCGGCTTGTATAAAGATTGGTAAGGTGGTGTGGTGCTTGCAAAAGCATTTAAACATTATAAACATGGCAGTGAAAAGTTTGAAGCACTATCTCTAGAAATAGATATTGAGAAGCTTAGCAGTATCTCTTCCATTGACAACAAATTTCAAATGATTGGCTTATAGAAGTTAATTGATAGAAGTTTTTAAATGACAGAAATGCATGGCCTGAGATTATGGACTACTTTTTGAGTTCTTTTACACCAAAACTCAAGTTTCAAATCGGCAAGTGGATATATCCCATGTAAAATGACAGTAAAGTAACATGATAAAATGACAGCAATAGGCTTCAGAGATCTGATACAGGCATCTAGGGACTATAATATCCTCCTATTTGAGCATGCCATACACTTGAAGAGACGCAGCTGCAGATCTAATCTGATTGGCAAAAGTTAACTCACCATGAAAGCATGTTTTTTCATGTAGTGACTGTATACAAATTTTATTCCAGTATAATTTACTGTTTGAATCAAAATCTTGGAAATATGCTATTCCTAGCAGGGCATGCTGCATTCACGAATTACAGGTTGCCATGCTGCATTTACCCTGCATATTGCCTTTGTTCTAATCCGGATACAAGGCGCAATTACTGGAAACAGGACACTTGTGGTGCAGACCCAATTTCAGGTGTCAAACCAAGTTCAAGCTAGTTCAGCTCATGTCTTTGTCTCTGAAAGAAGTGGCAACACCTGTCACTGAAAGCTGAAGCTTTATCTTTGCTTTTACTCTCTCGACAGGGTCTGCAAGAAGCAGTCAATTCCTCATGAACACGCGAGAAAAAGAGGAAAGGAGCCGGCAGCACGCACCGTCGTCTGAGAAGCCGCGACGAGGAGCACACAGCCGAGCACCAAAGCCAGGAGGATCAGGTCACCATCGTCCTCTCACTCCCACGGCGCCCGTTGGCCGTACGCTGCGCCAGTCCCGGATGCAGAGCAGGTTGATCAGGTCACTGCTCCCGGCGCCCTCGTGAGCACCTCAAGAGCAGAGGTCCTACGGCCTCCGACAGACGAATAGGCACATAGGCACACATCCGAGGATCACCCACCTCTTCGAGGGAGAGAGGACCGAGGAGGACGGCGGACGAGGACGCGGCGGCGCGGCCAAGTCGCGCGGATCGAAAAGGGGATTCCTTTTCCGCTTCCTATTCAGATGAGGGGAGAGGGGGGAGGGGATCCTAGTTGGTCAGAGAGGATGAAGAAGACGAGTGAACGGCGGAGCAGGTGGTGGAGCAGGCGGCGCGGAGGACGGCGGTCGCGGGCGACCGCTGTTCGCGATCGGACATGAAGGGAAGGATTGAGACGTGGAAGGATGTTTTTCTTCAGGTGAAAAACTCTAAGGAGGTTTTCGCAAAACAAACAATGCGTCATCTAAAATGCACCGGAGGGAGTAATATTTTTTTTTTACATAGACCATAAAAAGTATCAAAACTTTACACACTTAGATTGTGGATATGCAAATGCAAAAAAATTGTCAAAATTTTTTAACATTTCAAAATATGATTTTTGGATAGGAACATATGCACCCAGGAGCCGAATTAAATTTCCGCTCCTCGGTAAATTACTAAGACAAACTCTGCCAACTATGTGAAGTGCATGTAAATATGTATACACATCTAAATATGTATCAGCAAAGCTAATTAATCCTACTTATGTTAACTACATGCATTAATAATACTAACTGATATATTGGTTTTGTCAATGAGTATATACTTATGAAACACCACTACCTAAACGTAATATTATCACACGTTCTCCTCACACAGGCACGCAGCACGCACGGCGTGCCGCAGCGCTAAGTATTCCTAGTTAGTACTAGCAAAATTATCCGTGCTTTGCTATTGTTGAATAAATTTTGATCTAGATATGAATTTAATAATTTATTCTCTTTAATTTTTATAAAACAAATGAGTAAATGAAATGAATATGGCAACAACACACTATAACTTTATATTTTTTTTCCCAAGAAGCATATAAACTATAATTGAAGAATCACCTCATAAAATTGCAGCATATTTTTTTTTGACTGTGACAACGGCGGGTTTACGCCAGCCTGAACATTAATAAGGAACCAGAGTACATCAGCGGATCATTACAATGAGAAAAAGGGGTGGGCACAGTGTTAAAGAGCAGAGCTACAGGGCTACAAGAGGGGAAAGAGTTCAGGGGGGAATCAAAGCTAAAACACCAATTATTAAGAGCAGACACCGAGTCAGCGGTATGGCAGCGTGATGCCCAAAGCCGCACATCGGCGAGTGACCGTAGAGAGGGCTTCATCTTCAGAGTTGAAAACCAGGTTATTCCTCCTTTTCCAAATATTCCAAGCAATTGCGGTGGTAATCGTGGCTCCTTCAAAGCTTGTGAAGGTAGAGCAAAGCAGGTCGGCGAGGGTGAAGTGATCTTGGTCAGCGAAGTTGAGCCGGAAGAACCGCCAGACCTCCCTTGCCCGGTGGCAGGAGAGAAGGAGGTGGTTGACAACTTGACATCCTCGTCTAGCGAGCACGAAGAGCACGAGGCCGAGTCCGATAGCTGGTGCCGGAACCGTCTCTCGTTGGTGGGTAAGCGACAGCGTTTAGCCAGCCAACAGAAGATTCTACACTTCATCGGGGCTGCACTCCTCCAAAAAAAAATTGCCAACTCATCCACCTGCAGGTGCCTGAAAGAGATGGAATAGAAATCCTTGTTCGAGAGCCTTTTGTTAGTGAGACGGCAAAAACGGTTATCCGAGTTATTGTTGTTAAGGTCGATGGCACTAAGCTCAGTGGTTAGGGCAAGGAGGTCTTCAGAGGCAGCGTGGGAAAACCTAGGACCAAGGTTAGATCTAATTTCAGCGGAAAGGACCTAAGAGACGCGGGCATGAGGGCGGATGGAGTGAGAGAAAAGAGCCGCGAAGCGTTCCTGGAGGGAGGGGGGGCGAGCCACAAGTCATGCCAAAAGGAGGTGGAGTGCCTGTTTTCGATGGAAACCTTAGAGATATTACGGAAGGAGGAGATTCCAGAGATAATGTCCTTCCAGATGGGCGTATCAAGATGGTGATGGTCCCCGAGGTCCTTGGAATCTGACCAGCCATATTGACGGCGAAACCAGTTAGCCCAAGGCATATCAGAGTCGGAGTGGATTTTTGTAAGGAATTTGGAGATTAAAGCAGAGTTTTGGGCGGGAGAGAGAGAATTCCAAGCCCTCCCAAAGCCTTAGGGACGCAGACATCCTCCCAAGCCACCTTGCATTGGCCGCCATTACAAGACTCCTCGCCATCCCAAAAGAAGGCCCGCTGGCGCTTATCAATGGCTTCCAGAACGCCAGATGGGAGGAGCCCAGCGGCCATGGCATGAGCAAGCAAGGAAGTGAGGACCGAATTAACAAGGAGCAGGCACCCACCAATGGGGAGAGATCGCCCATGCCATCCAGAGAGGCACATGTCACTTTTGGAGATTATAGGTTGAAAATCAGCGATGCGGAGCTTGTAGGTGGAAAGAGGGAGACCTAGGTAGCTTTGGGGGAAAGATGAAACAACACAACCAAAGGTTTGGGCTATGGATTCAGCAGCAGGGGCCAGTTTGATAGGGACGAAAGTACTTTTATGGAAGTTTATAGCGAGACTAGTGGCAGCCAAGAAATCGTCGAGAGCCTTCTTGAGGTGCGTGATGTGGTGGGGAACATGACGGATAATGATGAGAGTGTCGTCGGCATACTGCAGGACGGGACAAGGGAGGTCGTCAACAAGAGGGTGGAGCAGGAGCCCTTCCCGGGAGGCATGGAGGAGTAGTTGTTACATCAGCTACGATAATAAAGAGGAAAGGAGACAGAGGGTCGCCTTGTCAAAGCCCCCGGCGACACTGGATCCATTTGCCCGGGACACCGTTGAGAATAACAGCAGTCTGACTAGATTGATTGAGCATTTTTATCTAGGATTGCCATAGCTTAGGAAAGCCCTTTGCGAGGAGAATGCGGTCAAGGGCTTCCTAGCTAATGGAATCGAAAGCCTTTCGGAAATCTAACTTAAAAACAGCGTTCGGAGCAGAGCGGCGATGGCAAGCCTGGACAATGTCAGCAGGGTAGATGAAGTTTCCCACGATGGAGCGGCCAGAGATAAAACCCATCTGGTCTGGGTGGACCAAAAAGGAAATAAGGACACAGAGTCTAAGGGTGAGACATTTGGAGAGAATTTTGAGACAACAATTCTGGAGAGAGATATGGCGGAAATTGTCGGGGCGGTTGGCACCAGTTTTTTTTGGGAGGAGAACAATGTGAGACTTATTTATAGGAGTAAGGTCAGCGGAAAGGTGATAAATTTCCTGCAGGAAGTCCAGGAGGTTAGTTTTAACAAGGTCCCAATTACGTTTAAAGAAGGCCGGGCCAAAGCCATTAGGGCCAGGGCTAGCATTGTCGTTCATGGAGAAAAGAGTGGCCCTGATTTCCTCAAGGGAGAAGGGTCGGACGAGAGAGGCTGCTTGCGTGGTGTCTAAGGAGGTGGAAGCGACAGGCGAGGCAAGGTTCATGTTGTCGGCGGAGGGTAGATGGGTACCTAGCATGTCTTTGAAAAAAGCGTGCAGAATGGATGCCTTGGCGGGGTGGGAGAAGACGGGGTTGCTATCATCATCATCAAGAACCTTGATTTGATTTTTTTCGAAGGCGTCCGGAAGCGCAAAGATGGAAATAGCGGGAGTTTTCATCGCCAAGGGCACAATTTTTTATCTTGGCCCGCTGGCGCCAATAGGTGGCTTTGTCATTATTAATTTTACTAAGCTGATCCTTGGCCGCAGCGCGAAGCCAATTCTCCAAGGCAGAGAGGTTGCGGATTTCCTCCAGCTTGTCAAGGAAAGAAATAACAGAGCGGCAGTTGACAAGGTAAATAGAAGGGAGGCGACGCTCGCGAGCCCAAGTCTTCATAGACGCTCGGATGCATTTGAGCCGAAGACAAAGGCGATGAATGGAGGAAAGGTGATTGTGGTTGGGTCCAACGCTAAGCCAATTACTAGCGATGAGAGGAGGGATGGCAAAGTGGGAAAGCCACGAGTTTTCCATGCAAAAGACAGAGCTGGAGGGAGCTTCAGTGGCGGCGGAAATATGGAGAGGGACGTGATCGGAGATAGGGCGGGCAGAGGAGGTGAGCGTAGTATCAGGGAGAGCAAGGCTCCAATCAGGGTTAACCAACACCCGGTCCAAGCGAGCAAGGATGGGGGGATCTTGCTGGTTCGACCACGTGAACATGCGATCGAGAAGGGGAATTTCCAGGAGACCTATATTATTGATGAAGCCGTTAAAGGAGGCAGCCTCGGCAGAGTTGATATTATCATTTGATTTATCACGGGGGGAGCGGATAAGATTAAAATCGCCGAGGAAGGCCACAGGGATGGAAAGGGTCGCAAAGATTTGCTCGATGGAAGAAAGAAACAGAGCCTTCTGATCATGGACGCAAGGCCCATAAACGTTTATGATGGAGAAGGTAAGGCTTTGAGAGCGAAGAGAGAAGGTCGTGGTAACAGAGAAATCATCAACGGAGTGGTGAAGGAGCTCGAGCATTTGATCATTCCAAGCCGAAACAATCCCACCTGAGGCGCCAAGAGAAGGTTTGAAAATAAAAGAACGTAGAGATTGAGGTAGGAAGGAGGAGGCAAGGAACTGGGAGATCACTGGCAGCTTAGTTTCTTGGGTGCAAAGGATCGAAGGGAGGAAAGTTTCCACAGCAGCACAAAAGTCATCACGTTTGGGGCACCTTCCAAGGCCCTGAACATTCCAGCACGCGAGAATGATTTTAGCTAACATAAAGACCAAACAGGCAACAAAAATAAAGTCTAGGGATAAAATAACTTAATGGAACAAGGTCGCACAGCTTAACGAGAATACAAAGTCGATTACAAGGGCGGCTTCTAAGGCCCGAATTGAAACAGAGACAGATAAAAACAACAACAGGAGGCCACCAAGCCAGGTGGGCAAAGCTGCCCGTCATGCCAGCCCAAAAGAAAGAGCCAACACACAGGTGCCCAAGATCGATAACTGAGCTTGATCTCGACAGAAGCAGGGGCCCGGGGCGAAACTATAACTTAGGGTCCTACAAACATCAAATAGTAATTATAAATGTATATATGAAATATTACAAATAAACATACAAAATCAACATAGATACCAAATAATGTTTATTTTCTTTTTTAAAATCAACATTTTTAGATGGAAAGTCGTTGGCGATGGTATTGCAAATATATATCTTATCTTCAAGGGTCTTCGGACCCTTTCCCATTCAAAAAAAATTATCAACTCGACTTTGACTAGAACCACACTGGCGATCCTTGTCGGCATAGTGCAATCTCCCTCTGGACTAATTTGTGTACGTAATCAGATGATACAAAATCCCAATACACTCTCGTGGATTAATTAGCCAATTACGCCGACATTATTATCATACAAGGATCTTTGAGCAAATCTATTTGCATCACGCTCGCTTTTCATGCCTAAATGAGAATTCTGCATTTTAATTGATTTTTTTAACTTTAGAACAACATGAAAATTTGAAAATATAAAAGAAAAACTCCAAATACTTTATTTAGACAAACCCATAAAGAGAACTAAGGGCTAAGAGAAAATTGCAAGCTTTTTACTCAAACCCACAAGCCACAAGGGCATGCCTTCTCAATATTTTTTGAGCTGACATGACTTCGCAAATTGATCTCGTATGATGTGCGCAGATCCTGCATGCAAAGTGTCAAGTTATTAGATAGGCCCTCACCCACTTAATCCCCTCAAAGCTAATTAGAGGAAATGGCCCAGTTAACCAACAAAGAAAGCCCGGATAACTTAAGCCAATGAGCTTTTCCAGCCCAGTACGCATCATACCGCTTCGTCCTCCTCTGCACACTGAACGAACGAAAAACTAACTTGCTCTAATGGCGCCAGATGACCTCCACCTGCTGTTATGCCTTGGCTCGCCGGGACTTGGGGCCCCTTGATTTCGGGGGCCCGGGGCGGCCGCCCCGCCCGCCCCCCCTCAGGGCCGGGCCTGGACAGAAGGAACAGAGAACTGCGATGCGAGAAGGAGCGACGTCCCCTGCAGCGGCCGAGCTCAGCAATCATGGAGAACTGAGGGGTGACGCGGAGGGCTCCAGCCCCAGGGCAGCGGGCGAGATGTCGCAAGCCGTGGCCAGCACAAGGGCATCACGAGGCGGCAGCGGGCGCCCATCCTCAACAGCGACAGCTAGCAGATCTTCAGCGTCCAGCTCGCCACGCCGGCGCTGCGGCTTGGCCTCCCCTTCGTTAAGCTTCTGCTTGCGTAGAACAGCCTTGTCAACGATGGAGATGAAGTGCTGGGGATCAGAAGCAATGAGTCTAGAGCTGCGTCTTGGCACAGCAGTGACCAGGGGTGAGCACCAAACAGTGGGGGCGATAGGAGATGACGGCTGAGCAATAGCCCGAGCCAGAGGCAAAGAGGGAGCCGAGCATGCCGGCGAAGAGAGCTCTGGCACAGGCTCCAATATGGGGGCATCAAGAGACTCAGAGACATCTGTCTGGGAAGGCAAGATAGCAAAGTCAGGTGGCGGATCAGCGAACACAAGCTGAGCAGCAAAGTCAAGGGGGACCTGAAACTGAGCATCTGGCAGGGAACCACGAGCAAGGATGTCGACAGAGAGAGATGGGAGCTGCTTAGGGCCAACAAGAACAATGGAGTCAATCAGCCCAACAGAGGCAGTGGTGAGGTTAGCAACCATGATCCCCTTGCAGCCGGGATCGGAAGAGGCACGGCGCAGGGGAAGGCGGAACACAGCACGCTCGCCATGGGCGCCTTCCACAAACACGTCAAAGAAACCCAACCGGAGCTTGGTGATCACCCTCTTGGGCTTGGAGAGGATAGGGCCTCTGAAGACCAAAGGCAGGGGAGGTGCGTGAGCCAATGCCTTGGAGACAATGGACGCGGCGGGAGCGGCAGCAGAGGGTTCACCATGTGGGATGAGAGGAACGGGAGCGCCAATGGCTTGCAGGACTTCCCCAAAACACGCCCCGCCCTGCAGCTCAACAAACTGATCATCATCGGAGGAGAAGGCTTTAGGGATGGGCTCAAAGTCAGGCTCACCAGAAGAAGGGTCAGAGCCAGGGGCTAGGTCATCAAAGGCAACGATGGAGACCCTTGAGATGGCGCCGGTGCTGGAGTGGTTTTTGATGGTGAGGTTACGAGGGATGTCGGTGATGGTTTCAACCTTGACTGTAATAGTTCGGCCATCAAGATTTCAGCTTTGTGTGTCATTTTTTGGTGCATTTTGAGCTCAAGTGGCAAACACAACCATCAACACAGATTCTTCAGCTTTCGTTTGCCATTCTTTTACCTCAATTTGAGCTCAAGTTGCAAATGCATGGCAAGAAAAAAGTGGAAGTTATGTTCAGAGTAGGCAGACTTCTGAAAATGTAGTTTTTCTTGGCAGACGATGAACAATAGCAAAACAAAGCAGTTCAGATCAGTATAAATAAATAGCAACAATATTTATAGCAAATCCACCTAGACATGTTTTGAGAAAATTCAGTAACAATATCATGTTCTTCTTTTGCTATTCTCAAAATAAAGACGCTACACCACGTTTTCTGCTGGGCTCAGGACCAAGCCACTCACGTGAATTAGCCAGCAAACCTGTAGATGAAAAATGACAGTTCTTAAAATTTTATCGCTAAACAGATGCTGAGCAGCTCAGCAGAGGTCCTTTTCGCCCCGAGCTCTGTCTGCTTAGCACCACAACATGCCCCAACGCGAAGGCCAGCACCCGCCGCCACCAGCAAGGCTCTCCTCCCACCAGCTTGTCCCAGCTGTGCCGCCTTCGTCCCGTCTCCTTTCTAGCCTGCACCCACGAGCGGCAGTGTAGGTCAGTCCACCCCAGGAATAGCTGGCCAGAATGGATGGATCCAGCAACCAGGGGCGCGATGGCGGCCGGACTCAACGGAATCAACAATCTGGGACGCGGCGGAGACTTGAAAAATTAGGCAAAATTTGGTCTTGCTGGGCTCCTCCACCTGCTCCGAGGCGCAGCTCACTAGGTCCTCACCGCCCATCCGCGGATCTCGGCCAGAAGGACGTCGTCCGCCTGGGAGGTGCTCTTCCTGGAGAGGACGCTCTCCATGTGGTGAAGGAGCTAAGGATGGAGGCCGAGCAAGTGCCAGGGGCGGTAGTTCAGTTGGAGGAGGGGATCGGGATGTAGGAGGACAGCGGTGACTTGAGCTCGGTGCTCGGGAGGAAGTCATCCGACCGGAGTTCAACCTAAGCTGGAGGTGGTCGGCGTGCATCACGGGGAGGTTGCTCCATGGGAGCTCGGAGATGGTAGCGGATTCAAAGGATTGGAGGATCCCGCGGTTGTCTTGCACCGCTGTGAGACAGGCACGAGCAACACAACGGCCTGGCGCCAACGGGAGAGCAGCAGAGGTGGCGCGTAGGCCTCACTCCGGTGTCGCGTCGCGTCCCTTCCCACGCCAGATCTCGCCGGGGAGCATCGCAGAGATGGGCAAGCTGACTGCAGGGGGGCCTAACTGCAAAACTACCAACGACAGAGACCAATGGACTGTGGCTCAATTTCCAGAAATTAGAGGACTTAATTAAAAACAAAACGACGGACAGACATCCTACCAGTCGCATTGCTATTTTAGGTGAGCTAGCTGAACACTTCACGGACTTAAATGTCCGTTCAATCTACCCCATCTGTATCTGCAATCACCACACCCGTGTCAAATACGTAGGGAGTATCTATCACCCTCTGACATGGAGCAATACACCAATCAAAATACTCCCATCATAATGTGCACCATAATACATATGCAGGTTTACAAAAGCGTTCATACATATGTGATAGAATTAATACTACAAGCGATACCTTACAATCACATATAAAAACGCATGGTCCACATACAAGACATGAAAGCTTACAGAATTAAGTAAAGCTCACAATATGGCCTATACTTCAGGTTGAAACAAACCCCACACAGAAAGCTTACACCAGAAGCCTCAGCTGAGGTTAGGCATCAAATTTCATCACTGCAAGGAAAATAAAATGTTCAGTAAGAAGAGCCACAACTCCCAAAACTTTTTTCTTGTGGTAACAAATAATTCACTGCCAGGACTGATCATATGTATTTTTATTATAGTTCTTCAGTCAGCACAATTAACTTACAGACTATTGACTAGACTCCTTACTTCTCAACATCTACACTTGATTTGGCCTACATCTACCTCTACAAAAAGAGTCTGTCAGATCCGAGATATCTGGGCCGTAGACACACATAAATCTAACGATCAACTGCGTTCCAAAGATGTATGATGAGCACCTTCAGAAAATCAGGCTTGAAAAACTGTATTAATCACGCCTTAACTGCCCCTCACACGTCCCTCCGCTCACTGCTGCTTTGCCACCAAAGATGTATGATGAGCACCTTCAGAAAATCAGGCTTGAAAAACTGTATTAATCACGCCTTAACTGCCCCTCACACGTCCCTCCGCTCACTGCTGCTTTGCCACAGCCGACCACCCAGCGCTGCAGCTACCACGACGAGGTCCCAGCCAAACCGCCACTACCGCGATCATCGTCGGCATTGTTTGGCCCGCCACCTGAAGGAACGCCAACGCCATGACCACCGTAGAACACGCGCCGGGGCACAGATCCGCCGCTGCTTCCGAGGCTGATCCCTGCCCAATCGGGGGGAGCTCCAGACGCCAGGCGCCTGAACCACAAGCCCGCCGTCTTCCTCCGAACCGGAGTGGGCGAGCCGCTGCCCACGCCGAAGGACGGCACCATCTTTTGCAGGATGCTGTAGTGTTTCCTTTTTAATCAATTGAGCGCCTCCCTCTGGTGCCTCTCCACTAGATGGATCGATTAATGAGACCGAGACTGATTGCTCTCATGTGGTGGTCTGGTACCATTCTTGTGTACCATTCTTGTTTTATCGCCAGTGTGTTCACATGATTTTAATTCATCTCCCATCAAATTTGAATAATCCATTACATTGATGGGGTTGATTGAGCCATGATTATAATTCATCACTGTTGTGTTTGCGTGCATAGTAGTAATTTGAACTGTTCACTCGCTGGTGTATTTACTGTATTGTACTCCCTCCGTTTCAAAATATAAGATGTTTTAGCTTTATGAAGCAAATGTATTTAGACATCTTTTAGTGTGTAGGTTCACTCGAATACACACACTAAAACATGTCTAGATACATTTGCTTCACAAACCTAAAACATCTTATATTTTGAAACGGAGGGAGTAGTATGTTTGTACCTGCACGGATAAGTCATCCTATAGTGTTCTTTCAAGCTATTCTTCATGTTTTTATCAAATCTAATGGATAACTGTAGAGCAACTTATGCCTGAGACACAGAGCTAACAACTGAATGATCCCTCTTTTCCTGTTGATTTGACTGGTGGGTCGCGTTGCTATCATTTACTACTGTTATGGTTGGTGACTTGATGTGCAACAGAATCCACATATGAATATTAGTTGTATTACATGTATGTCACCTCAGGTGTAGTATCGTAGATTTTCTGATTCCAATACACATTTCAGATCAATCATTTGTTAAAATGCAAGCAGGGGAAACATTGATGGCATGCACTACCGCTGGATAACAATACTGAACTACGGTATTTTAATGCAACACTGAACTACAGTATTTTAATGCAATATTATTATGACTTCTCAGGTTATGAACTAAAATACCGTAGTTCAGTACGGCGAGTTGAGTCTGGCTTTGTAAGTATCAGAGCTGTCATTATCTAAGTACAGGAGTCTTAATAATGAATTGGAATGTGTTTCAAAATGATTAAATAACTGGTAAATCCATGGAACGAAGAACATCTTCACTCTCTTGTGATCTTGAACTAAGTAGTACATCCATTTACTTTATTTTGCTTATCTTGCGGACTTCTTTCACAAAGCTTGACCATTGTCACACATACTGGAATACTAAATTTGCTACTTTACCATGATTTGAGGTCGTTTCATCCTTTTTTAACAAATACTAAGAAAACATGAAGTGTCTGAGCTACCAACAATTAATAAATACTGCCCAACTATAATCATTGTAGGCAGCTCGGATGCATCTGTGTTAAGTTTGTAGACTTGACGATAGTCATTTGTTCTATATATTGTACCTTGTGATTCAAGTATATTCTTTAATGGCATAGATTATATCAGTCCTTTCATTCTCTCCCTTGATATATCTTTGGTAACCGATGAATCTGTGATTTGATTTTTTGCAAAAACGAGGTGAAGGAAACCAAAACAAAATTTTGGCAGAAAAGAGGTAATCACTTTTTTCCGATAACATCCCAGTTTTTGTTTCAGGATAGCTAACAAATTTCCGGTGAATCTCTTAAAAAAAATCTGGTGAAGCTTGTGTTTCTCTGCTTACTGAAGGTAGCAACTAATTTAGTATTGACCATATTACCTATTTGTTGATTTGCTGATCATCGGAGCCAAAAATTCATGAAGGCCCACATGGCAAAGGATGGCAAATAAAATCATATTATCACACGTGCGTGCACTTGCACATTTACTAATCTTCATAAATATGCTACTTCAGGCCTTACCACAACTTTCGATAAACCTCGTCATCTTTATGAATACTGCGCTCATGTTACATCCAAATTTATGTTTACAGCAACAGTGAGTATTAACACTATGCAACCCTCTTTAAATTTCAGTTTGAAACACACAGGGCTTTTGCATATACAACAACTAGCAACAACAACTCTCTTGAACAGGTAATCTTAATGAGAGACCATGACTACTGTCTAAAAGAGGAGCATGTCAACAATGTTCTAACCTCATGGCGTTAGCTGGTTCTGCAGCACAGGAGGTGATTGCTGCCACTGATGTTGGTAGTTGACATTGCCTGTGTGTGCACCATAGGCAAATGGGTAAGGGGCAGAAAGTTGTGTTGAATACCCATGGTAGTTGTTGAAGCATGTCTGGGGTGCCTGAAATCAAAGGCAACAAACAGCTTATCGTGAGATGATGGGGAAAAGTAGCACATCACAGCATAGAAGAAATACATAATTTCATCTTTGTAACTTACAATGACCTCAAATAATAAATTTATTGTAAAAGTTTAGTTGCTTTTAGACATATTTTAGAACTAAATGCCCATAGCTTTTTTCCCCTCTTCTATTTTCAAAACACACAATGCACACAACATGTCGAGTTGGGTCCATCGGCCGTGACACACATGCAAGAGAATTTCTACTAAGAATAATATATCTTGCAACTTTGCAAGTTATATTTAACAAGTGGAGATGATCCGTTCCAGAGCTACAGGTGATTACAGAATATAATCAATGATTTTACCTCCTGAGGTTTAAACTCATTGTTAGACGTCAACTGATGTTCTGATGGTGGCCACAGTGGCTGGTAGCTGTGATCACCATGTACAACAGGGGCCGATGATGCATACCCAGGGCCACAGGATCCATTTGGCTTGCATTGCTGCGTTTGCTGGAATGGTACATTCTAAATTAATCTTGCTGTATGATGATAGACAAACATGAAACAGGGCATATGGAGTACAACATACCTGATTGTTTTCATGGAGCCACAATGGATACACAGGCGCACCCCACTTTTGCTGTTGTGGCTGGAAATGGTGCATTTTTTAATTATAATCGAACTGAACAATGATGGGAAAATGGACTGGAATCAGGTCATATGGAATACATCATACCAGATAGTTTTCAACAGGATGGACCTGGGAAATATGTTGATTCTGTATAATACCCTTGGGTCGTGCATGACTGCTTTTTGCAGCCAATATTGAAAGCCTGAGGAACAGAAAATCAATTAAACAAAAATATGGCAGTAGCTAATAGCTTTCAAATTATATAATGAATTGATCTAAATCGGATCATAGGTGACCATGCCATAGCAGAACAGAATATCCATAGATAATAAGAACACTCACCTTCGGATTTTGCTGCTTCTATTGGAGGAACTCACCTCAGCGACACGGAACTATGAGCAGAAGAGAGTGCAAGTTAGTTGGCAGTAAGCAAGTTAATTCTTTAAAAAAAAAGTGATGTGATATACTCACTGAGGTTTTGCTTGGATGATTTGCAGACCTGTTAGCCTCTGACATCTTGCGATACGCCGATACCTCAATGCCTACAAAAGCCGCTAAATTCATAAGCAATACCAATCCCAATTTTTTTTAGGGAACCAGCAAACAAAAGATGCAGCCACCATCAAACACAAAAAAATAAGGTGGTCACAAGAAGATAACTAATAAGGACATAAGGACTAGGCATACCTGGAGTGATATCCAGATGGCGGGACAACGTAGAGGCACGGAAAGGTTGAGTTGGGTCATAGCGTCGGTTGGAAACAAAATCATCATCCGAAAGAGAGAACTTCCCAATCGCTTTGAGTGCCTTGTTTCCTATGTCAAGAGCAGCCACCCATCCATTCGTATCACTGGGTTCCCTCACGGATTTGAGATAAATAATAACATCACCATCCTCCAGGCTGAGGATGGGGAAAGCTGAGTATTGTTCCCTGAATGGTAACAAGGGTGGTGCAGCACCACCCTCTGGACTGAGGATGGCGCCCTTGGTTATGTCAGCAACATGAGCATCGCTTGTCTGGTGCCAAAAGTTAGACGATGAGGACGAAGACGGTGGCCAAACTAGTTTCCGGGTCCATGTCACAGCCCTCCAGGCATCCCTAAAGTAGGAGAGATGCACACAGGATTTCGAGCCGACGGCTTTGTGCTTGCACTTCATGATCAAGTCTGCATCGTGGATAATATTGTCCTCCTTGTTCTGATGATGAGGAGCGGGAAAATTCTCCATCTCAACAAACTCTAGCACGCCATTGACGCATGAGACATCCCGAAACCAGGTTGCCGAGCGGGATTGTTTGTCTGCTAATGTGTGTATTCTCTCCTCTCGAGTGGGGGCAAAGGGGTATACGAGTTTGTGCGTGTTTCCAGGCAACGGCTCGGGCAACGGGATGAAGGAGCAGCAGCAGCTTACATCAGGAGCAGTATATTGATGTTGGAGAAGAAGAGCAGGCAGGTCGCAGACGAGCAGGCCCTGTGACAGATCAACCCATGCTAGTAAGCCTTCCTGTCCAAGCGTGATCACCTTGTGGGGTACAACCCTGTCAATCCCAGGACATGGATTCTGCAGCGTCATAGTGATCCATGATCCAGTCTCCGACGAATAGATTCGAAGCCGATAGCTGTCGTCCGACTCCGACGAAGGTGCGTCATCGAGAGCGGCCAGGAGACAGTGGCCGCCGCCCCGGTCGAGGACGCCCCACTCCCTAACCTCGAGCACATCAGCCAGCATGTCCCCAACTCGTCGGGAGTAGGAATCCGCTTGAGCGACGGGGGGGACCCGGCCCTGTACAGGAAGTACTCGCTGGCGGCGTAGAGGACGGCGCGGAGGAGGACGAACGGGCCGTCCGCGCCGACGACGTGCGGCGACACTTTGAAATCGGAGTGTCGCGGCGAATCATGCGGCGGCTTGGTGCAGTGGATGGAGAAGAGGGAGAGGTGCGGCGGGGCTTCCATCCAGAAGGAGACCGCCACGGCGTAGCCGTCCTCTGTTTGCGCTGTGGCCGTGGTGTCGTTCCGGCTGTCGGTGAAGCGCGGCCTCCGGGCGAGGAGAATCGAGGGGAGAAGCCGGCGTCGACGGGGATCGGCGGCGTCGCCCATGGATTTCGGGGATTCCGCACGCAATCGACGGGGATCGGCGGCGTCGCCCATGGATTTCGGGGATTCCGCACGCAATCGACGGGGATCGGCGGAGTAGCTCATCGATTTCGGGGATTCCGCGCGCAATCGAGGGGTGGAAGGACTTGAGGATAGAATCGATTTCGATTTGGGGATTAGGGTTACCTTTTCTCCTCTCTCGGCACGGCATCTCTCTCCCATATATATATAGGCGGAACGACGGTGGTACTTCCTGGGCCGACGCCTCGGCCCAGCAAAATTAAGGCTGATCTCTCCCATATACTCCCTCCGTTTCAAAATATAAGATGTTTTAGCTTTGTGAAGCAAATGTATTTAGACATCTTTTAGTGTGTAGGTTCATTCGAATACACACACTAAAACATGTCTAGATACATTTGCTTCACAAATCTAAAACATCTTATATTTTGAAACGGAGGGAGTACTACCTAGTCCGGTCCGGGTGATTTTGTTTGCTGTCACAAGTTCCTAGGCATAAGTTCACATATATCTTTGTTGTTTGTAATAGATGTTATTTGAAAAGTTGGGTAGATAAATTTCTTAAAGGGCTCATTCTGAATGAAATGAGGGCAAACCAAATATTGTCGTGACTTCTCCCGTTTTGGACCCATTGCGGTCCCGCATGTCAGTATTTCTCCATTATGTGCCGAGCCAGTAGGTCCTGCTTGTCAGGAGTCTCCGTTATGTTGTCCCGTTAGTTGACAGTATGTCAACTCCATCTGCAACTCTCAGTACGAACAAATCTCCTTTCTTATCCTTCCAACCCTAGACCCCCTAGGTCGGTGTCGAATTCCGGCGGCGGCGCATGTCTACCAGCAGAAAACGAGAGGCACCATCGCCGTCAAGAGCGGCGATTGTTGGAGCTGCTAGCCAGGAAAGCAGCCAGAGATCTTGCAACAAGCCAGCAGCCGGGAGCAGTGAGAAGGGAAAAGCTTGCCCGATGGCGGTGGCGCCGCCGACCAAGCGAAGAGCCAGCCCGGCGGTGGCGTCGCCGACCAAAAGCAATCAGAGCGGTAGCCCTCCAGCGTCGCTGGCGCGGCGCCGCCTGCAGATTGGAGGAAAAGAACAAATCCCAAATATGAACGGAATTGGGCCTTCTACTGTCAGTGTGAGCGCCAGAACGCAGAGGTGAATATTTCAGATCCCTCTCTTACATCCCGATAGCACTAGGATATTTTATAAAACGGCAGGAGTAACTATCAGTATCTGAATAATTATAGAGAAGAAACTGACTATTTTTTGTCATATGTTTTCCAAAATTGTGGTATTATTTTGTATGCAAGTAATCCTCGATCTCTATCAAACCAACCAACATGCAAACCCAGATTTTTTATCTTATGGAAGTCATCTCAAATTATGTTCAGATCTGAAGGCTCTAATTTATCCAAAAGCAGAAAACATACTTTTTGTCTTATATTTTTCCAAATTGTGGTATGATTAGAGAGAAGCAACTAATTTGTATCTTTTATTTTCCAATATTTTTGAGACAGCGATGATTCAGAGAACACATACAAAATAAATATCCAAGTGCATCAGTATATTGCTAGATTAGATTATGGCTTGAAGAGGTGTGTGGCTTCACAGTCTGTGCAAATGAATGTGAATTGCAGTGAGATTGTGTCTGTTTCGCAGCTTGTTGACATTCTTCACGCTAGGATTCCTTGGGGATCCAAACAGAAGGCTAAGTTTGTGTGAATGAACATGAATCAGGTGTACAAACAACTTGAGCACTCTCATCAGCTGTTGCAAATTTGGGAAAAGTATAAGGGTACTCGTCAGTTAGATCTCTTTGTTATGGTTGATGATGTTGATGCACTAGAAGCACAGTTAGGTGGCAAAGGTGTTGATCCAGATGGTGGTGCTCCTAGTGGTATGGATGTTTGTAAACTAGCAGCTATTGACCATTCACAACTGTATCTAATTGCTTTGCAAGTGGATCCTTACACTACAGTACTAGATGATGGACAAGAATTTGCTGTGCAGAACGATCATATGGAAATAATGGTAGATCCTAAGACAGTTACTGTTGACCAGATTATTGAGCAGCTAAAGCAGAGATGTCCTTGGGGCCCTAATCAGCAGTCATGTTTACGTTGGTGGCACTTTAAGAAGAGGAATTTCATCGAAATTGTTAAAGATAATGATCTCATACAGGTTTTTCGAAGGAAGAAATTGAGTAGGAAGGTATTTTTTGTTGTTGCAATTTCAGAAATGGTTGGAGATGATGAGACTGCTGTAGAGCTGTCATCTTGAAGTTTTGAGCTTCCCGCTTCATAGGTGATGATATGTTATAGTGAGAAGTGCAACCCAATTCTGATCACTATTTGATTCATCTCCTTCATTCTGCATCACTCTGTAAATATTTGTGAGTGTGATGTAGCTGCTCCATGCAATAAGCTGTTGTATCTTAGAAAATGTTGTATCTCATATTGTCTACCTCAAACTTCTTCTGAAAACTAGTGTCAATTTGTAATTTTATTGTAGAACTATGTTGAGAGAATGTAATAAATTCATTTCTAGGATATTGAGATGTTGTAATATATTGACTACTGAAATAATAAGCATTGTTTACATCACTTGTTGTATTATATTATAAATAAATTATGTTGTGTATCTACATGCCTTGTACTGTGTAGATTCACATTTGTAAAGTACATTTTAAATTTTGAAGAGTAAAACTATGCATAATTGAAATATTAAAAACTAAAAATCAAATATTACAAAAAAAATACCAACTAGTAGGGGGACAGTCATTGTTCTGCATAATTTACCTGATTTATCCAAACTCAATTGCCAACTTATGTATTGTTTTTCTTTTGAAAAGGTATAAGTTATTTATTTCCATTGAGGCATGGGTAGTAGGCAGAACAAGATATTTATGTTCAAACTGACCGTTGAGTCACTACCTCGCACACCGGCTCTACCACCACCCCACTCTCCTTCCTCTAGTTCTACCCCCCTCTCTCCTTCCTTCACCATGTCATCTTGTAATGATGGTGACGATACAAGCTATGGCAGTGGCAGCGACAGCGGCAGCCTTCTCTCCGATTTCGACTACTGCCGGACCAATATGAGTTCCTTTTGTTCGACATGTTGGTTTATGGGGTAAGGTTTATGGGGTTAGGAATTTAGGTTTAGGTTTTGTTTTAGGTGCCACAGACCATCTACGACCTAGATTGGGATGGTTTGGAGATCGAGAGGGAGGCACCATGTGACCATGGGTTGAAACTAAGGAAATTTATTGCCTTCGAAGGAACTAAGATAGGAAAAAGGTTTATAGGATGCGCAAAGGAGGTTTGGATTATTTATATTGCAAAATTAATGTTTGAATAGCGTTGTTATCTCTTCATTTCATAGTTTCTTATATTTGTTATACTATGCTGCTGATCATTAGGATGGTCCGATGTGTGGAATAGTGGAGTAAATTGATCCGGAGTGGCATGACCCACTGAAGAAATGTTTGGTCAAGTTATAGGAGTTGTATAAATCAGAAAGTATTAGGAGAATTAGTGATGCTTGTGCTGCTGCTGATGAATGTTACAAGCTATCACAGGATAAGAAGGACCTCGAAGAAATAAATAACAATATAGCCAAAGAACTCTAGAAAACAATGATCGATAGGCAGGTGGGATCTATTTCAAAAAAAAAATCTAGATATTCAGATCTTTCTGAAGCTCAAGGCAGAAAAGCAGAGGGACCAGCTGAAGGAGGAGAAAAAAAGGCTGGAGAACTGCATTACAGATCTCTTGAAGCAAGCAGCAGTTAATAAGGACAAGTTAGATAGGTTGAAACAAATTTTAGATGAATAAGTTATGTGTATATAATTTAGCATTTCAAGTTATCTAAAAGAAATAGCATACCTACAACAAGTGCTTTCATATAACAGAGAGCATTAACGCAACATCATAGTTCAGTTAACATTTCACTACTAGTTCAGATAACATAAGATTCAGGCTAGTTAACTCAAAGTTCAGACATACATGACGATGAAACATAGCGCGTAGACTACATCATATCTCCTCTTACTTGGAGGCAATCTGATCCTGCTGGAGGCGCTCGAACTCATTGATCTTGGCTTTCAGCATGATATTCTCCTTCTTAATAGCCTCGAGCAGAGCAGCTGCTTTGCGAGTGCTCTCGGTCATCATCTTTAAGAGATCTCTGGACTTGTCTCTGGCCTCATAGGCTACCACGTTCCTCTCGCTCTGCTTGATGTACTCTTTGAGGCCCTTGGTGATTTGCACACGAAGGTCGCTGCATGTGGCATTTAGCTTCAGTTTTTCCTCCTCCAGCGCCTTGATGGTCAACTTATACTTGTCCAGGAACATTTTTATCTGCTCCTGCATCTTCACAAGGTAGTCCATATGCCCCGATAGCAAGCCTTTCGTAGCTGTAAGCTTGTCAACCTCATGCGCAAAGTTTGAGATTTCTCCTTCTCCTGATCTAAATGTGAGCCTAGGCTAGCATAGTGTAGCTTGAGTGAATATTTCTCGGCCAATTGGCTCTGTATCTTGACATTCAGTGTGGCCACATCTGCCTCGATCTTCTCCTTCGCTTCCTGCACCGGAGTTTAGGGCATGCAATAAAAGAAATCAATGCTAATACTGCCTGTTCACAAATATATAGTTATTTTTATAGTTTTCAAAGTAAACTAGATACGGTTAATAATGAGTGAATCTATACACTGAATCTATATAGATCTACATGCATAGCACCTAGCTGTATTGCCAAAGGCAGGTTATGAACAATGGTAAATGGGCTTGATCAGGAAGTAGACTAGATGGCATGCGATTACCTTGCTTAGCCGGGAAACGGGCTTGATCAGGAAGTCCATTGACGGGTCCAGGGTCTTCATGGGCAGCTTCTTATTCGTGGATTTTGGGGGCCTAAAAAATCAAATAGGTTACAAAGTTAGAAAGAATAAACAAACGGAAGATCAAGACGTTGTTAACCCACCCGGGGGAGACAACGTCCCCCTCATCTGTTGGTGCGCAGAAAGAGAGGACGGCTTCGACCTGACTGATTAGGCTGCTTGCATGGAGATCTGCCTGACGGCGGGTTAACTCCTTCCTCTCCGTCGCCCTAGTCTTGACCCCATCGGTCTTCAACGCCGGTCGGGTCTGCTTCTTGGGAGGCATGGCTTCGTCGTAGAATGGAGGGAGGGGCAAGGAAGACAGGAGGAAGAAGAGGAAGTGGGTTTCTGCAGAATAGTGCTACCCGGTCAAGGACCAGCTTCAGCTGACCACCGTGTCCTTGCCTCCTGGGCACCATCTCAAGCAATCTTGACCATCCGTTTGAATCTAAGCATAGCCCTTGGTACCTTGTCGACAAAGGGTCACCGTAGGTACGAACGAATAGGAAGCAGTAGCCCCTTGCTTTTTCACTGCGCACTGCCACGATGGGACTGGGCATTGAACTCGATGGGACTCTGCATTGGGTCCCAGCTAAGCGGCGACACGACGCGCACGCCCAGGCGTACATGTATATCTATCTCCTCACCTGGCGTGCATCCATGCCCGTGATTTTTTTTTGCCATGTATGACATGGCATTCAAACAGGGAATCTTAGAAATGAAACTAAAATAAAATAGCGATTGTAACTGATACTTGAATTACATATTTTCCTCATCGGAGTCATCGAACTCACCATCGCTATCTATGTGATAGGTCTTTTGACAGTTGCAGTTGTCGTAGAACTTGACGGAGAACTCATCTACTCCATTGAACTTGAAGATGAGGATGTACCCGAGTTGCAGATCATGCGCGTGGGCAAAGGCACCCAAGCCACGCCCAAGGTACATGTCATCTGCTGCATCCACGTAGAGCTGGACGGGCCAGGTACCTCGGGCACAACCAGCTACCCGCAGACCTACTTTGGTAGGTTCATGACCTGCAAGCTGTCATGCGAACTTTATGAAGGAAATATGCCCTAGAGGCAATAATAATATTATTATTATCATATTTTGTGTTCATGATAATGTTTATATTCCATGCTAGAATTGTATTAAGCAGAAACATTAATACTTATGTGGTTTATGAACAACACCGTGTCCCTAGTACGTCTCTACTAGACTAGCTCATTGATTAATGATGGTTAAGGTTTTCTAACCATAGATATGAGTTGTCGATTAATAATGAGGTCATATCATTAGGAGAATAATGTGATGGACAGACCTAAATTAAGCATAGCAATTAGATCGTGTCATTGTGTTCACAATTACGTAGCTTTTTCTATGTCAGTATCATATTTCTTAGACCATGAAATAATGCCACTTCCTGGTACCGGAAGAGAGCTTTAAGGTCATCAAACATCATCCTATGAGAGGGTGATCATAAAGGTTTATCTCAGGTAATTGAAAAGTACTTGTTGGGTTACATGTATCGAGATGGAATTTATCCCTCCCATGTCGGAGAGATATACTCCGGGCCCACTCGGTAATCAATATCATACACCGTTTGCAAACACGTGATTAATGAGTTTAATCACATGGTGATATTGGATTGCGGAACGAGTAAAGAGTACTTGCTGTGAACAAGATTGAACTAGGTATGGCGATGCCGATGATCGAATCTCGGGCAAGTAAAATATCGTGAGATAAAGGAATTTTTATATGGGATTAATTGAATCCTGACATCATGGTTCATCGATAATGATCTTCGTTGAATATGTGGGAGTCAATATTGATTTCCAGATCCCGCTATTGATTATTGATAGTGATCATGTCCACACATTCTCGAACTCGTAGGGTCACACACTTAACGCTCATCGATGCTAGGGTAGTTCAGGATTTATGGAAAGTGTTTCAGAGAGTTACAAAATTGTTCCGGGAAGAGATTAATGATTTATTAATTAATTGAATTAATAATTATTAATACATATATTTATTTACTAGAAATAAATAAGGGCTAAAAGTAGTCTATAAGTAGTATTGTTAACGGGCTAGTTTTGTAATCCATTTGGACAAACTACTAAAAAGTTAAAAAAGTAAAGGCAAAGAAAAGAAAAGAAAAAAAGGGCAAAGGAAGGGCGAGCTGGCCAGGGATCCTGGCTCAGCGTCGCTAGCCGATCGGGGCCTCGGCCATGCATTGGCCTTTGACTCATACGATGGGTCATGCCATAGGCGTTCTTGGCTTTGGGCCTGTTTTTCAGCCATGCAACATGCAGGCCGTCAGACGACAGCGCAGCGCCGCGCGTGAGGAGGCCGAGGATCGCCTCGATACGCTATTGCTTGCGTTTGATGCAATATTTGTTTGCTGATCGGTCAAGTAAACGTGGACGTGCATCGCAAGTTTTGTTGTGCCCCGTGATACTTCTCCAACGTATCCAGTGTTGGAAAAGGCGACGCCTAGGCAACGCTTAGGCACGCTTAGGCGCTAGGCGATGGACAAACGCCTCGCCTAGGGTATAGGCGGAAGTCTAGGCAGTGCAACTAATAAATAGGCTTCCCCAACAAGAATGTATGCCATATTGCACTAACGAGCAAGATTTGCCATATTTTAATTGTAGTTGTTCATAGTTTACTCATGTAGATGCTCTAAACTAATGCGTATTCACTATAATAGCCCATATGAATGCTTGATGGTATAAAAATTGTGACCGCCTAGGCCACGCTTAGGACGCCTAGGCAGTGCCTAGGCACTAGGCGAATGCTAACCGCCTCGCTTACGCCTAGCGCTTTTTCCAACCTTGAACGTATCTATAATTTTTTATGCTCCATGCTTGTTTTTACACCATTTGCCTATTATTTTGTTACACTTAGTGGCACTTTTATGCATTTTCCTAAACTAACCTATTAACGAGTTGCCACAGTACCAGTTCTCTATTTTCTGCTGTTTTTGTGTTTCAGAGTGATACACAGGAAATATTCTCAGAATTGGACGAAACCACATCCTGACGTTATATTTCACGTGGAAGCTCCCAGACATCCGAATAAGAGACAGAGGGGGGCCACAGGGGCCCCACACGCATGGGTGGCGCGGCTAGGCCCCTGGCCGCGCCGGGCCCGCGTGAGGGCACCTGGCCCCTCCTCTGACATCGCCCCTTCGCCTATAAATACCTCCCGACAAGAAAAATCTAAGAACCCGATCAGTTTTCTAGAACACATCGCGATCTACCGCCGCCGTCGACCCGAAGATCGGGAGGGTCTAGAAGCTCTTCCCGGCACCCTACCGGAGAGGAAAATCTCCACCGGAGGTCTTCTTCATCGCCATGCTTGCCTCCAGAGCGATAAGTGAGTAGTCTACCTTGGACTATGGGTCCATAGTAGTAGCTAGATGGTCATCTTCTCCACCATGTGCTTCATGTTTAGATCTCATGAGCTGCCATACATGATTGAGATCACCGTTATGTAATTCTACATGTTTGGTTTGTTGGGATCCTATGAATATTGGTGTTTATGATTAAGTTGTTGTACTGAATTATATCTTTTGTTATCTCTATGTTGTTTATGATCTTGCATGCTCTCCGTTGTTAGTAGCTATTTTGGCTGAGTAGTTGCTAGTGACTCCAAGAGGGGGTATTTATGCTTGATAGTGGGTTCATGTCTCTTTTTCACCTGGGAGAGTGACAGAATCCTCTAAGGTGGTAGATGTGCTGTTGCTACTAGGGAGAAAACAACATTTATATGCTCAAGGGTATATGCTTTGTTTACATTACACACTTTGCTTAATGCAATTATCTGTTATTCACAACTTAATACTTGTGGAGTTCTCGGATCGATTCACCACAAGTAGATTATTAGTCATAGATGCAGTTGGATGGCGGTCTATGTATTTTGTTGTAATGCCCAGAGTAAATCTCATAGTGATCTTCTTGACATATCACGTTATCTCTATTCTATCAATTGCTCAACTATAATTTGTTTACCCAGCATGTGCTATTTATCTCTGGAGAGACACCACTAGTGAACTGTGGATCCCGGTCCTATTTACATCATATTGCTATCACCTGTTTACTTTACTCGCACTATTTACTTTACTCGTATACTATATTGTTTTCCACTCGATATGCTCATAACCTTTGTTTCAAGCAAACCGGTGAGATTGACAACCTCATCGTAAGTTGGGAATAAAGTATTTGGTTGTGTGTGTGCAGGTTCCGCATCACCTTCAGTCGTCATTGTCTCTCCTCTCGTGATCGATAAACCTTGGTATCTTAACTGAGGAAAAACTAGCCGCTACACTTATCATACCTTCCTCTTGGGGTTCCCAACAGGCTGGTCATTCACCACGCACAAGGACATCTGCTCCCTCATCAACTTGACACCATCAAACGCAGCAGCTAATTTTCTAGCGCCGTTGCCGGGGAGGAAGAGAAAACTTCTGCGAGGGAAGTTTTTTGCACACACATCCTTTACTTTGTTATTGCTTTGCTTTACTTTATTTATTTTACCTGCATCATTTTATATCAAAAACCGAAAAAATTAGAATCCTTGGTAGTTGTTATTTCTTTACTTTAGTTTACCATGTCGATCCCTAAGTACGTTCTGGAGGACCTCTCAGTTGGGAATGGTTCTATTATTGGCAAAAGCAACATTGAGGAGTTCTTTAATCACATTAGTATGCATGAGGAAGTTGAGGAGAAATCTTTGGTTGAGCTAGCTCCTAGTTATGAAGTTGCTTCTGCTTATTTAGTTCGCATGTTAGAATCTAGGTTTGCTAGTCTTAATCCTTTTATGCAATATATGTTCCTTAAGCTTCGTGAAATTGAGGATCCTGAAAAGAAAGCTTTTATCTTGGAAGCTTTGCACTTAGAATTTAAAGATGTTGCAATTGAGGCTAGGAAAGTTTTTAAGAAGTTTGATAAGCTTGGCTCACCTATAGTTGTTGGTACACCCAATGATTTTAAAGTACCAATACCTTATGAACTTATAGGAATTCATGATGCTTGGGAAAAGAATTCTAGTTGGATTTGCCCTAAAAATCCTTTCAATGAAAGTAGTGTGCCAAAGCGTGATCATAAAGGATTTTCAAAAACTTAGTTGAACACATTTTCCTTCATTGTTGAAAAGATCTCTGCTGTTGATCTTAATGCTTCATCACTTGATATTACTTGATTAGTAATTTTCTACGCCTACCTCAAAGGCGTTAAAGAAAAGCACTCTTGGGAGATAACCCAATGTTTTTTTTAGTACTTTTTCTTTTATTTGAGTCTTGGAAGTCATTACTACTGTAATGACCGCTCCTTATCTTATTTATTTTGTTTTTGTGCCAAGAGAAGCCTCTAATTTGAGTGAGGTAAGGATTTGGGGATGTTGCTGTCCTGAAACTGTTTTCGGTGCTGCACCGTAAAAATTCGTGAAAATTCTCTGTACATCTTTTGGACCTGAAATTTCTTGAGCATATGCCCCAGGTTATATCCAAACTTTTGTTAGTTGAACACTTTTTGATTTGAGTAACAGAAAATCCCTAAAAAATTCGACTTTTGTCAGCTGTTCAGTTTTGACAGATTTCTGCCAATATTTATGTTTGCCACTTTATCGCTTTCTTTTGAGTTCTTTTGATCATGGAACTTGTGGGAAGGTTGATACAGTAGTATATACTATATATGTGGTGGTTTTGAGTTAAAACCTGAAGCAAATAGAGGATTGATTATATGTTATGCTTGCACTAATGTTGCTAATAGAATTGTCTTTAGTTTTGTATGAAGGAAGTTTTCAAGTGTAGGGATTGGAGAATGATGAGATGAGTTGAAGAATGGATAAAAGCTCAAGCTTGGGGATGCCCATGCATCACCCCAAGAAATATCCAAGAAGTACAAGCGTCAAAGCTTGGGGATGCCCCCGAGGCACCCCTTCTTCATCGGCAAAAATTAGGTCACCTTTCAAAACACTATATTTTTTTTGCTTCATGCACTATGTGTTTTTCTTGGAGCATTAGTTGTTTTAGTTTTCTTAGTTGGTTTAGTTTGTTTGTTTGCTGCAATAAATGGTTGGACCCCAACAAATTTTCTTTGGAGGAGATGTACTCATTTTCATTTGCCAAGAATGCTCTAGTTTTTACTCTTATTAAAAATCGAGCGTTCATCTTTTTCTGCTACTGCTTTTGGTTTTCATTTTCGCCTTGATTTGCATTCAGACCTTGTCATATCTTTTCATCAAGGTGTATTTTTGCCTCTAAACTTTATTGATTTTCATCAAAAGAGGGGTCCTTAAAAATTTCAAATGGTGTTGGAAAAGGGAAAAAGCTTTGTGCAAAATAGTGGTACAAGAAGGAGCTTGTGTAGACTGTGGCTTAGGCTTTTTCATGTCATACTTGATGTCTTTTTGATAGTATGCTTAGTAGTTTTGTTGTAGCATGAATTGTCTCAAATAACTAAGATTGCTTAATGAGCCTTTGAAAAAATTAGGCGTTGTTTTTATTGTATGGAAGTATTATTTTGGTTTTCTCCTTGATGCTTTATTTAGGTTGACTTGGTGCATGCTCACATATGTTAGACTCTTACAAAGTCACCAATAGCCTTCATGATCATTTAGTTTTTGACTTTTGATGCCATCTTATGCTTCTTTTAATGTCGCTTTGCATGATTATGGCCATTATTGCTCTCTTAGTTGGTCGCTCCCAGTCTTTTGCTAGCCCTCGCCTTGTACTGAGTATGAGCTCTACTCGTGCATCCAACTCCTAAAAGCCAAAGTTTTCCAAAGTGTCCACCATACATACCTACTAGCAATTTGCTATTCCTAGTAAATTTGACTTGCTTTTATTTTCTCTTCAAATTAAACTCTTACCAGTGTTATGCGAAATTCGGTCAGTAAAGCTCTCACGAACTAAAAGGCACACTTTACTTTTTCCTATTCTTAAAAATTTGACATTGTGGTCTCTTATGTTGAGTTTTTATGCTTGCAAGTTGTAAGTTGGAGACTAGCCCAGCCATGCAGTCATGGGCAAGCTTTCAACATTGCACTTCTTATTTGAGTTGATATCGTGATCTTTTGTTTATGGATGCCCACGGTGTAAAATGAATTGGGAATCTTGTAGGGATCATGGAGTTTGTATATGTGTTAGGGAAACGCCGGGCCACCAATCTAAGCCATGCATAATTCATGGTGGAAATTTGCAGCATTCCCATGGTGAACATTCGACGACGCATCTCACAATAAAAAGCTAAACAAAAGGCAAATAAAAGAGATGTCGAGGTGTTCATTGTCTGCTTGTCCTGTCATTTTGGTGTGGGCTTGTTCCATGTCATCGGGCACAGAGGTACCCCATTGGCGGTTCTCAATGATATGCATATACTTATAATGTCAAGAGCCTTGCTTGGGACTCTAAGTAAAGTAGCATGAGATTTGGGTACTCATATTCACGGGACACGAGGTTTTCAACTTATGATTTGTCAAGCATATGCATCATAATTGTTCTCGCATTAACTTTAACCATTCAAGATGCTTATGATAGGGGCAATGAGAGCTCAAAGCTGGTAAGTACCATAATTTTTGAAGGTTATAAAACTTACAATCACTGCTTCCCTCTGCGAAGGGCCTTTCTTTTACTTTTATGTTGAGTCACCACCTTCTTTCTTTATGCACCATTAAGAGAGCATAGTTGTCATTCTTAGTGTGATATGCATTGTCCCAAAGTTTTCATTGATTGATTCATATTGTTGGTTTCACTTGTTCTCAAATTATTTGTATCTAGTCGCCCTCTTAAACTTGAAGGTGTCCTATGCATTTATGTTTTGCTCTCTTTGAAGGACAAGCTGAAAACCATTTGTATGTTTTTCCTTATGATTTGAACACACGTTTGACTTTCATTATTTTATTTTCATGATCTTTTGTTTGTGTTCATTTGCATGTTTACAACATGGTTGCTAAGTTCTTATTGTCATGATTATATCTTCATGCCCATGTTTTAAGTTCTATTGATCCCAGCTCACCAATGCTTACATATATGATCAAGATTGTGTAGGTGCATGTCACCTCAAAAATTATTCTTTTGTTATCACTTACCTACTCGAGGACGAGCAGGAGTTAAGCTTAGGGATGCTTAATACGTCTCCAACGTATCTATAATTTTTGATGCTCCATGCTTGTTTTTACACCATTTGCCTATTATTTCATTACACTTAGTGGCACTTTTATGCATTTTCCAGAACAAACCTATTAACGAGTTGCCACAGTGTCAGTTCCCTATTTTCTGCTATTTTTGTGTTTTAGAGTGATACACAGGAAATATTCTCGGAATTGGACGAAACCACATCCTGACGTTATATTTCATGGGGAAGCTCCGAGACATCCGAAGAAGAGACGGAGGGGGGCCATGCTACTCAGTGATGATGACGCCAGAAAAGAGCTGTGGCATGTAGTTGACGTGGGAGCACTAAGTCCTTGTACGTGGTGATGACCAGCCCGTTGGGAACCCCAAGAGGAAGGTATGATGAGTGTAGCAGCAAGTTTTCCCTCAGTTATGAAACCAAGGTTTATCGAACAGGAGAAGGGAGACGATGACGACTGAAGGTGTTTGTGGAACCTGCACACACACAATCAAATACTTTGTTCCCAACTTGCGATGAGGTTGTCAATCTCACCGGTTTGCTTGAAACAAAGGTTATGAGCGTATCGAGTGGAAAACAGTAGTAAATGCGAGTAAAGTAAACAGTGCAGGAAAAGTAAACAGTTGATTGCAATATGATTAAAATAGGACCGAGGTCCACAGTTCACTAGTGGTGTCTCTCCATAGATAGAATAACATGCTGGGTAAACAAATTACAGTTGGGCAATTGATAGAATAGAGCTAACGTGATATGTCAAGAAGATCACTATGAGATTTACTCTGGGCATTACAACAAAATACATAGACCGTCATCCAACTGCATCTATGACTAATAATCCACCCCCGGGGATATCATCCGAACACCCTAGAAGTATTAAGTTGTGAACAACAGATAATTGCATTAAGCAAAGTGTGTAATGTAAATAAAGCATATGCCCTCGAGCATATGAATGTTGTTTTCTCCCTAGTAGCAACATCGCATCTACCACCTTAGAGGTTTCTGTCACTCCCCCAGGTGAAATAGAGACATGAACCCACTATCGAGCATAAATACCCCCTCTTGGAGTCACTAGCAACTACTCGGCCAAGATAGCTACTAACAACGGAGAGCATGCAAGATCATAAACAACATAGAGATAATATAAGATATAATTTAGCGCAGCGACTTAATCATAAACACCAATATTCATCGGATCCCAACAAACCAACATCATACAATTACATAACGATGATCTCAATCATGTAGGGCAGCTCATGAGATCTAAACATGAAGCACATGGTGGAGAAGACAACCATCTAGCTACTGCTATGGACCCATAGTCCAAGGTAGACTACTCACTCATCGCTCCGAAGGCAATCATGGCGATGAAGGAGACCTCCGGTGGCGATTCCCCTCTCCGGCAGGGTGCCGGGAAGAGCTTCTGGACCCTCCCGATCTTCGGGTCGACGGCGGCGGTGGATCGCGATGTATTCTAGAAAACTGATCAGGCCTTAGATTTTTCTCGTCAGGGGGTATATGTAGGTGAAGGGGGCTGTCAGAGGTGGAGCCACGCGCCCTCACACGGGGGTGGCGCGGCCAGGGGCCAGGCCGCGCCGCCCCTGTGTGTGGGGGCCACGTGGCCCCCCTCCGTCAGGTCTTCGGATGTTTGGGAGCTCCCCGGTGAAATATGACTTCAGGAACTTGTTTCGTCCAATTCCGAGAATATTTCCTGTGTATCACTTCTGAAACACAAAAATAGCAGAAAACAGGAACTGGCACTGTGGCACTTCGTTAATAGGTTAGTTCCGGAAAATGTATAAAAATGCCACTAAGTGTAACGAAACAATAGGCTAATGGTGTAAAACAAAGCATGGAGCATCAAAAATTATAGATACGTTTGAGACGTATCAAGCATCCCCAAGCTTAACTCCTGCTCGTCCTCGAGTAGGTAAGTGATAACAAAAGAATAATTTTTGAGGTGACATGCACCTACACAATCTTGATCATATATGTAAGCATTGGTGAGCTGGAATCAATAGAACTTAAAACATGGGCATGAAGATATAATCATGACAGTAAGAACTTAGCAACCATGTTGTAAGCATGCAAATGAACACAAACAAAAGATCATGGTAATGAAACAATGAAAGTCAAATGTGTGTTCAAATCATAAGGAAAAACATACAAATAGTTTTCAGCTTGTCCTTCATGGAGAGCAAAACATAAATGCATAGGACACCTCAAAGTTTAAGAGGGCGACTAGATACAAATAATTTAAGAACAAGTGAAACCAATCATTATGAATCAATCAATGAACCTTGGGACAATGCATATCACACTAAGAATGACAACTATGCTCTCTTAATGGTGCATAAAGAAAGAAGGTGGTGACTCAACATAAAAGTAAAAGAAGGGCCCTTCGCAGAGGGAAGCAGTGATTTAGCATGTGCTAGAGCTTTTCATTTTGTAAAACAGAGATAAAAACTTGATTTTGGGAGGTGGTTGTCTTTGTCAACGACTGGCAATGGGGTTCTTACTATCTTCCATACAAAAATGAAGCAAGTTTTTGAGAGAGAGATTGGCACTTTGGTGCTCTTTTTATAAAACTTGGCACTCCTCCCCACCTTTTTTCCTTTCACATACCATGGCTAACCGATTCCATCGGGTGCCCACCAACATTCACATACCATGGAGGAGTGCCTTTTTTCTTTTTTTTTTCTTTTTTTTTCTTTTTGGAATAAGCAATATGGAAGATAGCAAATCCGACCACTACATCCCCATGAGCTGAAAATAGTGTCACAATACGAGAAGTATTTTGGAGTTTTTTGAAAGGTAGCACACGGAAATTTTACTTTGGAATGGCTTACAAATACCATGCATAGGAATTTATATTGGACACAATGGCAAACTTGGCTTTTAGGAGTTGGATGCACGAGTAGAGCTCATACTCAGTACAAGGTGAGGGCTAGCAAAAGACTGGGAGCGACCAACTAAGAGAGCAATAATGGCCATAATCATGCAAAGCAACAAAGCGACATTAAAAGAAGCATACGATGGCATCAAAAGTCAAAAACTAAATGATCATGAAGGCTATTGGCGACTTTGTGAGAGTCTAACATGTGTGAGCATGCGCCAAGTCAACCCAAATAAAGCATCAAGGAGAAAACCAAAATAATGCTTCCATATAATAAAAACGACGCATGATTTTTCAAAGGCTCATTAAGCAATCTCAGTTATTTGAGACAAGTCATGCTACAGCAAAACCACTAAGCATACTATCAAAAAGACATCTAGCATGACATGAAAAAGCCTAAGCCGCAGTCTACACAAGCTCCTTCTTGTACCACTATTTTGCACAAAGCTTTTTCTCTTTTCCAACACCATTTGAAATTTTTAAAGACACCTCTTTTGATGAAAACCAATAAAGTCCAGAGGCAAAAATACACCTTGATGAAAAGATATGACAAGGTCTGAACGCAAATCAAGGCGAAAAACGAAAACCAAAAGCAGTAGCAGAAAAAGATGAACGCTCGATTTTAAATAAGAGTGAAAACTAGAGCGTTCTTTGCAAATGAAAACGAGTACATCTCCTCCAAAGGAAATTTGTTGGGGTCTAACCATTTATTGCAGCAAACAAACTAAACTAACAAACTAAGAAAACTAAAACAACTGACGCTCCAAGAAAAATACATAGTGCATGAAGCAATAAAAATATAGTGTTTTGAAAGGTGACCTGATTTTTGCCGATGAAGAAGGGGTGCCTCGGGGGCATCCCCAAGCTTTGACGCTTGTACTTCTTGGATATTTCTTGGGGTGCTGGGCATCCCCAAGCTTGAGCTTTTGTCCATTCTTCAACTCATCTCATCATTCTCCAATCCCTACACTTGAAAACTTCCTTCATACAAAACTAAACACAATTCTATTAGCAACATTAGTGTAAGCATAAAATATATTCAACCTCTTTTAACTTCAGGTTTCAACCCAAAACTACCACATATAAAGTATATACTACTGTAGCAACTTCCACAAGAGTTCCATGATTAAAAAGAACTCAAAAGAAAGCAATAAAGTGGCAAAAACGAATATTGGCAGAAATCTGTCAAAACTGAACAGCTGATAAAGGATGAATTTTTGAGGGATTTTCTGTTGCTCAAATCAAAAAGTGTTCAACTAAGAAAATTTGGATATAACCTGGGGCATATGCACAAGAAATCACAGGTCCAAAAGATAAACAGAGAATTTTCACAAATTTTTACGGTGCAGCACCGAAAACAGTTTCAGGACAGCAGTTTCCCCAAATCTTTACCTCACTCAAATTAGAGGCTTCTCTTGGCACAAAAACAAAATAAACAAGATAAGGAGCGGTCATTACAGTAGTAATGACTTCCAAGACTCAAATAAAAGAAAAAGTACTGAAAGAAAACATTGGGTTATCTCCCAAGAGTGCTTTTCTTTAACGCCTTTGAGCTAGGCGCAGAAAAGTGCGAATCAAGTAATATCAAGTGATGAAGCATCAAGCTCATAATTTGCTCTAAGAATAGAGTCAAAAAGTAATTTCTTTCTTTTCCTAGGGAAGTGTTCCATACCTTTCTTTAGTGGGAATTGATACTTGATAGTGCCTTCCCTCATATCAATAATAGCACCTACAGTTCGAAGAAAAGGTCTTCCCAAAATAATAGGACATGAAGCATGGCATTCAACGTCCATAACAAGGAAATCAACGGGAACATGGTTATTGTTAACCACAATAAGAACATCATTAATCCTTCCCAAAGGTTTCTTCTTAGCAACATCAGCAATAGGAACATCAAAATAACACTTTTCAAGTGGTGGTAAATCAAGCATGTCATAAATCTTTCTAGGCATAATAGAAATACTAGCACCTAGATCACATAAAGCATGGCAATCATAACCATTAACATGCATATCAATGATGGGTTCCCAACCATCTTCTAACTTCTTGGGAACAGAGGCTTTTTGCTTCAAGTTTTCATCCCTAATCTTTATAAGAGCATTGGTAATATGCTTAGTAAAAGCAATATTTAAAGAACTAGCATTGGGAGTCAAAGCAAGCTTTTGCAAGAACAAAATAACTTCAGATATATTGCAGCCATCAACATCAAAATCATTAAAAGAAATAGAGCTATCATCTCCCACACTCTGAAAAATTTCAGCACTCTTTTGAGAAAAAGTTTTGGCAGTTTTAGGCTTTTTAACACAAGGAGTGGGAGTTTTCTCTACACCAATCAAAGTAAGAGGGTTGCTATCAGTAGGAGCAACATCATTAGAGGTAGTAATAGTACATACCTTCATCTCTCTAGCCATCTCATCTTCTCTTTCCCACATAGCTTGCAATTCCGCTAACAATCTAATATTTTCATCAATTCCAACTTGAATAACATTAGCGGTAGCAAAAATTTTGTTCTCATTCACATCATTAGGGAACGCTTTTGATTTCAGAAGTTCTACATCATGAGCAAGGCTATCAACTTTAGAAGCAAGAATATCAATTTTGCCTAACTTTTCCTCAATAGACTTATTAAAAGCAGTTTGCTTACCGATGAAGTCCTTGAGCATTACCTCAAGCTCGGAGGGCGCGGCCCTAGTGTTGTTGTAGGAATTACCATAAGAGTTACCATACCCATTACCATTGGTAGAAGGAAATGGCCTATAACTGTTACTAGCAAAGTTGTTCCTATAAGCATTGTTGTTAAAATTATTGTTTCTAATAAAATTCACATCAACATGCTCTTCTTGGGCAACCAGAGAGGCCAAAGGAACATTATTAGGATCCACATGAGTCCTATCATTAGCGAGCATAGCCATAATTGTATCAATCTTATCATTCAAGGAAGAGGTTTCCTCAACAGAATTTACCTTCTTACCTTGTGGAGCTCTCTCGGTGTGCCATTCAGAATAATTTACCATCATGTTGTCGAGTAGCTTCGATGCGGCGCCCAATGTAAGGGACATAAAAGTGCCTCCAGCAGCTGAATCAAGTAGGTTTCTTGAAGAAAAATTCAGTCCTGCATAAAAAGTTTGGATAATCATCCAAGTAGTCAGTCCATGAGTGGGGCAATTCTTTATCATAGATTTCATTCTTTCCCAAGCTTGAGCAACATGTTCATTATCAAACTGAGTAAACTTCATAATATTGCTACGCAATGATATAATCTTAGCAGGAGGATAGTATCTACCAATAAAAGCATCCTTACACTTAGCCCATGAATCAATACTATTCTTAGTCAAAGACAGCAACCAATCTTTAGCTTTTCCTCTCAAAGAAAAAGGAAACAACTTGAGCTTAATAATATCACTATCAACATCCTTATATTTCTGCATCTCACATAGCTCAACAAAATTGTTGAGATGAGCTGCAGCATCTTCAGTACTAGCACCAGAAAATTGCTCTTTCATAACAAGGTTCAATAAAGCAGGCTTGATCTCATAAAAGGTGGTAGCAGGAACAGGTGGTGCAATAGGAGTGCAGATAAAATCACTATTGTTCGTGCTAGCAAAGTCACACAACTTGGTGTTTTCAGGATTGGCCATTTCAGCAAAACGAAAGTAAACAAGTAGAAACAACTACCAAGGATTCTAATTTTTTTTTTGGGTTTTTGATATAAAAAGCAATGCAGGTAAATAAATAAAGTAAAGCAAAACAAATAACAAAGTAAAGAATGTGTGTGCGAAGAACTCCCCTCGCAGAAGTCTTCTCTCTTTCCCGGCAACGGCGCCAGAAAAGAGGCTGCTACTCGGTGATGATGATGCCAGAAAAGAGCTGTGGCGTATAGTTGACGTGGGAGCAGTAAGTCCTTGTACGTGGTGATGACCAGCCCGTTGGGAACCCCAAGCGGAAGGTATGATGAGTGTAGCAACAAGTTTTCCCTCAGTTATGAAACCAAGGTTTATCGAACAGGAGAAGGGAGACGGTGACGACTGAAGGTGTTTGTGGAACCTCCACACACATAATCAAATACTTTGTTCCCAACTTGCGATGAGGTTGTCAATCTCACCGGTTTGCTTGAAACAAAGGTTATGAGCGTATCGAGTGGAAAACAGTAGTAAATGCGAGTAAAGTAAACAGTGCGGGAAAAGTAAACAGTTGATTGCAATATGATTAAAATAGGACCGGGGTCCACAGTTCACTAGTGGTGTCTCTCCATAGATAGAATAACATGCTGGGTAAACAAATTACAGTTGGGCAATTGATAGAATAGAGCTAACGTGATATGTCAAGAAGATCACTATGAGATTTACTCTGGGCATTACAACAAAATACATAGACCGTCATCCAACTGCATCTATGACTAATAATCCACCCCCGGGGATATCATCCGAACACCCTAGAAGTATTAAGTTGCGAACAACAGATAATTGCATTAAGCAAAGTGTGTAATGTAAACAAAGCATATGCCCTCGAGCATATGAATGTTGTTTTCTCCCTAGTAGCAACAGCACATCTACCACCTTAGAGGTTTCTGTCACTTCCCCAGGTGAAATAGAGACATGAACCCACTATCGAGCATAAATACCCCCTCTTGGAGTCACTAGCAACTACTCGGCCAAGATAGCTACTAACAACGGAGAGCATGCAAGATCATAAACAACATAGAGATAACATAAGATATAATTCAGCGCAGCGACTTAATCATAAACACCAATATTTATCGGATCCCAACAAACCAACATCATACAATTACATAACGATGATCTCAATCATGTAGGGCAGCTCATGAGATCTAAACATGAAGCACATGGTGGAGAAGACAACCATCTAGCTACTGCTATGGACCCATAGTCCAAGGTAGACTACTCACTCATCGCTCCGGAGGCAATCATGGCGATGAAGGAGACCTCCGGTGGTGATTCCCCTCTCCGGCAGGGTGCCGGGAAGAGCTTCTAGACCCTCCCGATCTTCGGGTCGATGGCGGCGGCGGATCGCGATGTATTCTGGAAAACTGATCGGGCCTTAGGTTTTTCTCGTCAGGGGGTATATGTAGGCGAAGGGGGGCTGTCAGAGGTGGAGCCACGTGCCCTCACACAGGGGTGGCACGACCAGGGGCCAGGCCGTGCCACCCCTGTGTGTGGGGGCCACGTGGCCCCCCTCTGTCAGGTCTTCGGATGTTTGGGAGCTCCCCGGTGAAATATGACTTCAGGAACTTGTTTCGTCCAATTCCGAGAATATTTCCTGTGTATCACTTCTGAAACACAAAAACAGCAGAAAACAGGAACTGGCACTGTGGCACTTCGTTAATAGGTTAGTTCCGGAAAATGTATAAAAATGCCACTAAGTGTAACGAAACAATAGGCAAATGGTGTAAAACAAAGCATGGAGCATCAAAAATTATAGATACGTTTGAGACATATCAGGCCACAGGGGCCCCACATGCATGGGTGGCGCGGCCAGGCCCTTGGCCATGCCGGGCCCGCGTGAGGGCACCTGGCCCCTCCTCTGACATCGCCCCTTCACCTATAAATACCCCCCCAACGAGAAAAACCTAAGAACCCGATCAGTTTTCCAGAACACATCGCGATCCGCCGCTGCCGTCGACCCAAAGATCGGGATGGTCCAGAAGCTCTTCCCAGCACCCTGCCGGAGAGGGGAATCTCCACCGGAGGTCTTCTTCATCACCATGCTTATCTCCAGAGCGATGAGTGAGTAGTCTACCTTGGACTATGGGTCCATAGCAGTAGCTAGATGGTTGTCTTCTCCACCATGTGCTTCATGTTTAGATCTCATGAGCTGCCCTACATGATTGAGATCACCGTTATGTAATTCTACATGTTTGGTTCGTTGGGATCCGATGAATATTGGTGTTTATGATTAAGTTGCTGTACTGAATTATATCTTTTGTTATCTCTATATTGTTTATGATCTTGCATGCTCTCCGTTGTTAGTAGCTATCTTGGCCGAGTAGTTGCTAGTGACTCCAAGAGGGGGTATTTATGCTCGATACTGGGTTCATGTCTCTATTTCACCTGGGGGAGTGACAGAAACCTCTAAGGTGGTAGATATGTTGTTGCTACTAGGGAGAAAACAACATTCATATGCTCAAGGGCATATGCTTTGTTTACATTACACACTTTGCTTAATGCAATTATCTGTTGTTTGCAACTTAATACTTGTGGAGTTCTCGGATCGATTCACCACAAGTGGATTATTAGTCATAGATACAGTTGGATGGCGGTCTATGTATTTTGTTGTAATGCCCAGAGTAAATCTCATAGTGATCTTCTTAACATATCATGTTATCTCTATTCTATCAATTGCCCAACTATAATTTGTTTACCCAGCATGTGCTATTTATCTATGGAGAGACACCACTAGTGAACTGTGGACCCTGGTCCTATTTACATTATATTGCTATCACCTATTTACTTTACTTGCACTATTTACTTTACTCGCATACTATATTGTTTTCCACTCGATGCGCTCATAACCTTTGTTTCAAGCAAACCGGTGAGATTGACAACCTCATCGCAAGTTGGGAATAAAGTATTTGGTTGTGTGTGTGCAGGTTCTGCATCACCTTCAGTCGTCATTGTCTCTCCTCTCCTGATCGATAAACCTTGGTATCTTAACTGAGGGAAAACTAGCCGCTACACTCATCATACCTTCCTCTTGGGGTTCCCAATGGGCTGGTCATTCACCACGCACAAGGACGTCTGCTCCCTCGTCAACTTGACACCATCAAACGCAGCACCCCGCATGCCTATAAAAGTAGCAGACCGGCGCAGGTTTAGGTTTTGACCTAATACCAAAAACTGTTTCAGTCCGCACCGTCTCTGTCTTTTGTAGTATTTTCTAGCTCTAGTTTGACTAGATCTTTAGCCTTTCTTCTTCCACCTCATGCACGTAGGCAAAGTCCTGTCTGTAGATACTCTCCACCATAAGCACCACGTCATCGTGCTGCTGATCCCATCTACTACTCCACCATACCTTGCTGGACCGAGGAGGAGGAGTCGTCGTTGTGCTGTACATGTGCAATGCTCAGAGGCGCCACCTGTTGTGGCACTTGGATCAGATCGGATCGCTAGGAGGAGAGCTGGTACGACTATGCCAACCACGTTCATGTGAATGTTTCCGCTGTGCGATCTACAAGGGTATGTAGATCTAATCTCTCTCGCTCATTGTTTTGCATCTCGTAGATCAGATCTTGGCTGTTTCTGTTCGTCTTCATAGAAAAAATTTGTTTTCTATGCTGCAAAACCCATCAGTAGTACCAGAGCGAGATCTATGCATAGATGTTTTACACGAGTAAAATGCATCCATGTTGTTACAGGCATTGATGTTTTCTGTTGCAAATCTCTATATTGTGTATTTCTTATGGCGCGGCATAGTGAGATCAAAGCAGTCCAGGCCAACTTTACGCGACCTCGTTCGCGAGATCGGCTCTGCACTTGACGTGTGGCTTATTCCACACATACGGCTGGTGGATGCCAGTTTCTCTCACTATAGTAGTCATAGGATTTACAATGGATGTTAGCAACCATAATATCACCGTTGTGGCTTTGCGTAGGTAAGAACCATTCTTAAGCGTAGCTCCCATAAGCCACGTAAAACATGCAATCAACAAATTAGAGGCGTCTAACTTGTTTTTGCAGGAAGTGTTTGTGATATGGTATTGCCACAAGATATGATGTGTATGATATATGTGATGTATGCAATTATCATGTTTTGTAATGTTTCACGACTTGCATGTCGATGAGTTCACAACCGGTAGGAGCCATATGGTTATCTTTATAATTTTGTATGACCTACGTGTCAACTTCTTATACGCCATGTAATAGCTTTACTTTATCGCTAAGTAGTTAGCAATAGTCGTGATTGCTATTCGTGATAGAGGCAATCATGGTGGACTGATGGAGATCATGCCGGTGCGCACATGATGGAGATCAATGTGCGAAGATTGGCTATACCATGTCACATATTGTATATGCATATGATGTTTATCTTTTATGCATCTTATTTTGCTTTGATCACGACGGTAGCATTATACGATGATCCCTCACACTTAATTTCAAGATAAAATGTATTCTCCCCTCATATGCACCATTGTGAAAGATCATTGTTTTGAAGCATCACGTGATGATCGGGTGCTATAAATTCTATGTTCACATACAACGGGTGCAAGCCAGTTTTTGCACACGCCAAAATACTTGGGTTAAACTTGATGAGCCTAGCATGTACAGACATAGCCTCGGAACACATGGGCCGAAAGGTCAAGCATGAGTCATATGGATGATATGATCAATATGTTGATGTTCACCATTAAAGCTACATATCTCACATGATGATCGGTCTTGGTGTAGTGATTTTTGGATCATGCTTCACTAAACAACTTCGAGGGATATTGAATTTAGTGGGAGTTCATTAGTAATTTGATTAACTTGAACTAATTATTATGAACTAAATCTTAGTGTATTTGCATAAGTCATTATAGTCATTGGCAACCGTTTTCCACCGACACTTAGTTTTAATTGAGTTAATAGAAC
Organism: Dactylis glomerata; assembly: GCA_007115705.1. Classification (NCBI taxonomy): domain Eukaryota; kingdom Viridiplantae; phylum Streptophyta; class Magnoliopsida; order Poales; family Poaceae; genus Dactylis; species Dactylis glomerata. Next base: position 186,196 of record QXEO01002092.1, read on the forward strand.
TATAGAATTCTGGATAATCACTTTTTAGACTAGTGCCATTTACTTAAAATATCAAGTTCAAACATTAAGTCCTATTGCAATTTTAGCAAACCTCACTGGCTCCATATGATTTAATAAGTTGTATTAATCAAAGAGCAATGATTCAAGTTGTATTGATCTTCAAAATTGTTTGAGAATCAAAGTGATCTTGGAGCTAAAAGAATTGTTTCAGAAATAAACAAGAGGTGAAAGATATTTGATATCCTAAACTTTGATTGTTTGCAAAGATGATTAAGTGTAATTTAGTAAAAGAACATATGCTCATACTGGATGAATATATGCGAAGATTGAAGATGCTAGGCGTCCAGATCACCCAACAGTTTGGGAGCTAATGTTATACATGCATTCATCCTTATGAGCTATAGTAGTTTCATCATGGAAGTTGTCATGATAAGATGGATGAAAAGGTATCTGCTAAATTGTTTTGCTATACTGAAAGATTACTAAAGAATGGAACCTGAAAGAATACTAATTATATGATGATGGTGATCCACATCAATGTGCAGAATCCAAGGTCATTAGTATTTGACTAACATCCTTTGGACCATGTGTCAAAATGATTGACACCACTTAATGTTGATAGATTCTTCTAAATAGAGAGGAAATGCTAAATAGGATCTGCAAAATGTTTGGTAGAAAAGGAAAAGACTGGAAATGTCTAGCTCAGGTATATAAAAGATATACATGTTATAGATGTATTCTTTGCTCGTTAATAATGTAATTCTTGGGTATTGGATACTAGATTGTTAGTATGAAATGTCATACAAAGCAACACAATACAAGAACTACAGTGGCCTAAATAACCAGCAAAAGAATGTGGTAATAATGCGCATTGAGAAACAAATAAAACTATTATTATGTTTCCGTTGGCATCAAACCTAGCCTTCAAGATTTGATAAGAACTTAATAATTGTTATTGTTTTGGTATTATGAGAGCAATGGTTGTTCAAATTATTACCGTCTTCCATAATCGATGGATGGATTATGATTATCTTGTTGGTGAAATAGACATTTATAACACCGATGCTAAAGGTCACAAGATAAAGAATTTCACTTATTTGAAACACCACCGTTTAAGTCATATTGGAAACAAAGACATGAAAGAAATTCTATATTGATAGATTTTTGAGTCATTTGATTTTGAATTGATTGACGCTTGTGAGACTTTTCCTAAAGATGATTAAACTCTGTTCATTGGCCATGGACAGAACAATCGACTAACTAAATGGAGATTGTACATGTTGATGTATGTAGTCCATTGCATGAACTCGATCATGGTGTATTTTCTATTTCATCAATGATGTATGGTATATCTACTTGGTGAGAAAGAAGTATGAAATGATTGAAACTGTTCAATTTATGAAGTGGAAATTGTAGTAACAAGAAAAAATTCAAGTTTTTATGATTGGATCATAAAGGAGAATATTTGAGTTATAAGTTTAGCAAAACATCTAAGAGTTAAGGAAATTGTTCCACAAACTTGCATCGTGATAAACACTGTATGAGTATGGAGTTTTCGATGGATGTAATCAAACCTTGTTTGACATGGTTAGATCAATGATGAAATAAAACTGCCAATATAATTTATGGATTATGCTTTATAGACTACCGCTTTTCACTGAATAGAGCACCATCATAATCCGCTTAAATGACACCATACCAGCTATAGTTGTCTTTTCTTGAATTTTGGTATGCAAGGCATATGTGTAAAATGTTTACAACCAAAATTGGATTAGTAAGTCTTTGTAGGTTATTCCAAAGAATGTTGATGGGTATTCCTTCTATTATGAACCCGAATTCATGGTGATTGTCGCTAAAAGAGGTGAATTTCTTATGAAGAAGTTTTCTCGCAAAAGGTTTACGTGGGAGGAAAATAAAACTTGATGAGTTATTGAACTTGAGCAAGATGATCAGAGTAGCATAACACTGAAAAATATTCTGGAAGCGGCAACTGCATTTATGGCTCACGCGTCTACAATGTGTTGTAGTCACGACATCAAAGTTTCTATTTAACTAAGTTGGTCATAATCAAATAGAAAGATTTGAGGACAAGATATTATTAGATAATAGTAACCAACATTATACAAAGAAGCGGTGATGGGCCCTGACTTTATCATATGGATTATTTTAGCAATAATTATATATTAAGATATGATAGTTGAATAAATAAAACAATGTTCCTCTATCGGAATGCACACCAAGGACATGTACCTAACACGACCTAATGGGTTTTGTTGATTCAAAGGTTGCTAGATATGTATGCAAACTTCTATGGTAGAAGTAAGCATATCAAAGTTGGAATCTTCAATGATGAAAATGTTAAAGAGTTAATTTCATCAAGATATTTAAAGATGCTTGTATTTACAAGAAAGTAAGTGGGAGTGCTAAGACATATTTCTAATGCTTTATGTAGACAATATATCATTTATTGGAAATTATGTGTTTTTCTTGATATTATTAAGATTTCATTAAAATTGGATTTTTGATGAAAGACTTAGGTAAAACCAGAATATTAAGCATCAATATCTATGTAGATAGATTGAGACACTAATATTATTTTGCTATAATACATAGATGAAATATTGAATTTGTTTAATATGGAAATAATAAGAACGGTTCTTATTGCATGGAAGAGGTTGGAGCAAGAATCAAGTGTTTTGACACTCGATGAGTGAAACCACAAGAATGACTTTATCAATCTTGTACACCATGATATGTCTATCTAGATATGTCCGATGCTCTAAAAGGTTACGAGTATTCATATGATGATTGTTGGACAACAGTAAAGATATTCTTATGTACTTTAGAAGAATTAAGAATATGTTCTGTATGCAAAAGTGACAAATGGTTCATTGCAATGTATTACATTGGCTTTGTCACATATACAGGCAAAATTTTATCTCAATTTTAAGCTATTTGTTTTAAGTTAGAAGGTGGCACAATAAGATGGAAAAATGTTCCATGATGATTTGGATGAGTTTCAATATTAACATTGTGGCGGACACTGCAACGAGGGCTAAGTATATAATCGCTCTAGAAGCGGCAAGAGAACTAGGTGTAGTTCCAAGTGTGCTAGTACTATGTAGCTCTATTGTATGACAATAGTGATAATATAGTCTCGACCAAGAAACAAAGGTCTCACCATAAGACCAAATTTATATGATGCCATCTCATAGAAGATGAGTAATGCGTGCTGACGCAAAAGATATGCAAATACAAATGGACCTGAAAGTGTCAGACCCATAGATAAGGTTTACCACGTGCAACACGTATGAGTAATACTGGAATGCCATAAGTGTTAAAGGCGCAAGTATGACTAGATTATTGACTCTAGTGCAAGTGGGAGACTGAAATAAATATGCCCTAGAGGTAATAATAATATTGTTATTATCATATTTCATGTTTATGATAATATTTATATTCCATGCTAGAATTGTATTAAGCGGAAACATTAATACTTGTGTGGTTTATGAACAACACCGTGTCCTTAGTATGCCTCTACTAGACTAGCTCATTGATTAATGATGGTTAAGGTTTTCTAACCATAGACATGAGTTGTCAATTAATAATGAGGTCATATCATTAGGAAAATGATGTGATAGACATACCCAAATTAAGCATAGCAATTAGATCGTGTCATTGTGTTCACAATTATGTAGTTTTTCCTATGTCAGTATCATATTCCTTAGACCATAAGATAATGCCACTTCCTGGTACCGGAAGAGAGCTTTGAGGTCATCAAACGTCATCCTATGAGAGGGTGATCATAAAGGTGTCTCTTAGGTAATTGGAAAGTACTTGTTGGGTTGCATGTATCGAGATAGGATTTGTCCCTCTCATATCGGAGAGATATACTCTGGGCCCACTTGGTAATTGTGACGCCCCAAAACCGGCACCTTGCGTATCGTAGCGATCACGCCACAACACGCACGGTGTCGCTTTGGAAACGCCCACCAGGCATAATGTGCACATCGAAACATACACATTATGCGGGTGGAATCGAGTAGCAACAGTTACACAAGTTCACGATGGAACCCGCAAAAGAATATATAATATAACCACGAAGACTCCACGAGTCAAGAATCCAAATATACATACAAAAGATCCAAATCATACATAAAACCAAATAGCATCCGAGTACGGACAAGAATACAAATGGGCCTAAGAGGCCTGAAGATAAACGATGGCGTCCAAAACCCTGCCCAGGCCAAGCCGGAAGGGTAACCTTGCTAACGTCGTCGCTCCCATACCTGTGAACAATCGTCGGGCCAAAGGTTGCCGAACAAGGAGGGAGAAAGAGAAAAGGAAAAAAAACGAGGGTGAGTACCGAGGCACGTACTCACGAGACTGGAATTCAGCTGTGCTCGCCTACAGGCTATATGGTGGACTTAGCGGCAACAAAAGACTTTACTACAGAGACACTACAACTTCCGTCTAAACAGACAAGATAAGAGAGCGCATAAAAGAACCAATTAGAAACTAACACCAAACATAACCCAGCCGATGAATCACCTTATCGCGCCCACACGAAGAAGCAATATCAAAGGCACTCACTCAGTTATCAAGTTTTAATGCAGGTTTATTGTTGTAGTTGTGCTAGCTTACTACACAAGTTTATTAGTATTGAAATAGCAGGTGCAAGTTGTTCTATGATCGAGTAGTACAGCTCCAAGTCGTCCATAACCGCGGACACGGCTTTTCGAAAAGATTTAACCCTGCAGGGGTGCCCAAATGTACCCATACGCTCGAACAATCCTTCAGGCAAATCTCGCACCCTTAATAAAAACAGGTGCGCCATTAGGATAGTCACGACTCGCACTCTCCTTCACTACAAACAAGTCCAGAAAGCCACCTAACTAAGTTGAACCCGTATCGAGAGTCCGGCCGAATCTCCGAGACAGACCTAGTAGTTTGAGTCTACGGCTAGGTCGAATTCCTAGGAGATGTTCTTTGGTTTAGAGCCACAAATGGGATAACCAAAGACTCAGTGCTCTTTTGGAAATCGCTTAGCAAACGTACCCCACCTGTACGAGCGTGCACGGAAGCAAAACGGGGCTACAAGGCACAACGGCTTCCCCAAGGGTAAAATACAGTAGTGGTAAATAAGAGATAGTGTGCACGCCCGCAAATTTAAAGAACCAAATGGAAACACCGCGAACTAGTTGTGGCCACTAGACAAGTATGTAGATTCCGGCAGTGATCGAGGGGAGGCCCGTAAACGTACCCACGTATGATTAGAGCGCTCAGTCTCAGAACAGTTCATGCGATCTCGGGGTCCTAGGGGACACAAGTGAGCCGTCGGAAAACTGGCAAAATGACTCACCGATGCCTCTGCTTAATTCAATTTTAAGTATTAACAATAAAGTAAGCCATGATTATTTCCAACAACATGTATCCATAAAGTAGAGCATGTGATAACTTCCCAACCCAATAAGATAAAACAACTCCAACAACCTGAAGATGCCTACGACTCGCAAGGCCAACTCAAACAACAAGCACATGGGTAATGGGATGTATGGAAGGTGCTATGGCTTTGCTTTGGATAATAGGTGGATAGGACACATGACTCGAACAAAGCATCGCGATACAAGGCTAGAATATAGAGCTAGCGAGAGCAAAAGTATTAAATGGGTAGAGAGAAAAGGGCTCGCCTGAAAAGATGGTCAAAGAACACCCGAAGAACTTGTCGTTGCTCACATCACCACGAAGCGTCCTATCCGGGAAGAAGCAAATCGCTACAACAAACAACGGATGCAACACTTACTACTACGGCAAAAGAATCGGCATGATCATATGAATGCATGCATGTCATGGCAATTATGATGCAATGCAACTTAGCAAAATTAAGCGGAATCGGAATCCCGGCACACATAGATATGGTTCAAGTTGTTTTACTACACGGCAAAATTAATTGTTGATTAGCATGGCAAAGACAAGATATAGGTGATCTACACAAAATTAAATGAAGTGGGGAGACCATATTTGGCTTATCCCAATTACTCCATATGTTATGTATTAAGTGAGATACAAAATACCACGTCATGACATGATGTGAGATGCAAACAGGTATATGGATGGTATATTCAGATTCTATGCATTTTTCTGATAAACTTTCATATAAAATACTTTGTATTTCGAGTTACGGTTTGAAAGATATAGATTAAACAAGATTTGCATATTTGCAGGGATTTTAGAAATCAGAGGAAAAAAAAAACTGCACGGGCTGAAACTGGTTCAGACCTGAGGCGACGGATAGTAGCTATCGCACACCAGCGACGGATGAGATCAGAGCTTCTGGGCCGAGGCCCATCGATGCGAGATCTGTGCCAAAAAAAGAAAAAGGTTGGGATTAATCCCGAATCATAGGGATCGAACTTGGGATCTCTCGATCGAGGACAAAGGAACGAACCGCTCGGGCTAAGAGGAGATCACGTCTATCCTGAGAACGCACCCTACTTGACCTTAACCGGTAACGGGAGCTGGGGCCTGGGCGCCATTACTGCGAGGAAGAACTCGAGCACGGATCCGGCGTTTGAGACCGGAACGGGGCAAGCGGAAGGGGCAGAAGACGCGCGCCGGGGCGGGGAACCAATTCCATGCGGCGGAGGGGGCTGGGAGCCATCGGGAGGCGCCGGCGACGATGACCTGCGGAGAACAATGGCGGTCAACGCCGGTAGAACGCTGCAAAGCGGGAAAGAGGCGAAGGAGAGGTCCAGGAGGATGATGCGCTCACCAGGAAGTCGGAGAGCACGTCGTCAAGGGCGATGAAGGTCTGCAGACACCGGAATACTGGATGGCTCGCGGCGGCCGGAGGTGATACTGTGTCGTTGAGCTTCTGGCTACGGTGGTTCTCTGCTACTCGTGGAGAGGAAGAAGAAAAGGAGGGGGAAAAGAGAGCGGCGGCAGAGAGGAGGGAGAGGCTAGGGTTTGCAGGGACTCCGGTTGGGGAATAAAAGGAGGGGAAAAGTGAGGAGGAAGGAGGGATTGGAGCCTGTCCAAGAAGAAAAAGGTGGAGCACGCCTCTTGCGTGACTGCGTCCAGGAAGATGACAAAGAGGAACCAGGATGGCGTTCGGTGGTCGCTCTTGCTGCTCTTCGTGGAGGGGAAGAAAAGAATCCAAGGGGAAAAAGGGCTCGCACGGAGGGGTCACGCGCTCGGCGTGGTGGCTCCAGGGAAAAGGAGGAGATAGCGAGCAGGTGATGTTGACAGGGAGCTCACGCTCCTCGCGTGCTTGCTCTCAGAAGAAGACACACAGGGGACGTGGAGTTAGAGTTGAGATAGGCCAGAAGTCTGGCTGCAACCTTTGCCAAGATTCTTTGCAAAATTTGAATTGGAAGCAAGGTTAGAATAGAATTAAAACAAGGTTTGAAACAAGTCAGATTTGAAACGTTAGGATTTATTTTACATCTGATTTTAAATAAACAATTCGAACATTTTTATTAACATACTTTTGGAGGTTACCAAAATAAAGAATATAAGGGGAAGGTTATTATAAAACCACACAATTCAAAATAAAATAGATTTTATTCCAAATAATTTTAAGTTTTAATAAAAACATGCAAGGGTGATTGATGCATGATGATGCAAGACGTCACGATGACACGAAAAAGAAAAGAACAAACAATTCTAATAAGGGGAATTTTTCCGGGTCGTTACAATCGACACCACTAACAAGGGATCTCGCCCCGAGATCCACGTCAAGACGGGGAGGAGTTGGGTAAACTATCGAATCTTCTTGTGCCAAGTTGAACTCCACGACACCACTAACAAGAGGTTTCTTCTCGACACCACCAACAAGGGATTCTTGCTCACGTTGACAACGATGAACTTCCGAAGAACGATCCTATTAGGATAAAAGCAAGAGATCGTCCACCCACGTAGGAACCTAAACTCGAAGAAGCAGATAAGAGAGAGAACACAAAACTCGCAAAGATAAGAGGAGAGAAGCATAGAAGGTAAGGAGAAAAATGCAGAGCTACTTAGAACTATCCAACAAATTTTTAGTAAAAATAGTTTTGACACTAGACACAACAACGTCCGTTGGCAAGGTTATCCTACAGGCAGACTAGACCCGTGGGTATCGACAAAACCTGGCTCTGATACCACTTGTGACGCCCCAAAACCGGCACCTTGCGTATCGTAGCGATCACGCCACAACACGCACGGTGTCGCTTTGGAAACGCCCACCAGGCATAATGTGCACATCGAAACATACACATTATGCGGGTGGAATCGAGTAGCAACAGTTACACAAGTTCACGATGGAACCCGCAAAAGAATATATAATATAACCACGAAGACTCCACGAGTCAAGAATCCAAATATACATACAAAAGATCCAAATCATACATAAAACCAAATAGCATCCGAGTACGGACAAGAATACAAATGGGCCTAAGAGGCCTGAAGATAAACGATGGCGTCCAAAACCCTGCCCAGGCCAAGCCGGAAGGGTAACCTTGCTAACGTCGTCGCTCCCATACCTGTGAACAATCGTCGGGCCAAAGGTTGCCAAACAAGGAGGGAGAAAGAGAAAAGGAAAAAAAAACGAGGGTGAGTACCGAGGCACGTACTCGCGAGACTGGAATTCAGCTGTGCTCGCCTACAGGCTATATGGTGGACTTAGCGGCAACAAAAGACTTTACTACAGAGACACTACAACTTCCGTCTAAACAGACAAGATAACAGAGGGCATAAAAGAACCAGTTAGAAACTAACACCAAACATAACCCAGCCGATGAATCACCTTATCGCGCCCACACGAAGAAGCAATATCAAAGGCACTCACTCAGTTATCAAGTTTTAATGCAGGTTTATTGTTGTAGTTGTGCTAGCTTACTACACAAGTTTATTAGTATTGAAATAGCAGGTGCAAGTTGTTCTATGATCGAGTAGTACAGCTCCAAGTCGTCCATAACCGCGGACACGGCTTTTCGAAAAGATTTAACCCTGCAGGGGTGCCCAAATGTACCCATACGCTCGAACAATCCTTCAGGCAAATCTCGCACCCTTAATAAAAATAGGTGCGCCATTAGGATAGTCACGACTCGCACTCTCCTTCACTACAAACAAGTCCAGAAAGCCACCTAACTAAGTTGAACCCGTATCGAGAGTCCGACCGAATCTCCGAGACGGACCTAGTAGTTTGAGTCTACGGCTAGGTCGAATTCCTAGGAGATGTTCTTTGGTTCAGAGCCACAAATGGGATAACCAAAGACTCAGTGCTCTTTTGGAAATCGCTTAGCAAACGTACCCCACCTGTACGAGCGTGCACGGAAGCAAAACGGGGCTACAAGGCACAACGGCTTCCCCAAGGGTAAAATACAGTAGTGGTAAATAAGAGATAGTGTGCACGCCCGCAAATTTAAAGAACCAAATGGAAACACCGCGAACTAGTTGTGGCCACTAGACAAGTATGTAGATTCCGGCAGTGATCGAGGGGAGGCCCGTAAACGTACCCACGTATGATTAGAGCGCTCAGTCTCAGAACAGTTCATGCGATCTCGGGGTCCTAGGGGACACAAGTGAGCCGTCGGAAAACTGGCAAAATGACTCACCGATGCCTCTGCTTAATTCAATTTTAAGTATTAACAATAAAGTAAGCCATGATTATTTCCAACAACATGTATCCATAAAGTAGAGCATGTGATAACTTCCCAACCCAATAAGATAAAACAACTCCAACAATCTGAAGATGCCTACGACTCGCAAGGCCAACTCAAACAACAAGCACATGGGTAATGGGATGTATGGAAGGTGCTATGGCTTTGCTTTGGATAATAGGTGGATAGGACACATGACTCGAACAAAGCATCGCGATACAAGGCTAGAATATAGAGCTAGCGAGAGCAAAAGTATTAAATGGGTAGAGAGAAAAGGGCTCGCCTGAAAAGATGGTCAAAGAACACCCGAAGAACTTGTCGTTGCTCACATCACCACGAAGCGTCCTATCCGGGAAGAAGCAAATCGCTACAACAAACAACGGATGCAACACTTACTACTACGGCAAAAGAATCGGCATGATCATATGAATGCATGCATGTCATGGCAATTATGATGCAATGCAACTTAGCAAAATTAAGCGGAATCGGAATCCCGGCACACATAGATATGGTTCAAGTTGTTTTACTACACGGCAAAATTAATTGTTGATTAGCATGGCAAAGACAAGATAGGTGATCTACACAAAATTAAATGAAGTGGGGAGACCATATTTGGCTTATCCCAATTACTCCATATGTTATGTATTAAGTGAGATACAAAATACCACGTCATGACATGATGTGAGATGCAAACAGGTATATGGATGGTATATTCAGATTCTATGCATTTTTCTGATAAACTTTCATATAAAATACTTTGTATTTCGAGTTACGGTTTGAAAGATATAGATTAAACAAGATTTGCATATTTGCAGGGATTTTAGAAATCAGAGGAAAAAAAAAACTGCACGGGCTGAAACTGGTTCAGACCTGAGGCGACGGATAGTAGCTATCGCACACCAGCGACGGATGAGATCAGAGCTTCTGGGCCGAGGCCCATCGATGCGAGATCTGTGCCAAAAAAAGAAAAAGGTTGGGATTAATCCCGAATCATAGGGATCGAACTTGGGATCTCTCGATCGAGGACAAAGGAACGAACCGCTCGGGCTAAGAGGAGATCACGTCTATCCTGAGAACGCGCCCTACTTGACCTTAACCGGTAACGGGAGCTGGGGCCTGGGCGCCATTACTGCGAGGAAGAACTCGAGCACGGATCCGGCGTTTGAGACCGGAACGGGGCAAGCGGAAGGGGCAGAAGACGCGCGCCGGGGCGGGGAACCAATTCCATGCGGCGGAGGGGGCTGGGAGCCATCGGGAGGCGCCGGCGACGATGACCTGCGGAGAACAATGGCGGTCAACGCCGGTAGAACGCTGCAAAGCGGGAAAGAGGCGAAGGAGAGGTCCAGGAGGATGATGCGCTCACCAGGAAGTCGGAGAGCACGTCGTCAAGGGCGATGAAGGTCTGCAGACACCGGAATACTGGATGGCTCGCGGCGGCCGGAGGTGATACTGTGTCGTTGAGCTTCTGGCTACGGTGGTTCTCTGCTACTCGTGGAGAGGAAGAAGAAAAGGAGGGGGAAAAGAGAGCGGCGGCAGAGAGGAGGGAGAGGCTAGGGTTTGCAGGGACTCCGGTTGGGGAATAAAAGGAGGGGAAAAGTGAGGAGGAAGGAGGGATTGGAGCCTGTCCAAGAAGAAAAAGGTGGAGCACGCCTCTTGCGTGACTGCGTCCAGGAAGATGACAAAGAGGAACCAGGATGGCGTTCGGTGGTCGCTCTTGCTGCTCTTCGTGGAGGGGAAGAAAAGAATCCAAGGGGAAAAAGGGCTCGCACGGAGGGGTCACGCGCTCGGCGTGGTGGCTCCAGGGAAAAGGAGGAGATAGCGAGCAGGTGATGTTGACAGGGAGCTCACGCTCCTCGCGTGCTTGCTCTCAGAAGAAGACACACAGGGGACGTGGAGTTAGAGTTGAGATAGGCCAGAAGTCTGGCTGCAACCTTTGCCAAGATTCTTTGCAAAATTTGAATTGGAAGCAAGGTTAGAATAGAATTAAAACAAGGTTTGAAACAAGTCAGATTTGAAACGTTAGGATTTATTTTACATCTGATTTTAAATAAACAATTCGAACATTTTTATTAACATACTTTTGGAGGTTACCAAAATAAAGAATATAAGGGGAAGGTTATTATAAAACCACACAATTCAAAATAAAATAGATTTTATTCCAAATAATTTTAAGTTTTAATAAAAACATGCAAGGGTGATTGATGCATGATGATGCAAGACGTCACGATGACACGAAAAAGAAAAGAACAAACAATTCTAATAAGGGGAATTTTTCCGGGTCGTTACAGTAATCAATATCATACACCATTTGCAAACACGTGATTAATGAGTTTAATCACAGGGTGATATTGGATTGCGGAACAAGTAAAGAGTACTTGATGTGAATGAGATTGAACTAGGTATGGCGATGCCGATGATCGAATCTCGGGTAAGTAAAATATCACGAGACAAAAGAATTTGTATACGGGATTAATTGAATCCTGATATCGTGGTTCACCGATAATGATCTTCATTGAATATGTGGGAGTCAATATGGATTTTCAGATCCCGCTATTGATTATTGATGGTGATCATGTCCACACATTCTCGAATCCGTAGGGTCACACACTTAACGCTCATCGACGCTAGGATAGTTTGGGATTTATGGAAAGTGTTTCAGAGAGTTACAGAATTGTTCTGAAAAGAGATTAATGATTTATTAATTAATTGAATTAATAATTATTAATACATATATTTATTTACTAGAAATAAATAAGGGCTAAAAGTAGTCCATAAGTAGTATTGTTAACGGGCTAGTTTTGTAGTCCATTTAGACAAACTACTAAAAAGTTAAAAAGAAAAGGCAAAGAAAAGAAAAGAAAAAAATGGCAAAGGAAGGGCGAGCTGGCCAGGGATCCTGGCTCAGCGTCGCTAGCCGATCGGGGCCTCGGCCATGCATTGGCCTTTGACTCATACGATGGGTCATGCCATAGGCGTTCTTGGCTTTGGGCTGTTTTTCAGCCATGCAACATGCAGGCCGTCAGACGACAGCGCAGCACCGCGTGTGAGGAGGACGAGGATTGCCTCGATGCGTTGTTGCTTGCGTTTGATGCAATATTTGTTTGTTGATTGGTCAAGTAAACGCAGATGTGCATCATAAGTTTTGTTGTGCCCCGCACACCTATAAAAGAAGCAGACCACCGTAGGTTTAGGTTTTGACCTAATACCAAAAACTGTTTCAGCCGGCACCGTCTCTGTTTTTTGTAGTATTTTCTAGCTCTAGTTTGACTAGATCTTTAGCCTTTCTTCTTCCACCTCGCGTGCATAGGCGAAGCCCTGCCTGTAGATACTCTCCACCATAAGCACCACTTCGTCATGCTGCTGATCCCATTTACTACTCCACCATACCTTGCTGGACCGAGGAGGAGGAGGAGTCGTTGTGCTGTACGTGTGCAACGCTCAGAGGCGCCACCCGTTGTGGCGCTTGGATCGGATTGGATCGCGAGGAGGAGACGCTGGTATGACTACGTCGACCACGTTCATGTGAATGTTTCTACTGTACAATCTATAAGGGTATATAGATCTAATCTCTCTCGCTCATTGTTTTGCATCTCGTAGATCAGATCTTGGCTGTTTCTGTTCGTCTTCGTAGGAAAATTTTGTTTTCCATGCTGCGAAACCCATCACTTTAGTGGGAGCCGTAGCTACTCCAAGTTGTGGTGTGATGTCTATACATGCATCTGTTCTTATAGATAGTGTTGGGCCTCCAAGTGCAGAGGTTTGTAGAGCAGCAACAAGTTTCCCTTAAGTAGATCACCCAAGGTTTATCGAACTCAGGGAGGAAGAGGTCAAAGCTATCCCTCTCAAACAACTCTGCAATTATGATATAGAAAGTCTCTTATGTCCCCAACACACCCAATACACTTGTCAGATGTATAGGTGCACTTGTTCGGTGAAGAGATAGTGAAATACAAGTAGTAGTGATGATTATAAGTAGTAACTGTAATATGAAATAAGTATCGCTGCGAGCAAACATGTAACAAAACTGAAAGGAAACGATGTGTAATGCTTGAAAACAAGGCCTAGGGATCATACTTTCACTAGTGGAGACACTCAATAAATATAACATAATTGAACTAATAGATACTATCATCAATATGCAACTCAAAATAATTCTTCAATGGAAAACAAACACTAATCATGCGTAGGGCTACGAAGCACTCCTCAAAGTCCATATATACCCAAACTAGATTATCCCACACTATCACCATGAACGCACTAGATGGTTCCAACAAACACCAACAATTCATAGAGACATTAACCAAAAAGATACACATGATGCGCACACTAGTCACCTTCACACCATGCTACAAGGTATCTCCGGAGATTACAAATATAAAGCACGGGAGTAGCATAATATCTAAATAATAATATCTACCAATTCAACTAGATACAAAGCTCACGATCACATAAAGATCACATCATGGGAGAGAGAGGTGAACCACATAGCTACCGGTAGAGCCCTCAACCTCCGGGGAGAACTACTCCCTCCTCATCATAGGAGACAACAAGGTTGATGGAGATGGCGGTGAGGTTGATGGAGATGGCAGAGACAGCGATGGAGACCGATGGAGATGGCCCCAGGGGCACTTCCCCGTCCCGGCAGGGTGCCGAAACAGAGACTTCTGTCCCCCGAAATTTGTCAACAGCAGCGGCGGAGCTGCGGAACTCTTTCTAGAAATTTACCGATTCCTTTAGGGTTTTCCGTCGGGAGGCCTCTTATAGGCAAAGGGGCGTCGTCAAGAGTGGACCAGGGGCTCCTCACCACAGGTGGGCGTGGCCAGGGCTGGGCCGCGCCTCCTCATGGTGTGGCCAGCCTCTGGCCCTTCTTCGGCTCTCGTTCAGTCCTTGTCCTTCGTCCGGAAAAAATAAGACTTCTGGAACTTGTTTCGTCCAATTTCAAGAATATTTCCTGTGTAGCTTTTCTGAAACACAAAAACAGTAGAAAATAGGGAACTGGCACTGTGGTATCTTGTCAATAGGTTAGTTCCGGAAATTGCATAAAAATGCCATGAAGTGTAACGAAACACAAGGCAAATGGTGTAAAAACAAACATGGAGCATCAAAAATTATAGATACGTTTGAGACATATCGGCATCCCCAAGCTTAACTCCTGCTCGTCCTCGAGTAGATAAGTGATAACAAAACAATAATTTTTGAGGTGACATGCACCATCATAATTTGATCAACAAGGTAGAGCATTGAGTGTTGAGATCAAAGAACTTAAAACATGGGCATGAAAGACATAATCTTGATAGAAGAAACTTAGCAACCATGTTATAACATGAAAAGAAACACAAAGGAAAGATCATGAAAATGAAACAATGAAAGTCACGTGTGCGTTTCAACCATATGAAAACATAGCAAATGGTTTTCAGCATGTCCCTTGATGCGACCGAGTTGATGAAGTAAATAACTGGCCCGTTGGGAACCCCAAGAGGAAGGTGTGATGAATATAGCAGTAAGGTTTTTTCCTCAGTTAAGAAACCAAGGTTTATCATTTAGGAGAAGAGCAGACAATTATGACTAAAGGTGATGCTTGCTAGTTTGCGATAGGTTTAGACAATTTATATATGGTGCCTCGTCTAAGCTTTGCTTGCTAGCTACAATGCGGAACCTGCACACAACACAACCAAATACTTTGTTCCTAACTTGCGATGAGGTTGTCAATCTCACCGATTTGCTTGAAACAAAGGGTATGAGCGTATCGAGTGGAAAATGATAATAGTATGCGAGTAAAGTAAATAATACGAGTAAAGTAAACATGTGATAGCAATATGATGGAAATAGGACCGGGGTCCACAGTTCACTAGTGGTGTCTCTCCATAAGATAAATAACACATGCTGGGTAAACAAATTACAGTTGGGTAATTGATACAATAAAGATAACATGATATGTCAAGAAGATCACTATGAGATTTACTCTGGGCATTACAACAAAATACATAGACCGCCATCCAACTGCATCTATGACTAATAATCCACTCACGGGGATATCGTCCGAACACCCTATGAGTATTAAGTTGTGAATAACAGATAATTGCATTAAGCAAAGTGTGTAATGTAAACATAGCATATGCCCTTGAGCATAGGAATGTTGTTTTCTCCCTAGTAGTAATAGCACATCTACAACCTTAGGAGTTTTTGTCACTCCCTCAGATTAAATAGAGGCATGAACCCACTATCGAGCATAAATACCCCCTCTTGGAGTCACTAGCAACTACTCGGCCAAGATAGCTACTAACAACGGAGAGCATGCAAGATCATAAACAACATAGAGATAACATAAGATATATTTAGGTATAGCAACTCAATCATAACACCAATATTCATCGGATCCCAACAAACCAAACATGTAGAATTACATAACGGTGATCTCAATCATGTAGGGCAGCTCATGAGATCTAAACATGAAGCACATGGTGGAGAAGATAACCATCTAGCTACTACTATGGACACATAGTCAAAGGTAGACTACTCACTCATCGCTCTGGAGGCAAGCATGGCGATGAAGAAGACCTTCGGTGGTGATTCCCCTCTCCGGCAGGGTGCGGGAAGAGCTTCTGGACCCTCCCGATCTCGGGTCGACGACGGCGGTGGATCGCGATGTGTTTCTAGAAAATTGATCGGGTACTTAGGTTTTTCCCATTGGGGGGTCTTTATAGGCGAAGGGGTGATGTCAGAGGTGGCCCCAGGCCCCCTCACACCATGGTGGCGCGGCCAGGGCCTAGGCCGCACCAGCCTGGTGTGAGCCCGGCCTGTGGCCCCTCTCCTACTCCTCTTTGGATCCCTGGAAGCTCCCAAACAAAATAAGACTTCAGGAACTTGTTTCATCCAATTCTGAGAATATTTCCTGTGTATCACTTCTAAAACACAAAAACAGCAAAAAATAGGGAACTGGCACTATGGCGACTTGTTAATAGGTTAGTTTCAGAAAATGCATAAAAGTGTTACGAAGTGTAATGAAACAGTAGGCAAATGGTGTAAAAACAAGCATGGAGCATCAAAAATTATAGATATGTTTGAGATGTATCAAGCATCCCCAAGCTTAACTCCTGCTCATCCTCGAGTAGGTAAGTGATAACAAAAGAATAATTTTTGAGGTGACATGCACCTACACAATCTTGATCATATATGTAAGCATTTATGAGCTGGGATCATAAGAACTTAAAACATGGGCATGAATATATAATCTTAACAATAAGAAACTTAGCAACCATGTTGTAAACATGCAAATAAACACAAATAAAAGATCATGAAAATGAAACAATGAAAGTCAAACGTGTGTTCAAATCATAAGGAAAAACATACAAATGGTTTTCAGCTTGTCCTTCATAGAGAGCAAAACATAAATGCATAGGACACCTTCAAGTTTAAGAGGACGACTAGATACAAATAATTTTAGAACAAGTGAAACCAACAATATGAATCAATCAATGAAAACTTTGGGATAGTGCACATTATACTCAGAATGACAACTATGCTCTCTTAATGGTGCATAAAGATAGAAGGTGGTGACTCAACATAAAAGTAAGAAAGGTCCTTCGCGGAGGGAAGCAGTGATTAAACATGTGCTAGAGCTTTTCATTTATAAAACAGAGAGATAAAACTTGAGTTTTGAGAGGTGGTTGCTTTTGTCAATGACTAGCAATAGGGTTCTTACTATCTTCTATACAAAAATGAAGCAAGTTTTCGAGAGAGAGATTGACACTTTTGTGCTCTTTTATAAAGCTTGGCACTCCTCCCCACCTTTTTTCCTTTCTCAAACCATGGCTAACCGATTCTATCGGGTGCCCACCAACATTCACATACCATGGAGGAGTGCCTTTTTCTTTTCTTTTTTCTCTTTTTTTTGGAATAAGCAATATGGAAGATAGCAAATCCGACCACTACGTCCCCATGAGCTGAAAATAGTGTCACAAAACGAGAAGTGTTTTGAAGGTTTTTTCAAAGGTAGCACATGAAAATTTACTTGGAATGGCTTACAAATACCATACATAGGAATTTATAGTGGACACAATGGAAAACTTGGTTTTTAGGGAGTTGGATGCACGAGTAGAGCTCATACTCAGTACAAGGCGAGGGCAAGCAAAAGACTGGGAGCGACCGACTAAGAGAGCAATAATGGCCATAATCATGCAAAGCGACAAAGCAACATTAAAAGAAGCATAAGATGGCATCAAAAGTCAAAAACTAAATGATCATGAAGGCTATTGGCAACTTTGGATGAGTCTAACATGTGTGAGCATGCGCCAAGTCAACCCAAATAAAGCATCAAGAAGAAAACCAAAATAATGCTTCCAAACAATAAAAACAACACATGATTTTTTTCAAAGGCTCATTAAGCAATCTTAGTTATTTGAGACAAGTCATGCTACTGCAAAACCACTAAGCATACCATCAAAAAGACATCAAGCATAACATGAAAAAGCCTAAGCCGCAGTTTACACAAGCTCCTTCTTGTACCACTATTTTGCATAAAGCTTTTCCTCTTTTCCAACACCATTTGAAACTTTTATAAACACCTCTTTTGATGAATACCAATAAATATCAGAGGAAAAAATACACCTTGATAAACAAATATAAGAATATCTGAACACAAATCAAGGCAAAAACAAAAACCAAAAGCAGTAGCGGAAAAAGAAGAACACTCGATGAACGATAAGAGTGAAAATGGAGTGTTCTTTGCAAATGAAAATGAGTACATCTCCTCCAAAGGAAATTTGTTGGGGTCCAACCATTTATTGCAGCAAACAAAACAAACTAACTAAGAAAACTAAAACAACTGACACTCCAAGAAAAACACATAGTGCATGAAGCAATAAAAATATAGTGTTTTGAAAGGCGACCTAATTTTTGCCAATGAAGAAGGGGTGCCTCGGGGGCATCCCCAAGCTTTGACACTTGTACTTCTTGGATATTTCTTGGGGTGATGCATGGGCATCCCCAAGTTTGAGATTTTGTCCATTCTTCAACTCATCTTATCATTCTCCAATCCCTACACTTGAAAACTTCCTTCATACAAAACTAAACACAAATCTATTAGCAACATTAGTGTAGCATAACATATAATCAACCTCTTTTTGCTTCAGGTTTCAACCCAAAACCACCACATATATAGCAAATACTACTGTAGCAACTTCCCCAAAAGTTTCGTGATCAAAAGAACTCGCAAGAAAGCAATAAAGCGCCATCACAAATATTGGCAAAAATCTATCAAAATAGAACAGCTGATAAATGTCGAATTTTTGAGGGATTTTCTATTGCTCAAATCAAAAAGTGTTCAACTAACAAAAGTTTGGATATAACCTGGGGCATATGCTCTAAAAATCGCAGGTCCAAAAGATATACAGAGAATTTATAAAAATTTTTACGGTGCAGCACCAAAAACAGTTTCAGGACAGCAACATCCCTAAATCTTTACCTCACTTGAATTAGAGGCTTCTCTTGGCACAAAAACAAAATAAACAAGATAAGGAGCAGTTATTATAGTAGTAATGACTTCCAAGCCTCAAATAAAAGAAAAAGTACTGAAAAGAAAATATTGGGTTATCTCCCAAGAGTGCTTTTCTTTAACGCCTTTGAGCTAGGCGCAGAAAATTGCGAAGATGCTCACATAAGAAATATGAATGGAAGCCAAAAAAAAGCATCAAGGAGCAAATATAAAATACATTTAAGTCTAACCCACTTCCTATGCATAGGAATCTTGTAAGAAAATAGATCAAAGAAGCGCATAGCCACAAGTATGGGTAGATAAAACAAGAGCAACTTCGGAACTTTCAATATAAAGAGAGGTGTTTTAGTAACATGAGAATTCCAACAACCATATTTTCCTCTCTTATAATAATTTTTAGTAGCATCATGAACAAAATCAACAATATAAATATCACACTCACCCTCCTTTGTTAAGCATGGAGGACGATCAAATAAGGTATTAGTTAAAGAGTTATTCTTATTGGGAGGTAGACATGGGTAGCTTCATTCTTCCTCCTCTTGATCATCACTCTCCTCCTCTTTTTCATCCAATGAGCTTCCAGTTTCAGCAATTTCTTCTTCCATAGGCTCCTTCAAGGCATTAGTCTCTTCCGTTGGAGAGCATCTATTAAGATATTTAAGAATATAGCCATTTTCTTCCTTGTAATTATCAAAGCAAAATGTAAGTATATCATAAACCTCATATTTATAAGGTGCATCATCAATATTTTCAAGCAAATAAGCAAGTTTGAATGCACCCTTCCAAGCAATAAATTCTTCAATTTGTTCCACATCATAAAAGTCATAATTTCCATTAATATAAGAAGATATGGTAACATCATGATTATACTCACATTGAAAAGGGAGGTGTTTATACCTCCTGCAGCAACAAGATCTATCAAAGCAATAAGTAACATTATAAGTAGAGCACACATTTCTAGCAATGATATACAATCTATTGATTTGTTCCCATAAGTGTTTCCCTTTTTGTGACAAGCGGTATTCCTCATAATATTTTTGTTGCTCTTCCGTGAACCCACCTTGCCAAAAAGATTTAGTTTCAAAGAAACCAACCATTAATAGAAAGCATGATAAAGCAAGACAATAACAGACCAACAAGAATAACAACTATAGTAGGAACTAATTTTTCTGTATTTTTATAAAATGATGCAAGTAAAAATAAAGTAAAGCAAAACTTAAAACAAAGTAAAGGATGTGCGTGCAAAAAGTTCCCCTTGCAGAGGTCTTCCACTCTTCCCCGGCAACGGCGCCAGAAAAAGAGCTTACTGCGACCAAGTTGATGAAGTAAATAACTGGCCCATTGGGAACCCCAAGAGGAAGGTATGATGAATATAGCAGCAAGGCTTTTCCCCCAGTTAAGAAACCAAGGTTTATCGTTCAGGAGAAGAGCAGACACTTACGACTAAAGGTGATGCTTGCTAGTTTGCGATAGCTTTGGATAATTTATATATGGCGCCTCATCCAAGCTTTGTTTGCTAGCTGCAACGCGGAACCTGCACACAACACAACCAAATACTTTGTTCCCAACTTGTGATGAGGTTGTCAATCTCACCGGTTTGCTTGAAATAAAGGGTATGAGCGTATCGAGTGGAAAATGATAATAGTATGCAAGTAAAGTAAATAGTATGAGTAAAGTAAACAGGTGATAACAATATTATGGAAATAGGACCGGGGTCCATAGTTCACTAGTGGTGTCTCTCCATAAGTAAATAACACATGCTGGGTAAACAAATTACAGCTGGGCAATTGATAGAATAAAGATAACATGATATGTCAAGAAGATCACTATGAGATTTACTCTGGGCATTACAACAAAATACATAGACCGCCATCCAACTGCATCTATGACTAATAATCCACTCACGGGGATATCATCCAAACACCCCATGAGTATTAAGTTGCGAACAACAGATAATTGCATTAAGCAAAGTGTGTAATATAAACAAAACATATGCCCTTGAGCATATGAATGTTGTTTTCTCCCTAGTAGCAACAGCACATCTACAACCTTAGGGGTTTCTGTCACTCTCTCGGATTAAATAGAGAAATAAACCCACTATCGAGCATAAATACCCCCTCTTGGAGTCACTAGCAACTACACGGCCAAGATAGCTACTAACAACGAAGAGCATGCAAGATTATAAACAACATAGAGATAACATAAGATATATTTCAGTATAGCAACTCAATCATAACATCAATATTCATCGGATCCCAACAAACCAAACATATAGAATTATATAACGGTGATCTCAATCATGTAGGGCAGCTCATGAGATCTAAACATGAAGCACATGGTGGAGAAGACAACCATCTAGCTACTGCTATGGACCTATAGTCCAAGGTAGACTACTCACTCATCACTCTGGAGGCAAGCATGGCAATGAAGAAGACCTCTAGTGGCGATTTCCCTCTCCGACAGGGTGCCAGAAAGAGTTTCTGGACCCTCCCGATCTCGGGTCGATGATGGCGGTAGATCATGATGTGTTTCTGGAAAATTGATCAGGTACTTAGGTTTTTCCTATTGGGGGGTCTTTATAGGCGAAGGGGCAATGTCAGAGGTAGCCCCAGGCCCCCTTACACCATGGCGGCGTGACCATGGCCTGGGCCGCGCTAGCCTGGTGTGAGCCCGGCCTGTGGCCCCTCTCCTACTCCTCTTCAGATCCCTGGAAGCTCCCGGACAAAATAAGACTTTAGAAACTTGTTTCGTCCAATTCTGAGAATATTTCCTGTGGATCACTTCTGAAACACAAAAATAGCAGAAATCAGGGAACTAGCACTGTGGCGACTTGTTAATAGGTTAGTTCTGGAAAATGCATAAAAGTGCCATGAAGTGTAACAAAACAGTAGGCAAATGGTGTAAAAACAAGCATGGAGCATCAAAAATTATAGATACATTTGAGACGTATCATCCCTCATGGAGTAGCAAAACATAAATGCATAGGAAACCTTCAAGTTTAAGAGGGCAACTAGAAACAAATAATTTAGGAATAAGTGAAACCAACATCATGAATCAATCAATGAAAACTTTGGGACAATGAACATTATACTCAGAATGACAACTATGCTCTCTTAGACGGTGCATAAAGGTAGAAGGCAGAGACTCAACATAAAAAGTAAAAGAAAGGCCCTTCGCAGAGGGAAGTAGTGATTAAACATGTGCTAGAGCTTTTCATTTGTAAAACAGAGAGATAAAAAACTAGATTTTGGGAGGTGGTTGTCTTTGTCAACAACTAGCAATGGGGTTTTACTATCTTCCATACAAAAATGAAGCAAGTTTTTGAGAGAGATTGGCACTTTTGTGCTCTTTTATAAAGCTTGACACTCCTCCTCACCTTTTTTCCTTTCATAAATCATGGCTAACCGATTCCATCGGGTGCCCACCAACATTCACATACCATGGAGGAGTGCCTTTTTCTTTCTTTTTTCCTTTTTTTCTTTTTGGAATAAATAATATGGAAGATAGCAAATCCGACCACTACGTCCCCATGAGCTAAAAATAGTGTCATAAAATGAGAAGTGTTTTAAAGGTTTTTGAAAGGTAGCACATAAAAATTTACTTGGAATGGCTTACAAATACCATGCATATGAATTTATAGTGGACACAATGGCAAACTTGGTTTTTGGGAGTTGGATGCACAAGTAGAGCTCATACTTAGTACAAAATGAGGGCTAGCAAAAGACTGTGAGCGGCCAACTATGAGAGCAATAACGGCCATAATCATGTAAAGCGACAAAGTAACATTAAAAGAAGCATAAGATGGCATCAAAGGTCCAAAACTAAATGATCATAGAGGCTTATGGTGACTTTGTATGAGTCAAACATGTGTGAGCATGTGCCAAGTCAACCCAAATAAAGCATCAAAGGAGAAAACCAAAATAATGCTTCCAAATAATTAAAAACAATGCATGATTTTTTTCAAAGGCTTATTAAGCAATCTCAGTCATTTGAGACAAGTCATGCTACAGCAAAACCACTAAGTATACTATCAAAAAGATATCAAGCATGACATGCAAAAGCCTAGGCCGCAGTCTAAACAAGCTCCTTTTTGTACCACTTTTTTGCATGAAACTTTTTCTCTTTTCCAACACCATTCAAACCTTTTTGAGGAAACTCTTTTGATGAAAACCAAAATGGACCAGTGGTCAAAATATACCTTGATGCAAAGATAAAAGAAGATCTGAACAAAAATCAAGGCAAAAAACAAAAGCTAAACACAGTAGCAGAAAAAGAGAACACTCGTTGAACGAAAAGAGTGAAAACTAGAGTGTTCTTGGCAATGAAAAATTGAGTTCATCTCCCTCTAAAACAACATGATGTGATCAAACCATTTATTGCAGCAAACAAAATAAAAGGAAAACTGAAAGCAAAAACAATTGACGCTCCAAGGAAAATGCATAGTGCATAAAGCAATAAAAATATAGTGTCTTGAAAGGTGACATGATTTTTGCCGATGAAGAAAGCGGTGCCTCGGGGGCATCCCCAAGCTTTGACACTTGTACTTCTTGGGTATTTCTTTGGGTGGCATGGGCATCCCCAAGATTGAGCTTTTGTCCATTCTTCATCTCATCTCATCATTCTCCAATCCCTACACTTGAAAACTTCCTTCATACAAAACTTAACACAATTCTATTAGCAACATTAGCATAAGCATGATAGTAAATCAACCCTTTTGGTTCAGGTTTCAACTCAAAACCACCACATATAAAGCATATACTACTGTAGCAACTTCCCCAAAAGTTTCGTGATCAAAAGAACTCAAAAGGAAAGCGATAAAGCGGCAAACACAAATATTGGCAGAAATCCATCAAAACAGAACAGCTGATAAAGGTTGAATTTTTAGAAGGTTTTCTGTTATTCAAATCAAAACGTGTATAACTAATGAAAGTTTGGATATAACCTGGGGCATATGCACAAGAAATTGCAGGTCGAAAAGATGTACTGAGAATTTTCAAGAATTTTTATGGTGCAGCACCGAAATCTATTTCAGGACAGCAACATCCCCAAATCTTACCTCACTCAAATTAGAGGTTCTCCTTGGCACAACAACGAAATAAAAAGGACATGAGAGGTTATTATAGTAGTAATAACTTCCAAGACTCAAATAAAAGAAAAATAATTGAAAGTAAAACATTAGGTTATCTTCCAAGAGTGCTTTTCTTTAACACCTTTGAGCTAGGCGCAGTAATTTGCAAAGGTGCTCATGTGGGCGTCATATAAGAGCTTAAGGCAAAGGCGCCATGTAAGAACTTGAAGCAATAGAGAGCATCAAAAAGCAAATGTGAAAGACATTTAAATCTGAACCACTTCCTATGAAAAATAATCTTGTTAAGAGACAAGTCATGAAAGCGCAAAGCAAAAAGCATAGGAAGGCAAAACAAGTACAAGTTCAAGAGTTACAACATAAAGAGGGGAAACTCAATATTGTTGAGATCCATCAAACCATGTTTTCCTCTCTCATAATAACTTTCAGTAGCATCATGAATAGAACTAACAATATAACTATCACATAAAGCATCCCTATCATGAGCCACATGCGTAAAATAATTAATACTCCCCACATAAACAATCATAGTAGGAACAGATTCAACAGAATAATTATTCTCATCACCATAATCATCAAAAATAGGAGACATATTGTAATCATAACTAATTTTCTCCTCAAAAGTAGGTGAACTAAAAACATTATACTCATCATTGTAACCATCATAGACTAGAGGTTTAGTATCATCACAAGCTAGAGAACAACTATTTCGCAAAGCATATTCATCAAACATATCATCATAAGAAGGAACATGGATAGTACTAGGGATTTCTATTTTCGTGCCCTTGGGTCCTTAGTTGTGCTCAGTTTTCCCCAGCCGCTTAGTTTTTCCTCAGTTTTCCCCAAGCCCTTATCTGAAACCCTCAGAATGAGCTCAGACGGGAGGATTCCCGTTTAGTTGACTGTTCCGTGCTGACGTGTGGGGCCGCATCATGTGGGGCCGTGTCGCGTGGGGCTGGTAGAAATGGACCGCGTGGGACTGGACGAGACCGTGTTTGGTTGTACGTGAGAGCTCGGTTCTGTCTCTCTCAGCCCAAATTGGTATTACCTTTTCAAAGCACCTTTTCAGAGCGGCTTTTCCCCCCTCTCTCTCTATAACAGTTCTCTCTCTTTTCACCTAATTAGTATTAAATCTAGAGAAGCTTCTATTTCTATCTTTCTTCAATGATTGTTGCCTTTTGGCCCTCATTTTTTGCCCAATATGGTAACAAATCTAGTAGCAAATCTAGAAGCTAGTATAGGATAAATTCACAGCAGCATAATAAATCTAGAAAACTAAGTATAATACATAAACTGCATACTACAGCTAAAAGCAGCCAATATCAATGTTAATGTTCACGACAAACTAAACTAAAAATAATATAAGACGCAATGTATGCCCAACATGAAGGTTCTTCATTCTTCATCATATATTTCATCGTCACTACATTCCATGAGATGAAGGAAATATTCACTGAACTCCTTCCGTCTGCAGTGTGCAGCCAATACATCCTCCAAATGGTATGGCCTTTGTTCTATTTTTAGACCATCGTATCCTAATCTATCCACATGTCGTGGCCACTCATCTCAGGCCTTTCTATCATCAAAGTACTGTCTAATATAACCCAAATCCATGTAGTAGATGCAGCCAGGTCAAACTGTCGGGTGCACTTTGGTGTCAACAGAGATACACCAGATATAATTGATAAAGAAGGCACGACTGCCAATGTTACTAACGGCATGGAGAGAGCGGCTCTTAGTGTCTACACGGTACACTAATGGTTGACCTTCCTCTAAATGCTTATTGCCACTGCTGCCGCCCAACAACACAAGCATCAGATCACCATCAGACTTCACAAGGTAGAACTTGTCATTTCCAAGTTCTGGAAATGAAAATAGTGTCTCCATGTTGACAGTGCTCGCGCGCTACTCCAACTGGACATTGTTGGTGCACACTAATGTTCCAAACTCAAAATTGTTCATAGCTTTTGCATACAATTCACCATTGAATGGGGTAATGCAACACAGAGAATTGTGCTCAATCGAAAATCTTCCTTCTCCCCAATCTTCTTCATCTATATCCTTAGTTGGAGTGCTCTCATCGACCCAAGCAATTTTCATGGGGTAACCTATGCAAACGAAGACCATAGTCAGGAACTTCATTACATCGACTGACTCCACAATAACAGATGGCATCTGTGCCTCAAACATAGTGTTCGATGTCTTTGTGAGTGGGTTCAGAAGCTGTATCTTATGCGGCTGGTTCTTCTGGGCAAGCACGATGATGCCACGGCAAAAGCCGATGAAGTAGTATCTAAAATATATTGATGAAGATAACATTTAGCACTAAGATGTTTACGATTGAAAATAAAAATAGATTAACTCTATAGATATGGAGGAATTTGAACCTTGCATGAACTTCTGTTAGATCGATAGTGATGTAGCAGGATGTGCGGAGGTGGAGGAAGGAGAACTCAGCAGCATGTGGAAGGGCGTGTTCTACCATGATCCATTCGTGCAGGTGCATGTTGGGCTCAGGTAGATCTGAGCGCCAATTTGTACAAACTTGCCTCAAAGCAGAGTAGGTATCCACATACTCCTCATTTGCCAGTAAGCAGTCGTTGATCTTGTGAAGTGGTCCGTCACCCTTAAGAGAGGCCCAGTTCATGGAGGTGCCGCGGTTGGATGCGCCACCCTCGGATGTGACGGGCTTGGTGACGATGGGCTCAAAGGCGATGGGCTCAGAGGCAATGGGCTCGAAGGCGATGGGCTCAGGAACGACGGCCGCTGGGGCATTCTTCTTCTCCATTGCCGGCAGGGGAGTGCATGTAGGGTGGTTAGGGTTTTTTCGAGAAGGTGATGGGACATGAGAGGCATGGTTGCATGTGTGAGTGAGAATGAGACTATGTGCAGAGGAAGGGAGAGAGGGGCTCTGTACTGGCAAAGTGATGGTTCGTCTCAGCAGTTTGTCAAAAGAACTAGACATTTGGTCTCATCACGCATCCGTGGTACTGCACGTCTGCACAGTTACGTGTACTCAGTTCTACCCTCGAGTCTTACACTGGAAAAATATCCGTACTTAGTTTTCCCCTCGAGTACTAATACTGGCTAGTGCAATATACTCAGTTTTACCCTCAAGTGGCTGGTCAACAGAGAGTCAACAAATGGGATCAAGCCATCTAATTGAGTCATTTCATGCGCAAATAAAATCAAAATAAAATAAAATTATAGTGCCTCCTACTCATGGAGTCTTGTTACGCGACCTGCCATGTAGGAAATCATAAAAATCATATATAAATCAAGTTTTAACACAAATGGCCACTTCTTAAATCACTAGTAGCTATGAAGGTTCATGGCTTTCCACTCAAACCCCTTCTCAAAACATCTATACCTAAAATATAGTTTGTCTGAATGAGGCCATAATTTTCACACTCATGTATATTTGAATTGCTAATACTTTGAGGTAGGCCAACCTGGGTTTCATTGTACAAAATATATGTTTTTCTTTTTCTAAATCTCTTATTTGAATTTCTTAGCCTGTTTACTATTTACTTGCCCTTGGATCCTTGATACTTCTCAGTTTTACCCTCTCCCTTCTCACAGAAGCCCAAACTTGGCCTGATTGGTCGAGCTATTGTCACACAGATCGTGCCCACCTACCATCGATCCTATGATCTAACGGGTAGGATAACCTCTCTTTCTCTCTCATCATGGCCACCCTCTCTCTATCTATCGGCAGCAAACTACTACCCCTCTATGTATGCTAAATAATGAGTTTGCCACCGGATTCAACAAGTTTGGTAATCACGAATTTCTTGTAGGCATTACTTTTCATGGTAAAATGATAAACTATCATGAATTTCCATTTCTTTTAGGCATTACTTTTCACGGTAAAATGATAAACTATCACGAATTTCTATTTCTTTTAGGTATTATTTTTCATGGTAAAATGATAAACTATCACGAATTTCCATTTCTTTTAGGTATTGCTTTTTTGTTGAGATATAAACTCCCACAACGGTCATCTCCTCCTTAATTTATTGTGTAAACCCCACAACGGTCATCTCTACCTTAATTTATGGTGTAAACCCTACAATGGTCATCTCTCCCTTATAAACCCCCACAACGGCCATCCCTCATGTCAATAGGTTCTGCCTCTCTCTTCTTCGTTCACATACACTTGATCCATTGCCATGGCTTCCATGTCTCGTATGCCGACCAGAAGGGGAAGGGGAAGGGGCAGCCGGGGTGGTGGATCATCATCATTGCCACCACCACCGTCAACACTACCATTGATCATAGAGGAGTTCTTCTTCGCCATCTATGAAGACCCTTTGGCCAAGTAGGTATGTACACATTCCCACATATATGATGCATGTGATTAATTATGTGCATGTTCTAAAAAACCTTTAATTTCAAACGATTGGCGCTCGATCTCTTTGCAGGCACTCAAAAAACATTTGCAGACTATCTTGACGGCCAGGAGCCCGCTAAGGTGTATCTGTGAGCAGCTGACTGCGGTCCTCATCTCTGGACCGTGGAGGTCCTATTTGACGGACAAGGCTGGATGTACCTTGACAAGGGCTGGGAGAATTTCGCCATCGCACACGGTGTGGATTTTGGCTGCTTCCTACACTTCAAATATGAAGGCGATGATGTGCTCACAGTAAAGGTGTTCGATAGAATAACATGCAGGAAGTACTACTATATGGACGATGAAGATACTAATGATGAAAGCGATGATGACATGAAGCCATGCATCTAAGGGGATTATGACCAAGAATATATATGTAGCTTCATATGCATCGATTTAGAGATCTAGCTATTTTCTATATATTATGCATGTAAAAATAATAGGGAATCGCAATTTCCACCATGATTTGAGCACCACAGTCTCCAAACAATGCCGATGCCGATATCGGCATGGTCAGAACGGCTATGCTTGCCACCACTGCTAGGTCACCATCGGGATGCACCCTCAATCCCGTCCCCTCATTCGATCACTGACACACCAGAGATACCACCGAGGCCAATGACGAACATACATGTTGATGCCAATGCCAAACATGCATGCCGCTGTGGGCACGACCACGCCACCCCGCTATGCTGGACTCCACAGACCACCGTGAGGTCTTTCCCTTTGCCACCACACTCCCCTAGCACCCATCTATACACGCCAGAAAGGAGACACACTAGTTTTTTTACATTGCTTGCGTTCGTTGATACGTCTCCAACGTATCCATAATTTTTGATGCTCCATGCTTGTTTTTACACCATTTACCCGATGTTTCGTTACACTTCGTGGCACTTTTATATGATTTCTGGAACTAACCTATTAATAAGATGCCACAGTGCCAGTTCCTTGTTTTCTGCTGTTTTGTGTTTCAGAAGTGATACACAGGAAATATTCTCAGAATTGGACGAAACAAAAGCCAGAAGTCTTATTTTTCCTGGGAGCATCCAGACATCCGAAGAGAGGAATGAGAGGGGCCACAGGCCTCCCTCACACAGGGCTGGTGTGGCCCAGGCCCTAGCCGCGCCAGCCTGGTGTGAGGGGACCCTGGCAGCCTCTGACATTGCCCCTTCGCCTATATAAAGCCTCGGGACGAAAAACCCTAGGGGATTCGGTAATTTTCCAAAAAGAGTTCCGCAGCTTCGTCGCTGCCACCGATGAATTTCGGGGGACATAAGTCTCTGTTCTGGCACCCTACCGGGATGGGGAAGTGCCCCCGGAGCCATCTCCATCGGTCTCCATCGCCATCTCCGCTGTCTCCATCGACCTCACCGCCATCTCCATCAACCTTGCTGTCTCCTATGATGAGGAGGGAGTAGTTCATCCCCGGGGCTGAGGGCTCTACCGATAGCTATGTGGTTCACATCTCTCTCCCATGATGTGATCTTTATGTGATCATGAGCTTTGTATCATGTTGAACAAGTAGATGTTATTATTCAGATATTATGTGTACTCTAGTGGTGATTATTAAAGTAATCTATTCCTCCTGCTATGGTGTAATGGTGACAGTGCATGCATCATGGTGGTACTTGGTTTAGGCTATGATTGTGATCTCTTGTGGATTATGAGAATAATTATTGCTATGATAGTTTGAGTGATCTATTCCTCCTTTCATGGTGTAATGGTGACAGTGTGTGCACCGTGTTAGTACTTGGTCTAAGTTGCAATGATATCTATCTTGAGTTGTGCTTTAATTTGGGTATCTCTATGAGTGGTGTTTGTCAAGTACTTGATGAACTTTAAGGGGTGCTTCTATAGCCACTACACAATGATTAGTGTTATTCAATAGGAGAGTAATTCAGAGTGCCCTAGCAAAGAGAAGTTATTTGTTCAATCATGTTATATTGTTGGGAGTGTGTCCACTAGTGAAAGTATGATCCCTAGGCCTTGTTTCTAAGCTTTGCACACCGTTTACTTGCTATTTTGTTACTTGTTTGCTCGCAGTGATATTTATTTTGCATCATGTTTGCTACTTATAATCATCTATACCGCTTGTATTTCACTATCTCTTCGCCGAACTAGTGCACCTATACATCTGACAAGTGTATTAGGTGTGTTGGGGACATAAGAGACTTTCTGTATCGTAATTGCAGGGTTGCTTGAGAGGGATAGCTTTGACCTCTAACCTCCCTAAGTTCGATAAACCTTGGGTGATCCACTTAAGGGAAACTTGCTGCTGTTCTACAAACCTCTGCACTTGGAGGCCCAACAAGTGTCTATAAGAATAGAAGTGCGTAGACATCAAGCTATTTTCTGGCGCCATTGCCGGGGAGGTAAGGTAAAAGGTACTCGCATCCTCCTGTGTGAGTGCTCAGAGTTATTTCCTTTAGATTCTGCAATTATATCTTTTTGTTTCTTGTTTTTATTTTCACTAGTTAGGCTTAATGGAAAACAAAGAGTTCTTTAGTCTTTTTCCTGAGTTTAGATATGAAGTGTTTGAAGAGAAAATTGAAAATCCTTTGGAGCTTATTCTGAGTTTAGATATGAAGTGTTTGAAGAGAAAATTGAAAATCCTTTGGAGCTTATTTCGCATAGCAATGTTATTAGTACGAATGCTTTGAATACCGTTAATGCTAATGCTATAGAAAAGTCTAAGCTTGGAGAAGCTGGTTTTGTTAAGTATGATATTTTTAATCCCCCAGCTTTAGTGGAGAAAGTTTGCTATAATGATATTTTATCTCCCATATGTGATGTTCCTTCTTATGATGATATGTTTGAAGAATATGCTTTGCGAAATAGCTGTTCTTTAGCTTGTGATGATACTGAACCTCTAGTTTATGATGGTTATGATGATGAGTATAATGTTTTCAATTCACCTACTTTTGAGGAGAAAAATAGTTATGATTACAATATGCCTCCTGTTTTTTATGATTATGGTGATGAGAATAATTATTTTACTGAATCTGCTCCTACTACAATTGTTCATGTGGGGAGTATTAATTCTTTTATGCATGTGGCTCATGATAGAGATGCTTTATGTGATAGTTATATTGTTAGTTCTATTCATGATGCTACTGAAAGTTATTATGAGAGAGGGAAACATGGTTTGAAGGATCTCAACAATATTGAGTTTCCCCTCTTTATGTTGCAATTCTTAAAGTTGTACTTGTTTTGCCTTCCTATGCTTTTTGCTTTGCGGTTTTATGACTTGTCTCTTTATAAGACTATTTTTCATAGGAAGTGGTTTAGATTTAAATATGTTCCATACTTGCTTTTTGATGCTCTCTATTGCTTTGAGTTCCTATATGGTGCCTTTGCCTCAAGCTCTTATATGGCGCCCACATGAGCATCTTTGCAAATTACTGCGCCTAGCTCAAAGGCATTAAAGAAAAGCACTCTTGGGAGATAACCCAATGTTTTATTTTTAGTACTTTTTCTTTTATTTGAGTCTTGGAAGTTATTACTACTGTAATGACCACTCCTTATCCTTTTTATTTCATTGTTGTGCCAAGAGAAACCTCTAATTCGAGTGAGGTAAAGATTTGGGGATGTTGCTGTCCTGAAACTGTTTTCGGTGCTGCACCGTAAAAATTCGTGAAAATTCTCTGTTTATCTTTTGGACCTGCGATTTCTTGTGCATATGCCCCAGGTTATATCCAAACTTTTGTTAGTTGAACACTTTTTGATTTGAGGAACAGAAAATCCCTCAAAAATTTGACCTTTGTCAGCTGTTCAGTTTTGACAGATTTCTGTCAATATTTATGTTTGCCACTCTATCGCTTTCTTTTGAGTTCTTTTGATCATGGAACTTGTGGGGAGGTTGCTACAGTAGTATTTGATATATATGTGGTGGTTTTGAGTTGAAACCTAAAGCAAATAGAGGATTGATTATATGTTATGCTTGCACTAATGTTGCTAATAGAATTGTGTTTAGTTTTGTATGAAGGAAGTTTTCAAGTGTAGGGATTGGAGAATGATGAGATAAGTTGAAGAATGGACAAAAGCTCAAGCTTGGGGATGCCTAGCACCCCAAGAAATATCCAAGAAGTACAAGCGTCAAAGCTTGGGGATGCCCCCGAGGCACCCCTTCTTCATCGGCAAAAAACAGGTCACCTTTCAAAACACTATATTTTTATTGCTTCATGCACTATGTGTTTTTCTTGGAGCGTCAGTTGTTTTAGTTTTCTTAGTTGGTTTAGTTTGTTTGTTTGCTGCAATAAATGGATAGATCACATCAAATTTCCTTTAGAGGAGATGTACTCGTTTTTATTTGCAAAGAATGCTCTAGTTTTCACTCTTATTAAAAATCGAGCGTTCATCTTTTTCTGCTACTACTTTTGGTTTTCATTTTTGCCTTGATTTGCATTCAGACCTTGTCATATATTTTCATCCAGGTGTATTTTTGCCTCTGATCTTTATTGGTTTCATCAAAAGAGGTGTTCATAAAAAATTCAAATAGTGTTGGAAAAGAGAAAAAGCTTTGTGCAAAATAGTGGTACAAGAAGGAGCTTGTGTAGACTGCAGCTTAGGCTTGTTCATGTCATGCTTGATGTCTTTTTGATAGTATGCTTAGTGGTTTTGCTGTAGCATGACTTGTCTCAAATAACTGAGATTGCTTAATGAGCCTTTGAAAAAATCATGCGTTGTTTTTATTGTATGGAAGCATTATTTTGGTTTTCTCCTTGATGCTTTATTTGGGTTGACTTGGCGCATGCTCACACATGTTAGACTCTTACAAAGTTGCCAATAGCCTTCATGATTATTTAGTTTTTGACTTTTGATGCCATCTTATGCTTCTTTTAATGTCGCTTTGTCGCTTTGCATGATTATGGCCATTATTGCTCTCTTAGTTGGTCGCTCCTAGTCTTTTGCTAGCCCTCATTTTGTACTGAGTATGAGCTCTACTCGTGCATTCAACTCCCAAAAACCAAGTTTGCCATTGTGTCCACTATAAACTCCTATGCATGGTATTTGTAAGCCATTCCAAAGTAAATTTTTATGTGCTACCTTTCAAAAACCTTCAAAACACTTCTCGTTTTGTGACACTATTTTCAGCTCATGGGAACGTAGTGGTCGGATTTGCTATCTTCCATATTACTTATTCCAAAAAGAAAAAAAAAGAAAAAAGAAAGAAAAAAGGCACTCCTCCAAGGAATGTGAATGTTGGTGGGCACCCGATGGAATCGGTTAGCCATGGTTTGAGAAAGAAAAAAGGTGGGGAGGAGTGCCAAGTTTTATAAAAAGAACACAAAAAGTGTCAATCTCTCTCTCTCAAAAACTTGCTTCATTTTTGTATGGAAGATAGTAAGAACCCCATTGCCAGTTGTTGACAAAGACAACTGATACGTCTCAAACGTGTCTATAATTTTTGATGCTCCATGCTTTGTTTTACACCATTTGCCTATTGTTTCGTTACACTTAGTGGCATTTTTATACATTTTTCGGAACTAACCTATTAACGAAGTGCCACAGTGCCAGTTTCCTGTTTTCTGCTGTTTTTGTGTTTCAGAAGTGATACACAGGAAATATTCTCGGAATTGGACAAAACAAGTTCCTGAAGTCATATTTCACCGGGGAGCTCCCAAACATCCGAAGACCTGACGGAGGGGGCCCACGTGGCCCCCACACACAGGGGCGGCGCGGCCTGGCCCCTGGCCGCGCCACCCCCGTGTGAGGCCGCGTGGCTCCACCTCTGACAGCCCCCCTTCGCCTACATATACCCCCTGACGAGAAAAACCTAAGGGCCCGATCAGTTTTCCAGAATACATCGCGATCCACCGCCGCCGTTGACCCAAAGATCGGGTGGGTCCAGAAGCTCTTCCCAGCACCCTGCCGGAGAGGGGAATCACCACCGGAGGTCTCCTTCATCGCCATGATTGCCTCCAGAGCGATGAGTGAGTAGTCTACCTTGGACTATGGGTCCATAGCAGTAGCTAGATGGTTGTCTTCTCCACCATGTGCTTCATGTTTAGATCTCATGAGCTACCCTACATGATTGAGATCACCGTTATGTAATTCTATGATGTTGGTTTGTTGGGATCCGATGAATATTGGTGTTTATGATTAAGTCGCTGCGCTGAATTATATCTTATATTATCTCTATGATGTTTATGATCTTGCATGCTCTCCGTTGTTAGTAGCTATCTTGGCCGAGTAGTTGCTAGTGACTCCAAGAGGGGGTATTTATGCTCGATAGTGGGTTCATGTCTCTATTTCACCTGGGGGAGTGACAGAAACCTCTAAGGTGGTAAATGTGCTGTTGCTACTAGGGAGAAAACAACATTCATATGCTCAAGGGCATATGCTTTGTTTACATTACACACTTTGCTTAATGCAATTATCTGTTGTTTGCAACTTAATACTTCTAGGGTGTTCGGATTGATATCCCCGGGGGTGGATTATTAGTCATAGATGCAGTTGGATGGCGATCTATGTATTTTGTTGTAATGCCCAGAGTAAATCTCATAGTGATCTTCTTGACATATCACGTTAGCTCTA
Organism: Dactylis glomerata; assembly: GCA_007115705.1. Lineage (NCBI taxonomy): Eukaryota > Viridiplantae > Streptophyta > Magnoliopsida > Poales > Poaceae > Dactylis > Dactylis glomerata. Next base: position 221,346 of record QXEO01002092.1, read on the forward strand.
TTCTATCAATTGCCCAACTGTAATTTGTTTACCCAGCATGTTATTTTATCTATGGAGAGACACCACTAGTGAACTGTGGACCCCGGTCCTATTTTAATCATATTGCAATCACCTGTTTACTTTTCCTGCACTGTTTACTTTACTCGCATATACTCTACTATTTTCCACTCGATACACTCATAACCTTTGTTTCAAGCAAACCGGTGAGATTGACAACCTCATCGCAAGTTGGGAACAAAGTATTTGTTTGTGTGTGTGCAGGTTCCGCGTTGCTATTGGCGGAAGACGAGTCAACAAGAATCATTAATGGCGCCCTTGTTGGAGTGTCATTAAGCCAGTCTGCATCACCTTCAGTCGTCATTGTCTCCCTTCTCCTGAACGATAAACCTTGGTTTCATAACTGAGGGAAAACTAGCCGCTACACTCTTCATACCTTCCTCTTGGGGTTCCCAACGGGCTGGTCAATCACCACGCACAAGGACATCTGCTCCCACGTCAACTATACGCCATCAATAATTTTCTGGCACCATCAATCGTTCACAAGTGTAGGGATCAGCTAATTTTCTGGCGCTGTTGCCGAGGAAGAGAGAAGACTTCTGCGAGGGGAGTTCTTCGCACACACATTCTTTACTTTGTTATTGTTTTGCTTTACTTTATTTATTTACCTGCATTGCTTTTATATCAAAAACCCAAAAAAATTAGAATCCTTGGTAGTTGTTATTTCTTTGCTTTTAGTTTATCATGTCTAGTTTAGTTGCTACTACTATGTCCCCCGAGGACATGATCTTTACCTTTAAGCAGAAAGATGAGGAAAGCTTTAAAGAAGCTTGGTCTAGAATTTATGAATGGCATGGAAAAACCGAACCTAAAATGACTTTGAGTTTGCTTCTTAGTAGCTTTTACTTTGGACTTTCTCTTTGTTATAGATATGCTTTGGATGCTACTGCAGAAGGAGATTTCCTTCATTGTGATGGAGATCAAGCCTTCAACATTATAAAAAAGTTGATCACAATTTATAGCATGCCAACCTATTTTGATTCCTCTCTTGTGAGCATTTTTAATCGACTTAATACTCTTGAGACTCACACTGCTAGCTTGAATTCTTGCTATAATACTTTGCGCCAGCATTTTGATTATGTGCCAACAAATACTGAACCTTCGAGCTGGTATCCTACAATAAAAATCACCATTAGTGGTGAAACTTTTCATGCTCGTTGTGATATTATGTCTGAATTTTGTCTCATGCCAAAGGATGTTTATGAATCTTTGAGCCTTTGGAAGCTTTCAGAGGGAGGAGAAGAAATTTTTCTTACTAACAATGCTACTATATTTCCCCTTGGAATAGCTGAAGGAGTTTTTATAAGAATCCTAGGAAGAATGATATCTACTGATTATCTTGTTATTGAATGTGTAGGAAAAGGATAAATCACACTTGGAAGATCCATTCTGAAGCTCCTAGGCGCCGTCATCGATGTGGGAAAAGGCAATATAACATTTACCTCTCCACCTTGCAATAACCATGTTTTTCCTAGAGTCAAAAGCAAAGGTAAGAAAGGAAGACGTAAGGCACGTGCTGATCCTAGCACTTCATCACTTGATATTACTTAATTCGCACTTTTCTGCGCCTAGCTCAAAGGCGTTAAAGAAAAGCACTCTTGGGAGATAATCCAATGTTTCTTTACAGTACTTTTTCTTTTATTTGAGTCTTGGAAGTCATTACTACTGTAATGACCACTCCTTATCTTGTTTATTTCGTTTTTGTGCCAAGAGAAGCCTCTAATTCGAGTGAGGTAAAGATTTGGGAAAATCGCTGTCCTGAAACTGTTTTCGGTGCTGCACCATAAAAATTCGTATAAAATCACTGTATATCCTTTGGACCTGAAATTTCTTGTGCTTATGCCCCAGGTTATATCCAAACTTTCGTTAGTTGAACACTTTTTGATTTGATCAACAGAAAATCCCTCAAAAATTCGTCCTTTGTCAGCTGTTCAGTTTTGACAGATTTCTGCCAATATTTGTTTTTGCCACTTTATTGCTTTCTTTTGAGTTCTTTTTGATTATGGAACTCTTGGGGAAGTTGCTACAGTAGTATATACTTTATATGTGGTGGTTTTGAGTTGAAACCTGAAGTTAAAAGAGGTTGAATATATTTTATGCTTACACTAATGTTGCTAATAGAATTGTGTTTAGTTTTGTATGAAGGAAGTTTTCAAGTGTAGGGATTGGAGAATGATGAGATGAGTTGAAGAATGGAAAAAAGCTCAAGCTTGGGGATGCCTAGCACCCCAAGAAATATCCAAGAAGTACAAGCGTCAAAGCTTGGGGATGCCCCCGAGGCACCCCTTCTTCATCGGCAAAAATCAGGTCACCTTTCAAAACACTATATTTTTATTGCTTCATGCACTATGTGTTTTTCTTGGAGCGTCAGTTGTTTTAGTTTTCTTAGTTTGCTTAGTTTGTTTGTTTGCTGCAATAAATGGTTGGACCCCAACAAATTTCCTTTGGAGGAGATGTACTCGTTTTCATTTGCAAAGAACGCTCTAGTTTTCACTCTTATTTAAAATCGAGCGTTCTACTTTTTCTGCTACTGCTTTTGGTTTTCGTTTTCGCCTTGATTTGCGTTCAGATCTTTTCATATCTTTTCATCAAGGTGTATTTTTGCCTCTGGACTTTATTGGTTTTCATCAAAAGAGGTATCTTTAAAAATTTCAAATGGTGTTGGAAAAGAGAAAAAGCTTTGTGCAAAATAGTGGTACAAGAAGGAGCTTGTGTAGACTGCGGCTTAGGCTTTTTCATGTCATGCTAGATGTCTTTTTGATAGTATGCTTAGTGGTTTTGCTGTAGCATGACTTGTCTCAAATAACTGAGATTGCTTAATGAGCCTTTGAAAAATCATGCATTGTTTTTATTATATGGAAGCATTATTTTGGTTTTCTCCTTGATGCTTTATTTGGGTTGACTTGGCGCATGTTCACACATGTTAGACTCTCACAAAGTCACCTATAGCCTTCATGATCATTTAGTTTTTGACTTTTGATGCCATCTTATGCTTCTTTTAATGTCGCTTTGTCGCTTTGCATGATTATGGCCATTATTGCTCTCTTAGTTGGTCGCTCCCAGTCTTTTGCTAGCCCTCACCTTGTACTGAGTATGAGCTCTACTCGTGCATCCAACTCCTAAAAGCCAAGTTTGCCATTGTGTCCACTATAAATTCCTATGCATGGTATTTGAAAGCCATTCCAAAGTAAAATTTTCATGTGCTACCTTTCAAAAACCTTCAAAATACTCCTTGTTTTGTGACACTGTTTTTAGCTCATGGGGACGTAGTGGTCGGATTTGCTATCTTCCATATTGCTTATTCCAAAAAGAAAAAGAAAAAGGAAAAAAATAAAAGAAAAAAGGCACTCCTCCATGGTATGTGAATGTTGGTGGGCACCCGATGGAATCGGTTAGCCATGGTTTGTGAAAGGAAAAAGGTGGGGAGGAGTGCCAAGTTTTATAAAAAGAGCACCAAAGTGCCAATCTCTCTCTCAAAAACTTGCTTCATTTTTGTATGGAAGATAGTAAGAACCCCATTGCCAGTCGTTGACAAAGACAACCACCTCTCAAAATCAAGTTTTTATCTCTGTTTTACAAAATGAAAAGCTCTAGCACATGCTAAATCACTGCTTCCCTCTGCGAAGGGCCTTTCTTTTACTTTTATGTTGAGTCACCACCTTCTTTCTTTATGCACCACTAAGAGAGCATAGTTGTCATTCTTAGTGTGATATGCATTGTCCCAAGGTTCATTGATTGACTCATAATGATTGGTTTCACTTGTTCTTAAATTATTTGTATCTAGTCGCCCTCTTAAACTTTGAGGTGTCCTATGCATTTATGTTTTGCTCTCCATGAAGGACAAGCTAAAAACCACTTGTATATTTTTCCTTATGATTTGAACACACGTTTGACTTTCATTGTTTCATTACCATGATCTTTTGTTTGTGTTCATTTGCATGTTTACAACATGGTTGCTAAGTTCTTATTATCATGATTATATCTTCATGCCCATGTTTTAAGTTCTATTGATCCCAGCTCACCAATGCTTACATATATGATCAAGATTGTGTAGGTGCATGTCACCTCAAAAATTATTCTTTTGTTATCACTTACCTACTCGAGGACGAGCAGGAGTTAAGCTTGGGGATGCTTGATACGTCTCAAATGTATCTATAATTTTTGATGCTCCATGCTTTGTTTTACACCATTTGCCTATTGTTTCGTTACACTTAGTGGCATTTTTATACATTTTCCGGAACTAACCTATTAACGAAGTGCCACAGTGCCAGTTTCCTATTTTCTGCTATTTTTGTGTTTCAGAAGTGATACACAGGAAATATTCTCGGAATTGGACGAAACAAGTTTCTAAAGTCATATTTCACCGGGGAGCTCCCAAACATCCGAAGACCTGACGGAGGGGGGCCACGTGGCCCCCACATAGGGGCAGCGCGGCCTAGCCCCTGGCCACGCCACCCCCATGTGAGGCCGCGTGGCTCCACCTCTGACAGCCCCCCTTCGCCTACATATACCCCCTGACGAGAAAAATCTAAGGGCCCGATCAGTTTTCTAGAATACATCACGATCCGCCGCCGCCGTCGACTCAAAGATCGGGAGGGTCCAGAAGCTCTTCCCGGCACCCTGCCGGAGAGGGGAATCACCACCAAAGGTCTCCTTCATCGCCATGATTGCCTCCGGAGCGATGAGTGAGTAGTCTACCTTGGACTATGGGTCCATAGCAGTAGCTAGATGGTTGTCTTCTCCACCATGTGCTTCTTGTTTAGATCTCATGAGCTGCCCTACATGATTGAGATCACCGTTATGTAATTCTATGATGTTGGTTTGTTGGGATCCGATGAATATTAGTGTTTATGATTAAGTCGCTGCACTGAATTATATCTTATATTATCTCTATGATGTTTATGATCTTGCATGCTCTCCGTTGTTAGTAGCTATCTTGGCCGAGTAGTTGCTAGTGACTCCAAGAGGGGGTATTTATGCTCGATAGTGGGTTCATGTCTCTATTTCACCTGGGGGAGTGACAGAAACCTCTAAGGTGGTAGATGTGCTGTTGCTACTAGGGAGAAAACAACATTCATATGCTCAAGGGCATATGCTTTGTTTACATTACACACTTTGCTTAATGCAATTATCTGTTGTTCGCAACTTTATACTTCTAGGGTGTTCGGATTGATATCCCCGGGGGTGGATTATTAGTCATAGATGCAGTTGGATGTCGGTCTATGTATTTTGTTGTAATGCCCAGAGTAAATCTCATAGTGATCTTCTTGACATATCACGTTAGCTCTATTCTATCAATTGCCCAACTGTAATTTGTTTACCCAGCATGTTATTTTATCTATGGAGAGACACCACTAGTGAACTGTGGACCCCGGTCCTATTTTAATCATATTGCAATCACCTGTTTACTTTTCCCGCACTATTTACTTTACTCGCATATACTCTACTGTTTTCCACTCGATACGCTCATAACCTTTGTTTCAAGCAAACCGGTGAGATTGACAACCTCATCGCAAGTTGGGAACAAAGAATTTGTTTGTGTGTGTGCAGGTTCCGCGTTGCTATTGGCAGAAGACGAGTCAACAAGAATCGTTAACGGCGCCCTTGTTGGAGTGTCATTAAGCCAGTCTGTATCTCCTTCAGTCGTCATTGTCTCCCTTCTCCTGAACGATAAACCTTGGTTTCATAACTGAGGGAAAACTAGCCGCTACACTCTTCATACCTTCCTCTTGGGGTTCCCAATGGGCTGGTCAATCACCACGCACAAGGACATCTGCTCCCACGTCAACTATACGCCATCAATAATTTTCTGGCGCCATCAACCATTCACAAGTGTAGGGATCAACAACCACCTCTCAAAACCAATTTTTATCTCTCTGCTTTACAAATGAAAAGCTCTAGCACATGTTTAATCACTGCTTCCCTCTGCGAAGGGTCTTTCTTTTACTTTTATGTTGAGTCACCACCTTCTTTCTTTATGCACCATTAATAGAGCATAGTTGTCATTCTTAGTGTGATATGCATTGTCCCAAAGTTCATTGATTGATTCATATTGTTGGTTTCACTTGTTCTTAAATTATTTCTATCTAGTCGCCCTCTTAAACTTGAAGGTGTCCTATGCATTTATGTTTTGCTCTCTTTGAAGGACAAGCTGAAAGCCACTTGTATGTTTTTCCTTATGATTTGAACACACGTTTGACTTTCATTGTTTCATTTTCATGATCTTTTGTTTGTGTTCATTTGCATGTTTACAACATGGTTGCTAAGTTCTTATTGTCAAGATTATATCTTTCATGCCCATATTTTAAGTTCTATTGATCCCAGCTCACAAATGCTTATATATATGATCAAGATTGTGTAGGTGCATGTCACCTCAAAAATTATTCTTTTGTTATCACTTACCTACTCAAGGACGAGCAGGAGTTAAGCTTGGGGATGCTGATACGTCTCCAACGTATCTATAATTTTTGATGCTCCATGCTTGTTTTTACACCATTTACCCGATGTTTCGTTACACTTTGTGGCCCTTTTATGCGATTTCTGGAACTAACCTATTGACAAGATGCCACAGTGCCAGTTCCCTATTTTTAGCTATTTTGTGTTTCAGAAGTGATACACAGGAAATATTCTCAGAATTGGACAAAACAAAAGCCAAAAGTCTTATTTTCCCTGGGAGCATCCAGACATCCAAAGAGAGGAAGGAGAGGGGCCACAGGCCTCCCTCACACAGGGCTGGCGTGGCCCAGGCCCTGGCCACGCCACCCTGGTGTGAGGGGACCCTGGCAGCCCTCTGACATCGCCCCTTCATCTATATAAAGCCTCAGGACGGAAAACCCTAGGGGATTCGGCAATTTTCCAGAAAGAGTTCCGCAGCTCCACCGCCACCACCGATGAATTTTTGGGGACAGAAGTCTCTATTCTGGCACCCTGCCGGGATGGGGAAGTGCCCCCGGAGCCATCTCCATCGGTCTCCATCGCCATCTCCGCCATCTCCATCAACCTCACTGCCATCTCCATCAACCTTGCTGTCTCCTATGATGAGAGGAGAGTAGTTCATCCCCGGGGCTGAGGGCTCTACCGGTAGCTATGTGGTTCACCTCTCTCTCCCATGATGTGATCTTTATGTGATTGTGAGCTTTGTATCATGTTGAACAAGTAGATGTTATTATTCAGATATTATGTGTACTCTAGTGGTGATTATTAAAGTAATCTATTCCTCCTGCTATGGTGTAACGGTAACAGTGCGTGCATCATGGTGGTACTTGGTTTAGGCTATGATTGTGATCTCTTGTGGATTATGAGAATAATTATTGCTATGATAGTTTGAGTGATCTATTCCTCCTTTCATGGTGTAATGGTGACAGTGTGTGCACCGTGTTAGTACTTGGTCTAAGTTGCAATGATATCTATCTTGAGTTGTGCTTTGATTTGGGTATCTCTATGAGTGGTGTTTGTCAAGTACTTGATGAACTTTAAGGGGTGCTTCTGTAGCCACTACACAATGATTAGTGTTATTCAATAGGAGAGCAATTCAGAGTGCCCTAGCAAAGAGAAGTTATTTGTTCAATTATGTTATATTGTTGGGAGTGTGTCCACTAGTGAAAGTATGATCCCTAGGCCTTGTTTCCAAGCTTTGCACACCATTTACTTGCTATTTTGTTACTTGTTTGCTCGCAGCGATATTTATTTCGCGTCACGTTTGCTACTTATAATCATCTATACCGCTTGTATTTCACTATCTCTTCGCTGAACTAGTGCACCTATACATCTGACAAGTGTATTGGGTGTGTTGGGGATACAAGAGACTTTCTGTATCATAATTGTAGGGTTGCTTGAGAGGGATAGCTTTGACCTCTAACCTTCCTGAGTTCGATAAACCTTGGGTGATCCACTTAAGGGAAACTTGCTGCTGTTCTACAAACCTCTACACTTGGAGGCCCAACAAGTGTCTACAAGAATAGAAGTGCGTAGACATCATTCATGTCCGACACCATCAGTCAAAGTGTTGAGGTCGTCGTCGATGTCCTCGACCATTTCTTCTCTTCTTTGCATGGTTAAACGCATCTAGTTCATATCTATCTAATGCGTCTGGTCTCGCCTCATGCAGTTCTTTGTGGACGTCGATCTCATCTCGGCACCCCGCAGGCCACCTCCTCCGTGCCATCGCTGTAGAGCACCGTTTAAAAATCTAATCCTACCCATGTATTGCCCCTTGTATCAGCATCATGGCCCCACTTGTCATTCAATATACCGAAGCCCTACTCATCCGCGTTTTGGTCAGGGATACGGTGATGCTTATGGTTAAACAAAGATGGATGCTCTGATGTGTCTTTCCAGGCTCTACCTAGCCCCACTAGTCAGCAGATAACGGTCAAAGTTGTTGACCCATTGGGCAACCAGCCGTTCTAGCACTTGTTAGGGTTTCAGACAAGGGCTTGGACAAAACTGAGGAAAAACTAAGGAGCTGGAGAAAACTGAGTACAACTAAGGACCCGAGGGCATGAAAATAGAAATCCCATAGTACTAATGGTACAACAATTATTAACCTTAGAATTGGTACCAAAAAGATTTTCAATATCAAAAGTAGAGTGCTTTTCCCAATCATGATCACTAACATAGGTAACAGGCATGGAAACATCATCCCAATCAGAATTATCATAATCTATAGCAGGATCATAATGCTTAGGGGAAGATACCATGTCCTCTCGCCTTTTACTCATCTTCTTCTTCTTCATACTCTTCTTACTCTCTCCTTTAGGAGGGAGAGAATTGAAGGGCATCTTCTCCACATATCCTTTAGGAGGGAAAGGCATCTTCTCCACATAATCTAGTTTACTGATAGAATCAACAGAAGAAACTTTGGAGGAGTCTTCCTCTCTATTAATAAGATAAAAACATCTATCAGTCCTGTCATAGCTTGGCAAAACATCATGTTTTATAAGGTTTTGTATGTAAGTATTTGCGAGGCAATCTTTAACACAATAGAGATGACAACCACGAAGGGTGCTATTAATATCAACATCATTCATATCTACCAAACAAAATCTTTCTAGATATCTCTTCACACGCCAAGAACAAAGTGAGCTCATCATGCTGATTGAGAGTAATCTTGTCATCACAATACAAACTTGCGGTACTAGAAGAGTAACTATTAGGGCTTGAGCATTGGAAATTAAAATGACCTATGTCATCGCAATGTTTATAAAGAAAAGGCTAAAGCTTACAAACCTTTTTACCGAGCTCGCCTATAGCCTTGTACCACATTCGGGTTTCTTCATTTGCGTGGTGGACACAATAATATTCCTTGTTGTGACTCTGTTCACAAGGTCTATGTACTCCACAAAAATTAACATGCTTATAGGAAATAGGACTTTCAGAGGTTCAAGCATGTTTATTGCAATCATCAACAACAATATCACTTTCTATACAAGTGTCCTTAAAAGGTTCATGATACACGTCCCCATTTCCCTTGGGAACATTAATATGAGAAGCAAAGGCTTTAAAACAATCAATCATAATTTGAGGATCAAGACCATACTTAGCACTAAGCTCTTGAAAATCAGTAGTTTTAGCGAAAGACTTAAAACAATCAAACTCGTAATTTATACCTGGTCCTTTACTTTTGTCGCTATCCCAATCTTCAATATTGTTTTGAATTGTTTCAAGCAGATCCCACTTGGTGTTGACATCCTTGCTTGTGAAAGACCAATCAAAGCATGCATCTAGATAGTCCTTGTAATATCCTAAAAGCCTTGCATAAAAATTACTAATAACAATATTACAAGGAAGATCATGAATAGGGCATTTGTGCATTAGAAACTTCAATCTTCCCCACACTTGGGCAATGCTTTCTCCCTCATGCGGATGAAAATTATAAATGTAGTTCCTATCTTTATAAACCTCACTAGAAGGATAGAATTTAGAATAAAAGAGAGGTACAATTTCCTCCCAGTCAATAGATCGACCATTCTTCAGTGTTTTATACCATTCCTCAGCTCTGCCTTTCAGTGATAAAGAGAATAGCTTCTTCTTAACTCGGTTCATTGAAATACCTGCACACTTGAACAACTCGCATAATTCATGTATAAAAAGCAAATGATCACCAGGATGGACAGTTCCATCTCCTAAATAGCAGTTATCCATAGCACGTTCAACAATCTTCATAGGTATTTTAAAAGGATGAGTGATACGTCCAATTTGCATCACTATTTTGTATAATAATTTACTGTTATTCATTGATATATTTCATATTTAGATACGATACTTATGTTATTTCCTTTGTTTTCACATGTTTGATGATCATCAGAGGAGTTGCTGCCGGAGTCAGGATTCTGCTGGAAAAAGGACCATCAAGAGACCATATTTTGAAGATCAGAAAAATTCCGGAAAAATACCCAGAAATTATATTTTCTCAGAAGACTCAGGAAGCCAGAAGGGGGAGTCAAGAGGAGCCAGGGGGCTCCACACGCTAGGGCGGCACGGGCCCACCCCTGGCCGCGCCAGTCCTACATGAGGCCACCCTGGCCCACGTCTGGTCTTGCCCCTCCGCGTACATCATCATCCCCAAAAACCTAAGTCAGGGGGAGGCTCAGAATTAGACATCGCCGCCTCTGCGGGGCGGAAAACACCAGAGAGAGAAAAGCTCTCCGGTAGGCAGAAATCTACCGAGGAAATTCCTTCCCAGAGAGGGGAGATCGTCACCATCGTCATCACCATCGCACCAGACTTTATCGGGATCATCATCATCATCATCTCTATCACCAGCACCTTCATCTCCACCATCACCATACCATCCCGCTGTAACATCTTGAGTTGGATCTTGTTATATTCATAGGGAAAACTTTCCTGGTGTTGATTACTCTTGTAGTTGATGCTATTGAGTGGAACCGTTGAGTTAAGGTTTATGTTCAGATTGTTATTTACCATTATTTCACCTTTGATCATGATCCATATGATGTCTTGTGAGTAGTTCATTTAGTTCTTGAGGACATGGGAGAAGTCAAGATGTTAGTAGTGAATTATTGTTGAGAAATATTTAATGGTTTGATATTGTTGTGGTGCTATTTCACTAGTGGTGTCATGTGAACATCGACTACATGATACTTCACTATTTATGGGCCTAGTGAGATGCATTGTGTATTTGGCTACCAATTGTGGGGTTGCTGGAGTGACAGAAACCTAAACCTCTATTGGAAAACTATTGCACCAGGGAGCGTAGGATCTTAGAGTTTAAGGCTGTGGTTAGATTTATCTTAATTACTTTCTTGTATTTGTGGATGCTTGCAAGGGGTATAATCACAAGTGTGTATTTATCCTAGTAAGGGTAGTGCACTAGCACAGGTTCACCCCCATAACACCTATCAAACCAATAAATACTATTGGCTCTATGAAGCGAAAGCTCTTGACTGAAACTCCTGTGTATCCTCGAGAACGTTTGGTTATTATAAGTACACAACCGGCTTGTCCTTCGCTAAAGAAAGGATTGGGCCACTTGCTGCAATTGTTACTACTATATTTTATTTACTCGCACTTTATTTACTCGTATTACCAAATACCCCTGAAAACCTGTCTGCTAGTATTTATAGTGATTTCTTGATCAAAACCGCTCATCAACACATTCTGCTCCTCATTGGGTTCAACACTCTTATTTATCGAAAGTACTATGATACACCCCCTATAATTGTGGGTCATCAAGACTATTTTCTGGCGCCATTGCTGGAGAGTGTAGCGCTATTGAAGAGTGGAATTGGTAAAGGTAACCGTCGCTGTGAGTATTGTTTTTATTTTGTCTTCTATTTTACTCTGCTATGGAGAACTCTCCATTTGGTTTCCTATTTGGAAACACAACAACTACTACTACTGCTGCACATGCAGAGGGACCACCACCGCCACTGCCTGCTGAAATTGATCCTTTTAAAATACCTATGAAAATTGTTGGGCGAATTATGGATAACTGCTATTCAGGAGATGGAACTGTCCATCCGGGTGATCACTTATTATTTATACATGAATTATGCGAGTTGTTCAGATGTACAGGTATTTCACCAAGCCAGGTCAAGAAGAAATTATTCTCGTTATCATTGAAAGGCAAAGCTGAAGAGTGGTATCGACTACTCCAAGATGGTCCATCTATGGCATGGGAGGATATTGTGCCTCTCTTTTATTCCAAGTTTTATCCTCCAAGTGAAATTCATAAAGACCATAACCAGATATATAATTTTTGGCCTCATGATGGAGAGAGTATTGCTCAAGCGTGGGGGAGATTGAAGTTACTAATGCTCAAATGCCCCATTCATGAGCTCCCCAATAATATTGTTATTAATAATTTTTATGCGCGGCTTACTCTTCCTAATAAGGATTATTTGGATGCTTCTTGCTTTGGATCATTTACTCATATGAAAGAAGATGCCAAGTGGAAACTTCTTGACCGTATACAAGAAAATGCTGAAGGATGGGAAAATGACAAAGGTAGGAAGTCAGGTATAAACTATGATTATGAATGCATTAAATCTTTTATGGGGACCGATGACTTTCATAGTGTTAGCGCTGCTTATGGTCTTGATTCTCAAATACTTGCTAATTGTTTTAAGGCCTTTGCCTCTTATATTGATGTTCCAAAAAAAATTGGAACAAATATCATGCACCTTATAAAGATTCTATTAATCATATTCCTGCTGTAGCTACTGAAGTTTGTACTGTTGATAGCATTGTGCCTGAACCTTATTTTGAGAAGACACCTTTCCCTGCTAAGGTAAAAAAGTATTCTACTTTGGTAAGTGTGTCTAATAAAAGTACTAAGAAAGCTACAGAACCTGATGAGCAAATTACTATTAAGTCTCCTGTAGCTATATTAAAGGATCTTGTTACTAAAGATGTAGGAGAAGAATATATTATTTTTTGTGAAGATGCTTCTAACATTCTTTCACATCCTAAAAAGCATAGGAAAGCAAGTGTTCCTATTATTTCTGTCAGGATTGGAGATCATTGTTATTATGGTTTATGTGATATTGGTGCTAGTGCAAGTGCTATTCCCTTAGAGCTTTACAAAGAAATTATGCACGAGATAGGCGCTTGTGAACTTGAAGATATTGATGTGGTTGTTCAGCTTGCTAATAGAGAGACTGTTTGGCCTCTTGGTATTGTTTGAGATGTGGAAGTTCTATGTGGTAAGAGTAAATACCCCACTGATTTTCTAGTACTTGGTAAGGAGGCTAGTAAAACTTGTCCTATTATTTTTGGTCGACCATTTTTGAACACTTGTGGCACCGTGATAGATTGTAAGAAGGAGAAAATTTTCCCTAAGTTTAATGGAGAGGCTTATGAGTTTAATTTTTCCAAGTTTGCTAAGACTTCTTATGAAAATGAAATGCCTAATGAAAATTTTCGAGTTGAACAGCTTGCTTCTATTGCTCTTGCTCCTAATAATGCCTTGCAGCAATTCATGGAAGATCACAAAAGTGACATTTTTAGCAAGGAAAGAGAAGAGATTAATGACATTCTCCTTCGTCAACCACCGTTACTCAAACATAATCTACCTGTGGAGGATCTTGGTACCACTTTACCGCCTAAAGAAGATCCTGTGTTTGAATTGAAGCCTTTGCCTGATAATCTCAAATATGCTTATATTGATGATAAGAAGATATATCCTGTTATTATTAGTTCTAAACTTTTAGGGAAGGAAGAAGAAAGATTATTGGAGATATTAAAGAAACACCGAGGAGCTATGGGATACACTCTTGATGATTTAAAAGGGATTTCTCCCACTTTATGTCAGCATGCCATTAATATGGAGAAAGACGCAAAGCCAGTCATGGAGCATCAATGTCGCCTAATTCCCAAGATGAAGGATGTGGTAAGAAATGAGGTATTAAAACTCCTTGATGCTGGTATCATTTATCCTATTGCTGATAGTAGATGGGTTAGTCCTATTCATTGTGTTCCTAAGAAAGGAGGTATGATTGTTGTGCCTAATGAGAATAACGAGCTTATTCCTCAAAGGGTAGTAGTTGGTTATAGAATGTGCATTGATTATAGGAAGGTAAACAAAGTTACTAAGAAAGATCATTACCCTTTACCATTTATAGATCAAATGCTAGAAAGGTTGTCTAAGAAGACTCATTTTTGTTTCCTTGAAGGTTATTCTGGTTTTTCTCAAATTACTGTTAAGAAGGATGATCAAGAGAAAACCACTTTTACTTGTCCCTATGGAACTTATGCTTATAGACGTATGCCGTTTGGTTTATGCAATGCTCCTGCTACTTTTCAAAGATGCATGTCTACTATTTTTCATGGTTTTGTGAAGAAATTGTGGAGGTCTTCATGGACGATTTCTCCGTCTATGGAACTTCTTTTGATAATTGTTTGCACAACCTTGATAAAGTTTTGCAGAGGTGCGAAGAAACTAACCTTGTTCTTAATTGGGAGAAATGCCACTTTATGGTAAATGAAGGAATTGTCCTTGGACATAAAATCTCTAAAAGAGGTATTGAAGTTGACAGAGCAAAAGTGGAAGCAATTGAGAAAATGCCTTGTCCAAGAGATGTTAAAGGTATTCGTAGTATTCTTGGTCATGCTGGTTTCTATAGGAGGTTTATTAAAGATTTCTCTAAGATTTCAAAGCCTCTTACCAATCTTCTTCAAAAGGATGTACCATTTGTCTTTGATGATGATTGTAAGGAAGCTTTTGAAACTCTTAAGAAGGCTATAACTACTGCTCCTATTGTTCAACCACCTGATTAGTATTTACCCTTTGAAATTATGTGTGATGCTAGTGATTTTGTTGTTGGTGCTGTTCTTGGACAACGTGTAGATAATAAGTTGAATGTTATTCATTATGCTAGTAAGACTCTTGATGCTGCTAAAAAGAATTATGCTACTACTAAGAAAGAGTTTCTTGCTGTTATTTTTGCATGTGATAAGTTTAGATCTTACATTGTTGATTCTAAAGTTACTATTCATACTAATCATGCAGCTATTAGATATCTTATGACTAAGAAGGATGCTAAGCCTAGGCTTATTAGATGGGTGTTGCTTTTACAAGAGTTTGATTTGCATATCGTAGATAGGAAAGGTGCTAAAAATCCTGTGGCTGACAACTTATCTAGATTGGAAAATATTTCTTTTGATCCTATTCCTGTTAATGATAGTTTTCCAAATGAACAGTTGGCCGCAATTCATGTAACCTCGCGAGACCTTCCTTGGTATGCTGATTATGCTAACTTTATTGTTTCCAAGTATTTGCCTCTGACCTTTACAGCTCAGCAAAGAAGAAAATTCTTTTATGATCTGAGGCATTTTTGGGATGACCCACATTTATATAAAGGAGTTGATGGTATTATGAGAAGATGCGTACCGGAATATGAGCAACAAGAGATATTAAGAAAATGCCATAGCAGTGCCTATGGTGGGCATCATGCTAGAGATAGAACCGCACAGAAGGTTCTTCAATCAGGTTTTTATTGGCCAACCCTCTTTAAGGATGCCAGAAGGTATATTTTATCTTGTGATGAATGTCAAAGAGTTGGTAATATTTCTAGATGCAATGAAATGCCTATGAATTACACTCTTGTTATTGAACCATTTGATTGTTGGGGATTTGACTTTATGGGTCCTTTTCCTCCTTCAAAAGGCTATACCCATATACTTGTTGCTATTGATTATGTTACTAAATAGGTAGAAGCCATACCTACAAAGAGTGCCAATGGTGAGACTTCGTTAAAAATGCTTAAGGATGTTATTTTTCCTAGGTTCGGAGTGCCTAGATATCTTATGACTGATGGAGGTTCTCATTTTATTCATGGTGGTTTTAGAAAAACTCTTGCTAAATATGATGTTAATCATAGAATTGCTTCTGCTTATCATCCCCAAACTAGTGGGCAAGTAGAGCTTTCAAATAGGGAAATCAAGTCTATCTTGCAGAAGACTGTCAATAAATCTAGGAAAAACTGGGCTAGTAAGTTAAACGACGCTTTATGGGCTTATAGAACTGCTTATAAGAATCCCATGGGTATGTCTCCTTATAAGATGGTTTACGGAAAAGCATGTCACTTGCCCTTAGAATTAGAACATAAAGCTTTTTGGGTAGTGAAAGAGCTTAATAGAGATTTTAAACTAGCCGGTAAGAAAAGGTTGTTAGATTTGAGTTCTCTAGATGAGTGGAGAAATGAAGCGTATGAGAATGCCAGACTTTTCAAGGAGAAAGTCAAGCAATGGCATGATAAGAGGATTCTTAAGAGAGAGTTTCACGTTGGTGAGAAAGTTCTATTGTATAGGTCTCATCTCAAATTTTTTGCAGGAAAATTACTTTCTAAATGGGAAGGACCATATGTTATTGTGGAAGTGTACTGCTCAGGTGCTATTAAGATTGCTTCGTTGAAACATGATTCTACACAAGTGGTGAATGGGCAAAGACTCAAGCATTATATTTCTGGAGATTCTTACAATGAAGATGTTGATGTTATTGAAACAGTTTCTCCGAAAGATTTTATCCAAGACAAACTACAGGTATCTGCAGAGTTCGCTTTCGAATAGGTAATAGTTCTAGTCAGAAAAGTTTCGCGAAAAGTTCTTCCTTTAATATTTTTGCTATTTTTACTAAATATGAAAAATCACGAGATGAAAAAGGGAAGGAAAAAGAGTCTGTGTGTGTCTCACACACAGGTGGCGCGGGCCCACCCTTGGCCACGCCACCCATGTGTGAGAACACACCGAAACTCGTTTTCGTCCCAGTTTCCTCCTGTGACTTCGTTTCGATGTATAATTTTCACCTATTTAACCCCCCAGAGTCCCCGAGGTCTGTATATTGTTTTCTCGTCATGTTTTGTTTCGAGCTGTTTCTATCAGGGATTGTGATACGTCTCAAACGTATCTATAATTTTTGATGCTCCATGCTTTGTTTTACACCATTTGCCTATTGTTTCGTTACACTTAGTGGCATTTTTATACGCTTTCCGAAACTAACCTATTAACGAAGTGCCACAGTGCCAGTTCCCTATTTTCTGCTGTTTTTGTGTTTTAGAAGTGATACACAGGAAATATTCTCGGAATTGGACGAAACAAGTTCCAGAAGTCATATTTCATCGGGGAGCTTCCAAACATCCGAAGGAGAGTAGGAGACGGAGGACCAGGGGCCCACACACAGGGGTGGCGCGGCCTACCCCTGGCCCGCGCCACCTATGTGTGAGGCCACCTGGGACCTCCTCTGACATCGCCCCTTCGCCTATATATACCCCCTAACGAGAAAAACCTAAGGGCCCGATCAGTTTTCCAGAATACATCGCGATCCGCCGCCGCCGTCGACCCGAAGATCGGGAGGGTCCAGAAGCTCTTCCCGGCACCTTGCCGGAGAGGGGAATCGCCACCGGAGGTCTCCTTCATCGCCATGATTGCCTCCGGAGCGATGAGTGAGTAGTCTACCTTGGACTATGGGTCCATAGCAGTAGCTAGATGGTTGTCTTCTCCACCATGTGCTTCATGTTTAGATCTCATGAGCTGCCCTACATGATTGAGATCACTGTTATGTAATTCTATGATGTTGGTTTGTTGGGATCCGATGAATATTGGTGTTTATGATTAAGTTGCTGTACTGAATTTTATCTTATGTTATCTCTATGATGTTTATGATCTTGCATGCTCTCCGTTGTTAGTAGCTATCTTGGCCGAGTAGTTGCTAGTGACTCCAAGAGGGGGTATTTATGCTCGATAGTGGGTTCATGCCTCTATTTCACCTGGGGGAGTGACAGAAACCTCTAAGGTGGTAGATGTGCTGTTGCTACTAGGGAGAAAACAACATTCATATGCTCGAGGGCATATGCTTTGTTTACATTACACACTTTGCTTAATGCAATTATCTGTTGTTCGCAACTTAATACTTCTAGGGTGTTCGGATGATATCCCCGGGGGTGGATTATTAGTCATAGATGCAGTTGGATGGCGGTCTATGTATTTTGTTGTAATGCCCAGAGTGAATCTCATAGTGATCTTCTTGACATATCACGTTAGCTCTATTCTATCAATTGCCCAACTGTAATTTGTTTACCCAGCATGTTATTTATCTATGGAGAGACACCACTAGTGAACTGTGGACCCCGGTCCTATTTACATCATATTGCAATCACCTGTTTACTATTCCCGCACTGTTTACTTTACTAGCATACTCTACTGTTTTCCACTCGATATGCTCATAACCTTTGTTTCAAGCAAACCGGTGAGATTGACAACCTCATCGCAAGTTGGGAACAAAGTATTTGTTTGTGTGTGTGCAGGTTCCACAAACACCTTCAGTCGTCACCGTCTCCCTTCTCCTGAACGATAAACCTTGGTTTCTTAACTGAGGGAAAACTAGCCGCTACACTCATCATACCTTCCTCTTGGGGTTCCCAACGGGCTGGTCAAGCACCACGCACAAGGACGTCTGCTTCCACATTAACTCGCCATCAACACTTTTCTGGCGCCATCATCACCGGTAGCAGCCACTTTTCTGGCGCCGTTGCCGGGGAAGGAAGAGAAGACTTCTGCGAGGGGAGTTCTTCGCACACACATTCTTTACTTTGTTATTTGTTTGCTTTACTTTATTTTACCTGCATTGCTTTTTATATCAAAAACCCAAAAAAATTAGAATCCTTGGTAGCTGTTTTTACTTGTTTACTTTCTTTTTGCTGAAATGGCCAATCCTGAAAACACCAAGTTGTGTGACTTTGCTAGCACCAACAATAGTGATTTTATCTGCACTCCTATTGCACCACCTGTTCCTGCTACCACTTTTTATGAGATCAAGCCTGCTTTATTGAACCTTGTTATGAAAGAGCAATTTTCTGGTGCTAGTACTGAAGATGCTGCAGCTCATCTCAACAATTTTGTTGAGCTATGTGAGATGCAGAAATATAAGGATGTTGATAGTGATATTATTAAGCTCAAGTTGTTTCCTTTTTCTTTGAGAGGAAAGGCTAAAGATTGGTTGCTGTCTTTGACTAAGAATAGTATTGATTCATGGGCTAAGTGTAAGGATGCTTTTATTGGTAGATACTATCCTCCTGCTAAGATTATATCGTTGCGTAGCAATATTATGAAGTTTACTCAGTTTGATAATGAACATGTTGCTCAAGCTTGGGAAAGAATGAAATCTATGATAAAGAATTGCCCAACTCATGGACTGACTACTTGGATGATTATCCAAACTTTTTATGCAGGACTGAATTTTTCTTCAAGGAACCTACTTGATTCAGCTGCTGGAGGCACTTTTATGTCCCTTACATTGGGCGCCGCCTCGAAGCTACTCGACAACATGATGGTAAATTATTCTGAATGGCACACCGAGAGAGCTCCACAAGGTAAGAAGGTAAATTCTGTTGAGGAAACCTCTTCCTTGAATGATAAGATTGATACCATTATGGCTATGCTTGCTAATGATAGGACTCATGTTGATCCTAATAATGTTCCTTTAGCCTCTCTGGTTGCTCAAGAAGAACAAGTTGATGTGAATTTCATTAGAAACAACAATTTTAACAACAATGCTTATAGGAACAATTTTGCTAGTAACAATTATAGGCCGTATCCTTCTACCAATGGTAATGGTTATGGTAACTCTTATGGTAATTCCTACAACAACACTAGGGCCGCGCCCTCCGAGCTTGAGGTAATGCTCAAGGACTTCATCGGTAAACAAACTGCTTTTAATAAGTCTGTTGAGGAAAAGTTAGGCAAAATTGATGCTCTTGCTTCTAAAGTTGATAGCCTTGCTCATGATGTTGAACTTCTGAAATTAAAAGTGTTTCCTAATGATGTGAATGTGAGCAATATTGTTGCTGCCGCTAATGCTAACCAGGTTAGAATTGATGAAAATATTAGATTGTTAGCAGAATTGCATGCCAGGTGGGAAAGAGAAGATGAGATGGCTAGAGAGATGAAGGTATGTACTATTACTACCTCTAATGATGTTGCTCCTACTGATAGCAATCCTCTTACTTTGATCGGTGTAGAGAAAACTCCCACTCCTTGTGCTAAAAAGCCTAAAACTGCCAAAACTTTTTCTCAAAAGAGTGCTGAAATTTTTCGGAGTGTGGAAGATGATAGCTCTATTTCCTTTAATGATTTTGATGTTGATGGCTGCAATATATCTGAAGTAATTTCATTCTTGCAAAAGCTTGCTTTGACTCCCAATGCTAGTTCTTTAAATATTGCTTTTACTAAGCATATTACCAATGCTCTTATAAAGATTAGGGATGAAAAGTTGAGGCAAAAAGCTTCTGTTCCCAAGAAGTTAGAAGATGGTTGGGAACCCATCATTGATATGCATGTTAATGGTTATGATTGCCATGCTTTATGTGATCTAGGTGCTAGTATTTCTATCATGCCTAGAAAGATTTATGACATGCTTGATTTACCACCGCTTGAAAAGTGTTATTTTGATGTTCCTATTGCTGATGTTGCTAAGAAGAAACCTTTGGGAAGGATTAATGATGTTCTTATTGTGGTTAACAATAACCTTGTTCCCGTTGATTTTCTTGTTATGGACGTTGAATGCCATGCTTCATGTCCTATTATTTTGGGAAGACCTTTTCTTCGAACTGTAGGTGCTATTATTGATATGAGGGAAGGCACTATCAAGTATCAATTCCCACTAAAGAAAGGTATGGAACACTTCCCTAGGAAAAGAAAGAAATTACTTTTTGACTCTATTCTTAGAGCAAATTATGAGCTTGATGCTTCATCTATTGATATTACTTGATTCGCACTTTTCTGCGCCTAGCTCAAAGGCGTTAAAGAAAAGCACTCTTGGGAGATAACCCATTGTTTACTTTTCAGTACTTTTTCTTTTATTTGAGTCTCAGAAGTCATTACTACTGTAATGACCGCTCTTTATCTTGTTTATTTCGTTTTTGTGCCAAGAGAAGCCTCTAATTTGAGTGAGGTAAAGATTTGGGGTTATTGCTGTCCTGAAACTGTTTTCGGTGCTGCACCGTAAAAATTCGTATAAAATCAATGTATATCTTTTGGACCTGAAATTTCTTGTGCATATGCCCCAGGTTATATCCAAACTTTCGTTAGTTTAACACTTTTTGATTTGAGCAACAGAAAATCCCTCAAAAATTCGTCCTTTGTCAGCTGTTCAGTTTTGACAGATTTCTGCCAATATTCGTTTTTGCCACTTTATCGCTTTCTTTTGAGTTCTTTTTGATCATGGAACTCTTGTGGAAGTTGCTACAGGTGTATATACTTTATATGTGGTGGTTTTGGGTTGAAACCTGAAGCTAAAAGAGGGTTGAATATATTTTATGCTTACACTAATGTTGCTAATAGAATTGTGTTTAGTTTTGTATGAAGGAAGTTTTCAAGTGTAGGGATTGGAGAATGATGAGATGAGTTGAAGAATGGACAAAAGCTCAAGCTTGGGGATGCCCAGCACCCCAAGAAATATCTAAGAAGTACAAGCGTCAAAGCTTGGGGATGCCCCCGAGGCACCCCTTCTTCATCGGCAAAAATCAGGCCACCTTTCAAAACACTATATTTTTATTGCTTCATGCACTATGTGTTTTTCTTGGAGCGTCAGTTGTTTTAGTTTTCTTAGTTTGCTTAGTTTGTTTGTTTGCTGCAATAAATGGTTGGACCCCAACAAATTTCCTTTGGAGGAGATGTACTCGTTTTCATTTGCAAAGAACGCTCTAGTTTTCACTCTTATTTAAAATCGAGCGTTCTACTTTTTCTGCTACTGCTTTTGGTTTTCGTTTTCGCCTTGATTTGCGTTCAGATCTTTTCATATCTTTTCATCAAGGTGTATTTTTGCCTCTGGACTTTATTGGTTTTCATCAAAAGAGGTATCTTTAAAAATTTCAAATGGTGTTGGAAAAGAGAAAAAGCTTTGTGCAAAATAGTGGTACAAGAAGGAGCTTGTGTAGACTGCGGCTTAGGCTTTTTCATGTCATGCTAGATGTCTTTTTGATAGTATGCTTAGTGGTTTTGCTGTAGCATGACTTGTCTCAAATAACTGAGATTGCTTAATGAGCCTTTGAAAAAAATCATGCGTTGTTTTTATTGTATGGAAGCATTATTTTGGTTTTCTCCTTGATGCTTTATTTGGGTTGACTTGGCGCATGCTCACACATGTTAGACTCTTCCAAAGTCGCCATTAGCCTTCATGATCATTTAGTTTTTGACTTTTGATGCCCTCGTATGCTTCTTTTAATGTCGCTTTGTCGCTTTGCATGATTATGGCCATTATTGCTCTCTTAGTTGGTCGCTCCCAGTCTTTTGCTAGCCCTCACCTTGTACTGAGTATGAGCTCTACTCGTGCATCCAACTTCTAAAAGCCAAAGTTTTTCAAAGTGTCCACCATACATACCTACTAGCAATTTGCTATTCCAAGTAAATTTGACTTGCTTTTATATTCTCTTCAAATTAAACTCTTACCAGTGTTATGCGAAATTCGGTTAGTAAAGCTCTCACGAACCGGAAGGCACACTTTACTTTTTCCTGTTCTAAAAATTTGACATTGTGGTCTTTTATGCTGAGTTGTTATGCTTGCAAGTTGTAAGTTGGATTCTAGCCCAGCCATGCCGTCATGGGGCAAGCTTTCAACATTGCACTTCCTATTTGAGTTGATATTGTGATCTTTTGTTTATGGATGCCCGCTGTGTGAAATGAATTGGGAATCTTGTGAGGATCATGGAGTTTTTATATGTGTTAGGGAAACGCCGGGCCGCCAATCTAAGCCATGCATAATTCATGGTGGAAATTTGCAGCATACCCATGGTGAACATTCGACGACGCATCTCACAATAAAAAGCTAAACAATATAGCAAATAAAAGTGATGCCGAGGTGTTCATTGTCTGCTTGTCCTGTCATTTTGGTGTGGGCTTGTTCCATGTCATCGGGCACGGAGGTACCCCATTGGCGGTTCTCAATGATATGCATATATTTACAATGACAAGAGCCTTGCTTGGGACTCTAAGTAAACTAGCATGGTTTGGGTACTCGTATTCACGGGACACGAGGTTTTCAACTTATGATTTGTCAAGCATATGCATCATAATTGTTCTCGCATTAACTTTAACCATTCAAGATGCTTATGATGGGGGCAATGAGAGCTCAAAGCCGGTAAGTACCATAATTTTTGAAGGTTATAAAACTTGCAATCACTGCTTCCCTCTGCGAAGGGCCTTTCTTTTACTTTTATGTTGAGTCACCACCTTCTTTCTTTATGCACCATTAAGAGAGCATAGTTGTCATTCTTAGTGTGATATGCATTGTCCCAAGGTTCATTGATTGACTCATATTGTTGGTTTCACTTGTTCTTAAATTATTTGTATCTAGTCGCCCTCTTAAACTTTGAGGTGTCCTATGCATTTATGTTTTGCTCTCTTTGAAGGACAAGCTGAAAACCACTTGTATGTTTTTCCTTATGATTTGAACACACGTTTGACTTTCATTGTTTCATTACCATGATCTTTTGTTTGTGTTCATTTGCATGTTTACAACATGGTTGCTAAGTTCTTATTGTCATGATTATATCTTCATGCCCATGTTTTAAGTTCTATTGATCCCAGCTCATCAATGCTTACATATATGATCAAGATTGTGTAGGTGCATGTCACCTCAAAAATTATTCTTTTGTTATCACTTAGCTACTCGAGGACGAGCAGGAGTTAAGCTTGGGGATGCTTGATACGTCTCAAACGTATCTATAATTTTTGATGCTCCATGCTTTGTTTTACACCATTTGCCTATTGTTTCGTTACACTTAGTGGCATTTTTATACGCTTTCCGGAACTAACCTATTAACGAAGTGCCACAGTGCCAGTTCCCTGTTTTCTGCTGTTTTTGTGTTTTAGAAGTGATACACAGGAAATATTCTCGGAATTGGACGAAACAAGTTCCAGAAGTCATATTTCATCGGGGAGCTTCCAAACATCCAAAGGAGAGTAGGAGACGGAGGACCAGGGGCCCACACACAGGGGTGGCGCGGCCTACCCCTGGCCCGCGCCACCTATGTGTGAGGCCACCTGGGACCTCCTCTGACATCGCCCCTTCGCCTATATATACCCCCTGACGAGAAAAACCTAAGGGCCCGATCAGTTTTCCAGAATACATCGCGATCCGCCGCCGCCGTCGACCCGAAGATCGGGAGGGTCCAGAAGCTCTTCCCGGCACCTTGCCGGAGAGGGGAATCGCCACCGGAGGTCTCCTTCATCGCCATGATTGCCTCCGGAGCGATGAGTGAGTAGTCTACCTTGGACTATGGGTCCATAGCAGTAGCTAGATGGTTGTCTTCTCCACCATGTGCTTCATGTTTAGATCTCATGAGCTGCCCTACATGATTGAGATCACTGTTATGTAATTCTATGATGTTGGTTTGTTGGGATCCGATGAATATTGGTGTTTATGATTAAGTTGCTGTACTGAATTTTATCTTATGTTATCTCTATGATGTTTATGATCTTGCATGCTCTCCGTTGTTAGTAGCTATCTTGGCCGAGTAGTTGCTAGTGACTCCAAGAGGGGGTATTTATGCTCGATAGTGGGTTCATGCCTCTATTTCACCTGGGGGAGTGACAGAAACCTCTAAGGTGGTAGATGTGCTGTTGCTACTAGGGAGAAAACAACATTCATATGCTCGAGGGCATATGCTTTGTTTACATTACACACTTTGCTTAATGCAATTATCTGTTGTTCGCAACTTAATACTTCTAGGGTGTTCGGATGATATCCCCGGGGGTGGATTATTAGTCATAGATGCAGTTGGATGGCGGTCTATGTATTTTGTTGTAATGCCCAGAGTGAATCTCATAGTGATCTTCTTGACATATCACGTTAGCTCTATTCTATCAATTGCCCAACTGTAATTTGTTTACCCAGCATGTTATTTATCTATGGAGAGACACCACTAGTGAACTGTGGACCCCGGTCCTATTTACATCATATTGCAATCACCTGTTTACTATTCCCGCACTGTTTACTTTACTAGCATACTCTACTGTTTTCCACTCGATACGCTCATAACCTTTGTTTCAAGCAAACCGGTGAGATTGACAACCTCATCGCAAGTTGGGAACAAAGTATTTGTTTGTGTGTGTGCAGGTTCCACAAACACCTTCAGTCGTCACCGTCTCCCTTCTCCTGAACGATAAACCTTGGTTTCTTAACTGAGGGAAAACTAGCCGCTACACTCATCATACCTTCCTCTTGGGGTTCCCAACGGGCTGGTCAAGCACCACGCACAAGGACGTCTGCTTCCACATTAACTCGCCATCAACACTTTTCTGGCGCCATCATCACCGGTAGCAGATTGCCTTCGGCTTTGGAGTTATAATGTCTTCATCCGGTTCATCTAAAGAGAACCCTCTTGCGGATTCCATCAATCCGTATATGAGGGAGCTGAAGATGCATCTAAAGGAGTTGTCACTCAAGGATGGGGAGTTGCAGATTAAAGACGTCCAAGGACCCAAGGGAGAAGGGAGTCTCGAAGCAAGGATGGAAGCACTAGAACAGGAAGTTTTCAAATACAAGAAGATGGCGGAATGCGAGGTGGACATTATCTATAGGATTAATCAAGATCTTGTTGCCAGGTACAAGAAGGAGACTACAAAGCTTTGGAAGGATGTCCTCTCACTCCAGGAGATGACTAGCCAATTACAAGCACAACTCTGCAACGTGCAGAACCAAAATTGTGAGTATGAAGCTAGATTTCAACAAATGAGTGCTGCTGCAAGTTTCAGGATTTTGAAGACCAAGACATCCTTCCTTGATGGAGGACCTCTGCCTTGGAAGTATGACAGCGATGAGGATTCGCCGTCACCGCCAAAGGAGTAATTCGTCATCGGTATAGGCATCCCCTTGGCTCGTCTAAGCTTGGGGGAGTGCCGCGGTATCACATCATTACCTTATGCTCATTTACTTTTCACGTAGTGTCATATCATGAATAAAGAAGTTATCTTATAGAATAGTTTGCAGTTTGGAAGTATCCTCCTTAGTTGGTTATCTATGTATCCCTTGGTGTGAGTTGCGGTAATAAAATATTAATGAGAAGTTTTATCATTTACTTTTCGCACACTTTATGTCAGCCTGCAATCTCTCTTATATTATTAGTCTTGTTGATTGGTATTGGTATCACATTGGGAGCATGAGTAGATTTAGTTGCTTTTGGCAAACCTAGCTTGGTCAGTAGCAACTTTACCTTGAGGTTTGAGTAGAAAAGAATAAAAAAGTTCTTGCAGTTACATCACTTCAGTTTTCCCTTACAATTGGCTTTTAAGCATTGTTATTCTTAAAGTTAAAATTGTTGTACCTTTAAGAGAGTTTGCATGATTATTCTTATTATATGTGTGTTTGTTTGTTTCATGCAACTCTTATGTTTGCTACCCAGCTTTGGTAGCCAAAAACCTATACTGAGAGAAATTACTTCTCGTGCATCCAACTCCCAAAAGCCAAGTCACTTCCAAAGAGTCCACTATAAATTCCTATGCATGGTATTTCAAGCCATTCCAAGTAAATTTTCATGTGCTACCTTTCAAAAACCTTCAAACACTTCTCATTTTGTGTCATTGTTTTTAGCTCATGAGGACGTAGTGGATGGGTTTGTTATCTTCCATACTAAATTGAGTACCCTTCGACTAGGCAGCTTCATCTGCTCTTCATTAATTTTGCAAGGGAGCTGGTCAGACCATTATAATCTCAAAAAAGAAAAAGAAAAAGGCACTCCTCCAATGGAATGTGAAAGTTGGTCGGCACCCGATGGAATCGGTTAGCCATGGTTTGAGAAAGGAAAAGGTGGGGAGGAGTGCAAAGCTATAAAAGAGCACTAAAGTGCCAATTAATCAAACATTTCAGAACCGCTCTCACTTGTTTAGTATGGAAGATATCAAGAACTCTGTTGCTAGTCGTTGACAAAAGCAACCACCTCTCAAAATACTTTTTACCTCTGTTTTACAAATGAAAAGCTCTAGCACATGTTTAATCCCTGCTTCCCTCTGCGAAGGGCCTATCTTTTACTTTTATGTTGAGTCAACCTATTTCCCTCTACCTTAAGCAAGCATTTGATTTGTTATGTTTCATTCATCCATATGTTGATCCGTTTAATCATGTTTATTATCTTTCTTGTTTTGTATAATGCTTTTATCTGAAGGAATATATCTTTGAAAGTTTTCTATGAATGCAAAAGTTTACTTTGTTGAGCATATAGTCTTTGCTATATTAGCTCTGTTCTAAAAAGCTCCGTTTAAAAGAGAGAATAGTCTGTTCTCCATTCTTTGACCAAGAACTAAGGTTTGCCATTGCCAATTATAGTTTACCTTGTGCATCTTTACATGTGATTCCCTTTTACCTATTGCAAGTCTATAACTTATAAAGGGAAGTTGCTGTCTATTATAATTTGTGCCTTGGTGAATGTGATGCTTCTTGTCCGTATTTTGATTATCGACACTTCACTCCATAAACCTGTGGTCATGTTTACCGAGTTTAGTTTTTGCTTGGGGGCAAGCGAGGTCTAAGCTTGGGGGGGGGGGGGGTTGATACGTCCAATTTGCATCACTATTTTGTATAATAATTTACTATTATTCATTGATATATTTCATATTTAGATACGATACTTATGTTATTTCCTTTGTTTTCACATGTTTGATGATCATCGGAGGAGTTGCTGTCGGAGTCAGGATTCTGCTGGAAAAAGGACCATCAAGAGACCATATTTTGAAGATCAGGAAAATTCCGGAAAAATACCCAGAAATTATATTTTCTCAGAAGACTCAGGAAGCCAGAAGGGGGAGTCGAGAGGAGCCAGGGGGGCTCCACACGCCAGGGCGGCGCGGGCCCACCCCTGGCCGCGCCAGCCCTGTGTGAGGCCACCCTGGCCCATGTCTGGTCTCGCCCCTCTGTGTACATTATCATCCCCGAAAACCTAAGTCAGGGGGAGGCTTAGAATTAGACACTGCCGCCTCTGCGGGGCAAAAAACACCAGAGAGAGAAAAGCTCTCCGGTAGGCAGAAATTTACCGGGGAAATTCCTTCCCGGAGAGGGGAGATCATCGCCATCATCATCACCATCACACCGGACATCATCGGGATCATCATCATCATCATCTCCATCACCAGAACCTTCATCTCCACCATCACCACACCATCCCGCTATAACATCTTGAGTTGGATCTTGTTATATTCATAGGGGAAACTTTCCCGATGTTGATTACTCTTGTAGTTGATGCTATTGAGTGGAACCATTGAGTTAAGGTTTATATTCAGATTGTTATTTACCATTATTTCACCTTTGATCATGATCCATATGATGTCTTGTGAGTAGTTCGTTTAGTTCTTGAGGACATGGGAGAAGTCAAGATGTTAGTAGTGAATTATTGTTGAGAAATATTTAATAGTTTGATATTGTTGTGGTGCTATTTCACTAGTGGTTTCATGTGAACGTCGACTACATGATACTTCACCATTTATGGGCCTAGTGAGATGCATTGTGTATTTGGCTACCAATTGTGGGGTTGCTGGAGTGACAGAAACCTAAACCTCCGTTGGGAAACCATTGCACCAGGGAGCGTAGGATCTTAGAGTTTAAGGCTGTAGTTAAATTTATCTTAATTACTTTATTGTATTTGCGGATGCTTGCAAGGGGTATAATCACAAGTGTGTATTTATCCTAGTAAGGGTAGTGCGCTAGCACAGGTTCACCCCCATAACACCTATCAAACCAATAAATACTATTGGCTCTATGAAGCGAAAGCTCTTGACAGAAACTCCTGTGTGTCCTCGAGAACATTTGGTTATTATAAGTACACAACCGGCTTGTCCTTCGCCGGAGAAAGGATTAGGCCACTTGCTGCAATTGTTACTACTGTCTTTTATTTACTTGCACTTTATTTACTCATATTACCAAATACCCCTGAAAACCAGTCTGCTAGTATTTACAGTGATTCCTTGATCAAAACCGCTCATCAACACCTTCTGCTCCTCGTTGGGTTCGATACTCTTATTTATCGAAAGTACTACAATACACCCCCTATACTTGTGGGTCATCAATGAGGAGCACAAGCATCATTAGAAACATCACATATGGGAGATAAAATATCATCAGAGCAAACTTTCTCCACTAAAGATGGGGAACTAAAAATATCATGCTTAACAAAACGAGCTTCCCCAAGCTTAGACTTTTCTATAGCATTAGAAATAACGGTATTCAAAGCATTCATACTAATAACATTGCTATGTGAAATAAGCTCCAAAGGTTTTTCAATTTTCTCTTCAAATCTAAACTCAGGAAAAAACTAAAGAACTCTTTACTTTCCATTAAGCCTAACTAGTGAAAATAAAGACAAGAAATGAAAAGATATAATTACAGAATCTAAAGGAAATAACTCTGAGCACTCACCAGCAACTAAATACTTAGTAGCCAAAGGATGTGAGTACCTTTTACCTTACCTCCCCGGCAACGGCGCCAGAAAAGAGCTTGATGTCTATGCACGCGTCTGTTCTTGTAGACAGTATTGGGCCTCCAAGTGCAGAGGTTTGTAGACCAGCAACAAGTTTCCCTTAAGTGGATCACCCAAGGTTTATCGAACTTAGGGAGGAAGAGGTCAAAACTATCCCTCTCAAACAACCCTGCAATTACAAAACAGAAAGTCTCTTGTGTCCCCAACACACCCAATACACTTGTCAGATGTATAGGTGCACTAGTTCGGTGAAGAGATAGTGAAATACAAGTAGTAGTGATGATTATAAGTAGTAACTGTAATATGAAATAAGTATCGCTGCAAGCAAACATGTAACAAAACTAAAAGAAAACGGTGTGCAATGCTTGGAAACAAGGCCTAGGGATCATACTTTCACCAGTGGACAAACTCTCAACAAATATAACATAATTGAACCAATAGATACTATCATCAATATGCAACTCGAAACAATTCTCCAATGGAAAACAAACACTAATCATGCGCAGGGCTACGAAGCACTCCTCAAAGTCCGTATGTACCCAAACTAGATTGTCCCACACTATCACCATGAATGCATTAGATGGTTCCAACAAACACCAACAATTCATAGAGACATTAACCAAAAAGATACATAAGATGCGCACACTAGTCACCTTCACAACATGCTACAAGGTATCTTCGGAGATTACAAATATAAAGCACGGGAATAGCATAATATCTAAATAATAACATCTACCAATTCAGCTAGATACAAAGCTCACGATCACATAAAGATCACATCATGGGAGAGAGAGGTGAACCACATAGCTACCGGTAGATCCCTTAGCCCTGGGGGAGAACTACTCCCTCCTCATCATAGGAGACCGCAAGGTTGATGGAGATGGCGGTGAGGTCGATGGAAATGGCAGAGACAGCAATGGAGACCGATGGAGATGGCTTCGGGGGCACTTCCCCGTCCCGGCAGGGTGCCAGAATAGAGACTTCTGTCCCCCGAAATTTGTCAATGGCGGTGGCGGAGCTGCGGAACTCTTTCTGGAAATTTACCGATTCCTTTAGGGTTTTCCATCGGGAGGCCTCTTATAGGCAAAGGGGCGTCGTCAAGAGTGGACCAGGGGTTCCTCACCATAGATGGGCACGACCAGGGCCTGGGCAGCGCCCCCTGTGTGGCCAGCCTCTGGCCCTTCTCTGGCTCTCATTCGGTCCTTGTCCTTTGTCTGGGAAAAATAAGACTTCTGGAACTTGTTTTGTCCAATTCTGAGAATATTTCCTATGTAGCTTTTCTGAAACACAAAAACAACAAAAAACAGGGAACTGACACTGATGTCTATTGCTGCTGGAACTGTGGTGATGTGGGAGCAGATGTCCTTGTGCGTGGTGATTGACCAGCCCGTTGGGAACCCCAAGAGGAAGGTATGATGAGTGCAGCGGCAAGTTTTCCCTCAGTTTTGAAACCAAGGTTTGTCGAACAGGAGAAGAGAGACGGTGACGACTGAAGGTGATGTAGACTGGCTTAATGACACTCCAACAAGGGCGCCGTTAACGATTCTTGTTGACTCGTCTTCCGCCAATAGCAATGCGGAATCTGCACATGCACAAACAAGTACTTTGTTCCCAACTTGCGATGAGGTTGTCAATCTCACCGGTTTGCTTGAAACAAAGGTTATGAGCGTATCGAGTGGAAAACAGTAGTAAATGCGAGTAAAGTAAATAGTGCGGGAAAAGTAAATAGTTGATTGCAATATGATTAAAATAGGACCGGGGTCCACAGTTCACTAGTGGTGTCTCTCCATAGATAAATAACATGCTGGGTAAACAAATTATAGTTGGGCAATTGATAGAATAGAGCTAACGTGATATGTCAAGAAGATCACTATGAGATTTACTTTGGGCATTACAACAAAATACATAGACCGTCATCCAACTGCATCTATGACTAATAATCCACCCCCGGGGATATCATCCGAACACCCTAGAAGTATTAAGTTGCGAACAACAGATAATTGCATTAAGCAAAGTGTGTAATGTAAACAAAGCATATGCCCTCGAGCATATGAATGTTGTTTTCTCCCTAGTAGCAACAACACATCTACCACCTTAGAGGTTTCTGTCACTCCCCCAGGTGAAATAGAGGCATGAACCCACTATCGAGCATAAATACCCCCTCTTGGAGTCACTAGCAACTACTCGGCCAAGATAGCTACTAACAACGGAGAGCATGCAAGATCATAAACAACATAGAGATAATATAAGATATAATTCAGCACAGCGACTTAATCATAAACACCAATATTCATCGGATCCCAACAAACCAACATCATACAATTACATAACAATGATCTCAATCATGTAAGGCAGCTCATGAGATCTAAACATGAAGCACATGGTGGAGAAGACAACCATCTAGCTACTGCTATGGACCCATAGTCCAAGGTAGACTACTCACTCATCGCTCCGGAGGCAATCATGGCGATGAAGGAGACCTCCGGTGGCGATTCCCCTCTCCGGCAGGGTGCCGGGAAGAGCTTCTGGACCCTCCCGATCTTCGGGTCGACAGCGGCGGTGGATCGCGATGTATTCTGGAAAACTGATCGGGCCTTAGGTTTTTCTCGTCAGGGGGTATATGTAGGCGAAGGGGGGCTGTCAGAGGAGGGGCCAGGCCTCCTCACACGGTGGTGGTGCGGGCCAGGGGCTGGCCGCGCCACCCCTGTGTGTGGGCCCCTGGTCCCTCACCTCCTACTCTCCTTCGGATGTCTGGAAGCTTCCCCGTGATATATGACTTCTGGAACTTGTTTCGTCCAATTCCGAGAATATTTCCTGTGTATCACTTCTGAAACACAAAAACAGCAAAAAACAGGAACTGGCACTGTGGCACTTCGTTAATAGGTTAGTTCCAGAAAATGTATAAAAATGCCACTAAGTGTAACGAAACAACGGGCAAATGGTGTAAAACAAAGCATGGAGCATCAAAAATTATAGATACATTTGAGACGTATCAAGCATCCCCAAGCTTAACTCCTGCTCATCCTCGAGTAGGTAAGTGATAACAAAAGAATAATTTTTGAGGTGACATGCACCTACACAATCTTGATCATATATGTAAGCATTGGTGAGCTGGGATCAATAGAACTTAAAACATGGGCATGAAGATATAATCATGACAATAAGAACTTAGCAACCATGTTGTAAACATGCAAATGAACACAAACAAAAGATCATGGTAATGAAACAATGAAAGTCAAACATGTGTTCAAATCATAAGGAAAAACATACAAGTGGTTTTCAGCTTGTCCTTCATGGAGAGCAAAACATAAATGCATAGGACACCTCAAAGTTTAAGAGGGCGACTAGATACAAATAATTTAAGAACAAGTGAAACCAATCATTATGAGTCAATCAATGAACATTGGGACAATGCATATCACACTAAGAATGACAACTATGCTCTCCTAGTGGTGCATAAAGAAAGAAGGTGGTGACTCAACATAAAAGTAAAAGAAAGGCCCTTCGCAGAGGGAAGCAGTGATTGCAAGTTTTATAACCTTCAAAAATTATCGTACTTACCGGCTTTGAGCTCTCATTGCCCCCATCATAAGCATCTTGAATGGTTAAAGTTAATGCGAGAACAATTATGATGCATATGCTTGACAAATCATAAGTTGAAAACCTCGTGTTCCATGAATACGAGTACCCAAACTCATGCTACTTTACTTAGAGTCCCAAGCAAGGCTCTTGTCATTGTAAATATATGCATATCATTAAGAACCGCCAATGGGGTACCTCCGTGCCCGATGACATGGAACAAGCCCACACCAAAATGACAGGACAAGCAGACAATGAACACCTCAGCATCTCTTTTATTTGCTATATTGTTTAGCTTTTTATTATGAGATGCGTCGTCGAATGTTCACCATGGGTATGCTGCAAATTTCCACCATGAATTATGCATGGCTTAGATTGGCGGCCCGGCGTTTCTCTAACACATATAAAAACTCCATGATCCCCACAAGATCCCCAATTCATTTCACAAAGCGGGCATCCATAAACAAAAGATCACAATATCAACTCAGATAGAAAGTGCAATGTTGAAAGCTTGCCCCATGACGGCATGGATGGGCTAGTCTCCAACTTACAACTTGCAAGCATAACAACTCAGCATAAGAGACCACAATGTCAAATTTTTAAGAACAGGAAAAAGTAAAGTGTGCCTTCCGGTTCGTGAGAGCTTTACTGACCGAATTTCGCATAACACTGGTAAGAGTTTAATTTAAAGAGAATATAAAAGCAAGTCAAATTTACTTGGAATAGCAAATTGCTAGTAGGTATGTATGGTGGACACTTTGGCAAACTTGGTTTTTAAGGAGTTGGGTGCACGAGTAGAGCTCATACTCAGTACAAGGTGAGGGCTAGCAAAAGACTGGGAGCGACCAACTAAGAGAGCAATAATGGCCATAATCATGCAAAGCGACAAAGCGACATTAAAAGAAGCATAAGATGGCATCAAAAGTCAAAAACTAAATGATCATGAAGGCTATTGGCGACTTTGTAAGAGTCTAACATGTGTGAGCATGCGCCAAGTCAACCCAAATAAAGCATCAAGGAGAAAACCAAAATAATGCTTCCATATAATAAAAACAACGCATGATTTTTTCAAAGGCTCATTAAGCAATCTCAGTTATTTGAGACAAGTCATGCTACAGCAAAACCACTAAGCATACTATCAAAAAGACATCAAGCATGACATGAAAAAGCCTAAGCCACAGTCTACACAAGCTCCTTCTTGTACCACTATTTTGCACAAAGCTTTTTCTCTTTTCCAACACCATTTGAAATTTTTAAAGACACCTCTTTTGATGAAAACCAATAAAGTTCAGAGGCAAAAATACACCTTGATGAAAAGATATGACAAGATCTGAACGCAAGTCAAGGCGAAAATGAAAACCAAAAGCAGTAGCAGTAAAAGTAGAACGCTCGATTTTTAATAAGAGTGAAAACTAGAGCGTTCTTTGCAAATGAAAACGAGTACATCTCCTCCAAAGGGAATTTGTTGGGGTCCAACCATTTATTGCAGCAAACAAACTAAACTAACAAACTAAGAAAACAAAAACAACTGACGCTCCAAGAAAAACACATAGTGCATGAAGCAATAAAAATATAGTGTTTTGAAAGGTGACCTGATTTTTGTCGATGAAGAAGGGGTGCCTCGGGGGCATCCCCAAGCTTTGACGCTTGTACTTCTTGGATATTTCTTGGGGTGCTGGGCATCCCCAAGCTTGAGCTTTTGTCCATTCTTCAACTCATCTCATCATTCTCCAATCCCTACACTTGAAAACTTCCTTCATACAAAACTAAACACAATTCTATTAGCAACATTAGTTTAAGCATAAAATATATTCAACCTGTCGTCGTGGTGAAACAACATATGCCATAGGATGGCTTAGATGGGGGCCGAACTAGATGCTGGAGGATTCGGGAGAGGGGAACGAGCTAAAAAGCACGACAGAAAGGAACACAGATCTACCCAGGTTCGGGGCTCTCGTAAGGAGATAACACCCCTACTCCTGCTCTACTGGATGTATATTTGGATCGATGGAGTACACAACAATGGTGCTTCCAAGCTCTCTGCCAGAGAAGGAAGATGAACTGCTAAGTGTAGGAACACAGAGTGACCAACCCTTTACTAGGGCTCCCTATGACACCTTATATAGTGGTGGCCAGGGTTACAACTGTCATAAGAGACCACAAGACACGGGCTACACTCCAAATAGGACTTGCTGACGAAGGCATCGACCCTTGACTTCCTCCCTGATTGCTCTCGATGGGACTTCATATCCCTGTTCCTTGTACCTCTTGAACTGTGACCTTACCTCTCCGAGGTAAGCCCTGTACTTGTGCACAGTGAGGGTAGGTAGACCACCACTGTGCACCCTGCCACCATACTCTGCTACCATGCTTGGATGTTTTCTTCCTTGATTGTAGGGATGTGACACATTAGCTGACTTTGTATTCCGGATATGACTGTTGGCCATACCCCGGACTTATATGCCGGACCAACGACCTATGAAGGTCGGGTAATCCGGCCTCCCCTGCTCCTGCACAATACACCAAATGGTTAGGCCGGCATATCTAAGTATATGCCGGCACACATATATTTGTATTCAGGTTAATCCGGCATATCCAAGTACCAGCCGGGATATATACATATGCCGGCTCAGCCGATGCTCTTATATTCCGGCCATGCCTTTCCTTGATAACCCGGCATAAGTCAACCATAGTCTTTGTATCTTTCTAGTCTCTTGACCCTACCGGGGGTCATCCCCCCGACACTAGTCCCCGAAGCTGCCAAGGTTCCCCAGTCATAACTGTGGAGCCTTGACAGGTTCAACATACCTTCTCTTCATTATACCTCGATTTTCCGTTATATCCCGATGATCAGATGATATGCCGGCCTGACTGCACTTATGCCGGCTACTGTTCCTCTTCAAAAACTTATTCCGGCCGGTCCCGTGGGTATTCCGGACGGAACATATTCATTGGGCAGTTATTCCGACATATGGAAGAGTCTTCCTTGAGAAGCCATACCCGACAGTCTGCATCGAAACTTGTAACTTCCCTGCCACCTCGAACGGTCACACGACGTGACGGTTCACAGTGTCGTTACTCCTCGCCATCATGGCCTAGTGGCACGGTTATAGAAACCGCCGCCCCACTCCGTGCCACCACGTGGCACCTTGCCGCAGGAACGGTCGAGGGAGTGGAACACTCCCCACGACCCCCACGACAGGTCTCCTCGGTATAAACACGGGGTGGGGGTAACTTGCTCCTTTTACCCCCACACAGTCATCGTCTTCCTCAGATCCTCTGCCCCCTTGCGCTTCGCCGCCGGACCAAGGAATCGAGAAGGAAAGCCGCCGCCGTCGCCCACCTGCACGCCGGCGCCTCCGCTTGCCAACGTCTGGCGTCATCGTCGACGACGCTGCCGCCGCATCTTTCCTTCGCGACATTGCTGGGAGATTGGAACTTCTCCTGCACGCTCATCGCCGCCGCTCTACAGTCGTCGACCAAGCTCCGGTGAGTTCCTTCTTCCCTGATCTTCATCTTTTCTGCTTCTCTGTAGCTATATCGCGACATCCCCGCTAGCTTGAATCTGCACTAGTTTCTCTGCTTGATATCTCCTTAGCATTGCCAGCAATCTCCCCCGTGGGTTCGTATGTGTTCTAGCCATAGGATTTTATCCGTAGTTATTTCCGATTTTAACTGCGCCGTAGATCTTCTCTTTCTGCTGACATTGGTGAGAGCTGTATGCTGGAGAGACTAACCTCCCTCTTTTCTCTGGATTTGATAGGATTAACAACACGGGACTCCGGCTCTCACGCCTTGTCCCGGCCATTAAGATGGCATCTTCAAGCATGACAGGCATCTCGGCCTCGGAGGAAGATACCTCGGCCCGAGCCCAAGGACGCTCCGGCTGGGAGGGGTCGGAGGTTACTCCGGCCGACATATCCTGGGTCACCTCCACCAGGAGAGTGCCGGAGGGAGTAGCATGCCGGCTACCGGCGGGAGAAACTGTGCCGGCACCGGAACCCAGCGAACATGTCGTCTTCATCGCCCACTTCGAGCGGGGCTTCGGCCTGTCGGCATCGGACTTCTTCCGGGACTTCCTCAACACCTATGATCTACAACCTCATCATATCCCGGCCAACGCCATGATGATCCTCTCCGCCTTCGCTGCCTTTTGCGAAGGCTATGCCGGCATAGAACCTATTACCCAAGGCTGGGCGAAATACTTCCAACTATGGAAGCAAGTCGTCCAAGAGCCGCCCCGAAGCAAGGACGAGCCGCAGGAAACGGCCCAGGAGAAGAAGGACCGCCCCATGACCTTATGCGGTGCGGCCACCATTATGTCCCGGAAGGGCTCGGACTTCCCCAAGGTGGAGCTCCTTGAGTCTTGCAAGAAGTGGCAAAAAAGCTTCTTCTACGTCAAGAACACCACTGACGAGGATCTGCTCAATCTGCCGCCATTTGTGGACGAGCCACCTTTGGCCATGACGAATTGGACTTACAACCCGAAGTCCTCGGTGATGCCGGTGAATGCTCTCCACCGGGTTAAGGGCGAGCTCCGGGATGCTGGCCTTACACCTCAAGACTTGGTGGCATGCTATATCAGCCGGCGCGTCTCTCCTTTGCAGCGTCGGTCGCACAAGATCTGCCAGATGAGCGGGCCCATGGACCCCACCCGGCACTCTACGCATGAGCTGACTCCGGCCGACATTCTGCGCCGGATTAAGGATGTCTGCAAGTCCTCCCAGGCTACCTTTGCCTGGGGACTTGAGCCATACAGCCGGGATAGGCCCGCCCCAACGGTAAAACCTCCTGCCCGATATATAATCTCTTAAGCCGATGCATGTCTATTTACCGACATACTTGTAATGCTTGATCCGACATATTCTTTCACCGGCATATTTCTTTGCTTCTGATCATTTTCTTTGTATTATGCAGAAGTTCAGCTTCCAGGCCATGGAGAACTCCCGGATCAAGATCGCGGCGGACCGCACCGTTGCGGATGCTGAGGATCCGGATCACTGGGACAAGTTACCCCGGAACACACGTGCTGCAGCTGCCGCGGGTAAGGGTTCTTCATCCCGGTATTATACCCAAGACCGGAGCGAGATTGATTCTGACGAGGAGATCCTGATGTACTATGACCCGATGCCACTTGCATACGCCTTTCCAGAAACACCTGCTTATGCCTTTCCCATGCCGTCCTCAGCTATCCCGGACGACATGGTCGTTGATGCTGCCCCTCTGAACCAGGGACCTCCTTCCACCGGCGGTCGTGCCGGTCGGAAGCGAGTGGTGAAGCCCCAACCTGACACTCCTCAGGCACAGAAGAGGCAGAAGGTTGGCGTGCCCAAACCGAAGCAACAGAGGCCAGTAGCCTCGGGGTAAATCTCTTCCCATTGTTTCAATCCCGACACATCTCTTGCCCAGCTTATTAACTTGGTGTTTTTCTCTTTTTCAGTGCTCCTCTCGCGCCGGAACAAGCTTCTGGCTCGAGTGGCGACCCGAAGGTTACCAAGCCCGCAGCCCCTGCTTCATCCGACATACCCTCAGCCAGCCACACAACCTCCCCGGCGCCGGCATCTTCGCCTGCGCCTGACAAGACCTCCTCCCCGGCGAAGGACGTTCCTCCGCCGGAACAAGATACTTCTGCCCCCGACGTCCACATGGACTCGGGGGCTCAACAGGAGCCCTCGGCTCCGGATGTCCACATGGACACAGGAGCCCACCAAGAAACTCCAGACTCCGGCGCGCCCACCAGCGACGCTGGCACAACTGAAGACGCCGGCGCAAGCGACAAGAGCGCCGGCACAGACATTAAGGGCAAAGGCCCTTTAGTGCCGGAAGTCCGGACTATTCCGGATCCTGCTCCTGCAGGCCAAGATGCACCGGCCGCGCCGGAACAGCCCGCGCCCAAGACTTCTTTTATTGAAAAGACTCCTGCACCGGCCAAGACCACGGCGCCGGCCAAGACCGCTGCCCCGGCCAAGACCAATGCCCCGGCCAAGTCCGGCACACTGAAGATTCAGCCGACCAAGTCCGGCACTCCATCCGCCGCCACTGCTCCTATTAAGGCAGCGCCCCGGATCAGCTCTGCTCTGGCCCTGCATCTTGGCAGGGCAGCAACCCGGCCTGGCTACCGGCGCAACTTCTTCGACACGCCGGAACTTGAGGGCCGCGTCCCTCTTGTGACGAAAAGTGACCAGAGCCTCGGCTCTCTCCAGGAGCATTGCACCAAGTGGAACGACGCCTGCTACATGGACAGTGCGGACTCTAGGAGCAAGAAGGTGGCCGAAGCCTTGGCCACTGGCAACCCAGCCGACATACTGGCCGCGAAGACCATTCCCATAGCCTGCGAACTCCTCAGCCTTCAGCAAAGGCTTCATCTCGTGGCTGATGCCACCAACATAAGTCCTTTTCACTTAAGTCCTTTCCACTTATATCCCTAGTCCCCGAAAATGTCGGCTGTCCGGGATACGGACATCCGGGATTTTCCAACTCTTCTTAGTTAGCTGCTCTTCCATTAACTTTCCGACATAGAAGCTCGATCCGAGCTTCAAATCCTAGTCACCGAGAGCCGGGATAGGTGCGCAGCACCTGTGCCGGATCTTTAACAAATTAACAACTTAAACTCTTTTCAAATCCTCATGACCGAGATATAAGCTCGTCTCGAGCTTCAAATCCTAGTCACCGAGAGCCGGGATAGGTGCGCAGCACCTGTGCCGGGTCTTCAAAAGAATGCTCATTTGTTAAAATTTTCAACTTATCTGACGTACTAAACTTTTCTGCCATTACTTCAAATCCCAATATTTTTGCAGCGCATGAAAAATACCCGGGCCGACATGTTCCATGACCTGGTGTGTGAGCACTGGAAACTATCTGACGCCCACAGCAAGCTTCAGCAGGAGCTGTCCAAGAAAGGTAATCTTTGCCGACATACTGCTATATGCCGGATATCTTTCCTCTCTTTAATTTGCAATACTTCTTCTTGCCGACACATAACCTTGTGCCGACATTCTGCAGCCGGCACTGAAGAACAAGTCGCCGCGCTTCTTACGAGGGTGAAAGAGCTTACTGGTATGCCGGATTCTGCAGTTACCTGGATAGATACTTTATACTTCAAATCCTTTACTCTTTGTCGTTGTTTTCTATCTTCACCTTGTTTTGACTTCCAATTTTTTTAGACGACAAAGCTGCTCTGGAGGCACGCCACCAGGACTGTGTGTCCTCAGTGGATGTGGCGAAGCAACTGGACGACCGGGATGCTGCTCACAAGGCCGAGGTAGAGCAGCTGAAGGGTCGGATTGCCGAGCTGCTGGAGGAGAAGGA
This sequence comes from Dactylis glomerata, assembly GCA_007115705.1. Lineage (NCBI taxonomy): Eukaryota > Viridiplantae > Streptophyta > Magnoliopsida > Poales > Poaceae > Dactylis > Dactylis glomerata. Next base: position 261,710 of record QXEO01002092.1, read on the forward strand.
GCAGAAGGAGGGCCTACTGAAGAAAACTTAGGCCCTGCTCGTCACCTCCGAGACTGATGCCTCGGACGCCCACGCTGAACTTGATAGCCTGAAGGAGCAGGCCACCAAATGGGAGGTTACAGTTGCACAGCTGAATGCCGATCTTGCCAGTAAGCTTCAAATCCTTTCCCTTTTGCCTTGTCGACATATTGCAATTCTTTCCGGCATAGCATCTATGCCGACATACTCTCCTTTTGCTAACATTGTTTCTGTTCCTCAGACATGTTCCCCGCTTCCGTCGAAGACGTTGAGAGGGCTTTGCAGTTGGATCGAGAAAGCCGGGGTGTTCCGGTTGACTCGCCCAACTGGGACATGTCGGAGCAGCTGCTGGCTCTGCAGTCTCGGAAGAACGCCATGACGCTCTATACCGAAGAACTCTTCTATGGCGCCCAGGAGGCATTCTCTGCCCTCTGGCCGGGACAAAGGACTCCCACTGATCCCGTCGACCTCGGCAACGACCTGCAGCTGGCCAAGGTTCGCCTCCGGGAGTGGCGAGATTCCGGCGCGAGGGTTGGAGCTGACGAAGCTCTGAGCTACTTCTTGTCCTGGTATGAAAAGGCTGACTTGGAGACTTTGCGCACTATGCGCGAAGGATCCATTTGGACCACGGATCCGGAACACATCCGGCATCGGCGGGAGCTGGCCCACAGCTATGTGGACTATGCCGACACCGACGCCTTCGTCCGGGACATCCGCGAGCCGGAGAAGAAGGATGATGCCGGGATATCTGCCGCTGCTGAGGGCTCCGACTCCAGCCAGGATGAAGAGGAAGCCGAAGAGGCCTGCACTGATGCCCCGGAACAGGGGTCTGCCCCGGGCGGAGGCGATGGCTCAATTCCATCTGCTGGGTCCGGCACCCCTGAGGCCGACATTTCCACCGCCATTGCTCCCCCAGCCGGCGCCTCTGCTTCGGCCCCTGCTCCTTGACTTTGCAGCATAAAAACTTTAAGTTTTATCAGATCCCCGGTATGCCGGGTGCAGATGTAATATACCCATTTTATTTCCTGCGGTTTGCTATCTGAACAAGTTTTATCTCGGTTTGCTTGTTACTAATGCCGGATCATCTTTTGGCTAAGTCACCGAGTTGTTTTCCTGTTTCCTCAATTTCACAACCTTGGCTACTTGTCAACCTTTTTGGCTTTCGACGTATGAGTCTCAAGGTTGCTTCATCGAACATACAGTACTTTAACTTTGAAACTTAGACTTCAAATCATCCGACACTTCAAATTTTAACTTTAGCTTTAACAAAAACGTCGGTTCGCTTGCTTTACACTTCCTTAGCCGTTTTCCATGTGTAGACAATCTCCGGCATCTACTCTTGCTAGCCATGAAGCCGGGTTTCGGACAGCAGCTAAGTCGAAGAGTGGCCTTTGGTGCCGACACATTACTAGGCCGACATAGGAAACATTCGAACCAAGCCAGCCGACATATAACAAAAACTGTAAATAATCAACAGCATATCTCGGAGGCAGTGCCCACTCTCTTCGGGATGCTGACACTTCATTCATTAGTCTTGTGCCGGCATAACATGCCGGCACACAAAGCAAAATATGGAAATACATACATTGTGCTGCTCAGGAGTAAAAGGGGCGGAGTAGAGCTATGTTCCATGGTCTCTTGGTTTCTTCTCCGGACCTGTTCGCCTTATTCTTCTTGGGGGCCTGCGCATCTATAAGATAATAGGCATCATTGTGCAGAGCTCTGCTCACAATGAATGGCCCCTCCCATGGAGGAGTTAACTTATGCCGGCCTTCTGTTCCTTGCTTTAGCCGGAGTACTAGATCTCCCTCTTGAAATCTCCTTGGATTTACCTTCTGCGCATGATAGCGTCTGAGGTTTTGCTGATACACTGCTGTCCTTGACAGAGTTATTTCTCTTGCTTCTTCCAGCAGATCTACATCATTTTCCCTGGCTTCTTTAGCCTCTTCCTCAGTATACAACACCACTCTTGGTGCATCATGTATTACATCTGTTGGAAGCACAGCTTCTGCTCCATACACCAGGAAAAAGGGTGTATATCCTGTTGACCTATTTGGAGTTGTCCTCAAACTCCAAAGCACTGCCGGCAATTCATCTAGCCAACATCCCGGAGTTTTCTCCAGTGGCTCTATCAGCCGGGGTTTTATGCCGGATAACACTAGCCCATTTGATCTCTCTACTTGGCCATTGGCACAAGGGTGAGCAACCGACGCAATGTCCAGCCGGATTCCCACTTCCTCACAAAATCTAGCAAATGGCCCTTGGGCGAAGTTTGACCCATTGTCAGTGATGATGCTATGAGGAACACCATATCTCAAAATTATATCTTTTAAGAACTTCACTGCTGTGTGACCATCACACTTGCTTATGGGCTTTACTTCAATCCACTTCGTGAACTTGTCTACCATGACCAGGATATGGGTCATCTTTCCTCTGGCCGGCTTAAAAGCCCCGACCATATCCAGGCCCCAAACCGCAAAGGGCCAGGTTATTGGGATAGTTTTCAAGGCAGATGCTGGCTGATGAATCAGGTGGGCATATCTTTGACACCCATTACATTTCCGGACCAAGTCTTCTGCTTCTTGCAGTGCCGTCGGCCAATAAAACCCATGCCGGAATACCTTTGCCACCAATGCTCTGGACGAAGCGTGGTGACCGCACTCCCCCTGATGGATTTCCCGGAGCATCTCCAGACCTTCCGCAGATTCGACACATCTCTGCAATACTCCGGTGACACTTCTCTTGTATATCTCTTTGTTTATGATGGTATACCCTTTGGATCTCCTTGCAATCCGGCGTGCCTCGGTTTCATCCGCCGGCACTTGCCCATCCACCAAGAAGTTCAAAATAGGACGTGCCCATGAGGGCACTTCCCTGATAGTGAACACTGCCTGATCTATCTCCATCATTTCGACCGACACATAATCGATCTCCATGGGCTACGAAGTCCCCGGGACTGTGGGATCAGTCCCCGGATATGCCGGAGCAGTCCCCGGGTATACCGGCACAACCTCTTGGTATATCTTGCCCTTGCCCTTAGCTCTGCTCCGGAATACTGTACTCACAGCATATGCCGGCACAGTCCCCGGGACTGAGGAAACAGTCCCCGGGTTATCTGACTTGGCTCCGGCATCTATCTCCATCGGAACTGCTTCCTCCAGCCCTGGCGGGACATAAATGGAAGATGACTCCGGCGAGGGCTTGATTGAGGGCTTCCTCAGATGCTCCAATGAAATGCCGGGCGGGATTGAATCTCGGGAAGACCCCAGCTTGGACAATGCATCGGCCGCATCGTTCTGAGCCCGGAGAACATGCCGGAACTCACAACCTTCGAAATAACCGCTCAACTGCTGCACCAGGAAATGGTAGGATGCCATGTTTGCATCATGAGCATCCCATATGCCGGAACATTGCTGGATTACCAAGTCCGAATCACCAAAACACATAATCCGGCGGATTCCTATGTCCTTAGACACCTTCAGGCCATGCACAAGCGCCTCATATTCCGCCACATTATTTGATGCTGCAAAATGAATCTGCAGGACATATCTCAATTGGTCATTCTTTGGCGAACTGAGAACTATGCCGGCACCCAAGCCATGGATTGTCTTGGACCCATCGAAATGCATCCTCCAGTAGTTGGCATCTGGCAATGGTGGCTCATACTGTATCTCGGCCCAGTCAATAAAGAAATCAGCCAACACCTGGGACTTGATTGTATCTCTTTTGTCATACTGCGGTGTATATGGTGAAAGCTCTATTGCCCACTTCGCTATTCGACCACTCGCATCTTTGTTGCTTATGATCTCCGAGATAGGGGCCTCGGCCACTACCCGGATTGGATGCTCCTGGAAGTAATGCTTGAGCTTCTTGGCCGCCATATAGACACCATAAGTCATCTTCTGATAGTGGGGGTAGTTTTGCTTCGAGGTGGAGAGGACTTCACTCAGATAATATACCGGCCGCTGCACGGTTTTGCCTCCCTCCTCTCGCTCTACCACCACCACTGCACTGACAACTCTGTTGGTTGCCGCTATATAGAGCAACATTGGCTCCCGGGGCATTGGAGATGCTAATACCGGCGCTGTTGACAATAACTGCTTCAATTCCTTGAAGGCAGCATCTGCTTGCGCTGTCCAGACAAAAGTGTCGGACTTCTTCATCAGCTGATATAACGGCAGAGCTTTCTCTCCCAGCCGGCTTATGAAACGGCTCAGGGATGCGAGGCACCCAGTGAACTTCTGTACTTCCCTCAGATCTGTCGGCGGCTTCATCCTTTCTATGGCACGGATCTTGCCGGGATTCACCTCAATACCCTGGCTGGAGACAAGGAAACCGAGCAACTTGCCCGCCGGCACACCGAAGGTGCATTTAGCCGGATTCAACTTCATCCGGAATCTCCTTAGGTTCCCAAAGGTTTCTCGGAGATCATCTATGAGAGTCTTGCTCTCCTTGGTTTTTATGACGAAATCATCGACATATACCTGCACATTTTTATCTATCTGATCGTGCAGACATTTCTGCATACACCTTTGGTAAGTTGCGCCGGCATTTCTTAATCCGAACGGCATAGTGAGATAGCAATAAGCCCCGTACGGGGTAATAAAGGATGTCTTTATTTGATCCGGCTCATACAAAGGGATCTGGTGGAAACCAGAATAGGCATCTACAAATGATAACAGTTCACATCCAGCTGTGGAATCAATCACCTGATCGATCCGAGGGAGCGGGAATGGATCTTTAGGACATGCCTTATTCAAGTTGGTGTAATCCACACACATCTGCCATACTTTCACTATGGTGGGCTCATCTTTCTTCTTTTCCACCAGAACCGGATTAGACACCCAATCCGGATGAAGCACTTCTTTGATAAAGCCGGAGGCTAAGAGCCTGGCCACTTCGTCCCAAATGGCTTTCCTTCTATCGCCGGCATTCCGCCGGAGCGGCTGCTTCACCGGCTTAGCGTCCGGTCTTACATGCAATGCGTGCTCAGCCAGCTCCCTCGGCACACCTTGCAAGTCCGAAGTAGACCACGCAAAGATATCCCGATTCTCACGGAGGAAGCTGATGAGCTCGCTTTCCTATTTGGGATCCAAACTTGCCCCAACGAGGGCATGGCGCTCCGGGAAAGCTTCATCCAGAGGCACCTTTTTGACCTCCTTTCCTACTTGAAAGGAAGCACTTCCGCCGGGATTCGACATGCCCGACATAGATTTGCCGGCTACGACCGTCTCAGCAATCTCCACTGCTCGCTTGAGCCTCCTCCTTTCCTCTGCAATGATCAGAGTCTCGGCCAGGTTAGACCCGGCTGTGGCGCATGCCATCGAACGCTTGTAATCACCAACAATGGTAATTGCCCCTCCGGGCCCCGGCATCTTCATCTTCAGGTACGCAACATGCGTGGAGGCCATGAACTTTGCCAAAGCCGGCCTTCCCAGCAAAGCATGGTAGGGGCTTTCCAGATCAACCACCTCGAACATGAGATTCTCCACCCTGCAGTTATCCCGGCTGCCAAACATGACATCCATCCGGATTTTGCCCATCGGAGCACACGAAAGTCCCAGCACAATGCCGTGGAACGTGGTCTTGCTTGGCTCCAGCATATTCTCCTTGATTCCCAGCTTCTCCATTGTATCCCGATACATGATGTTGATGCTGCTTCCATTGTCAATGAGGACCTTACTGAACCTCACGTTATTAGCCGGCCCGACAAATGTCGGATCCATCACAAGAGCATACCCGCCGGGGTTTGGCATGACCCTGGGATGATCTGCCCTATCCTAGCCAATGGCCTAGTCAGACCAATGCATCATCTTTGGAACTGCCGACATAACGGCGTTTACCTCCAAACACCGCCGGTACAAGCTCTGCTTGTCTGTTCTTTCGGTCTCAAAGACCATGTAGCTCTGGTCATACTCCTTGTACTCATTTCGGCCCGCTCCTAGGCCTCCGGCATTATACTCCGGATTATAGCTCTGGTCAACTTGATTTACGCCGGCATTTCCGGCGTTGCTCTGGTTACCGGGATTAGCCGGCCTGGGTGGGACTGCAACTGTATTTGCCCCTGTCAACGGCGATGGAGCTGCTGGGACAGATGGTCTAGCGGGTCCCCAGGGACCTGCACGACCTGCTAATATGTCGTCCAACCATGAACAGTTTCTTGTCAAATGATTTGCCGGTTTACCCGGCTGGAATGTGTGAAACACACAAGGTTTGTCCATGGCAAGACCCACTGTATACTTCGGCCACTGCTTCTTCTGTCCGGCGGCTCCGCCGGCATTCTTGTTGACCCAGACATTCTTCTTTTGGAAGGGCTGCGCTTGCTGCTGTGGTGGTTGCTGCTGAGGCTGCTGATAGCCCTCATATCTCGGACGCTGGCTACTGCCGACGCCCCCTTGTTCTTCCTCCACTGCTGCTACTTGTGCCGTTCCATACCGGTAATCCGGCCTTTCTTCTTTTCTCTTGCTCCGGTTATCAGAGCGATAGTATTGCCCTGGTCTCCCGGTGCTGTTGGTGTTCCCCTGAGTCTGCCCCTGTCCTTGTGAATCAAGGGTGGGCTGCATAGGGTCTCCCAGAGCATAACTATCCGTGATCTTGATTGTCTCGGCCAACGTGGCCGACATTTCCCTCTGCAGCTTTTGCCACAACATGGTGCCGTGCCGGCACCCATGTGCGAACCACATAATGGCCTGCTGCTCCACAACTCCTTCGCAGGAATTGCGCAATGTACACCACCTGGTCAGGTAATCTCGGTCGGTCTCATTCACTCCCTGCCGGCAGTTAGCCAGTTGCTGAGGACGATTCGGCCTCTTATATGTGCTGGTGAAGTTTGACACAAACTGTTCTTCAAAATCAACCCAGCCGTTGATACTTCCGGCCGGCAGATTATTTAGCCATATCCTGGCTGGTCCTTCTAGCATTTGCGGTACATATCGCACCGCCCATCTGAGGTTTCCTCCGGCAATGTTCACTGCGGTGGAGTAATCCTCCAACCAATCTTCCGGCTTTGTACTGCCGTTATATGTCCTCGCGCCACGCGCGAGCTGGAAATAGTAAGGTACCGGCTCACCCATAATCCGGGGTCCGAAACACATGGGACCCGGAGCTCCTTGTCTTTCCACCAACTCCGATTGGTGAATCCTGTCCAGCTTGAGGCGCGCATCACTTGCTGCCAAGGATCGAGGTCCCAGCCGAGATGCAATTGGGCCTGCAATCGCTTTTTCCTGCTGCTGCTCCGGCTGATGCTGCTCACTATGCCGGCCTTGCTGATACTGCTGCTGATATCCCGCCCTGGCAAGGGCGGAATTCCCATCATCCTCTCGATGTCCCGGTTGACCTGCACCTTGCTGCTGCGCAGTACCTCCGGCGCCCTGCTGCTGACGCCGGGCTGCACTGTTACTCCGGCCACCTCCGGCCGAAGCTGGCCCTTGCCCGGCCGGCATATTCTGGCCAGCACTTTTGCGGCCGACATATTTGTCAGCTTGGCCGGCATTCTTCTGCACTGCCGCCTGCTTTTCGGCGATTGCCGGATCGTACACTTGAATCTGCTTGTCCCGGCGGCCAGAGGTCACACTTCCGGCACGCCGGGCGCTTGGATGCGGGGACGAAGCCTCGCCCCTCGACCTTGCGCTGGCACCTCCTACCGACGCAATGTACTGGGATGCCCCGGCACCTGGGTTTGCCTTCTTAAAGGCCTCCTGCTGCTTAGTAGCTTCAGACAAAAGATGGTTAAGCCGGGCTTGCTGCTCACGCAGTGCTTCACCGGACAAATTAGATAAGTCCTTAGCTACCTCGGCTGCTGCTCTAAGGTTCTTCACTGGGGAGCTATAAACTACCTTAGGCACAGTACTAGTTGCAGTATGACTCTTAGCCCTAGCATCTTTGCCTAGCTCAGTGTTAAGATCTCTGCCTCTAGTTCTAACCTCATCTATCCGGCTAGGCCGGGTTACCACAGGAGTAAAACCATGGGCTGCTTCATACTCACGGAGTTGTCGGTTAAACCGCTCGCGCTCCTGGTGCATGGCCAGGGCCTCGTCGATGAGGACCTGGCGAGATCCCTCCAGGACCTCCCTTGTCTGCTCCGGATCATCGCTGGATTGCACCGGCTCGAGAAGCCGATCGATGATGGGAAGAATCACCTGACCCCTTGCCGGCACAGCGGAAGTGCCGGCCAGGTTCTCGACACGCTCCAACAGAGGACGTGCCGACCTCTTGGCCTTCGGCGGCTCCGGGGGAGTATCTCCTGCTGCTGCCGCTGCTTTGCCGGCACCTTCTGCCGGCGGCACGGATGTGCCGGCCATCATTACCTCGGCCGACTCTACTGAGCGAGCGCTACGCCCAGCGCGAGCCAGCCGATGCGACGGAGGATCCGCCGCCTCCAGCACCTCTTTCCTGCACACTCTCTCAGTCCCCACGTACACCTCGTGGGAACCGAAAGACATGATCCGGCCATCCCTGGGGAACGGCCGGCCGCCGAGACATCCGGCGTTGTCACTAACGAAGCTGAGCGAGCCTAGCCTCTGGACGAGGCCAGAGACCACGCGCACTCCCGAAGCTTCTATCACAGACCCCGTCCGAATGAATACTCCGCCCAGCATATCGATCAGCCCCACGGTGGGCGCCAAATGTCGTCGTGGTGAAACAACATATGCCATAGGATGGCTTAGATGGGGGCCGAACTAGATGCTGGAGGATTCGGGAGAGGGGAACGAGCTAAAAAGCACGACAGAAAGGAACACAGATCTACCCAGGTTCGGGGCTCTCGTAAGGAGATAACACCCCTACTCCTGCTCTACTGGATGTATATTTGGATCGATGGAGTACACAACAATGGTGCTTCCAAGCTCTCTGCAAGAGAAGGAAGATGAACTGCTAAGTGTAGGAACATAGAGTGACCAACCCTTTACTAGGGCTCCCTATGACACCTTATATAGTGGTGGCCAGGGTTACAACTGTCATAAGAGACCACAAGATACGGGCTACACTCCAAATAGGACTTGCTGACGAAGGCATCGACCCTTGACTTCCTCCCTGATTGCTCTCGATGGGACTTCATATCCCTGTTCCTTGTACCTCTTGAACTGTGACCTTACCTCTCCGAGGTAAGCCCTGTACTTGTGCACAGTGAGGGTAGGTAGACCACCACTGTGCACCCTGCCACCATACTCTGCTACCATGCTTGGATGTTTTCTTCCTTGATTGTAGGGATGTGACACATTAGCTGACTTTGTATTCCGGATATGACTGTTGGCCATACCCCGGACTTATATGCCGGACCAACGACCTATGAAGGTCGGGTAATCCGGCCTCCCCTGCTCCTGCACAATACACCAAATGGTTAGGCCGGCATATCTAAGTATATGTCGGCACACATATATTTGTATTCAGGTTAATCCGGCATATCCAAGTACCAGCCGGGATATATACATATGCCGGCTCAGCCGATGCTCTTATATTCCGGCCATGCCTTTCCTTGATAACCCGGCATAAGTCAACCATAGTCTTTGTATCTTTCTAGTCTCTTGACCCTACCGGGGGTCATCCCCCCGACACAACCTCTTTTAACTTCAGGTTTCAACCCAAAACTACCACATATAAAGTATATACTACTGTAGCAACTTCCCCAAAGAGTTCCATGATAAAAAAGAACTCAAAAGAAAGCGATAAAGTGGCAAAAACGAATATTTGGCAGAAATCTGTCAAAACTGAACAGCTGACAAAGGACGAATTTTTGAGGGATTTTCTGTTGCTCAAATCAAAAAGTGTTCAACTAAGAAAAGTTTGGATATAACCTGGGGCATAAGCACAAGAAATCGCAGGTCCAAAAGATAAACAGTGATTTTTCACGAATTTTTACGGTGCAGCACCGAAAACAGTTTCAGGACAGCAGTTTCCCCAAATCTTTACCTCACTCCAATTAGAGGCTTTTCTTGGCACAAAAACGAAATAAACAAGATAAGGAGCGGTCATTACAGTAGTAATGACTTCCAAGACTCAAATAAAAGAAAAAGTACTGAAAGTAAACATTGGGTTATCTCCCAAGAGTGCTTTTCTTTAACGCCTTTGAGCTAGGCGCAGAAAAGTGCGAATCAAGTAATATCAAGTGATGAAGCATCAAGCTCATAATTTGCTCTAAGAATAGAGTCAAAAAGCAATTTCTTTCTTTTCCTAGGGAAGTGTTCTATACCTTTCTTTAGTGGGAATTGATACTTGATAGTGCCTTCCCTCATATCAATAATAGCACCTACAGTTCGAAGAAAAGGTCTTCCCAAAATAATAGGACATGAAGCATGGCATTCAATGTCCATAACAAGGAAATCAACGGGAACAAGGTTATTGTTAACCACAATAAGAACATCATTAATCCTTCCCAAAGGTTTCTTCTTAGCAACATCAGCAATAGGAACATCAAAATAACACTTTTCAAGTGGTGGTAAATCAAGCATGTCATAAATCTTTCTAGGCATAATAGAAATACTAGCACCTAGATCACATAAAGCATGGCAATCATAACCATTAACATGCATATCAATGATGGGTTCCCAACCATCTTCTAACTTCTTGGGAACAGAGGCTTTTTGCTTCAACTTTTCATCCCTAATCTTTATAAGAGCATTGGTAATATGCTTAGTAAAAGCAATATTTAAAGAACTAGCATTGGGAGTCAAAGCAAGCTTTTGCAAGAACAAAATAACTTCAGATATATTGCAGCCATCAACATCAAAATCATTAAAAGAAATAGAGCTATCGTCTCCCACACTCTGAAAAATTTTAGCACTCTTTTGAGAAAAAGTTTTGGCAGTTTTAGGCTTTTTAACACAAGGAGTGGGAGTTTTCTCTACACCAATCAAAGTAAGAGGGTTGCTATCAGTAGGAGCAACATCATTAGAGGTAGTAATAGTACATACCTTCATCTCTCTAGCCATCTCATCTTCTCTTTCCCACATAGCTTGCAATTCCGCTAACAATCTAATATTTTCATCAATTCCAACTTGAATAACATTAGCGGTAGCAAAAAAATTGTTCTCATTCACATCATTAGGGAACACTTTTGATTTCAGAAGTTCAACATCATGAGCAAGGCTATCAACTTTAGAAGCAAGAATATCAATTTTGCCTAACTTTTCCTCAACAGACTTATTAAAAGCAGTTTGCTTACCGATGAAGTCCTTGAGTATTACCTCAAGCTCGGAGGGCGCGGCCCTAGTGTTGTTGTAGGAATTACCATAAGAGTTACCATAACCATTACCATTGGTAGAAGGATACGGCCTATAGTTGTTACTAGCAAAATTGTTCCTATAAGCATTGTTGTTAAAATTATTGTTTCTAATAAAATTCACATCAACATGCTCTTCTTGGGCAACCAGAGAGGCCAAAGGAACATTATTAGGATCCACATGAGTCCTATCATTAGCGAGCATAGCCATAATGGTATCAATCTTATCATTCAAGGAAGAGGTTTCCTCAATAGAATTTACCTTCTTACCTTGTGGAGCTCTCTCGGTGTGCCATTCAGAATAATTTACCATCATGTTGTCGAGTAGCTTCGATGCGGCACCCAATGTAAGGGACATAAAAGTGCCTCCAGCAGCTGAATCAAGTAGGTTCCTTGAAGAAAAATTCAGTCCTGCATAAAAAGTTTGGATAATCATCCAAGTAGTCAGTCCATGAGTGGGGCAATTCTTGATCATAGATTTCATTCTTTCCCAAGCTTGAGCAACATGTTCATTATCAAACTGAGTAAACTTCATAATATTGCTGCGCAACGATATAATCTTAGCAGGAGGATAATATCTACCAATAAAAGCGTCCTTACACTTAGCCCATGAATCAATACTATTCTTAGTCAAAGACAGCAACCAATCTTTAGCCTTTCCCCTCAAAGAAAAAGGAAACAACTTGAGTTTAATAATATCACTATCAACATCCTTATATTTCTGCATCTCACATAGCTCAACAAAATTGTTGAGATGAGCTGCAGCATCTTCAGTACTAGCACCAGAAAATTGCTCTTTCATAACAAGGTTCAATAAAGCAGGCTTAATCTCATAAAAGTTTGCAGCAGTAGCAGGTGGTGTAATAGGAGTGCAGATAAAATCACTATTGTTGGTGCTAGTAAAGTCACACAACTTGGTGTTTTCAGGATTGGCCATTTCAGCAAAACAAAAGTAAACAAGTAAAAACAGCTACCAAGGATTCTAATTTTTTTTGGGGTTTTGATATAAAAGCAATGCAGGTAAATAAATAAAGTAAAGCAAAACAAATAACAAAGTAAAGAATGTGTGTGCGAAGAACTCCCCTCGCAGAAGTCTTCTCTCTTCCCCGGCAACGGCGCCAGAAAGTTTGTGCTGCTGGAACTGTGGTGATGTGGGAGCAGACGTCCTTGTGCGTGGTGATTGACCAGCCCGTTGGGAACCCCAAGAGGAAGGTATGATGAGTGCAGCAGCAAGTTTTCCCTCAGTTTTGAAACCAAGGTTTGTCGAACAGGAGAAGAGAGACTGTGACGACTGAAGGTGATGCAGACTGGCTTAATGACACTCCAACAAGGGCGCCGTTAACGATTCTTGTTGACTCATCTTCCGCCAATAGCAACGCGGAATCTGCACATGCACAAACAAGTACTTTGTTCCCAACTTGCGATGAGGTTGTCAATCTCACCGGTTTGCTTGAAACAATGGTTATGAGCGTATCGAGTGGAAAATAGTAGTAAATGCGAGTAAAGTAAACAGTGCGGGAAAAGTAAACAGTTGATTGCAATATGATTAAAATAGGACCAGGGTCCACAGTTCACTAGTGGCGTCTCTCCATAGATAAATAACATGCTGGGTAAACAAATTACAGTTGGGCAATTGATAGAATAGAGCTAACGTGATATGTCAAAAAGATCACTATGAGATTTACTCTGGGCATTACAACAGAATACATAGACCGTCATCCAACTGCATCTATGACTAATAATCTACCCCCGGGGATATCATCCGAACACCCTAGAAGTATTAAGTTGCGAACAACAGATAATTGCATTAAGCAAAGTGTGTAATGTAAACAAAGCATATGCCCTCGAGCATATGAATGTTGTTTTCTCCCTAGTAGCAACAACACATCTACCACCTTAGAGGTTTCTGTCACTCCCCCAGGTGAAATAGAGGCATGAACCCACTATCGAGCATAAATACCCCCTCTTGGAGTCACTAGCAACTACTCGGCCAAGATAGCTACTAACAACGGAGAGCATGCAAGATCATAAACAACATAGAGATAATATAAGATATAATTCAGTGCAGCGACTTAATCATAAACACCAATATTCATCGGATCCCAACAAACCAACATCATACAATTACATAACGATGATCTCAATCATGTAAGGCAGCTCATGAGATCTAAACATGAAGCACATGGTGCAGAAGACAACCATCTAGCTACTGCTATGGACCCATAGTCCAAGGTAGACTACTCACTCATCGCTCCAGAGGCAATCATGGCGATGAAGGAGACCTCTGGTGGCGATTCCCCTCTCCGGCAGGGTGCCGGGAAGAGCTTCTGGACCCTCCCGATCTTCGGGTCGACGGCGGCGGCGGATCGCGATGTATTCTGGAAAACTGATCGGGCCTTAGGTTTTTCTCGTCAGGGGGTATATGTAGGCGAAGGGGGGCTGTCAGAGGAGGGGCCATGCCTCCTCACACGGTGGTGGCGCGGGCCAGGGGCTAGCCGCGCCACCCCTGTGTGTGGGCCCCTGGTCCCTCACCTCCTACTCTCCTTCGGATGTCTGGAAGCTTCCCCGTGATATATGACTTCTAGAACTTGTTTCGTCCAATTCCGAGAATATTTCCTGTGTATCACTTCTGAAACACAAAAACAGCAGAAAACAGGAACTGGCACTGTGGCACTTCGTTAATAGGTTAGTTCCAGAAAATGTATAAAAATGCCACTAAGTGTAACGAAACAACGGGCAAATGGTGTAAAACAAAGCATGGAGCATCAAAAATTATGGATACGTTTGAGACGTATCATCTATGCACACATTTGTTCTTGTAGACAGTGTTGGGCCTCCAAGTGCAGAGGTTTGTAGAATAGCAGCAAGTTTCCCTTAAGTGGATCACCCAAGGTTTATCAAACTCAGGGAGGAAGAGGTCAAAGCTATCCCTCTCAAACAACCCTACAATTATGATACAGAAAGTCTCTTGTGTCCCCAACACACTCAATACACTTGTCAGATGTATAGGTGCACTAGTTTGGTGAAGAGATAGTGAAATACAAGTAGTAGTGATGATTATGAGTAGTAAACATAATCTGAAATAAATATCGCTGCAAGCAAACATGTAACAAAACTGAATGTAAATGGTATGCAAAGCTTGGAAACAAGGCCTAGGGATCATACTTTCACTAGTGGACACACTCTCAACAAATATAACATAATTGAACCAATAGATACTATCATCAATATGCAACTCAAAACAATTCTCCAATGGAAAATAAACACTAATCATGCGTAGGGCTACGAAGCACTCCTTAAAGTCCATATGTACCCAAACTAGATTGTCCCATACTATCACCATGAACGCACTAGATGGTTCTAACAAATACCAATAATTCATAGAGACATTAACCAAAAAGATACACATGATGCATACACTAGTCACCTTCACACCATGATACAAGGTATCTCTGGAGATTACAAATATAAAGCATGGGAGTAGCATAATATCTGAAAAATAACATCTACCAATTCAACTAGATACAAAGCTCACAATCACATAAAGATCACATCATGGGAGAGAGAGGTGAACCACATAGCTACCGGTAGAGCCCTCAGCCCCGGGGGAGAACTACTCCCTCCTCATCATAGGAGACAGCAAGGTTGATGGAGATGGCGGTGAGGTCTATGGAGATGGCAGAGATGGTGATGGAGACCGATGGAGATGGCTCCGGGGGCACTTCCCTGTCCCGACAGGGTGCCAAAACAGAGACTTCTGTCCCTCAAAATTTGTCGATGGCGGCGGCAGAGCTGCGAAACTCTTCTAGAAATTTTGCCATTTTTTTAGGGTTTTCCATCCCAAGGCTTTTTATAGGCGAAGGGGCATCGTCAAGAGATGACCAGGGGCTCCTCACCATAGGTGGGCGCGGCCAGGGCCTGGGCCACGCCCCCTCATGGTGTGGGCAACCTCTGGCCCCTCTCCAGCTCCCGTTTGGTCCTCGTCCTCCATCCGGGAAAAATAGGAGTTTTTGAACTTGTTTCATCCAATTTCGAGAATATTTCCTATGTAGCTTTTTTGAAACATAAAATAGCAGAAAACAGGGAACTGGCACTATGGCATCTTGTCAATAGGTTAGTTCCAGAAATCACCTAAAAATGCCACGAAGTGTAATGAAACACATGGCAAATGGTGCAAAAATAAGCATGGAGCATCAAAAATTATAGATACGTTTGGGACGTATCAGCATCCCCAAGCTTAACTCCTGCTCATCCTCGAGTAGGTAAGTGATAACAAAGAATAATTTTTGAGGTGACATGCACCATCACAATCTTGATCATCTAGGTAAAGCATTGAGTGCAGAGATCAAAGAACTTAAAACATGGGCATGAAAGACATAATTTTGATAAAAGAAACTTAGCAACCATGTTATAACATGAAAAAGAATACAAATGAAAGATCATGAAAATGAAACAATAAAAGTCAAACGTGTGTTTAAATTATAAGGAAAAACATACAATTGGTTTTCAGCTTGTCCTTCATGAGAGAGCAAAACATTAATGCATATGACACCTTCAAGTTTAAGAGGGCAACTAGATACAAGTAATTTAAGAACAAGTGAAACCAACATCATGAATCAATCAATGAAAACTTTGGGACATTGCACATTATACTCAGAATGACAACTATGCTCTCTTAGATGGTGCATAAAGATAGAAGGTGGAGACTCAACATAAAAGTAAAAGAAAGGCCCTTCACAGAGGGAAGCAGTGATTAAACATGTGCTAGAGCTTTTCAGTTGTAAAACAGAGATAAAAATTGGGTTTTGAGAGGTGGTTGTTTCATGTCAATGACGGGCAATGGTATCTTACTATCTTCCATAATAAATAAGTGAGAGCGGTTCCGAGTTCTTTGAAAATTTGGCACATTGGTGCTCTTTTATAAAGCTTTGGCACTTCTCCCCACCTTTTTTCCTTTCTCAAACCATGGCTAACCGATTCCATCGGGTGCCCACCAACAATCACATACCATGGAGGAGTGCCTTTTTTTCTTTTTTAGAAATAGATTATAATGGTATGACCAGCTCCCTTGCAAAATTAATGACAAGCAAATGAAGCTGCCTAGTCGAGGGATACTTAATTTAATATGGAAGATAGCAATTCCGACCACTACGTCCTCATGAGCTAAAAATAGTGGCACAAAATGAGAAGTGTTTTGAAGGTTTTTGAAAGGTAGCACATGAAAATTTACTTGGAATGGCTTACAAATACCATACATAGGAATTTATAGTGGACTCATTGGCAAACTTGGTTTTTGGGAGTTGGATGCACGAGTAGAGCTCATACTCAGTACAAAACAAGGGCTAGCAAAAGACTAGGAGCGACCAACTAAGAGAGCAATAACGGCCATAATCATGCATAGCGACAAAGTGACATTAAAAGAAGCATAAAGTGCTATCACAAGTCAAAAACCAAATGATCATAGAGGCCATAGGCAACTTATTTTGTAGTCAACATGTGTAAGCATGTGCCAAGTCAACCCAAATAAAGCATCAAAGAAGAAAACCAAATAAATGCTTCCATATAATAAAAAGAATGCATGATTTTTTCGAAGGCTCATTGAGCAATCTCAGTCATTTGAGACAAGTTATGCTACAGCAAAAATCACTAAGCATACTATCAAAACGCAATCAAGCATGGCATGCAAAAGTCTAAGCCGCAGTCTAAACAAGCTCCTTTTTGTACCACTTTTTTGCATGAAACTTTTTCTCTTTTCTAACACCATTTGAACCCTTTTCGAAACAACTCTTTTGAGGAAAACCAACATAGACCAGAGGTCTAAATACACCTTGATGCAAAGATAAAACAAGATCTGAACAAAAATCAAGGCAAAAAACAAAGGCTAAACGCAGTAGCAGAAAAAGAGAACACTCGTTGAACAAAAAGAGTGAAAAATGGAGTGTTCTTGGCAAATGAAAAGCAAAGTATGTCTCCCTCCAAACCAACATGATGTGATCAAACCATTTATTGCAGCAAGCAAAGCAAAATAAAACCAATAGCAAAAACAACTAATGCTCCAAGAAAAACACATAATGCATGAAGCAATAAAAATATAGTGTTTTGAAAGGTGACCTGATTTTTGCCGATGAAGAAGGGGTGCCTCGGGGGCATCCCCAAGCTTTGACTCTTATACTTCTTGGATATTTCTTGGGGTGACATGGGCATCCCCAAGCTTGAGCTTTTGTCCATTCTTCATCTAATCTCATCAATCTCTAATCCCTACACTTGAAAACTTCCTTCATACAAAATTCAACACAATTCTATTAGCAACATTAGCATAAGCATGATAGTAAATCAACCCTTTTGGTTCAGGTTTGAACTCAAAACCACCACATATAAAGCATATACTACTGTAGCAACTTCCCCAAAAGTTTCGTGATAAAAAGAACTAAAAAAGAAAGCGATAAAGTGGCAAACACAAATATTGGCAGAAATCTATCAAAACTGAACAGCTGACAAAGGTCAAATTTTTAGAGGGTTTTATGTTGCTCAAATCAAAAAGTGTATAACTAATGAAAGTTTGGATATAACCTGGGCCATATGCACAAGAAATCGCAGGTCCAAAAGATATTCTGAGAATTTTCATGAATCTTTACGGTGCAGCACCAAAATCTATTTCAGGACAGCAACATCCCCAAATCTTACCTCACTCAAATTAGAGGTTCTCCTTGGCACAACAACAAAATAAAAAGGATAAGGAGTGGTTATTACAGTAGTAATAACTTCCAAGACTCAAATAAAAGAAAAAGTATTGAAAATAAATAATGGGTTATCTCCCAAGAGTGCTTTTCTTTAACGTCTTTGAGCTAGGTGCAGTAATTTGCGAAGATGCTCATGTAGGCGCCATAAAAGAGCTTAAGGTAAAGGCGCTATATAAGAACTTGAAGCAAGAGAGAGCATCAAAAAGCAAATAAGAAAGATATTTAAATCTAATCCACTTCCTATGAAAAATAGTCTTGTAAAGAGACAAGTCTTGAAAGCGCAAAGCAAAAAGCATAGGAAGGCAAAACAAGTATAGATTCAAGAATTGCAACATAAAGAGAGGAAACTCAATATTGTTGAGATCCATCAAACCATGTTTCCCTCTCTCATAATAACTTTCAGTAGCATCATGAATAGAACTAACAATATAACTATCACATAAAGCATCCCTATCATGAGCCACATGCATAAAAGAATTAATACTCCCCACATAAACAATCGTAGTAGGAGTAGATTCAACAGAATAATTATTCTCATCACCATAATCATCAAAAACAGGAGGCATATTGTAATCATAACTAATTTTCTCCTCAAAAGTAGGTGAACTGAAAATATTATACTCATTATTGTAACCATCATAGACTAGAGGTTCAGTATCATCACAAGCTAGAGAACAACTATTTCGCAAAGCATATTCGTCAAACATATCATCATAAGAAAGAACATGGATAGTACTAATGGTACAACAATTATTAACCTTAGAATTGGTACCAAAAAGATTTTCAATATCAAAAGTAGAGTGCTTTTCCCAATCATGATCACTAACATAGGTAACAGGCATGGGAACATCATCCCAATCAGAATTATCATAATCTATAGCAGGATCATAATGCTTAGGGGAAGATACCGTGTCCTCTCGCCTTTTACTCCACTTCTTCTTCTTCATACTCTTCTTACTCTCTCCTTTAGGAGGGAGAGACTTGAAGGGCATCTTCTCCACATATCCTTTAGGAGGGAAAGGCATCTTCTCCACATAATCCTGTCATAGCTTGGCAAAATATCATGTTTTATAAGGTTTTGCATGTAAGTATTTGCGAGGCAATCTTTAACACAATAGAGACGACAACCACAAAGGGTGCTATTAATACCAATATCATTCATGTCTACCAAAGAAATCTTTCTAGATACCTCTTCACACACCAAGAACAAAGTGAGCTCATCATGCTGATTGAGAGTAATCTTGTCATCACAATACAAACTTGCTATACTAGAAGAGTAACTATTAGGGCTTGAGCATTGGAAATTAAAATGACCTATGTTATCGCAATGTTTACAAAGAAAAGGATAAAGCTTGCAAACCTTTTTACCGAGCTCACCTATAGCCTTGTACCACATTCGGGTTTCTTCATTCACATGGTGGATACAATAATCTTCCTTGTTGTAACTCTGTTCATGATGCGTGGTGAATGACCAGCCCGTTGGGAAATCCAAGAGGAAGGTGTGATGAGTATAGCAGCTGGTTTTCCCTCAGTTAAGAAACCAAGGTTTTGAAGGGTTTCGCAGCATAGTAAATCAAAAAATTTCCTACGGATGCGAACAAGAAAAGCCAAGATCTAATCTAGGAGATGTAATCAACGAGAGAGGTAGATGAGATCTTCATACCCTTGAAGATTCGCACAGCGGTAACGTTCAAGAGAACGTGGTTGACGTAGTCGTACTCGCCGTCTCCTCCTCGCGATCCGATCCGATCCTACGCCGCAAGTGGCGGCGCCTCCGAGAGTTGCACACGTGCGGTGCAGCGACGTCTCCACCTTCCTTGGTCCAGCAAGTATGGTGGAGAGATAGATTGGATCAGCAGTACGACGGCGTGGTGCTTATGGTGGAGAGTTTCTGCGGCAGGGCTTCGCCTACGCGCAGTCGCGAGAGAGAGAGAGAGGGAGGGCAGCAGGGGCGGCTAGGGTTTGGGTCTTGGGGTGAGGGAGGGCTGCGCCCCTGCCCCCCCTTATATGGGGGGCTGGGCGGCCAGCTTGGTCCCTCCTCCAATCCCTAGCCGACTTGGATAAGGAAGAGTGGGGGGCAAGTTTCCCCCCCTTCCTTATTTGAAGATTCCTTTAGGGTTTCCCCTTGGGCTTGGCCGGCTGGGCCTTAGGGGCCTTGTGCACCTGGCCCAAGGCGGCCAGGGCACTTCCCCTTAGGCCCACGCAGGCCTCCGTCAAGTGGGCCCACGTTGGTCCCACTCCGGAACCTTCTAGAACCTTCCGGTACAATACCGATAAACTCCGAAACCTTTCCGGAATCCAAAAACTGCTTTCCTTTATATGAATCTTATTCTCCGGACCATTCCGGAACCTCTCGTGACGTCCTGGATCTCATCCGAGACTCCGAACTAAAACTCATAAACCAATTATCCATTCTATCCTAGCGTCGATGCACGTTAAGTGTGTGACCCTACAGGTTCGAGAATATGCAGACATGATCTTCTATCAATAATCAATAGCGGGATCTGGAAACCCATATTGACTCCCACATATTCATCGATGATCATATCGGATGAACCACGATGTCAGGATTCAATTAATCCCGTATATGTATTCCCTTCGTCACACGATATTTTACTCGCCCGAGATTTGATCGTCGGTATCGCCATACCTAGTTCAATCTCGTTCACAGCAAGTACTTTACTCGTTCCGTAATCCGATATCACTTCGTGATTAACTCCTTAACCACATGCTTGCAAGCGGTGTTGATATCGATTACCGAGTGGGCCCGAAGTATATCTCTCCGACTTGGGAGGGACAAATTCCATCTCGATACATACAACCCAACAAATACTTTCCGATCACCTGAGAGACACCTTTATTATCACCCTCACATAGGATGACGTTTGATGACCTCAAAGCTTTCTTCCAATACTAGGGAGTTGTATTATCTCATGGTCTAAGGAATACAATACATGACATAAGAAAAGCTTCGCAAAGATGAACACGATGACACGATCTAATTGCTCTGCTTTATTTGGGTCTGTCCATCACATCATTCTCCTAATGATATGATCTCATTATTAATTGACAACTCATGTCTATGGTTAGGAAACCTTAACCATCATTAATCAATGAGCTAGTCTAGTAGAGGCGTACTAGGGACACGGTGTTGTTCATAAACCACACAAGTATTAATGTTTCCGCTTAATACAATTATAGCATGGAGTATAAACATTATCATGAACAAGAAATATGATAATAACAATATTATTATTGCCTCTAGGGCATATTTCCTTCAGGTTTAATGTCGATCTTGAAGAGGAGAGACAATGACGACTGAAGGTGATGCAGACTGGCTTAATAACACTCCAATAAGGGCGCCGTTTAATGATACTTGTTGACTCGTCTTTGGCCAATAGCAACGCAGAACCTGCACACAACACGACCAAGATAATGTGATATGTCAAGAAGATCACTATGAGATTTACTCTGGGCATTACAACAAAATACATAGACCGCCATCCAACTGCATCTATGACTAATAATCCACTCCCAGGGATATCAATCCGAACACCCCAGTAGTATTAAGTTGCGAATAACGGATAATTGCATTAAGCAAAGTGTGTAATGTAAACAAAGCATATGCCCTTGAGCATATGAATATTGTTTTCTCCCAAGTAGCAACAGCACATCTACCACCTTAGAGGTTTCTGTCACTCCCCCAGGTGAAATAGAGGCATGAACCCACTATCGAGCATAAATACCCCCTCTTGGAGTTACTAGCAACTACTCGGCCAAGATAGCTACTAACAACGGAGAGCATGCAAGATCATAAACAACATAGAGATAACAAAAGATATAATTCAGTACAGCAACTTAATCATAAACACCAATATTCATCGGATCCCAACAAACCAAACATGTAGAATTACATAACGATGATCTCAATCATGTAGGGCAGCTCATGAGATCTAAACATGAAGCACATGGTGGAGAAGACAACCATCTAGCTACTGCTATGGACCCATAGTCCAAGGTAGACTACTCACTCATCGCTCCAGAGGCAAGCATGGCGATGAAGAAGACCTCCGACAGTGATTCCCCTCTCCGGCAGGGTGCCGGGAAGAGCTTCTAGACCCTCTCGATATTTGGGTCAACGGCGGCGGCGGATCACGATGTGTTCTGGAAAACTGATCGGGTACTTAGGTTTTTTCTATCGGGGGGTCTTTATAGGTGAAAGGGCGATGTCAGAGGGGGAGCCAGGCTCCCTCACATGGGGCCCGCACGGCCAGGGGCCTGGCCGCACTGCCCCTGCATGTGGGGCCCTGGTGGCCCCCCTCCGTCTCTTCTTCGGATCTCTGAAAGCTTCCCGGTGAAATAAGACATCAGGATGTGGTTTCGTCCAATTCTGAGAATATTTCCTGTGTATCACTCTGAAACACAAAAATAGCAGAAAACAGGGAACTGGCACTGTGGCAACTCATTAATAGGTTAGTTTCGGAAAATGCATAAAAGTGCCACTAAGTGTAACAAAACAATAGGCAAATGGTGTAAAAACAAGCATGGAGCATCAAAAATTATAGATACATTGGAGACGTATCAAGCATCCCCAAGCTTAACTCCTGCTCATCCTCGAGTAGGTAAGTGATAACAAAGAATAATTTTTGAGGTGACATGCACCTACACAATCTTGATCATATATGTAAGCATTGGTGAGCTGGGATCAATAGAACTTAAAACATGGGCATGAAGATATAATCATGACAATAAGAAACTTAGCAACCATGTTGTAAACATGCAAATGAACACAAACAAAAGATCATAAAAATGAAACAATGAAAGTCAAACATGTGTTCAAATCATAAGGAAAAATATACAAGTGGTTTTCAGCTTGTCCTTCAAAGAGAGCAAAACATAAATGCATAGGACACCTTCAAGTTTAAGAGGGCGACTAGATACAAATAATTTAAGAACAAGTGAAACCAACAATATGAATCAATCAATGAACTTTGGGACAATGCATATCACATTAAGAATGACAACTATGCTCTCTTAATGGTGCATAAAGAAAGAAGGTGATGACTCAACATAAAAGTAAAAGAAAGGCCCTTCGCAGAGGGAAGCAGTGATTGCAAGTTTTATAACCTTCAAAAATTATGGTACTTACCGGCTTTGAGCTCTCATTGCCCCCATCATAAGCACCTTGAATGGTTAAAGTTAATGTGAGAACAATTATGATGCATATGCTTGACAAATCATAAGTTGAAAACCTCGTGCCCCATGAATACGAGTACCCAAACCTCATGCTACTTTACTTAGAGTCCCAAGCAAGGCTCTTGTCATTGTAAGTATATGCATATCATTGAGAACTGCCAATGGGGTACCTCCATGCCCGATGACATGGAACAAGCCCACACCAAAATGATAGGACAAGCAGACAATGAACACCTCGACATCTCTTTTATTTGCCTTTTGTTTAGCTTTTTATTGTGAGATGCATCATCGAATATTCACCATGGGTATGCTGCAAATTTCCACCATGAATTATGCATGGCTTAGATTGGCGGCCCGGCATTTCCCTAACACATATACAAACTCCATGATCCCTACAAGATTCCCAATACATTTCACACTGTGGGCATCCATAGACAAAAGATCACGATATCAACTCAAATAAGAAGTGCAATGTTGACAGCTTGCCCCATGATAGTATGGATGGGCTAGAATCCAACTTACAACTTGTAAGCATAACAACTCAACATAAGAGGCCACAATGTCAAATTTTTAAGAACATGAAAAAGTAAAGTGTGCCTTCCGGTTCATGAGAGCTTTACTGACCGAATTTTGCATAACACTGGTATGAGTTTAATTTGAAGAGAAAATAAAAGCAAGTCAAATTTACTTGGAATAGCAAATTGCTAGTAGGTATGTATGGTGGACACTTTGGAAAACTTTGGCTTTTAGGAGTTGGATGCACGAGTAGAGCTCATACTCAGCACAAGGCAAGGGCTAGCAAAAGACTGGGAGCGACCAACTAAGAGAGCAATAATGGCCATAATCATGCAAAGCGACATTAAAAGAAGCATAAGATGGCATCAAAAGTCAAAAACTAAATGATCATGAAGGCTATTGGCGACTTTGTAAGAGTCTAACAAGTGTGAGCATGCACCAAGTCAACCCAAATAAAGCATCAAGGAGAAAACCAAAATAATGCTTCCATACAATAAAAACAACGCATGATTTTTTCAAAGGCTCATTAATTAATCTCAGTTATTTGAGACAAGTCACGCTACAGCAAAACCACTAAGCATACTATCAAAAAGACATCAAGCATGACATGAAAAAGTCTAAGCCGCAGTCTACACAAGCTCCTTCTTGTACCACTATTTTGCACAAAGCTTTTTCTCTTTTCCAACACCATTTGAAATTTTTAAAGACACCTCTTTTAATGAAAACCAATAAAGATCAGAGGCAAAAATACACCTTGATGAAAAGATATGACAAGGTCTGAATGCAAATCAAGGCGAAAACAAAAACCAAAAGTAGTAGCAGTAGCAGAAAAAGATGAACGCTCGGTTTTTAATAAGAGTGAAAACTAGAGCGTTCTTGGCAAATGAAAAGCAAGGCAACTTCTCCAAAAGAAATTTGTTGGGGTCCAACCATTTATTGCAGCAAACAAACAAACTAAACCAACTAAGAAAACTAAAACAACTGATGCTCCAAAAAAACACATAGTGCATGAAGCAATAAAAATATAGTGTTTTGAAAGGTGACCTGATTTTTGCCGATGAAGAAGGGGTGCCTCGGGGGCATCCCCAAGCTTTAACGCTTGTACTTCTTGGATATTTCTCAGGGTGATGCATGGGCATCTCCAAGCTTGAGCTTTTGTCCATTCTTCAACTTCTCTCATCATTCTCCAATCCCTACACTTGAAAACTTCCTTCATACAAAACTAAACACAATTCTATTAGCAACATTAGTGCAAGCATAATATATAATCAATCCTCTATTTGCTTCAGGTTTCAACTCAAAACCACCACATATATAGTAGATACTACTGTAGCAACCTCCCCACAAGTTCCATGATCAAAAGAACTCAAAAGAAAGCGATAAAGTGGCAAACACAAATATTGGCAGAAATCTGTCAAAACTGAACAACTGACAAAAGTTTGGATATAACCTGGGGCATATGCACAAGAAATTTTAGGTCCAAAAGATAAATAGAGAATTTATACGAATTTTTATGGTGCAGCACCAAAAATAGTTTCAGGACAGCAACATTCCCTAATCTTTACCTCACTCAAATTCGAGGCTTCTCTTGGCACAAAAACGAAATAAACAAGATAAGGAGCGGTCATTACTGTAGTAATGACTTCCAAGACTCAAATAAAAGAAAAAGTACTGAAAAGAAAACATTGGGTTATCTCCCAAGAGTGCTTTTCTTTAACGCCTTTGAGCTAGGCACATAAAATAGAAAATCAAGTAACATCAAGTGATGAAGCATCAAGCTCATAATTTGCTCTAAGAATAGAGTTAAAAAGTAATTTCTTTCTTTTCCTAGGGAAGTGTTCCATATCTTTCTTTAGTGGGAATTGATACTTGATAGTGCCTTCCCTCATATCAATGATAGCACCTACAGTTCAAAGAAAGGGTCTTCCCAAAATAATAGGACATGAAGCATGGCATTCAACGTCCATAACAAGAAAATCAACGGGAACAAGGTTATTGTTAACCACAATAAGAACATCATTAATCCTTCCCAAAGGTTTCTTCTTAGCAACATCAGCAATAGGAACATCAAAATAACATTTTTCAAGCGGCGGTAAATCAAGCATGTCATAAATCTTTCTAGGCATGATAGAAATACTAGCACCTAGATCATATAAAGCATGGCAATCATAACCATTAACATGCATATCAATGATGGGTTCCCAACCATCTTCTAACTTCTTGGGAACAGAGGCTTCTTGCTTCAACTTTTCATCCCTAATCTTTATGAGAGCATTGGTAATATGCTTAGTAAAAGCAATATTTAAAGAACTAGCATTGGGAGTCAAAGCAAGCTTTTGCAAGAACAAAATTACTTTAGATATATTGCAGCCATCAACATCAAAATCATTAAAAGAAGTATAGCTATCATCTCCCACACTTCGAAAAATTTCAGCACTCTTTTGAGAAAAAGTTTTGGCAGTTTTAGGCTTTTTAACACAAGGAGCGGGAGTTTTCTCTATACCAATCAAAGTAAGAGGATTGCTAGCAGTAGGAGCAACATCATTAGAGGTAGTAATGGTACATACCTTCATCTCTCTAGCCATCTCATCTTCTCTTTCCCACCTGGCGTGCAATTCCGCTAACAATCTAATATTTTCATCAATTCCAACTTGAATAGCATTAGCGGTAGCAAAAACATTATTCTTTTTCACATCATTAGGAAACACTTTTAATTTCAGAAGTTCAACATCATGAGCTAGGCTATCAACTTTAGAAGCAAGAATATCAATTTTGCCTAACTTTTCCTCAACAGACTTGTTAAAAGTAGTTTGCTTACTGATGAAGTCCTTGAGCATTACCTCAAGCTCGGAGGGCGCGGCCCTAGTGTTGTTGTAGGAATTACCTTAAGAGTTACCATAACCATTACCATTGGTAGAAGGATACGGCCTATAATTGTTACTAGCAAAATTGTTCTTATGAGCATTGTTGTTAAAATTATTGTTTCTAATGAAGTTCACATCAACATGCTCTTCTTGAGCAACCAGAGAGGCCAAAGGAACATTATTAGGATCAACATGAGTCCTATCATTAGCAAGCATAGCCATAATGGTATCAATCTTATCATTCAAGGAAGAGGTTTCCTCAACAGAATTTACCTTCTTACCTTATGGAGCTCTCTCGATGTGCCGTTCAGAATAATTTACCATCATGTTGTTGAGTAATTTTGATGCGGTGCCCAAGGTAAGGGACATAAAAGTGCCTCCAGCAGCTGAATCAAGTAGGTTCCTTGAAGAAAAATTCAGTCCTGCATAAAAAGTTTGGATAATCATCCAAGTAGTCAGTCCATGAGTGGGGCAATTCTTTATCATAGATTTCATTCTTTCCCAAGCTTGAGCAACATGTTCATTATCAAACTGAGTAAACTTCATAATATTGCTATGCAAGGATATAATCTTAGCAGGAGGATAGTATCTACCAATAAAAGCATCCTTACACTTAGCCCATGAATCAATACTATTCTTAGTCAAAGACAGCAACCAATCTTTAGCTTTTCCTCTCAAAGAAAAAGGAAACAACTTGAGCTTAATAATATCACTATCAACATCCTTATATTTCTGCATCTCACATAGCTCAACAAAATTGTTGAGATGAGCTGCAGCATCTTTAGTACTAGCACCAGAAAATTGCTCTTTCATAACAAGGTTCAACAAAGCAGGCTTAATCTCATAAAAGTTTGCAGCAGTAGCAGGTGGTGCAATATGAGTGCATATAAAATCACTATTGTTTGTGCTAGTGAAGTCACACAACTTGGTGTTTTCAGGATTGGCCATTTCAGCAAAACGAAAGTAAACAAGTAAAAATAACTACCAAGGATTCAATTTTTTTTGGGGTTTTTGATAAAAAGCAATGCAGGTAAAATAAATAAAGTAAAGTAAAGCAATAACAAAGTAAAGGATGTGTGTGCGAAAAACTCCCCTCGCAAAAGTCTTCTCTTCCTCCCTGGCAATGGCACTAGAAAAACAGCTTGATGTGTGGTGAATGACCAGCCCGTTGGGAACCCAAGAGGAAGGTGTGATGAGTATAGCAGCTGGTTTTCCCTCAGTTAAGAAACCAAGGTTTAATGTCGATCTTGAAGAGGAGAGACAATGACGACTGAAGGTGATGCAGACTGGCTTAATAACACTCCAATAAGGGCGCTGTTTAACGATACTTGTTGACTCGTCTTTGGCCAATAGCAACACAGAACCTGCACACAACACAACCAAGTACTTTACTCCCAACTTACGATGAGGTTGTCAATCTCACTGGTTTGCTTGAAACAAAGGTTATAAGTGTATCGAGTAGAAAACAGTAGAGTATGCGAATAAAGTAAAGAGTGCGAGTAAAGTAAACATGTGATAGTAATATGATGTAAATAGGACCGGGGTCCATAGTTCACTCACTACAGCAGAACATAGCTTTGGTAACACACTCATGTAACACATAGTAAAATATGTTACAGGTAAAATTACAGTAACACATAATTTGTGTGCCTAAGACTGGTAGTAACACAAACTCTATAAAGCCCAAAATTGTGTTACAAAGTTATCTACAAAGTAACATATAAATATGTGTGATAGGTAATGTGATACAAGTACATTGATATAGTAACACAAGTTATGCATTGGTGCACGTGTGTTACAAATTTTACTGAGAGTAACACATAATCATATGATGATCCATAGTGTTACAAGCTCCATATAAGGTCAATCCTGAGTTTTCTAGGCATAGTGCTAAACTACGACAATGAGAGACTTAATATTTATGAATCAAAATAGTATTAGATATATGCATCAAAATAGTATATATTTTTATGAAATTTGAAAAGGTTGCTATTTTTGTGAAAAATTTAAAAATGTGTATCTAGGAAATAGTTACACAGTTATGTATTTTTCCAAGATTATATATAAACACACGTGTGTACTTTTACAAGTGAAAAAATATAAAAAGGTACACCCCTCCATCCAAAAAAAGCGAATGGATCCATGAATCTATGGAATGGCAAAAACAATCTACTAAGAATTATATTATAGAGCACCCACACCATGAAAATACAGTGGAGAACTTGGTTCTGCAGTCTGCACCCACCCTAAATTCCACCCTCGGCTCATTAGAACCTAGCAATGTAGTGATATCATAGAGAAAAATATTATCGCAAATGTATCAATTCATTTTTTAAATACAGACCCTGCATGGGGACATCATAGCGAAAGACCCATTCCGCATTTATTTACTCCAAAGCTAACGTGCTCCCTATTTTCCGGTGTTTAGGGCCCAACTCAAAAAAATGCATGTTCCAATTTATTGGAGGATTAAGGCCCGCTGCATAATTTACATATAATCCCTCCTAGCCCATCACCATTCGCCTGGGTCGTGTTGTTCCAGTTCATCCTCCTCGATCCCCCCCCCTAGAAGAATCTGCCAATTTGCTTAAAAAAGAATCTGGCAATCGACCTCAAGTTGTGAATCCACGGAGGTGTCCTGTTTATCCGGCCAGCCTGACTTCCCTGTAGGACATGGCTCCCCTCCCACTAGTCTGCTGCTCAAGATGCAAATTGGGCAGAGGTTCAAATCCTCCACCATGTAGAATCCAGGGAGCATCTACTATCGAAATCTTTGATAGCAACATTCTTACCAGCACTGTATCTAATCCCCCTGAATTGAAATACGAAGCTGAAATGCTACTGAACCACATGTACATCGTTATCACCAAATCAATTTGTGAAAAGAGTAAAATTTCAGAGTATCAAATTTATCAGTTTTCAGATATGTCAGATAAGAAAATTTCTCACAATTTCACACAGTTTAGCACAGCATAACAAATTGACATGAAAAAGAGCATGAGTTTACTAATGACAAAGTTACAAGAACAAAAAACTTGCTATGTGATTATCTCAGCCTTTTGGCTATTCCTTCGTTGACATTCACACAAAACAGAGATCACAAAATTAAAATAGAAATTTTAGCAGCTGCGAGAGATGCTTGTATTCATTCTCCTGAAATTGGTTTGGTTGAGCGGTTGATGCTGCACAAGAGAGTAGCTTCAGTTATTAATTGAAACCTACAAATGAAATGAATAAAGAGAATTTAATTTATTGACAGTTTCAAGAACACAGATAGGTAAAACAAGTTAAAAGATGGACTGAAGAAAGCATCCTAGGACTCTAAACGAACATCTTCAGTCTTCAAAAGTGCAGTAAATACATTCGATCGATAAAGTCAAACTTTCTGTAAATTAAAGGGGGATTGGTCATTTACAGAAGAACATTTATTTGCTGAGGAGCATACTCATCTACAACCACACAATAGAAAGTTCCAAAATTCATCTAAATATACGCATAGTGAGATGATCATTCTATAAATTACCTTCCACTATTCATTGTTGCTTGGAGCATTGTTATCATCCACTTCTATTTCTTCACTGTCAGTTCTTACCCAATGTTTGTCATGCCTTTTGTTTTTGAACATCTTCGCAAGGTGCGAGATGGATGGGTCTCTATATATTTCTTGTTGTCAATATCATAGAGAGCTCTACGTTTTGGTGGCTTCAGTAAAAAAGACCAACCCGAGTATATTTCATCATCCCCATAAAACACTTTTAATCTTGGTTAGGAATAATAAAGGGCTGGTGCTCGATCTTGTCTTCGCTGTGTACGATATGTGAGAAGTTCAGAACTGTGTAGCGGTACCTATCCTTTTGAATTCCATTTTCAGAAAAAATATTAACCCGCTAACATTTCTCTCGTCGTGCAACACTAGAGAGATCACTAACCATATATCTGTATGTCTCTCCGACACATTTCACTGGCTGATATAGATGCACCTACTTGGGCGAAAGTAAATATGGGATTTTAAAATTCATTAGGTACTCATAAGTTGAATCATGGCTGTAGATTTGCGTTGTAAACAACGATTGACATGACATCTGAAATGTGATCGTAATTCTGAGACTGTACAGTAGCCTGAGCATCATAATAAGGCCAGACATATTCATATAAAATATATTGTTGAGACCACATCTACCACTAATACTAGTAAGGTGTAAGGCACTTGTAAGGTGTACATGCTCCCCCCCTCCCCGTGTCGCCCCGCTCGTGGCGGCCCGGGGGCGAAACCCTAAGCGCCGCCAGACCCCAACCCTCTCGCCTCCCCTACCGTCGCTGCCGCCGGCTCCGGCCGTGGTGGCGGCGGGCCCCGGTCCCAAAGGGACGGGGGTTCCTCTGGCAGTCCTGCGCGGGTGGCGGAGTTTGGACTTTCGGGCGGCGAGGCTCTAGGTGGCGGCGGTCATCGTGGCCGTGGCGGACGGCGCGGCGGCCGGAGCTGGAGGTGGTGCGGCCAGCCGCCCCATGACTCCTTCTTCTGCGGAATGTAGGGCACTCGCCCGGCCTGGCCGTCTGGCCCGAGCTCGATCTAGAGCAGTGGGCGGCACTTGATCTAGAGCTCTGGTGCTCCTGCTACTTCCGCCCAATGGTGTGATGTTGGTGGTATTTTTGCCGGCGAGGTGAAGGGAGGAGCAAGCCGTCGATCTAGTGTTGTCTCCGCGTGGTGCAGCTGCTTCGGAGATCGAGGTTGGATGGGTTCGCTTGCCTCCAGTTCTGGTTTGGTGGAGGTGTGGTGTCGGCCTTGGCCGGCGGTGAGGGTTCTGTAGGTGGCCGGCCCAATGTGCAGGCTGCTGGCTAGAGGTCTTGGGGGCTGATCCGAGAGAAATATTGCTCTTAATGCCAGAGCTGGTGATGGCGACGCCTTGAGCGCCGTACTCTTCTTGAAGGCATCGCTGAGGTCAAGCTCCAACCTCCACCAGTTATCTCCGGGGAAACCTTAGATCCATGGATCAAATGATGGCAGCGACACTACGTACATCATTTCCTCCTTGGAGGCATCATTCTTGGAGTTGTGCATCGGACAGAGGGACCATTGGTTGGCTTTGGTGGTGTGTGCTGAGTTCCGCTGGTGGCTAGCACAACAACGACAATGGCGATGAGTGAAGATTTGATTGCGGTGAGACTTTGTTAGTCGGCTTCTTGTTCCAGTGTGTCCGACTCGTCTTCTTGTTGGCCTTCCACTGTTATGAAGTCGGAGCTGCTGCCCCGAGTGGCGAGTGGCGACGATGATCTTTGTTGTGGTGGTCCAGTCTCGAAGATCTTCGTCGGCACGGGTCATGCCCATCTCCTCTTCCGAGCTCGTCATCAGAATCGGAGCTACCAGTCTTCAGCGCGAAGGGTCATCTGTTTGGCAGGAGCCGACGTGGACTTCACGAGGCCACTACGACGAGTCTTCCTTTGTTGTTTCTTTGGTGAAGTCGGAGTCGCTTGCTTGGGGAGGAGTGATTACGATGACGCCGGTGAGCAACCTCGGCGATGACCCTTGTCTTATGTGGCTGTGTGTGCGGTGCTCGTTTGGTAGCCAGGGTGGCCGTGTGTGCCCTCGCGGCGGTCGTGTTCCATGACGGCCGGTGAGGGTGTTTGTACCGGTTTTCGGTCGGTTTCCCGCTAATTAACCGTCCAACTCGCTTCTTCTTAATTAATAAAAATGGCAAGTCTTTTGCCTTGTTTCAAAAAATATATATTAATTTCCTGATCTCAGTTACGCATTTTCTAAGCCTCTAACTACGTATATATTGCAGCTTCCAACTTAATTTTGGGAGAAGATAATTGACAACTAGACATGTACATGTTGATTATGTAGTTCATATTCTCCCTAGCTACTTTCGGCAAAACTTAGTAACCAGCAGTCTACTGATATTCATGACACGTGGCGTGCTACTGCTTTATAACAATCCAAACCCAACTTGAGCTAAATGAAACTTCAGACAAGAGGCCCACAACTAACTGTACAAGTTTACATAACCAATACGAGTACATATAACATATCTTGGGAGATCACACTGTCGTTCTATGTTCTTAGGTTAATTTTACAGAAGGACACGCATGTATTACTTGATAATATGTTCTGGCAGCTAATCCCCACGCAGGAGTACATAGACACACACACGCGAAAGAAATTGGCAACAAATAACCATTTACTTCGTATGAGTTTACCTCTAAGAAATTGAACTCGACACGACCGTGCCCAATCAAATGCTCTGATCGATCGAATTCCAGCTGGTACGCACGGCCGCATCCGCGGCGGCCACCAGCTTCTACTGCACGTCGCTCGGAGTCCAGCCGCTAGGGATAAGCGATCTAGATCTGGAGCAGACGATGGAAGTATGCGATGGTTCTAGCATGGAAATTGGATTGGATTGGAGAGGACTAGGGTTAACGCGTCTGGTAACGGAGATGACAGTGCGGGATTTCAGGAAACATAGATGACAATACGGGATTGAAGCGATCTAGGGTTCGAACCAGAAAATCACAGGAAACATATTTGTGTTTGACTCCTGCTATAATGTTTTTCTCATTATCTTTTATTTTTAAGCAGAAATATTATTTAAGCACCTTTCAATTTTTATCCTTAAATTTTCTTCTACGGAATCTTTACTAGCTATCAATACGAAATATTATAATTATTTTATCTATGTTCATAACTTTCTCACTTATATATGGCTATGATATGTATATTCAAATAATATAATTGCCAAATCAAAATAAAATTATTTTATTATTTTACCCATCAATTTATTTTTGTCAATTGTTGCGATGTCGTCTGAAGTCCAATCGTTGTGTATGAGCCCTAAAAAACCTGGTAGGAATCCTAGGTCCAACTCTAAGAAACAATTAGGGTTTGCGTAGAAGATACTCTGTTTTGTCATAAAATAGATTGCATCCTGCAACGATGGGTTTTTTAGGGCTCATTTTCGTTTCCTTAGTAGCATTTATTTATTTTTAAGCATAAATATTGTTTATAAATGTTGTTTTTGTCCTAAATATATTTTTTTGACAATTTTTTTACTTTCTATCAATACAAAATAATACCATTATTTTATCGATGTTCATAACTTCCTCATTTATATAAGGCTACTATATATATATATATATATGTTCAAATAATAAATGGCCAAATCACAATACAATTGTTCTATTATTTTACCCACCGTCACATCTTTTTGACAATTATTGCGATGTCACCCATATGCCCAATCACTGTCAATAGGCATTCATAAGATAAGATGCTCTAAAAGTTCCAGATAAACACATGATGACATGAGTCGGTGACGGCACATGTAAAAATAAACCATGAGTCCCACAATTGCCTTTGCTAACCTTGAACTAGAGTAGCAGAGGGAGAGCAATTGTTTTGACAACACACGGATGAATGGTGGGAGCAGCTTCGGCGGAGTTTTCTATGACTCATTGTCGAAGGAAGAGGAAGACAATGCATCACGATGGCAACAACCTTGATCATGTAGCATGAGAAGAGTAACAAGAGATGCTAAAGTGGTTTGATCTTAGATCAGATTGGTATCACTCAGTTAGCCTTGTTGCTGCTTATCTAATCTCATCCTCAAAGATTCGCTTCCCCGTACGTATCAGGGGATAAGGGAGATGAGAGGCTGTTGGTATCGAGGCCCACACGAGGCATGCATCACGAAATGGTGACCGCCTGGAGTGTATATATAGTGGTGCTTATCAAGAAAGAGATCTCCAATAACAAAGCATAAGGAGGCATGAGGAAAATCTTTCTGGAAATAAGTTCTTTGAGATGTTTGAACACGTGTCTTTCTCCTCGACTTTGCCAAGTGGCACTTTTGATCTGTACGACATACCTTTTATAAATCATCTAAAACCTGGTAGGGATCCTAGGTGCAACTCTAGGAACAAACTATGCTTTGAATAGAAGAGCCTTTGTGATAGATTGCATCTGGTGACGATGAGTTTGTGAGTGCTTATTATACATTACTTGAAGGGAATGGCAAGCGAGGATTGACAATTGGAGACGACGTGAACCAATTGACGGGGTGGCCCTAAAGTGTGTATAATTTTTACATGGGCTTGTAAATCCAACAAAATTCTTAGTCCTTAAATTACAATACTCCTACCTCTATTCTAGAAAAGAAGGCGTATAAATATTCTGAAAGTTAAATGGTGTCAAGTTTGACTAAGTTTATATACAAATATCAATTATTATATTATTATATATGTAGATACAATGTAAAAATATATTTGATAATGTATCTAATGACAAACATTTGACATTTTAAATATTAGTATTTTCAATAATCTTGGTCAAACTTAACGCTATTTGACTTCTCACAAAATTTATACACCTTATTTTTCGCAACGGATGTAGTATATAGCCTTTCCTCTAATAAATAAATACACAATAAGGGCCTCGATGTATTTTTATTTTTAGGGTACCTATTCTGCTAGTTTGACTAAGTAGATCTGAGGTATTTTTCCAAAAAAAAAATGATTTTGCAGTTCCAATCTAATTTAGTTTGGCGGAGACCAAAACCCAGCGGAGGGAAAGTTTTAATCCTTCCCGCTAATATACAATTTGACCTCTCCTATATATGGAGCACTCTGATTAATCAGCGCCAAATCAAGCCCCACAATTATCTGATCTGCGCCGCCCCCATCGCCTCCCACCACCGCGCCGCCCCCATCGCCTCCCACCACTGCGCTGCCCCCCATCGCCCTCCCACCATCGCGCCGCCCCCCATCGCCCTCCCACCACCACGCCGCCCCCCATCGCCCTCCCACCACCGCTCCGCCACCCCATCGCCTCCCCGCGCACCCATCGATTCGATCTGCCCCAGCGCCTCTAGGTTTGCAGCCGCGACGACGGCACCGGAAACTACCACCACAACATGTACCGCTATTTCAGAGGCAGACATTGGTATCAACGCCCGTCTCGTGCTACGAATTCGTGTGTGGTTCTCTTTCATCCTCCGTTTATGTTTTTTGATTCTGGTAGTACGTGATTGTTTGTAGTGTGCGTACCAGTTTGTAAATCAGTTACTGTATAAACATTGCATCTGATCTCATGTTACGAGTGGATTTTTTTGAACCAATCCTTTATACCGATACCTAATTTCGCAAGCACATGAGCAAAGTAGTTACCCGATCTGTCTACTTCAGAAACTCAGGAAAGGCAGTAAACAGTTTTTGAAATCTGAATAATTTCTGCGTTTGCCTAACTTCAGTCATCACCAAAGCGCCCAAGATTTTTGTTTTCTATCTGAATGTTTTTCATGCTTTAACTATATTCTTTATTTTTGTTGCCAACCTCGTCGCTATCTGCTTGCTTCTGGTTCATGGAAATTGAAACTTGAAACCTCGTCGCTGTTAGTACTAGACTTATGAATTGAGCTCCGGAACACGAATTTCTGTACCACATAGCTTTTGCATTTATATAAATCTTAGTCTTCCACAATATGCGTTCATCTGTTTTTCTTCCCAATCCGATGCATTTTGTAATCAGCCTGAACACAGATTTTTTTTCTTCTAAATATCCCTTTCCCGTGGAAATTCAATGCACGATGTATACATCAAGATACTTTAACGTACTTTACCTGGGTATCAGTTCAAACAGAAATTTTCTTTCTCTTGACACACTTTGTAATTAGAAAAACATATACTAGAACTTATTTTATTTATCTCTAACTTCTACTCGTGTCCTCTCATATTTAGACTTTGTACCAGTAGAAAAAATGGTTATGGCAAAATGATCGTGCATAGTTTTAGTTACCTGAGGGCTTAAATTATCTCATCATTGTATGAAATTTTTCATTTACCAAAATTGGATCTAGGTGAGAAATTTATAGGTCATATATATACTACATTAGCTCTTATTTTGTTGGAAGGCTGCTACGTATAAGGTGGTTGATGTTATTTATATGGTAGTTGTGGGAGGATCCAATCATTTTATTACACAATGGTTTGTGGTAGATACAGTATGTTGTTACGGATGTACTGACTACTGAGATACATTAAAAGTATCTCCACGAACATATGTTTTGTCTACTTTCTGTTCTGAGTATCTCTAGTCAGTCTTTCAATTATTATTGTATCTTTGTAGGTGAGGAAAATGAGGGGTTAGACAGGTGAATCTTTTGCAAGACTAGACTAGCAGGGGACTAAAAATAAACACCCCTAAAAAGAAGGCATACTTCTTCACTCGAGGTAAAGCTATGACCATGTGTATCCATTGGCATATTATTCGTGTAAATTATATGATCACTGTCATCAAGTGCTAATATTGATCATAATATAGGTTGGTTCCAAAGTAGTTTTGAAGACTTCAACCTATCCAAACAAACAAAATGTTGTGTGTGCTACTATTAAGAGCATGGATCCTACAACTTAGGCACGTGGCATTGAGTTTGGTCCATGCACTTGTGTGCATAGATGAACATATTATGGATTATGAGGAGTTGGTAAGAGCGTCTGCAGGACAATTGGTGATGCTTTTGATGAAGGATTCTTAATTGTTTGGCTTTTAGCTTTTGTAAGGTCCAATTTTTCTTTTACTGACTCAAAAGAAGAATGATTTTGTTGGAGCGGAATACTGCGGTTCGATCAAGAAGCACATATGCGGTTCGATCAAGAAGCACATACAGTTTGAAGATTTTCCTTAGCAATTATTGAAGTTTTCATTAACATTTAAAAAAAATGTAATCTCGTTAATAGATCTTTTTCTTTGGTTCAATTGATGCAAATGCTATGGTGTAATATTTGTCACAATTGTACGTGCTATACTCAACTTGGTACGAGTGTTATGATTTACACCAATGATGTTGGTATTTATTTATTGTTTAATGCATATCCTACACTCTTTTTTTGTAAGTATTTTGATATATTTAATTTGTGCATGTGTCGTGCTTCAATCTTTTTATAATTTTAATGGTGTTGAGCATCATAATAAATAATGATTGGGCATGTGAGTTTTTTTTACAATAAATGTATATTCCATAAATTGGTACCTAAATTTTTATTTAACAAGAAAAATAATTAAATTAATTACGTTGTGGT
Organism: Dactylis glomerata; assembly: GCA_007115705.1. Lineage (NCBI taxonomy): Eukaryota > Viridiplantae > Streptophyta > Magnoliopsida > Poales > Poaceae > Dactylis > Dactylis glomerata. The sequence continues at coordinate 299,329 of QXEO01002092.1, forward strand.
ACTATTATTGTATTGTTACTGTAGTGTTACTATTGTGTTACCGTAGTTAAGAAAAAGGTGTTACTAGGCTAGTCGATAACTATAATACACTGTTACAAGATTTGGATATTATGTTACAAATTTCATCCTAAAACTAAAAAGAATGTTACTAAGTATGTTACAACAGTTACAAAAATATGTTACCACCAACCATCTATGTCCATGAAAATATGTTACTATCGGTGTTACTATAGTTACAGAAATGTGTTACCAGAGCATGTAGTAACACACAATATGAATGTTACTACAATATAAATGGTAACACAATATTTCACATGGGGTAACAGTTATCATGTGTGCCTATGGAACCCACTTAGTAACACGGCCTAATGGAACACATCACAAAATCTGTTACTAGATGGCCTAGTAACACTGTTATGGACCTATAGTAACACAAGATTGTGTTACCAAAGCTCTGTCCTGTTGTAGTGACTAGTGGTGTCTCTCCATAAGATAAATAGCACATGCTGGGTAAACAAATTACAATTGGGCAATTGATAGAATAAAGATAACGTGATATGTCAAGAAGATCACTATGAGATTTACTCTGGGCATTACAACAAAATACATAGACCGCCATCCAACTGCATCTATGAATAATAATCCACTCCCAGGGATATCAATTCAAACACCCTGATACGTCTCAAACGTATCTATAATTTTTGATGCTCCATGCTTGTTTTTACACCATTTGCTTATTGTTTCATTACACTTAGTGGCACTTTTATGCATTTTCTGGAACTAACCTATTAACGAAGCGCCATAGTGCCAGTTCCCTATTTTCTGCTGTTTTTGTGTTCTAGAGTGATACACAGGAAATATTCTTGGAATTGGATGAAACCACATCCTGAAGTCTTATATCACGGGAAAGCTCCCAAATATCCGAAGAAGTGACAGAGGGGGGCCACGTGGCCCCCACACACAGGGGCAACGTGGCCAGGCCCCTGGCCACGCCGGGCCTGTGTGAGGGACCGTGGTCCCTCCTCTGACATTGCCCCTTTACCTATATATACCCCCTGATGAGAAAAACCTAAGGGCCCGATCAGTTTTCCAGAATACATCATGATCCACCGCCGCCATCGACCCAAAGATCGGGAGGGTCCAGAAGCTCTTCCCGGCACCCTGTCGGAGAGGGGAATCGCCACCAGAGGTCTTCTTCATCGCCATGCTTGCCTCCAGAGCAATGAGTGAGTAGTCTACCTTGGACTATGGGTCCATAGCAGTAGCTAGATGGTTGTCTTCTCCACCATGTGCTTCATGTTTAGATCTCATGAGCTGCCCTATATGATTGAGATCACTGTTATGTAATTCTACATGTTTGGTTTGTTGGGATCCAATGAATATTGGTGTTTATGATTAAGTCGTTGTACTAAAATATATCTTATGTTATCTCTATGTTGTTTATGATCTTGCATGCTCTCTGTTGTTAGTAGCTATCTTGGCCGAGTAGTTGCTAGTGACTCCAAGAGGGGGTATTTATGCTCGATAGTGGGTTCATGTCTCTATTTCACCCGGGGGAGTGACAGAAACCTCTAAGGTTGTAGATGTGCTATTTCTACTAGGGAGAAAACAACATTCATATGCTCAAGGGCATATGCTTTGTTTACATTACACAGTTTGCTTAATGCAATTATCTGTTGTTCGCAACTTAATACTTCTAGGGTGTTCGGATTGATATCCCCGGGGGTGGATTATTAGTCATAGATGCAGTTGGATGATGGTCTATGTATTTTGTTGTAATGCCCAGAGTAAATCTCATAGTGATCTTCTTGACATATCACGTTAGCTCTATTCTATCAATTGCCCAACTATAATTTGTTTACCCAGCATGTTCTATTTATCTATGGAGAGACACCACTAGTGAACTGTGGACCCCGGTCCTATTTACATCATATTGCAATCACCTATTTACTTTACTCGCACTATTTACTTTACTCGCATACTATATTGTTTTCCACTTGATACGCTCATAACCTTTGTTTCAAGCAAACCGGTGAGATTGACAACCTCATCGCAAGTTGGGAACAAAGTATTTGGTTGTGTTGTGTGCAGGTTCCGCGTTGCTATTGGCCGAAGACAAGTCAACAAGTATCGTTAACGGCGCCCTTGTTGGAGTGTCATTAAGCCAGTCTGCATCACCTTCAGTTGTCATTGTCTCTCCTCTTCAAGATTGACATACCTTGGTTTCTTAACTGAGGGAAAACTAGCCGCTACACTCATCATACCTTCCTCTTGGGGTTCCCAATGGGCTGGTCAATCACCACGCAAAAGGACGTCTGCTTCCACATCAACTAAATGCCACCAGCTCTTTTCTGGCACCATCACCACCATTAGCAGCTTCTTTTCTGGCACCGTTGCCGAGGAGGAAGAGAAGACTTCTGCGAGGGGAGTTTTTCGCACACACATCCTTTACTTTGTTATTGTTTTGCTTTACTTTATTTATTTACCTACATTGCTTTATATCAAAAACCCAAAAAAATTAGAATCCTTGGTAGTTGTTTTTACTTGTTTACTTTAGTTTACTATGTCTAGTTCAGTTGCTACTACTATGTCACCCGAGGAATTGATTTTCACTTTTAAGCAAAAAGATGAGGAAAGTTTTAAAGAAGTTTGGTCTAGAATTTACGATTGGCATGGAAAAACTGAACCTAAAATGACTTTGAGTTTGCTTCTTAGTAGCTTTTACTTTGGACTTTCTCTTCGTTATAGATATGCTTTGGATGCTACTGCAGAAGGAGATTTCCTTCATTGTGATGGAGATCAAGCCTTCAACATTATAAAAAAGTTGATCACAATTTATAGCATGCCAACCTATTTTGATTCCTCTCTTGTGAGTATTTTTAATAGACTTAATACTCTTGAGACTCACACTGCTAGCTTGAATTCTTGCTATAATACTTTGCGCCAGCATTTTGATTATGCGCCAACAAATTCTGAATCTTCGAGTTGGTATCCTATGATAAAAATCACCATTAGTGGTGAAACCTTTCATGCTCGTTGTGATATTATGTCTGAATTTTGTCTCATGCCAAAGGATGTTTATGAATCTTTAAGCCTTTGGAAGCTTTCAGAGGGAGGAGAAGAAATTTTTCTTACTAACAATGCTACTATATTTCCCCTTGGAATAGTTGAAGGAGTTTTTACAAGAATCCTATGAAGAATGATATCTACTGATTATCTTGTTATTGAATGTGTAGGAAAAGGACAAATCACACTTGGAAGATCCATTCTGAAGCTCCTAGGCGTCGTCATCGATGTGGGAAAAGGCAATATAACATTTACCTCTCCACCTTGCAATAACCATGTCTTTCCTAGAGTCAAGAGCAAAGGTAAGAAAGGAAGACGTAAGGCACGTGCTGACCCTAGCACTTCATCTCTTGATATTACTTGATTCGCAATTTTTTTGCGCCTAGCTCAAAGGCGTTAAAGAAAAGCACTCTTGGGAGATAACCCAATGTTTTCTTTTCAGTACTTTTTCTTTTATTTGAGTCTTGGAAGTCATTACTACTGTAATGACCGCTCCTTATCTTGTTATTTTGTTTTTGTGCCAAGAGAAGCCTCTAATTTGAGTGAGGTAAAGATTTGGAGAAATTGCTGTCCTGAAACTGTTTTCGGTGCTGCACCGTAAAAATCCGTATAAAACCTCTGTATATCTTTTGGACCTGAAATTTCTTGTTTATATGCCCCAGGTTATATCCAAACTTTCGTTAGTTGAACACTTTTTGATTTGAGCAACAGAAAATCCCTCAAAAATTCGTCCTTTGTCAGCGGTTCAGTTTTGACAGATTTCTGCCGATATTTGTGTTTGCCACTTTATCGCTTTCTTTTGAGTTCTTTTGATCATGGAACTTGTGGAGAGGTTGCTACAGTAGTATATGCTACATATGTGGTGGTTTTGAGTTGAAACCTGAAGCAAATAGAGGATTGATTATATGTTATGCTTGCACTAATGTTGCTAATAGAATTGTGTTTAGTTTTGTATGAAGGAAGTTTTCAAGTGTAGGGATTGGAGAATGATGAGATGAGTTGAAGAATGGACAAAAGCTCAAGCTTGGGGATGCCCAGCACCCCAAGAAATATCCAAGAAGTACAAGCGTCAAAGCTTGGGGATGCCCCCGAGGCACCCCTTCTTCATCGGCCAAAATCAGGTCACCTTTCAAAACACTATTTTGATTGCTTCATGCACTATGTGTTTTTCTTGGAGCGTCAGTTGTTTTAGTTTTCTAAGTTGGTTTGCTTAGTTTGTTTGCTGCAATAAATGGTTGGACCCCAACAAATTTCCTTTGGAGGAGATGTACTCGTTTTCATTCGCAAAGAACGCCCAGTTTTCACTCTTACTAAAAATTGAGCGTTCATCTTTTTCTGCTACTGCTTTTGGTTTTTGTTTTCGCCATGATTTGCCTTCAGACCTTGTCATATCTTTTCATCAAGGTGTATTTTTGCCTCTGAACTTTATTGGTTTTTATCAAAAGAGGTGTCTTTAAAAATTTCAAATGGTGTTGGAAAAGAGAAAAAGCTTTGTGCAAAATAGTGGTACAAGAAGGAGCTTGTGTAGACTGCGGCTTAGGCTTTTTCATGTCATGCTTGATGTCTTTTTGATAGTATGCTTAGTGGTTTTGCTGTAGCATGACTTGTCTCAAATAACTGAGATTGCTTAATGAGCCTTTGAAAAAAATCATGCATTGTTTTTATTGTATGGAAGCATTATTTTGGTTTTCTCCTTGATGCTTTATTTGGGTTGACTTGGCGCATGCTCACACATGTTAGACTCTCACAAAGTCACCTATAGCCTTCATGATCATTTAGTTTTTGAATTTTGATGCCATCTTATGCTTCTTTTAATGTCGCTTTGTATGATTATGGCCATTATTGCTCTCTTAGTTGGTCGCTCCCAGTCTTTTGCTAGCCCTCACCTTGTACTGAGTATGAGCTCTACTCCAGCATCCAACTCCTAAAAGCCAAGTTTGCCATTGTGTCCACTATAAATTCCTATGCATGGTATTTGTAAGCCATTCCAAAGTAAAATTTTCATGTGCTACCTTTCAAAAAAACCTTCAAAACACTTCTTGTTTTGTGACACTGTTTTCAGCTCATGGGGACGTAGTGGTCGGATTTGCTATCTTCCATATTGCTTATTCCAAAAAAGAAAAAAAAGGAAAAAAAGAAAGAAAAAAAGGCACTCCTCCATGGTATGTGAATGTTGGTGGGCACCCGATGGAATCGGTTAGCCATGGTTTGTGAAAGGAAAAAGGTGGGGAGGAGTGCCAAGCTTTATAAAAGAGCACAAAAGTGCCAATCTCTCTCTCAAAAACTTGCTTCATTTTTGTATGGAAGATAGTAAGAACCCCATTGCCAGTCGTTGACAAAGACAACCACCTCTCAAAACCAATTTTTATCTCTCTGTTTTACAAAATGAAAAGCTCTAACACATGCTTAAATCACTGCTTCCCTCTGCGAAGGGCCTTTTTTTTACTTTTATGTTGAGTCACCACCTTCTTTCTTTATGCACCATTAAGAGAGCATAGTTGTCATTCTTAGTGTGATATGCATTGTCCCAAGGTTCATTGATTGATTCATGATGATTGGTTTCACTTGTTCTTAAATTATTTGTATCTAGTCGCCCTCTTAAACTTTGAGGTGTCCTATGCATTTATGTTTTGCTCTCTTTGAAGGACAAGCTGAAAACCACTTGTATGTTTTTCCTTATGATTTGAACACACATTTGACTTTCATTGTTTTATTACCATAATCTTTTGTTTGTGTTCATTTGCATGTTTACAACATGGTTGCTAAGTTCTTATGTGACGCCCCGCGTTTTACTAAAGGCAGAACTCCTGTGTATCTGTGCCATTCCCTGGATCAGTAGATAGCACCACAGTACAAAATGAGAAATCATTGCAATAGCATCAATATTACAACATAAATCCAGTTACATAGGTCTTCTACCTGATGAGTACACAGCATAAAGCATAGTTGCAGTGAGCTTCCATCTTCATCAAGTGCCACAGGCAGACGTGTTGGAATGTAAGCTCGAGATCCTACTCCTGGTTCCTTACTTGAAATAAAACCTGCACGTTTGAATATGCAGCCCCAGAGGGGTCAGTACAATGATGTACTGGCAAATGACACATATTTGGTGACATTTTTGTGGAAAGACTATACTACATGACATTTGGCTGGTGGATCTCATAGGCTGATTTGCATAAAGCCAATTTTATCCTATAAATCCATTTTAATACTTTCTTTCAACAAATTTTATTTTTCAAGGGTCAAGACAACCCCCATACACTACATACTGGCCGGTATGTAGTTCTGGGCATAACTCAACAAAGTTGGAACCTCAGGCACCACCACTTCTTGGAGTGTATGGTCCTTAGTTCCTACCTAGAGGTTTCTAGACAAATTTTAATCATTCAAAAGAGATGAGGAGATTATTCCGTACATTCCATGTCTAGAGACTCAATTGTCCATAACCGAGGACACGGCTAATCGATTAGATTTAAAACACCTTGCAAGGGTTGTGCACTTTCACCTTACGATTCATTTCATGCCCATACATGAATTGAAACGAGACCTTTTAGAAGGAGAGGACAACTAACTTGGCAAGCACCGTTCCCAACCTATAATTTGACTACCACCACTTCTTGCCGACAAGTTGCACTCCCACATTCTAATCAGTCAAGACAGAGCCCATAATGTCATAAGGCTGCACTGGAAGTACAATAAGCATGGAAGACATAGCCATCTCTTTATTCCTGGGTGGCCATCCCGAGCGGCATTCGGTTCCCACATCCTCTTATGAGGCTTGCGTCCCCGAATCCACCTACCTCGCCTCATCTTATCAAACCAATCCACCCAGGTGTTTCATTTTAGTTGAAGTTGTTTAACTTTTCACGAAACACCTTTCAAGTGATCTTAGCATGGCATCAAAGTTAACAAAGTATTTAGCATCCTATCATGTGGGGTTGAGGGATAGCTACAAACTACTAGGATCTAAGCATTTGATAAAACAGTTGAGTAAAACACCTATCATGCATACTACAAGAGGTGAGTATACTAATGCATAAGTAAAATGGGTGAAGAACATGTGTGTCACTTGCCTTTTTGAAGATCACGACGTTCCACTTCTCTCAACTAAGCACGTAGCTCTTCGCACAAACTATAGCACAAAAATAGCATACCATAAACAATCCATACAAACACAATCAAACGAATCAAACAATTGAAAGGTGTTTGTTTAACAATTTAGATTTATTGAGATGTTATGATAAGAAAGATATGGTAAAGGAAATATGAATTGTGAGATATGAATTTGAGAGCTTAGTTGGGAAAGATCAATATGATTGGAGAGAGAATTGGGTTAGGCAAAATATAATCGATAAAGTTTTTATGCTTTATCAAAGCATATAAGAGTTTTAGAAATAGCTCATGTGAAATCACTTACACAAGAGTCAATTTGTGCAACTGCAACACTATTGAGTAAATGTGCCAACAATTACTCTTGAATAGCTTACGTTGCACTTAGGCACTAGGCTAGGTTTTAAGAATGTTTGAACTACTCAATTAGCACCTTTGCAAGACGAATAGTTCAATACATGGACAAGATTAAGTAGGCATTGGATTGGGTATGAATGATTGATATTTGAGGACATGGCTCAAATGGTTCATTGATCAACATGGTGTATAACACATACTATGGTATGGATTATAACAACTCCACATTAATAGAACCTAAGTTTGAGATGAATTCATATTCTACTCAAGTAGCACAATTGCAATTTGAGTACATATATGAATTAGACAAAAATATGATGAGTGAGATCCTTATGCTTTATTAAAGTATAGAATGAATCTCGAAATATCTCATATGGGTAAATCACATAAGAGACAAAATAGTGCAATAGCAATACTATTGAATAAGTGTGATAACAATTATTCTTATATAGTATATATTACACTTAAGCTTAGGCTAGGATTCTTATAACATTGAAGTACTCAATTAGCTCAATTGCAAGTTGAATAGTTCAATGCAAGGCTAAGATTGAGTAGACACGAATAAATGGCTATAGGTAATGGATATGTATAGATAATATTTGAAACATGGCTTAAGGTTCCTAATGAGTAAATGGGATTGGGTTAAGTACTATGATGTTGATTTGATCAATACCATAGTAGCAAAGGTAGAAACTAAGATTGGAAGTATCACACTTTACTCAAATGACACATTTGTAATTTGAATAAGTGGGTACTATACAGGATAGGTCTTAGTGAATATGATCTTGATCAAGATGTTGTTTAGATAACAATGATGGCTAGGTATGATCATAGGGTTTGCTAAGGCAGAAGGGATCATTGATTGAAATAGAAATAGAATTAATCTATATAGGAATACTCAAATTCTCATATTAGAATTTGAATAATTGTGATATGGTTCAAGAAAATATGGGAGTGATGCTACTGAATAGCTTGCAGTAAAACAAAGCTACTGCAATTGGATTCACTCTAAAATAAGTTATATAAATTGAATTATCACCGAAATAGTGATTTGGACAAATTTGAATGCACAAAGTGTGTGCACGTATCAAATTTGGATTCTTTTGATCCTATGATGTTCTACAAGTTGAGAGGATTCCACAGACTACAAATTTGTAATTTTTGGATGGACAGAACTAAAGATATGAATTAAACTAGCTAACAGATGGTTTGAATCCAATTTGCAAATATTTTCAAATTCAACCCATAAAATATAATATTTTATGGTACTGCTAGATTCTAAACTTCCTAAGGATTCCAACGGTATCTTGTTTGCAAATTTTGGACTTACAGAAGATTTTATATTGATTTTACAAGATCAGTACAGAATTCTGAGATTTGGATTTCGAATTTGAATTCATTTAGACGAGTTTGACTGGGGGCTGATCCTGGGCGTGACGCGTGGCGCGTTGTGATTTGCCCATACCGCTTTGGGCGGATCGGCACCGTGGGCCGTTAGATTTCATTTGATCTGGGCGGTTGGGATTTGCTTGTACCCCTTCGGTTAAGTGGGTAGATCTGGGCCACTGGGTTCAGATCCGACGGTAGACCGAGACAGAGGAGAAAGAGGCTCACCTAGTTAGGTTTCCGGCGAGTCGCCGGCGAGGTCTGTGCACTGGAGGTGGTCGTCGGCGAGGCTCCGGTGGTCCAAATCGACGGGGAGATGCGGACGATGTGCGGAGGAGGGCTGCGAGCTCGTATGCTTGGTCGACATCGACGATTGTTTCCAGGTGAGGGAGAGGAAGGTGGCTGGAGACGGGGGCGGCGTTGGGGTGGTTCGGCCGACGGCGTATATGTCGTTTCTCTGCAGTATTCGACAGGAGAAAAGTATCAGAGGGGGCGCCGGAGAGAGGGAAGAGGTTTAGGAGGGGAAAGAGGGGCGCGGGCTCACCGACGGCGACGAATTCGTCCAGAGATACTTGCAGAGGCTGCGGAGCTCCGACGACAAATTTCGTTGGCTTGAGACGAAATCGACAGAAGAGAGAAAAGGGAGGCGAGGGAGGAGGTCTGGGGCTTTTATAGGCGCGGCTACAACAAGAATTAAGCAGGGATTAAAGGGAAATTAAGGGGGAGGGAGTTTACTGCGGGGAGGAAACGGTCTCTGCGAGATCTCGGGCTGGAGCTTGAAGACGAGACGGGCTGACGGGTGGGTCCCATGAGTCAGTGAGAGAAAGAGAGAAGGAGGGTACCCTTTCGGGATGAGGGCTTCCTGGGCCACGGGCCGGTTTCCTGTCTGGGCCGATTCGGTTCCCCGAGGCCCTTTTGTATATTTTTTTCTTCTTTCTTCCTTTTCTTTTTCTGTTTTCTATTTCTTTTGTATCTTTTGCAAAAATGCTTCAAATCAATTCAAACCAATGTCTAAAATTTTCTAAAAATCAAATAAACCATACTAAACAGTAAGGAACATGTTTTCTTAAATAAAACTAATTTTCAAATAAAACTCTATAATTTAGCCAAAGGGCTTATTTGCATAAGATCAAATAAAAGTAGTGTTTTCAAAATAATTCTTTGAAATCAGGGAAAATAGTTTAAAATAATATTCTGAAATTCATTTTAAAACACATATCTAATAAAGCAAGACTTATGAATCCTTTTGAGAAGTATTTCCATGTGGGGATGCTTGCATAAAGCTAAATAGGGTTTGAAGTAGATCCTTTGAAATAAGAGACAATACCTTATAAAATAATGTTTGAAATTATCTTTCAAACTTAGTTCTTAAAATACAATCTTTACCAAATAAAACACATTTGTGATTCACTCCTTTGCAAGCAAGCTTGCATAGGTTTGAATAAAAGAAAGGAAAGTAGTATTTTGAGTACTTGATATTTCTCAAAGAAGTTCTTTAAGAAAATAATAGAAAGTTTTAAATAGTTTTCAAACAAAGCTTTCAAATAAACTCAAAAAGTTTTAAATCCCTGTGAATTTTCAATCAACACAAGCAAAATAAAAACGAAAATTTTCCCCCAAAATTTGATAGAATCTTGGGTCGTTACAGACTACCACCCTTAAAGAAATCTCGTCCTCGAGATTTGAAGGAAGGTTACAGGGTTTAGGGATCCTAATGGGGCTAGGGTGCTACCACCCTTAAAGAAGATTTTGCTTGGTGGTATTCTTGATGTTTCCTTAGGCACTTGCATTTTGTTCCCAGCTTGAATTCATCGTTGCGCCATTTTTCCTGAAATCGCCCTTCTCAGAAGTGTCGCTGTTCGCCGTTGTGTTCAGAAGTGGCATTCCAGATGCTCCATCCAATTCTGATGATAGGCAGATATCATCCATCGCGTTGTCTTCAACAAGGTAGACCACATTGTCCAAGCATGTGTATCTAGCCTTTTCTTGGTCGGTCCTCACCAAGGCCATGACAGCATACAGGCTATCACCATACTCCTTGTTGCTTTTTAGCTGATTTTCATTGCAGAGTCTCAAAAGATGATCCAGTGTCAAGCACTGCATGCTTGCCCCACGAACATGATGAGACCACACATCCCAAGGAATTAGGATGGCATCTCTCTGTAGTTTTCTCAAGCATTTCATAGGGGTAAACAAGAGGGACTCTGTAGGAGGTACTGGCATCTTTAAGGGACGGAAGGTCGCCTTATAACCAGCATTGTTGAACCCATTCAAGTTACCGGAGCAAGTCGTGCTACTTGCCACAGGTACCAGATGGTCCTTAAGAATTTCTTTAGCAACCGTCTTCATAGTTGTTGAAAGGCGCTGAACAACTTGATCGTATCTCAAAGATGAACTTCTTTGCAAGAATGAGGGATCTAACGAAGCTCTCATGGGTAGGAACAGGGTTCCATGGATTTGTAGAGGTGTCTCACAACATCGTAGGTCGGGATGGGGTAGACTTCGGTGGCGTAAAGCTTTGGAATCAGGTGGGATTCTCATGGTTGGTGGTGGCAGTCTCTGTTGTGACTCTCGGGAGAGGGGAGAGCTCTCTTTTATAGGCTCAGGGGTAGTCGAACAGGCCGTGACGTTGAAACGAAAAGTCGGGAATTGAAGTCGAAATTGAATCGTCTCGGCATTCAAGGTCCACTGAGAAAATGCTTTGGAAACGTGTAGTCGTTCCTCACCGTATCCTTACGTCTTGGCCACACTGGCACACTATGAGGGGCGTAGCATATTTATCCTCCTAAGGTCATGATTTAAGGACGTCGCCTCTCATGTAGGTATGTCTATTTAGGTGTGTAAAACCAACATTATGAGAGCGAATAATAAGAGTAGTAGGAATGGTGATCAATCCATCCTGCACCCAAATCATTACTTCATACATGGCTTGCAAACCTCGCATTCTAACTCTTGGTCAACCTCACTGGTTTTTGCCAAAATTTTCTTGAAATGAGAACCTGTGATTCAAATTTAAATTTTTTTTAAAACAAATCTATCGTTCCTTAGCTAGGGTTTTGCGCAAACTCGGTCGTGAGACGTTAACTCTTGAGTTACAAATCCTTCTGCTTGCCTTATCATTGAGGAATATAATTCATTTAACCAGGTTGTCCTTGGCTCTTACAAGTCCTTACAATATTTATTAAAAGGCAGAAATGGCATACAAGTTCTTCCAAATTGGTTACATCTTGTTGAGTTTCCTCCTTGTATATTGTAGCATCCTTCAGTCGTTCCACGTTACTGAGGTCTTGGAGCACCCTTCTCTAAACACTTATCCGCATAGTGTCCCTTTTGTCTGCACTTGTAACAAGTGATTGCCGAGAGATCTTTCATAACCACTGGTTTGGAGTGGTGTTGTCCATTGTTTTCACCATTGTGCTTATGGCCATTGAAATTACCATTTCCATAGCCTTCGGAAAGGTGGAGTCTTTTATGGGAATGTCCAATATGGGTCTTGCCATTGATGTGCTTCCTCTTACGGTTTTCCTCTTTTCTTATGTTGTTATCCAGAGTAACCGCTTGGTCTAGGAGAGTCTGGTAGTTTGGAGCATAAGCTACTGGCAGAGGTATCTTCAGTTCCCCTTTGAGTCCACTGAGAGACTTATCTTTCCTCTTGGCATCAGTGTCGATGTCTTCTGGTGCGTACCTTGACAGAGAGTAGAAGTCATTCATGTTCTCCTTTAGTGTCCTGTCACCCTGCTTTAGAGTGTGGGACTCATCTTTCTTTAGATTCATAATGCCCGTGGAGATATGAGCATTACGAAAGCCTTCCCTGAAGGAATCCCAGTCCAGACCTTCAATTGGATTGGTGACTTGGTAAGTATCCCACCACATTGCTGCTGGTCCCTCTAGCAGGTGGGCAGCGAATCTAATCTTTTCAGCATCTGTGCACTCACAGGTAACTAAGTCCTTACTGACTGAACGTAGCCAGTCATCAGCCACTATTGGGTCTGTGGCAGATGAAAACTTATTGGCTCTGAGCTTCAGGAAACGAGCTAGTCGGTCAACTTGGGGTGGGGGTGGTGGATTGTTGTTGTTGTTCATGAAGTTGGTGCTTGCTTGGATGAATTGGGTCATCATCTGCATGAGCTGGGCTCGACCTGTGGCTAACTGTTGGACCACATCGTAGAGGTTGTTGATGTTGCTGTTGTTGCTGTTGTTGTCGTTGTTTTCACGGTGAGGCGGCATCTGAGATGGTTTTAGCAAAGGTGAGTAATAGATAGATAGAACTAAAGAAGAAAAATTTTCCTACCCATGCACAAACAACAAACCATGCAACAAACAAAAAAAAATCAAACAATCATTGAACAAATCCTTTTGATAAATTTTGGAAAAACACGCTAACCAAATAACATGGTCATACACCAATTTTGTATGATCATAGAAGTATCTATAATTCGTTGGTTCTATAAACTAGAATCTTGGTGGTCTATTCTATTTTAGTTTCATTGTTCCATTTCTTATTTCCACTTCCCCAATGCATCATTGGTGTTGGGCAGCCTTCATATCCACATTTCCTCGAGCTCTTTGTTGGTCTTCAATGTAGTTCTTCATGTTGGATCAAGGTCAACCTATGAAGTAGAAGTCTATTCTTCTGGCACATCGTGTTCTTCTGTCCTTTCTTGATGGTACTGAGAGTTGGGTCATCTAAGGGAATCATTTGTAAATGAAGTAGGGAAGAAACACAAGGAGTTTCAAGATGCAACATTATTTTTAAGTAGAAGTAAGATGAGATAGAGAATTTTATCCTAGGGTCTTCCTATTTCTAATCCAAACCAAGGGTCTCGATCCTACAGGCAACACTATGCTCTGATACCATTCTGTGACGCCCCGCCTTTTACTAAAGGCAGAACTCCTGTGTATCTGTGCCATTCCCTGGATCAGTAGATAGCACCACAGTACAAAATGAGAAATCATTGCAATAGCATCAATATTACAACGTAAATCCAGTTACATAGGTCTTCTACCTTATGAGTACACAGCATAAAGCATAGTTGCAGTGAGCTTCCATCTTCATCAAGTGCCACAGGCAGACGTGTTGGAATGTAAGCTCGAGATCCTACTCCTGGTTCCTTACTTGAAATAAAACCTGCACGTTTGAATATGCAGCCCCAGAGGGGTCAGTACAATGATGTACTGGCAAATGACACATATTTGGTGACATTTTTGTGGAAAGACTATACTACATGACATTTGGCTGGTGGATCTCATAGGCTGATTTGCATAAAGCCAATTTTATCCTATAAATCCATTTTAATACTTTCTTTCAACAAATTTTATTTTTCAAGGGTCAAGACAACCCCCATACACTACATACTGGCCGGTATGTAGTTCTGGGCGTAACTCAACAAAGTTGGAACCTCAGGCACCACCACTTCTTGGAGTGTATGGTCCTTAGTTCCTACCTAGAGGTTTCTAGACAAATTTTAATCATTCAAAAGAGATGAGGAGATTATTCCGTACATTCCATGTCTAGAGACTCAATTGTCCATAACCGAGGACACGGCTAATCGATTAGATTTAAAACACCTTGCAAGGGTTGTGCACTTTCACCTTACGATTCATTTCATGCCCATACATGAATTGAAACGAGACCTTTTAGAAGGAGAGGACAACTAACTTGGCAAGCACCGTTCCCAACCTATAATTTGACTACCACCACTTCTTGCCGACAAGTTGCACTCCCACATTCTAATCAGTCAAGACAGAGCCCATAATGTCATAAGGCTGCACTGGAAGTACAATAAGCATGGAAGACATAGCCATCTCTTTATTCCTGGGTGGCCATCCCGAGCGGCATTCGGTTCCCACATCCTCTTATGAGGCTTGCGTCCCCGAATCCACCTACCTCACCTCATCTTATCAAACCAATCCACCCAGGTGTTTCATTTTAGTTGAAGTTGTTTAACTTTTCACGAAACACCTTTCAAGTGATCTTAGCATGGCATCAAAGTTAACAAAGTATTTAGCATCCTATCATGTGGGGTTGAGGGATAGCTACAAACTACTAGGATCTAAGCATTTGATAAAACAGTTGAGTAAAACACCTATCATGCATACTACAAGAGGTGAGTATACTAATGCATAAGTAAAATGGGTGAAGAACATGTGTGTCACTTGCCTTTTTGAAGATCACGACGTTCCACTTCTCTCAACTAAGCACGTAGCTCTTCGCACAAACTATAGCACAAAAATAGCATACCATAAACAATCCATACAAACACAATCAAACGAATCAAACAATTGAAAGGTGTTTGTTTAACAATTTAGATTTATTGAGATGTTATGATAAGAAAGATATGGTAAAGGAAATATGAATTGTGAGATATGAATTTGAGAGCTTAGTTGGGAAAGATCAATATGATTGGAGAGAGAATTGGGTTAGGCAAAATATAATCGATGAAGTTTTTATGCTTTATCAAAGCATATAAGAGTTTTAGAAATAGCTCATGTGAAATCACTTACACAAGAGTCAATTTGTGCAACTGCAACACTATTGAGTAAATGTGCCAACAATTACTCTTGAATAGCTTACGTTGCACTTAGGCACTAGGCTAGGTTTTAAGAATGTTTGAACTACTCAATTAGCACCTTTGCAAGACGAATAGTTCAATACATGGACAAGATTAAGTAGGCATTGGATTGGGTATGAATGATTGATATTTGAGGACATGGCTCAAATGGTTCATTGATCAACATGGTGTATAACACATACTATGGTATGGATTATAACAACTCCACATTAATAGAACCTAAGTTTGAGATGAATTCATATTCTACTCAAGTAGCACAATTGCAATTTGAGTACATATATGAATTAGACAAAAATATGATGAGTGAGATCCTTATGCTTTATTAAAGTATAGAATGAATCTCGAAATATCTCATATGGGTAAATCACATAAGAGACAAAATAGTGCAATAGCAATACTATTGAATAAGTGTGATAACAATTATTCTTATATAGTATATATTACACTTAAGCTTAGGCTAGGATTCTTATAACATTGAAGTACTCAATTAGCTCAATTGCAAGTTGAATAGTTCAATGCAAGGCTAAGATTGAGTAGACACGAATAAATGGCTATAGGTAATGGATATGTATAGATAATATTTGAAACATGGCTTAAGGTTCCTAATGAGTAAATGGGATTGGGTTAAGTACTATGATGTTGATTTGATCAATACCATAGTAGCAAAGGTAGAAACTAAGATTGGAAGTATCACATTTTACTCAAATGACACATTTGTAATTTGAATAAGTGGGTACTATACAGGATAGGTCTTAGTGAATATGATCTTGATCAAGATGTTGTTTAGATAACAATGATGGCTAGGTATGATCATAGGGTTTGCTAAGGCAGAAGGGATCATTGATTGAAATAGAAATAGAATTAATCTATATAGGAATACTCAAATTCTCATATTAGAATTTGAATAATTGTGATATGGTTCAAGAAAATATGGGAGTGATGCTACTGAATAGCTTGCAGTAAAACAAAGCTACTGCAATTGGATTCACTCTAAAATAAGTTATAGAAATTGAATTATCACCGAAATAGTGATTTGGACAAATTTGAATGCACAAAGTGTGTGCACGTATCAAATTTGGATTCTTTTGATCCTATGATGTTCTACAAGTTGAGAGGATTCCATAGACTACAAATTTGTAATTTTTGGATGGACAGAACTAAAGATATGAATTAAACTAGCTAACAGATGGTTTGAATCCAATTTGCAAATAGTTTCAAATTGAACCCATAAAATATAATATTTTATGGTACTGCTAGATTCTAGACTTCCTAAGGATTCCAACGGTATCTTGTTTGCAAATTTTGGACTTACAGAAGATTTTATATTGATTTTACAAGATCAGTACAGAATTCTGAGATTTGGATTTCGAATTTGAATTCATTTAGATGAGTTTGACTGGGGGCTGATCCTGGGCGTGACGCGTGGCGCGTTGTGATTTGCCCATACCGCTTCGGGCGGATCAGCACCGTGGGCCGTTAGATTTCATTTGATCTGGGCGGTTGGGATTTGCTTGTACCCCTTCGGTTAAGTGGGTAGATCTGGGCCACTGGGTTCAGATCCGACGGTAGACCGAGACAGAGGAGAAAGAGGCTCACCTAGTTAGGTTTCTGGCGAGTCGCCGGCGAGGTCTGTGCACTGGAGGTGGTCGTCGGCGAGGCTCCGGTGGTCCAAATCGACGGGGAGATGCGGACGATGTGCGGAGGAGGGCTGCGAGCTCGTATGCTAGGTCGACGTCGACGATTGTTTCCAGGTGAGGGAGAGGAAGGTGGCTGGAGACGGGGGCGGCGTTGGGGTGGTTCGGCCGACGGCGTATATGTCGTTTCTCTGCAGTATTCGACAGGAGAAAAGTATCAGAGGGGGCGCCGGAGAGAGGGAAGAGGTTTAGGAGGGGAAAGAGGGGCGCGGGCTCACCGACGGCGACGAATTCGTCCGGAGATACTTGCAGAGGCTGCGGAGCTCCGACGACAAATTTCGTTGGCTTGAGACGAAATCGACAGAAGAGAGAAAAGGGAGGCGAGGGAGGAGGTCTGGGGCTTTTATAGGCGCGGCTACAGCAATAATTAAGCAGGGATTAAAGGGAAATTAAGGGGGAGGGAGTTTACTGCGGGGAGGAAACGGTCTCTGCGAGATCTCGGGCTGGAGCTTGAAGACGAGATGGGCTGATGGGTGGGTCCCATGAGTCAGTGAGAGAAAGAGAGAAGGAGGGTACCCTTTCGGGATGAGGGCTTCCTGGGCCACGGGCCGGTTTCCTGTCTGGGCCAATTCGGTTCCCCGGGGCCCTTTTGTATATATTTTTCTTCTTTCTTCCTTTTCTTTTTCTGTTTTCTATTTCTTTTGTATCTTTTGCAAAAATGCTTCAAATCAATTCAAACCAATGTCTAAAATTTTCTAAAAATCAAATAAACCATACTAAACAGTAAGGAACATGTTTTCTTAAATAAAACTAATTTTCAAATAAAACTCTATAATTTAGCCAAAGGGCTTATTTGCATAAGATCAAATAAAAATAGTGTTTTCAAAATAATTCTTTGAAATCAGGGAAAATAGTTTAAAATAATATTCTGAAATTCATTTTAAAACACATATCTAATAAAGCAAGACTTATGAATCCTTTTGAGAAGTATTTCCATGTGGGGATGCTTGCATAAAGCTAAATAGGGTTTGAAGTAGATCCTTTGAAATAAGAGACAATACCTTATAAAATAATGTTTGAAATTATCTTTCAAACTTAGTTCTTAAAATACAATCTTTACCAAATAAAACACATTTGTGATTCACTCCTTTGCAAGCAAGCTTGCATAGGTTTGAATAAAAGAAAGGAAAGTAGTATTTTGAGTACTTGATATTTCTCAAAGAAGTTCTTTAAGAAAATAATAGAAAGTTTTAAATAGTTTTCAAACAAAGCTTTCAAATAAACTCAAAAAGTTTTAAATCCCTGTGAATTTTCAATCAACACAAGCAAAATAAAAACAAAAATTTTCCCCCAAAATTTGATAGAATCTTGGGTCGTTACATCTTATTGTCATGATTATATCTTCATGCCCATGTTTTAAGTTCTATTGATCCCAGCTCACCAATGCTTACATATATGATCAAGATTGTGTAGGTGCATGTCACCTCAAAAATTATTCTTTTGTTATCACTTACCTACTCGAGGACGAGCAGGAGTTAAGCTTGGGGATGCTTGATACGTCTCAAACGTATCTATAATTTTTGATGCTCCATGCTTATTTTTACACCATTTGCTTATTGTTTCGTTACACTTAGTGGCACTTTTATGCATTTTTCGGAACTAACCTATTAATGAAGCGCCATAGTGCTAGTTCCCTGTTTTTTGCTGTTTTTATGTTCCAGAGTGATACACAGGAAATATTCTTGGAATTGGACGAAATCACATCCTGAAGTCTTATATCACGGGGAAGCTCCCAAACATCCGAAGAAGTGACGGAGGGGGGCCACGTGGCCCCCAAACACAGGGGCGGCGCGGCCAGGCCCCTGGCCGCGTTGGGCCCGTGTGAGGGACCATGGTCCCTCCTCTGACATCACCCCTTCGCCTATATATACCCCCTGATGAGAAAAACCTAAGGGCCCGATCAGTTTTCCAGAATACATCGTGATCCGCCGCCGCCGTCGATCCGAAGATCGGGAGGGTCCAGAAGCTCTTCCCGGCACCCTGTCGGAGAGTTGAATCACCACCGGAGGTCTTCTTCATCACCATGCTTGCCTCCGGAGCGATGAGTGAGTAGTCTACCTTGGACTATGGGTCCATAGCAGTAGCTAGATGGTTGTCTTCTCCACCATGTGCTTCATGTTTAGATCTCATGAGCTGCCCTACATGATTGAGATCACCGTTATGTAATTCTACATGTTTGGTTTGTTGGGATCCGATGAATATTGGTGTTTATGATTAAGTCACTGTACTGAAATATATCTTATGTTATCTCTATGTTGTTTATGATCTTGCATGCTCTCCGTTGTTAGTAGCTATCTTGGCCAAGTAGTTGCTAGTGACTCCAAAAGGGGGTATTTATGCTCGATAGTGGGTTCATGTCTCTATTTCACCTGGGGGAGTGACCTCTAAGGTGGTAGATGTGCTGTTGCTACTAGGGAGAAAACAACATTCATATGCTCAAGGGCATATGCTTTGTTTACATTACACACTTTGCTTAATGCAATTATCTGTTGTTCGCAACTTAATACTTCTAGGGTATTGTCACGACCCAAGATTTTATCAAATTTTGGGGGAAAATTTTCGTTTTTATTTTGCTTGTGTTGATTGAAAATTCACAGGGATTTAAAACTTTTTGAGTTTATTTGAAAGCTTTGTTTGAAAAACTATTTAAAATCCTCTATTTATCTCCTGAAGAACTCCTTTGAGAAAAGCAAATGTCCAAAATATTATTTTCTATCCTTTATTCAAACCTATGCAAGCTTGCTTGCAAAGGAGTGAATCACAAATGTGTTTTATTTAGTAAAGATTGTATTTTAAAAAAAACTAAGTTTGAAAGATAATTTCAAACATTACTTTATAAAGCATTATCTCTTATTCCAAGGGATTTATTTTCAAACCCTATTTTAATTTTATGCAAGCAAAGCCTTTAGGCTTAATTGAGATCTTTTATTAAAAACCTTGTTTTGGTTCTGAAAACATGTTTCCAATTGGTTAAAACCTTGCTGTGAATTTTACAAAGTTTATGAAATTGGTTTGGCTTGATTTGGATGCAATATGCAAAATCTATGAAGTTTTAAAGAAAACAGAAAAGGAAAAAGGTTTCAGATCAAAAAAAAATGGAAAAGGAAGACAGCAGCCCACCTGGGCCATGCCCAAGCCCGCAGCCCACTTACCTCCCCGAATCGGTATCCCCTCCCTCTATTCTTTTTCCTCACTGACGCGTGGACCCCACCCGTCAGCCCGGCCTTCTTCCTCCTCGCGTTAACCACGCCGTCGACCATTTCCACTCACAGTAACTCCCTCCCCCGCTTCAATACGCATCAATGCCTGCCCAATTCGAGCACCCACTATTCCTATAAGTAGCCCGCGACCCCCTCTTTCTTTCCCCTCTGATATCCCGCAGAATCGCCGCCAGGCTGCCGCAGAATTCCTCGCCGGAGCCGCGGGTACCTGCGGACATTTCAGCTCAAATCCGGTGACCACCGGTGAGCCCGCGCACTCCTCTCTGTTCCAAACTCTTCCTATCTCTTTGGAGCACGTCGTGACGCTTCCGGTTTGTCCAAATTTGCAGCACATCGACGGAAACATCCACCACCCGAGCCGCCGACGTCCGTACCGCCTCCAGCCACTCCCTCTCCTCGCTGCTGGACGAGACTGACGACGAGGACCACGCCCCCGACCCCGCAACGACACGCTAATCCTCGTCCACCTGTTCCCCAGCCTCGGGAAGGTCCAGAACCCCGCCGGAGTCAACCCCTGAGTCGCACCCTCGCCGCCGGCGACCTGCTGGAAACCCTAATCGGTGAGGATCTCTCCCTGACTCTTCTCACCCGTCCGATTTCGATCTGACGTGCCAGATAGATTCACTTAAGTGAAGAGGTACGGGATGATCAGATCCGTCCAATCTCCTTTTAATCCAACGCACCAGAGGCATGATCCAAACGAAGGGGTACCCTCCAATCAGGAACAGCCACGTGGCCTTCCTGTAATCAAACAGAATTCAAAATCCTTTGAAATAGGCTGCAACTTGTAAAATCCATTTAAAATGTTCTGTAGGTCCAAAAATAGCAAATGATATACCATTGGAATCCTTAGAACATCTATAATCCAGAAGTACCATAAAATATTATATTTTATGGGTTCAATTTGAAACTATTTTCAAATTGGAATCAAACCTTCTATTAGCTTATCAAATTCATATCTATTGTTCTGTTAATCCAAAAATTACAAATTTGTAGTCCTTGGATTCCTCTCAACTTGTAGAACATCATAGGATCAAGAAATATCAAATTTGATATGTGCACATACTTTGTGCATTCAAATTTGTCCAAATCACTATTTTGGTGATAATTCAATTTCAATAAGTTATTTTTGAGTGATTCCAATTGCAGTGACTTTGTATTACTGCAAGCTATCCAGTAGCATCACTCCCATAATTTCTTGAACCATTTCGCAATTATTCAAATTCTAACATGAGGATTTGAGTAATTTCCACTATAGAAATAAACCTATCCCTTATCAGTAATGTTTCTTTCAACATTACCTATAATCATACCTAGACATCAATGTTGTCTAAACCACATCTCGATCAAGATCATATTTACTTAGACCTATCTTGACCAGTTCACACATATTCAAATTACAATTGTGTTGTTTGAGTAAAGTGTGATGCATCTCAATCATAGATTCCATTCGTACTATCCTTGTGGTGTTGATCTAATAAACATTATGACACCTATCCAACACTCCTTGTACCAAATAGGAACCTAAAATCCATAATCTCAAATGTTATCTACCCATACTCAATCGTCTGTCCACTTGATCCTGATTTCATGTGTAGAACTATTCAATTAACAAATGAGTTAATTGAGTAACTCAATGCTTCATGAACCCTAGCCCATTGCATAAGTGTAATATATACTATTTAAGAATAATTGTTGTCACAACTATTCAATAGTATTGCTATTGCACTATTTTGTCTCTTATATGATTTACCCACATGAGATATTCCAAGATTCAATATACTTTAACAAAGCATAAAGATCTCACTCATCATATTCTCTCTAATTCATATATATTCAAATTGCAATTGTGCTACTTGAGTAGAATATGAATTCATCTCAAATTTAGGTTCTATTAATATGGAATTATTATAACCTGTACCATAGTATATGTTATATACCATGTTGATCAATGAACCAATTGAGCCATATCAATCATACACACCCAATCCTATGTGTAACTATTACTATTATGAATAAGTGTTGTCACACTTTATTCAGTAGTGTTCTGTTGCACTATTCTATACCTATGTGAATATATTCACATGAGTTATTCTAAACTCTATTCATACCTATGCCAAGCCTAGGATTATTATCATTACATTGTAATCTTGGAGGGTCAATCTTTTTCCAATCACTTGACCATCCCAATCCAATGCCTACTTAGTTTTGTTCACATGTATTGAACTATTCAACTTGCAAATGTGCTAATTGAGTTGTTCAAGCATTCTTAAAACCTAGCCCAGTTCCTAAGTGCAATAGAAGCTATTCAAGAGTAATTGTTGTCACATTTACTCAATAGTGTTGTAGTTGCACAAATTGACTCTTGTGTAAGTTATTTCACATGAGCCATTCCTAAAACTCCTATATGCTTTGATAAAGCATAAAAACTTTATCAATTATATTATGCCTAGTCCAATTATCTCTCCAATCATATTGATCTTACCCAACTAAGCTCTCAAATCCATATCTCACAATTCATGATCCCCTACCAAATCTTTCTATCATAACATCTTGAATAATCTGAATTGTTAAACAAACACCTTTCAATTGTTTGTTTGTTTGATTGTGTTTGTATGGATTGTTTATATTATGTTATTTCTGTGTTATAGTTTGTGCGAAGAGCTACGTGCCTAGTTGAGAGAAGTGGAAAGATCATATTCTTCAAAAAGGCAAGTGACACACATGTCCCTTACCCATTTTACTTATGCATTAGTATACTCACCTCTTGTAGTATTGCATGATAGGTGTTTTACTCAACCGTTTTATCAAATGCTTAGATCCTAGTAGTGTGTAGCTATCCCTCAAACCCCACATGATAGGATGCTAAATACTTGGTTAACTTTGATGCCATGCTAAGATCAGTTGAAAAGTGTTTTGTGAACAAGTTAAGAACTTCAACTAAAATGAAACACCTGGGTGGATTGGCTGGATAAGAGGAGGCGAGGTAGGTGGGTTCTGGGACGCATACCTTGTAAGAGGATGTGGGAACAGAATACCGCTCGGGATGGCCACCCAGGAATAAAGAGATGGCTATGTCTTCCATGCTTAGTGTACTTCCAGTGCAGCCTTATGACATTATGGGCTCTGTCTTGACTGATTTGATGTGGGGGTGCAACTAGGTGCAAGAAGACGGTGGTAGAAAAATTATAGGTTGGGAACGGATCTTGCCAGTTAGTTGCCCTCTCCTCCAAAAAGGTCTCATTTCAATTCATGTATGGGCATGAAATGAATCGTAAGGTGAAAGTGCACAACCCTTGCAAGGTGTTTAAATCTAATCGATTAGCCGTGTCCTCGGTTATGGACAATTGAGTCTCTAGACATGGAATGTACGGAATAATCTCATCACCAATTCTGAATTATTAAAATCTGTCTAGAAACCTCTAGGTAGGAACTAAGGACCATACACTCCAAGAAGTGGTGGTGCCTGAGGTTCCGAATTTTGTTGAGTTGCGCCCAGAACTACATACCGGCCAGTATGTAGTGTATGGGGGTTGTCTTGACCCTTGAAAAATAAAATTTGTTGAAAGAAAGTATTAAAATGGATTTATAGGATAAAATTGGCTTTATGCAAATCAGCCTATGAGATCCACCAGCCAAATGTCATGTAGTATAGTCTTTCCACAAAAATGCCACCAAATATGTGTCATTTGCCAGTACATCATCGTACTGACCCCTCTGGGGCTGCATATTCAAACGTGCAGGTTTTATTTCGAGTAAGGAACCAGGAGTAGGATCTCGAGCTTACATTCCAACACGTCTGCCTGTGGCACTTGATGAAGATGGAAGCTCACTGCAATCTATGCTTTATGCTGTGTACTCGTAAGGTTGAATACCCATGTAACTGGATTTACGTTGTAATATTGATGCTATTGCAATGATTACTTATTTTGTACTGTGGTGCTATCTACTGATCCAGGGAATGGCACAGATACACAGGAGTTCTGCCTTTAGTAAGAGGCGGGGCGTCACAGAATGGTATCAGAGCATAGTGTTGCCTGTAGGATCGAGACCCTAGGTTTGGATTATAAATAGGAAGACCCTAGGATAAAATTCTCTATCTCATCTTACCTCTATTTATTAAAGAAAAATGTTTGCATTTTTGAACTCCTTGTATTCTCTCCTACTTCCTCTCCAAATGTTTCCTAATACTATAGCTGACCCTACCCTGAAATCATCAACAAAGGATAGATGATCATAATGTGCCAGAAGTGAGAGGCTGATACTCCATATATTTCCCTTGACTCAAAATAAAGGAACTTGGAGAAAGACTCAAGTGGATACTTCATAATACTCAGCAAGACCTCAAAGAAGAAAAGGAAGACACTACTACATTGAAGACAACCATAAGTCAACTTCAAGGTGACATAGAAAAGTTGGTATATGAACTTAGTGTTCAAGGAGACCTCATCAAAACCAAGGATGAGCAAATTACCAATCTACTGAAGCAGCTGGACCAGAACAATGAATTTGCTTAGAAGAGTACCAAGAAGCCTTAGTTGGACCTCCATTTAGGAAATCTTAATAAGCAATGACGTGTAATAAACGTTATGGTCATACCAACTTGTGGATGATCGTACCTTCGTGTGTTTTAGAACTAGTTTGATCGAATGTGATGATTTAATGTTTGTTAGATATTGCTTGTTGCATAAATTGTTTTGATCTGTTATGTTTGGGTAGGAATTTTTCTTCTTTAGATCTCTTCTATCTATTTCTCATATATGCTAAGACCTAAACTTGTCCCAAAACCCAAACCAAAGTTTTCTCAACGATAGAACTACTACAATGACCCTCAGTTGGAAATAAGGATACAGAATACAACAACATGAGGTAGTGTTTCAAATACAAGAGACTGGAATATTACGCAAGAGAGTGCACAAAGGATGATACCCAAGACTCCAGTAAGCTAGGATGGCTGAAGGATACCACGCAAACAATAAGAAGACACCCCAAGGTGTAGCTAATGTGGAAGTAATACTATTCAACCACCTCATGCAAGAAAGGTGGAAAAGGACAAACAGAGCAATGGAAAGAGCAAACAGAGCAATGGAAATGATTTTAATTCCTCTTAAATGGCAAACCAAAGGATCTACAACTTAAAGTTTATTGCCATGAGCTTTGTTGAAAACCTCTAGCTAGGAACGATAGATTTTGTTTTCAAATTTCAAAATAGAATTTGGGAACTTAGTTCCAATTTCAACAAAACTTTTGTTTAAAAGCTAGTGAGGTTGACCAAGAGTTAGAATGCGAGATGCACCAAACCAAATACGAGATAATGATTGAGTGCGACATGGATTCGCGCCCATGACGACTACTCATATTGTTCGCTCTTGTATGAGGAATGGTAAATCTAGAGAGACATACCTACCTAAGAGACGACGTCGTTGAATCATGACCTTAGGTGGATAATATATTACACTCCTTATAGTGAGCCAG
This sequence comes from Dactylis glomerata, assembly GCA_007115705.1. Taxonomy (NCBI): domain Eukaryota; kingdom Viridiplantae; phylum Streptophyta; class Magnoliopsida; order Poales; family Poaceae; genus Dactylis; species Dactylis glomerata. The sequence continues at coordinate 325,210 of QXEO01002092.1, forward strand.
TGTGGCCAAAACGTAGGAATACGGTGAGAATTTGGTTTTTGAACGACTACATGAATCAGAAACGTTTTGCTCAGTGGACCTTGAATACGAAGACTGTTCAGCTTCGACTGCTACCTGTTCAACTACTTCCCTGAGCCTATAAAAGAAAAGTCACTCCTCCCCAGAAAGTCACAACAGAGACAACCACCACAACCTATGAGATTGCTCCTGATTCCAAAGCTTTACACCACCGAAGTCTACCTCATCCCGATCTACGATGTTTTGAGACAACTCTCCAAATCCATGGAACTATTTTCCTGCCCATGAAAGCTTCGTTAGACCCCTTTTCCCTGAGAAGGAGTTCATCTTCGAGATATGATCAAGTTGTTCAGCGCCTTTCAACAACTATGAAGACGGCTGCTAAAGGAATTCTTATGGACCATCTAGTACCTGTGGCAAGTAGCACGACTTGCTCCAGTAACTTGAATGGATTCAACAATACTAGTTATAAGGCGACCCTCCATCCCTTAAAGGTGCAAGTACCTCTTACAGAGTCCACCTTGTTTACCCCTATGAAATGCATGAGAAGACTGCAGAGAGATGCCATCCTGATTCATTGGGATGTGTGGTCTCATCATGTTCATGGGGCAAGCATGCAGTACTTAGCACTGAGTTATCTTTTGAGATTCTGCAATGAAAATCAGCTAAAAAGCAACAAGGAGTATGGTGATAGCCTGTATGCTATCTTGGCCTTGGTGAGGACCGACCAAGAAAAGGGTAGATGCACATTCTTGGAAGATATGCAACAACCAGGAAGGTTACTAGAACAGAATGATATCGTGGAAAATTGAAGAGCAGAATGGTATAAGGAAACAACCATAAGATGAAGAACCTCTAAGGATGATGATAAGAAAGTTGAGATACCCTCTCAGCTTGGCCTTCTGAATGACCCAAAGAGGAGACAACTCAGCTTGGTCCTCTGATTGAACCAAAGAGTGACTCCTCAGCGTCCAAAGTAATTCAACAACTACCCCGTTGGATAGAAAGCTCTACAATAGAGTAAGGTTACCTCAAGCAACCCCATAAGGAAGGTTGGTGCCCGGATTTGTGAATAGACACCCACTGATTGTAAAAAAGGATGTGGACTACCTTGTTGATGACAACGCAATGGATGATATCTGCTTATCACCAGAATTGGATGGAACCCTTGATGTGCCCACTTTAGAACATAGTTGTGAACATCAGAACTTCTAAGAAGTGCGATTCAGAGAAAATGACACAACAGTGAATGCAAGCTGGGAACAAAATGCAAATGCCTAAGGAAGCATCAAGACACCACCAAGAGGAATTTTCTTTTAAGGGTGGTAGCCACCCAGATACCTAAACCCAGATAACCTAATACCTACTTTCTTTTTAGCCTTCTCCAATCTCGAGGACGAGATTTCTTTTAAGGGTGGTAGTCTGTCACGACCCAAGATTTTATCAAATTTTGGGGGAAAATTTTCGTTTTTATTTTGCTTGTGTTGATTGAAAATTCACAGGGATTTAAAACTTTTTGAGTTTATTTGAAAGCTTTGTTTGAAAAACTATTTAAAATCCTCTATTTATCTCCTGAAGAACTCCTTTGAGAAAAGCAAATGTCCAAAATATTATTTTCTATCCTTTATTCAAACCTATGCAAGCTTGCTTGCAAAGGAGTGAATCACAAATGTGTTTTATTTAGTAAAGATTGTATTTAAAAAAAAACTAAGTTTGAAAGATAATTTCAAACATTACTTTATAAAGCATTATCTCTTATTCCAAGGGATTTATTTTCAAACCCTATTTTAATTTTATGCAAGCAAAGCCTTTAGGCTTAATTGAGATCTTTTATTAAAAACCTTGTTTTGGTTCTGAAAACATGTTTCCAATTGGTTAAAACCTTGCTGTGAATTTTACAAAGTTTATGAAATTGGTTTGGCTTGATTTGGATGCAATATGCAAAATCTATGAAGTTTTAAAGAAAACAGAAAAGGAAAAAGGTTTCAGATCAAAAAAAATGGAAAAGGAAGACAGCAGCCCACCTGGGCCATGCCCAAGCCCGCAGCCCACTTACCTCCCCGAATCGGTATCCCCTCCCTCTATTCTTTTTCCTCACTAACGCGTGGACCCCACCCGTCAGCCCGACCTTCTTCCTCCTCGTGTTAACCACGCCGTCGACCATTTCCACTCACAGTAACTCCCTCCCCCGCTTCAATACGCATCAATGCCTGCCCAATTCGAGCACCCACTATTCCTATAAGTAGCCCGCGACCCCTCTTTCTTTCCCCTCTGATATCCCGCAGAATCGCCGCCAGGCTGCAGCAGAATTCCTTGCCGGAGCCGCGCGTACCTGCGGACATTTCAGCTCAAATCCGGTGACCACCGGTGAGCCCGCGCACTCCTCTCTGTTCCAAACTCTTCCTATCTCTTTGGAGCACGTCGTGACGCTTCCGGTTTGTCCAAATTTGCAGCACATCGACGGAAACATCCACCACCCGAGCCGCCGACGTCCGTACCGCCTCCAGCCACTCCCTCTCCTCGCTGCTGGACGAGACTGACGACGAGGACCACGCCCCCGACCCCGCAACGACACGCTAATCCTCGTCCACCTGTTCCCCAGCCTCGGGAAGGTCCAGAACCCCGCCGGAGTCAACCCCTGAGTCGCACCCTCGCCGCCGGCGACCTGCTGGAAACCCTAATCGGTGAGGATCTCTCCCTGACTCTTCTCACCCGTCCGATTTCGATCTGACGTGCCAGATAGATTCACTTAAGTGAAGAGGTACGGGATGATCAGATCCGTCCAATCTCCTTTTAATCCAACGCACCAGAGGCATGATCCAAACGAAGGGGTACCCTCCAATCAGGAACAGCCACGTGGCCTTCCTGTAATCAAACAGAATTCAAAATCCTTTGAAATAGGCTGCAACTTGTAAAATCCATTTAAAATGTTCTGTAGGTCCAAAAATAGCAAATGATATACCATTGGAATCCTTAGAACATCTATAATCCAGAAGTACCATAAAATATTATATTTTATGGGTTCAATTTGAAACTATTTTCAAATTGGAATCAAACCTTCTATTAGCTTATCAAATTCATATCTATTGTTCTGTTAATCCAAAAATTACAAATTTGTAGTCCTTGGATTCCTCTCAACTTGTAGAACATCATAGGATCAAGAAATATCAAATTTGATATGTGCACATACTTTGTGCATTCAAATTTGTCCAAATCACTATTTTGGTGATAATTCAATTTCAATAAGTTATTTTTGAGTGATTCCAATTGCAGTGACTTTGTATTACTGCAAGCTATCCAGTAGCATCACTCCCATAATTTCTTGAACCATTTCGCAATTATTCAAATTCTAACATGAGGATTTGAGTAATTTCCACTATAGAAATAAACCTATCCCTTATCAGTAATGTTTCTTTCAACATTACCTATAATCATACCTAGACATCAATGTTGTCTAAACCACATCTCGATCAAGATCATATTTACTTAGACCTATCTTGACCAGTTCACACATATTCAAATTACAATTGTGTTGTTTGAGTAAAGTGTGATGCATCTCAATCATAGATTCCATTCGTACTATCCTTGTGGTGTTGATCTAATAAACATTATGACACCTATCCAACACTCCTTGTACCAAATAGGAACCTAAAATCCATAATCTCAAATGTTATCTACCCATACTCAATCGTCTGTCCACTTGATCCTGATTTCATGTGTAGAACTATTCAATTAACAAATGAGTTAATTGAGTAACTCAATGCTTCATGAACCCTAGCCCATTGCATAAGTGTAATATATACTATTTAAGAATAATTGTTGTCACAACTATTCAATAGTATTGCTATTGCACTATTTTGTCTCTTATATGATTTACCCACATGAGATATTCCAAGATTCAATATACTTTAACAAAGCATAAAGACCTCACTCATCATATTCTGTCTAATTCATATATATTCAAATTGCAATTGTGCTACTTGAGTAGAATATGAATTCATCTCAAATTTAGGTTCTATTAATATGGAATTATTATAACCTGTACCATAGTATATGTTATATACCATGTTGATCAATGAACCAATTGAGCCATATCAATCATACACACCCAATCCTATGTGTAACTATTACTATTATGAATAAGTGTTGTCACACTTTATTCAGTAGTGTTCTGTTGCACTATTCTATACCTATGTGAATATATTCACATGAGTTATTCTAAACTCTATTCATACCTATGCCAAGCCTAGGATTATTATCATTACATTGTAATCTTGGAGGGTCAATCTTTTTCCAATCACTTGACCATCCCAATCCAATGCCTACTTAGTTTTGTTCACATGTATTGAACTATTCAACTTGCAAATGTGCTAATTGAGTTGTTCAAGCATTCTTAAAACCTAGCCCAGTTCCTAAGTGCAATAGAAGCTATTCAAGAGTAATTGTTGTCACATTTACTCAATAGTGTTGTAGTTGCACAAATTGACTCTTGTGTAAGTTATTTCACATGAGCCATTCCTAAAACTCCTATATGCTTTGATAAAGCATAAAAACTTTATCAATTATATTATGCCTAGTCCAATTATCTCTCTAATCATATTGATCTTACCCAACTAAGCTCTCAAATCCATATCTCACAATTCATGATCCCCTACCAAATCTTTCTATCATAACATCTTGAATAATCTGAATTGTTAAACAAACACCTTTCAATTGTTTGTTTGTTTGATTGTGTTTGTATGGATTGTTTATATTATGTTATTTCTGTGTTATAGTTTGTGCGAAGAGCTACGTGCCTAGTTGAGAGAAGTGGAAAGATCATATTCTTCAAAAAGGCAAGTGACACACATGTCCCTTACCCATTTTACTTATGCATTAGTATACTCACCTCTTGTAGTATTGCATGATAGGTGTTTTACTCAACCGTTTTATCAAATGCTTAGATCCTAGTAGTGTGTAGCTATCCCTCAAACCCCACATGATAGGATGCTAAATACTTGGTTAACTTTGATGCCATGCTAAGATCAGTTGAAAAGTGTTTTGTGAACAAGTTAAGAACTTCAACTAAAATGAAACACCTGGGTGGATTGGCTGGATAAGAGGAGGCGAGGTAGGTGGGTTCTGGGACGCATACCTTGTAAGAGGATGTGGGAACAGAATACCGCTCGGGATGGCCACCCAGGAATAAAGAGATGGCTATGTCTTCCATGCTTAGTGTACTTCCAGTGCAGCCTTATGACATTATGGGCTTTGTCTTGACTGATTTGATGTGGGGGTGCAACTAGGTGCAAGAAGACGGTGGTAGAAAAATTATAGGTTGGGAACGGATCTTGCCAGTTAGTTGCCCTCTCCTCCAAAAAGGTCTCGTTTCAATTCATGTATGGGCATGAAATGAATCGTAAGGTGAAAGTGCACAACCCTTGCAAGGTGTTTAAATCTAATCGATTAGCCGTGTCCTCGGTTATGGACAATTGAGTCTCTAGACATGGAATGTACGGAATAATCTCATCACCGATTCTGAATTATTAAAATCTGTCTAGAAACCTCTAGGTAGGAACTAAGGACCATACACTCCAAGAAGTGGTGGTGCCTGAGGTTCCGAATTTTGTTGAGTTGCGCCCAGAACTACATACCGGCCAGTATGTAGTGTATGGGGGTTGTCTTGACCCTTGAAAAATAAAATTTGTTGAAAGAAAGTATTAAAATGGATTTATAGGATAAAATTGGCTTTATGCAAATCAGCCTATGAGATCCACCAGCCAAATGTCATGTAGTATAGTCTTTCCACAAAAATGCCACCAAATATGTGTCATTTGCCAGTACATCATCGTACTGACCCCTCTGGGGCTGCATATTCAAACGTGCAGGTTTTATTTCGAGTAAGGAACCAGGAGTAGGATCTCGAGCTTACATTCCAACACGTCTGCCTGTGGCACTTGATGAAGATGGAAGCTCACTGCAATCTATGCTTTATGCTGTGTACTCGTAAGGTTGAATACCCATGTAACTGGATTTACGTTGTAATATTGATGCTATTGTAATGATTACTTATTTTGTACTGTGGTGCTATCTACTGATCCAGGGAATGGCACAGATACACAGGAGTTCTGCCTTTAGTAAGAGGCGGGGCGTCACAGGTATTCGAATTGATATCCCCGGGGGTGGATTATTAGTCATAGATGCAGTTGGATGACGGTTAATGTATTTTGTTGTAATGCCTAGAGTAAATCTCATAGTGATCTTCTTGACATATCACGTTAGCTCTATTCTATCAATTGCCCAACTGTAATTTGTTTACCCAGCATGTTCTATTTATCTATGGAGAGACACCACTAGTGAACTGTGGACCCTGGTCCTATTTACATCATATTGCAATCACCTATTTACTTTACTCGCACTGTTTACTTTACTCACATACTATATTGTTTTCCACTCGATACGCTCATAACCTTTGTTTCAAGCAAACCGATGAGATTGACAACCTCATCGCAAGTTGGGAACAAAGTATTTGGTTGTGTTGTGTGCAGGTTCCGCGTTGCTATTGGCCAAAGACGAGTCAACAAGTATCGTTAACGACGCCCTTGTTGGAGTGTCATTAATCCAGTCTGCATCACCGTCAGTCATCATTGTCTCTCCTCTTCAAGATCGACATACCTTGGTTTCTTAACTGAGGGAAAACTAGCCGCTACACTCATCATACCTTCCTCTTGGGGTTCCCAACGGGCTGGTCAATCACCACGCACAAGGACGTCTGCTTCCACATCAACTAAACACCACCAGCTCTTTTCTGGTGCCATCACCACCGTTAGCACACCCCAGTAGTATTAAGTTGTGAACAATGGATAATTGCATTAAGCAAAGTGTGTAATGTAAACAAAGCATATGCCCTTGAGCATATGAATGTTGTTTTCTCCCTAGTAGCAGCAACACATCTACCACCTTAGAGGTTTCTGTCACTCCCCAGGTGAAATAGAGGCATGAACCCATTATCGAGCATAAATACCCCCTCTTGGAGTCACTAGCAACTACTCGGCCAAGATAGCTACTAACAACGGAGAGCATGCAAGATCATAAACAACATAGAGATAACAAAAGATATAATTCAGTATAGCAACTTAATCATAAACACCAATATTCATTGGATCCCAACAAACCAAATATGTAGAATTACATAACGGTGATCTCAATCATGTAGGGTAGCTCATGAGATCTAAACATGAAGCACATGGTGGAGAAGACAACCATCTAGCTACTGCTATGGACCCCATAGTCCAAGGTAGACTACTCACTCATTAATCCGAAGGCAAGCATGGCGATGAAGAAGACCTCTGGTGGTGATTCCCCTCTTCGGCAGGGTGCCGGGAAGAGCTTCTGGACCCTCCCAATCTTCAGGTCGACGGCGGCAGCGGATCACGATGTGTTTTGGAAAACTGATCGAGTACTTAGGTTTTTTCCATCGGGGGGGTCTTTATAGGTGAAGGGGTGATGTCAGAGGGGGAGCCAGGCTCCCTCACACGGGGCCCACGCGGCCAGGGGCCTGGCCGTGCCACCCTTGCATGTGGGGCCCTGGTGGCCCCCCTCCGTCTCTTCTTTGGATCTCTAGAAGCATCCCGGTGAAATAAAACATCAGGATGTGGTTTCGTCCAATTCTAAGAATATTTCCTGTGTATCACTCTGAAACACAAAAATAGCAGAAAATAGGGAACTGGTACTGTGGCAACTCATTAATAGGTTAGTTCCGGAAAATGCATAAAAGTGTCACTAAGTGTAACGAAACAATAGGCAAATGGTGTAAAAACAAGCATGGAGCATCAAGAATTATAGATACGTTGGAGACATATCAGTTCACAAGGTCTACGTACTCCACAAAAATTAACATGCTTATAGGAAATAGGACTTTCAGAGGTTTGAGCATGTTTATTGTAATCATCAACAACAATATCACTTTCTATGCAAGTGTCCTTAAAAGGTTCTTGATAAACATCCCCGTCTCCTTTAGGAACATCAATATGAGAAGCAAAGGCTTTAAAACAATCAATCATAATTTGAGGATCAAGACCATACTTAGCATTAAGCTCTTAAAAATCAGTAGTTTCAGTGAAAGACTTAATGCAATCAAACTCGTAATTCATACCTGATCCTTTACCTTTGTCGCTATCCCAATCTTCAATATTGTTTTGAATTGTTTCAAGCAGATCCCACTTGATGTCAACATCCTTGCTTGTGAAAGACCCATCAAAGCATGCATCTAGATAGTCCTTGTAATATCCTGAAAGCCTTGCATAAAAATTATTAATAACAATATTATGGGGAAGATCATGAATAGGACATTTGTGCATTAGTAACTTCAATCTTCCCCACGCTTGGGCAATGCTTTCTCCCTCATGCGGATGAAAATTATAAATGTAATTCCTATCTTTATAAACCTCACTAGAAGGATAGAATTTAGAATAAAAGAGAGGTACAATTTCCTCCCAGTCAATAGACCGACCATCCTTCAGTGTTTTATACCATTCCACAGCTCTGCCTTTTAGTGATAAAGAGAATAGCTTCTTCTTAACTCGGTTCATCAAAATACCTGCACACTTGAACAACTCGCATAATTCATGTATAAAAAGCAAATGATCACCAGGATGGACAGTTCCATCTCTTAAATAGCAGTTATCTATAGCACGTTCAACAATCTTCATAGGTATTTTAAAAGGATGAGGAGCACAAGTATCATTAGAAACATCACATATGGGAGATAAAATATTATCAGAACAAACTTCCTCCACTAAAGCTGGGGAACTAAAAATATCATGCTTACCAAAACCAACTTCCCCAAGCTTAGACTTTTCTATAGCATTAGCAGTAATGGTATTCAAAGCATTCGTACTAATAACATTGCTACACGAAATAAGCTACAAAGGTTTTTTAATTTTCTCTTCAAATCTAAACTCAGGAAAAAGACTAAAGAACTCTTTACTCTCCATTAAGCCTAACTAGTGAAAATAAAAATAAGAAACAAAAAGATACAATTGCAAAATCTAAAGGAAATAACTCCGAGCACTCACACAGGAGGATGCGAGTACCTTTTACCTTACCTCCCCGGCAACGGCGCCAGAAAAGAGCTTGATGTCTACGCACGCATCTGTTCCTATAGACAGTGTTGGGCCTCCAAGTGCAGAGGTTTGTAGAACAATAGCAAGTTTCCCTTAAGTGGACCACCCAAGGTTTATTGAACTCAGGGAGGAAGAGGTCAAAGCTATCCCTCTCAAACAACCTGATGACCCACAAGAGGGGATCGCAACAGTCTTCGAGGGAAGTATTACCCAAATTTATTGATTCGACACAAGGGGAGCCAAAGAATATATATAAGCCTTAACAGATGAGTTGTCAATTCAGCTGCACCTAGAAACAGTCTTGCTCGCAGTAGTTTATTAGTAGCAATAGTTTTATAGCAGTGATAGTAGTGAAACAGTAACAGCAGTAGTAAAATAGCATCAGTAATAGTAACAGTTGTAAATAGTAGGCAGGGCCGGGCCCACAGTTGTTCAAGATGTGCGGCCCGCACAGGGCCCCAAAATTTGGAGGGCCCCGAAATTTTATGTTGGCCTAGTATACTTTACAGGAAAAAACTTCGGTACATAAAACTGGGCCTTATCCGCTCACTGCCCTTAGCTGGGCCGGTCGAATCGTCCGTGGAACTTGGCCTCCAATCCCTCGATCGATCTCCTCGTGCCAGCTGCATACAGCCAAAAACGCCTTCACGCATAATACACGCTTTGACTCCGAACGCGACGCCGACGCAGGAGTCAGCCGCCAGCAGCGAAAGAATGCAGGTAGCAGGTTAGATCGATTTTGTTTTCTTCTTTTTTTTTTGTCTAAGTCGATCGCTGATCGCCAACTCACCGTAATCAGCAATGCTACTGCTAGCCTCGATGGACAGGCACTCGTAGAAAACGTTATCAATACTTCAGATTTAGAACACAATCAACGAGCCTAGGACGAATTGAGTTCATCATTTGTTGGTTCATTTAATTGTCAAACGAATTAGCAACTTAGTTAATATACTCCAATTGATTGATGATGCCACATATTGTTAATTTTTGTTATTTATCTTTTATATGTATGTTTCAGAATCATGGGGCATGAATCTGGTTCCACAAAGTTCAAGAGAAAAGAAAAGTAATGAAATCTGATTGCATCTCAAAGGGAGCTATGGATAGATTTATATTATTAAGAAAACATAAGTGTCCTGCGATAATTAGTCAGTTGATCCTTGTACCCTTGCACTTGATATTATTTCTTAAAATGGGCATGTTGAAGTTCTAAAAAAAATTAAAGCAGCATTTTCAAGTAAAATAGGGGCCCATTTTAAAGTTCCGCACAGGGCCTCGGATTTTGCCGGCTCGGCCCTGATAGTAGGAACAAATACTGTAGGCATAGGGATGGATTACGGGCATTGCATGGATAAGATAATTCATGAAATCAATGAGACATGGGCATTGCAGATAAATAATAATAAAGTATCATAGTACAAACAATCATAGGCATATGTTCCGTATATAGTCGTACGTGCTCATAAGGAGAAACTTGCACGACATCTTTTGTCCTACCAGCCTATTGCAGCAGGGCCTCAAGGGAAACTACTGGTAATTAAGGTACTCCTTTTAATAGAGTATCGAAGCAAAGCATTAGCACTCGGTGAACACATGTGATCCTCACATCATAGCCATCCCCTCCGGTTATCCCAATTTCTATCACTTTGGGGCCTTGGGTTCTGGACAACAATATGTGTATACAACTTGTAGGTAAGACCATAAATAACAAGTATCATCATAGAAATAATAACATGTTCAGATCTAAAATCATGGCATTTGGGCCCAAAGTGACAAGCATTAAGCACAACAAGTTGCAACAATGTCGTAGGCACTAAATAAAGATACTAGGCACTATGCCCTATCAATCTCATATCAAATTACATGAACAATCTCATCCAATCCCTACCATCCCCTCACCTATAGCAGGGGAATTACTCACACATGGATGGTCGATGGAAGAGCGTTGGTGGCGATGGTGATGAAGATCTCCTCTGAATCCCTGTCCCGGCAGGGTGCCAGAACGGAGTTTCTGGTTCTGAATCGTGGTTTCTGATGGCGGCAGCGTAGCGGAAGTCTATCTGGGAAAAATGCCATCTCCCCAATATTATGTCGTCAGAGGGTATATGTACACGAGAGGGGAGACCGAGAGGGGTGCTGGGGCCCCCTCACGCAGGGGTGGCGCGGCCAGGGCTGGGCCGCGCCACCACTATGTGACGGCCCCTCAAGCCTCTTCTCCCTCCTGTCTTTTGGCTCTGTGGGTCTTCTGATGAAATAGGATTTTCTATAATTTTTCCCAGATTTTTACTGAAAGTTGGATTTCTGCACAAAAACGAGACACCAGAGCAATTCTGCTGAAAACAGCGTCAGTCCGTATTAGTTGTATTCAAAATACACAAATTAGAGGAGAAACAATAGCAAACGTGTTCGGGAAATTAGATACATTTTGGACGTATCAACTCCCCCCAAGCTTAGCTATTTGCTTGTCCTCAAGCAATTCAGTTAACAACTGAGAGCGATAAAAGAAACTTTCACGAACACATTTGCTCATATGATGTATATATACTAACTATGTGATCAAGTACTCAGGCAATTCATAATAAGAGATATGCAACTAATGTCACCTCATAGTCAAGCAAGCTATGAAAGAGTGCCAATGCACTAATAACAAATAACATTTACATAAGAAGCTAACAAGATTGTAATATGCATAAATGATATGAAAGAGTGGTATCCCGCTTGCCTTTATTTGTAGAGAAAAACATAAATGCTGAGGCACCTCTGAAGTTCACGAGAAGACTAGAAGTAGAAATATCAAAGATACAAGCATCAAAGTTATACCACAATTAACCGTGTTCTGGGATAAGCACATTACACTAAGAATAACAGCTATGCTCTCAAGAAGTGCTTAAAGTTAGAAGATGGTGACTCAACATAAAAGTAAACAAATGGCCCTTCGCAGAGGGAAGCAGTGATTTAACATGTGCTAGAGCTTTTCATTTGTAAAACAGAGATAAAAGTTTCTTTTGAGAGGTGGTTGTTCTATGTCAACGACTAGCAATGGGGACTTACTATCTTCCATAATAAACAAGTGAGAGCAGTTCTGAGTTCTTTGAAATTTGGCACATTGGTGCTCTTTTATAAAGCTTTGGCACTCCTCCCCACCTTTTTTCTTTCTCAAACCATGGCTAACCGATTCCATCGGGTGCCCACCAACTTTCTCATTCCTTTGGAGGAGTGCATTTTTTCTTTCTTTTAGAATTAAGATTATAATGGTCTGACCAGCTCTTATGCAAAATTAATGACGAGCAGATGAAGCTGCCTAGTCGAGGGGTACTTAATTTAATATGGAAGATAGCAATTCTGACCACTACATCCCCATGAGCTAAAAATAGTGGCACAAAATGAGAAGTAGTTGAAAGTTTTGAAAGGTAGCACATGAAAATTTACTTGGAATGGCTTACAAATACCATGCATAGGAATTTATAGTAGACTCTTTGGAAGACTTGGTTTTGGTAATTGGATGCACGAGTAGAGCTCATACTCAGTACAAGTGAAGGCTAGCAAAAGACTGGGAAGCGACAATTGAGAGAGCAATAACTGTCATAATCATGCTTGCGACAAAACAAAATTAATATAGGCATAAAAATGATACAAGAACTCTGAGGCAATTTAGATCATCGAGGCTTAATTGACTTTTTGTTCAGTCATATGCATGCTTGAGCATATGCCAAGTCGATTCAAATGAAACTTTTCAGAGGTGGATACCACAATATCATACTATATTATGAATAAAACAAAGCATGCACGCATCTACATGACATGCTACAGGCTAATAGTAAATTGAAACTAATCATATGAAAGCAAGAACTACAAAGCATCCATTAGATGACATATACCCTACATGAACCGACTAAGCATGTCCACATAGATGAGTATATGTACAAAAATGAAAACAAATAGAGTTCATACCAGCCTTTTACCACATCTTGGATTGTCGTATGTCATCATTATTGCTCTTCACTTGTGTGGCTTGAATAATATAAAGTGAATACCAAACTCCAATGGAGTAATGGGAGACTGAACTCTACAACAAACTTTACAAAACCGAAGAAGAACAACAAATATTTTTGGGGTTTTCAATTTTTGAAACAAAAGCAGAAGGAAATAGCAAATAAAGCAAAATATTTTTGGATTTTTCAAATGGCAAACTGAAAATAGCAAGTAAAGCAAACCAAAGGTAGAAAACTAAAGAACCAAATAGAGAGAAACAACAAAAATATTTTTGGTCTTTTTGTGTTTTGGAACAAAAAATGAAAACAAAAATGAGAACAATAAAGAAAGCAAAACAATGGATATACAAAGATCCGACTAAATATGATATGTAGATGAGTGAATTGTCAGCGTACCTCCCCCCAAGCTTAGGATTTTGGTCTAAGTGGAGATCAATCCCAACTTGGCCAACTCAACCATGAAGTGGCACCTCTGTAGTGTGCTGAAGAAGCACCATCGTCCTGATATGAGTTCGAGGATGTCCCAGAGTGGTACGTGGTGAAGTGATAGGCCGGCTCCTCCTCTTCCTCCTAGACCACCATGCCATGTTGGATATTGAAACCAAGCAGCCTAAGCTGATCATCCAACTCCACCTTCGTGCGTGACCATGGCCTCATATGAATGCTGAACAAGTTAGGCTGAGGCAAGGGAATTTCCCTTTCCTCTCCATCAATAAATAACATCCTGTAAACTAATTTCCCTGCACAAGAGTTAGCAGTAACAAAATGATGGAGTTTTATGGCAGCAAGATCAAGCCTTTGTGAAGTCAACAATACATCATTAGGAGCAATAGAAAGTCCTAGCTCAGCAATAATGCGCGCGGCAATAATACCTCCATAAATAGGTCTCCTAGCGGCTAGGCGACGAGCAATAACAACACCAAGGTTATACTTCCTACCAACATCAAGAGCGGTAGCTAGAAAAGCCAAATGATAGTTGGAGATATTGCTAGTGTTTTCTCTACCAAGTACACTAGTTGCAAGATAGTAAGTAAAATATCTAATAGCTGGGAGCTGAATATTTCTTATCTTGCCATGATGTGCGGTGCGGTCATCATCATTGGTCACCCCTCGGTAAAGCTCCAACAAATTAGCGGGGTGATTTTGTATCTTCTTGGCCATTCCAAACATGGGAATACCTAAAATTGAACAAAACCTCCCCAAAGGCATGGTGATAGACTTGTCATAAATCTTAATGTAATGGAAGGATTGAAATGAGCATTAATAAATTTAAAACGTGCATCTCCATCATCCCCTTCGAGGTTTGGTGACATCAGATCCTCATTATAAGACACCCTATATTGAGCAGTGGATCTTGAGGGCCTTGATGACCTTGGTGCATCACTTTCAAATACTTCTCCATATGTAAAATTGTCCATCTCCCTTCTCTGAATTTTTTTCAACAAACTCATAAAAAAGTGATTTAAAGACAAGCAAGTGTAGGAAACTACTACAGTGGGTTACTAGAGAGCTATCATGCATCAAAATAGCAATTCTAAGCAATAGAACAAGCATGCATACTCATTTATATTGTCACCTACAATGCTAAAATACTCAAGATATACTTCACCAAAAGAAAATATACTTGGACAAGTGGAGGAGTCACATACGGGAGAGAAAATGATCCAAATTTTAGCAGAAATGTTGGGCTGAGTAAGGAGATCGAACAATTCAGGTGAATAACAGTAGGAACTCGTGCTTGAGCAAATGAGGTAGTGTTTTTTGGGAGAGAGAAAGAGCAGGGGAAGAAGAGATGAGTGAGGGGCCTGGTGGGGCCTTCTCACACCTGGGTGGCGCGGCCAGGGCTGGGCCACGCCACCTGTGTGTGAGGTGGCATGGCTGCCCCACCTGGTGCCTCCCAGGTGTCTCTCTGCCCTATTTTTGGCATAAAAATTTATAAAGAATTTTTTGGAGTTTTTCGAGAAACTTTATTTTCGAGGATTTTTCAGAAATTGGCATGTCGATAAAACTCAGAAAAACTTAAGACGAAAAGATTTCAAGCAAATCAAAACTAAACATGCAGCAGCTGTGAGATACTCTTAATCATACAACTAAACTGAAGGAATAACATTTTGATGAAAGTAAATACAAGTAAGGTGGAGTAGATGCGGTGAAAACAAAGTTTCGTTCCTATAAAATCACTTTGTTAACAAGGTTGATCAAGTCTTGTTACGAAACTAACTTTTTATGAGGCAAAACTTTGCACTTCACTTAATGCTTATGTTACCTCAACTTTGATAGGTATAGCCTCAACCATAACAATTTGATATTCTTCCTTGGGCTTTCACTCTGAACAAATAATTTGACCAACTTTAATGGTCTCAACACGCTTGATTGAACTTAGAGCATTCTTCCTGTCAATTTTCTTGGGAAAATAAACCGTATACTCTTTGTCATTAACATTAAAAGTAACTTTTCCTTGATTGCAATTAGGGGTGGATATCGAGCCAGCTCGACTCAACTCGACTCAACTCGTAAGTACTCGTTAATTAACGAGTCAGCTCGACTCAACTCATTAACTAAATGAGCTCCAAACCCTAACTTGGCTCGACTCAATTAAAACTCGAGTTAGCTCAATAAACTCATTAAGCTTGATAAGAAAATTGAACAACACAGAACCATAGCATGTATATGGTGGACAGACAATAGTCCACAATATAATGTAAACTTCCAAATTAAAAAGTTTCTTAGAAGTCCACCAAACATTACAATAAAAGCGACTCCATGAATAATCAATGATTAAAATGATATCATATAGTTTTTTAGTAGTACAAGTAGACATATTACGAGCTAAATGAGTTTAATGAGTACTCGTAACTTGACTCATTAAACTCATTTTCTTAACGAGCTAAAAATATTAGCTTGGCTTGACTCATTAGTGTTCGAGTTTGAGCCGAGTTGAGCCAAGTTTTTGAGTGCTCATTAAGCTCACGAGTTTCGAGTTTTATTTCCACCCCTAATTGCAATTAATAACAGCACCTGCAGTGTTTAGAAAAGGTCTCCCAAGAATAATAGATATATTATCATCTTCAGGCATTTCCAACACAACAAAATTAGTTAATATTAAACAACTGTTAGCAACTTGAACATGAACATTTTCACATATAACAATCGGAATAGTAGTAGACTTATTAGCCATCTGCAAAGATATATCAGTTGATACTAATTTTTCTAAATCAAGTCTCTTATAAAGAGAAAAAGGCATGACACTAACTCCAGCTCCCAAATCACATAAAGCAGTTCTAACATAGTTATTTTTAATGGAGCAAGGAATAGTAGGTATACCTGGATCTCCAAGCTTTTCTAGAACTTTACCATCAAAAGAATAATTAGCAAGTAGAGTGAAAATTTCCTCACTAGGAATTTTCCTTTTGTTAGTGACAATATCTTTCATATACTTTGCATAAGGAGGCATTCTAATAGCATCAGTCAAAGGAATTTGCAAAAATAAAGGTCTCATCCATTCACAAAACCTATTGTAGTGTTCTTCTTCCTTGGACTTGTGTTTCTTACCAGGAAAAGGCATTGGTTTCTATACCCAAGGTTCTCTCTCTTTACCATGCTTGTTGGCAATGAAGTCTTCTTTGGTGTACTTTGCATTTTTATCACTCTTTTCTGGTTTTTCTTCAACTTCTTCTTTATCTTCTTCTTTATTGAAAGCATCTTCTGGTTCAGTTTTAGCATCAGAAATAGAAACACTATTAGGATCTTTACTTACATCAGAGGATTCTGCAGTTATTTTATGCTTTGTCTTCTTCTTGGAAGGAATATCATCACTTACAGTTCATTGAGAATCTTTCTTGACCCTCTTAGGATGTCCTTCAGGATATAATGGGTCTTGGGTAGCAACACCACTTCTTGTGCGTATTTCACATGCTTGCTTCTCTCTTGCAGCATTAACTAGCAAGTCTTTTTGCACCTTGGTAAGCTGATCAATTTGTGTTTGAACCATTTGAAAATGTTTAGCAAGTATCTTCACATCATTGGCGGTTCTCTCCACAATATCCTGCAACTTGTTAATAGCTCTAGAATTTTCCAACAAATGATTATGCACCATTCTATTAAAATTTTCTTGCTTAACAATAAAGTTATCAAACTCATCTAAGCATTGATTAGGAGGTTTAGTATAAGGAATATCTCTTTCATCAAAGCATTGGAGAGAGTGTACCTCAATAGTTGATGAGTGAGGGATTGGCTTACATAATTCTTCTATAGGAGGTAAATTCTTCACATCTTCGACCTTAATACCTTTCTTCTTAAGAGATTTCTTAGCTTCCTTCATAACTTCATCATTTAATTCAATCATCCCTTTCTTCTTCGGTGTAGGCTCTATAGATGGCATAGGAGTTGGTGCTGGTGTTGGCTCAACTAAAGTCCAATCATCATGATTCTGGCTTATTTTAGCCATTAATTCTTCAGCTTCAGCCAAAGTTCTTTCCCTGAAAACACAACCAGCACAACTATCCAAATATGACTTAGATTCATCTGTTAGTCCATTATAAAATATATCAAGGAGTTCATTTTTAGGCAATGGTTCTTTAGGCAAAGCTCTAATTAAAGAACAAAACTTTGTCCAAGATTTAGGCAATATCTCTCCTTTTTCTTGTTCAAAATCAAAGATTTTCTGCACAGCAGCATGCTGAGCACTAGCGGGAAAATATTTCTAAAAGAAAGCATTAACCAAAGCAATAGGACTAGTAAGAGATCTAGGATACAAGCTATTAAACCAAGTTTTAGTAGCATCTTTCAACGAGAAAGGAAAAATCTTAGCAACAAAATAAGTGTGGAGCTTAATATCATCTGAAAACAAATTACTCAAAGTAGAAAGCTCATTCATGTGCTCCATAGCACTCTCATCTTTAGTACCACAAAAAGAAGTTTTCTCAACAATAGATATGTAAGATAAATCCAAAGAGAAATCATAATCCTTGTCTCTAATATTTATGAGAGAAGCAGCAAACTTAGGATCAGGAGACAAATTATATCTAATAGAACATCTTGCAAGAAGTTCTTTAACATTACCAGCATTATGAGCAGCACGTGCTTCAGCAATAAAATCATCATTGAGCTCAATATAAGCATCATCATCATAATCATCACTAGGACATTCCCTAGACTCAGGTGAACTAATAGGTGTAATAGTGGTGTTTCCCAACTTAGCTCTAGCAATAGTAGCATCTAAAAAGGAACCTAGTGAACCTCTCTCATCAAGCACAGTAGAAGCATCATCTAAATTATCAATGGCATTTTCAATCTCAGCAGAAGTAGTAGCAGTAGCGTGTGGGTGTGGTGGTGTAAGCAACTTACTCATAACAGATGGCGAATCAAGAGCAACAGAGGTGTTGAGAGTCGTACCTCTTCTTGTAGTGGATGGAAATATAGGAATTTTTCCACCATGAGGTTTACCCATGATGAAAGGATTGCAGCGAACAATATGAATACCAAGTGAACTTACAAATAAAGCTATGATTCCCCAGCAACGGTGCCAGAAAATAGTCTTGATGACCCACAAGTATAGGGGATCGCAACAGTCTTTGAGGGAAGTATCACCCAAATTTATTGATTCGACACAAGGGAAGCCAAAGAATATTTGTAAGCCTTAACAGATGAGTTGTCAATTCAGCTGCACCTGGAAACAGTCTTGCTCGCAGCGGTTTATCAGTAGCAACAGTTTTATAGCAGTGATAGTAGTGAAATAGTAACAACAGTAGTAAAATAGCAGTAGTAATGGTAACAGTTGTAAACAGTAGGAACAAATACTGTAGGCAGATAAATAATAATAAAGTATCCTAGTACAAACAATCATAGGCATGTGTTCCGTATATAGTCGTACGTGCTCACAAGGAGAAACTTGCATGACATCTTTTGTCCTACCAGCCTGTTGCAGCAGGGCCTCAAGGGAAACTACTAGTAATTAAGGTACTCCTTTTAATAGAGTACCGGAGCAAAGCATTAGCAATTGGTGAACACATGTGATCCTCACATCATAGCCATCCCCTCCGGTTATCCCAATTTCTGTCACTTTGGGGCCTCGGGTTCCGGAAAACAATATGTGTATACAACTTGTAGGTAAGACCATAAATGACAAGTATCATCATAGAAATAATAACATGTTCAGATCTGAAATCATGGCACTCAGGCCCAAAGTGACAGGCATTAAGCACAACAAGTTACAACAATGTTATAGGCACTAAATAAAGATACTAGGCACTATGCCCTATCAATCTCATATCAAATTACATGAACAATCTCATCCAATCCCTACCATCCCCTCACCTACAGCGGGGGAATTACTCACACATGGATGGGAGAGTCATGGATTGTCGATGGAAGAGCATTGGTGGTGATGGTGATGAAGATCTCCTCCGAATCCCTATCCTGGCAGGGTGCCAGAATAGAGTTTTTGGTTCTGAATCGCGGTTTCTGATGGCGGCGGCGCAGCAGAAGTCTATCTAGAAAAAACGCTGTCTCCCTGATATTATGTTGTAAGAGGGTATATGTACGCGAGAGGGGAGACCGAGAGGGGTGCTGGGGCCCCCTCACGCAGGGGTGGCACGGCCAGGGCTGGGCCGCGCCACCACTGTGTGATGGCCCCTCGAGCCTCTTCTCCCTCCTCTCTTCTGGCTCCGTGGGTCTTCTGGTGAAATAGGATTTTCCATGATTTTTCCTAGATTTTTACTGAAAGTTGGATTTCTGCACAAAAACAAGACACCATAGCAATTCTGCTAAAAACAGTGTCAGTCTGTGTTAGTTGTATTCAAAACACACAAATTAGAGGAGAAATAATAGCAAAAGTGTTCAGGAAAATAGATACGTTTTGGACGTATCACAACCTTGCAATTATGATGTAGAAAGTCTCTTGTGTTCCCAACACACCCAACTCGGCCAAGATAGCTACTAACAACGGAGAGCATGCAAGATCATAAACAACATAGAGATAACATAAGATATATTTCAGCATAGCAACTCAATCATAACACCAATATTCATCGGATCCTAACAAACCAAACATGTAGAATTACATAATGGTGATCTCAATCATGTAGGGCAGCTCATGAGATCTAAACATGAAGCACATGGTGGAGAGAACAACCATCTAGCTACTACTATGGACCCATAGTCCAAGTTAGACTACTCACTCATCACTCCGGAGGCAAGCATGGTGGTGCCTAGTTGATGTGGGAGCTTATTCTTCTTCAATCCCTGGCAACGGTGCTAGAAAAACAACTGATAGTCCTTGTGCGTGATGAATGACCAGCCCATTGGGAACCCCAAGAGGAAGGTGTGATGAGTATAGCAGCTGGTTTTCCCTCAATTAAGAAACCAAGGTTTACCGTTCTTGGAGAGGAGAGACAAACGACTGAAGGTGATGCAGACTGGCTTAATAGCACTCCAACAAGGGTGCACTTGTTGACTCGTCTTTGGCTAGTAGCAATGTGGAACCTGCACACACACACAACCAAGTACTTTGTTCCCAACTTATGATGAGGTTGTCAATCTCACCGGTTTGCTTGAAACAAATGTTATGAGCGTATCGAGTGGAAAACAGTAGAGTATGCGAGTAAAGTAAACAGTGCGAGTAAAGTAAACAGGTGATAGCAATATGATGGAAATAGGATCAGGGTCCATAGTTACTAGTGATGTCTCTCCATAAGATAAATAATATATGCTGGGTAAACAAATTATAGTTGGGCAATTGATAGAATAAAGATAAACGTGATATGTCAAGAAGATCACTATGAGATTTACTCTGGGCATTACAATAAAATACATAGACCACCATCCAACTGCATCTATGACTAATAATCCACTTGTGGCGAATCAATCCGAGAACTCCACAAGTATTAAGTTGCGAACAACAGATAATTGCATTAAGCAAAGTGTGTAATGTAAACAAAGCATATGCCCTTGAGCATATGAATGTTGTTTTCTCCCTAGTAGCAATAGCACATCTACAACCTTAGAGGTTTTTGTCACTCTCCCAGGTTAAATAGAGTCATGAACCCACTATCGAGCATAAATACCCCCTCTTGGAGTCACTAGCAACTACTCGGCCAAGATAGCTACTAACCATGGAGAGCATGCAAGATCATAAACAACATAGAGATAACATAAGATATATTTTAGTACAGCGACTCAATCATAACACCAATATTCATCGGATCCCAACAAACCAAACACATAGAATTACATAACGGTGATCTCAATCATGTAGGGCAGCTCATGAGATCTAAACATGAAGCACATGGTGGAGAAGACAACCATCTCGCTACTGCTATGGACCCATAGTCCAAGGTAGACTACTCACTCATCGCTCCGAAGGTAAGCATGGCGATGCAGAAGACCTCCGATGGTGATTCCCCTCTTCGGCAGGGTGCCGGGAAGAGCTTCTGGACACTGCCGATCTCGGGTTGATGATGGCGGCAGATCGCGATGTGTTCTGGAAAATTGATCAGGTACTTAGGTTTTTCCCGTCGGGGGTCTTTATAGGTAAAGGGGCGATGTTAGGGGTGGGGCCAGTTGGCCTCACACCTGGCTGGCGTGGCCCAGGCCCTGGCCTCGCCAGCCTGGTGTGTGGGGCCCCTGTGGCCCCCCTCCTACTTCTCTTCGGATCTCTAGAAGCTCCCGGACAAAATAAGACTTTAGGAACTTGTTTTGTCCAATTCCGAGAATATTTCCTGTGTATCACTTCTGAAACACAAAAACAGCAGAAAATAGGGAACTAGCACTGTGGCAACTTGTTAATAGGTTAGTTCCAGAAAATGCATAAAAGTGCCACGAAGTGTAATGAAACATTGGGCAAATGGTGTAAAAACAAGCATGGAGCATCAAAAATTATAGATATGTTGGAGATGTATCAAGCATCCCCAAGCTTAACTCCTACTCGTCCTTGAGTAGGTAAGTGATAACTAAAGAATAATTTTTGAGGTGACATGCACCTACACAATCTTGATCATATATGTAAGCATTTGTGAGCTGGGATCATAAGAACTTAAAACATGGGCATGAAGATATAATCTTGATAATAAGAAACTTAGCAACCATGTTGTAAACATGCAAATGAACACAAACAAAAGATCATGAAAATGAAACAATTAAAGTCAAACATGTGTTCAAATCATAAGAAAAAACATACAAATGGTTTTTAGCTTGTCCTTCAAAGAGAGCAAAACATAAATGCATAGGACACCTTCAAGTTTAAGAGGGCGACTAGATACAAATAATTTGAGAACAAGTGAAACCAACAATATAAATCAATCAATGAAAACTTTGGGATAATGCACATTATACTAAGAATGACAACTATGCTCTTTTAATGGTGCATAAAGATAGAAGGTGGTGACTCAACATAAAAGTAGAAGAAAGGCCCTTCGCAGAGGGAAGCAGTGATTTCAAGTTTTATAACCTTCAAAAATTATGGTACTTACCGGCTTTGAGCTCTCATTGCCCTCATCATAAGCATCTTGAATGGTTAGAGTTAATGCGAGAACAATTATGATGCATATGCTTGACAAATCATAAGTTGAAAACCTCATGTCTCGTGAATACGAGTACCCAAACCTCATGCTACTTTACTTAGAGTCCCAAGCAAGGCTCTTGTCATTGTAAATATATGCATATCATTGAGAACCGCCAATGGGGTACCTCCATGCCCGATGACATAGAACAAGCCTACACCAAAATGACAGGACAAGCAGACAATGAACACCTCGACATCTCTTTTATTTGCCATTTGTTTAGCTTTTTATTGTGAGATGCGTCATCGAATGTTCACCATGGATATGCTGCAAATTTCCACCATAAATTATGCATGGCTTAGATTAGTGGCCCATGTTTCCCTAACACATATAAAAACTTCATGATCCCCACAAGATTCCCAATTCATTTCACACCGCGGGCATCCATAAACAAAAGATCATGATATCAACTCAAATAAGTAGTGCAATGTTGAAAGCTTGCCCATGACTGCATGGCTGGGCTAGTCTCCAACTTACAACTTGCAAGCATAACAACTCAACATAAGAGACCACAATGTCAAATTTTTTAGAATAGGAAAAAGTAAAGTGTGCCTTCCGGTTCGTGAGAGCTTTACTGACAGAATTTCGCATAACACTGGTAAGAGTTTAATTTGAAGAGAAAATAAAAGCAAGTCAAATTTACTTGGAATAGAAAATTGCTAGTAGGTATGTATGGTGGACACTTTGGCAAACTTGGGTTTTTAGGAGTTGGATGCACGAGTAGAGCTCATACTTAGTACAAGGCGAGGGCTAGCAAAAGACTGGGAGCGACCAACTAAGAGAGCAATAATGGCCATAATTATGCAAAGTGATAAAGAGACATTAAAAGAAGCATAAGATGGCATCAAAAGTCAAAAACTAAATGATCATAGAGGCTATTGGTGACTTTGTATGAGTCTAACATGTGTGAGCATGCGCCAAGTCAACCCAAATAAAGCATCAAGGAGAAAACCAAAATAATGCTTCCGAATAATTAAAATAATGCATGATTTTTTTCAAAGGCTTATTAAGCATCTTAGTTATTTGAGACAAGTCATGCTACAGCAAAACCACTAAGCATACTATCAAAAATACATCAAGCATGACATAAAAAAGCCTAAGCCGCAGTCTACACAAGCTCCTTCTTGTACCACTATTTTGCATAAAGCTTTTTCTCTTTTCCAACACCATTTGAAATTTTTAAAGACACCTCTTTTGATGAATACTAATAAAAATCAAAGGCAAAAATACACCTTGATGAAGAGATATGACAAGTTCTGAATGCAAATCAAGGCAAAAACAAAAACCAAAAGCAGTAGCAGAAAAAGAAGAACACTCGATGAACGATAAGAGTGAAAAACTGAGTGTTCTTGGCAAATGAAAATGAGTACATCTCCTCTAAAGGAAATTTGTTGGGGTCCAACCATTTATTGTAGAAAACAAAACAAACTAACAAAGAAAACTAAAACAACTGATGCTCCAAGAAAAACACATAGTGCATGAAGCAATAAAAATATAGTGTTTTGAAAGGTGACCTGATTTTTGCCGATGAAGAAGGGGTGCCTCAGGGGCATCCCCAAGCTTTGACACTTGTACTTCTTGGATATTTCTTGGGGTGATGCATGGGAATCTCCAAGCTTGAGCTATTGTCCATTCTTCAACTCATCTCATCATTCTCCAATCCCTACACTTAAAAACTTCCTTCATACAAAACTAAACACAAATCTATTAGCAACATTAGTGTAGGCATAACATATAATCAACCTCTTTTTGCTTTAGGTTTCAACCCAAAACTACCACATATAAAGCATATACTACTGTAGCAACTTCTACAAGAGTTCCATGATCAAAAGAACTCGCAAAGAAAGTGATAAAGTGGCAAAAACAAATATTGGCATAAATCTGTCAAAACAGAACAGCTAACAAAGGCCGAATTTTTGAGGGGATTTCTATTGCTCAAATCAAAAAGTATTCAACTAACGAAAGTTTGGATATAACCTGGGGCATATACACAAGAAATTTCAGGTCCAAAAGATATAATTAGAATTTATATGATTTTTTACGGTGCAACACTGAAAACAGTTTTAGGATAGCAACATCCCCAAATCTTTACCTCACTCAAATTAGAGGCTTCTTTTGGCACAAAAATGAAATAAAAAGGATAAGGAGTGGTTATTATAGTAGTAATGACTTCCAAGACTCAAATAAAAGAAAAAGTACTGAAAAGAAAACATTGGGTTATCTCCCAAGAGTGCTTTTCTTTAACGCCTTTGAGCTAGGCGCAGAAAATTATGAATCAAGTAACATCAAGTGATGAAGTGCTAGAATCAGTGGGCGCCTTATGTCTTCCTTTCTTACCTTTGCTCTTGACTCTAGGGAAGACATGGCTATTGCAAGGTGGAGAGATAAATCTTATATTGTCTTTTCCCACATCAATGACGGCGCCTAGGAGCTTTAATAGAGATCTTCCAAGTGTGATTTGTCCTTTTCCTACACATTCGATAACAAGATAATCAGTAGATATCATTCTTCCTAGGACTTTTGTAAAGACTCCTTCAGCTATTCCAATGGGAAATATAGTGGCATCGTTAGTAAGAGAAATTCCTTCTCCCCTCTTAGAAAGCTTCCAAAGGCTTAAAGATTCATAAACATCCTTTGGCATGAGACAAAATTCAGACATAATATCGCAATGAGCATGAAAAGTTTCACCACTAATGGTGATTTTTACCGTAGGACACCAACTCGAAGGTTCAGAATTTGTTGGCACATAATCAAAATGTTGGTGCAAAGTATTGTAGCAAGAATTTAGACTAGCAGTGCAAGTCTCAAGAGTGTCAAGTCTATTTAAAATGCACACAAGAGAGGAATCAAAATAGGTTGGCATACTATAAATAGTAATCAACTTTTTTATAATATTGAAGGCTTGATCTCCATCACGATAAAGGAAATCTCCTTCTGCAATAGCATCCAAAGCATATCTATAACGAAGAGCAAGTCCAAAATAAAAGTTACTAAGAAGCAAACTCAAGGTCATTTTAGGTTCAGTTTTTCCATGCCAATCATAAATTCTAGACCAAGCTTCTTTAAAACTTTCCTCCTCCTTTTGTTTAAAAGTGAAAATCATATCCTCGGGCCACATAGTAGTAGCAACTAAACTATACATAATAAAGTAAAGTAAAGAAATAACAACTACCAAGGATTCTATTTTTTGGGTTTTTGATATAAAGCAATGCAGGTAAAATAAATAAAGTAAAGCAAAACAATAACAAAGTAAAGGATGTGCGTGCAAAAACTCCCCTTGCAGAAGTCTTCTACTTCCTCCCCGGCAATGGCGCTAGAAAAATAGCTAGTACCTAGTTGACATGGGAGCTTATTCTTCTTCAATCCCCGGCAACGGCGCCAAAAAAACAGCTGATAGTCCTTGTGCGTGATGAATGACCAGCCCATTGGGAACCCCAAGAGGAAGGTGTGATGAGTATAGCAGCTGGTTTTCCCTCAATTAAGAAACCAAGGTTTATCGTTCTTGAAGAGGAGAGACAAACGACTGAAGGTGATGCAGACTGGCTTAATAGCACTCCAACAAGGATGCACTTGTTGACTTGTCTTCGGCCAGTAGCAATGCAGAACCTACACACACACAACCAAGTACTTTGTTCCCAACTTACGATAAGGTTGTCAATCTCACCGGTTTGCTTGAAACAAAGGTTATGAGCGTATCGAGTGGAAAATAGTAGAGTATGCGAGTAAAGTAAATAGTGCGAGTAAAGTAAACAGGTGATAGCAATATGATGGAAATAGGACCGGGGTCCACAGTTCACTAGTGGTGTCTCTCCATAAGATAAATAACACATGCTGGGTAAACAAATTATAGTTGGGCAATTGATAGAATAAAGATAAACATGATATGTCAAGAAGATCACTATGAGATTTACTCTGGGCATTACAACAAAATACATAGACTGCCATCCAACTGCATCTAAGACTAATAATCCACTTGTGGCGAATCAATCCGAGAACTCCACAAGTATTAAGTTGTGAACAACAGATAATTGCATTAAGCAAAGTGTGTAATGTAAACAAAGCATATGCCCTTGAGCATATGAATGTTGTTTTCTCCCTAGTAGCAATAGCACATCTACAACCTTAGAGGTTTCTGTCACTCTCCTAGGTTAAATAGAGGCATGAACCCACTATCAAGCATAAATACCCCCTCTTGGAGTCACTAGCAACTACTCGGCCAAGATAGCTACTAACAACGGAAATCATGCAAGATTATAAACAACATAGAGATAACATAAGATATATTTTAGTACAACAACTCAATCATAACACCAATATTCATCGGATCCCAATAAACCAAACATGTAGAATTACATAACGGTGATCTCAATCATGTAGGGCAGCTCATGAGATCTAAACATGAAGCACATGGTGAAGAAGACAACCATCTAGCTACTGCTATGGACCCATAGTCCAAGGTAGACTACTCACTCATCGCTCCAGAGGCAAGCATGGCAATGAAGAAGACCTCCGGTGGTGATTCCCATCTCCGATAGGGTGTCGGGAAGAGCTTCTGGACCCTTCCGATCTCGAGTCGATGATAGCGGCGGATCGCGATGTGTTCTAGAAAATTAATTGGGTACTTAGGTTTTTCCCATCGGGGGGTCTTTATAGGCGAAGGGGCGATGTCAGAGGTGGGACCAGGTGGCCTCACACCTGGCTGGCGCGGCCTAGGCCCTGGCCACGCTGGCCTGGTATGTGGGGCCCTTGTGGCCCCCCTCCTACTTCTCTTCGGATCTCTGGAAGCTCCCGAACAAAATAAGACTTCAGGAACTTGTTTCGTCCAATTCTGAGAATATTTCCTATGTATCACTTCTAAAAAACAAAAATAGCAAAAAATAGGGAACTAGCACTATGGCAACTTGTTAATACGTTAGTTCTAGAAAATGCATAAAAGTGCCATGAAGTGTAATGAAACATTGGGCAAATGGTGTAAAAACAAGCATGGAGCATAAAAAATTATAGATATGTTGGAGACGTATCACATGGCGATGAAGAAGTCCTCCGGTGGTGATTCTCCTCTCCAGCAGGGTGCCGGGAAGAGCTTCTGGACCCTCCCGATCTCGGGTCGATGACGGCGGTGGATCGCGATGTGTTTCTGGAAAATTGATCGCGTACTTAGGTTTTTTCCATCGGGGGGTCTTTATAGGCGAAGGGGCATCATCAGAAGTGGACCAAGGCAGTCTGACACATAGGGGGCACAGCCCAGCCCCTGGCCATGCTATCCTGGTGTGAGGTCCCCTCGTGGCCCCACTCCAACTCCTCTTTAGTTCTCTGGAAGCTCTGGTAAATTTCTGGGCGACTGGCTTCAATTTCATCCATTTCTGAGAATATTTCCTGTGTAACTTTTCTGAAACACAAAAATAGCAAAAAATAGGGAACTGGCACTGTGGCGACTTGTTAATAGGTTAGTTCTGGAAAATGCATAAAAGTGCCATGAAGTGTAATGAAACATTAGACAAATGGTGTAAAAACAAGCATGGAGCATAAAAAATTATGGATACATTAGAGACGTATCACTTATGTCTAAGAAGGATGCTAAGCCTAGGCTTATTAGATGGGTGTTGCTTTTGCAAGAGTTTGATTTGCATATTGTAGATAGGAAAGGTGCTGAAAATCCTGTGGCTGACAACTTGTCTAGATTGGAAAATATTTCTTTTGATCTTATTCCTGTTAATGATAGTTTTCCAAATGAACAGTTGGCTTCAATAAATGTAACTTCGCGAGGCCTTCCTTGGTATGCTGATTATGCTAATTTTGTTGTTTCCAAGTATTTGCCTCCAACCTTTACAGCTCAGCAAAGAAGAAAATTCTTTTATGATTTGAGGCATTACTTTTAGGATGACCCGCACTTATATAAAGAAGGAGTTGATGGTATAATGCGAAGATGTGTACCAGAGTATGAGCAACAAGAAATATTGAGAAAATGTCATGGAAGTGCTTATGGAGGACATCATGCTGGAGATAGAACCACACAAAAGGTTCTACAATCAGGTTTTTATTGTCCAACCCTCTTTAAAGATGCTAGAAGGTATGTTTTATCTTGTGATGAATGTCAAAGAGTAGGTAATATTTCTAGACACAATGAAATGCCTATGAGTTACACTCTTGTTATTGAACCATTTGATTGTTGGGGATTTGACTTTATGGGTCCTTTTCCTCCTTCAAAAGGCTATACTCACATACTTGTTGCTATTGATTATGTTACCAAATGGGTAGAAGCCATACCTACAAAGAGTGCCGATGGTGAGACCTCGTTAAAAATGCTTAAGGATGTTATTTTTCCTAGGTTTGGTGTGCCTAGATATCTTATGACTGATGGAGGTTCTCATTTTATTCATGGCAGTTTTAGAAAAAACTCTTGCTAGATATGATGTTAATCATAGAATTGCTTCTGCTTATCATCCCCAAACTAGTGGACAGGTAGAGCTTTCAAATAGAGAGATCAAGTCTATCTTGCAGAAGACTGTCAATAGATCTAGGAAAAACTGGGCTAGCAAGTTAAACGATGCTTTATGGGCTTATAGAACTGCTTATAAGAACCCCATGGGCATGTCTCCTTACAAAATGGTTTACGGAAAAGCATGTCACTTGCCTTTAGAATTAGAACACAAAGCTTTTTGGATAGTGAAAGAGCTTAATAGGGATTTTAAACTTGCTGGTAAGAAAAGGTTGTTAGATTTGAGTTCTCTAGATGAGTGGAGAAACGAAGCCGATGAGCATGCCAGAATTTTCAAAGAGAAAGTCAAGCAATGGCATGATAAGAGAATTCTTAAAAGAGAGTTTCATGTTGGTGAGAAAGTTCTATTGTATAGGTATCGTCTCAGATTTTTTGCAGGAAAATTACTCTCAAAATGGGAAGGACCATATGTTATTGTGGAAGTGTATCACTCAGGTGCGATAAAGATTGCTTCATTGAAATATGACACTACACAAGTGGTGAATGGGCAAAGACTCAAACATTATATTGCTGAAGATTCTTATAATAAAGATGTTGATGTTATTCAAACGGTTTCTCCGGAAGAATTCATCCAGGACAATATGCAGGAACCTGCAGAGTTCATTTTCAAATAGGTAATAGTTCTAGTTAGAAAAGGTTAGCAAAAAACTTTTCTATTAATATTTTTATTGTTTTTGCTAAATATGAAAAATCACAAGACGAAAATAGGCAGGAGACGGAGTCTGGTGGCTCCTCACCACCAGGGGGCATGGGCCCACCCTAGGCCGCACTGCCCTGTGGTGAGACCACCCTAGAGCTTGTTTCTATCCTAGTTTCCTCCTGTGATTTCATCTCAATGTATAATTTTTACCTATATAACCCCCCCGGATTACCCAAGGTCTGTATATCATTTTCTCGTTGTGTTTTTGTTTCGAGCTGTTTCTGTCAGGAGATTATTCTCAGTTTTGGGCAGACATTGGTTCCTTCAAGCAACAACAAGGGCAAAAGGCCTAGGGAACAGGACCACCAAGACCCCAAGCTAAAGGAGGAACAGGAAGCTGGAGGTTCAAGGGTGAGAAACTCTACTTTTGTAGGATCAATGAACACCGAACGTACCTTTTCTCATGATGTGCGGGGACCAACATTTCCAGTCTTGGATCTAAATTTCATGCCTATAATAAAAGAGGGTATGCTAGTCACTGACGAGCTTTGTGCCTAATACCAAGTTCCGGAGAGGGAGATATAGATACTTCAAGGAGAGAATCTCAGGCTTCGTAGGATGCTGGAATATTTCATCAACCCAAGGGTGATCCCACCACCGCCAAAGGAGTAATTCATCATGGTATAGGCATCCCCTTGGCTTGTTCCAAGCTTGGGGGAGTGCTGCGGTATCACATCATCACCTTTTACATATTTACTTTTCAAGTAGAGTCATATCATGAATAAAGAAGTTATCTTATAGAATAGTTTGCAGTGTGGAAGTATCCTCCTTAGTTGGTTATCTATGTATCCCTTGGTGTGAGTTGCAGTAATGAAATATTAATGAGAAGTTTTATTGTTTACTTTCCACACATTTTATTTTAGTTTGCAATGTTTCTTATATGACTAGTCTTGCTGATTAGTATTGGTATCACTTTGGGAACATGAGTAAATTTAGTTGGTTTTGGCAAACTTAGCTTGGTCAGTAGCATTACCTTGAGGTTTGAGTAGAAAAGAAGAAAGAAGTGTTTGTAGTTACATCACTTCAGATTTCCTTCATGTTTGGCTTATAAGCATTATTATTCTCAAAGTTAAAATCATTGTACCTTCAAGGAAGTTTGCATGATTGTTCCTATTATATGTATGTTTGTTTGTTTCATGCGACTCTTATGCTTGCTACCCAGCCTTGCTAGCCAAAAACCTATACTGAGAGGGAGTACTTCTTATGCATCCAATCACCAAAAACCAAGTTACTTCCAAAGAGTCCACTATAAATTCCTATGCATGGTATTTCAAGCCATCCCAAGTAAATTTTAATGTGCTACCTTTTGAAAACCTTTAAACACTTCTCATTTTGTGCCACTGTTTTTAGCTCATGATGATGTAGTGGATGGGTTTGTTATCTTCCATACTAAATTAAGTACCCCTCGACTAGGCAGCTTCATCTGCTCATCATTAATTTTGCAAGGGAGCTGGTCAGACCATTGTAATCTCAAAAAGAAAAGAAAAAGGCACTCCTCCTTGGTTTGTGAAAGTTAGTGGGCACCCGATGGAATCGGTTAGCCATGGTTTGAGAAAGGAAAAGGTGGGGAGGAGTGCCAAGCTATAAAAGAGCACAATTGTGCCAACTAATCAAACATCTCAGGACCGCTCTCACTTGTTTAGTATGGAAGATATCATGAATTCTGTTGCTAGTCGTTGACAAAAGCAACCACCTCTCAAAACAACTTTTACCTCTGTTTTACAAATGAAAAGCTCTAGCACATGTTTAATCCCTGCTTCCCTCTGTGAAGGGCCTGTCTTTTACTTTCATGTTGAGTTAACCTATTCCTTTCTATCTCAAGCAAGCATTTGAGTTGTTATGTTTCACTTATCCATATGTTGATCCGTTTAATCATGTTTACTAACTTTTTTTGTTAGTACAATGCTTTTGTCTAAAGGAATATATCTTTGAAAGCTTTCTATGAATGCAAAAGTTTGTTTCATTGAGCATATAGTTTTTGCTATTTTAGCTTTGTTTTAAAAGGCTCTATTCAAAAATAAGTATAGTTTGTTCATTGTTCTCTGACCAAGAACTAAGGTTTGCCATCACCAATTATAGTTTACCTTGTGCATCTTTATTTGTGATTCTCTTTTACTTATTGCAAGTCTACATCATATAAAGGGAAGTTGCTGTTTATTATAAATTGTGCCTTGGTAAATGTGATGCTTCTTGTCCATATTTTGATTATCGACACTTCACTCCATAAACCTGTGGTCATGTTTACCGAGTTTAGTTTTTGCTTGGGGACAAGCGAGGTCTAAGCTTGGGGGGGGTTGATACGTCCATTTTGCATTACTATTTTGTATCATAATTTACTGTTATTCATTGATATATTTCACATTTAGAGATAATACTTATGTTGTTTCCTCTATTTTTACATGTTTGATGGTCATTGGAGGATTTGTTGCCGGAGTCAGGATTCTGCTGGAAAAAGGACCGTCAAGACACCATATTTCGGAAGATCAGGAAATTCCAAAAAAAATACCAAAAAATTATATTTTACCAGAAGACTGAAGAAGTCAGAAGGAGAAGGTGAGAGGAGCAACAGGGCAGGCTCACCACTAGGGGGCGCGGGCCCACCCCTGGCCACGCCGGCCCGTGGTGAAGCCACCCTGGCCCACTTCTGCCATCGCCCCTTCGTGTATTTCATCATCTCTAAAAACCTAAGTGAGGGGGGGCTCAGAGATAGACACCACCGCCTCTGCAGGGCAGAAAACACCAGAGAGAGAAAAGCTCTCCGGCAGGAAGAAATCTGTAGGGGAAATTCCTTCCTAGAGAGGGAAGATCATCGCCATCATCATCATCATCATTGCGCCGGACTTCATCGGGATCATCATCATCATCTCCATCACCAGCACCTTCATCTCCACCATCACCATGCCATCCCACTGTAACATCTTGAGTTGAATCTTGTTAAATTCTTAGGGAAAACTTTCCTGGTGTTGATTACTCTTATGGTTGATGCTATTGAGTGGAACTATTGAATTAAGGTTTATGTTTAGATTGTTATTTACCATTATTTCACCTCTGATCATGATCCATATGATGTCTTGTGAGTAGTTCATTTAGTTCTTGAGGACATGGGAGAAGTCAAGTCATTAGTAGTAGAATTATGTTGAGTAATATTTAATGGTTTGATATTTATTTGTTGTGGTGTTATTTCACTAATGGTGTCATGTGAACGTCGACTATATGACACTTCACCATTTATGGGCCTAGTGAGATGCATTGTGTATTTGGCTACCAATTGTGGGGTCGCTGGAGTGACAGAAACCTAAACCTCCATTGGGAAACCATTACACCAGGGAGCATAGGATCTTAGAGTTTAAGGCTGTGGTTAGATTTATCTTAATTACTTTCTTGTATTTGCGGATGCTTGCAAGGGGTATAATCACAAGTGTGTATTTATCCGAGTAAGGGTAGTGCGCTAGCATAGGTTCACCCCCATAATACTTATCAAACCAATAAAGATTATTTAGCGGTATGAAGCGAAAGCACTTGACAGAAAATCCTGTGTGTCCTCGAGAATGTTTGGTTATCATAAGTTACACAACCAACTTGTCCTTTGCTCTAGAAAGGATTGGGCCACTTGCAGCAATTGTTACTATTGTCTTTTATTTACTCATACTTTATTTATTTACGTTACTAAATACCCCTGAAAACCCGTTTGCTAGTATTTATAGTGAATCCTTGATCAAAACCACTTGTCAACACCTTCTGCTCCTCATTGGGTTTGACACTCTTATTTACCAAAAGTACTACGATACACCCCCTATACTTGTGGGTCATCAATCCCCAAGCTTTGATGCTTGTACCTCTTGGATATTTCTTGGGGTGACATAGGCATCCTCAAGCTTGAGCTTTTGTCCATACTTCATCTCATCTCATCATTCTCCTTTCCCTACACTTGAAAACTTCCTTCATACAAAACTTCACACAATTCTATTAGCAACATTAGTGTAAGCACAATAATAAATCTACTCTTTTGGTTCAGTTTCCAACTCAAGCACACCACCCATTAAAGCATATACTACTGTAGCAACTTCCTCAAAAGTTCCCGAATCAAAAGAACTAAAAAATAAAGTGATCAAGAGGCAAACACAAATAGTGGCATGTGCACAAGAAATCGCAGATCAAAAAGATGTTTTGAGAATTTTCACGAATTTTTACAGTATAGCACAAAAATCTGTTTCAGGACAGCAAATTCCCCAAATCTTACCTTCCTCCAATTAGAGGTTCTTCTTGGCACAAAAACGAAATAAAAATGATAAGGAGAGGTCATTACAGTAGTAATAACTTCCAAGACTCAACAAAAAGAGAAAGTACAAAAAATAAAACAATGGGTTATCTCCCAAGAGTGCTTTTCTTTAATGCCTTTGAGCTAGGTGCAGAAAGTGAAAATCAAGTATTTTCAAATGAAGCATTAAGATCAATTGCATAAGTCTTTTTAACAAGGCATTGTATTGCATCCAAATGAGTTTTAGAAGATCCTTTATGAACACTCTTAGGTTCACTACTTTCATCAAAAGGGTTTTTAGGAACAATCCAATCAAAATTCTTTTCCAAAGCTTCATGCAACCTACAAGTTTGAAAGGTATTGGTACTTTGATTTTATCCTTATTTGTACCAACAACCTCTACATGTGAGCCAAGCATATTAAAATACTCAAAAACTTTCCTAGCTTCTTTAACAACATCTCTAAATTCTCTATGCAAATTCTCCAAAATAAAATCTTTCTTTTCGGAGTCTTCGATATCATGAAGCTTAAGAAACATTTGTTGCATAAAAGGATTATGCTAACAAACCTAGCCTCCAACATGTGAACTAAATAAGCAGCAACAACGTCATAACTAGGAGCAAGTTCAGCTAAAGATTTATCCTCAACATCTTTATGCTTACTAACATGATTAAAGAACTCCTCAATGTTATTTTTCTCAATTATAGAACCACTACCTATTGAAAGGTCCTCCAAAGCATACTTAGGAATCAACATAATGAACTAAAAGTAACGGGGTAACAACTATAAAAGAAGCTATTTTTTGTATTTTTGATAAAAAAAATGCAAGCAAAAGTAAAATAAAGCAAAACAATAACAAAGTAAAAGATCAGAAGTGAGAGACTCCCCTTACAGAAATATTCTTTCTACCTGACAACAGCGCCAGAAAAATTGCTTGATGGCAGGTGGATGACGCCTAGTTGGGAACCCCAAGAGGAAGGTATGATGAGCATAATAGCAAGTTTTCCCTTAGTATGAAACCAAGGTTTATTGAACCAGTAGGAGAAAGAACCAACTTCTGAAGGTTGATGCTCGCTGGCTTGGCGTCAGCTTCAGACAATTTATATATGGTGCCTTATCTGGGGCGTAGCTTTGCACCAGCAGTAACATGGAACCTGCACACAACACAACCAAGTATTTTGCCCCAACTTACAACGTGGAACAAAGGATTAAACATATCGTGTGGTAAAATATAGTAGCTTGCAAGAATGTAAATAAAGCGAGTAAAATTAAACAGTAATAGCAATGTAAAAGAATGGACCGGGGTCCATAGTTCACTAGAAATGTCTCTCCATAAGATAAATAGCATGCTAGGTAAACAAATTACAGTTGGGCAATTGATAGAATAAAGACATAATACAAATGTCACAAGGATCACTATGAGATTCACTTGGGTATTACAACATAATACATAGACCGTAATCCAACTGCATCTATGACTAATAATCCAATCTCGAGGTGTCGTCTGAGCCCATTGAGTATTAAGTTGCGAACAACAGATAATTGCATTAAGCAAAGTGTGTAATGTAAACAATACGAATATCCTTGAACACAAGATTGTTGTTTTCTCCCTAGTAGCAACAACACATCTACAACCTTAGAAGTTATTATCACTCTCCCAGATTACTAGAGGCATGAACCCACTATCGAGCATAAATACTCCCTCTTGGAGTTACTAGCATCTACTCGACCATGATAGCTACTAGCAACGGAAAGCATGCAAGATCATAAATAACATACACATGATAAATCAATAATCAACTTGACAAAGTACTCCATATTCATCGGATCCCAACAAACACAACATGTAGAATTACATAACGATGATCTTGATCATGATAGGCAGCTCACAAGATCTAAACATGAAGCACATGGAGGAGAAGACAACCATCTAGCTACTGCTATGGACCCGTAGTCCAAGGTAGACTACTCACACATCACTCTAGATGCAGGCATGGTGATGAAGAAGGCCTCTGGTGGTAATTCCTCTCTCCGGCAGGGTGCCGGGAAGAGCTTCTGGACCCTCTCGATCTCGAGTCAACGGCGGCGGTGGTTCGCGATATGTTTCTAGAAAAAGTGATCGGCCCCTAGGGTTTTTCTCATCGAGGAGAATATATAGGTGGAGGGTCAGCGTCGGAAGGTGGACCAGGGGGCCTCACCCCCTGGTGGTGTGGCCAGGGGCTGGGCCGCGTCGCCCTAGGGTGTGGCTGGCCTCTGGACCCCTCCGTCTCTGCTTTGGACTCCATCTCGTGTCGGAAAAAAATAAGAACTTTGGCTTTTGTTTTGTCCAATTTTGAGAATATTTCCTGTGAAGCTTTTCTGAAACACAAAAATAGGGAACTGACACTGTGGCAACTCGTTAATAGGTTAGTTCTGGAAAATGCATAAAAATGCCACGAAGTGAAACAAAACACAAAGCAAATGGTGTATAAACAAGCATGTAGCATCAAAAATTATAGATACGTTTGGGACGTATCACTCACTTTGATAAAAATCTGCGACAACTAGTTTGGGTCGGAGGGGGTAATATTAATGTTCAAATTATTTTTGTTGTAATATATATCAAATATACACTTACATGTGCTCAACATTATATTTTGTAACAAAAACAATGTTAAATTTTATTTTATAGACATTCGCTAAAAATTGATAAAACCGTAAGTCACCTTTTTTGTATTTGCATTTATGTTAATTATATCTTTTTCATATTTCTTAAGACATATGTAATAGTAAATTCTAACAAATATATCAAGAGTGATTTCAGTTGTAATATCAATATAATAAAATTTACAAAAACTTCTAGAGTACAAAGTCACCATTAGCCTAGCTCTCTATAGATTTTTTATGATTAAATGTGTAACAGTGTCTTCAATAATAACCTCACAAACATGCATGATATTTACTCGATACTGAAATAGCATCCCTTATACTAAGCACCAACACCAACCATCATAAATTATTATAGACTACAAGTTTCTCATGCACACGATTTGATCCGAGGAACATGACAATGCGATTGGTAGATGTGGTGTGCCCAAATTATCATGTTGTTTGTCAAATAACAAGTCATTGAGAATAGTAACAAAATTTAGTTGCCACTGATTTATGTGCAACCAGTAGGTCTTCCTTGGAGAGACATAACAACATATCTAAAATTGCCATGGCCGATCAGGTTATATATGTTCTAACATGATACAGGTTTATGGAGCACACTTCTTACATATGAGCCGAGACCGTTGGGAACATTATCATCAGATCTTCCATCATCTCATGAGGACGGAAGTGCAGGTATCTCTTACTGAGCTCCTCACCACGCAAGCATTCATGGGGCAGTTAACTTTGTCTTCGTCTTCATACTCTTTGACGGGTTTAACATCCATGTCTAAATGCATCGGGATGAGTGGGAGTGATATGTTATCTTTCTCAAGTTTTGTATCAACCATCATCAGTGTCCATCCATTTCACAAAGTTGTCTCCGCTTGCAGATAGCTAGCGGTTATTGGTCAAGCATCACGTTTATGTTGAAATGCTGAAAGTGTTCCATATTCTGTGCAACAATCAAAATAAGTTTAGGCTACTCATAGTGGGGAGTAATTTAGAGTAGTGTTATACACATATTACTAGTATATGTTACTATCTTCATAGTGGGTAGTAACTTATGTGTGGTGTCATGCAAGGTGTTATTTATTAGGTTATAGACTCATTTTGCTTTGGGGTATGTGATGTTATGGTAACATAGCTAGTTACCACAAGCCTCCCTCTCTTCAATTATTGACCTGTCATGTCACTATTCTATCTTGAAAAGTGTGATGTTATCACCTAAGTTACTCCCACTATGACTAGTCTTATTAAGACTTTTGTTCATTATTAAATTTCAGTACTCAATTAAACTATTTAATTTAGATGTGCTCCTACACTAATTCCGTTAACCTTCATAACTGGCATTAAATGATTCAAGATCTTGCGCGGTTCTCTTCATGGTTGTGAAGGCGAGGTTCCATGTATCGTCGACAGGAGCAATAACGTCGGTGTCTCCGTAAATAATCTCAAGTATGTCTCTCCGTGGATTCGATGGCTGTAGCCAAGAAGTGAGTTCTGCTATTTGTGTTTGTCGTGGAGACGAACAAGGCAATGTGGCCTTGATGCTTGCGGCTGCTACTAGCCGGATAAGTGAGCAGGACACCAAGTGGTACCCCATATTTATTTTATACTCAATAAGTGTGGCTAAACAATGGAATATTATCTCGCGACTGTAATCTACCCTTAGTGGGCAACATATGTGAAGCCAATAGCAAATCCTAGATGTAAAAAGGAACATATTCGCTATACCACCGGGCCAGCTGCGTGTCAGAAAGATGTGGAACGAACATTTGTGGTACTGCAACCCCGCTTACCTCTCCGAAAATTGCACAGTGCTTGACGCAACCATCACCGTCACTGCACCCCCCTCTGCAGAAATCAACGGTAGGATCATCGGCGATCACCTGCTCACACTTCCAGGGTCAGTTTGGAACACTTGCAGCAGAAACATCAGCATCGATGAACCAATCCTCTAAACTGCACTGCCAACAGAAGAGCCAATTATTGTACTTCCATCTGAGAAAGGGGAGAACAATGCAAACTACAAGTAAGACGAGGATGAACTACCAACAGCAAAGCAGAGCAAATGTTGGCCACCACCAGTACCCGGCCACACTCTGAATTTGCAGATTACTGGCCACATAGTACCTACCTCAACAAGAAAATGTACAGCCACCCGGGATGCATTATACTAGAACCAATATATCACTCCCCCTAGCTACTAGCATGGCTATATCGTGCTGCTATCTGCCTTTGCTTCTCAGTATATGGCCGCCTCTATGATCAATCTTTTGCTGTTGCAATTTACATGACATTAGCATGTATCTTGGTAAGCACAAACTCTGTAATTTGTAACGAAACAGACTAAGATGGACTCTCTGTGATAGTAGGATGTCACATATGACAATCATTTTGTATACATGTGCAAGTTTATGTTCCACATTGTTATTTATCCATGCATAATGTCTGACTAAAAAAACCATCAACGCGGATGCTTCGCTTCAGAGCAAAATCCATCCATATTCTTGCCCTTGCATAACAAAAATTCATACATCAGGGGAATCGTATCAAGGACGCGGCGTAACACCGCGCCCGACTTCCTAGTATGTCATGTATATAACTTAATGTGTAGAATATTTTCCTCGTGCAGAAGCAATAGCATCACAGCAATTTATAACAGTTCTTAGTGATCAAGGTGTAAATCGTCACCCAATATGTCACTGATTATGTATTGTTTGAGATATCTATGAAACAAAGTCGACATGAATTTTCTCTAGATGTAAAAAATACACATCATTTGATAATTCTTTCTACAAAGTTCACAGGAACAAGTTCGAGCGTCTTCTTCGCTAAGACGATGCTAACCTCCTGAAGGCGGAGGACGACGGAGATGTGGATGGCGTCGAGGGCGTGGGGCAGGCGAGGGCCTTCGTGATGCCGCCCGTCTCGTGCTCCATGTCAACGACCGAGGAGAGGAAGCCGGAGGCCATCGCGGCGACGAGGTTGGACGAAGGGACGAACCTAGTGACAATCTCGCAGTAGTACTAGAGAGAGATTTCCGTGATTATTGCATTGATTGTTGTGACGATTTCTTCTTTATTATTTTCCGTGATTTCCGTGATTGTAGCTTAAATGTGGTGATTATCCTCATTGATTGTGAAAATTTTGTGATTGTTGTACCGTACCCTAACTTCCGCAATAGTAAAGAAATAACTTGCAAATCCCTGCTCTTAATGTCACATTAATATTTGCACATTATGTTCCTATACAAATGACTTAAATGATGGTAGGGCATCATGCGTAACTATACATACACTAGGTAGGAAAACGCGGCTTACCGCGCGCTTGCCTGTCTAACGGCAAGCAAGCAGGTATAAAAGAATGTTATGAAAAAAAGCTAAATCAAGGAAGCACGGTTTGCCGCACATTTGTCCACTAAATGATAAGCCACCAGCTATGAATAATAGGTTTGATAAAAGATAAAGTTTCATACTAATGCAAAAGAAAGAAGTTTTTGGAGTGCATGGGTAGCATATGAAATGCATAGAAAGCATGACTTGCTAAACTGCAAACAATTGGATATCAACAACGATCTTAGAAGAGCACACAGATGAAACCTTACATCCACAGACCATCTTAGTACAAAGGAGTTGTATCAGGTTTTGGGATGTTGGAGTACATAAGAATATAAAGTTGTCATGCAACAGAGAAAGCTAAATAACAAAGCACATTAGGTGTTTCTTGGGATGTGTGAAACAACATGTTGGTCTTTGTTTTTTCCTTTGATCATTATTGATGGAGTCGCACTTCTCCTGATACTGCATTGCTTAGCCTGCACTATCACGGACGTTTGAACCAAAATGGAAATAAAATATAAACTCCAGGAGGACATCAAAGATCAAAGATACTAATGATAGATGAAATTAAGAACGAATGGATGAAAGAGTACACATGGAAGTGTCCTTGTGCTATTTTCCAGTAGTAGACATGCAAACTTGACCAGTGCTATTTTCCCTCCTGTAGGAGTACCATGTTTTTCCTACAAAAATATCCATATCTCCACCAGTTTTGACAAGGCAACTGGCAATATACCCGTGCGCTCTTCACATGGGGATACCAGGTACAGAAGTCCATACTAACCAAGCGACATAATTAATAGAGCAATGGCCAAAGAAAACATTGAAGATGGAGACATAATATAGGATACATTATAACCTTATCCTGATATAGACAACATCCATGATACAGACAACATCCATAATAAGATGCAGAGGAAAGTGCAAAGGCTAACATAGATACATTAGTAGCACACAAAATCCTGTATACCAGTATATATAATCAGTAACGTTAGCGACACAACTGAAAAATATGCGTCAGGCAATATTTCTGAACTGCA
This sequence comes from Dactylis glomerata, assembly GCA_007115705.1. Taxonomy (NCBI): domain Eukaryota; kingdom Viridiplantae; phylum Streptophyta; class Magnoliopsida; order Poales; family Poaceae; genus Dactylis; species Dactylis glomerata. The sequence continues at coordinate 366,353 of QXEO01002092.1, forward strand.
GCACCAAATAGCAGCAGTGAATAGCATGCATATAAATGTATAAGAAAGTAATACAGGTCAACAAAAAGCAAACCACATATCCAAAAAAGGATGCTTTCAATTATTCTTCAACACATGAAGTCTCAGGGATTGAATTGACTATCGAGTTCTGCATATAGTAAGTAAATTTTTTTGAAATGGATAACTCTATGCGTGACAGTACATGAGGGCATACAACTTCTCTGATGAATTCTTAGTTTTCAGTTTTTCATAGCACTCTGTTATTTGACCTCCTCACCGAGGCCAAACTAAGTCCGCAAAACATAAATTAATACCAAGAAACCAAATGCACTGAGAAATCAAAAGAAATCAGTAATGATATTTAACTCATCTAAGGAAAGCAAAGTCATCTTAACTGAACCCTGGATGAAAAATGGTATGAGATAATTGGGTTCTAGAGCAAACATCTTTCAAAAACCCAAAATGCGCGCTTGCTCATCAAACTGCAGCCAACCAACTATGAATAATCATTTCAAGAAAATAAAAGAGGAATTTTTTTTTAACATAGGTCAGAAGTGATAGGTAGAGAGTTATCTGAAAAAAGGTCTTCCGCACAGTACCAGATTCCACGGGCAAAAACACACCATGGATAACCACTTATAGTAAAATTTATTCAAATTTTTGTATAGGGAGAAGCACAATTGCTATATATATTACAGGAAGTAATATGTCCTTACATTTTCAGTTATGCATCCAACACATGCATTGTTGAGGTAGACGAACAAAGTTAATTACATTGAAGAGCTACAGATATAGATGTATTAGAGTCACCACATAAATCAGATAGTCCCATAGGTGCAGGATATCTACACCATTTAATCAACTACCACCATTTCATAAGGCAAATTGAGCTGCAGAAAATATAGCAAGCAGAGAACCATGCCGCATCAAAGCATGCACACAAAATACTCAAATCCCGTGTAGTCAAAGTAAAATTGTCATGTATAATGAAAACTTAGAGGTTATATTTAGATAAAACAAAAAGAAATAGGTGTTCTCTAAAAAAAAGTAGGTGCAGACCACAAACTATATGCAATGAATACCCAAGCTATATGTCAATCCTAATGCTTGTTTTATGAAATGAAACTTGCCGACGGGAAACCAACTCTGAACACAGATCTCACTACCTCAGAAAGATAAATACATATGAGAATATATACTAACACATGAATTGCATGTTTTAATAGATATGCAGCCAAATAATGTAAGGCCAAACGGAAGACAAATTGACCTGGTTAATAAGACCACCACAGCCAGACCAAAGAATGTAAAGAATCCTAAGGCCAAGGCATACCCCTGCATGCCATCAGCAGCAGAAAATAGAACAAATTGGAATCAATCCCAAGAGTTGTTAAGTCACTCATGCACATTTTTAGTGTAAACTTATCAGTGCAAGTTCAGGATGGAGTTCACTCTTCTTTGCACAAAATTACTAAAGGTGTTACTGTATCAGGAAGATAAACAATCAATCCACACATAAGTATATCAGTATGCAAGGAATCATTGTTTAATTGAATGACCATACATATAATTATTCATCTTGATCATATCTGGAAAAAGAACCGTTGATAAGTAGCTACCGTTGATAAGTAGATACAGACTGACTATTACTCAGTACCATCTACAGGGCACAAATAAATAATGAAAAAATGTGTAAAAGCAAGTAGAAAACATTTTGTTTTGAATATTTGTGCAACTTGGAATCTAGCTATTCTGGTGCCATACTGAAGCAATTGTATTTCACATATTTTATTCAGTACTTATTTCATTGTTTCTTCGGACATCTTTGCTACTTTGCAAAGAAATTGGATTGCACATCTCGGTTCTAGCTGAAAATTTGTGTTTTTTTAGAAGCCAAAACTTACGCAAAGAAACCTAAATAATCTGGGTCGTGACATTGTCATGTATAATGCCAAGAGTAAAACATTGAGGACGGAACAACCAAAGTATAGAAAAGTAGTATTTGGCACAATAACCGAAGTACAATAAACATGTTTGCCATTCTTAAAACTGTCCAAATATGCCATTCAGATTTTTCTTGGAAGAATATGCCCTCCTTCAATTATATGAGAGGAGACTCTCTAGAGATATTGTCTGAGTTCTACATGGCTTGAACTCCTTCTAGGCTTAGACGCTTAGTACAGATATTGACAACTGTGTCGAGGACAACGATAGGAGCGGTAAGGGTGACGAGAAAGATGCATGACCTAGAGGAGGATAAGCTCATACCTCAACTCGAGGATTATTGGGATGTCGACCCGGTGGAACATAATCCTAAGCACCACCAGTCCATGAGCTCCATACTCCTCTGACCATCCACGTTCCCGTGGCAAAACCTCGCCGGACATAATGCCCCGTCCTGGATCTGGTGGAGAAGACAACCACCCTGAACCTGGCCAGATCAGCCATCCCATCCCAGCTAGTCAAGACAACCTACAAAACATCAAATACATTACTATAGGACGGATCACACAACACTACAACTTTCACTTCATTTGACAGAACGTCTTTAAACTGCAGAATAAAATGGAAGGATTTCATGTGTACATGGAACTTCCAAATCAAAGAATAAAAAAAATGCATCTAGTGGAGAAATAAACATGTGCAAGACAATTGGCACTTCCAGTAGCCGTAGATACTGCTTATACATATTTACCAGTTAGAGAAGGTGTAGAAAGCTCAGGCTCACACAATTATCCAGCAAAAGGATATGCCAGTTCACTGTGAAATACTGGAATTATTTTGAACCAGCATGTCTGAATTGATATCTTCAAGAAGTATACAACGAGTTGTTTATTTCGTTTAACTCTAACCTTGTTCAAGAGAGACAACTATCTCTTATACACTGCATGTATCTGCACTTGTAGGATGAAAATTGTATAGATATGCATCAGAATGCATATCAGCAATAGAGCCTGAGGCGTATCAACTATGGAAGAACAGCCATGGCTTTTCGCACTAAAATGACCTGACTGTTGAACCTGACCCAACGCAGTATACAAGATGCACGAAGAACATAGACTTCAGAACAACAGCCGCTCATCAGAGCTAAGTTTGGAGCATGACATAGAAAATTACCCCCATTCTCTTCCCTTTCCCTACGTATAAGAGGATCACCAAGACGCTCCTCCCCACAAGAAGCATATTTAATTTTTAGCGAAGAGAACCAAGAGAAATAGCATGTTTTCAGGAACAGAAATATTGAACTTGAAGATGAGCTTTCTAGGATAGCAGAAAAAGATCTTCTGTAACAGCAACTTTATAAAATAGAAAGAACAGTAAGACATATCTTTAGTGCATGGATGCTTGACTATATCTTTAATCCTTTATTCAATATCAAGTAGACCTCTATATGCTCCCAATATTTATTAGTAAGCATGAACTAAAGGCACAATAGCTCTCTTGAATCCTGGAGATACATATGAGAGTATGCCATAGAGACTCGAGGAGAGACTGATTCCATTACCATTTGCGCAGAAACAAATAGAACTTCTCTCAAACAGAACCTGCACATAGCCGACCAAAATTTAAATTAGCTATCTATCAGAGTGAATAGGCTAACCAAGATAATGATTGGATTAACTAAGCATCTCTGTAAATATAAAAGTATAATAGACAAACAGTATTTTCTGACTAAATTAAAGAGCAGCACAACCGTACTCATTGCTCTCCTTGGTTATTAGATGAACCTATTGCAAGATCAAACAAAAGGGACATTATCCCAGTGGAAGCTATATATATTTAATCGAGATTTTCTTTTACAAAGACATCACCTTGATTGTTGTCATTCTTACTGTTTTCTACAAAAGATACATGTGCAATAGAACCACAAGAAATTAGAAGGTAAAGCTGGAAAAATACAAGTAGGCAGTATGTACTATAGTGCCCATGCTAGAGTTTTTTTAATCATTTTAAAGTATGATGCAGTATCTATAGGTAGGCAGTACATACGAATATAAGAACAATTATATGCTTCATATAAACTGTCAGCTCAGTTACACAGAAAACAAGCGAAAATCCTGGTGTGTGATTTTTATAGAAACATGGTCACTCTAATTCATCCGCCATTCTCATGTAGCCCTAGCACTACTGTTAACATTTCGTAATAGAGCAAGCGCTTTCAGCATTTACATGATGTCCCTAAATAAAGAAATAGTAATAATAACCATGCAAGTAAGAGAAGTATTAATTAGATAGCCTAAGAAACAGAGTGATATAATTGATTGCTAAAGTGTGTATAATTTATGAAATGATGTATGTTGCAGTTCATCTAAAGAATTCATACAGAAGAGGCGAGCAAACACACTGAGATTCTGATAGCACAATGACGGAAGATTTTCCTTCCCAAGCACTCCTGGTCAGTTCTGACAGGATGATCGAGTGCAACAGAAATTGCCACTTAGTAATAAAAACATACTAATAAGCATTAGACTGAAACAATTATACAATATGTCTGTCTCGATTGAGGGTCAACCTAATATCTAAGATTAGTCTTCACTAATTCCAAAAAAGCTTGGCTCAGTGCCTTGAACACTTTAAGATGACATGAAGTATGAGCATCTCCACCAGAAACGGCTCCAAACTATACATCTAAAATTTGACAAGTACATTTTTGTGGTTAACCTGAACCTCCATATTTTTGATTTCTCGAGAAAATGAATACTTGCATAATAATAACCGAAAAGGCACAGAATCAGTGAGAGCTATTTCTGAACTTCTTGTCCAGTACTGAACATGGATGAGCTATGCAAACTTTAGCATTAAAACTATCATGGCATTCAGGTACCTTTGCAAAGTGGAATTGCTTGAGACAAGGCCAAGTTGTTTGACGAAATAATTAGCTGCAGATTGTTAGCCGTTACAGCTAGAATCTGCAAATAAGAAATAAGGGCTATATCAAGATAGGGCCATAAAATTTCTAGCTCCTACTGCTAACAACCTACCTTCCAGAAATTAGAAAACAAGTACATTATCACCTTTCGATGCAAGAAATAGAACTGAAAATAAAAGCAATTCACCATCAGGGAGAGAGCTGACTGTACATGAGTTTGTATCGACACAGAAGAGATCTAACAAACTACTCTCTTGCATCAGCACATCATCGGCATCATTTGCATTTCCTACATTCGATGCATATTTCTATAATAAGACCTTATCAGACTTTACTGATTTTTCAGAAGCGGGAGTTCCACAAGCAAACCCATGAAACTTCACTACCTATCCACAGCATGACGTGAGGCAACATAAACTTAAGAGCAAATATTTTTAATAAGAATGGTCGGATTTGTAATAATGGGGAATTTTTTGAATATTTAAATCTATGTCTACATATGTTAATATCTGCCGCTCGTGTTGAACTCATATAATGATTCAAACATTATAATTGGTCACGAGCAACAAAACTTGGAATCTGGGCCATACTTTTAATAAGGTTAATAAAACTATGATGCCACAATGGACAGTCAGCCCTTGACAACACAGTTCAGCACAAAAAATTAAGAGAAACAATTAAGCAAAATTGATCAAGCAGCAAAGACAAACTCACAAGTGAAAGAACAAATAAAGTATTTTCCCATCCTCTAACCATGGCTGCATCCTGTTGTATCCTTCTTGCAAACTGAACAGTAAGTGAAAGAGCAAGCTCACCATTCTTATCTTAGTGGATGGCCCAATATGAGTTAGTCACCGTGCATCAAGTGAAGACCAGGCTATTTAGAAATTGGCATCCTCTTGCATAGAAGTGGAAAATGTATGTTTAGAAGATCACTTGTAATTAGTAGATACTTTTATTGTGCTTCAGATTCAGAATGTACCCCAAAAAATAGTTAACTGAATCTCCTCTATATGTGTCAACATAGTTCAGTATCTACCATCAACAAATATAAGCGAGTACCTACACCATTAAAAAAAACTTATTTCTCTGGAATATCAGCATGCACACATCAAAGAGGAAGAGCAAGGACAAGGCATACTACCATAATCTGCAGGGACTAGGATGGGTATTTTGATGTTGATTTTGCTGTCATCCTCCACATCTGGTCTCACCTCGTTGCTGCCGGGGTGACCTGCAACTGTAAGAGAGACAAGATCAGATGGAGGAAGGGACATGCTCGTGTGGGTGAGGAGCCTTACCTGTGGAGAAAAAGAACCAAGTCGAGCTAGTCCTCTTGCTGATGTGCTGGACGCCAGGGGTCATGGTAGCCTGGATTCATGGCGATCTACATTAAAATATTCTGCTTAGGTAATTCCAAGTTTTCTAATTCAATAATATCAATTTGTCTAAATCAATTGAACTGATCAGTAACGCTGAGGCCAACAAGGATGATATCATAGAAGGATGTGAACAAGAACGGACAGAACCTGCTCGCACTTCCAGCTCCATGGCCGTCCTCCTCAACACATGGTCGCCGGTGGCGAGATGCCGCTGCTGGGATGCGCCCCTGGAGGTCGAGCTCCTCCCGTACGTTACCTTTGCGTCATCCCCCGCCGGCTGCTTATAGAGAGAGAGGAGATCAGACCGCAGAGAGAGCACAAATGAGGGAGAGAGAGGCCAGGAGGGCTACCTATAGGCGGGTGCCGCGGGTCGACCGGCAGCAAGGAGCTATGGCGGCGCCGTCCTCCTCCACCTGAAGCTCCGGCGGCTGGGCTTGGGAAACCCTAGCGGGTGAGAAGAGGAGGGGAACGGGAGAGGAGATGTTGTGGCTGCTGCAGCTGCATCTAGGGTTTTCACGGGGCTAATCCCCACTCCTTCACACGCCCGCGTGAAACTGGCAAGGGCAGCTTGTCCGGGCAGGGAGGCGGCGGTGTAGCATGGCGTACGGCGGCACCTCGCCGGCCGCCACGCGCGCACGAGCTGGGAAGGGAAGGACGAAATGGCACCTGAAATGTCGATTTTGCCCCTGTACACCCGCAAGACCACAAGTATGCCACCGCGTCTCTCTCCTCTTCCTTCCGCCTGCACCAAGAACAAAATGTCGAATGGTCACTGACGAGCGGCCCCTGCAGAACGCGAGCCCATATTTCAATGGAACTGGCTAGATCACCGCGTGTGAAAGAACAAAATAGAGAGAGAACGGACGGTCCGGATCAAGCACGCTATCTAAATCCGACGATGCAGACCATCTGTGTCCTCAGAGGGCCTGGGAGCACTGGGTTCCTCATGGCTATATTTTGAAGGACTAGGAAGTTTCGCGCGGCGTTACGCCGCGCCCGTGGTGTTATTTTTGGTAGTTTATTATTTATTTAGAGTGTTTTTGTTGACGCCCTATTGAAAAATACTATCAGATAGTTATAGCCAAAATTACCGGGGGAGTGAATTATACGGGTTGAAGTATTTACTTATTTGGAGTATTATTTTTTGAGCCTCCGCGTACTTACCTTTTAAAAATTGAAGCTTAAAACAAAAGTCTTCTCGAAGTTATCGTAGGAGAATCCCGATATTTGTTTGAGTGCATATTTTGACCAATTTCATATCTAGCTTTTAACTGGTGAAGCCCAAATGAAAATTTCGTACTTGTTATGCCAATCTTATAGTAAAAGTAGTTAGTGTTTAGAATTTGTTTTGTGGTTGTCGCATATTTACCATTTAAATGGTGAAGGTTAAAAGAAAAGTCATCTCAAAGTAATTGCAGGAAAACTTGTACTGAAGTTACCGTTGAATAGTTGTGTGTGAAGTTATGTTAAATACTTACCGCACTTGTACCGATAGAAAAATAATATTAATAAATTACCATCAAGAAATTGTGCACCGTTGAAAACTTACCATTAGATAACTACCGCTAAAATTATTGTTGGATAATTACTGTAATTAGTTTATTTATTGTTGGGGTTTGAAAATTTTGTCAAAGAATTAGGTTAGTATGAAATTATCGACACTTACTTCTGATTGGAGGGAGTACTACATAAGAAGGTAGTTACTGTTGAAGAGTTGTGAGGAAAATTCATGTCAAGTAATTACCGCTCTAAGTTTAAGGAAATATAATTACCACTCTTGTGCCGATGGGAAAATAACGTTGATAAATTACCGTAAAAAAATTGCACACCGTTCAAAAAACTATTACGTAATTATCGTCAAAATTATTAAAGGTGAATTATAGTAGGGATTAAATAATTTTGTCAAAAAAATATTCCTGCAGCATTGAAGAAATACTGGTAAAAAAATTGGCTTCAAAGAATTAAGAGCCGTTGAAAAATTACTGCGGTTGAATAGGTATGCCGGAATGAATTACACTTGGAAAATACTATTGGATGAATTAGTGTTAAAAATTTTATAAGAAAAATTTACAGCAAAAAATTATAACACAAAATACACTGTTCACTCACACACAGTTCATATCGGGCGGCACTGTTTATGTCGGGATACTGTTCATGGGTACTACTGTTCCTGCCGGTGCTGTTTTTACACCAGGGACTGTTCGCGCGCACGCACTGCTTAACCGATACTGTTCACGCGTAATCACTGTTCATGACGCGTAATCACTGTTTATGACGGGTGCTGTTCACGCGTAATCACTGTTTATGACGGGTGCTGTTCGATGACGTGGCGGGGCTGGTGGAGCTCTAAATCTTGGAGTCTTTATATATGTACTAGGAAGGTAGGCGCGGCGGCACGCCGCGCCCGTTAATCCATCTTAGTCCGATGTTGAAGCGATTAAGTTTTTTTCTTCATCAACATCTCTATAATATTAAATAAAATATTCATATCATTAGAACAGATCGTGAAAGAAAATGTTCCTTATTTGTTAGTATCTTTCTTAGTCAGATCAGAGAAATTGAAGGACATTATATTATTGCCATAAAATAGAAAAAATGGGAAAGGGAAGATCATTAATAAAAGATGGCTGACTTGAATTTTTTAAGTTTGATCATGTTTAAATAAAAGGGTATCAACATTTATGCCACTCAATTAGTATATTAGACTAATGGTGAAATATTTCAAAAATATTGTTATATTTTGTGCAATCTCCGTAAAAGTTTGAGATAGTTTGAATCTTCAAAAAAGTGTGAGATAGTTCTCTACTTTTAAGCGAAATACTTAGTAGGTATACAACATCGGTGATGTCACATTTTATTTGTAAAATTATACTGTATAAACATAGATCGTGGCTACCCTTACTCCGAAGGAACGTCCTTTTTGCTATCCGGTGTGGTATGTCAATTTATTGCCAAATACTATGAAATTATGGCACCCTTATGCAGCCATTACAGGACCATATCGGACACTGACTCATGATCTATTTTACCGCTGCTAATAACTGTGTAAACTGCACAAACGGAGCTAACTCAACCGACAAAAGTGAACAACACATCAGTACCCGACCCGATAGAAATTCCCGTGATGCGGTGGTGACCTTCTCCACCGTGGAGGTTCCTGGACGCCTAGAGCTCCCACCCTGATTTGGCGGACGGCGGGGAAGACCACGGAGCGCGCGGTCGCCGGTGGACCTTCCTGCTCCATCTCCAGCTTCGACGCGCTTGGTAGCTGGTGCCTCTTCCTGCTCGACGGGACCACCACGACCGGCCTTGCCTCTGCCCGGCGACCGATCTGTTGATTCCGTCCAGCGTCGCCAGCGGAGGGGCTCGACCGGCGGCGACTCTTTCGCTTCCCGGCAGCAGCTATGACCCAGAATGTGAGGGACACGGGAGAAGGAGACTTGTGGCCCGGATTCCACTTGCCGCCCGTCAACGGCCGGGCCGCGGGCTGCTCCTCCCCCAGTGCGCCGCGGCCTGCTCCACCCACTGAGCCACATGTGCACTGCATTCGTCCGGGAGCCGCTCCGGCTGCCGTTTGCCTGAATCGGCTGCAGCGCGCAGCTACAGAGCTAATCGGACTTGGGGAGTTAACTGAAGGTTTGCTCCCTTATACTCTCTAATTTAGTTTAGCTGTCAAAATGAGTGGCCAATCTTGTAGACATGCACCACCCGTTTCTCCACATTTATAACTCTTCACTTTGTCAGCTCGATGAAAATTCGTTGTTCAATCTTCTATAACTTATACTGCTTTCTAAACCGACAGATTTAGTCCTGAAGTTGGTAATGATTTTTTAGTATGAATCATGTACACACAAGTATGAATCGCCACTCTTTTCTAAATCCATTTAACAAAATCAGTGTTTGATCTCGTATGGTTTACAAACCCACATATTCGTTCCTAGAGAATTTAATTCTATCATTCTTAGAGTAGGAAGAAAGAATTATAACTTCTGTGATATCGTAAGCAGCATTTATGCTAACTAAAACATTTCGAAGCATTTTTTGTAGCAAGAAAGAATGAAAACTTATTGCAATTGATCAATACCTTGGAATACAAATCTGAAGCATCGGTTTTGCTAACACAATTTTTCCATTCTTACTTTTTTTTTGTGAAAGGTACTTTTAGCCAAGTATTCATGAGTTTCTGTTGGATTTTGTAAGCAAAATATGGTAGTTCTATTGGGGCAACAAATAGAACATTTGTTCATTAAAGATGCATGTGTAATCAAACTTATATGATTTCTACCTAGCTTCTTTTTCCTGAACATTTGCAATTTTAAAGTAGGGGTTAACTCGTGTAGGAAAAAAGGAAGGGAATCAGTACCATGAGGGGCGACGGGCTGTTTTGCCAAAGACCGCGCCTCCAAGTACATGGCCCCTAAGAAAGGTACCAGAAAACGTGGAACCTTCAATCCTAAAGCTGAGGTTTATGCACCTTAGAAGCGTAGAACGCCTTGTGACCTTAAAGAAAGAATGAGTACACTACCATTTCCTTAGCTCAGAGTATTACAACATGTCATTATAATCAACAGCAAGAAACCTCTAGTTTTGTTCTTTTGAATAGACGTCCCAAATAATTGCTATTTAGAAATGATGTGTTACTAAGTTGTACTCACAACATATGTCCCATATGAGATTATTAGTTTGGGTGGCCCACTAAAAATTCTCACGCAGCAGTAAATCTGAGAAACATCAATCATTGATCTGGTGATACCATGGTAAATACAAAATTCAGGAGTTGTCGTAGCCTGACATGACCTATGCAACTCAGAAATTCTAACTAACCTGAAGTTGCTCTTTGATGCCATTAGAGATCTAGAACCTCTTGTTGGCAGGCATATTTATAATCGACATATCTATAACATATTTTTTCTTTCCTCTGACGATCTTGAATCCAATAGGGTAATTGTGTCCTTGTGAACCTTTTTCTTTTCAGTACTGAAAACCTGAGGTCACAAAAATAGATCAGCTTGTAGGCGAAGCATTGAATTGCTACGAAATTATGATAAATAAACAACAACTTGCAATACTGAACACATCTCACTGAAAATGGTTACCTTGTTGCAGGTTCAGCTGGAAGACGACGGTGTCCATCTATAGGAAGACCGTTCGATGTTGGCTGTGTGGGGTACACAAAGAAAATACATAAGCAGGGAGGTATGCAACAGAAAATGAGCCCTTAAGTAATATTCGTTGCCTAAATATATGCATGTTTGGAAATGTATGTACGCTGTCTATGTCGGTCAATGGGATATGCAAATAACATGTACTTCAGAATATAAGTAATGCTGTTGAAGTAGTATTTATGATGACCATTCGCTGATAGTATCTGTAGCCCAATTGATTTGTACCGGAAGAGAAGCAAAGATTCAAACACTGTTTGTTTGACAACTATTTAAAAAAATAATCATACCAAAATGATTTGCAGGAAGAAAATCAATACTTGAATCAATGTATTTGGGAAATTAGAAATAGTGCTAGATAAAATAATTGTGGTAATCGGATGCTTGATAATATTGAAAAATAAAGTGATATTACTGGAAGGAGAAATAACTAAATAGAGACAATATAGTATACTTGTGCAAGGAAGAGCATGAATGGTTCTACAACAATGAAATATTTCCACTACTCAAACCCTGAAGTAACCAACTAAAAAAAGATCAGCTTGTAGACAAACCATTGTATTTCTGAAAAAATTGTATAATCAATATACGACAACTTACATATATAACACAGCTCCATGAAATTGATGCAGTGTTGTAGGTCCAACCTGAACCTGGCGGTGTCAATGTTCAAGAAGGCCGCGTGAGGAGAGGAGAGGCCGCGTGAGGAGAGGAGGACGGCAACTCCATGAAAACTCATGCAATGCTGTAGGTCCGCCTTGAACTTTGCAGCGTCCATGTCCAAGAAGGCGACATGATCAGAGGAGGTGGAGGTTCTAGAGCGGGCTGTAGGCGTCCAGCGATCGAGGCATACAGCGTGCCCGAGCTCGTCGAGCCTGGTGTCGACGGAGAGGATGCCAGACCACGACTGCATCCATCGCACGGCTTCATGAGTGTGAGCTCGTCGTCGGCGCCAAGGCAGAAGACGGTGGGCATGTAGAGCTCCCATGCTGCGAGGAATCAAGAAAAACCTCGTCGAAGTAGCAAGGTGCGCATACACTGGAAGGAACCGTGGAGCGGTGCCAACGGACGTCACGTCGGAGCCGAGCAAAAGGTACACACTATTTGTGGCTGCCTCTCCATCGGCCTCTTCACGTGGCTTTCTGATATGATGATGGTGAGATGATGAATAGAGGTGGGTTCTTGCATCACCGCGAAAATTGTTAATGGCGACGGGCGTTGCCGGGTCTTCTGCCATCTGTGCTGATATCTCTCTTTTTTTTTCTCTACTTTGGTGCTACTGCTCTCTCTTCTGCTCACAAGATGGGGAGGAAGGCGAGAGTGAGTGCACAGAGTTCTAGATGGGTAAGGTTCTAGAGAGGCCGGTGGAGAAGATCAGACTGGATTGATATTTCTGGGGAGAGGTTGCACGTGTTGAGCTGTTAAATGAACAGCTCACGTATGAAGATATGGTATTTAGAACCGCTTTGACTACAGGGAAGACAAATCTAGAAGCAATACCGGCCATGGCAGCCCACATATAAAAAGATGTTACTGTTCATGTGCAAAACACTGTTCATACGCACATGAACAGTACCGAACAACTGACTTGGCATAAAGAATTAAGCATCGCTGAAGACCTATGGTTGGTGAATTAGTGCGGTTGAATAATTATGTGGGGATTTTTTTATCAAGAAAAGAATTATTGTCGACAAATTTTTGTTGAAAAATAACTAATATTCTAGTAGTAGTTAGTGGTTAGAGTGTGTTTTTTGGCCGTTGCATATTTACCATTTAAATGGTGATGGTTAAAAAATGAAGCCTTCTTATAGTTACCGCATGAATACTTCTACTACATAAGAAGGTTGTTACTGTTGAAGAGCTGTGGGGGAAATTCATGTCAAATAATTACCGCTCTTGTACCGATGGAAAAATAACGTTGATAAATTGCCATACCGATGGAAAAATAACGTTGATAAATTGCCATCAAGAAATTGCGCACCATTGAAAAAAAATACTCTTACGTAATTATCACCAAAATTACTACAGGTAAATTATAGTTGAGATTAAATAGTTTTATGAAAGAACTACCATTCCTGCACCGTTGAAGAAATACCGTTACAAAATTGGGTTCAAAAAATTATTATTGAAATTACTATTGGATTGAATTGCACGTAGCGTTGAAATTTGTATAAAAAAATTTACTGCAAAAAAATTACAACACAACTATAGCAATTCACTATTCATAGGTACTGTTTATTTTGTGATACTGTTCACTGCAAAAAATACACCACAAACAACTATAGTGATTTACTATTCGTAGATACTGTTCATAGGCTACTGTTCATCCTGTGGTGCTGTTCTGTGACGTGGGTTGTCTCAGGGAGCTCTAAATCCCTTATCCTCTGTTCGTAGGCTACTGTTCATCCTGCGGTACTGTTCATATGAACAGCCCTGTGACGTGGTTTGTAAAAAATGAAGCAACACACAACCAGAATGTGCTTACACTGTAGATGATATGTACTGTAGATGCATCTACAGTGCAAGAAGGTGAGGTGGCATGCCTAAGAGCTCTCTAAAACTTCCAACCCTTATATATGTACTAGGAAGTTTAGACGCGGCGACACGCCGCGCCTGTTAGATTTGAATTGATGTGTGTAAAGCATGTGTAGTCTCGTCGAGTGTTTAAGTGATGACGTTGGCAAGGCAAATCATTCATAAAATAAGTATTAGCTATGCTACTAATTTATATCTATACTCAATTAAATAGTTCATAGAATTATGGTACATGAACAGCGCTTGGTAGATTGTTGATTCTACTTACTCCATAGGAGGACACATTTTTTAGGATCAAAACTTAATAGACGTGGTCAAGTAGCATAGTAGGACGGATAATCTCCTCGTTGCATCGTCTTAAGAGTTGTTAGTGGTGGGTGCTCTCTGCTCCATCGTCGAAGGAGAGAATGATGAGCTCTTTGGTTGGCACGGGGAGGCCGTGAACCGAAGTCAAGTAGCATAGTAGGACGGATAATCTCCTCGTTGCATCGTCTTAAGAGTTGTTAGTGGTGGGTGCTCTCTGCTCCATCGTCGAAGGAGAGAATGATGAGCTCTTTGGTTGGCACGGGGAGGCCGTGAACCAAAGCGAGCTCTGCTTCGTCGTCATAAGGAATTGAGGGCTCGGCATCGGTTGTCCTGCAAGATACACAACATCACACATGAGTCAGAACTCAGAAAATCACACAGGAAAAAACAAACAGCTCTGACATACAGCAGACATGACCTGCTCTAAACAGCTGCAAGGTGCTCGCAGTTTGATCTAAACTTCCGACGATTCACAGCACTGGTAGTAGCAGGTTTGAAGGAGTAGAAACAACTGCATGCACAGATGGAACAACACATGACCATGAAATCCACACTTCGTTCAGGGTACTCTCCAAATAAGCTGTGCATGCCGAAAATTGTTACGGAGTAATTGTTTCATGTTAACTTGAGCCTTCTAATGTCATTTTTATAAAGTTGAGTTACGTGAGCATTTGGTTGTGGTTGAAAGATGTAACATAATTCATTTCCAAATACTGGAATGTCGAAGAATAGTTTGTCGGTGAGGATAAAAATTAAAACTGGAGAAGTACCCAGATATGTTCAGCATGTCTAAAGAAAACTAATCATCATGATAACAAAGATATTTACGAACAGAATATGCACATTGTTATCAGTAAATATATAAACTATACACTGATGTCAACATAAGCAGACACAATTTAAATTGACAACACAGACAAAACATTGATGTATCTAATTTATGCAATCTTGGGCCTCAATTGGGTTGATTCAAAAGGGTCAAATGTATGATTGCAATGTCATGCCCACTCAAATTTTTCATGCCTAAACCAGGAGCGCCTTCTGCAAATATTTGCACATCCCGGATAAAAAGCTAATTAAATCAGGACAGGGTTGGGTCATAGTGCCTTTGAACTGCTGAAGCGAGGAATGGTGGCAGCCTGGCATATCTGAAACAACTATATTTGGTAAAGGTAACTGCTGTATTGAGGACTCTACCCAATTCTTGATCAACTACCTAGATGCAATGCCAAACGAACGACGAAAGCAGAGCTCAGTGGATGACAAACAAAAGAGCCCACTGTTTTGTGAAGACAAACACTGATCACCATCCGGCACGGTGGACCAACAGGTATGGAAATCCCCAACTGAACCCTGGTTCAAGCTTAATACTAATGACAACTATATTGAGGGTTCTGGACCAAGTGGTTGGGGTGTGGTCTTTAAGAGACGACCGTGTTCAGGTTGTAATGTCAGCCTGGGGCACAATATCGATGCAGCAGCGTTGAATGTGCTGAAGCTATTCCAAGCCTTGAGGCTCTGAAGGTTGCTGCTATGTACACTGATACACAAACCGAGTTGAGTCTTAACTTTCAGGGCCTCCTTACCAAACTGCAGTCCCCTACAGTCTTGATCAATGATCAGCGGAACAGTAAGGGATAGAAAATTGGCAACTCAAATCTACCTGGCCTTAGAAGGTCGGCTATAAGGGTGGCTCATGGCATTGCTCAATACAGTAGGTGTGTGTGTGTGGTTCGGGTGCTATGAATGATCAATTCCAGAGTGTATGTTGGATCTGAACATGAATGACTGTATGAAATTTTCTTATTCTGAGTAATATATAAACCCCATTATAAATAATCTCCTGTGAAATATGTAGAAATCCTATAAAACTCTGAGTGAGATATCCAACAACTCCGATCGGAAAATATTCTAAGGATTTCAATTCTCCCATATTATTGAAAACTTTTGATTTAAAACAGGCTGTATACTTAATTGTCGAATATCTAGACAGAATCTAATACATCCATTAAATAGTTTCCCAATGCTTGTTAAAGTGTCCAACATCAAATAAGTAATCACAGATATAAATAGTGGAATGAATCATTGGACCACCTTCTGTAAAATATATATTTCACAAATAAAATATAAAAAAGCTCGAACTACATTCTAGTTAAGTTAAAGTTTCTTGGAAGCTTTTGACATGGTATGTATCATAGGTTTTATGAGGACTTCTTAATTAGCAGCTCATCAGGCTGAGAAACTGAATAGAATATTACCTATCGTCTCCTAGAAAGGCAAAAACATCTGCTAATGGAGGGTCCAATAATTATGTGGTGATGTCGTTGTACACTTTCATACTTCTGTACGATCTGAGATGTTGCAACATACAGGATTAATAATTGCAATATTAAATTTATTCACTCAAGCAGGATTGAATTCAAGGATTACCTGATCAGGTCTATCCATAAACTACAGATTATAGTAGGATTGTACCACCGAGAGTACTGCCATGTGCAGAGAAGGCTATTCACAGAAGCCGTGAGCATGCTGATACACACTGTATGCTATGGCTCTCCATTCTTAATAATACAATTAGATGAAGGTTGGAATTGGTGTAAGACATATTTGTCCATTGTAATATTGATGGCGCGAGAATCCTGTACTTTGGCGAGCTGAATAACACAATGAGGATGATTCTGGTTTCACCATTCCGAACAATAAAGTCACCTGATATAGCAAAAAACGGTCAATGTTATAAAATAGAGGTATAATTAGATAAATGTACCTAAAAACTAAAAGAACTACCTTACATACAATGGTATGGTTCTAGTTTCTACTAATAAGCATGGCATAAAGGTTGCATGTTTAATAAGTGGGTGCAACCGTTTATTTGTCAGCTTCATAAAATAATGAAAACAGATAGATTCTAGGTCTGCTACTGGCAGTAAGAACGACCTAAGGGCATTATATTGCAAATAATCAATGACACCAGATAGCAGTGAGAACGCCTTTGATCACCTAGAGATGTCATCGTCGGACATGACCCTAAAGAATAAACCTGCACAAAAGGCCTATTTGTGCACAGCTGAGAGAGAATGCAAGATCATCTGCCACACCAGGATTGCAAGATCATCTGGCACACCAGCCAGAGCAAGAGAACTCAAGAGTTGTTGCCTGCAGCAGACACCTTCAGGTCAGCATACTCAATAGACAAAACAATGCAGTGGCAGGCTTAATTTTTCACAATCTGAATCCTGAAACATCACGAATCTTACACCTTGCAATTTCTGAATCGAGAGCTGGAAGTCAATAAACAAAAAAAATGAACAAAAGTCTGCAACCAAACTTTGTTCTTCACCTGATGGACAAACAAAGCAGTACCATTTTCATGTTTTGGAATTTCTCATCTAAACCAAAACTTCATTTCATCAATGACCGTGAAGGAACAGATTTCTTTACTCCATTTTACCAAATGAACTAACCAGCCTAAAATATTCACTAACCTTATTTTTAGATGTTGATATGACTTTGAAGGCAGACGATTCTGCAATGGGACGCTGGGAGCAGAGATGCAGCGGCAAGCGCAGACCTAAACCCCTGCTTCCAGGCACGGCCCAAAATCTTGGGCAGCGACGACACCTCCTGCCGTCAGCCCGTGAGCACTGGTGGCCCATGGTCAAGTTCGTCCACCTGTTGTCGTGGCACTGGTGGTGATTATCCATGGGATCTGCTGGAGATTGAATTAATAAACATCTAAATCTTACAAAAAATTAAGGGGATTAGTCAGCCAACAAAACAAATCCTCACAAACATACCATCGAACACTTGGCAGGCGCACCAAACTCGTGAACCAGATGTTGTTGTAGCGCGCATACGCGGGAGTGTATAGGGCAGCTGTAGCTGCACGCGTAGAGAGAAAAACGGTAGAGGACACACAACCAGGCGTTGTACCACCGTCAGCTCTTCTGGCAGATGGGTATTGAACTATTGGTCGAACTCCACATGTGCAACCACCTTTGCGTCGGCGTTGCCGCCGGCCGAGAGAGAAAGAGGCCGTGGTGACGGTTTCGCCGCGCCCTTCGTCACCGTGAAGGCGCCGCTTCCTCCGATCGTAGCGCTGGTCGCTGCTGAAAAGAGAGAAGGGAGGGGTCAGAGAAAGGAAAGAAAAGACGTAAAGACAGAGCAGGTACTTTTCTCTTCGTCACGGACGCGTGCACTCCCCGCACCTTGCTGGCCGCCGATGACACGCAGGGCATCGATGCTCTGACAAACGCCGGCGAGCAGAGGGCGGTGCTGCCAGTCCAAGGACAAAAACATCGAGGGCGGCGGTGGACAGCCAGGTCGATGGCTCGAACGCCAAGCCGTCCCAGCGCGGCAAGAGGCTAAGGAGGACGCGGTGGTCGCCGGCGGCCACTCCAGCGCCAGACCGTCCCCGGCCAGATCAAATGCCCCGACGCCCAACCGTCCCAGCGGGGAAGAAGCAGAGATGGGGGCAAGCGAGAGGTTAGGCAAAACGGATTTGCTCCATCCTAGATGTGGGAATATGCGCACCGCTTTGACCGAAGTGAAGCGGTGGAACTTTCTGGCATGACCTGGAATAACGTGACAGAAACTGATCGCATTCACGATATTAGGCGACCGCGAGAACGTAGGGATGCGAGCACTGTGAGAGATCGCTGATTTGGCTCGCTGAGAGCTCGAGAAAGCCGACCAAATTTATATATCTATCTATGTATATGTATGTATATGTTGTGGATCCTGAGATAAAGCATCGGGTACTATTGGTTGTAACACATTCTGTCTCGTAAGCAAGGTATTGGCCGCATGGCCAAGTACATGAAGCATGCATACCCACTAGCCATCTTGTTGGTGCTTCTTGTCATGTACTACTTTCCTACCCATGCACAGTGTAAGTGGCAGATAACATGTTATTTCTATACTTGCTTTTGTTTTGACAACAATTTCTTTACTTGTTTTGGTTGCTGTTCTTTCCAGTGTTAATCTTCCAATACAATTTAGGTCGGTTACCTATATAATTTTGTTCTTCAGATGCATATCAATAATGTTTATTAGATGATCGTGATTTTGCATCTTGTTGGATCAATCAATTACATGTTAGTCAATAATAACATATGATTTTTTATGGATATTAATGGATTATTCTCTATTCCATAGGCTCATTCATAGATGATGTGGACAACAAGAAGATTAATTTGCCTGCCGGACTATGCAGCCATACTGGAACAGCTTGTAACATAGGCTATTGCTTCTGCTGTTTGACAACCAACCAATGCTATAATACAGAGGACGATTGCAAGAATGAGTGTAAAAAATCATCTTATTTGGGCATAGCGGCTGCAAACAATACTCATTTAACCTCCTATAAAACTTAAATATTTGTTATTAGAAGTGATAACCGGTATAGATGTTATCGGATGAACAATCAATGTCAAATAAAAGGCAGTATTGTAGTTGCTCTAGAACATAAGTAACATTTTCTCTTATCATATGTGATGTTATTTCTCAGTTCTCTAATGTTGTTACGCTTGATATCAATCCTTTGATTGCTCGTCTTCGAGATCATAGGCGGATGCCATACAACAATCAAAAGTATTTTTTGATAATGAGTTGCGTAAAAGACGGTAATCAACGCAGTTTTTTTTCTTTGAAATGCTGCATCGAAGAGATGCATACCGCTTTCCTTTATTTCAATTGTGCAGTTACAACTTTATTTCTTTATTCCATCTCTCATATTGTGCTCCACTACATATTGACTCTAAATCACGTCTGTAAATTTGAATTTTAAGCCTATCAAAATTTCAAAAAGTATGGTGGATGTAAAAAATTACACAAGATATATATATATATATCTTTAAATTCCATAACAAAGACAAATTATGTGGAAATGACTCATCCGTCATGCGGATGCCAGCCAGATGTACGTTGTTCTCTAACGTGCAATACCCCGTTTAAAAAAAAGTGCAAGGATGAAGTGGATGAGATGAAGCTGAGCACTATATTTTGTTTTGAAGATATCCGTATTGTATTTAGCCACTGTAAGTACCGAGAGTATCAGAGTATTATCAGATGTGCCTTCCGCATTTCACTCCATAGGAGGAAAGCGCTCGCATAGAAGATTTGATGTGCTCTTCAGCAGCTCTGTCTGCTCTATATACTAGTTGAATGCCCGTGCGTTGCCACGGTCACGAATAATATCTCTGTGTTGTCATTACTCTCTACCTATTTTTGTCTGTCACATGTTTCTTATGTTGTTGATGTACATGTGTCACGTGTAAAACATAAAATACCCGTAAATATTGACATGTTAAATATCATGTATCTCTTATAAAGCATCATCGTAGGGTCTATGTTAGTTGATTATCTTGTATAGAATCCATATATCTCCTTGTGTAATGTATAAACTGTAACATATTTCATAATAAAATTAAAATATATTAATTTGCATCATGCATAGAAAATTTATATGAGCCGTCCAGAGTAACATATTTTTAATGATTTGATCAATGCGAGATAACAAAAAGGGATCTTTAGAACATGCTTTGTTCAAGCCGATGTAATCATAACCAAACTCAAATTAGCGTAAGCCGGTATATGAGCCAAATCATGAAATTCCCCTATAAGTATTACATTAAAATAAAGCATTTTTTATTATATGCAAAATTACTCAAATGTGCACGGTTGATATTTTTACATGTTTGAAAACTAAAGGAACACAATGGTTAGCTAAACAAGGCTAACTTAATATATTATAAACAACATGAGTAAAAAAACAGTAGACACCATGGTTCCACCAGAAGCTTGTCTCGCTCGCCTCTTCTCTCACAAGTCGCGTTGTATGTCGAAATTTTCACTGAAGAGCGCTCATTTCCCCCTCTCTTGCTCTCAAGCCGCTAAAATAACTGCACGAGGGTCGCCGGAGACTGGGCCTCTCCCAGGTCCTCTCGGCTGAAATAGC
Organism: Dactylis glomerata; assembly: GCA_007115705.1. Lineage (NCBI taxonomy): Eukaryota > Viridiplantae > Streptophyta > Magnoliopsida > Poales > Poaceae > Dactylis > Dactylis glomerata. Next base: position 387,566 of record QXEO01002092.1, read on the forward strand.
CGGCTGGCGTTCGGCAGGGAGTGGCACCGAGTAGTTTTTCCTCTTGTTTCTCGGTAGTGGGCCTTGTGTCCACATGGGTAGTCCTAGATCTCCGTGGCCAGATCTGGACTCCAGGACCCATCGATGCAGTTCTCTGGCTTCTCTGGTGGAAGTAGTTGGCTACAGCGGCGGTCACCACATCCTTGAATAAAGGTTTGGTAGCATGCTACTTTCTTTTCCTTGCTATCTCTGCACCTCTATTTTTTCCACTGGCCAACCGCGGATGTGAGGGAAGGGAGATGGGGGTGTCTGAGAGTGTGACTTCAGAGGCAGCGGGAGTTCCTCCACTCTATCGTTGGTGCGAGCGACGATGGTCTTTGTCCTCATTGTTCGCTCTTTTTCTTCTGGCCTGTCAAGGAGGCAAGGGGAAGGAGGGCTCAAAAAAGCAAGATACCGACTCCCTCTTCATCAAGTGTGACGGCTATCTTCGCTAGCAGCTCTACTTTCGCACTTGTCAACCTAGCTGGCCTAGGTAGCGAGGAGGTGGACAAGAATGGGACGAAGGTGCTGATCCGGTCCTGCGCCTTCGGAAGACTCTGGAAATTTCCCTCCCTGTGGCAGCTTCCAAGTGATGACTTCGGATTGACGCTGCTATCCATGACCATATGGGTGGCCACACAATGCTCGGCTCCAAGGGATGCATGAGCTTCTTCTTCCTCCAAACGAGGATCTTCTGCAGCACCGATCCGGCAGAAAAGCCCCCTGCGCAACCAAGTGGTTTCATCCTCGGTTGGAGCAGGTGTGGCGCCGCCTCATCGCTGCTCACAGTCACTGCCGGCAGGTTCAACGACTCACTTTTTTTGCAATCCTAATTATGGTGTTCCGTGTAATTGTTAGGGGCCTTGTTGTAATTCTTTTTTCTTCTAGTGCCTCCTTGTAACCGTAACACCAATCACTGGAATGAAATCCTCATGTCCTTTGGGACCTTACCCGTTGAGAAAATTGCACCGCACAATCTTTGTGGCAATTGTTGCACACAACACAAAAATAAAAACTTTTTTGCAGCTAGCACATATTTAGCTTAATTTGTTGCACCTAGCCCAAATGAATCAATTAGTCGTTTTACCAGTGGCAGAGCCAGGAAAACAAAGCTGTGCTGTCAAATTAAACTTGTGATGTTAAATACATGTATTTGTATTAATTTTGTATTTTTTATATAATTTTCCCCCTATATATGAAGGTTTTTGCTAAAATGTTGTGTAGTTAATTGACTACACAGACTTACATGTGGCTCCGCTACTGGTTTTAACAACATAGAGCCCGGTTGTTTATTTTTTTTTGACTTGGCATCCAACATGGAGGGCGGAACCTTGTTTCACGGGGGTTGTTGCTCATATATACGGATATAGTGTTTTTGCTCTCGGGTGTTTATGTTTTCTTTATTTTAAATACATTTCTAATATATTTGAAAATATATAAAAATTAAACAAAAATTTTGCGTGTACATCTCCATGTCATAGGAAAGTACGAAGTGGTTTTAAGAAAACATGACTTTTTGTGTGGCCTATGTAAAAATAACAAAAATTGGCACTAAACTAAGCCTTTTTGCAACATATTTTTTTATCTTTTTTGCACAGCACACAAAAAAAGTCCGTTTTCACGAAACTATGCAGGAGCGCATAGAATATAATATGAAGATATACATGTGAATATTTTTCCTAATTTTTTGACATTTTAAAATTTATTTCTAAGTAAAAAATTATCTGATAAGGCCGTGTGACCGTGTGGTCCCATGGCTTTGCCAATTCTAAAATGTTTTAGTGAGTGTAATGATTTTATTTGGGCTAGGTGCAACAATTACATAAACATATGTGGTCAGCTGCAAAAGAAGTTTTGTTTCTGGGTTTTGTACAACAAGTCCCACAAAGTGGTGTTAGCTGTAATTTTCTCTTACCCGTTCTAAAAAAAATGTTCAAAACAACAACTTACAATCCCCTTTCTCTCCAGTTTCTCTCACCGGAGCTCCTTCCCAAAAGCCACCACCACCGATGCTGCGTGCTCCTCTCCCCTTCCCAGGCTACTAATCCATCTAAGATTGCTGCCCAGCTCCGCTTGCACGAATGGCTCACCGCTGGTCGCCGCTTAGCTCATTGGTTCACTCAGCCCGGCCACGATGCCGAGTAGCCCGCCCCTTTGCCCCTGTCTCCTCTTTCCCCGCCCTGTCCCCAAATCAGGCGGCAGTCCACCTTCCCTCTCCTCTCTTGGTCATGGCGTCCTCTTCTCCACTCTTTTCTAGCGCCGGTAGCGCAGATGGAACGGGCCGAACGGCAAGGGTCTCTTTCTCCTTTCTCAGCTCTTGTGAGTCCACAGAGTCTCACAACAGTGGCCAGACCTGAGCAACAGAAGGGAGGAGCAGCACCGGCTGCGACCTTAGCCACTACGTCCCCGACAGCTACCGATGACTCGAGGTCAGCCCACTGCTTCTCCTTTCAGTATTTAGTTTATTCGAATTGAACATAGTAGATCTCCGTGGTTTTCAAGGTTACTTGTAATGTTACAGTAGTGCTAGTTAACTGCACAAGCACAACAATTCTGCTTATTTGAGTTGTGTTGCAGTAATATACAACCTGGATGTCCTCCCATCATGATGCATACTTTTTCTTATCTGACAGAAGACTCGGCAGGAACCTCTCCGACCCCCCGCGTCGCCCTCCTCTGGCGACACGGGGGAACCCTAGCCGCCGCCGCCTGTAGCCCCCCTCCTCCTGCCTCCCCCGCTCCGTCGCTGCTGGAGGGGACGCCGGCGAAGCTGCGCGTGCCCCTGGGATGGTGGCGGCAGGGCGTTTTCTTCCCCAACTCGGGCGGCTGATGGATTGGTGGCGGTGCTGGGGCCTGCGCGTGGCGTGGCCGTGGATGCGGTGATGGCGACGACTGCTGGCGGTGGGCACGGCCGGGCCAGAGCCGGCTCGGGGCTTGGCCGTGCGTGCTTCGCTGCGCACGGCCGTGGCTTTGGGCGACGGCGTGGATGGCCTGCTGGAGGCGCGTGGCGGCGGGGCACGGCCGGGCCGGCCTGCGCGCGGCGCAGCTGTGGATGTGGGATGCGACGACGACGCCGACGCCGGCTGCTGGAGGTGCGTGGCGGCGGGGCACGGCCGGGCCGGATCTGGGCCGAGCGGGCCGGTTTGGGGCATGGTCGTGCGTGCTCCGCTGGGCTCCGCCGTGGCTTCGGGCGATGTCGTGGAGATGGCGATGGCGTGGAGATGGTCGTGCGTGCTCCGCTGGGCATGGTCGGGCTTGGCATCGGCGGCCAAATCCGGTGGTGCTTGGTGGTGCCTGATGGCGCTGTGGTGCTCGACTCGGCAGCGGGTGCACGATGCCAGATGGTGTGGTGGTTCTGGCCAGTGGACTTCGACACTGCAGTGGCGGCGATGAAGTGCTGTGGCAGCGCCAGTGCAATCCAGCTTGAGCCTTGTGCTGCTCCATGGCCGGTGGGAAGGGAGGACGGGTGTGCGACACTCCGGATGAAAATCCTGCTCATCTTCGGATTGAGCCGGTGATGACGGCGCCTGCAGGTGTCGTTCCCCTCCATGGAGGCATTGCCGAGGAGTGTCGGCACCTTCCTAAACCACTCGGGCTGGTGTCTCCCGGTGAAAACCGAGATCGGGGAGTCCGGTCGGCGATGGCGACGTCTTTGACGTCGTGCCTTCATTGGAAGCATCGTTTTGGAGGCACGACTATGGAATCACGGGTTCAGTTGTGGTTCTCTGGCATTGTTGCTGCTCAGGGTTGAGCCTCTAGGGCGCCATGTACGTCGTCATTGGTGACTCCAAGGTGACACCTTTCTCAGCTCTCTCCAAGTCCTGCCACCCACTCGCCATTCTTGGGCAATCAAGGGTGGATGGTACGTTGGCGAGGAGAGCTCGGTTGGAGATGTCGTTCTTCGGTGGTGACCGGTGTTGGTCGAGACGCGGCTTGGTGGTTCGGTTTGAGTGAGGTGCTTTTGCGTTGTGGTTGTGGTGTGTGTTGGCTAGTCTTCGGATTAGCGTTGTATCTAGCCGCTTGGCTACTTCTTCTATGAAAAAGATACACCCTTTCCATGGTGTGTATCCTTATTTATTTTTTATCTGACAGAAAATTAGATTGGTGCAGTCTTGGAATTTTCAGCGTCTGATGCAGTTTTAGTTTTTGATGTCCAGATACCTATTTCTGTCTGTATAGCTTAATTTAGATCATCCTTTCAACCTTCTTTAGATGCAAGTATTTTCTCAGGGGGTGGGGTGTGGTGTGTGTGTGTGTGGTGTTGGGGGGGGGGGGGGGGGGGGGGGGGGGGGGTGGGTACGTGGGGGTGGATATATCGTAGCAGCAGGGCAATTAACATTATTCATAATTTATTAGGTGATGTTAGAGGTACTCTTTAAGGAAGAACAGGATAGAGCTGAATTAATAATAACCTACCCGAGGGTTTTATTGGTCCACTTCACAATTTGTAGTGAAATAATGTGATGCTCAATCTACAGTCTAATTATTGCATTTGAAGGCTAATAAGTCAAATACGACAAGTATATTTGGGTGGAGGGAGTATTAGAGAGTTATACTGATTGTTATCTGCAGAGTTGATTCAAGTTCTCCTTGCACATACTCTGTGTAAAACAAAATGAATTGTATTTTTTGTTTTAAAATCTTAATGCTACAGTTTCTCAAACACCCGGAATGCTTAAACTGAGTGAGGGACTTTTGTGCTGCTTTAATAGAAGTTCATAAATTCTAAGATGTATGAGACCTCCGAAACGTGAAATTATGTAGTAACGAACACATGCTTCACGACTTGTTGTGAAAGGACACTGCATCTGTTTGCACTCTAAATATCTATGTATTTAAAAAGTTGACATTAGTTATAGATTTATCAAGTAGTGAGATAAAAAAATCGTAAATGCACGAGACACTATCTATGTGAGTTACATGCTATGTGCAGGTTTATGTTGCATCCAGTACCTGATATTTATAGCACGGTGGTTCCTTTTATTAGACTTTCTGATGAACTCAAAGAAAGCCTAATTGCATTGATGAAATAATTGGGAGAGCAACGAGAGTCTTTCTCACTTCCATTGATAAATCCCGTTTACACTATTTTCTCTGCTTTTTTCCTTTTGTGCCTGCTTTCTTGAAGTCTTGGACTTAGTTACTAAACAACGCCAAGATTTCAGGCTATTCAAACTGGGTATTGAAGAGTTCAAATTCCCCTTCTTTGGGAAGTAAAGCTCCAGCGCTCAAATCTGTTGGACTGTAGAAATGTCTTCTTTTAGACCATTCCTAATAACCTATATATATGGCTTATTTTCAAAGATTATCAATTTAATGGAACCTTAACCTGAATGAAATTAGGAGTTAGGAGTCTGCATTTATACTCACACAACTAACATGCCTTCTCTCTTTGGGAATATTTTGCAACATTAACTGTATGCCATTTGAACTGCAGAAATGGTGAAACTCGCCAGCCTCTATCTTACACTGTAGCTCTTTGACGATCAGGCGATGATAGCCGCCATTGAGCTTCTATGTCTATAAACATCTCACGTTAAAAGTCTCCTATGCAATGCCATCAATAATACATGCATAAAAACTCTTGAGTCAAGATCATACCATTTGAACCTTCTCGAAACTCTATATCCACGATGCATGTCGGTTTTGAACTCTTACATCTGGAACATGAGGTCCAGGTTATCTTAATATAACTCAATCTGTTAAAAAAACACTGAGAACTTGATTTGGCAAAATACTGTGTTAAGACCATACCTCTTGAACTTTGTCCAATCTCTGTAGTACCTAATGTTGTTAGGATACTTTTGAGTTGGAAAGGTCAGAACCACAGGTGCATGCAATTGATCCTCATCGCCCGACAATTCATGGGTGGGGTTAATCGTGCTGGTTGGTTCACGTATGAAGAACCCCTCTGTGGACGCGATGTGCCAATGGAATCAGATCTCTTTGAGATGTTATGTCCAGCAACAACTGCTAATTACACGGAATTGACTCGATCAGATGAGAGTTTCTAGGCAAAGAGAGTTCGTTTGGACACATACCATTTTATAAGCACCTGCTGTGTACACATACCATTTTTTTCCTCTATCAGATTGCTGCCTTGGATTACGCGACATCTTTCAAACAAATGTAAAACTCACAGCAAACAAATATAGTAAGTTTGACTATAAGACTGAAGCCAAAATGAAGACTGATAGGTTAAAGAACAACTTTTTTACTTATTTTTTTGTAAATAGAAGATGTTTATAAGCTTGTTCTTCATTTTTTAAAATACATTAAAGAGTGACTTCTTTGTTGATCTTCTACGGAGCAGATTTTTAGCATACCGAGACAATGGTGTCGGCTGCAGATGACAAGACAGGCTGGAGCGTTGTCGATGATGTCCAAGGCGAGGAAGCTTACAGAGGATGATGAAAGCAGCGGCGAGGCATGTTGATGGGTCGCCATCTCTGGTATTACGCAGCCGCTTCCGGTGAGTACGCTGGCTTGGCGGCAAGGCAGGTTGATGAAGACATCGTTGTCTCCGGTGTTACGCAGCGGATTCCGATGAGTCAGGTGACCTCTACCATCTAGACAAAGAGTGTTGTGCAATTGTTGAAGGTGGGCTGAGTTTTTTTTAGTTGTTGAGATAATGAAGGTGCGGTGGTTGTTAGGAGGATCTTTTTTTCGTTTGTTAGGGTGTTCCCGTGTTGTGGGATAAGAAGGTTGTTACAGTATTTCTTATGGATAAGAAGATTGTTTTTTAGGATGTGCGTCAGTTCGGGATAAGGTGCGTCAGTTCGGGATAAGGTGCATGGGCGGGATCGCGGCTGGCGGAGATCATGTTTGATTGATGATTGACTTATTAGTGGCATTAGTGGGTAATTTGGTGTCTTATCTGAGGACAAAATCGAATTCTAAAAGTGTGACACCGGACATCGCTTTTCGCTTTAATAGTAAAGATGTCTCCATTGATTGACTAGTTGACCGTGTTAAACTTCTTTGGCAACTAGTGAATCGGAGTGTATTGACTGACTAGTTGACCGTATTAACCCTGGGCATTTGTGGTTTAAGACGGTTTGTGCAGTTTATTCAACCCAGCCCGTTATTAGCGGTTTCAATTGGGTTGGTCCGGTTTAGACCGTTTAGTTCTAGGATGATATAATGGGTTGGTGCAGGCTGGTTCTCCGGTGTGGACGGTTTGACACCACTTCCCATCTTTTCCGTATATAGAGGTGTGAACTCAGAACTCATCCTTCTTTCTCCGTGGCCAACGGTGGCTCCTTCCATTGCCATTGCCCGCCCAGCCTCCGGCAACCCTGGCACCAGCAGCACCGTCGCAGGCGCCCTTGGCCACCGTAGCATCCCGCCGGCGCCCTCGACCACCGCAGCATCCGCATCGGCGCCCTCGGCTGCCGCAGCATCTCGCTGGCGCCCTCGGCTGCCGCAGCATCCGCACCGGCGTCCTATGCCGCCGCAGCATCCGCCTGGCATCCTCGGTTGCAGCAGCCTCCGCGCCGGTGCCGACGCCCCCAGCAGCGATGTAGGTGATGCAGATTGGGGTTCGTTGGGAGTTTCCGTACGTGATGCGGTTTGGCCAGTTTCGTTGGTTCCAAACCATCCCAAACCATCCCAAACCAGGAGTGATTTCTTTAATTGTTAACGAAGGAATAACAAATAGGTCATCGATATTCGCCTACCTGGTTTTCGGCCTAGGAAGAGTCTCTATCGAAAAGCTCACAAGGCCCATGAAGATAGCGGCCTAGCATGGCCCAGGAGCAATACTTGGCGTACAAGCAAGGCTTTGAAGAGTCCAAGTTTGATTAATTTTCAATTAGGGTTTGTTCAAAACCGATCTGATCTGTACTTGGCTTGAGAGACAATCCTGAGACCCGGCCTTCGCATATAAAAGGCGGGGATGGAGGTCTCGAAACGCTAGATACTTTTTCCACCACCTCTCGCCGGAGCGCTCGAAACTTCAGAGCTCTCTGTCTTCGGCTGGATATTTTTTCCACCACCTCACGCCAGAGCGCTCGAAACTTCAGAACTCTCTGTCTTCGGCTAGATACTTTTTCCACCACCTCACGCCGGAGCGCTCGAAACTTCAGAGCTCTCTGGCTTTGGCTAGATCCAATCTATGCCACCATTGTAACACCTCCATTGTAGCCACCCCATCGAATAAAGTCTGACAAGCAGGACGTAGGTCGTTACCCGACTAAGGGGGCCGAACCTGGGTAAAATCCTGTGTCCCTCTGCTTTCGTCTGATCGCCGTCGAGTTTGCCGGATACCCTAAAGCACTCCATGAATCGAAAGCCCGCAAACATGGGCATTGCCGGGGTAGAACCTCGTCAATTGGCGCCGATCGTGGGGACAACGGGATCTGGATCTATGGATTCGCTGGATCCATCACCAACCAATGCCAAGATCGATATCGACACCACCATCGACACCATCATTGGCATCGCTGTGCCAGCCATCATCGACGCCAACCCATCGAAACCCGAGGTCGACATTGCTGTATCGACCGTCATCGACACCGCCTCACCAAGCACCACCAACCTCACTCCGGCCGCGACCATCGTCGACCCTACTTTAGGCACAACCGGAGCGGTCTCGGCGGTGACCGGAGGCTTCAACATGGCCTTCGGACAGTTCAATTTCTGCGTGGACAGCGACAGAGCAATGGAGCTGATCTCCATTAGCGACTCAGCCCCGCTCACGGCTGAAACAAGCACATCACCAGCTGTCGAGGGCAAACCCTCAATGATCGCACTATCGGCACCATCGGAGGAGGAATCAAAACTGAGAACTTCGACCCTGTCAGTTGGGTCGAATGATTTCAAAGATCCACCTCCATCCCCAACCACCGCCTACTGCGTCGATTGCGACGCATACCACTACATGGGCGTCGGAGATTTCTTGTCTCACGAGATCGCCGGCTGCAAAGATCCGGGGGGGGGGGCACTGCAGACGTCTACCCGACGATATCTGAGTGTGAGTGGGCTCTCAATGCCCTCACGCTCCGTACTACACCCTATGACCCTGACTATGTCGAGGGGTTGTACTAAGACTACACGTGCTCAGATGACGATGATGATGATGTCTACCCTGAAGCTAAGGGGAAGATTGACAATTCGGCTAGCTCTTATTCAAGCGAATCTGCCACATCAAGCAACAGGTACACGGTCGATTATGACCCTGACTTCATGATCAAGGTCGGATCTTACGTCAGAGACGATGACATCTACCCTCCAACACTGGGCGAAATCAGTGATGACTCGACCCCGTCATTCGGAGGGCACTGCATGATGGCGTCGCATGGAGACGGGAACGAGCATAGATCCAATGACGATTGAAATTGGTCAAACACCGGTCGACAGTTCATAACACAAGACCAGATCCGGTACGCAAGGAGAGTGTACGCGGGCGAAGAAGATATGGGTTCTAACCCTAGCCCGCAGGAGCTAGCTGCGCTTCGATTCATCATCCAGGAGCAGAAGGACCAGATTAGTGCCGATAGACGCATCTTGGAGCGACGCAGAGATGAAGCTGACGTGTCTAGCAGATGGCGGGCTGAGCGATCATCTCATTACTCATCGAGTTTCCAGCATAGGTCATGGTCACACATCCAGCCTAGGGCCAATACGCACAACGTCGCCCGAAATTTGGAGGCAGAGTTCAATGAAGCAGATCTGCTGCCCAAGACCAAAGAAGCAGCGATCATGGCAACAGCAGCGTATATCGCTGCGAATGCGGCCAATGACAACGAGCATATGAGGCATCTGCGGAATCTGGCACTCGAAAGAGTTAGGGTGCTTCAAGGCACAGCTAACCAAGGGCGCAAAACAATGCCAAGAAGAACCATCCCGCCAGCCGAACAGTCCAGACACTGATACGTCTATTTTGCATCACTATTTTGTATCATAATTTACTGTTATTCATTGATATATTTCACATTTAGAGATGATACTTATGTTATTTTCTCTGTTTTTACATGTTTGATGATCATTGGAGGATTTGCTGCCGGAGTCAGGATTCTGCTAGAAAAAAGGACCATCAAGATACCATATTTTGAAGATCAGGAAAATTCTAGAAAAATACCAGAAAATTATATTTTACCAGAAGACTGAAGATGCCGAAAGGAGAAGGCGAGAGGGGCCACAGGGCAGCCTCACCACAAGGGGGAGCCCCTGGCTGCGCCCACCTGTGGTGAGAGCCCCCTGGCCCACTTCTGCCACCGCCCCTTCGCGTATTTCATCGTCTCCGAAAATCTAAGTCAAGTGCGGGGGGGGAGGCTCAGAGATAAACACCACTGCCTCTGCAGGGTGGAAAACACTAGAGAGAGAAAAGCTCTCCGGCAGGCAGAAATCTGCCGGGGAAATTCCTTCCCGGAGAGGGGAGATCATCGCCATTGTCATCACCATCGCACTGGACTTCATCGGGATCATCATCATCATCTCCATCACCAGCACCTTCATCTCCACCGTCACGACGCCATCCCGTTGTAACATCTTGAGTTGGATCTTGTTAAATTCTTAGGGGAAACTTTCCCGGTATTGATTACTCTTGTAGTTGATGCTATTGAGTTGAACCGTTGAATTAAGGTTGATGTTCAGATTGTTATTTACCATTATCTCACCTCTAATCATGATCCATATGATGTCTTGTAAGTAGTTTATTTAGTTCTTGAGGACATGGGAGAAGTCAAGATGTTAGTAGTGAATTATTGTTAAGTAATATTTAGTGGTTTGATATTTATTTGTTGTGGTGCTATTTCACTAGTGGTATCATGTGAACGTCGACTACATGATACTTTACTATTTATGGGCCTAGTGAGATGCATTGTGTATTTGGCTACCAATTGTGGGGTTGCTGGAGTGACAGAAACCTAAACCTCCATTGGGAAACCATTACACCAGGGAGCGTAGGATCTTAGAGTTTAAGGCTGTGGTTAGATTTATCTTAATTACTTTCTTGTATTTGTGGATGCTTGCAAGGGGTATAATCACAAGTGTGTATTTATCCTAGTAAGGGTAGTGCGCTAGCACAGGTTTACCTCCATAACACTTATCAAACCAATAAAGATTATTTAGCGGCATGAAGCGAAAGCTCTTGACAGAAACTCCCGTGTGTCCTCGAGAACGTTTGGTCATCATAAGTTACACAACCGGCTTGTCCTTTGCTAAAGAAAGGATTGGGCCACTTGCAGCAATTATTGTTATTATCTTTTATTTACTCATACTTTATTTATTTGCATTACCAAATACCCCTGAAAACCTGTTTGCTAGTATTTATAGTGAAACCTTGATCAAAACCACTAGTCAGCACCTTCTGCTCCTCGTTGGGTTTGACACCCTTATTTATCGAAAGTACTACGATACACCCCCTATACTTATGGGTCATCAAGACTATTTTCTGGCGCCGTTGCTGGGGAGTGAAGCGCTATTGAAGAGTGGATTTGGTAAAGGTAACCGTCGCTGTGAGTATTGTTTTTATTCTTGTCTTTTACTTTTATTTTATTTTGCTATGGAGAATTCTCCATTTGGTTTCCTATTTGGGAACACTTCTACCACTGCTGCACATGTGGATGAACCACCACCACCACCTGCTGAATTAGATCCTTTTAAAATACCTATGAAAATTATTAAACATGTTATGGATAACTGCTATTCAGGAGATAGAACTGTCCATCCGGGTGATCACTTACTATTTATACATGAATTATGCGAGTTGTTCAAGTGTGCAGGTATTTCACTGAGCCAGGTCAAGAGGAAGCTATTCTCTTTATCATTGAAAGGCAGAGCTGAGGAGTGGTATCAGCTGCTTAAAGATGGTCCATCTATTGCTTAGGAGGAAATTATGCCTCTCTTTTATTCCAAGTTTTATCCTCCAAGTGAAATTTATAAAGATCATAATTGGATATATAACTTTTGGCCTCATATGAAGAGAGTATTGCCTAAGCATGGGGGAGATTGAAGTTACTAATGCTCAAATGCCCCATTCATGAGCTCCCCAATAATATTGTTATTGATAATTTTTATGCGAGGCTTATTCTTCTTGATAAGGATTATTTAGATGCTTCTTGTTTTGGATCATTTACTCATATGAAAGAAGATGCTAAGTGGAAACTTCTTGACCGTATCCAAGAGAATGCTGAAAGATGGGAAAATGATAAAGGTAAGAAGACAGGTATAAACTATGATTATGAATGCATTAAAACTTTTATGGGAACCGATGACTTTCATAGTGTTAGCATTGCTTATGGTCTTGATTCTCAAATACTTGCTAATTGTCTTAAGGCCTTTGTCTCTTATCTTGATGTTCCAAAGAAAGGCTGGAACAAATATCATGCGCCTTATAAAGATTCTATTAGTCATATTCCTGCTGCAGCTACTGAAGTTTGTACTGTTGATAGCATTGTGCCTGAACCTTATTTTGAGAAGACACCTTTCCCTGCTAAGGTAAAAGAGTATTCTACGATGACATGAAGCCATGCATCTAAGGGGATTATGACCAAGAATATATATGTAGCTTCATATGCATCGATTTATAGATCTAGCTATTTTCTATATATTATGCATGTAAAAATAATAGGGAATCGCAATTTCCACTATGATTCGAGCACCACAGCCTCCAAACGATGCCGATGCCAATATCGGCATGGTCAGAACAGGTATGCATGCTCGCCGCCACTGCTAGGTCACCGTCGGGATGCACCCTCAATCCCGTCCCCTCATTCGATCACTGACACACCAGAGATACCACCAAGGCCAATGATGAATGTACATGCTGACGCCAATGCCAAACATGCACGCCGCTGTGGGAACGGCCATGCAGCCCCGCTATGCTGGACGCCATAGACCACCGCGAGGTCTTTTCCTTTGCCACCACACTCTCCTAGCATCTATCTATACACGCCAGAAAGGAGAGACACTAGTTTTCTCTACATTGCTCGCGTTCGTGTCTGACACCGTCAGTCAAAGTGTTGAGGTCATCGTCGATGTCCTCGACCATTTCTTCTCTTCTTTGCATGGTTAAACGCGTCTAGTTCATATCTATCTAATGCGTCTGGTCTCACCTCATGCAGTTCTTTGTGGACGTAGATCTCATTTTGGCACCCCGCAGGCCACCTCCTCCGTGCCATCGCTGTAGAGCTCCATTTAAAAATCTAATCCTACCCGTGTATTGCCCCTTGTATCAGCGTCATGGCCCCACTTGTCATTTGATATACCGAAGCCCCACTCGTCCGCGTTTTGGTCAGGGATACGGCGATACTTATGGTCAAACAAAGATTGATGCTCTGACGTGTCTTTGCAGGCTCTTCGTGGCCCCACTAGTCAGTAGTTAACGGTCAAAGGTGTTCAACCGTCGGGCAACCGGCCGTTCCAGCACTGGTGACGGTTTCAGACAACGGCTTGGGGAAAACTGAGGAACAACTAACGAGCTGGGGAAAACTGAGTACAACTAACGAACCAGGGGCACAAAAATAGAAATCCCTTTGTTCTAATCTTTCTTTGGAACATGAAGATAAGAGGCAAAGGCCTTAAGACAATTAGGAAGTATTTGAGAATCAAGACCATATGCAGTGCTAACACTATGAAAGTCATCGGTTCCCATAAAAGATTTAATGCATTCATAATCATAGTTTATACCTGACTTCCTACCTTTGTTGTTTTCCCAACCTTCAGCATTCTCTTGTATACGGTCAACAAGTTTCCACTTAGCATCTTCTTTCATATGAGTAAATGATCCAAAGCAAGAAGCATCCAAATAATCCTTATCAGGAAGAGTGAGCCGCGCATAAAAATTATCAATAACAATATTATTGGGGAGCTAATGAATGGGGCATTTGAGCATTAGTAACTTCAATCTCCCCCCACGCTTGGGCAATACTCTCTCCATCATGAGGCCAAAAATTATATATCCGGTTACGATCTTTATGAATTTCACTTGGAGGATAAAACTTGGAATAAAAGAGAGGTACAATATCCTCCCATGCCATAGATGGACTATCTTGGAGTAGTCGATACCACTCTTCAGCTTTGCCTTTTAATAATAATGAGAATAGTTTCTTCTTGACCTGGCTTGGTGAAATACTTGCACATCTGAACAACTCGCATAATTCATGTATAAATAATAAGTGATCACCCGGATGGACAGTTCTATCTCCTGAATAGCAGTTATCCGTAATACGCCCAGCAATTTTCATAGGTATTTTAAAAGGATCAATTTCAGCAGGCGGTGATGGTGGTGGTTCATCCACATGTGCAGCAGCAGTAGTAGATGTGTTTCCAAATAGGAAACCAAATGAAGAGTTCTCCATAGCAGAGTAAAATAAAAATAAAAGATAAAATAAAAACAATACTCACAGCAACGGTTACCTTTACCAATTCCACTCTTCAATAGCGCTACACTCTCTGGCAACGGCGCTAGAAAATAGTCTTGATGACCCACAAGTATAGGGGGTGTATTGTAGTACTTTCAATAAATAAGAGGGTCAAACCCAATGAGGAGCAGAAGGTGTTGATGAGCAGTTTTGATCAAGGAATCACTGTAAATACTAGCAAACAGGTTTTCAGGGGTATTTGGTAATACGAGTAAATAAAGTGCGAGTAAATAAAAGATAGTAGTAACAATTGCAGCAAGTGGCCCAATCCTTTTTTCAACAAAGGACAAGCCGGTTGTGTACTTATAATAACCAAATATTCTCGAGGACACACGGGAGTTTCTGTCAAGTGCTTTCGCTTCATAAAGCCAATAGTCTTTATTGGTTTGATAGGTGTTATGGGGGTGAACCTGTGCTAGCGCACTACCCTTACTAGGATAAATACACACTTGTGATTATACCCCTTGCAAGCATCTGCAAATACAAGAAAGTAATTAAGATAAATCTAACCACAGCCTTAAACTCTAATATCCTACGCTCCCTGGTGCAATAGTTTTCCAACGAAGGTTTAGGTTTCTGTCACTCCAGCGACCTCACATATCTCACTAGACCCATAAAAGGTGAAGTATCATGTAGTCAACGTTCACATGACATCACTAGTGAAATAGCACCACAACAATATCAAACCATTAAATATTCTCCACAATAATTCACTACTAACATCTTGACTTCTCCCATGTCCTCAAGAACTAAACGAACTACTCACAAGACATCATATAGATCATGATCAGAGGTGAAATAATGGTAAATAACAATCTGAATATAAACCTTAATTCAATAGCTCCACTTAATAGCATCAACTACAAGAGTAATTAACACCGGGAAAGTTTCTCCTATGAATATAACAAGATCCAACTCAAGATGTTACAGCGGGATGGCGAGGTGATGGTGAAGATGAAGGTGCTAGTGATGGGGATGATGATGATGATGATCCTGATGAAGTCTGGTGCGATGGTGATGATGATGGCGATGATCTCCCCTCTCCAGGAAGGAATTTCCCTGGCAGATTTCTGCCTGCCGGAGAGCTCTTCTCTCTCTGGTGTTTTCTGCCCCGCAGAGGCGGCGGTGTCTAACTCTGAGCCTCCCCCCTGACTTAGGTTTTCGGGGACAATGAAGTATGCAAAGGGGCGAGACCAGAAGTGGGCCAGGGTGGCCTCACGCAGGGCTGGCGCGGCCAGGGGTCAGGCCGCGCCACCCTGGCATGTGGGCCTCCCTGGCTCCTCTCGACTCCTCCTTCTGGCTTCCTGAGTCTTCTGGGAAAATATAATTTCCTGGTATTTTTCTGGAATTTTGCTGATCTTCAAAATATGGTCCCTTGATGGTCCTTTTTCCAGCAGAATCCTGACTCCGGCAGCAACTCCTCCAAGGATCATCAAACATGTGAAAACAAAAGAAATAACATAAGTATCAAGTTCTAAATATGAAATATATCAATGAATAATAGTAAATTATGATACAAAATAGTGATGCAAAATGGACATATCAACGAGGAGCTTCATCATATCAGGGAGGCCACCAACATGGACATCGATCCACCGGCGCAGCAGAATGCCCCAGAATTGTCATTCGACGCTAGCAAAGACACCCGAGAGCACCAGATCCACCCGAAAGATCTAACCAAGATCACGCGGGTGTCGAATTCTCTCTCCCCGCATAGGAAAGCACGCTCATCGAGTTCCTCCATGAGCACTGGAGGATGTTCGCCTGGTGTCCAGCAGATATGCCAGGCATCCCCAGGGAACTTGCCGAGCACGAGCTCAAAATCTTTCCCAACGCGAAACCAGTCAAGTAATCAATGCGCCGATACAACCCAGAAAAGGCCCGATCAATGGGCAAAGAAATCAACCGTCTCCTCAAGGCAAAATTCATCAGAGAGATAAAGGAGGCCACATGGCTTTCACCACTGGTCATGGTGGAAAAGGACACCAAGATCTACAGGATGTGCATTGACTTTATGGTGTTGAACAAGCAATGCCCAAAAGATTACTTCCATCTGCCCTGAATCGACCAGATCATCGATTCTACTACTGGGTGTGAGCGCCTTTCGTTCCTCGACACGTACTCTGGGTACAACCAGATAAGGCTGAAGGTGGAGGATGAAGACAAGATGGCGTTCATCACCCCGCATGGGGTGTACTATTATATGACGATGCCATTCAGGCTCAAAAATGCGGGAGCCATCTATCAACGGTGCATGCAAGCATGCCTGAAGGAGCAGATCAGCCGCAACATCAAAGTCTATGTCGATGACATCGTCATCAAAATGGCAAAAGAAGACAGCTTGCTCGACGACCTGCGAGAAACCTTCACCAACCTCGACCGCTACAGCACCAAGCTCAACCCAAAGAAATGCTCCTTTGGGGTGCCTATAGGCCAGCTGCTGGGCTACCTCATCTCTGAAAGAGGAATCGAGGGCAACCCAGAGAAGATCCAAGCCATCACCAATATGCAGCCGCCGAAAACGCTTTGACACATCCAGCAGTTGACGGGTCGACTAGCAGCACTTAGCCGCTTTATAAGCAAGCTCGGCGAAAAGGCTCTCCCCTTTTATTGGCTACTTTGGAAAATGGACAACTTCACATGGACAGAAGAGGCGCAAGCCGCATTCGATGATCTCAAGCATCGCCTTTCGACATCACCAGTCCTAGTCACCCCCCGAGAGAAAGAACCAATGTTGCTATACATAGCGGCCACAAATCAAGTCATCAGTTCGGTCCTTGTGGTTGAGCGTGCAGAGGATGGCAGGGAGCACAGAGTTCAGAGGCCAGTATATCTCAGTGAGGTCTTATCTCCGACCAAGTAGAGGTATCCCCATTACCAGAAGCTAGCATACGCCATGTACATGATGGGGAAGAAACTGCCGCATTACTTTGAATGTCATTCCATTATAGTGGTGGCTTCGAACCCAGTGTCCCGCATCCTCAACAACCTAGACGCCATAGGACGCGTGTCGCTATGGGGAATCACCTTAGGACCCTGGGAGATCACATACCAGCACCAGTCGGCAATCAAGTCACAATTCCTACCAGAGTTCATAGCTGAATGGATGGAGGCACAGATGCCCGAACTCCCAGACCTATCGAATTGTTGGACCATATTTGTCGATGGGTCTAAGCGGGTTTTGGGAGCAAGCACAGGAGTGGTCCTTGTATTGCTGCAAGGGGACAAGATGCGCTACATCCTCTGCATGCACTTCAAGAACCCCTCGAACAACAAAGCAGAGTACGAAGCTATTTTGCATGGCATGCGCATGGCGAAAGCCTGCAGAGCCACCTGCATCAAGATCCATGGAGACTCAAACCTCATCACCTAGCAAGTCATGAAGGAGTGCGACACGACCTGTGCAAACATGATTGCATATCTCGCCATGTATGACAAGCTTGAATGCGACTTTGAAGGGTGCGAGGTAACGCACATTGGCAAGGAAAGCAACGAAGAGGCAGACAACCTGGCCAACATTGGTTCCAAGTGCCTGCCGATACCGCCAGGAGTCTTCTTCGAGGAGATATTCGAGCGCTCTATCAAGATCAAGCCAGCCACTGACCCGGTGTTAACAATACGCTCGGGGGCTAAGCAGGCAAACTCTACCCCAGCAGCGGGAACAGAAGACCTCTCCAAGGAAGCAGCCACAATCATACTCATCGAAGCAGTTTGGACAAAGCCATACCTGGCCTACCTGATGCGGGGCGAACTCCCAGAAGACCCCATCCATCATCGATAGGTCATGCGGCGCTCCAAGGTCTTCATGATAATCAACGGAGAACTCTACAAGTGTAGCACCATAGGGGTACTCCAACGGCGCATAGCGCAAGAAGATGGAATCACCCTCGTTCGAGAGATCCATGAGGGAACCTGCGAGCATCATGCCAGTAGTTGAACTCTCATTGCTAAGGCTTTTCGATCAGGGTTCTACTGGCTCTCGTCCCTCTACGATGCCAGGAACATCATCCATCATTGCGAAGCATGCCAGCTATTCGCCACTAAGCCTCACGCACCCACGTCAGAGCTACACACCATACCTGTTGCCTGGCCCTTCATGCAATGGGGCCTCGATCAGGTAGGGCCTCTACCCAAGCCATCTCGAGGAAGTCACACATACCTACTGGTCGCTGTGGACAAATTCTCCAAATGGATCGAAGCTATCCCGGTCACCAACCAAGAGGTGACCATGGCGGTCAAGTTCTTCGAGTCCTTCGTCTACTGGTATGGCGTACCAAATAGCATCATTACTGACAATGGCACCAACTTCACCTCAAGCAAATTCCAAGAGTTCGCCAAAAACCTTGGTATCAAGATCAAATACACCTCGGTAGCGCATCCCAAGTCCAATGGCCAAGTCAAAAAGGCCAACGGGCTCGTCTGCGTAGGCCTGAAGAAGCGACTCCTTCGACCCCTCAAACGCGCGGTAGGTGCTTGGGTCAAGGAACTGCCTTCGGTCCTATGGAGCCTACGGACTACGCCCGATTCTTCTACCGGCTACACGCCGTTCTTCCTGTTTTTCGAAGCAGAAGCAGTGCTACCTACGGACATGCACTACTGTGCATCCCGCATGGTTGCCTATGTCAAGAAAGACACAGAAAAGGCATTGGCAGATGCCCAAGACCTGCTGGATGAAGCTCGAGATGTCGCTCTCGCTTGTTCGGTAGTCTATCAGCAAAGCCTCCGCAATTACCATAGCAGACAGGTGCACAGACGATCCTTCGAACCTGGCAACCTCGTGCTTTGCCTCAAGAAAACAAGCACGTCAAAACTGGAGCCACCATGGGAAGGCCCATATCTCGTCCACGAGGTCATCCCGGGAGGAGCCTACCGACTACGCAACCCCAAGACAGGGGCAGACATCGATAACCTGTAGAACGCACAGCAGTTGTGTCAATTCTATCCTTAGAACCAGCACACCTCCTCCCCCTCCTATCTCTATGTAACCAAGCGTCGGCAGCAGACCACGCTCAACCATTGCGCCTTCGACGCCAAGTAATAAAGTACACTTCCTTATATCATTGTTTGACCCATACTTGGGGGCTTTGCCTTAAAATATTATTTGACCTGCGCTCGGGGCCTTCGACCCGCGCCACCTATGTGTGAGGCCACCTGGGGCCTCCTCTGACATCGCCCCTTCGCCTATATATACCCCCTGACGAGAAAAACCTAAGGGCCCGATCAGTTTTCCAGAATACATCGCGATCCGCCGCCGCCGTCGACCCGAAGATCGGGAGGGTCCAGAAGCTCTTCCCGGCACCCTGCCGGAGAGGGGAATCGCCACCGGAGGTCTCCTTCATCGCCATGATTGCCTCCGGAGCGATGAGTGAGTAGTCTACCTTGGACTATGGGTCCATAGCAGTAGCTAGATGGTTGTCTTCTCCACCATGTGCTTCATGTTTAGATCTCATGAGCTGCCATACATGATTGAGATCACTGTTATGTAATACTATGATGTTGGTTTGTTGGGATCCGATGAATATTGGTGTTTATGATTAAGTTGCTGTACTGAATTTTATCTTATGTTATCTCTATGATGTTTATGATCTTGCATGCTCTCCGTTGTTAGTAGCTATCTTGGCCGAGTAGTTGCTAGTGACTCCAAGAGGGGGTATTTATGCTCGATAGTGGGTTCATGCCTCTATTTCACCTGGGGGAGTGACAGAAACCTCTAAGGTGGTAGATGTGCTGTTGCTACTAGGGAGAAAACAACATTCATATGCTCGAGGGCATATGCTTTGTTTACATTACACACTTTGCTTAATGCAATTATCTGTTGTTCGCAACTTAATACTTCTAGGGTGTTCGGATGATATCCCCGGGGGTGGATTATTAGTCATAGATGCAGTTGGATGGCGGTCTATGTATTTTGTTGTAATGCCCAGAGTGAATCTCATAGTGATCTTCTTGACATATCACGTTAGCTTTATTCTATCAATTGCCCAACTGTAATTTGTTTACCCAGCATGTTATTTTATCTATGGAGAGACACCACTAGTGAACTGTGGACCCCGGTCCTATTTTAATCATATTGCAATCACCTGTTTACTATTCCCACACTGTTTACTTTACTAGCATATTACTATTGTTTTCCACTCGATACACTCATAACCTTTGTTTCAAGCAAACCGGTGAGATTGACAACCTCATCGCAAGTTGGGAACAAAGTATTTGTTTGTGTGTGTGCAGGTTCCACGTTGCAGCTAGCAAGCAAAGCTTGGACGAGGCGCCACATATAAATTGTCCGCTGCTGTCGCAAGCTAGCAAGCATCACCTTCAGTCGTCACCGTCTCCCTTCTCCTGAACGATAAACCTTGGTTTCTTAACTGAGGGAAAACTAGCCGCTACACTCATCATACCTTCCTCTTGGGGTTCCCAACGGGCTGGTCAATCACCACGCACAAGGACATCTGTTCCCACGTCAACTCGGCATCAGCTAATTTTCTGGCGCCATCAACCGTTCACAAGTGTAGGGATCAGCTACTTTTCTGGCGCCGTTGCCGGGGAAGGAAGAGAAGACTTCTGCGAGGGGAGTTCTTCGCACACACATTCTTTACTTTGTTATTTGTTTTGCTTTACTTTATTTTATTTTACCTGCATTGCTTTTTATATCAAAAACCCAAAAAAAATTAGAATCCTTGGTAGTTGTTATTTCTTTACTTTAGTTTATCATGTCTATCCCTAAGTTCGTTCTTGAGGACCTCTCAGTAGGTAGTGGTTCTATTATTGGCAAAAGTAACATTGAGGAGTTCTTTAATCATATTAGTATGCATGAGGAAGTTGAGGAAAAGCCTTTGATTGAGCTTGCTCCTAGTATTGAAGTTGCTTCTGTTCTATTAATTGATATGTTGGAAACTAGGTTTGCTAGTCTTAATCCTTTTATGCAATACATGTTCCTTAAGCTTCATGAAATAGAGGATCCCGAAAAGAAAGCTTTTATCTTGGAAACTTTGCGCCTAGAATTCAAGGATGTAGTTATTGAAGCTAGGAAAGTTCTTAAACGTTTTAATAAACTCGGCTCACCTATAAAGGTTATTGATACTAATGATGAGGGGACCGAGATACCTATACCCTGCAAGCTTTTGGGATTGAATGATGCTTTCGAAAATAATTTTGCCTGGATTTGTCCTGAAAATCTTTTTGATGAGAATAGTGTGCCAAAGCGCGATCGTAAAGGAGTTCCAAAAACTCAGTTGAACACATTTTCCTTCATTATTGAAAAGATCTCTGCTGTTGATCTTAATGCTTCATCGCTTGATATTACTTGATTCGCACTTTTCTGCGCCTAGCTCAAAGGCGTTAAAGAAAAGCACTCTTGGGAGATAACCCAATGTTTACTTACAGTACTTTTTCTTTTATTTGAGTCTCGGAAGTCATTACTACTGTAATGACCGCTCCTTATCTTGTTTATTTCGTTTTTGTGCCAAGAGAAGCCTCTAATTTGAGTGAGGTAAAGATTTGGGGTTATTGCTGTCCTGAAACTGTTTTCGGTGCTGCACCGTAAAAATTCGTATAAAATCACTGTATATCTTTTGGACCTGAAATTTCTTGTGCTTATGCCCCAGGTTATATCCAAACTTTCGTTAGTTGAACACTTTTTGATTTGAGCAACGGAAAATCCCTCAAAAATTCGTCCTTTGTCAGCTGTCCAGTTTTGACAGATTTCTGCCAATATTTGTTTTTGCCACTTTATCGCTTTCTTTTGAGTTCTTTTTGATCATGGAACTCTTGTGGAAGTTGCTACAGTAGTATATACTTTATATGTGGTGGTTTTGGGTTGAAACCTGAAGCTAAAAGAGGGTTGAATATATTTTATGCTTACACTAATGTTGCTAATAGAATTGTGTTTAGTTTTGTATGAAGGAAGTTTTCAAGTGTAGGGATTGGAGAATGATGAGATGAGTTGAAGAATGGACAAAAGCTCAAGCTTGGGGATGCCCAGCACCCCAAGAAATATCCAAGAAGTACAAGCGTCAAAGCTTGGGGATGCCCCCGAGGCACCCCTTCTTCATCGGCAAAAATCAGGTCACCTTTCAAAACACTATATTTTTATTGCTTCATGCACTATGTGTTTTTCTTGGAGCGTCAGTTGTTTTAGTTTTCTTAGTTTGTTTAGTTTGTTTGTTTGCTGAAATAAATGGTTGGACCCCAACAAATTCCTTTGGAGGAGATGTACTCGTTTTCATTTGCAAAGAACGCTCTAGTTTTCACTCTTATTTAAAATCGAGCGTTCTACTTTTTCTGCTACTGTTATCGCCACATTTTGGCCAAATGAGGAGATGGGCCGTAATCAAGATGGGCTTGGAGGCTGGATCGGCCTTGCGCGTGGATTTGGGCTAATTGCCCGTGTATCTATATATTATGATAGAGTTCGTTTCGGTTTAAGCAAGAGATAGAGTTGTTAGGTTTATTCCAAAGATAGAAAGTCTCCGGACTATAAATATGTACCTAGGGTTATTGAGAAAGGAGGACAACCACGTTCGCAACAAACACAATCTCGGCGCATCGCCACCCCTTGTTTCGAGGGTTTCTTTCAGGTAAGCGTCGTGCTGCCTAGATCGCATCTTGCGATCTAGGCAGCATCTGCTTATGTCTTATTTGGTATTGCTCGTACTGAAGCCTTGTTGATGGCGAGTAATACTGTTATCGTAGATCTGTTTGGGCTAGCATCGGTGTTTTTGGTTATGTTTGCTTAGTCATGCTGCCCCTAGAGATCTCGCTGTCTTTGCACCTATTTTGGGTGTAAGGGCAGCATCTTGCTTGATCTTTATTCAGTCGATTCAATCTGTCATAGTTGTTCTTTGTTCTCCAAGGATTAGTTTAATATCCGCATGGTCAGGCCTCACAAACGGGTTGAACGGTCCAGTAGTACGTAAGGATATGGTTTGCTAATTCGAGAGGAGTTGTTCCGGGAATTGACTCTACGTTGGTTTTTTGGCCTCCTCTAGGGTTAGTTTCTGTTATCTTTCGTATCTACCAGGCTCAATTACGTGTGGGATGTTCCAATTATGTGGTGAAAGCGTTAAACTGTCGTAGATCGATTTGACTTGTATTGATAAAGCAAAACCCCATGTTATCGTAGATCCAATGCAGATCCATGGGACAATCGGCTACCTGAGCCGATTCACAGGGAAACCTGAGAGCCGATCGAGGCTCGTATTTAATGTTTACATGTCTGCCATACAAGAAACCAATCGAAGCAATCCATCACCTTCCTGATCAGGTATAGGTCAGGTGGCACGCCCTTGCATCAGCCAGGACGTGTGCCGGAGTTTTGCGGGCCGTTGACCGAGGGACCAGGGCCCACCAGCAGCTCTGGGAGCCTCCCGGCTCTTCGTGTTGCTCGTCGCTGCTCGCCGGTGGGTTTTGACAGGCAACAGCTACTGCTTTTGGTTTTCGTTTTCGCCTTGATATGTGTTCAGATCTTTTCATATCTTTTCATCAAGGTGTATTTTTGCCTCTGAACTTTATTGGTTTTCATCAAAAGAGGTGTCTTTAAAAATTTCAAATGGTGTTGGAAAAGAGAAAAAGCTTTGTGCAAAATAGTGGTACAAGAAGGAGCTTGTGTAGACTGCGGCTTAGGCTTTTTCATGTCATGCTAGATGTCTTTTTGATAGTATGCTTAGTGGTTTTGCTGTAGCATGACTTGTCTCAAATAACTGAGATTGCTTAATGAGCCTTTGAAAAAATCATGCGTTATTTTTATTATATGGAAGCATTATTTTGGTTTTCTCCTTGATGCTTTATTTGGGTTGACTTGGCGCATGCTCACACATGTTAGACTCTTACAAAGTCGCCAATAGCCTTCATGATCATTTAGTTTTTGACTTTTGATGCCATCGTATGCTTCTTTTAATGTCGCTTTGTCGCTTTGCATGATTATGGCCATTATTGCTCTCTTAGTCGGTCGCTCCCAGTCTTTTGCTAGCCCTCACCTTGTACTGAGTATGAGCTCTACTCGTGCATCCAACTCCTAAAAGCCAAAGTTTGCCATTGTGTCCACTATAAACTCCTATGCATGGTATTTGTAAGCCATTCCAAAGTAAAATTTTCATATGCTACCTTTCAAAAACCTTCAAAATACTTCTCGTTTTGTGACACTGTTTTCAGCTCATGGGGACGTAGTGGTCGGATTTGCTATCTTCCATATTGCTTATTCCAAAAAAGAAAAAAAAGGAAAAAAAATAGAAAAAAGGCACTCCTCCAAGAATGTGAATGTTGGTGGGCACCCGATGGAATCGGTTAGCCATGGTATGTGAAAGGAAAAGGTGGGGAGGAGTGCCAAGTTTTATAAAAAGAGCACCAAAGTGCCAATCTCTCTCTCAAAAACTTGCTTCATTTTTGTATGGAAGATAGTAAGAACCCCATTGCCAGTCGTTGACAAAGACAACCACCTCTCAAAATCAAGTTTTTATCTCTGTTTTACAAAATGAAAAGCTCTAGCACATGCTAAATCACTGCTTCCCTCTGCGAAGGGCCTTTCTTTTACTTTTATGTTGAGTCACCACCTTCTTTCTTTATGCACCATTAAGAGAGCATAGTCGTCATTCTTAGTGTGATATGCATTGTCCCAAGGTTCATTGATTGACTCATATTGTTGGTTTCACTTGTTCTTAAATTATTTGTATCTAGTCGCCCTCTTAAACTTTGAGGTGTCCTATGCATTTATGTTTTGCTCTCTTTGAAGGACAAGCTGAAAACCACTTGTATGTTTTTCCTTATGATTTGAACACACGTTTGACTTTCATTGTTTCATTACCATGATCTTTTGTTTGTGTTCATTTGCATGTTTACAACATGGTTGCTAAGTTCTTATTGTCATGATTATATCTTTCATGCCCATGTTTTAAGTTCTATTGATCCCAGCTCATCAATGCTTACATATATGATCAAGATTGTGTAGGTGCATGTCACCTCAAAAATTATTCTTTTGTTATCACTTACCTACTCGAGGATGAGCAGGAGTTAAGCTTGGGGATGCTTGATACGTCTCAAACGTATCTATAATTTTTGATGCTCCATGCTTTGTTTTACACCATTTGCCTATTGTTTCGTTACACTTAGTGGCATTTTTATACGCTTTCCGGAACTAACCTATTAACGAAGTGCCACAGTGCCAGTTTCCTATTTTCTGCTGTTTTTGTGTTTCAGAAGTGATACACAGGAAATATTCTCGGAATTGGACAAAACAAGTTCCAGAAGTCATATTTCATCGGGGAGCTTCCAAACATCCGAAGGAGAGTAGGAGACGGAGGACCAGGGGCCCACACACAGGGGTGGCGCGGCCTATCCCTGGCCCGCGCCACCTATGTGTGAGGCCACCTGGGGCCTCCTCTGACATCGCCCCTTCGCCTATATATACCCCCTGACGAGAAAAACCTAAGGGCCCAATCAGTTTTCCAGAATACATCGCGATCCACCGCCGCCGTCGACCCGAAGATCGGGAGGGTCCAGAAGCTCTTCCCGGCACCCTGCCGGAGAGGGGAATCGCCACCGGAGGTCTCCTTCATCGCCATGATTGCCTCCGGAGCGATGAGTGAGTAGTCTACCTTGGACTATGGGTCCATAGCAGTAGCTAGATGGTTGTCTTCTCCACCATGTGCTTCATGTTTAGATCTCATGAGCTGCCATACATGATTGAGATCACTGTTATGTAATACTATGATGTTGGTTTGTTGGGATCCGATGAATATTGGTGTTTATGATTAAGTTGCTGTACTGAATTTTATCTTATGTTATCTCTATGATGTTTATGATCTTGCATGCTCTCCGTTGTTAGTAGCTATCTTGGCCGAGTAGTTGCTAGTGACTCCAAGAGGGGGTATTTATGCTCGATAGTGGGTTCATGCCTCTATTTCACCTGGGGGAGTGACAGAAACCTCTAAGGTGGTAGATGTGCTGTTGCTACTAGGGAGAAAACAACATTCATATGCTCGAGGGCATATGCTTTGTTTACATTACACACTTTGCTTAATGCAATTATCTGTTGTTCGCAACTTAATACTTCTAGGGTGTTCGGATGATATCCCCGGGGGTGGATTATTAGTCATAGATGCAGTTGGATGGCGGTCTATGTATTTTGTTGTAATGCCCAGAGTGAATCTCATAGTGATCTTCTTGACATATCACGTTAGCTTTATTCTATCAATTGCCCAACTGTAATTTGTTTACCCAGCATGTTATTTTATCTATGGAGAGACACCACTAGTGAACTGTGGACCCCGGTCCTATTTTAATCATATTGCAATCACCTATTTACTATTCCCACACTGTTTACTTTACTAGCATATTACTACTGTTTTCCACTCGATACACTCATAACCTTTGTTTCAAGCAAACCGATGAGATTGACAACCTCATCGCAAGTTGGGAACAAAGTATTTGTTTGTGTGTGTGCAGGTTCCACGTTGCAGCTAGCAAGCAAAGCTTGGACGAGGCGCCACATATAAATTGTCCGCTGCTGTCGCAAGCTAGCAAGCATCACCTTCAGTCGTCACCGTCTCCCTTCTCCTGAACGATAAACCTTGGTTTCTTAACTGAGGGAAAACTAGCCGCTACACTCATCATACCTTCCTCTTGGGGTTCCCAACGGGCTGGTCAATCACCACGCACAAGGACATCTGTTCCCACGTCAACTCGGCATCAGCTAATTTTCTGGCGCCATCAACCGTTCACAAGTGTAGGGATCACACAAGTGCTCCACATCAAAGATGTTCATGCACAAATCGGTATATGGCCTCTCCATCCTTGAAGCGGCTAAGCAAAGTAGACAGGCCTTCAGGTTGATCATTCAAAGGAAATATAACCTGGTGCACAACTGCAAGGGCAGCGCGACTAGATTTGGCCAAGGTAGAAGCCTGAGTGACCTGGTCCTGGAGTACGGTCAGCTTCCTAGCCTTCGAGTGATTGGCCTAGAAGTTGTCCGCAGTCGAATTTGCATATGTCTGAGCAGCTCAAAGATGCGCGTCCACCTGACGGTTTTTGGACCCCTTGTCGAGGCAAGCATCTACAGTCAGCCAAATCAGAAAATTAGAACATGCCATCTCAGAGGACTTTTCTGTCTACACAAGAATACTTACATTCCATCGCCTTGCCAAGATTTTCAATCTCACCAAGCAGGAACTCCTCCGCATCCCTAGCCAGTGAAGCTTTGGAAAGAGCAACGTCGACCTTGGCAGTCACTACCTTCAGCTGATGCTGCATGTTTTTAAGTTGATCACGCAATGATCAAATCAATGATAGTTCACTTGCGGAAGGTACCCTCCTCTCAATAGCATGGGAAGTGCTAGCGACCATCTCATATGAAATAGGCCAAGCATCGAGGCTAGCTAACGATACGCAAGCAAGTGCAAAACACATCGAAAGAAAGGGACAAAATAAAGAACAGCAGCTTTACAATAGGCAATGTCCAAAAGCTGGCCTCAACCTCGGGAGTGGCATCACATTGTCAATTATAGGCATAGCATATCTTTGAAAACTAAGTCAAACTACCGGTGGCCTTGCTAGAAGGCTCACCTAATGTACTACGCTTGCGAGCCTTGGCCGCCGCCCTCTTTTCATTCCTTTCTGCCAAGAAGCTCGTCATCCAGACAGACAAGTTACAAGCGCACTCAAGATAGGCCTTGGGAGCAATATCGCACCCGTCCTTGTCCTTCAGGTACATGCCCATGACCTTGTCGGCGTCGAACTCAACCCCGTGCATCATCAGCATGGAGAAGACAGACTTGGAGCCGATAGTTACCAGTCAGTGAACCACAGCAACTAAAGAGTCTTTGCCATCTGCCTTCAATGCCAGGGCTTTGAGGATGCTGGCCATGGTGTTGCTGGTCAACTCTGGAATGGAGACATTGTGAACACGGTCCAGTGTCAGTCGTACCTTCGCCAGAAGATCTCTCACATCCTGGCAGAGGCGCTCGGCGCTACCAACACTCGACTCGAGCCTAGATGGCTCCTTCATTGCCCCGACATCCAACTCAGCAGCATCTTCACGAAGCAGCAAGATCCCCAGTCAGGGTTGGAAGTAATCGACATGAATCACTCAATAACAAGATGGCAAAGACGTACCGCGCAAGGTCTCGAGGGCGGCTTGTAGGCATTGGTGCAGGGCTTTCTCCTTAGATTTAGCCTCCAGCCGACGCTGAGTGGCAAGCTCTTGAGCCTTGGTGGACTCAGCTTTAAGCCGGGCAACTTCTTTGGCCAGTCCATCAGCTTTTGATGGAAACACAAACTTTTTGGCCGCAACATCATCCAGTTGAACTTTTAGTGACATCTTGTCGGTGGTCGCCTGAGTCACAATCCCTACCCATTCAAGTAGTAGCAAACTAAGAACAGAAGTAACAGATGCTGAAACAAAAAGCCAGAAGAAAGAAGATATCACTTACGATGCACGTCTTCTAGCTGCATTGATAATCTGCGGTTCTCCTCCTCCAGAGCAAGAAAGTCCCTACACACCTTCGATAGATCCCTGACAACGGGCTAAACAAGCAGAGGCAAAGATGAGATCTCGAATAGCTGTTTGGAGGGCAAGCCCAAGTGTAAACACTTCGACTCACCCTTGGGGGCTACTGATAGGCAATCATCAGAATCATAAATCTAGGATTTTTGGGCTTACATGGCTCTTGGGGCCAGAAGGCTCACCGGAGGATGAAACTAGAACAAGCTCGGGCTTGGTCCTCTTTTTCCTTGAAGGGGGCGGCGGCTTTGGGAGATTATCCCTTGGCATGGCGTCTCCAGCTGCCTTTTCCTGTGAGTCCGCAGTCTGCTCGAGAGCGGAGTTGTGGGGTCGGACCTCGAATTGATCACAATCGCATAGGCTCGCCATGGTCTCCTCAGTTGAAGATCTGAAATAGGAATCGAAGTCAAAATGACATGATCAATCAAAGATGAAATTATGCACTATGGAAGTTCGGTAGAGAAACTTACGAGGCATCGAGACCAAACTTTGGGAGGATTTTCTTCCCAGATCGAGGAGGAGGGTGGCTGTCTAGAGGCTTGGCCAGAATCACACTATCATCATCATTGCCAGAAGAGAAGTGAGTGTCATTGAGATCTTCCAAATCTTTGACGATGTCTGCGTCCACAATTTGTTTCTTCTTATTCGATGCTCGTGGTGGCGACGGAGCAGCGGAGGTCGATTCTTCTGGAACCTCAATGAAATCACACCCTAGGTATTCACCATCTTCGGGCTGGGGCGGATAACATTGGGCTACATTGATAACCTGAGCAAGCGTCATTCATCACTTTCAATCCAGATCAATAGATTTACAATGGACAAGAAATGTTCAGCTGAGATAAAGAGCATACCTCGGTGCGTGGGAAGGCCTTGCTAAAGGCCACCGCGCCAAAGATTTTTGGCATGAACGCCTTCTTCTTGATGTTGGTAATAGCACGCACACTGTCGTCGATCTCTGCTTCGTGCAGCTCATCGGGAGAGATTCGTGTCGAGTCCCGGTGATCGATGTAATCTCACATGCAGTGGGCCCGAGCAGCAAGCGGCTGGACCCGATGCTCTATGAATGTACGAATGAGTTAGACGTCCAAAAGTTCCTTCTCTAGCGTGGCCCGAAGCTGCTGGATTTTCTGCATTAGGGGTTCTATAATCTTCAACTCTTCATCAGAAAGCTCATGCCTCCAAGACACCCTGGGTCGAAGAACAGTGGTGGCTCAAAATTCCTCAATCCCAAAATCTTTGCCAGCGGAGGATTTGTCCCTGGCATAAAACCACTTCGTCCTCCAGCCAGGGTTGTTTTCGGGTGTCTATAGGTTGAAGTATGGGATGTCTGGGCACACTTGGCAGCTAAAGACACCAGTCTGATAGCGCAGAGGCTGCCGGATGGCAAAAATCCAACGCCAAAGCGCCCAGTGGGGTTTGATCCCCAGGAAACATTCACAGAGCGTGATAAAACACACAATGTGTAGAATCGTATTGGGATTCAGATCATGGAGCTGAATCCCATACGCAAAGAGGAGGCCACGAAGAAAAGGGTGTGGGGGAAGTGACAACCCCTGCAGCAGGAAAGCAAGGAAAATTACCCGAAAGCCTAGAGGCGGTCGGGGAACAATTTCCGGGTGGGCAGAGAGCGATTTCGCTGGATCGTTCTTGAGGAGGCTGACATTCTCTGTGGCGAACATCTCCTTGTCCCCGATCTTGGTCTGCACCTAGTTGCCGACGATGGAGGTGTCGGCGTCCGCGGTCTTAGCCTTCTTGGCGGCGGCGCCAGTGGCAGTGCCAGCAGCAGTTGAGCTCTCTTGCCCATAGAGGCGATGCTCAGCAAGGCTTTGCAGAAATGGAGATGAGAATGAGGTGTCGTAGGAGCTGAGCATGAGGAAGACAATGACAGCGGCAGAGTGGGGTATACAGTTACCCTCCGCTACTATTTTTATTCTACTCCTGGAAAACCGTCAAACCATCCTAGCCGTTCATCATGAAGGGGAAACGACTGACGGATCCGGCCATCCATGTGTCAGCACTATGGGAGCCACGGCCTCCACTACGCATGGTATTTGAGGAGACCTAGCAAACCCTTTTTCACCCAAGCATGGGACGTGCGGTCAAATGCGGTCAATAGCCGGGATACGCGGCCACTGGGCCCACAGCGTATCCAGTCTTATCAAGGTCAGGCCATCCCGGCAGAGGATGGCGTGACAACTCAAGGGAATCCATCGTCAGCACTGACATCGCTTCTTGTGAAGCTAACTTTTCTCGACCCAAAGGGCAAGGTCAGTAACAGGCTTTCGTATTTTGAAGGTATGAGTTTTTGCAATCTGAACCCTTTTGGTACTGAGCGTTCCTCAAAGTTTTCTGTGTTTTCCTTGAGCTGCTCGAGGGCACGTGCTGCCTTTTGGGTGATTTTGTCCCTCATTCAGAGTTTTACTTGAGTTTCTTAAGAGCTTTTTGAGCAAGGCATTTTTTGCTCATCCGAAAAAGTCTTCCTGTCTTCAATCGACATTGATTTGATATTCTCTTTGTGGGTGTTTGCACCACGATGTGTTATTACGGGCCAGCAGTGCCTCTGCACTTCATGAGTTGGGGGTGTCATTCCTCTCCCTATGACATATTCGAGCAAATTATAACGTCTCGACCTTTGAAGTTGTGGATTTCAATCCTTCAAATCATCTTTGGCTGGCAACGCCCTCCTACTGAACAAGTTGGAGCTATTGGTCTTTTCGTTGGCCTGTAACATCGTCAAGCGGCTCAAATAATGTTCTCTTCGGTCCATCCGTGCCAACTCTTACATGCTGCTGTGGGCTTCAGTCCCGAGGTTCCTACTAACTCTAGGTGACAAGGGTATAGCTAATAGAGCCCGTTAGTTGAATACCCCTGAGGCCCGTTGAGTTAGGCCCAATTGTAATGATAGTCGAATACGAATTCTTACCGTATATCGATATTGTAATCTGTATCGTACCCTACCCGATCCTCGAGACCTGGCCACCTATATATAGGGGCCAGGAGGGGACGGTGTAGGGCAGATTGAAAGCAAGCCAGGTTGAACGCCCAAGTTTACTTTCGATACACACCTATTTCGACTAACTTTACCTTCGAGTTCATCCGACGCCCTATCTCCCCGATCCTAAGTCCTTCATCTAGGACATTTGTCGAGTTAACCCTCGTCAATTGGCGCTGACCGTGGGGACTCTGGGCGTTGGAGTCATGAATTCGATGGCTTTTTCGCTTTTAGCCAATAGCAGTCCAGAAGTCGACGGAATCAAGAGATGGAACTAACAATCGGAAGTTTGAACATCCTCATTGGGCCATCAGGCTCATCTCGCCTCTCGGATTCGACGAAACCAGATCCGTCGGCAAGTAAGCGCGAAAGAGAGGAAGCGTTGGAGTCATCAGAAGGCTCTTCCAGCGAGGTAAGTTCGCTGGTCAGCTTAGAAAAAGCATCAATCGCAGAAAGCGACGAAATTCAGGAAAGTTTCGACTTAGAAGAAAAAGCGTGTCAAACGCACAACAACGCAAAGGACTTCGCCGTAGGAAACAGCGGCGTCTCCAAAGTACATCAGCTATGCGTCATTATCACTGAAGCAGAAGAAGGAAGCAACAGCGAAGGAAGTAAAAAGGTTGATAGGCAAGTCGACAAAGTGAAAAACCACAACAAAAAGGAAAAAGAGAAAGTCCACGTCTCGACTAGTGAATGGAGGATGATTACGACAGCCATTGATCATGGTACAGAAGTACCCGAGGGATCAAGAAGAGAAGTCCTAATGGGATATCAATATGCATTATACCAACACAAGAAGAAACTAAGGGAGGAAAGAGACATGATGTTTCAAGACAACAACAGCATATCAAGGGAGGAGTACTGGGAGGACTGTAGCGAGGATTCAGAGTATAGCAGAGAAAGGCGCGGAGATCCGAAACACAACAGGGGGGCAACAGCATGCGGCAGAGAAGAAGGGTATTCAAAAAGCCTCAACACGCAGCTAGAAGAGGAGGAAGTTAACTTGATACAAAAAACGCCAGAAGCAGCATTGGCAGCGGCACAAGCATATTTACTGGCCACAAGACCAGAGCATGGAGATCCACGAGAAGATATGCACCGAGCTGCGATACGAAGCCTCGGGATAGTAGAAGGAAAGATCAGGGAGCAAGGCCCAGAGGCAAAGTCGACAAGATACAAGGAAAAACACAAGGAGAAGCTAAGATATAATTGCTCAGAAGATGACTATAGTGAGTCATCAGAAGAGGAAAAGCGGTGGAAGAAGAAGGAGGACGCAAGAAGTATAATAGCACAAACTCGAGTAGATAAATCGCGGCATGCTTGGAAGGAAGAAAATTACGAAGACGATGATAAAGACATGGGTGTGTTATGCTTTACCCGCAGGGTTCGCAAAACGCGAGTACCCAAAGGATTTAAACTACCACACGATCAGAACAAGTACAACGGGTCGCAAGAACCTACCTTATGGTTATCAGATTATCTCCAAACAGTACAGATACTAGGAGGAACAAAAGCGACTGCAATGCAAAGTTTGCAGCTACACCTCACCGGCGCTGCACGGTCCTGGTTGAACACTTTACCCGACGAATCCATTGGAAGCTGGGGGGAACTCGAAAATCAGTTCACAAGAAGTTTTCGTTCTACATACAAGCGCCCAGCATCACTGGAAGAAGTTAAAGCATGTGTGCAGAAGAAAGGCGAAACACTATGTTCTTACATACAACGCTGGAGTATAATCAAAAACTCAGCAGAAGACGTCTCCGATGAACGGGCAATAGATGCCTTTTCGGAAGGACTTCGTCGCTCAGATCTTGTGGAAGAAATAGGAAGAACAAGACCTACGACAGTAGCGGAGCTAATGGAACAAGCTAACAAATTCGCTGATGGAGAGGACGCGTATAACAACAAAAGGGGACGATCGCCAAAAGTCGACAGAACAAGTCGACAAAGGAGGCGGTACCGTAGCAGGGACAATCAAGGAAGGCGAAACCAGATAGCCGCGGGTTACAGGCTAGAAGAAGAGGAAGGGTATGAAAGTAGAAGATTCCAAGCAAAAGGAGTAGAAATATCAAGATACTCCGGTCCCTCAGCCGAGGATATGCTATATGGACCTTGTCGAATCCACTATGCGTATCTCGATGGGAAAAGGGTTTCGAACCACCAGATGAAGGATTGCAGGACATTCTTAAGGTTGCAAAGTGCCATGGATTCAAGTCAAGAAAGAAGGCAAGGTGAAAGACATCGAAGTCAAGGACACCAAGTGCAGAGGCTAGGAAAACACCTAGAGTCAAAAGTATACATATCAGCCATGATTCAACCAGTGCCTAAGTCAAAGAAAGAGCGAAAGAGCATATCTAGACAAGTAAATCTAGCAATATCATCACCACCAGCTACAACAGAATACCTACGATGGTCAGAGCAACCAATCAAGTTTAGTAGAGCAGACCACCCACGGAAAGTTCCCAGGCCGGGCCACTCGCCCATGGTTCTAAAAGCACAAATTGGAGGATATGACATCGGAAGAGTGTTCATGGATGCAGGGAGCGGCATAAACTTAATATATGCTAGAACATTAAAGGCAATATGCATCTCGCCGACGAGTCTGAAGCCAACAGACTGCTCTTTCCACGGGATAGTACCAGGAGCAGCAAACTACCCTTTGGGAAGGATCGAACTCGACGTCTGCTTCGGCAGCAGCGAAAATTATAGAAAAGAGAAGCTGGAGTTCGAAGTCATGGACTGGCCATCACAGTATCATGCAATCCTGGGGCGCCCAGCATTTGCAAAGTTTATGGCAGTACCACATTACGCATACCTTGCATTAAAAATTCCAGGGCCTAAAGGAACAATTACAGTGCAAGGGAGCTTTGAAGTAGCCAACACATGCGACAGAGAATTCAACAAAATGGCGCAAACTTTCGGCATGACAGCGGAATATGAGAGGCTTAAAGGAGAAACAGATCATAATGTACTACCCGACGTTGGACGATCCCTACCAGATAAGGCTTTCGATACAACACAAGACTCGAAGAAAATTCAGGTACATCCTACAGATCCAAGCAAGACGACATCAATTGTGGTGAACTTGGATCCCGCATAGGAAAGCGCGCTCGTCGAGTTCCTCCGTGAGCGCTGGGAAATCTTCGCCTGGTGTCCATCGGACATGCCAGGGGTTCCCAGGGAACTCGTCGAGCACGCACTTAATGTAGATCCCAAGGCGAAACCAGTCAAGCAACCATTGAGGCGATTTGATGAATCTAAGAGGAAGGCAATAGCGTCAGAATTACACAGGTTAGAAAATGCTGGATTCATCAGGGAGATCAAGACTTCGAATTGGGTGTCGAACCCAGTAATAGTACCTAAGAAAAACACAGACGTACAAAGAGTATGTGTCGACTACACGTCTCTCAATAAGCATTGTCCAAAGGATCCCTTCCCCTTACCACGCATCGATCAAATAATCGATTCAACAGCGGGGTGCACAAGGCTTTCCTTTTTGGACGCATATTCTGGCTATAATCAGATCAAACTGAAGAAAGAAGACGAAGAAAAAACAGCCTTCATCACACCATATGGAGTGTTTTGCTACCAAGTAATGCCGTTCGGCCTAAAAAACGCAGGTGCAACTTATCAAAGGATGATGCAAAGCTGCCTTGGGAGCCAAATAGGGCGCAACATACAAGTTTACATTGATGATGTAGTCATCACTACCAGAGAGGAGAAATCTCTAATCAGCGACTTGGCAGAAACCTTCGACAACCTGAACAAGTACAAGCTTAAACTGAACCCAACAAAATGCTCCTTCGGAGTTTCAGCAAGACAACTCTTGGGATTCTTGGTATCAGCACGAGGAATAGAAGCAAATCCAGAGAAGATTCAAGCAATTCTAACAATGGGGAAACCCACGAAACTTCACGACGTACAAAAATTGGCGGGACGCGTCGCGGCATTAAGTCGATTCGTTGCTCGACTAGGAGAGAAGGCGCTTCCTTTCTATGCACTTATGAAGAAGTCAGATGACAAATTTGAGTGGACAGAAGAAGCAGACGCAGCGTTTGTGCAATTGAAAAAAGTGCTATCCACGCCACCAGTGCTGGTCGCACCTAAAGAAAAAGAGCCATTACTGTTGTACATCGCCGCAACCCATCAGGTGGTGAGCACAGTTTTAGTAGTCGAAAGAAGCGAAGAAGGCAAAGCTCATGGCGTCCAGAGACCAGTATACTTCATCAGTGAAGTACTATCTCCAACCAAACAGAGGTACCCGCATTATCAGAAGTTGGCATACAGTATTTTCACAACTGCACGTAAATTACGACAGTATTTTACTGTACACCCAATTATAGTGGTTAATGAAGCGCCACTATCGAACATATTGAACAACCCTTTAGCAACGGGCCGTGTCTCCTTATGGGGAATCGAGTTATCTCCCATGGACATCACGTACGAGAAATGAAGGCGATCAAGTCGCAAATCTTGCCAGATTTTACAGCAGAGTGGCTCGAGCTGCAAAGCACGGGACCACCAGATTTATTGAGTACTTGGACAATGTACTTCGACGGCTCTAAGCGAGTCCAAGGCGCAGGCGCAGGAGTAGTGTTGATATCACCTCATGGCGACAAATTAAAGTATGTGTTAAGGATGAGCTTTCCACAGGCTTCTAACAATGAAGCAGAGTACGAGGCTTTGCTGCACGGAATGAAGATGGCTAAAGCTTGCGGAGCAACTCGCCTAAAAATATTTGGAGATTCTAACCTTGTTGTTCAGCAAGTTATGAACAGGTGTGACACAATCAATGATAATATGATGGCCTACAAGAATTTATACCACTATCTAGAAGGAACGTTCGACGGATGCGAAGTTTCTCACATCAGCAGGAACATCAATGAAGAAGCTGACACTTTAGCAAATATTGGATCACAGTGTCTACCCGTACCATCTGGAGTATTTTGGGAAGAAATAGTGGAAAGATCAATAAAAAGTGCTAAAAGTTCGACTACCACATCAAGCTCGGGGGCTACGACAGAACCAGAGGAGGTCATGATGATAGAAGAAACATGGATGCAGCCATATCTTGCGTACATGATAAATAAAAAGTTACCAGAAGATGCAGTGGAGGCTAAGAGGATAACTCGAAGAGCGAAAGCATTTGTCGTGTTGGAAGGAAAACTATACAAGAGAAGTATTACCGGCGTTTTACAGCGTTGTGTCACACCTCAGGAAGGACAAGCAATATTAAAAGATATACACGGAGGAGTATGTGGCCATCATGCCAGCAGCAGAGCAATAGCGGCAAAAGCTTTTCGAGCAGGATTCTATTGGCTAACAGCCATCGAGGACGCAAAAGATATAGTTCGAAAGTGTGAAGCATGTCAAAGGTTTGCATCCAGACCACATGCACCAGCAGCGGAGCTACAAACAATACCATTATCCTGGCCCTTTGCACAATGGGGACTCGACATGGTAGGAAAGTTTCACAAATCTTGGCCAGGAGGGCATGTCTATATGCTAGTTGTAACATCCCGGATTTTAGATTTGGGAATTTTATCATGTCATTCATATGCATATGCACCTCTGCATATTTCTCAAAACTGAAAAGATTTTGTTTTGGACAAAAACCCGATTTTGTGTTGAATTGCATTTGCTAGCTTAGTGTGGCTCTATTGCATCAAAATATATTTTATACTATTTGATGGGCTTGTACAATGTTCCAATATATCTAGGAATATAGCCCTTGTTTTTACAAATCCGGAGAATTTGATTTTGCTCAATTTGGAGCCTTAAAACTGAATTTATAGACAAAACAGTAAACAGTTTTCAGTTAAATTCGAAAAAGATTAAAGAAAAAAAAAACAGCCGCAGACCTGCCAGACCGATTTCGGCCCAGCCGGCCAGCAGCGCTCCGCGCGCACGCCGCACCGTGCAGCGAATAGTAGGCGCCGCCCGGCCGAGCAGCGAGCAGCCAGCCCAGCAGCGCGCCCCATCCTTTTCTTTTTCTTTTCCTGCCGGTGGGACCCCCTCGTCAGCGCGTCCTCAACCTCCAGCACGAGTACTGAACGCGTACGCGTTCTGCAAACCAGATCCGATCCGGTTCCACCAAATTCGCCCATTTTTGTTGCGGTTTTGCTACGAAAAATTACCTATAAATATCTCACGACCCCTTCTATTATTCCCCCTTTGAAACCCTAGAAAAATATCATCGAAAAATCGCCGGATTTCTCGCCGGAGTTCGTCACAGCCGCCACCATTGGAGCTCGGTAGGAGCTCGATTTCATCATCCCCGAGCCCTCCTTTCCCTCCCCTTCGATCCTCCTGCTCCGCCGACCCCCCCCCCCCCTCACCCCTTACTTTCCCCTCGCAGAGCCGCAATAGAGTGGAATTGCTCGCCGGAGTTCACTGCCGCTGTCCACCTCCATCCGCCGATTGCCGCCAAACCGGGACGCCGGAGAGCCGCCGAAGACCGCCACTGTGATCTCCGTCTAACGGCGCTCGCCTTCCAGTGTTCTCCCGTTGCCAAGCTCGCCGAAGATCGTCGCCGGTGATCGCCGCCGTCGAGCCGCCGCTGTCCTCTTTTCCGGTGAGCTCCCATGAAAGATGCAATCCCGGCCGTAGATTACGCTAAGATCCAACAGCCCAAATCAGTGATCCGTGTGAAGGGGTATCAGCAAATCGGATCTCGCCACGTCGCGCTGTCCTTTTCTATTTATTTCCGAATTACGTTTTAACAGTCAGTTACGTACGAAACTTGCAAAATTCATAACTTTAGTTTCGTAACTCGGATTTTTGCAAATAATATACCGTTGGAAAGAGAAAAATGATATCTATTTTTCTGCACCATTATTTTTAATTGTTACAGTACTAAATTTTTATTTAATTTAAAACTCTTATAAAGAGTATTTTGTGCATATTTTAATTACTGTAACTTAGAAAATTATGATTCCAGCGCCATTTGAAAGCTAATTAAATTTCCTATCCAGGAACACCTATTTCATAACTTTACAAACTATTTTCATACTGAAAGTTTTCAGATTGCATTAATGCAAGTTTATGTCTCTTTTCTATTATGGAAAATGATTTATAAAGGTTCTAATAATTATTTTCACATCTGTAAATCATGCATATTGCATTGTTGTGTGTTGTACTGCTGTGTATTGATTTGGAATTGTTTGCCACGATAGATTGTCCGGACTGCGAACCTTGTGATTGCGAGGAGTGTTTTAGCGGAAACAACAATCAAGGCAAGTGTCACATCATAAATCTCCTACTTTTTCCTATGCATGTATTTGTTTTTCAGTAGCTTGCATGTGTAGGATGTTTTCAAGTTTACTTATTATGCTTTGCTGTAGACCCAAATAGATGAGCCGTAGAACCCCTAGTTGATTCCTTGATAGTCATCGTACTGTAGAATTGCTTAGCCATGCTATTAGTTGCGTGGGTGGTTTTCATGATATGAGTACTGAAAGTTTTGTTTACCTTAATGAAAACCACTAATCAATGAATCACCTGGGTGGAATGGCTTTGATTGGGTCATCGAGTGTGTTTTATGGTGGGGAAAGCCACCCAGGCTTAAAGAGATTGATAGACGTTCATGTTTAGTGGCTTCCGAGTACAACCACATGTCAATGGGCTCTGGCTTGACTGATTAAGTTATGAAACCGTGACCTACCGTGACCAGCTGATGTAGCTAAGATAGGTGGTATGGGTCTGGGGCTAGGCTCATTGTTTTGTTTCCCAAAGGTCTCGGCTTGGTCTTTGATCGAGCCATGTGGTGAAAGTGTACTAACCTCTGCAGAGTGTCAAAAACTAAGTACTTAGCCGTGTCCCCGGTAACGGACAATTTGAGCAACTTCTCATGAAGCAGTTGAAGGATCTCATCACTCTAATTTCTTTAATAAAACTTGAAGGGTGAACAATGGGTTAGGAGCACTTGAGTGAATCAATGTGTCCTTAGATTTTAATAGGAGCACTTGAGTGATTCAATGTGTTCTTAGTTGTTTTTGAAGAAACAAAAATGAGTTGAAAAGTAGGAAGAAAATATATCGCTTTATGCAAAGAGCCTGAACTCCACCAGCCAAATATGCATGTATTATAGGTCGCCATTGATATCCACCATAGTGACATCTTGCCAATACCATTCCAAGTGTATTGACCATTCGTGGCTGCAACCTTTTATGTTGCAGGTTATTATTCTGAGGACGATTGAATTATATCGTTTAGGTCGCGAGTCTCCACCCAGCGGTGCCTGTGGAGTAATGGAGCTTTATTTATTTGCTTTGTTGAACTATTATTTGTGAGCTAGCCATCGATGCTAAGCCATTTTGTAATAATTATACTCTTGGATCATACGATGTAATAAATTTGATGCATTGGTACTCTTTTATACATCTACTGTGTGTGCTAGCTATTGATCCAGGGACTAGCACTTATATGCACAGGATTCAATCCATTTTTAACGGGTTGGGTCGTCACACTAGTGGCAGTCGATAAATTTACCAAATGGGTGGAAGCAGCCCCAGTAACAACTCAAGATTCTACAGCAGCAATCAGCTTCATTAAGTCAATAGTTTTTTGTTTTGGTGTATCACACAGCATCATCACCGACAATGGGACAAATTTTACTTCGAAAAAATTCAAAAGTTACTGCGAAGGATTAGGGATCAAGCTCAAATTTGCATCTGTGGCACACCCGAAGACAAACGGGCAAGTCGAAAAAGCCAATGGCCTGATAAGTAGTGGAATAAAAAAGAGGCTTTTAGCACCTCTCGAGAAAGCCAATAGCGCTTGGGTAGAAGAATTGCCCTCCGTTCTTTGGAGCCTAAGAACTATGCCTAATGCAGCAACTCAAGAAACTCCTTTCTTCCTGGTCCACGGCGCAGAAGCCGTGCTTCCAGTCGAAGTTACACATGAGGCTCCAAGAGTGACAGCATATGACGAGGCGGCATCAACAGAAGCATTGTAAGACGACGTCGATGCACTAGATGAAGCAAGAGACAAAGCATTAGAAAGGGCTACGCAATATCAACAAAGCTTACGAAACTACCATAGTAGTCGAGTTCGTCCACGATCCTTCATGGTAGGAGACCTTGTTTTGCGACTCAGGCAAGATAGCCATGGGAAATTGGAGTCCCCTTGGGTGGGACCTTACATCGTCACAGAAGTAATACCAGGAGGAGCCTATCGACTACAAGATAAGAAGACCGGGAAAGATGAGAGCAACCCGTGGAATGCAGAACAGCTACGACGTTTTTACGCGTAGACTAAAAATGGAAATATTAATGTAATCGAGTTAGCCTTCTGAATCCAGAACACGAGGCCACAGGCCGGGTTCCTTGGGTTGAACTCGACAAAATCGTACGAGTATTTGTTACTTCTCCGCTCGGGGGCTTCAACCCTTGGGTCGTACGAAAAGAGTCATTATCGCAAGATTGGAGGTTTTCTTTCATTGAAAAGGTTGTTTAAACAACCCGATGAATATTGATAGAGCTTGGTTCGTAAGAAAGAACCCGATATTACTCCTACCTTTATTTTTGGTTCGCAAAAACCCGATATATGGAAAACATACCTCAGAACATAGGTTGTTCTCATGGTACTAGCAAAAGACATCAAGTACTTGAATAATATTCATTACAGATAAACATGGTAGCAAGGACATGATAAAAAGAAATTACATAAAAAACACAGCAAGAACTAATGGAAGTGGACTTCATTCTTTGTACTTCTTCTGGCAAAGAGTGCCATCGAAGATCTTCACGTCAAACTTCGACGTCCCGATATGGAAGTCGAAGGACAGGAAGAAACCTTGACGGATGTCATGGTCCTCCGCAAACTGGGACCAGCCACCCCTGAAGTACTGCTCCCCGTCGCCATCGTACCATACCTCAACCTCGTATGGGATGCCACCGCCAGATTGTTCACGGAAAACCGCTTCCCGCAGCTCGCGGCCATCCATAAACTTCGTAAAATTCAGCGGTAATCGCTGAATCTCACGGCATTCCACCATGGCAATGCAGAGGAAGGAGAAGATTTGAGGAGGAGCAGCGGAAGCGGCAGGTGCAGCAGGAGGAGGAGCAGCAGGGCCTGGAGTGGCACTAGTCACCTTAGGTTTATTCTTGCTGCCAAGGGGGCGGCCGGGACGACGCTTAGCTGGAGCATCTGAAGAAGTTCCCACGGCACCAGTAACCTTGGGCTTGTTCTTGCTACCACGAGGACGACCTCTACCTCGCGGGGCCGTTGGGGATCCAAGGTTCAGGCGAGAACCTCCAGCGTCAGCCATGAGCACGACAGAA
Organism: Dactylis glomerata; assembly: GCA_007115705.1. Classification (NCBI taxonomy): domain Eukaryota; kingdom Viridiplantae; phylum Streptophyta; class Magnoliopsida; order Poales; family Poaceae; genus Dactylis; species Dactylis glomerata. The sequence continues at coordinate 429,716 of QXEO01002092.1, forward strand.
AAACCTCGCAAAAACCCTAGATGGAGGAAGAAGATGATGCGGCGGAGGAGAAGTTTAATTAGGGTTTTCTACCTTAATCAGCAGGCGCTTTTATAAGCACATACTATTGGGCTTTCGGGCTACAGAAAAGTCCGTGGACACAATTTCCAACAGGAGTTAAATTCTGCGCACAGCAGACGATAATATCAAAAGGAAAAAAAAAGAGGAGGGAAGATTATGCGACATGAAAACCTCGACTTGGACTCGGGGGCTCGTCAAGAAGTAAGAGGTTAACAGAAGAGCTGAACTTTGAGCCTATGCTTGACTACAAGTCACCAAACATAGCCTCGGGGGCTACTCCCATCGGGAGCGCTGAGCGCGCACCCGATAGAGATAACATGATTAATAAAGAAAGTGTAGAAGGATAAGCATACAAAGCTTCGACTACATAGTCGACAAATTGGAGAGAGTTTACTCCCATCGGGAGCGAGTTTTATGGTTGCAGAAACCTGAATATTTTCAGTCGAAATTTCGACTGTGACTTAAAATTCTCGAGTTACGTTATCGCAATGAAACTCGAATGCCGCGACTTGTCGCGAAGGTAAGACCCCGGGATCCGTCCTGTGTGGCCTGGTATACGCACATGGATGTGCTCTGCTGGTATGTATCCAGTCTACGACGCGAAGAAAATCCTGGTGGACGCACTGGGTACCCTGAGAATCACTGGGATTCATTCTTTGTAAGTCCTAAATGCGGCAAAAGAGTGGGTTTGACCGGTATCCCGAATTCAAGTCCAAGGGGATTGAATTTGAAGTAGGTGGCAAGCATCTGTTCTGGTAGTTAACTGACCTCTTGATCCGTCAGAGTTGTCAGGCTTGATCATCAAAACCCCTTGAGAAAGAAAATCATGAAAATAAGTCGAAAGACCAAGTCGAAGATTTGAAGATATGAAGAAGTCGAAGAACTGATCAAGTCGAAGATTTAAAGATTAGAGATTCAACCTAAATCTGCAATTCTGGTAGAATCTCAGGGGCTACTGACAAGGGTATAGCTAATAGAGCCCGTTAGTTGAATACCCCTGAGGTCCGTTGAGTTAGGCCCAATTGTAATGATAGTCAAATACGAATTCTTACCGTATGTCGATATTGTAATCTGTATCGTACCCTACCCGATCCTCGAGACCTGGCCACCTATATATAGGGGCCAGGAGGGGACGATGTAGGGCAGATTGAAAGCAAGCCAGGTTGAACGCCCAAGTCTACTTTCGATACACACCTATTTCGACTAACTTTACCTTCGAGTTCATCCGACGCCCTATCTCCCCGATCCTAAGTCCTTCATCTAGGACATTTGTCGAGTTAACCCTCGTCACTAGGCCAGCAGTGCCTCGATGTCGATTCGGGAGTGGTTTTTAGCCTCTCAAATCTAACTTTATGCTCATGCTCACACTCAATGCCCGAATTCTGGTGGAAATATTCTAATTCGGATGCCGTATGTTAAATACGAAGGTAAGTCCACGGTTTGCAACACCATATGGCCCGGTATTCGTATCAAGCGCGCTCTGCCGAGAAACTTTCTATACCTACGGTATGAAGTTTGTACCGATGGACGCATCGGGTGCCTCACAATGAACTGCGCTTCGACCCGGTAAATCCAACGCGGCTCGGGTCGAGGTAGCGTCAGCCCACACGGGTTCGAGTTGGGGGACTCGAATCTGAGTAAGCTAAATGAATGTTTTTGTGGCTATGCAATTAACTAAGACCCGACGTGAGTCTCAGGCCGGTTATGCCTATCCCCCTGCAAACCAAGCTAAGCATTTTCGAGGCTCAGAATGAGCATTACTCGAATTATTCGCATCTATTAGGTGCATCATTTGTATATTCTCTATACTTTTGTGATTTCACAAGTAAGGTGAATACATTTGTGTAATCAAGAAGGCTTTCAGGTTAGAGTCCCTGTCATAGTCTTCGACTATCCCAGTGACAAGGGTATAGCTAATACAACCCGTTAGTTGAGTACCCCTGAGGCCCGTTGAGTTAGGCCCAATTGTAATGATAGTCGAATACGAATTCTTACCGTATGTTGATATTGTAATCTGTATCGTACCCTACCCGATCCTCGAGACCTGGCCACCTATATATAGGGGCCAGGAGGGGACGGTGTAGGGCAGATTGAAAGCAAGCCAGGTTGAACGCCCAAGTTTACTTTCGATACACACCTATTTTGACTAACTTTACCTTCGAGTTCATCCGACGCCCTATCTCCCCGATCCTAAGTCCTTCATCTAGGACATTTGTCGAGTTAACCCTCGTCAATTGGCGCCGACCGTGGGGACTCTGGGCGTTGGAGTCATGAATTCGACGGCTTTTTCGCTTTTAGCCAATAGCAGTCCAGAAGTCGACGGAAATCAAGAGATGGAACTAACAATCGGAAGTTTGAACATCCTCATTGGGCCATCAGGCTCATCTCGCCTCTCGGATTCGACGAAACCAGATCCGTCAGCAAGTAAGCGTGAAAGAGAGGAAGTGTTGGAGTCATCAGAAGGCTCTTCCAGCGAGGTAAGTTCGCCGGTCAGCTTAGAAAAAGCATCAATCGCAGAAAGCAACGAAATTCAGGAAAGTTTCGACTTAGAAGGAAAAGCGTGTCAAACGCACAACAACGCAAAGGACTTCGCCATAGGAAACAGCGGCGTCTCCAAAGTACATCAGCTATGCGTCATTATCACTAAAGCAGAAGAAGGAAGCAACATCGAAGGAAGTAAAAAGGTTGATAGGCAAGTCGACAAAGTGAAAAACCACAACAAAAAGGAAAAAGAGAAAGTCCACGTCTCGGCTAGTGAATGGAGGATGATTACGACAGCTATTGATCATGGTACAGAAGTACCCGAGGGATCAAGAAGAGAAGTCCTAATGGGATATCAATATGCATTATACCAACACAAGAAGAAACTAAGGGAGGAAAGAGACATGATGTTTCAAGACAACAACAGCATATCAAGGGAGGAGTACTGGGAGGACTGTAGCGAGGATTCAGAGTATAGCAGAGAAAGGCGCGGAGATCCGAATCACAACAGGGGGCAACAGCATGCGGCAGAGAAGAAGGGTATTCAAAAAGCCTCAACATGCAGCTAGAAGAGGAGGAAGTTGACTTGATACAAAAAACGCTAGAAGCAGCATTGGCAGCGGCACAAGCATATTTACTGGCCACAAGACCAGAGCATGGAGATCCACGAGAAGATATGCACCGAGCTGCGAGACGAAGCCTCGGGATAGTAGAAGGAAAGATCAGGGAGCAAGGCCCAGAGGCAAAGTCGACAAGATACAAGGAAAAACACAAGGAGAAGCTAAGATATAATTGCTCAGAAGATGACTATAGTGAGTCATCAGAAGGGGAAAAGCGGTGGAAGAAGAAGGAGGACGCAAGAAGTATAATAGCACAAACTTGAGTAGATAAATCGCGGCATGCTTGGAGGGAAGAAAATTACGAAGACGATGATAAAGACATGGGTGCGTTATGCTTTACCCGCAGGGTTCACAAAACGCGAGTACCCAAAGGATTTAAACTACCACACGATCAGAACAAGTACGACGGGTCGCAAGAACCTACCTTATGGTTATCAGATTATCTCCAAATAGTATAGATACTAGGAGGAACAAAAGCGACTGCAATGCAAAGTTTGCAGCTACACCTCACCGGCGCTGCACAGTCCTGGTTGAACACTTTACCCGACGAATCCATTGGAAGCTGGGGGGAACTCGAAAATCAGTTCACAAGAAGTTTTCGTTCTACATACAAGCGCCCAGCATCACTGGAAGAAGTTAAAGCATGTGTGCAGAAGAAAGGCGAAACACTACATTCTTACATACAACGCTGGAGTATAATCAAAAACTCAGCAGAAGACGTCTCCGATGAACGGGCAATAGATGCCTTTTCGGAAGGACTTCGTCGCTCAGATCTCGTGGAAGAAATAGGAAGAACAAGACCTACGACAGTAGCGGAGCTAATGGAACAAGCTAACAAATTCGCTGATGGAGAGGACGCGTATAACAACAAAAGGGGACGATCACCAGAAGTCGACAGAACAAGTCGACAAAGGAGGCAGTACCATAGCAGGGACAATCAAGGAAGGCGAAACCAGATAGCCGCGGGTTACAGGCTAGAAGAAGAGGAAGGGTATGAAAGTAGAAGATTCCAAGCAAAAGGAGTAGAAAGATCAAGATACTCCGGTCCCTCAGCCGAGGATATGCTATATGGACCTTGTCGAATCCACTATACGTATCTCGACGGGAAAAGGGTTTCGAACCACCAGATGAAGGATTGCAGGACATTCTTAAGGTTGCAAAGTGCCATGGATTCAAGTCAAGAAAGAAGGCAAGGTGAAAGACATCGAAGTCAAGGACACCAAGTGCAGAGGCTAGGAAAACACCCAGAGTCGAAAGTATACATATCAGCCATGATTCAACCAGTGCCTAAGTCAAAGAAAGAGCGAAAGAGCATATCTAGACAAGTAAATCTAGCAATATCATCACCACCAGCTACAACAGAATACCTACGATGGTCAGAGCAACCAATCAAGTTTAGTAGAGCAGACCACCCACGGAAAGTTCCCAGGCCGGGCCACTCGCCCATGGTTCTAAAAGCACAAATTGGAGGATACGACATCAGAAGAGTGTTCATGGATGCAGGGAGCGGCATAAACTTAATATATGCTAGAACATTAAAGGCAATGTGCATCTCGCCGACGAGTCTGAAGCCAACAGACTGCTCTTTCCACGGGATAGTACCAGGAGCAGCAAACTACCCTTTGGGAAGGATCGAACTCGACGTCTGCTTCGGCAGCAGCGAAAACTATAGAAAAGAGAAGCTGGAGTTCGAAGTCATGGACTGGCCATCACAGTATCATGCAATCCTGGGGCGCCCAGCATTTGCAAAGTTTATGGCGGTACCACATTACGCATACCTTGCATTAAAAATTCCAGGGCCTAAAGGAACAATTACAGTGCAAGGGAGCTTCGAAGTAGCCAACACATGCGACAGAGAATTCAACAAAATGGCGCAAACTTTCGGCATGACAGCGGAATATGATAGGCTTAAAGGAGAAACAGATCATAATGTACTACCCGACGTTGGACGATCCCTACCAGATAAGGCTTTCGATACAACGCAGGACTCGAAGAAAATTTAGGTACATCCTACAGATCCAAGCAAGACGACATCAATTGCGGTGAACTTGGATCCCGCATAGGAAAGCGCGCTCGTCGAGTTCCTCCGTGAGTGCTGGGAAATCTTCGCCTGGTGTCCATCGGACATGCCAGGGGTTCCCAGGGAACTTGTTGAGCACGCACTTAATGTAGATCCCAAGGCGAAACCAGTCAAGCAACCATTGAGGCGATTTGATGAATCTAAGAGGAAGGCAATAGCGTCAGAATTACACAGGTTAGAAAATGCTGGATTCATCAGGGAGATCAAGACTTCGAATTGGGTGTCGAACCCAGTAATAGTACCTAAGAAAAACACAGACGTACAAAGAGTATGTGTCGACTACACGTCTCTCAATAAGCATTGTCCAAAGGATCCCTTCTCCTTACCACGCATCGATCAAATAATCGATTCAACAGCGGGGTGCGCAAGGCTTTTCTTTTTGGACGCATATTCTGGCTATAATCAGATCAAACTGAAGAAAGAAGACGAAGAAAAAACAGCCTTCATCACACCATATGGAGTGTTTTGCTACCAAGTAATGCCCTTCGGCCTAAAAAACGCAGGTGCAACTTATCAAAGGATGATGCAAAGCTGCCTTGGGAGCCAAATAGGGCGCAACATACAAGTTTACATTGATGATGTAGTCATCACTACCAGAGAGGAGAAATCTCTAATCAGCGACTTGGCAGAAACCTTCGACAACCTGAATAAGTACAAGCTTAAACTGAACCCAACAAAATGCTCCTTCGGAGTTTCAGCAGGACAACTCTTGGGATTCTTGGTATCAGCACGAGGAATAGAAGCAAATCCAGAGAAGATTCAAGCAATTCTAACAATGGGGAAACCCACGAAACTTCACGACGTACAAAAATTGGCGGGACGCGTCGCGGCATTAAGTCGATTCGTTGCTCGACTAGGAGAAAAGGCGCTTCCTTTCTACGCACTTATGAAGAAGTCAGATGACAAATTTGAGTGGACAGAAGAAGCAGACGCAGCGTTTGCGCAATTGAAAAAAGTGCTATCCACGCCTCCAGTGCTGGTCACACCTAAAGAAAAAGAGCCATTACTGTTGTACATCGCCGCAACCCATCAGGTGGTGAGCACAGTTTTAGTAGTCGAAAGAAGTGAAGAAGGCAAAGCTCATGGCGTCCAGAGACCAGTATACTTCATCAGTGAAGTACTATCTCCAACCAAACAGAGGTACCCGCATTATCAGAAGTTGGCATACAGTGTTTTCACAACTGCACGTAAATTACGACAGTATTTTACTGTACACCCAATTATAGTGGTTAATGAAGCGCCACTATCGAACATATTGAACAACCCTTTAGCAACGGGCCATGTCTCCTTATGGGGAATCGAGTTATCTCCCATGGACATCACGTACGAGAAAAGGAAGGCGATCAAGTCGCAAATCTTGCCAGATTTTACAGCAGAGTGGCTCGAGCTGCAAAGCACGGGACCACCAGATTTATCGAGTACTTGGACAATGTACTTCGACGGCTCTAAGCGAGTCCAAGGCGCAGGCGCAGGAGTAGTGTTGATATCACCTCATGGTGACAAATTAAAGTATGTGTTAAGGATGAGCTTTCCACAGGCTTCTAACAATGAAGCAGAGTATGAGGCTTTGCTGCACGGAATGAAGATGGCTAAAGCTTGCGGAGCAACTCGCCTAAAAATATTTGGAGATTCTAACCTTGTTGTTCAGCAAGTTATGAACAGGTGTGACACAATCAATGATAATATGATGGCCTACAAGAATTTATACCACTATCTAGAAGGAACGTTTGACGGATGCAAAGTTTCTCACATCAGCAGGAACAGCAATGAAGAAGCCGACACTTTAGCAAATATTGGATCACAGTGTCTACCTGACGAGGGTTAACTCGACAAATGTCCTAGATGAAGGACTTAGGATCGGGGAGATAGGGCGTCGGATGAACTCAAAGGTAAAGTTAGTCGAAATAGGTGTGTATCGAAAGTAAACTTGGGCGTTCAACCTGGCTTGCTTTCAATCTGCCCTACACCGTCCCCTCCTGGCCCCTATATATAGGTGGCCAGGTCTCAAGGATCGGGTAGGGTACGATACAGATTACAATATCGACATACGGTAAGAACTCGTATTCGACTATCATTACAATTGGGCCTAACTCAACGGGCCTCAGGGGTACTCAACTAACGGGCTCTATTAGCTATACCCTTGTCAGTAGCCCCTCAGATTCTACCAGAATTGTAGATTCAGGTTGAATCTCTAATCTTTAAATCTTCGACTTGATCAGTTCTTCGACTTCTTCATATCTTCAAATCTTCGACTTGGTCTTTCGACTTATTTTCATGATATTCTTTCGCAAGGGGTTTTGATGATCAAGCCTGACAACTCTGACGGATCAAGAGGTCAGTTAACTGCCAGGACAGATACTTGCCACCTACTTCAAATTCAATCCCCTTGGACTTGAATTCGGGATACCGGTCAAACCCACTCTTTTGCCGCATTTAGGACTTACAAAGAATGAATCCCAGTGATTCTCAGGGTACCCAGTGCGTCCACCAGGATTTTCTTCGCGTCGTAGACACAGATACATACCAGCAGAGCGCATCCATGTGCGTATACCAGGCCACACAGGGCAGATCCCGGGGTCTTACCTTCGTGACAAGTCACGGCATTCGAGTTGTGTTGCGATAACATAACTCGAGAATCTTAAGTCGCAGTCAAATTTTGACTGAAAATATTCGGGTTTCTGCAACCATAAAACTCGCTCCCGATGGGAGTAACACTTCTCCAATCTTCAATGTTTAAGTAATAAATATCGTCGGGTGCGCGCTCAGCGCTCCCGATGGGAGTAGCCCCTGAGGCTATAGTCGAAAAAGAATTTTTCGAGTATAGGCTCTAGAGATAATATAACTCGTCATACTCCAACTCGAAACACTTCAATTTTGAAGTTCTTCAACTCGAGATACTTTCAGAAACACCTTGTCATCGCGTACAAGCCCACTGCTCCAAATGAAGAATTCCATTTGACTTTTTGTAAAAGTAACAGCCCCCAAGGCTGTAATCAAAAAATCCTTCTCATATGATCATCTTTATAAAGTCTGTATTTGTCGGCGCCAATCCTTTTTCCTGCATATATTTACTGTATTGCGTCCATGATGACGTAACTCTTCATCAATGCAAACCGTTTTATGGGCAATACTGTAACTTTCGTGATTTTGTGACCGTTAGTGGGCTGCATGATTTGTGACCGTTAGTGGGCTGCCGTTTCCGAGATTTTCGCCACGTCTCAGCCCACGATCCTTCTCCCAGAAGATATATAAATGGCATAGTGGGGAATCGCACTGTTTACCAGCTCGTTCCCTCCGCTGCCTCCATTGCTGATCTCCTCTTGCTCCGAGCCCCCAAGCGCACTTCGTATTGGATGCGTGTGAAGCACCTGGCCACTAAGAATACCATGGCCAAGACCTCCGCCACCAGCTGTGTTCGCTCCACCATCTCCAAGAAGGAGATGCAGAAGGCCAAGGACGATGGCTTCATCTCCGCCGAAGATTCCATCATCTTCCCCAGCACCGAACGCATCCCGAAGCCCCCGAGCAGTTATCGGGTAATGTTCCTTGCTTTTCTCCTCCGAGGTTTCTCTCTCCCTGCTCACAAATTTCTCCGTGGGCTTCTGTTTGTTCGGTGTACAGCTCCACCAGCTTACACCGAATTCTCTTCTACACATTGCCTGCTTCGTGACTCTTTGCGAGTCCTTCTTGGGTATTGAACCCCACTTCACTCTCTGGAGATCACTCTTTCGACTCTGCCCCAATGTTTCTCTGGCAAGGAAACCCGAACTGGGCGGAGCCGTCGTTTCTGTGCGTCCTGAGGCGCAATATCTTGAATTTTCGATGGCCGCATCTGTCCAAGGTTGGAGGACAAAGTGGTTTTACATTAAGGACCACAAATCCTCCGCTGAAGATGAATTCGGCCTCCCTCCCTTTGATGCTTTTCAAGAGGTGAAGAAATTGAAGTCATGGGACTCGCTTCCCTCAGATGCGGAAGTTGCCGAAATTCTTCCTCTTTTATCCCGTATTCAAACTCTGAAAACAGGCTTAGGAGGTGCATTGTCGGGTATCCAACTTATGGTGTTCTTCATACAATGTCGAGTTCAACCCCTGCAACACCGCGTCACCAAGCTTTGGACTTACTCTGGCTTAGAGGACCCTACTCGCATATCTAAAGACCTGATGTCGAAAGAAGATGTCGACAAGCGAGTCAGGAATCTCACCAAGCTCACTAAGGAACACTCAGTCGCTGACTTGAAGTCAAATTACTTCGACTCTGTGCACCCTATCCCTGAGGTATGCATCGTCACATTTACTTTTTTTTGTCAAGTCTTTTCTTAATTTCGACTTGCATTATTCTCTGTATCTGCACTCTGCTAATTTTGTTATATGCAGGATCACCAAATCATTGTTTCTCGTCCTCCTCTCCCAGAGGCAGGGCCCCTTCCAGCTGATCTAGCCTCTCCTGCATCTGAAGCCCCCGAGGCTGACGAAAGTCAGGACGGAGATGATGTCGAAGGTTCCGAAGAAGAAACTAGTTCATCGACATCTTCTTTTCTCGCTCCTATTGAGGATGTCGATATTGATAAGAAAAGGAAACATGTCAACGACATCGGTTCGTCGAGTTCTGCAGCGGCTGGTAAAACCCCCGCTCCTGCAGAAGATATGGAGTATTTCGACATGCTAGACTCGTAAGTACTGTGCTATTTGAGTTCCTCAATTGAAATTTTCCTTTGTTGTGCTTCCATAATTCGTATCCTTCGCGCAGTAATGACGAAGAGCCACCAGCAGCTGCTCCACCAACTCCTCCTGCGGCCATTGATGAGCCTATCAAACCAAATGTTGTACCTAGGACTACCAGGTCTGGTATAAAGAAGGTTCCTCAGAACCGATATCCCAAACGCGCAAAGAAGGCCAAAGAAGCCGATATTTCTCTGGAGGCCCATGCACCTGTGGTTTCCTCTGATGATGTAAGCCATTCTTTCTATCTCCCCTCTTTTTTTTTCCTGTCATGCACTTCTATTCTGACACTTCTTCTTTTCCTCAGGCTTTGGTGAAAAGATTCATCGCCCTGGGCACGGAGTGTGCAGGGTACCTAAAGGTTGCGAAAGCTTCCGAAGGTATAACTTTGACTTGTACTCATTACTTTTTTTCCTGTGCTTACTCTTTTCTCACTTATCTGACTCCCTCTCATTTCTTTTATAGCTGCCTTAGCAACGGCTAATGCTCGAATTGCATCGCTTGAAGCGGAGCTTGATGCTTCACGAAAAGCTTATGATATGGCGACTGCTGCTAAGGTTAATGCTGAGAAGTCGCAAAAAGCTGCACTTGGCAAGGCGAAGAAAGCTGAGAAAGCTATTGCTGAAGTCAACAATGAGCATGCTCAACGAGAGCATGCTGTGGCGGAGCGTCTTCACACCATGTCTGCTGCCGCTGGAAGTATGTGCTTTGCTTTGTCTTCTGCTTTTGTCTTTTGATGTATTTGTTGACACTCATCTTCGTTTTTTCTTTATTTTTACTCAGAATTTACCGGGGCGTCTCCGTCGTCCTTGCAAACGGATGACGATTCTCTTATGGATGCAGTTAACCTACTCGAAGAAAACTGGATATCTATCCAGGAAACCTTTGAGTTGGTTAATCGCATTTTGTCACGGATGTTTGTCGGCTTGTGGCCGAAGAAAAAGGCCACAGTTCCAAAGGACAACCTGACTGCACTCGCCAGATCCTTCGACGTCGCTGAAGACCCTCTTCTCCAGTTCAAAGCTCTTGCCATCAAGCGTGGTGCTGAAGGTGCTATTGCGCTTTCTCTTGCTCATGGGACGGACTTTGATTGGGGGAAAGTTGACGCCCCTCATGGCTACTCCTGGGATGAGATGAAAGTTTTCTTCGAGAAGGCGAAGAAGTTAGCACCTGGGCTACTATCGACTATTTCTCCTTCGGCAGCCTCTACGGTGCCTGCTGCATCGGCTTCGGCGGCGAAAAATCCAATGCCACCATCGACTTCTGGCGAGGAAGTTGCCGCGCCCTCTTCTGTTGCGGAACCTAACGCTGAGGTGGCGTAGACTCGGCTTTCTCTGTAGTTTTTTAATTTTCCTCCTTTCAGATGTAGAAGCTCTAGTTGTGTGCAACCCGAGAACCTTAATCATAGGGTTTTGCACTTCATGTAAATATGTTTCCATCGTATGAAATATTATGATGTCCTTCTGAATTGTTTCTCTCCTCTGTTTTCCTTTTTGACTTGCAGTCGATACGTGTCGATGATCCTCTGACTCGCGGTCATTCTCCTTCCTCTAATCGTGGATTCAATCCTCAGATTTCGTCGACTTCTAGTCGATGTAGTGAATGTGTAGAGTATGCTTCCAGGATATCTGACCTTGAGGCCCGCTTGACTTCAGCCAAACGCCAAGCTCAGATGGTGTTTGATAAAGCTAGCAAGGCTTCTGTTTTGACGAAGCAGGTATCGGATCTTGGTGATGAAGTGTCTAGCTTGACGTCAAAGATTCTGCATCACGAAGAATGTGATTCTTTTGTTCTTGGCAACGTCGAATCCGCCTGTGAAATGTTGCGATGTGAGTTTCTCTCGACTTATTTTCTTTTCCTTCTACTTGGACCCTTTATGATATCCTTTGCCCTTATAGGCACTTGCTTGGACTTTGCTGCTGAAGATCGTCGAGTTACCGAGCGAAGTGCGGCTCTGGAAAAGATGTCTGTAGGTGTTGAAACTTTATGGTCTGATCCTCGATGTCGGGGCGCCATTGTACTGCTTCAGGACCGCGCCCAGCATATTGGCGAGGCAGTGGATGGCTGTAGGAAAGCTCTTACAACCGTGCACTCGGTCATGCTTCCTCGAAATCCTCTGCCTGCAACTTTCCCGCTTCTCCTTGATACTTTCAGGTCCAGCCAGCGGATTCACCGGTTGATAGAACTGAATTTAGTGGCTGGTGCTAACTTTGCTCTTGGGTGGATGCGCAAGTGGCATCCAAGGCTCAACTATAGTTCTATGTCTCTAAGTTATCCTCCTGGTGGGGCGAGCCTTCGAGTACATTTAGAGAGTACTTTGCAGCCTGCCCGACGAATTATAGCCAGGTTGCTGCAAGAAGACTCCGCGTTTTTCCGCGAGTTCCACTACTTGGACCCCTTAGGTGTAGATGATTCTGATAACCCGATGTTGTAAGGTGTATATAAAACGCGAGAGTTTCTTTTTATTTGTTTCGCGACTATGCGTCTGAAACTTATTCTCAGGGCGTTTGTTGTGTAAGTCATGCGTTTGCCGCATTTTTCTTTTTGAAAAGACTCGTAAGCTCGAATATGAGGAACGATTTATCTTTATTTATACTTGTAATGTAAGGTACATGGGGTGACCCAAGAGATCCGGCCTATGACCTGTGTTCTGGATCTAGAGGGCATTGCCCCTGGCATAACTCGTGGCTTTTATAGCCTTTCTGTCCCCCTCTTTCTCTATACTTATGATGTCGCACTTTTCCCTTCTTCTCCTGCGTCTTTGTCTTCTCCCGGTGTCTCTATCCGTTGCTTCTTTGTTTCAGGCTCCGCAACGCATCCTTCGAGTAGCTTGACGCCTTCTGTAGTTGCGCTCTTTGCCTTTTCTGCATTGTTGGCTATTATGCCAAAATTTTGCGCCATCTTGTGGAACTCTCTGTCGCAAAGATCTAAAACTTCAAAACTTCCTTTCACTGTGATTATTCCTTTTGGTCCTGGCATTTTAAGTACTAGATATGTATAGTGAGGCACTGCCATGAATCGCGAAAACGCGGGTCGTCCGAGGATCGCGTGATATTGTGATGGCCAGTCCATGACTTCGAAGTCAAGCTTTTCTCTTCTGTAGTTTTGTCGATTGCCGAAGCAAACGTTGAGTGCTATTCGACCCAACGGGTAATTGGCACTTCCTGGCACGATTCCATGGAAGGAACAATCTGTTGGTTTTAAGAACTCTAGTGATATATGCATTGCTCAGAGTGTTTTTGCATATATCAAGTTAATTCCGCTTCCTGCGTCCATAAATATTCTGTCGACATCGTACACGCCGATTTGAGCTTTGAGTACCAAAGGCGCGTTTCCTGGCCGAGGTACTGTTATGGGATGGTCCTCTCTGTTGAACTCGATTGACTGTTCTGACCAATGTAGATACTCAGTTGTGGCCAGAGGTGAGATGACTGCTAGATTAACTTATCGAGTTATGCTCTTTTCCTCTTTGTTCGACTTGGGCACGGGTTGTATCATTGCTGTGATGTGTCCTTTGGATGGAATATACCCATCATCGTCATCGTGTCCCTTGTTTGGCTGGTCTTGTCCTTGGGAAGCCCCGTTGTTTCCTTGTTGGTTTGCCGGAGGGTTGTTGCTTCCTTCGAATCCTTATCGCCTTGCTTCGGCTTGCCTATTTATTGCTGCTTCTTGCAGTTTTAAGAATGTTGTGCAATCTTTCATTGTGTGCCTTGATACTCGTTTTCCGTCAACGAATGCTGAGTGTATATGACAAGGCCCATTGAGCATATCTTCTGGTGATGGGTTGTACTCTCTGGATTCCCTTATAGGGAACTTCTTATAATCTTCCTTTCCATAGCTTCTATATCCCGAAGTCCTGCGGTCATTTCCTTGGTAGCTGTTGTCCTTATATCCTGCGGCGACCTGGCTGTGAGAGCCGTAGGTGTCGAAGTTTCGAGATCGTCTCCTTTGACTTCCATATCTGTTTCTTCTGTCGTCCTCTGGGGATCGCGTCCGCTTGTTATTGCACGCATCTTCTCCGTCTGCGAACCTATTTGCTGTGTCCATGAGGTCTGATACTGTTTTCGGCTTGATTCTGCCCATCTCTTCGACTAGGTCTCTTCGCCTTAATCCGATGATGAATGCGTCTATTGCTCTTTCGTCTGATACTTCGACTGCTGAGTTTTTGATAATGCTCCACCTTTGAATGTACGCTCGCAATGTTTCGTCGCGTTGCTGCACACATGCTTTGACTTCTTCTATTGATGCTGGTCGCTTGTATGCTGACCTGAAGTTGCTTGTAAATTGCTTTGTGAGGTCTTCCCAGCTTCCAATAGATTCTTTTTCTAGCTTGCTTAACCATGACCTTGCTGCGCCGGTGAGGTGTAGTTGCAAGCTTTGCATAGCTGTTTTCTTGGTTCCTCCTAATATTTGAACTGCTTGTAAATAATCTGCGAGCCATGATTGTGGTTCTTGTGACCCGTCATATTTTTGCTGATCATGAGGTAGCTTGAATCCCTTAGGCACTGGGGTAGTGCGAACCCTGCGGGTAAAGCATGATGCCCCCATCTCTTTTTTGTCGTCTTCGTAGTCACGCCTTTTATTCGGGGATTGCGATCTTCGAGTTCCACCGTGTTGCTTTGGTGACGGAGATCAAGATCGATGTTTGCTGCTTCTATGCCGAGGACTATTGTAACAGCGAGGTGACCTTGCCTTGTGTACTTCTTTGTGATGATGTACTTCTTCTCCCTTTGCTGATAGCTTGTGGCCCACCATGTTAAGTCCATTCAGTGCTGCTCTATGCATATGTTCTCTAGGATCTCCTGGACTTGGTCGAGTTGTAAGTAGATATGCTTGTGCCGCCACTAGTGCTGCTTCAGGAGTTTTTGGTAGGATATTTCCCTGCTCGTCGACCGATAGGAAGGACGAATCGAGATTTTTAGAAATACTTTGCCTGTCGGAGTACTCGAGTTTATCATACCTTGAACCGTGTCGACAATTTTTCTTTGCATTGCTGTATGATGCGTCGCTTCGTGCTTTTCGAGCAGCTTCGCTAGCTGCAATGGCTGAATCTTTCCTTTTTTGTATTTCTGCTTTCTCCCTTGCTAGTTGCTTGGCTTGTTGCCTTAGGGCGTAGTGGTACCCAAAAAGCATGTTCTTGCTGGAATTTAATGGCATTGGCTTGCCATGCTCTACGGCTTCTCTTATTATCCTCCATTCGTCGACTGATAGTCGAATTTTTTCTCTGCTTGCGAGGGACTCTGGTGTTTGCCCTTCTTCTAGATGGTTTGCTCCTCTTTCGATATTTGCTGGGTTTAGAACTGGATTTTTGTTTTCGTCGAATTCTTCTGAGTTGTCGCCTATAATGGCGAGTACCTGGCACTGCTTGCCGATGTTACTATTGAAGCTTGACATCGAGTTGCTATTTTCAGAAAGCTCTAATCCTGTTTCCCATGTATCTATTGACTTATCGTCGATGCAGATCATGAGATCTTCGAGTTGGACTTCCACGTCAAAATTTTCCTTTTCTTCATTGTCTTCTGTGATCCTTTCTTTTTGCACTTCCTTTGGGCTGACCGGCGAGTTTACCTCGCTAGAAGAGCCTTCAGAATATTCCATTATCGCTGTTGCTTCGGGCTCCTTTGCCGACGGATCTTGATCTTGTTTCGTCGGATCCGAAAGGCGAGAAGAACCCGACGGCCCGATGAGGATGCTCAAACTTCCGATGGTTAATTCCACTTCTTGATTTCCGTCGACTTCTGGACTGCTGTTGGCTAAAAGCGAAAAAGCCGTCGAATTCATGATTCCAACGCCCAGACTCCCCACGGTCGGCGCCAATTGACGAGGGTTAACTCGACAAATGTCCTAGATGAAGGACTTAGGATCGGGGAGATATGGCGTCGGATGAACTCGAAGGTAAAGTTAGTCGAAATAGGTGTGTATCGAAAGTAAACTTGGGCGTTCAACCTGGCTTGCTTTCAATCTGCCCTACACCGTCCCCTCCTGGCCCCTATATATAGGTGGCCAGGTCTCGAGGATCGGGTAGGGTACGATACAGATTACAATATCGACATACGGTAAGAACTCGTATTCGACTATCATTATAATTGGGCCTAACTCAACGGGCCTCAGGGGTACTCAACTAACGGGCTCTATTAGCTATACCCTTGTCACTACCCGTACCATCTGGAGTATTTTGGGAAGAAATAGTGGAAAGATCAATAAAAAGTGCTAAAAGTTTGACTACCACATCAGGCTCGGGGGCTACGACAGAACCAGAGGAGGTCATGATGATAGAAGAAACATGGATGCAGCCATATCTTGCGTACATGATAAATAAAAAGTTACCAGAAGATGCAGTGGAGGCTAAGAGGATAACTCGAAGAGCGAAAGCATTTGTCGTGTTGGAAGGAAAACTATACAAGAGAAGTATTACCGGCGTTTTGCAGCGTTGTGTCACACCTCAGGAAGGGCAAGCAATATTAAAAGACATACACGGAGGAGTATGTGGCCATCATGCCAGCAGCAGAGCAATAGCGGCAAAAGCTTTTCGAGCAGGATTCTATTGGCTAACAGCCATCGAGGACGCAAAAGATATAGTTCAAAAGTGTGAAGCATGTCAAAGGTTTGCATCCAGACCACATGCACCAGCAGCGGAGCTACAAACAATACCATTATCCTGGCCCTTTGCACAATGGGGACTCGACATGGTAGGAAAGTTGCACAAATCTTGGCCAGGAGGGCATGTCTATATGCTAGTGGCAGTCGATAAATTTACCAAATGGGTGGAAGCAGCCCCAGTAACAACTCAAGATTCTATAGCAGCAATCAGCTTCATTAAGTCAATAGTTTTTCGTTTTGGTGTACCACACAGCATTATCACCGACAATGGGACAAATTTTACTTCGAAAGAATTCAAAAGTTACTGCAAAGGATTAGGGATCAAGCTCAAATTTGCATCTGTGGCGCACCCGAAGACAAACGGGCAAGTCAAAAAAGCCAATGGCCTGATAAGTAGTGGAATAAAAAAGAGGCTTTTAGCACCTCTCGAGAAAGCCAAGAGCGCTTGGGTAGAAGAATTGCCCTTCGTTCTTTGGAGCCTAAGAACTACGCCTAATGCAGCAACTCAAGAAACTCCTTTCTTCCTGGTCCACGGCGCAGAAGCCGTGCTTCCGGTCGAAGTTACACACGAGGCTCCAAGAGTGACAGCATATGACGAGGCGGCATCAACAGAAGCATTGCAAGACGACGTCGATGCACTAGATGAAGCAAGAGACAAAGCATTAGAAAGGGCTATGCAATATCAACAAAGCTTACGAAACTACCATAGTAGTCGAGTTCGTCCACGATCCTTCATGGTAGGAGACCTTGTTTTGCGACTCAGGCAAGATAGCCATG
Organism: Dactylis glomerata; assembly: GCA_007115705.1. Lineage (NCBI taxonomy): Eukaryota > Viridiplantae > Streptophyta > Magnoliopsida > Poales > Poaceae > Dactylis > Dactylis glomerata. Next base: position 447,053 of record QXEO01002092.1, read on the forward strand.
GGAAATTGGAGTCCCCTTGGGTGGGACCTTACATCGTCACATAAGTAATACCAGGAGGAGCCTATCGACTACAAGATAAGAAGACCGGGAAAGATGAGAGCAACCCGTGGAATGCAGAACAGCTACGATGTTTTTACGCGTAGACTAAAAATGGAAATATTAATGTAATCGAGTTAGCCTTCTGAATCCAGAACACGAGGCCACAGGCCGGGTTCCTTGGGTTGAACTCGACAAAATCGTACGAGTATTTGTTACTTCTCCGCTCGGGGGCTTCAACCCTTGGGTCGTACGAAAAGAGTCATTATCGCAAGATTGGAGGTTTTCTTTCGTTGAAAAGGTTGTTTAAACAACCCGATGAATATTGATAGAGCTTGGTTCGTAAGAAAGAACCCGATATTACTCCTACCTTTATTTTTGGTTCGCAAAGAACCCGATATATGGAAAACATACCTCAGAACATAGCTTGTTCTCATGGTACTAGCAAAAGACATCGAGTACTTGAATAATATTCATTACAGATAAACATGGTAGCAAGGACATGATAAAAAGAAATTACATAAAAAACACAGCAAGTACTAATGGAAGTGGACTTCATTCTTCGTACTTCTTCTGGCAAAGAGTGCCATCGAAGATCTTCACGTCAAACTTCGACGTCCCGATATGGAAGTCGAAGGACAGGAAGAAACCTTGACGGATGTCATGGTCCTCCGCAAACTGGGACCAGCCACCCCTGAAGTACTGCTCCCCGTCGCCATCGTACCATACCTCAACCTCGTATGGGATGCCACCGCCAGATTGTTCACGGAGAACCACTTCCCGCAGCTCGCGGCCATCCATAAACTTCGTAAAATTCAGCGGTAATCGCTGAATCTCACAGCATTGCGCCATGGCAATGCAGAGGAAGGAGAAGATTTGAGGAGGAGCAGCGGAAGCGGCAGGTGCAGCAGGAGGAGGAGCAGCAGTGCCTGGAATGGCACTGGTCACCTTAGGTTTATTCTTGCTGCCAAGGGGGCGGCCGGGACGACGCTTAACTGGAGCATCTGAAGAAGTTCCCACGGCACCAGTAACCTTGGGCTTGTTCTTGCTACCACGAGGACGACCTCTACCTCGCGGGGCCGTTGGGGATCCAAGGTTCAGGCGAGAACCTCCAGCGTCAGCCATGAGCACGACAGAAAAACCTCGCAAAAACCCTAGATGGAGGAAGAAGATGATGCGGCGGAGGAGAAGTTTAATTAGGGTTTTCTACCTTAATCAGCAGGCGCTTTTATAAGCACATACTATTGGGCTTTCGGGCTACAGAAAAGTCCGTGGACACAATTTCCAACAGGAGTTAAATTCTGCGCACAGCAGACGATAATATCAAAGGAAAAAAAAAGAGGAGGGAAGATTATGCGACATGAAAACCTCGACTTGGACTCGGGGGCTCGTCAAGAAGTAAGAGGTTAACAGAAGAGCTGAACTTTGAGCCTATGCTTGACTACAAGTCGCCAAACATAGCCTCGGGGGCTACTCCCATCGGGAGCGCTGAGCGCGCACCCGATAGAGATACCATGATTAATAAAGAAAGTGTAGAAGGATAAGCATACAAAGCTTCGACTACATAGTCGACAAATTGGAGAGAGTTTACTCCCATCGGGAGCGAGTTTTATGGTTGCAGAAACCTGAATATTTTCAGTCGAAATTTCGACTGCGACTTAAAATTCTCGAGTTACGTTATCGCAATGAAACTCGAATGCCGCGACTTGTCGCGAAGGTAAGACCCCGGGATCCGTCCTGTGTGGCCTGGTATACGCACATGGATGCGCTCTGCTGGTATATATCCGTGTCTACGACGCGAAGAAAATCCTGGTGGACGCACTGGGTACCCTGAGAATCACTGGGATTCATTCTTTGTAAGTCCTAAATGCGGCAAAAGAGTGGGTTTGACCGGTATCCCGAATTCAAATCCAAGGGGATTGAGTTTGAAGTAGGTGGCAAGTATCTGTTCCGGCAGTTAACTGACCTCTTGATCCGTCAGAGTTGTCAGGCTTGTTCATCAAAACCCCTTGCGAAAAAATATCATAAAAATAAGTCGAAAGACCAAGTCGAAGATTTGAAGATATGAAGAAGTTGAAGAACTGATCAAGTCGAAGATTCAAAGATTAGAGATTCAACCTGAATCTGCAATTCTGGTAGAATCTCAGGGGCTACTGACAAGGGTATAGCTAATAGAGACCGTTAGTTGAGTACCCCTGAGGCCCGTTGAGTTAGGCCCAATTGTAATGATAGTCGAATATGAATTCTTACCGTATGTCAATATTGTAATCTGTATCGTACCCTACCCGATCCTCGAGACCTGGCCACCTATATATAGGGGCTAGGAGGGGACGGTGTAGGGCAGATTGAAAGCAAGCCAGGTTGAACGCCCAAGTTTACTTTCGATACACACCTATTTCGACTAACTTTACCTTCGAGTTCATCCGACGCCCTATCTCCCCGATCCTAAGTCCTTCATCTAGGACATTTGTCGAGTTAACCCTCGTCACCCAGGCACTCAGGGGCTACAGACGAAGGAATGACAAATGGGTCCTCGATATTCACCTACCTAGTTTTCGGCCCAGGAGGAGTCTCTGTCAAAAAGCTCACAAGGCCCATAAAGATAGCGGCCTAGCGCGGCCCAGGAGCAATACTTGGCGTACAAGCAAGGTTTCGAAGAGTCCAAGTTGGATTAGTTTTCGATTAGGGTTTGTTCAAAACCGATCCGATCTGTACTTGGCTTGAGAGACAATCCAGAGACCCGGCCTTCGCATATAAAAGGCTGGGAGGGAGGTCTCGAAATGCTAGATACTTTTTCCACCACCTCACGCCGGAGCGCTCGAAACTTCAGAGCTCTCTGTCTTCAGCTGGATACTTTTTCCACCACCTCACGCCGGAGCGCTCGAAACTTCAGAGCTCTCTGTCTTCGGCTAGGTACTTTTTCCACCACCTCACGCCGGAGCGCTCGAAACTTCAGAGCTCTCTGTCTTCGGCTAGATCCAATCTACGCCACCATTGTAACACCTCCATTGTAGCCACCCCATCTGCGCTCGAAAGTATGGATCCATGCACCATGGACAATGCATATTTTTGTAACTCTAAATTTCACAAATTTTGTCATTTTGATGTAGCCTAAAATTTAAATTGCGTGGGGATTTTGCAAGCTTGCAAGATATATTTGTGACTACTTTCTAAAATGTTTCAATGTTTTTTGAAATTATAAATAAATGATTTCCCCTAGAGCCTGGGAGCCAAAGAAGTTTCCAGAGTCCGGCACCTGCATACTTGTTCAATGTCAGCCTAGGCTCACGACAACGTGCTAGGATCATGTAGAATCTGTTCGAACTCTTTTTTTTTTTGTAGAAAAAGCCCAAGTTATTGAATTTGAATAGGCTAGCCCCGTTTGGCCCAGCTCCTATCATTTCTGGGCCGTATTCTATGCTTGCTTCTATCTAGAGTAAAAAAAGGTAATTCTAAAAAAATATAGAGTTAGATTTTTCTAAAAAAAATATCTAGGTTTGGAACGTACCATGAACCGAAAAACAAGGGGACGGCTCCCATGGTATGCCCGGGATCATTCTGCCAAGCACCCCCAGCAGAAATAGCAAGGTTATGTGTTGTCAGTGACAACATCGCCACCATATTGGCGCGGGACATCGTCGGCGCTGGTGGATCCGTAGGGTAGACTAAGACCATGCACTATGTGGTGTAAAAGTGAACCATAAGTCTGATTGAACCGGTTCCATACATAGTGGGGCATCGGTTCATAAAATCTGACAAGAAAAGCGCACCAACATCTTGGTTTGCTTTTTTGAATGCATTTGAGGGTCCTTTAGCATGAGTGTTAGCTAGAATGGCTGGAAAGGTGAGAGAAATACTACTCCCTCCGGAGCGTTTTAGATGACGCAAACGCTATTTTGCAAAAAAACTCTTGGATAATTCCCGACCAGTTCTGCGTCCTCGTCTTCCTCTCGCTCTGTTCCTCGGTGCTTCCCCATCCGACGCCGACCAGCACCGTGCTTCCACCACCACTCCCGCCCCACGCCGTCGTCGCTGCCGTCGCGGCCGTATCCGGCTTGCATACCCGCGCTATGCTGTCGCCTCGCTCTTCCTCTCACGCATCGTCGCCTCCTTCTTCTCCCCCCGCGCGTCATCCTCTTCCACATCGAACTCAAGATGGGATTTTCCCTCCCTCCGGCGGCCGGATATGCATTGGCAGAGGACGGGTGGATCTACAAGACAGAGGAGGCCATTGGATTAGGCGGCAGCTGCTGATGCTGTCGCCGACGGGAAGCTACTGCTAATGGAACAAAATACGCGTCTTCCCCGAGCTGAAGCCGCCGGCCAGCGCTCCGGCTTGCTGCTTCTACTGCCGGCTGCCATCCGTGGCGACAGCGGCGGGAACAGGTACTGCTTGCAGATGTCGTGGGTGCTGTGGCGTTTTGGCAGTGGTGCCCTCACCTCCGCGGCCGCTCCCCACCAGCTCCATGGCCGCCGGCTCCGACAACCAAAACCACGAGTGGGTGCTCCCTCTCTCTCTCTCTAGGCTCTTGATCTGTCGCGTGTTTCTTGGTAACAATCTCGCTCCAATTTGTGTTATGCTGCTAAGACAGACTGACATGATTTCTTCAGTACGTAGCATCAATAACTGGAGCAAACTGCAGCTGGTAAACACCCAGTTCTGATTCATTGTTAGATCAATCGCAACCACATGTTTTGCATTAATACAAAGCACATTAGTAAGCAGCACCATACAGTTCAGTGCTTGTTACATCTGGATGTGCTTGTTACCTTTGGATGCCTGGATTCGTTATGTTCAGGCATTTTTCAGAGAGAAATCAGTAGAGATTTCGTAGATACAATCATCTTTCAGAGAGAAATCAGTAGAGATTTCATAGATACAAGCATCTTTCAGAGAGATGTCCCATTTCTATTTATTTCTCTGTTCTTTTCTATGTAGGAATCCTGGAATCTCTACTGATTTTCCTGAAACTAGTACCAGGCAACAAGGTGGCTAGCTTTTGTGATTACTGACCTTGTATTATTCGGAAATAAATAGGTTCACTCCTTGCTTAACTTATTAGTTGTCAGTATCTAGATTTTGCAGAGTGCATGATGTTACTGTTAGGATCTTTCATTGTTTTCACTTTGTTCCTTTCTATGCAGGAATCCCTGGAATTCTTATATCAGACACCACGCCAACTACTCCGTGGACACCATGGCTTCTCTAGGTAAGAAGCACTACACCGGGTATGGACATGACGAACTTATATCAGACAGAGTAATGTAGTTTCCACCTTTGTTTGCAGTGTCATTCTTTGAGGTGAGCAATGCAGGAGCTAGCCAAATTGACAGGAGCTTTCAGAGAAATCGCTAGCTCAGTTTTCAGAGAAATTGCTAGCTCAGTTTTCAGAGCAATGCAGATGATTCAAATTTGACATGAGAGGTCATCAAATTGCTAACTCAGTTTTCAGAGAAATTGCTAGCTGAATTTCCCTGTACATTCTTCTTTTCAGAGAGGAACTCTAGTGGGAGCAGCAGCAGCATGAGCTCCACCGGCAGCAGAGGAGAAGCAGCTTGCCCGCGAGCGTTGGCGACACTTGGGTGGAGGCGCCGCTGGTTTTTGGCCACCGGACGAGTGACGGCGTCAAGCTCGTGAGGGAAGTTCCGCGAGGAGGTGCTCCTGAGGAAGAGCTCGTGAGGGAAAACTTGGTGAGGCAGAGCTCCTGCTCGAGTGGAGGAGGATGGAGGAGGAGGTGGCAGCGTCGAGCTTGTGAGCGGAGGAGGATGGAAGAGGAGGCGGCGGAGGTCCTCCTCTGTGCCCCGCCGGCGGAGCTCCTGGTCGAGCGGAGGCGGAGCTCCTCCTCTACGCCCCACCGGCGGAGCTCCTAGTCGAGCGGAGGCTGCAAGGAGGAGGAGGAACTCCTGGTCCAGCGGAGGCGGAGGCGAACGGCGGTGGGGGATGGAGGATGGCGATCGGGGACGGCCGGGGACAGAGGCGATCTTTGATTTGATTCTTTAGGGACCAGATTGGAGAAGAAATGAAAGTATAGAGGGGTTTTTGCAAAAAATCATTTATACGTGACGTCCGACATCTATTTCGTGCCGGAGGGAGTAGTAGTTTATTTGAGAGTGGAGCCCACAGGCGAATCAACACATAGCAGCAAGTTTGCTATCGATTCTTATTCTGACACATTTTTGGTTGAACCGACTCAACATAGTGGTTGGCCTAAGTGGTCCATGGTCCACCCTGGGATTTTGAAACTGGCCCCATACTGAAAAAAAGTCTAGCTAAACATCCTATTCGATAGGAAACTTGGAGACAGATACCCTCAACTGGTCTTTTTTGCCGATAGGCAATGCCACTGATCTTGTATGTCGACATACATTCCGGGCGACCCTATGACCTCTCCCAAGGTCACGGTTGTCCGATTTCTTGTGACCCGTCAACAACATTGTTTTTTGCACTAGCGGAGAGTAAGAGAGACGAGGGGGTGGTGATGCGCGTCGACCCAAAAGCACCTGTTTTCTCTCACGATTCAATGTGTGTGCAACCGCGTGTAATGTTGTGCCCCTGGTGGTCCAGGTTGCTAGAATCGATTGAATGATACGTCAAAAAAAAAAAAATCGATTGAATGTATTTTTCCCATTCGTACTGGCATGCGAGCTTACTAATGGTATGTGTGATGGAGGCTCACACACACACTAGTGGGGATATGGCCTATAGTCCCGGCCCGTAAGGGACTTTAGTTTCGGTTCTCCAACCGGAACTAAAGAGGCGGGACTAAAGGCCTAACCTTTAGTCCCGGCCCTGTTCCAAGCCGGGACCAAAGGGGCTTCACGTGGGCGCCTCGGAGCGCCCTCAGGGGCTGGCCCTTTAGTCTCGGGTCGTAACACGGATCGGGACTAAAGATTTTCTACAGATTTTGTTTATTTTAGCGTTTTAGGGTTTTAGGGTTTAGGTGTTCGGGGGATTAACGTGATGCCTCGTTTGGTACTTTGTTTGGTGTTCAGGAATTAGTTTTCATATAATTCTAAATATACATGTTTATGCATATATATATATATATATATAAGATTAACTTATCTTACAAGCGAGCATATATATACAATTATATGGAGATCAGAATTATATCGGGACTAGAGCCCGTCTATTCGATTACATGGACCAACATCAGTAATGTCCCCTAGCTACACTAAATCGTCCTTTGTCGTCTATAGCTTCTGTCCTCAGAAAGGCCGCTAGCTCCTCTGCAACAGCAATCGCGCATTGCTCTAGTAGGTACTTCTCACGCATAGCCGTGTACTATATAAGAAGAGGAGATCAATATAAATGTCAATCATGATAACAAAGAATGACGGGTAAAAATAGAGGTGTGAATGTTTATTGCTTACGTCGTATCTGTAATCCTTGTGCTTAGAGGTAAACATGCGAATAGACTCGCAAACGTAGTATCCACATAGATGCGTCCCCCGTGGCTGCTGGTCGCACTTGACGAGAATAGAATATAATCAAAATAATAATCTAGCATCATAAATATATTGAAAATAGATTTATATCATACTACTACTTACCTGAGCCGCTCTAAAGGCCAGCTTCTCATACTCGATACCGCCAGTCACGCACTTGAACCGCTTCCAAATCCTGCCCGACAAGGAAAATGAGTTGCTAAGTTTTTCATTACTTGATATATCAGAAAATCATCGAAAGAGACCGATATAGCGCAAAAATGATTGAAATTACCCTTGGAGCATGTCCTGCAGGCTTTGGAACTGTTCCAAGTTTCTTGATAATGGGTCGAAGGCATCAAATCTTCCCTTATCAATTTGAATATCCAACAGAATCCAGTGGTAGCTGCACATGTATATATATATATATGTGTGTGTGTGTGTGTCAGTAACTTATCAATTACACTTATAAGTGAATGGACACAACAGAGTAAGACCCTCACCTGAAGTTGTATGGAAACAATATGTGGTCACAATAATTTTGATCTGTTAGAAACCTTAGAAGGTTTTCCTCCGTCTCCTTAGGGTTATCAGTTAGCGTCTTTATATGTATTTTATCTGGGTCAATAAACCTAATATTTAGGATATTTCTACTTTTACATTCCAGGATCTTCATTCTGCATAATAGAGTACAAGTCATAATTGAACAAGTTATATGTAGACAATGAATTAAAATAACTGAACAAGTTATATGTAGACAACGAATTGAAAAACTTACAGACAATAGTAACTCATAAGAGATTTGTTGAGGGCGTCGCAATTGTACATCTGGAAGAGTTCATCAAATTCGATATGGATGTCTTTGGGACGGCCTAGTACTCCCATGGGACACGCGCCACGATCATCATTCTCCCAATCTTTGCTTCATTCAAGTACCATGTATGCAAGTAACGCATATTTGTTAGGAGATCTTCAAACTTTTCTTTGCTGACCAAAGGCGCTCCCATGACAAATTGCGGCTTAGAGGCTACCACAGCCTTGGGAAGCCTGTCGTCTTGGGAAGCTAGAACGTCTTCAACACTTATACCCCATTTATCCGCCCACTTCTGTGCTAATTCCAAATCTTGCCCCTGCACCAGAGAGGGAACATTCTCGGGTAACACCCTGAGGGGTGGGATCAATTGTTTGGCCTGTTATCCAAGCTGAGGAATGTCTGATCTTTTTTTTGCTTATAGTTGTACTTGATTTGCTCCCACTTGCACTTGCACGTGATCTGCTCTTTTTCCCTTCCTTCTGCAATGTGCGTGTATAGTCATCAGGCTTATGGTGCAAGTCATACTGTGATGGAAGGGTCAGTAAGTATTTTGCATATGCTATTTGCTTCTTAGTTTATTCTGGGCGGGGCTCGGGTTCTTTCTTTTTCATCTGCGCATCATAATGTTTCTTTGCTATCCTGGCATTTTCCTTGGGGGTACGATCATAAGGTCTGATGGGAAGATTAGCATGAGGTACCTTTGGGAGGGGCGATAGTTTACGCTTTGGGGAGCTCCGTCGCTTAGAACTCATCAACGGACCGTTCTTGCTGGCACGCTTCCGCTTAGTATCCTTAGCGGGCGGCGGCGGAGACGACCGACCCAAGTCCAGAGGCGGTGATCGAGATGGACTCATGTTGTGGTGGCCGTCATCATGTGGAGGGCTTGGAGGTGATGGAGGTGTAGGTAACCTGTGATGACTCGGAGGCGGTGTTGTCCTTGGGGCCGAGCCTGGAAGCTTGATGTAGTTCTTGTCCCATAGGATGACTCTGCTACTTGTGGTGATGGCGCCAGAAAATAAGCTGATGCCTAGTTGATGTGGAAGCAGTCGTCCTTGTGCGTGGTGATTGACCAGCCCATTGGGAACCCCAAGAGGAAGGTATGATGAGTGTAGCGACTAGTTTTCCCTCAATTAAGAAACCAAGGTTTATCGATCAGGAGAGGAGAGACAATGATGACTGAAGGTGTTGTGGAACCTGCACACACACAAACAAATACTTTGTTCTCAACTTGCGATGAGGTTGTCAATCTCACCGGTTTGCTTGAAACAAAGGTTATGAGCGTATCGAGTGGAAAATAATATAGTATGCGAGAAAAGTAAATAGTGCAAGTAAAGTAAACAGGTGATTGCAATATAATGTAAATAGGACCAGGGTCCACAGTTTACTAGTGGTGTCTCTCCATAGATAAATAGAATATGCTGGGTAAACAAATTACAGTTGGGCAATTGATAGAATAGAGCTAACATGATATGTCAAGAAGATCACTATGAGATTTACTCTGGGCATTACAACAAAATACATAGACCGTCATCCAACTGCATCTATGACTAATAATCCACCCCCGGGGATATCAATCCGAACACCCTAGAAGTATTAAGTTGCGAACAACAGATAATTGCATTAAGCAAATTGTGTAATGTAAACAAAGCATATGCCCTTGAGCATATATATGTTGTTTTCTCCCTAGTAGCAACAGCATATCTACCACCTTAGAGGTTTCTGTCACTCCTCCAAATGAAATAGAGACATGAACCCACTATCGAGCATAAATACCCCCTCTTAGAGTCACTAGCAACTACTCGGCCAAGATAGCTACTAACAATGGAGAGCATGCAAGATCATAAACAACATAGAGATAACAAAAGATATAATTCAGTGCAGCAACTTAATCATAAACACCAATATTCATCGGATCCCAACAAACCAACATCATAGAATTACATAACGGTGATCTCAATCATGTAGGGCAGCTCATGAGATCTAAACATGAAGCACATGGTGGAGAAGACAACCATCTAGCTACTGCTATGGACCCATAGTCCAAGGTAGACTACTCACTCATCGCTTCGGAGGCAATAATGGCGATGAAGGAGACCTCCGGTGGTGATTCCCCTCTCCGACAGGGTGCCGGGAAGAGCTTCTGGACCCTCCCGATCTTTGGGTCGACGGCGGCGGCGGATTGTGATGAATTCTGGAAAACTGATCGGGCCTTAGGTTTTTCTCGTCAGGGGGTATATATAGGCGAAGGGGCGATGTTAGAGGAGGGACCAGGGTCCCTCACACATGGGTGGCACGGCCAGGGGCCTGGCCGCACAGCCCCTGTGTCTGGGGCCCTGGTGGCCCCTCTCTGTCAGGTCTTCGGATGTCTGGAAGCTTCCCCTTGATTTAAGACTTCAGAATGTGGTTTCGTCCAATTCTGAGAATATTTCTTGTGTATCACTCTGGAACACAAAAATAGCAGAAAACAGGGAATTGGCACGGTGGCACTTCGTTAATAGGTAAGTTCCGGAAAATGCATAAAAAATGCCACTAAGTGTAACAAAACAATAGGCAAATGGTGTAAAAACAAGCATGGAGCATCAAAAATTATAGATACGTTTGAGACATATCAAGCATCCCCAAGCTTAACTCCTGCTCGTCCTCGAGTAGGTAAGTGATAACAAAAGAATAATTTTTGAGGTGACATGCACCTACACAATCTTGATCATATATGTAAGCATTGGTGAGCTGGGATCAATAGAACTTAAAACATGGGCATGAAGATATAATCATGACAATAAGAACTTAGCAACCATGTTGTAAACATGCAAATGAACACAAACAAAAGATCATGGTAATGAAACAATGAAAGTCAAATGTGTGTTCAAATCATAAGGAAAAACATACAAGTGGTTTTCAGCTTGTCCTTCAAAGAGAGCAAAACATAAATGCATAGGACACCTCAAAGTTTAAGAGGGCGACTAGATACAAATAATTTAAGAACAAGTGAAACCAATCATCATGAATCAATCAATGAACCTTGGGACAATGCATATCACACTAAGAATGACAACTATACTCTCTTAATGGTGCATAAAGAAAGAAGGTGGTGACTCAACATAAAAGTAAAAGAAAGGCCCTTCGCAGAGGGAAGCAGTGATTTCAAGTTTTATAACCTTCAAAAATTATGGTACTTACCGGCTTTGAGCTCTCATTGCCCCCATCATAAGCATCTTGAATGGTTAAAGTTAATGCGAGAATAATTATGATGCATATGCTTGACAAATCATAAGTTGAAAACCTCGTGTCCTGTGAATACGAGTACCCAAACTCATGCTACTTTACTTAGAGTCCCAAGCAAGGCTCTTGTCATTGTAAGTATATGCATATCATTGAGAACCGCCAATGGGGTACCTCCGTGCCTGATGACATGGAACAAGCCCACACCAAAATGACAGGACAAGCAGACAATGAACACCTCGACATCTCTTTTATTTGCTATATTGTTTAGCTTTTTATTGTGAGATGCGTCGTCGAATATTCACCATGGGTATGCTGCAAATTTCCATCATGAATTATGCATGGCTTAGATTGGCGGCCCGGCATTTCCCTAACACATATACAAACTCCATGATCCCCACAAGATTCCTAATTCATTTCACACCGCGGGCATCCATAAACAAATGATCACAATATCAACTCAAATAGGAAGTGCAATGTTGAAAGCTTGCCCCATGACAGCATGGATGGGCTAGTCTCCAACTTACAGCTTGCAAGCATAACAACTCAGCATAAAAGACCACAATGTCAATTTTTTAAGAACAAGAAAAAGTAAAGTATGCCTTCCGGTTCGTGAGAGCTTTACTGACCAAATTTTGCATAACACTGGTAAGAGTTTAATTTGAAGAGAAAATAAAAGCAAGTCAAATTTACTTGGAATAGCAAATTGCTAGTAGGTATGTATGATGGACACTTTGGAAAACTTGGCTTTTAGGAGTTGGATGCACGAGTAGAGCTCATACTCAGTACAAGGTGAGGGCTAGCAAAAGACTGGGAGCGACCAACTAAGAGAGAAATAATGGCCATAATCATGCAAAGCGACAAAGCGATATTAAAAGAAGCATAAGATGGCATCAAAAGTCAAAAACTAAATGATCATGAAGGCTATAGGTGACTTTGTAAGATTCTAACATGTGTGAGCATGCGCCAAGTCAACCCAAATAAAGCATCAAGGAGAAAACCAAAATAATGCTTCCATACAATAAAAACAACGCATTATTTTTTCAAAGGCTCATTAAGCAATCTCAGTTATTTGAGACAAGTCATGCTACAGCAAAACCACTAAGCATACTATCAAAAAGATATCAAGCATGATATGAAAAAGCATAAGCCGCAGTGACGAGGGTTAACTCGACAAATGTCCTAGATGAAGGACTTAGGATCGGGGAGATAGGGCGTCGGATGAACTCAAAGGTAAAGTTAGTCAAAATAAGTGTATATCGAAAGTAAACTTGAGTGTTCAACCTGGCTTGCTTTCAATCTGCCCTACACCGTCCCCTCCTGGCCCCTATATATAGGTGGCCAGGTCTTGAGGATCGGGTAGGGTACGATACAGATTACAATATCGATATACGGTAAGAACTCGTATTCGACTATCATTACAATTGGGCCTAACTCAACGGGCCTCAGGGGTACTCAACTAACGGGCTCTATTAGCTATACCCTTGTCAGTAGCCCCTGAGATTCTACCAGAATTGCAGATTCAGGTTGAATCTCTAATCTTTAAATCTTCGACTTGATCAGTTCTTCGACTTCTTCATATCTTCAAATCTTCGACTTGGTCTTTCGACTTATTTTCATGATATTCTTTCGCAAGGGGTTTTGATGATCAAGCCTGACAACTCTGACGGATCAAGAGGTCAGTTAACTGCCGGGACAGATACTTGCCACCTACTTCAAATTCAATCCCCTTGGACTTGAATTCGGGATACCGGTCAAACCCACTCTTTTGCCGCATTTAGGACTTACAAAGAATGAATCCCAGTGATTCTCAGGGTACCCAGTGCGTCCACCAGGATTTTCTTCGCGTCGTAGACACAGATACATACCAGCAGAGCACATCCATGTGCGTATACCAGGCCACACAGGATGGATCCCGGGGTCTTACCTTCGTGACAAGTCACGGCATTCGAGTTGTGTTGCGATAACATAACTCGAGAATCTTAAGTCGCAGTCAAATTTTGACTGAAAATATTCGGGTTTCTGCAACCATAAAACTCGCTCCCGATGGGAGTAACACTTCTCCAATCTTCAATGTTTAAGTAATAAATATCATCGGGTGCGCGCTCAGCGCTCCCGATGGGAGTAGCCCCCGAGGCTATAGTCGAAAAAGAATTTTTCGAGTATAGGCTCTAGAGATAATATAACTCGTCATACTCCAACTCGAAACACTTCAATTTTGAAGTTCTTCAACTCGAGATACTTTCAGAAACACCTTGTCATCGCGTACAAGCCCACTGCTCCAAATGAAGAATTCCATTTGACTTTTTGTAAAAGTAACAGCCCCCAAGGCTGTAATCAAAAAATCCTTCTCATATGATCATCTTTATAAAGTCTGTATTTGTCGGCGCCAATCCTTTTTCCTGCATATATTTACTGTATTGCGTCCATGATGACGTAACTCTTCATCAATGCAGACCGTTTTATGGGCAATACTGTAACTTTCACGATTTTGTGACCGTTAGTGGGCTGCATGATTTGTGACCGTATTCGGCTGCCGTTTCCGAGATTTTCGCCACGTCTCAGCCCACGATCCTTCTCCCAGAAGATATATAAATGGCATAGTGGGGAATCGCACTGTTTACCAGCTCGTTCCCTCCGCCGCCTCCATTGCTGATCTCCCCTTGCTCAGAGCCCCCAAGCGCACTTCGTATTGGATGCGTGTGAAGCACCTGGCCACTAAGAATACCATGGCCAAGACCTCCGCCACCAGCTGGGTTCGCTCCACCATCTCCAAGAAGGAGATGCAGAAGGCCAAGGACGATGGCTTCATCTCCGCCGAAGATTCCATCATCTTCCCCAGCACCGAACGCATCCTGAAGCCCCCGAGCGGTTATCGGGTAATGTTCCTTGCTTTTCTCCTCCGAGGTTTCTCTCTCCCTGCTCACGAATTTTTCCGTGGGCTTCTGTTTGTTTACGGTGTACAGCTCCACCAGCTTACACCGAATTCTCTTCTACACATTGCCTGCTTCGTGACTCTTTGCGAATCCTTCTTGGGTATTGAACCCCACTTCACTCTCTGGAGATCACTCTTTCGACTCCGCCCTAATGTTTCTCTGGCAAGGAAACCCAAACTGGGCGGAGCCGTCGTTTCTGTGCATCCTGAGGCGCAATATCTTGAATTTTCGATGGCCGCATCTGTCCAAGGTTGGAGGACAAAGTGGTTTTACATTAACGACCGCAAATCCTCCGCTGAAGATGAATTCGGCCTCCCTCCCTTTGATGCTTTTCAAGAGGTGAAGAAATTGAAGTCATGGGACTCGCTTCCCTCAGATGCGGAAGTTGCCAAAATTCTTCCTCTTTTATCCCGTATTCAAACTCTGAAAACAGGCTTAGGAGGTGCATTGTCGGGTATCCAACTTATGGCGTTCTTCATACAACGTCGAGTTCAACCCCTGCAACACCGCGTCACCAAGCTTTGGACTTACTCTGGCTTAGAGGACCCTACTCGCATATCTGAAGACCTGATGTTGAAAGAAGATGTCGACAAGTGAGTCAGGAATCTCACCAAGCTCACTAAGGAACACTCAGTCGCTGACTTGAAGTCAAATTACTTCGACTCTGTGCACCCTATCCCTGAGGTATGCATCGTCACATTTACTTTTTTGTTGTCAAGTCTTTTCTTAATTTCGACTTGCATTATTCTCTGTATCTGCACTCTGCTAATTTTGTTATATGCAGGATCACCAAATCATTGTTTCTCGTCCTCCTCTCCCAGAGGCAGGGCCCCTTCCAGCTGATCTAGCCTCTCCTGCATCTGAAGCCCCCGAGGCTGACGAAAGTCAGGACGGAGATGAGGTCAAAGGTTCCGAAGAAGAAACTAGTTCATCGACATCTTTTTTTCTCGCTCCTATTGAGGATGTCGATATTGATAAGAAAAGGAAACGTGTCGACGACATCGGTTCGTCGAGTTCTGCAGCGGCTGGTAAAACCCCCGCTCCTGCAGAAGATATGGAGTATTTCGACATGCTAGACTCATAAGTACTGTGCTATTCGAGTTCCTCAATTGAAATTTTCCTTTGCTGTGCTTCCATAATTCGTATCCTTCGCGCAGTGATGACGAAGAGCCACCAGCAGCTGCTCCACCAACTCCTCCTGCGGCCATTGATGAGCCTGTCGAACCAAATGTTGTACCTAGGACTACCAGGTCTGGTATAAAGAAGGTTCCTCAGAGCCGATATCCCAAATGTGCAAAGAAGGCCAAAGAAGCCGATATTTCTCTGGAGGCCCATGCACCTATGGTTTCCTCTGATGATGTAAGCCATTCTTTCTATCTCCCCTCTTTTTTTTTTCCTGTCATGCACTTCTATTCTAACACTTCTTCTTTTCCTCAGGCTTTGGTGAAAATATTCATCGCCCTGGGCACGGAGTGTGCAGGGTACCTAAAGGTTGCGAAAGCTTCCGAAGGTATAACTTCGACTTGTACTCATTACTTTTTTCATGTGCTTACTCTTTTCTCACTTATCTGACTCCCTCTCGTTTCTTTTATAGCTGCCTTAGCAACGGCTAATGCTCGAATTGCATCGCTTGAAGCGGAGCTTGATGCTTCACGAAAAGCTTATGATATGGCGACTGCTGCTAAGGTTAATGCTGAGAAGTCGCAAAAAGCTGCACTTGGCAAGGCGAAGAAAGCTGAGAAAGCTCTTGTTAAAGTCAACAATGAGCATGCTCAATGAGAGCATGCTGTGGCAGAGCGTCTTCACACCATGTCTGCTGCCGCTGGAAGTATGTGCTTCGCTTTGTCTTCTGCTTTTGTCTTTTGATGTATTTGTTGACACTCATCTTCATTTTTTCTTTATTTTTACTCAGAATTTACCGGGGCGTCTCCGTCGTCCTTGCAAACGGATGACGATTCTCTTATGGATGCGGTTAACCTACTCGAAGAAAACTGGATATCTATCCAGGAAACCTTTGAGTTGGTTAATCGCATTTTGTCACGGATGTTTGTCAGCTTGTGGCTGAAGAAAAAGGCCACAGTTCCAAAGGACAACCTGACTGCACTCGCCAAATCCTTCGACGTCGCTGAAGACCCTCTTCTCCAGTTCAAAGCTCTTGCCATCAAGCGTGGTGCTGAAGGTGCTATTGCGCTTTCTCTTGCTCATGGGACGGACTTTGATTGGGGGAAAGTAGACGCCCCTCATGGCTACTCCCGGGATGAGATGAAAGTTTTCTTCGAGAAGGCGAAGAAGTTAGCACCTGGGCTACTATCGACTATTTCTCCTTCGGCAGCCTCTACGGTGCCTGCCGCATCGGCTTCGGCGGCGAAAAATCCAATGCCACCATCGACTTCTGGCGAGGAAGTTGCCGCGCCCTCTTCTGTCGCGGAACCTAACGCTGAGGTGGCGTAGACTCGGCTTTCTCTGTAGTTTTTTAATTTTCCTCCTTTCAGATGTAGAAGCTCTAGTTGTGTGCAACCCGAGAACCTTAATCATAGGGTTTTGCACTTCATGTAAATATGTTTCCATCGTATGAAATATTATGATGTCCTTCTGAATTGTTTCTCTCCTCTGTTTTCCTTTTTGACTTGCAGTCGATACGTGTCGATGATCCTCTGACTCGCGGTCATTCTCCTTCCTCTAATCGTGGATTCAATCCTCAGATTTCGTCGACTTTTAGTCGATGTAGTGAATGTGTAGAGTATGCTTCCAGGATATCTGACCTTGAGGCCCGCTTGACTTCAGCCAAACGCCAAGCTCAGATGGTGTTTGATAAAGCTAGCAAGGCTTCTGTTTTGACGAAGCAGGTATCGGATCTTGGTGATGAAGTGTCTAGCTTGACGGCAAAGATTCTGCATCACGAAGAATGTGATTCTTTTGTTCTTGGCATCGTCGAATCCGCCTGTGAAATGTTGCGATGTGAGTTTCTCTCGACTTATTTTCTTTTCCTTCTACTTGGACCCTTTATGATATCCTTTGCCCTTATAGGCACTTGCTTGGACTTTGCTGCTGAAGATCGTCGAGTTACCGAGCGAAGTGCGGCTCTGGAAAAGATGTCTGTAGGTGTTGAAACTTTATGGTCTGATCCTCGACGTCGGGGTGCCATTGTACTGCTTCAGGACCGCGCCCAGCATATTGGCGAGGCAGTGGATGGCTGTAGGAAAGCTCTTACAACCGTGCACTCGGTCATGCTTCCTCGAAATCCTCTGCCTGCAACTTTCCCGCTTCTCCTTGATACTTTTAGGTCCAGCCAGCGGATTCACCGGTTGATAGAACTGAATTTAGTGGCTGGTGCTAACTTTGCTCTTGGGTGGATGCGCAAGTGGCATCCAAGGCTCAACTATAGTTCTATGTCTCTAAGTTATCCTCCTGGTGGGGCGAGCCTTCAAGTACATTTAGAGAGTACTTTGCAGCCTGCCTGACGAATTATAGCCAGGTTGCTGCAAGAAGACTCCGCGTTTCTCCGCGAGTTCCACTACTTGGACCCCTTAGGTGTAGATGATTCTGATAACCCGATGTTGTAAGGTGTATATAAAACGTGAGAGTTTCTTTTATTTGTTTCGCGACTATGCGTCTGAAACTTATTCTCAGGGCGTTTGTTGTGTAAGTCGTGCGTTTGCCGCATTTTTCTTTTTGAAAAGACTCGTAAGCTCGAATATGAGGAACGATTTAACTTTATTTATACTTGTAATGTAAGGTACATGGGGTGACCCAAGAGATCCGGCCTATGACCTGTGTTCTGGATCTAGAGGGCATTGCCCCTGGCATAACTCGTGGCTTTTATAGCCTTTGTGTCCCCCTCTTTCTCTATACTTATGATGTCGCACTTTTCCCTTCTTCTCCTGCGTCTTTGTCTTCTCCCGGTGTCTCTATCCGTTGCTTCTTTGTTTCAGGCTCCGCAATGCATCCTTCGAGTAGCTTGACGCCTTCTGTAGTTGCACTCTTTGCCTTTTCTGCATTGTTGGCTATTATGCCAAAATTTTGCGCCATCTTGTGGAACTCTCTGTCGCAAAGATCTGAAACTTCAAAACTTCCTTTCATTGTGATTATTCCTTTTGGTCCTGGCATTTTAAGTACCAGATATGTATAGTGAGGCACTGCCATGAATCGTGAAAATGCGGGTCGTCCGAGGATCGCGTGATATTGTGATGGCCAGTCCATGACTTCGAAGTCAAGCTTTTCTCTTCTGTAGTTTTGTCGATTGCCGAAGCAAACGTTGAGTGCTATTCGACCCAACGGGTAATTGGCACTTCCTGGCACGATTCCATAGAAGGAACAATCTGTTGGTTTTAAGAACTCTAGTGATATATGCATTGCTCGGAGTGTTTTTGCATATATCAAGTTAATTCTGCTTCCTGCGTCCATAAATATTCTGTCGACATCGTACACGCCGATTTGAGCTTTGAGTACCAAAGGCGCGTTTCCTGGCCGAGGTACTGTTATGGGATGGTCCTCTCTGTTGAACTCGATTGACTGTTCTGACCAATGTAGATACTCAGTTGTGACCGGAGGTGAGATGACTGCTAGATTAACTTGTCGGGTTATGCTCTTTTCCTCTTTGTTCGACTTGGGCACGGGTTGTATCATTGCTGTGATGTGTCCTTTGGATGGAATATACCCATCATCATCATCGTGTCCCTTGTTTGGCTGGTCTTGTCCTTGGGAAGCCCCGTTGTTTCCTTGTTGGTTTGCCGGAGGGTTGTTGCTTCCTTCGAATCCTTGTCGCCTTGCTTCGGCTTGCCTATTTATTGCTGCTTCTTGCAGTTTTAAGAATGTTGTGCAATCTTTCATTGCGTGCCTTGATACTCGTTTTCCGTCAATGAATGCTGAGTGTATATGACAAGGCCCATTGAGCATATCTTCTGGCGATGGGTTGTACTCTCTGGATTCCCTTATAGGGAACTTCTTATAATCTTCCTTTCCGTAGCTTCTATATCCCGAAGTCCTGCGGTCATTTCCTTGGTAGCTGTTGTCCTTATATCCTGTGGCGACTTGGTTGTGAGAGCCGTAGGTGTCGAAGTTTCGAGATCGTCTCCTTTGACTTCCATATCTGTTTCTTCTGTCGTCCTCTGGGGATCGCGTCCGCTTGTTATTGCACACATCTTCTTCGTCTGCGAACCTATTCGCTGTGTCCATGAGGTCTGATACTGTTTTCGGCTTGATTCTGCCCATCTCTTCGACTAGGTCTCTTCGCCTTAATCCGATGATGAATGCGTCTATTGCTCTTTCGTCTGATACTTCGACTGCTGAGTTTTTGATAATGCTCCACCTTTGAATGTACGCTCGCAATGTTTCATGGCGTTGCTGCACACATGCTTTGACTTCTTCTATTGATGCTGGTCGCTTGTATGTTGACCTGAAGTTGCTTGTAAATTGCTTTGTGAGGTCTTCCCAGCTTCCAATAGATTCTTTTTCTAGCTTGCTTAACCATGACCTTGCTACGCCGGTGAGGTGTAGTTGCAAGCTTTGCATAGCTGTTTCCTTGGTTCCTCCTAATATTTGAACTGCTTGTAAATAATCTGCGAGCCATGATTGTGGTTCTTGTGACCCGTCATATTTTTGCTGATCATGAGGTAGCTTGAATCCCTTAGGCACTGGGGTAGTGCGAACCCTGCGGGTAAAGCATGATGCCCCCATCTCTTTTTCGTCATCTTCGTAGTCATGCCTTTTATTCGGGGATTGCGATCTTCGAGTTCCACCGTGTTGCTTTGGTGATGGAGATCAAGATCGATGTTTGCTGCTTCTATGCCGAGGACTATTGTAACGGCGAGGTGACCTTGCCTTGTGTACTTCTTTGTGATGATGTAGTTCTTCTCCCTTTGCTGATAGCTTGTGGCCCACCATGTTAAGTCCATTCAGTGCTGCTCTATGCATATGTTCTCTAGGATCTCCTGGACTTGGTCGAGTTGTAAGTAGATATGCTTGTGCCGCCACTAGTGCTGCTTTAGGAGTTTTTGGCAGGATATTTCCCTGCTCGTCGACCGATAGGAAGGACGAATCGAGATTTTTAGAAATACTTTGCCTGTCGGAGTACTCGAGTTTATCGTACCTTGAACCGTGTCGACGATTTTTCTTTGCGTTGCTGCATGATGCGTCGCTTCGTGCTTTTCGAGCAGCTTCGCTAGCTGCAATGGCTGAATCTTTCCTTTTTTGTATTTCTGCTTTCTCCCTTGCTAGTTGCTTGGCCTATTGCCTTAGGGCATAGTGGTACCCAAAAAGCATGTTCTTGCTGGAATTTAATGGCATTGGCTTGCCATGCTCTACGGCTTCTCTTATTATCCTCCATTCGTTGACTGATAGTCGAATTTTTTCTCTGCTTGCGAGGGACTCTGGTGTTTGCCCTTCTTCTAGATGGTTTGATCCTCTTTCGATATTTGCTGGGTTTAGAACTGGATTGTTGTTTTCGTCGAATTCTTCTGAGTTGTCGCCTATAATGGCGAGTACCTGGCACTGCTTGCCGATGTTACTATTGAAGCTTGACATCGAGTTGCTATTTTCAGAAAGCTCTAATCCTGTTTCCCATGTATCTATTGACTTATCATCGATGCAGATCATGAGATCTTCGAGTTGGACTTCCATGTCAAAATTTTCCTTTTCTTCATTGTCTTCTGTGATCCTTTCTTTTTGCACTTCCTTTGGGCTGACCAGCGAGTTTACCTCGCTAGAAGAGCCTTCAGAATATTCCATTATCGCTGTTGCTTCGGGCTCCTTTGCCGACGGATCTTGATCTTGTTTCGTCGGATCCAAAAGGAGAGAAGAACCCGATGGCCCGATGAGGATGCTCAAACTTCCGATGGTTAATTCCACTTCTTGATTTCCGTCGACTTCTGGACTGCTGTTGGCTAAAAGCGAAAAAGCTGTCGAATTCATGATTCCAACGCCCAGACTCCCCACGGTCGGCGCCAATTGACAAGGGTTAACTTGACAAATGTCCTAGATGAAGGACTTAGGATCGGGGAGATAGGGCGTCGGATGAACTCGAAGGTAAAGTTAGTCAAAATAAGTGTATATCGAAAGTAAACTTGGGTGTTCAACCTGGCTTGCTTTCAATCTGCCCTACACCGTCCCCTCCTGGCCCCTATATATAGGTGGCCAGGTCTCGAGGATCGGGTAGGGTACGATACAGATTACAATATCGACATACGGTAAGAACTCATATTCGACTATCATTACAATTGGGCCTAACTCAATGGGCCTCAGGGGTACTCAACTAACGGGCTCTATTAGCTATACCCTTGTCACGCAGTCTACACAAGCTCCTTCTTGTACCACTATTTTGCACAAAGCTTTTTCTCTTTTCCAACACCATTTGAAATTTTTAAAGACACCTCTTTTGATGAAAACCAATAAAGTTCAGAGGCAAAAATACACCTTGATTAAAAGATATGACAAGGTCTGAACACAAATCAAGGCGAAAACGAAAACCAAAAGCAGTAGCAGAAAAAGAAGAACGCTCGATTTTTAATAAGAGTGAAAACTAGAGCGTTCTTTGCAAATGAAAACGAGTACATCTCCTCCAATGGAAATTTGTTGGGGTCCAACCATTTATTGCAGCAAACAAACTAAACAAACCAACTAAGAAAACTAAAACAACTGACGCTCCAAGAAAAACACATAGTGCATGAAGCAATAAAAATATAGTGTCTTGAAAGGTGACCTGATTTTTGCCGATGAAGAAGGGGTGCATCGGGGGCATCCCCAAGCTTTGATGCTTGTACTTCTTGGATATTTCTTGGGGTGCTGGGCATCCCCAAGCTTGAGCTTTTGTCCATTCTTCAACTCATCTCATCATTCTCCAATCCCTACACTTGAAAACTTCCTTCATACAAAACTAAACACAATTCTATTAGCAACATTAGTGCAAGCATAACATATAATCAATCCTCTATTTGCTTCAGGTTTAAACTCAAAACCACCACATATATAGCATATACTACTGTAGCAACCTCCCCACAAGTTCTATGATCAAAAGAACTCAAAAGAAAGCGATAAAGTGGCAAACACAAATATTGGCAGAAATCTGTCAAACTGAACAGCTGACAAAGGTCGAATTTTTGAGGGATTTTCCGTTGCTCAAATCAAAAAGTGTTCAACTAACAAAAGTTTGGATATAACCTGGGGCATAAGCACAAGAAAGTTCAGGTCCAAAAGATATACAGAGATTTTATACGAATTTTTATGGTGCAGCGCCGAAAACAGTTTCAGGACAGCAATTTCATCAAATCTTTACCTCACTCGAATTAGAGGCTTCTCTTGGCACAAAAACGAAATAAACAAGATAAGGAGCGGTCATTACAGTAGTAATGACTTCCAAGACTCAAATAAAAGAAAAAGTACTAAAAAGAAACATTGGGTTATCTCCCAAGAGTGCTTTTCTTTAACGCCTTTGAGCTAGGCGCAGAAAATTGCGAATCAAGTAATATCGATAGATGAAGTGCTAGTTACCTCAGTAGGCTCTTTGTAGGTCCCCGAAGATGATTCAACCTGCAAGTCACCCTTAGTGGAACTAAGAGTCTTACCAATTTTAAGAACATGTTGAGATTTAATCACAGAAACCTTAGGAACATACATAAATTTTTGCTCTTTTCCAACAAACACTTTCTCCTTCTTAAATTTAAGAGAAGAGAAGATTAAGCTAAGAGTCTCCATAGACTCCTCTAGTTTACCAATCCTCAAGTTCTGATTGTCATGAGTAGTGCTAGCCTCTAAAATGGTAATTCTCTTACCAATATTTTCTATTAATTCACTAACGCGGCTAGCATTTTCTAGGATACTTGTCAAACTTTTCTCTAAAGAGCTGAGCTTTTCTACCACCTCCTCCAAGGTGGTCTTGGTTTTAGCAACATGAATAGGTGGTATTCCCACTAAACTTTCAATTATAGTGCATGCTTCTCTAGTGGAAGTACCCAGAAAATTACCTCCTGTAAGAGTATCAAGAACATACCTATTCCAACTGGATATACCAACATAAAAATTTCTAAGGAGGATCGTGGTAGAGTGCTTTTTGGTACACCTATGATGATCATTGTTAATTCGGTACCAAGTATCTTTTAAACTTTCTCCTCCTTGTTGCTTAAAACTATGAACTTCTACTTCAGGATTACTCATTTTAACAAAACTAAAAGCAGATAAATAAAAACAACTACCAAGGATTCTAATTTTTTTGGGTTTTTGATATAAAAAGCAATGCAAGTAAATAAATAAAGTAAAGCAAAACAATAACAAAGTAAAGGATGTGTGTGCAAAAAACTCCCCTCGTAGAACTCTTCTCTTCCTCCCCGGCAACGGCGCTAGAAAATTGGCTGCTACTTGTGGTGATGGCGCCAGAAAATAAGCTGATGCCTAGTTGATATGGAAGCAGACATCCTTGTGCGTGGTGATTGACCAGCCCATTGGGAACCCCAAGAGGAAGGTATGATGAGTGTAGCGGCTAGTTTTCCCTCAGTTAAGAAACCAAGGTTTATCGATCAGGAGAGGAGAGACAATGATGACTGAAGGTGTTGTGGAACCTGCACACACACAAACAAATACTTTGTTCCCAACTTGCGATGAGGTTGTCAATCTCACCGGTTTGCTTAAAACAAAGGTTATGAGCGTATCGAGTGGAAAGCAATATAGTATGCGAGAAAAGTAAATAGTGCAAGTAAAGTAAACATGTGATTGCAATATGATGTAAATAGGACCGGGGTCCATAGTTCACTAGTGGTGTCTCTCCATAGATAAATAGAACATGCTGGGTAAACAAATTACAGTTGGGCAATTGATAGAATAGAGCTAACGTGATATGTCAAGAAGATCACTATGAGATTTACTCTGGGCATTACAACAAAATACATAGACCGTCATCCAACTGCATCTATGACTAATAATCCACCCCCGGGGATATGAATCCGAACACCCTAGAAGTATTAAGTTGCGAACAACAGATAATTGCATTAAGCAAAGTGTGTAATGTAAACAAAGCATATGCCCTTGAGCATATGAATGTTGTTTTCTCCCTTGTAGCAATAGCACATCTACCACCTTAGAGGTTTCTGTCACTCTCCCAGATGAAATAGAGACATGAACCCACTATCGAGCATAAATACCCCCTCTTGGAGTCACTAGCAACTACTCAGCCAAGATAGCTACTAACAACGGAGAGCATGCAAGATCATAAACAACATAGAGATAACAAAAGATATAATTCAGTATAGCAACTTAATCATAAACACCAATATTCATCGGATCCCAACAAACCAACATCATAGAATTACATAACGGTGATCTTAATCATGTAGGGCAGCTCATGAGATCTAAACATGAAGCACATGGTGGAAAAGACAACCATCTAGCTACTGCTATGGACCCATAGTCCAAGGTAGATGATACGTCCAATTTGCATCACTATTTTGTATCATAATTTACTGTTATTCATTGATATATTTCATATTTAGATATGATACTTATGTTATTTCCTTTGTTTTTACATGTTTGATGATCATCGGAGGAGTTGCTGTCAGAGTCAGGATTCTGCTGGAAAAAGGACCATCGAGGGACCGTATTTTGAAGATCAGGAAAATTCCAGAAAAATACCCAGAAATTATACTTTATCAGAAGACTCAGGAAGCTAGAAGGGTGAGTCGAGAGGAGCCAGGGGCTGCCCACACGCCAGGGCGGCGCGGGCCCACCCCTGGCCGCGCCGGCCCTGCGTGAGGCCTCCCTGGCCCATGTCTGGTCTCTTCCCCTTTGCGTACATGATTGCCCCGGAAAACCTAAGTGAGGGGAGGCTTAGAATTAGACACCGCCGCCTCTACGGGGCGGAAAACACCAGAGAGAGAAAAGCTCTCCGGTAGGCAGAAATCTGCCGGGGAAATTCCTTCCCGGAGAGGGGAGATCATTGCAATCATCATCATCATCGCACCAGACTTCATCGGGATCATCATCGTCATCGTCTCCATCACCAGCACCTTCATCTCCACCATCACCATGCCATCCCGCTGTAACATCTTGAGTTGGATCTTGTTATATTCATAGGGGAAACTTTCCCGGTGTTGATTATTCTTGTAGTTGATGCTATTGAGTGGAACCGTTGAGTTAAGGTTTATGTTTAGATTGTTATTTACCATTATTTCACCTCTGATCATGATCCATATGATGTCTTGTGAGTAGTTCGTTTAGTTCTTGAGGACATGGGAGAAGTCAAGATGTTAGTAGTGAATTATTGTTGAGAAATGTTTAATGGTTTGATATTGTTGTGGTGCTATTTCACTAGTGGTGTCATGTGAATGTTGACTACATGATACTTCACCATTTATGGGCCTGGTGAGATGCATTGTGTATTTGGCTACCGATTGTGGGGTTGCTGGAGTGACAGAAATCTAAACCTCCGTTGGGAAACCATTGCACCAGGGAGCGTAGGATCCTAGAGTTTAAGGCTGTGGTTAGATTTATCTTAATTACTTTCTTGTATTTGCGGATGCTTGCAAGGGGTATAATCACAAGTGTGTATTTATCCTAGTAAGGGTAGTGCGCTAGCACAGGTTCACCCCCATAACACCTACCAAACCAATAAATACTATCGGCTCTATGAAGCGAAAGCTCTTGACAAAAAACTCCCGTGTGTCCTCGAGAACGTTTGGTTATTATAAGTACACAACCGGCTTGTCCTTTGCTGAAGAAAGGATTGGGCCACTTGCTGCAATTGTTACTACTGTCTTTTATTTACTTGCACTTTATTTACTCGTATTACCAAATACTCCTGAAAACCTGTTTGCTAGTATTTATAGTGATTCCTTGATCAAAACCGCTCATCAACACCTTCTGCTCCTCGTTGGGTTCAACACTCTTATTTATCAAAAGTACTACAATACACCCCCTATACTTGTAGGTCATCAAGACTATTTTCTGGTGCCGTTGCCGGGGAGTGTAGCGCTATTGGAGAGTGGAATTGGTAAAGGTAACCATCGCTGTGAGTATTGTTTTTATTTTGTCTTTTATTTTACTCTGCTATGGAGAACTCTCCATTTGGTTTCCTATTTGGAAACATGAATGCTGCTACTGCTGCTGCTGCACATGCGGAGGAACCACCACCACCACCGCCTGCTGAAATTGATCCTTTTAAAATACCTATGAAAATTGTTGGGCGAATTATGGATAACTGCTATTCAGGAGATGGAACTGTCCATCCGGGTGATCACTTATTATTTATACATGAATTATGCGAGTTGTTCAGATGTGCAGGTATTTCACCAAGCCGGGTCAAGAAGAAATTGTTTTCATTATCATTGAAAGGCAAAGCTGAAGAGTGGTATCGACTACTCCAGGATGGTCCATCTATGGCATGGGAGGATATTGTGCCTCTCTTTTATTCCAGGTTTTACCCTCCAAGTGAAATTCATAAAGACCGTAACCGGATATATAATTTTTGGCCTCATGATGGAGAGAGTATTGCTCAAGCGTGGGGGAGATTGAAGTTACTAATGCTCAAATGCCCCGTTCATGAGCTCCCCAATAATATTATTATTAATAATTTTTATGCACGGCTTACTCTTCCTGATAAGGATTATTTGGATGCTTCTTGCTTTGGATCATTTACTCATATGAAAGAAGATGCCAAGTGGAAACTTCTTGACCATATACAAGAAAATGCTGAAGGATGGGAAAACGACAAAGGTAGGAAGTCAGGTATAAACTATGATTATGAATGCATTAAATCTTTTATGGGGACCGATGACTTTCATAGTGTTAGCACTACTTATGGACTTGATTCTCAAATACTTGCTAATTGTTTTAAGGCTTTTGCCTCTTATATTGATGTTCCAAAGAAAAATTGGAATAAATATCATGCACCTTATAAAGATTCTATTAGTCATATTCCTGCTGCAGCTACTGAGGTTTGTACTGTTGATAGCATTGTGCTTGAACCTTATTTCGAGAAGACACCTTTCCCTGCTAAGGTAAAAAAGTATTCTACTTTGGTAAGTGTGTCTAATAAAAGTACTAAGAAGGCTACCGAACCTGATGAGCAAATTACTATTAAGTCTCCTGTAGCTATATTGAAGGATCTTGTTACTAAAGATGTAGGAGATGAATATATTCTTTTTGTGAAGATGCTTCTAACATTCTTTCACATCCTAAAAAGCATAGGAAAGCAAGTGTTCCTATTATTTCTGTCAGGATTGGAGATCATTGTTATTATGGTTTATGTGATATTGGTGCTAGTGCAAGTGCTATTCCCTTAGAGCTTTACAAAGAAATTATGCATGAGATTGGCGCTTGTGAACTTGAAGATATTGATGTGGTTGTTCAGCTTGCAAATAGAGAGACTGTTTGGCCTCTTGGTATTGTTTGGGATGTTGAAGTTCTATGCGGTAAGACTAAATACCCCACTGATTTTCTAGTACTTGGTAAGGAGGCTAGTAAAGCTTGTCCTATTATTTTTGGTCAACCATTTTTGAACACTTGTGGCGCCGTGATAGATTGCAGGAAGGAGAATTTTTTTACTAAGTTTAATGGAGAGTCTTATGAGTTTAATTTTTCCAAGTTTGCTAAGACTTCTTATGAAAATGAAACGCCTAATGAAAATTTTCGAGTTGAACAGCTTGCTTCTATTGCTCTTGCTCCTAATAATGCCTTGCAGCAATTCATGGAAGATCATGAAAGTGATGTTTTTAGCAAGGAAAGAGAAGAGATTGATGACATTCTTCTTCGTCAACCACCGTTACTCAAACATAATCTACCTATTGAGGATCTTGGTACCACTTTACCGCCTAAAGAAGATCCTGTGTTTGAATTGAAGCATTTGCCTGATAATCTTCAATATGCTTATATTGATGATAAGAAGATATATCCTATTATTATTAGTTCTAAACTTTTAGGGAAAGAAGAAGAAAGATTATTGGAGATACTGAAGAAACACCGAGGAGCTATGGGATACACTCTTGAGGATTTAAAAGGTATTTCTCCCACTTTATGTCAGCATGCCATTAATATGGAGAAAGACGCAAAGCCAGTCATAGAGCATCAATGCCGCCTAATTCCCAAGATGAAGGATGTGGTAATAAATGAGGTATTAAAACTCCTTGATGCTGGTATCATTTATCCTATTGCTGATAGTAGATGGGTTAGTCCCGTTCATTGTGTTCCTAAGAAAGGAGGTATGACTGTTGTGCCTAATGAGAATAACGAGCTTATTCCTCAGAGGGTAGTAGTTGGTTATAGAATGTGCATTGATTATAGGAAGGTAAACAAAGTTACTAAGAAAGATCATTACCCTTTACCGTTTATAGATCAAATGCTAGAAAGGTTGTCTAAGAAGACTCATTTTTGTTTCCTTGATGGTTATTCTGGTTTTTCTCAAATTGCTGTTAAGAAGGATGATCAAGAGAAAACCACTTTTACTTGTCCCTATGGAACTTATGCTTATAGACGTATGCCATTTGGTTTATGCAATGCTCCTGCTACTTTTCAAAGATGCATGTCTGCTATTTTCCATGGTTTTTGTGAAGAAATTGTGGAGGTCTTCATGGACAATTTCTCCGTCTATGGAACTTCTTTTGATAATTGTTTACACAACCTTGATAAAGTTTTGCAGAGGTGCGAAGAAACTGACCTTGTTCTTAATTGGGAGAAATGCCACTTTATGGTAAATGAAGGAATTGTCCTTGGGCATAAAATCTCTGAAAGAGGTATTGAAGTTGACAGAGCAAAAGTGGAAGCAATTGAGAAAATGCCTTGTCCAAGAGATGTTAAAGGTATTCGTAGTATTCTTGGTCATGCTGGTTTCTATAGGAGGTTTATTAAAGATTTCTCTAAGATTTCAAAGCCTCTTACCAATCTTCTTCAAAAGGATGTACCATTTGTCTTTGATGATGATTGTAAGGAAGCTTTTGAAACTCTTAAGAAGGCTTTAACTACTGCTCCTATTGTTCAACCACCTGATTGGAATTTACCTTTTGAAATTATGTGTGATGCTAGTGATTTTGCTGTTGGTGCTGTTCTTGGATAGCACATAGATAATAAGTTGAATGTTATTCATTATGCTAGTAAGACTCTTGATGCTGCTCAAAAGAATTATGCTACTACTGATGACGAGGGTTAACTCGACAAATGTCCTAGATGAAGGACTTAGGATCGGGGAGATAGGGCGTCGGATGAACTCGAAGGTAAAGTTAGTCAAAATAAGTGTATGTCGAAAGTAAACTTGGGTGTTCAACCTGGCTTGCTTTCAATCTGCCCTACACCGTCCCCTCCTGGCCCCTATATATAGGTGGCCAGGTCTCGAGGATCGGGTAGGGTATGATACAGATTACAATATCGACATACAGTAAGAACTCATATTCGACTATCATTACAATTGGGCCTAACTCAACGGGCCTCAGGGGTACTCAACTAACGGGCTCTATTAGCTATACCCTTGTCAGTAGCCCCTGAGATTCTACCAGAATTGCAGATTCAGGTTGAATCTCTAATCTTTAAATCTTCGACTTGATCAGTTCTTCGACTTCTTCATATCTTCAAATCTTCGACTTGGTCTTTTGACTTATTTTCATGATATTCTTTCGCAAGGGGTTTTGATGATCAAGCCTGACAACTCTGACGGATCAAGAGGTCAGTTAACTGCCGGAACAGATACTTGCCACCTACTTCAAATTCAATCCCCATGGACTTGAATTCGGGATACCGGTCAAACCCACTCTTTTGCCGCATTTAGGACTTACAAAGAATGAATCCCAGTGATTCTCAGGGTACCCAGTGCGTCCACCAGGATTTTCTTTGCATCGTAGACACAGATACATACTAGCAGAGTGCATCCATGTGCGTATACCAGGCCACACAGGACGGATCCCGGGGTCTTACCTTCGTGACAAGTCACGGCATTCGAGTTGTGTTGCGATAACATAACTCAAGAATCTTAAGTCGCAGTCAAATTTTGACTAAAAATATTCGGGTTTCTGCAACCATAAAACTCACTCCCGATGGGAGTAACACTTCTCCAATCTTCAATGTTTAAGTAATAAATATCGTCGGGTGCACGCTCAGCGCTCCCGATGGGAGTAGCCCCCGAGGCTATAGTCGAAAAAGAATTTTTCGAGTATAGGCTCTAGAGATAATATAACTCATCATACTCCAACTCGAAACACTTCAATTTTGAAGTTCTTCAACTCGAGATACTTTCAGAAACACCTTGTCGTCGCGTACAAGCCCACTGCTCCAAATGAAGAATTCCATTTGACTTTTTGTAAAAGTAACAGCCCCCAAGGCTGTAATCAAAAAATCCTTCTCATATGATCATCTTTATAAAGTCTGTATTTGTCGGCGCCAATCCTTTTTCCTGCATATATTTACTGTATTGCGTCCATGATGACGTAACTCTTCATCAATGCAGACCGTTTTATGGGCAATACTGTAACTTTCGCGATTTTGTGACCGTTAGTGGGCTGCATGATTTGTGACCGTTAGTGGGCTGCCGTTTCCGAGATTATCGCCACGTCTCAGCCCACGATCCTTCTCCTAGAAGATATATAAATGGCATAGTGGGGAATCGCACTGTTTACCAGCTCGTTCCCTCCGCCGCCTCCATTGCTGATCTCCTCTTGCTCAGAGCCCCCAAGCGCACTTCGTATTGGATGCGTGTGAAGCACCTGGCCACTAAGAATACCATGGCCAAGACCTCCGCCACCAGCTGGATTCGCTCCACCATCTCCAAGAAGGAGATGCAGAAGGCCAAGGATGACGGCTTCATCTCCGCCAAAGATTCCATCATCTTCCCCAGCACCGAACGCATCCCGAAGCCCCCGAGCGGTTATCGGGTAATGTTCCTTGCTTTTCTCCTCCGAGGTTTCTCTCTCCCTGCTCACAAATTTCTCTGTGGGCTTCTGTTTGTTTATGGTGTACAGCTCCACCAGCTTACACCGAATTCTCTTCTACACATTGCCTGCTTCGTGACTCTTTGCGAGTCCTTCTTGGGTATTGAACCCCACTTCACTCTCTGGAGATCACTCTTTCGACTCTGCCCCAATGTTTCTCTGGCAAGGAAACCCGAACTGGGCGGAGCCGTCGTTTCTGTGCGTCTTGAGGCGCAATATCTTGAATTTTCGATGGCCGCAACTGTCCAAGGTTGGAGGACAAAGTGGTTTTACATTAAGGACCGCAAATCCTCCGCTGAAGATGAATTCGGCCTCCCTCTCTTTGATGCTTTTCAAGAGGTGAAGAAATTGAAGTCATGGGACTCGCTTCCCTCAGATGCGGAAGTTGCCGAAATTCTTCCTCTTTTATCCCGTATTTGAACTCTGAAAACAGGCTTAGGAGGTGCATTGTCGGGTATCCAACTTATGGCGTTCTTCATACAACGTCGAGTTCAACCCCTGCAACACCACGTCACCAAGCTTTGGACTTACTCTGGCTTAGAGGACCCTACTCGTATATCTGAAGACCTAATGTCGAAAGAAGATGTCGACAAGCGAGTCAGGAATCTCACCAAGCTCACTAAGGAACACTCAGTCGCTGACTTGAAGTCAAATTACTTCGACTCTATGCAACCTATCCCTGAGGTATGCATCGTCACATTTACTTTTTTTTTGTCAAGTCTTTTCTTAATTTTGACTTGCATTATTCTCTGTATCTGCACTCTGCTAATTTTGTTATATGCAGGATCACCAAATCATTGTTTCTCGTCCTCCTCTCCCAGAGGCAGGGCCCCTTCCGGCTGATCTAGCCTCTCCTGCATCTGAAGCCCCCGAGGCTGATGAAAGTCAGGACGGAGATGATGTCGAAGGTTCCAAAGAAGAAACTAGTTCATCGACATCTTCTTTTCTTGCTCCTATTGAGGATGTCGATATTGATAAGAAAAGGAAACGTGTCGACGACATCGGTTCGTCGAGTTCTGCAGCGGCTGGTAAAACCCCCGCTCCTGTAGAAGATATGGAGTATTTCGACATGCTAGACTCATAAGTACTGTGCTATTCGAGTTCCTCAATTGAAAATTTCCTTTGCTGTGCTTCCATAATTCGTATCCTTCGCGCAGTGATGATGAAGAGCCACCAGCAGCTGCTCCACCAACTCCTCCTGTGGCCATTGATGAGCCTGTCGGACCAAATGTTGTACCTAGGACTACCAGGTCTGGTATAAAGAAGGTTCCTCAGAGCCGATATCCCAAATGTGCAAAGAAGGCCAAAGAAGCCGATATTTCTCTGGAGGCCCATGCACCTGTGGTTTCCTCTGATGATGTAAGCCATTCTTTCTATCTCCCCTCTTTTTTTTCCCTGTCATGCACTTCTATTCTGACACTTCTACTTTTCCTCAGGCTTTGGTGAAAAGATTCATCGCCCTGGGCACGGAGTGTGCAGGGTACCTAAAGGTTGCGAAAGCTTCCAAAGGTATAACTTCGACTTGTACTCATTACTTTTTTCCCTGTGCTTACTCTTTTCTCACTTATCTAACTCCCTCTCGTTTCTTTTATAGCTGCCTTAGCAACGACTAATGCTCGAATTGCATCGCTTGAAGCGGAGCTTGATGCTTCACGAAAAGCTTATGATATGGCGACTGCTGCTAAGGTTAATGCTGAGAAGTCGCAAAAAGCTGCACTTGGCAAGGCGAAGAAAGCTGAGAAAGCTCTTGCTGAAGTCAACAATGAGCATGCTCAACGAGAGCATGCCGTGGCGGAGCGTCTTCACACCATGTCTGCTGCCGCTGGAAGTATGTGCTTCGCTTTGTCTTCTGCTTTTGTCTTTTGATGTATTTGTTGACACTCATCTTCGTTTTTTCTTTATTTTTACTCAGAATTTACTGGGGCGTCTCCGTCGTCCTTGCAAACGGATGATGATTCTCTTATGGATGCGGTTAACCTACTCAAAGAAAACTGGATATCTATCTAGGAAACCTTTGAGTTGGTTAATCGCATTTTGTCACGGATGTTTGTCGGCTTGTGGCCGAAGAAAAAGGCCACAGTTCCAAAGGACAACCTGACTGCACTCACCAAATCCTTCGACGTTGCTGAAGACCCTCTTCTCCAGTTCAAAGCTCTTGCCATCAAGCGTGGTGCTGAAGGTGCTATTGCGCTTTCTCTTGCTCATGGGACGGACTTTGATTGGGGGAAAGTTGACGCCCCTCATGGCTACTCCCAGGATGAGATGAAAGTTTTCTTCGAGAAGGCAAAGAAGTTAGCACCTGGGCTACTATCGACTATTTCTCCTTTGGCAGCCTCTACGGTGCCTGCCGCATCGGCTTCGGCGGCGAAAAATCCAATGCCACCATCGACTTCTGGCGAGGAAGTTGCCGCGCCCTCTTCTGTCGCGGAACCTAACGCTGAGGTGGCGTAGACTCGGCTTTCTCTGTAGTTTTTTAATTTTCCTCCTTTCAGATGTAGAAGCTCTAGTTGTGTGCAACCCGAGAACCTTAATCATAGGGTTTTGCACTTCATGTAAATATGTTTCCATCGTATGAAATATTATGATGTCCTTCTGAATTGTTTCTCTCCTCTGTTTTCCTTTTTGACTTGCAGTCGATACGTGTCGATGATCCTCTGACTCGCGGTCATTCTCCTTCCTCTAATCGTGGATTCAATCCTCAGATTTCGTCGACTTCTAGTCGATGTAGTGAATGTGTAGAGTATGCTTCCAGGATATCTGACCTTGAGGCCCGCTTGACTTCAGCCAAACGCCAAGCTCAGATGGTGTTTGATAAAGCTAGCAAGGCTTCTGTTTTGATGAAGCAGGTATCGGATCTTGGTGATGAAGTGTCTAGCTTGACGGCAAAGATTCTGCATCACGAAGAATGTGATTCTTTTGTTCTTGGCATCGTCGAATCCGCCTGTGAAATGTTGCGATGTGAGTTTCTCTCGACTTATTTTCTTTTCCTTCTACTTGGACCCTTTATGATATCCTTTGCCCTTATAGGCACTTGCTTGGACTTTGCTGCTGAAGATCATCGAGTTACCGAGCGAAGTGCGGCTCTGGAAAAGATGTCTGTAGGTGTTGAAACTTTATGGTCTGATCCTCGACGTCGGGGCGCCATTGTACTGCTTCAGGACCACGCCCAGCATATTGGCGAGGCAGTGGATGGCTGTAGGAAAGCTCTTACAACCGTGCACTCGGTCATGCTTCCTCGAAATCCTCTGCCTGCAACTTTCCTGCTTCTCCTTGATACTTTCAGGTCCAGCCAGCGGATTCACCGGTTGATAGAACTAAATTTAGTGGCTGGTGCTAACTTTGCTCTTTGGTGGATGCGTAAGTGGCATCCAAGGCTCAACTATAGTTCTATGTCTCTAAGTTATCCTCCTGGTGGGGCGAGCCTTCGAGTACATTTAGAGAGTACTTTGCAGCCTGCCCGACGAATTATAGCTAGGTTGCTGCAAGAAGACTCCGCATTTTTCTGCGAGTTCCACTACTTGGACCCCTTAGGTGTAGATGATTCTGATAACCCGATGTTGTAAGGTGTATATAAAACGTGAGAGTTTCTTTTATTTGTTTCGCGACTATGCGTCTGAAACTTATTCTCAGGGCGTTTGTTGTGTAAGTCGTGCGTTTGCCGCATTTTTCTTTTTGAAAAGACTCGTAAGCTCGAATATGAGGAACGATTTATCTTTATTTATACTTGTAATGTAAGGTACATGGGGTGACCCAAGAGATCCGGCCTATGACCTGTGTTCTGGATCTAGAGGGCATTTCCCCTAGCATAACTCGTGGCTTTTATAGCCTTTGTGTCCCCCTCTTTCTCTATACTTATGATGTCGCACTTTTCCCTTCTTCTCCTGCGTCTTTGTCTTCTCCCGGTGTCTCTATCCGTTGCTTCTTTGTTTCAGGCTCCGCAACGCATCCTTCGAGTAGCTTGACGCCTTCTGTAGTTGCGCTCTTTGCCTTTTCTGCATTGTTGGCTATTATGCCAAAATTTTGCGCCATCTTGTGGAACTCTCTGTCGCAAAGATCTAAAACTTCAAAACTTCCTTTCACTGTGATTATTCCTTTTGGTCCTGGCATTTTAAGTACCAGATATGTATAGTGAGGCACTGCCATGAATCGCGAAAACGCGGGTCGTCCGAGGATCGCGTGATATTGTGATGGCCAGTCCATGACTTCGAAGTCAAGCTTTTCTCTTCTATAGTTTTGTCGATTGCCGAAGCAAACGTTGAGTGCTATTCGACCCAACGGGTAATTGGCACTTCCTAGCACGATTCCATGGAAGGAACAATCTGTTGGTTTTAAGAACTCTAGTGATATATGCATTGCTCGGAGTGTTTTTGCATATATCAAGTTAATTTCGCTTCCTGCATCCATAAATATTCTGTCGACATCGTACGCGCCGATTTGAGCTTTGAGTACCAAAGGCGCGTTTCCTGGCCAAGGTACTGTTATGGGATGGTCCTCTCTGTTGAACTCGATTGGCTGTTCTGACCAATGTAGATACTCAGTTGTGGCCGGAGGTGAGATGACTGCTAGATTAACTTGTCGAGTTATGCTCTTTTCCTCTTTGTTCGACTTGGGCACGGGTTGTATCATTGCTGTGATGTGTCCTTTGGATGGAATATACCCATCATCGTCATCGTGTCCCTTGTTTGGCTGGTCTTGTCCTTGGGAAGCCCCGTTGTTTCCTTGTTGGTTTGCCGGAGGGTTGTTGCTTCCTTCGAATCCTTGTCGCCTTGCTTCGGCTTGCCTATTTATTGCTGCTTCTTGCAGTTTTAAGAATGTTGTGCAATCTTTCATTGCGTGCCTTGATACTCGTTTTCCGTCAACGAATGCTGAGTGTATATGACAAGGCCCATTGAGCATATCTTCTGGCGATGGGTTGTACTCTCTGGATTCCCTTATAGGGAACTTCTTATAATCTTCCTTTCCGTAGCTTCTATATCCCGAAGTCCTGCGGTCATTTCCTTGGTAGCTGTTGTCCTTATATCCTGCGGCGACTTGGTTGTGAGAGCCGTAGGTGTCGAAGTTTCGAGATCATCTCCTTTGACTTCCATATCTGTTTCTTCTGTCGTCCTCTGGGGATCGCGTCCGCTTGTTATTGCACGCATCTTCTCCGTCTGCGAACCTATTCACTGTGTCCATGAGGTCTGATACTGTTTTCGGCTTGATTCTGCCCATCTCTTCGACTAGGTCTCTTCGCCTTAATCCGATGATGAATGCGTCTATTGCTCTTTCGTCTGATACTTCAACTGCTGAGTTTTTGATAATGCTCCACCTTTGAATGTACGCTCGCAATGTTTCGTCGCGTTGCTGCACACATGCTTTGACTTCTTCTATTGATGCTGGTCGCTTGTATGTTGACCTGAAGTTGCTTGTAAATTACTTTGTGAGGTCTTCCCAGCTTCCAATAGATTCTTTTTCTAGCTTGCTTAACCATGACCTTGCTGCGCCGGTGAGGTGTAGTTGCAAGCTTTGCATAGCTGTTTCCTTGGTTCCTCCTAATATTTGAACTGCTTGTAAATAATCTGTGAGCCATGATTGTGGTTTCTTGCGACCCATCATATTTTTGCTGATCATGAGGTAGCTTGAATCCCTTAGGCACTGGGGTAGTGCGAACCCTGCGGGTAAAGCATGATGCCCCCATCTCTTTTTCGTCGTCTTCGTAGTCATGCCTTTTATTCGGGGATTGCGATCTTCGAGTTCCACCGTGTTGCTTTGGTGACGGAGATCGAGATCGATGTTTGCTGCTTCTATGCCGAGGACTATTGTAACGGCGAGGTGACCTTGCCTTGTGTACTTCTTTGTGATGATGTACTTCTTCTCCCTTTGCTGATAGCTTGTGGCCCACCATGTTAAGTCCATTCAGTGCTGCTCTATGCATATGTTCTCTAGGATCTCCTGGACTTGGTCGAGTTGTAAGTAGATATGCTTGTGCCGCCACTAGTGCTGCTTCAGGAGTTTTTGGCAGGATATTTCCCTGCTCATCGACCGATAGGAAGGACGAATTGAGATTTTTAGAAATACTTTGCCTGTCGGAGTACTTGAGTTTATCGTACCTTGAACCGTGTCGACGATTTTTCTTTGCGTTTGCTGTATGATGCGTCGCTTCGTGCTTTTCGAGCAGCTTCGCTAGCTGCAATGGCTGAATCTTTCCTTTTTTGTATTTCTGCTTTCTCCCTTGCTAGTTGCTTGGCCTATTGCCTTAGGGCGTAGTGGTACCCAAAAAGCATGTTCTTGCTGGAATTTAATGGCATTGGCTTGCCATGCTCTATGGCTTCTCTTATTATCCTCCATTCGTCGACTGATAGTCGAATTTTTTCTCTGCTTGCGAGGGACTCTGGTGTTTGCCCTTCTTCTAGATGGTTTGCTCCTCTTTCGATATTTGCTGGGTTTAGAACTGGATTGTTGTTTTCGTCGAATTCTTCTGAGTTGTCGCCTATAATGGCGAGTACCTGGCACTGCTTGCCGATGTTACTATTGAAGCTTGACATCGAGTTGCTATTTTCAGAAAGCTCTAATCCTGTTTCCCATGTATCTATTGACTTATCGTCGATGCAGATCATGAGATCTTCGAGTTGGACTTCCACGTCAAAATTTTCCATTTCTTCATTGTCTTCTGTGATCCTTTCTTTTTGCACTTCCTTTGGGCTGACCGGCGAGTTTACCTCGCTAGAAGAGCCTTCAGAATATTCCATTATCGCTGTTGCTTCGGGCTCCTTTGCCGACGGATCTTGATCTTGTTTCGTCGGATCCAAAAGGCGAGAAGAACCCGACGGCCCGATGAGGATGCTCAAACTTCCGATGGTTAATTCCACTTCTTGATTTCCGTCGACTTCTGGACTGCTGTTGGCTAAAAGCGAAAAAGCCGTCGAATTCATGACTCCAACGCCCAGACTCCCCACGGTCGGCGCCAATTGATGAGGGTTAACTCGACAAATGTCCTAGATGAAGGACTTAGGATCGGGGAGATAGGGCATCAGATGAACTCGAAGGTAAAGTTAGTCAAAATAAGTGTATGTCGAAAGTAAACTTGGGTGTTCAACCTGGCTTGCTTTCAATCTGCCCTACACCGTCCCCTCCTGGCCCCTATATATAGGTGGCCAGGTCTCGAGGATCGGGTAGGGTACGATACAGATTACAATATCGACATACGGTAAGAACTTGTATTCGACTATCATTACAATTGGGCCTAACTCAACGGGCCTCAGGGGTACTCAACTAACGGGCTCTATTAGCTATACCCTTGTCAACTGAGAAAGAGTTTTTTGCTGTTGTTTTTGCATGTGATAAGTTTAGATCATACATTGTTGATTCTAAAGTTACTATTCATACTGATCATGCAGCTATTAGATATCTTATGACTAAGAAGGATGCTAAGCCTAGGCTTATTAGATGGGTGTTGCTTTTACAAGAGTTTGATTTGCATATCGTAGATAGGAAAGATGCTGAAAATCCTGTGGCTGATAACTTATCTAGATTGGAAAACATTTCTTTTGATCCTATTCCTATTAATGATAGTTTTCCAAATGAACAGTTGGCTGCAATTAATTTAACTTCTCGAGACCTTCCTTGGTATGCTGATTATGCTAACTTTATTGTTTCCAAGTATTTGCCTCCGACCTTTACAGCTCAACAAAGAAGAAAATTCTTTTATGATCTGAGGCATTATTTTTGGGATGACCCATATCTATATAAAGAAGGAGTTGATGGTATTATGAGAAGATGCGTACCGGAATATGAGCAACAAGAGATATTAAGAAAATGCCATAGCAGTGCCTATGGAGGGCATCATGCTGGAGATAGAACCGCGCAGAAGGTTCTGCAATTAGGTTTTTATTGGCCAACCCTCTTTAAGGATGCCAGAAGGTATATTTTATCTTGTGATGAATGTCAAAGAGTTGGTAATATTTATAGACGCAATGAAATGCCTATGAATTATACTCTTGTTATTGAACCGTTTGATTGTTGGGGATTTGACTTTATGGGTCCTTTTCCTCCTTCAAAAGGCTATACCCATATACTTGTTGCTGTTGATTATGTTACTAAATGGGTAGAAGCCATACCTACAAAGAGTGCCGATGGTGAGACTTCGTTAAAAATGCTTAAAGATATTATTTTTCCTAGGTTCAGAGTGCCTAGATATCTTATGACTGATGGAGGTTCTCATTTTATTCACGGTAGTTTTAGAAAAACACTTGCTAAATATGATGTTAATCATAGAATTGCTTCTGCTTATCATCCCCAAACTAGTGGGCAAGTAGAGCTTTCAAATAGGGAGATCAAGTCTATCTTGCAGAAGACTGTCAATAGATCTAGGAAAAACTGGGCTAGTAAGTTAAACGACGCTTTATGGGCTTATAGAACTGCTTATAAGAATCCCATGGGTATGTCTCCTTATAAGATGGTTTATGGAAAAGCGTGTCACTTGCCTTTAGAATTAGAACACAAAGCTTTTTGGGCAGTGAAAGAGCTTAATAGAGATTTTAAACTAGCCGGTAAGAAAAGGTTGTTAGATTTGAGTTCTCTAGATGTGTGGAGAAATGAAGCGTATGAGAATGCCAGACTTTTCAAAGAGAAAGTCAAGCAATGGCATGATAAGAGGATTCTTAAGAGAGAGTTTTATGTTGGTGAAAAAGTTCTATTGTATAGGTCTCGTCTCAGATTTTCTGCAGGAAAATTACTTTCTAAATGGGAAGG
The DNA here is from genome assembly GCA_007115705.1 of Dactylis glomerata. Lineage (NCBI taxonomy): Eukaryota > Viridiplantae > Streptophyta > Magnoliopsida > Poales > Poaceae > Dactylis > Dactylis glomerata. The sequence goes on from QXEO01002092.1 coordinate 487,105, forward strand.
ACCATATGTTATTGTGGAAGTGTACTGCTCAGGTGCTATAAAGATTGCTTCATTGAAAGATGATTCTACACAAGTGGTGAATGGGCAAAGACTCAAGCATTATATTTCTAGAGATTCTTACAATAAAGATGTTGATGTTATTGAAACAATTTCTCTGGAAGATTATATCCAAGACAAACTGCAGGAATCTGCAGAGTTCGCTTTCGAATAGGTAACAGTTCTAGACAGAAAAGTTTCGCGAAAAGTTCTTTCTTTAATATTTTTGCTATTTTTACTAAATATGAAAAATTACGAGATGAAAAAGGGAAGGAAAAAGAGTCCGTGTGGGTCTCACACACAGGTGGCGTGGGCCCACCCCTGGCCGCGCCACCCACGTGTGAGAACACACCGGAACTCGTTTCTGTCCTGGTTTCCTCCTGTGACTTTGCTTCAATTTATGATTTTCATTTATTTAACCCCCCGGAGTCCCCGAGGTCTGTATATCGTTTCCTCGTCATGTTTTGTTTCGAGCTATTTCTGTCAGGAGTTGATCTTAAGCTTGGGGGAGTCATGGCCTCTTCAAGCGAAGACAAGGAGGAAGATCGAAGTTCAAGGCCAAGTGCCGTGATTGCCAGTATAGGGGTGGTGACAGATCATGACAAGTTCAAGAAGAGTGCATGCATAATGATCGGAGGAGGTGTACCGCATCACACCTTGGCTCCATGGACATCTCCGTCAGGCAACAACCCTTTCCATACTCTAATACATGAACATCAGTTTCAAAAGGTGCCTAGGTCACGATTACCCTCGGGTTGGGATATAGATCATTCTAACAGTGCAGGAGAAGGAAGTGCCAAGAGTGAAGAAGGATGGGGAAATAATTCCAAGAGCTGGGATTCCCTTGCCGACAGGTTCATGAACCATATTGAGCACAATTCTGAGATGATCCGCAACCTTGAGTACAAGATTGATGAGTTAAAGGATTTAATTGAGAAGCTTATTAAAGATTATCCACCGCCACCGCCAAAGGAGTAATTCATCATCGGTATAGGCATCCCCTTGGCTTGTTCCAAGCTTGGGGGAGTGCCGCGGTATCACATCATTACCTTATGCTCATTTACTTTTCCAAGTAGAGTCATATCATGAATAAAGAAGTTATCTTATAGAATAGTTGCAGTTTGGAAGTATCCTCCTTAGTTGGTTTTCTATGTATCCCTTGGTGTGAGTTGCGGTAATAAAATATTAATAAGAAGTTTTATCGTTTACTTTTCGCACACTTTATGTTAGCATGCAATCTCTTTTATATTATTTGTCTTGTTGATTGGTGTTGGTATCACTTTGGAAGCATGAGTAAATTTAGTTGGTTTTGGCAAACCTAGCTTGGTCAGTAGCAACTTTACCTTGAGGTTTGAGTAGAAAAGATTAAAGAAGTGTTTGTAGTTACATCGCTTCAGTTTTCCCTTATGTTTGGCTTATAAGTGTTGATATTCTTAAAGTTAAAATCATTGTACTTTCAAGGGAGTTTGCATGATTATTCTTATTATATGTATGTTTGTTTGTTTCATGCAACTCTTATGTTTGCTACCCAGCCTTGCTAGCCAAAAACCTGTACTGAGAGGAAATACTTCTCGTGCATCCAACTCCCAAAAGCCAAGTCACTTCCAAAGAGTCCATTATAAATTCCTATGCATGGTATTTCAAGCCATTCCAAGTAATTTTTCATGTGCTACCTTTCAAAAAAACCTTCGAACACTTCTCAAATTTGTGCCATTGTTTTTAGCTCATGAGGACGTAGTGGATGGGTTTGTTATCTTTCATACTAAATTGAGTACCCTTCGACTAGGCAGCTTCATCTGCTCATCATTAATTTTGCAAGGGAGCTGGTTAGACCATTATAATCTCAAAAGAAAGAAAAAAGGCACTCCTCCATGGTATGTGAATGTTGGTCGGCACCTGATGGAATCGGTTAGCCATGGTTTGAGAAAGGAAAAAGGTGGGGAGGAGTACAAAGCTATAAAAGAGCACTAAAGTGCCAATTAATCAAACATTTTGGAACCACTCTCACTTGTTTAGTATGGAAGATATCAAGAACTCCGTTGCTAGTCACTGACAAAAGCAATCACCTCTCAAAATACTTTTTACTTCTGTTTTACAAATGAAAAGCTCTAGCACATGTTTAATCCCTGCTTCCCTCTGCGAAGGGCCTATCTTTTACTTTTATGTTGAGTCAACCTATTTCCCTCTACTTTAAGCAAGCATTTGAGTTGTTATGTTTCACTCATCCATATGTTGATCTGCTTAATCATGTTTATTATCTTTCTTGTTTTGTATAATGCTTTTATCTGAAGTAATATATCTTTGAAAGTTCTCTTTGAATACAAAAGTTTACTTTGGTGAGCACATAGTCTTTGCTATATTAGCTCTGTTCTGAAAAGCTCCGTTTAAAAGAGAGAATAGTCTGTTCTCCATTCTTTGACCAAGAACTAAGGTTTGCCATTGCCAATTATAGTTTACCTTGTGCATCTTTATATGTGATTCCCTTTTACCTATTGCAAGTCTATATCTTATAAAGGGAAGTTCCTGTCTATTATAATTTGTGCCTTGGTAAATGTGATGCTTCTTGTCCGTATTTTAGTTATCGACACTTCACTCCATAAACCTGTGGTCATGTTTACCGAGTTTAGTTTTCGCTTGGGGACAAGCGAGGTCTAAGCTTGGGGGGGTTGATACGTCCAATTTGCATCACTATTTTGTATCATAATTTACTGTTATTCATTGATATATTTCATATTTAGATATGATACTTATGTTATTTCCTTTGTTTTTACATGTTTGATGATCATCGGAGGAGTTGCTGCCGGAGTCAGGATTCTGCTGGAAAAAGGACCATTGAGGGACCATATTTTGAAGATCAGGAAAATTCCAGAGAAATACCCAGAAATTATACTTTATCAGAAGACTCTGGAAGCCAGAAGGGGGAGTCGAGAGGAGCCAGGGGCTGACCACATGCCAGGGCGGCGCAGGCCCACCCCTGGCCACGCCAGCCCTGCGTGAGGCCTCCCTAGCCCACGTCTGGTCTCTCCCCCTTCGCGTACATGATCACCCCGGAAAACCTAAGTGAGGGGAGGCTCAGAATTAGACACCGCCACCTCTGCGGGGCGGAAAACACCAGAGAGAGAAAAGCTCTCCGGCAGGCAGAAATCTGCCGGGGAAATTCCTTCCCGGAGAGGGGAGATTGTCGCAATCATCATCATCATCGCACCAGACTTCATCAGGATCATCATCGTCATCGTCTCCATCACCAGCACCTTCATCTCCACCATCACCATGCCATCCCGCTGTAACATCTTGAGTTGGATCTTGTTATATTCATAGGGAAAACTTTCCCGGTGTTGATTACTCTTGTAGTTGATGCTATTGAGTGGAACCGTTGAGTTAAGGTTTATGTTCAGATTGTTCTTTACCATTATTTCACCTCTGATCATGATCCATATGATGTCTTTTGAGTAGTTCATTTAGTTCTTGAGGACATGGGAGGAGTCAAGATGTTAGTAGTGAATTATTGTTGAGAAATGTTTAATTGTTTGATATTGTTGTGGTGCTATTTCACTAGTGGTGTCATGTGAACGTCGACTACATGATACTTCACTATTTATGGACCTAGTGAGATGCATTGTGTATTTGGCTACCGATTGTGGGGTTGCTGGAGTGACAGAAACCTAAACCTCCGTTGGGAAACCATTGCACCAGGGAGCGTAGGATCCTAGAGTTTAAGGTTGTGGTTAGATTTATCTTAATTACTTTCTTGTATTTGCGGATGCTTGCAAGGGGTATAATCACAAGTGTGTATTTATCCTAGTAAGGGTAGTGCGCTAGCATAGGTTCACCCCCATAACACCTACCAAACCAATAAATACTATTGGCTCTATGAAGCGAAAGCTCTTGACAGAAAACTCCTGTGTGTCCTCGAGAACGTTTGGTTATTATAAGTACACAACCGGCTTGTCCTTTGCTGAAGAAAGGATTGGGCCACTTGCTGCAATTGTTACTACTGTCTTTTATTTACTCGCACTTTATTTACTCGTATTACCAAATACTCCTGAAAACCTGTTTGCTAGTATTTACAGTGATTCCTTGATCAAAACCGCTCATCAATACCTTCTGCTCCTCGTTGGGTTCGACACTCTTATTTATCGAAAGTACTACGATACACCCCCTATACTTGTGGGTCATCAGTAGACTACTCACTCATTACTCCAGAGGCAATCATGGTGATGAAGGAGACCTCCGGTGGCGATTCCCTTCTCCCGCAGGGTGCCGAGAAAAGCTTCTGGACCCTCCCGATCTTCGGGTCGACGGCGGCGGTGGATCGCGATGTATTCTGGAAAACTGATCGGGCCTTAGGTTTTTCTTGTCAGGGGGTATATATAGGTGAAGGGGCGATGTCAGAGGAGGGACCAGGGTCCCTCACACATGGGTGGCGCGGTCAGGGGCCTGGCCGCGCTGCCCCTGTGTCTGGGGCCCTGGTGGCCCCTCTCTGTTAGGTCTTCGGATGTTTGGAAGCTTCCCCTTGATTTAAGACTTTAGGATGTGGTTTCGTCCAATTCCGAGAATATTTCCTGTGTATCACTCTTGAACACAAAAACAGCAGAAAACAGGGAACTGGCACTGTGGTACTTCGTTAATAGGTTAGTTCCAGAAAATGCATAAAAAATGCCACTAAGTGTAACGAAACAATAGGCAAATGGTGTAAAAACAAGCATGGAGCATCAAAAATTATAGATACGTTTGAGACGTATCAGACTCCACCCAGTACTTCTCCGAGTGTCCTCTCATCTTCGGGTCCAGCAATGTCGAGCTCCATATCATGAAACACTGGCATGATTTTATCCACCCCGACTTTAGCATAGCCCGCTGGAATCTCACGGCCATGCCAGCGTACATTAGGGCCAGAAGGTAAAGCTTGTCCGATGGCCACCTTCATGGATATGTTCTTCATTCTCTGATGGAGTTCACATGATGTTGACTCCTTGATTCCATCCACGGGGTAGCTGGGACCGCCCTCTATCATTCTTCATGCATCGTCGGTCAGAGCCTCAGATTCAGCCACGCTGCTTTTCCGCTTAGATGGGGCAGTGGTAATATCGAGTGCAGGATCTTCTCGGTGCACTACTCCTCTAAGTTTGTCAATCTGCTGCTATTGCTCGTTAAGCCTGGCAAGCAACTGGTTGAACCTTTCATTTTCCTCATCCTGCTGTCGCTTCTTTGCTCTCGCTCGGCTTCTATAAGTGTCTTGGTCTCTGGCAAACCCAAGCCACCACGGGTAAGAAGGACCAAAGCCTCATGTTCATCCTCCATTTTCGTCATTGCCGAGGACCAGTGTGAGCAAATCTTTCTCTCTATCTGGAGTGAACTGTCTTTTTCCCTCTTTAATTTCTTTCATTATTTTTTTCCAATTTTCCCTAGGTATCCTAAGACCGTTACTGTAGATAAGGTCCCCTGTTAGTTCATCGTATGAACTACCATGTGCAAGGAACCAATTTCTTGCTCTCAATTCCCACTCATCACAGATGGGTTCAGGTGTGATCCCTTTAGCTAGCATCTCTTGCTCTTTCTTATCCCACTTTGGGATGGCAGTCTCATAGCCCCTGGCCCCAGCGTGTGGTGATATTTCTTCTTGTCGGTATTTTTCTTGTTCTTTTCTGATAATGCCTTGGCATCTTTTGACTGCTTGTACTCCTGAAATGCCTTCCAGTGATTCGTCTGCTTGGCTAGATACCCCTCAAATACTGGCACTTTCTTTGTCTTCAGATAGTTTTTCCATAGTTTCTTCTTTCGGCTATGGAATAGTTCAGCCATCTTCTTTAGAGTCTACTGATGACCCACAAGTATAGGGGGTGTATCATAGTATGTTCGATAAATAAGAGTGTCAAACCCAACGAGGAGCAGAAGGTGTTGATGAGCGGTTTTGATCAAGGAATCACTGTAAATACTAACAAACAGGTTTTTAGGAGTATTTGGTAATATGAGTAAATAAAGTGCGAGTAAATAAAAGATAGTAGTAACAATTGCAGCAAGTGGCCCAATCCTTTTTTCAGGAAAGGACAAGCCGGTTGTGTACTTATAATAACCAAACGTTCTTGAGGACACACGGGAGTTTTCTGTCAAGAGCTTTCGCTTCATAAAGCCAATAGTATTTATTGGTTTGATAGGTGTTATGGGGATGAACCTGTGCTAGCGCACTACCCTTACTAGGATAAATACACACTTGTGATTATACCCCTTGTAAGCATCCGCAAATATAAGAAAGTAATTAAGATAAATCTAACCACAGTCTTAAACTCTAGGATCCTACGCTCCCTGGTGCAATGGTTTCCCAACGGAGGTTTAGGTTTCTGTCACTCCAGCAACCCCACAATCGGTAGCCAAATACACAATGCATCTCACTAGGCCCATAAATGGTGAAGTATCATATAGTCGACGTTCACATGACACCACTAGTGAAATAGCACCACAACAATATCAAACCATTAAACATTTCTCAACAATAATTCACTACTAACATCTTGACTTCTCCCATGTCCTCAAGAACTAAACGAACTACTCACAAGACATCATATGGATCATGATCAGAGGTGAAATAATGGTAAATAACAATCTGAACATAAACCTTAACTCAACGGTTCCACTCAATAGCATCAACTACAAGAGTAATCAACACCGGGAAAGTTTCCCCTATGAATATAACAAGATCCAACTCAAGATGTTACAGCGGGATGGCGTGGTGATGGTGGAGATGAAGGTGCTGGTGATGGAGACGATGACGATGATGATCCCGATGAAGTCCAGTGTGATGATGATGACGATTGCGACAATCTCCCCTCTCCGGGAAGGAATTTCCCCGATAGATTTCTGCCTGCCGGAGAGCTTTTCTCTCTCTGGTGTTTTCCGCCCCGCAGAGGCGGCGGTGTCTAATTCTGAGCCTTCCCTCACTTAGGTTTTCGGGGACGATGATGTACATGAAGGGGGAGAGACCAGACATGGGCCAAGGAGGCCTCATGCAGGGCCGGCGTGGCCAGGGGTGGGCCCACGCCGCCCTGGCATGTGGGCAGCCCCTGGCTCCTCCCGACTCCCCCTTCTGGCTTCCTGAGTCTTCTGATAAAGTATAATTTCTGGGTATTTTTCTAGAATTTTCCTGATCTTCAAAATATGGTCCCTCGATGGTCCTTTTTCCAGCAGAATCCTGACTCCAGCAGCAACTCCTCCGATGATCATCAAACATGTAAAAACAAAGAAAATAACATAAGTATCATATCTAAATATGAAATATATCAATGAATAACAGTAAATTATGATACAAAATAGTGATGCAAATTGGACGTATCAACCCCCCCAAGCTTAGACCTCGCTTGTCCCCAAGCGAAAACTAAACTCGGTAAACATGACCACAGGTTTATGGAGTGAAGTGTCGATAACTAAAATACGGACAGGAAGCATCACATTTACCAAGGCACAAATTATAATAGACAACAACTTCCCTTTATAAGATATAGACTTGCAATAGGTAAAAGGGAATCACATATAAAGATGCACAAGGTAAACTATAATTGGCAATGGCAAACCTTAGTTCTTGGTCAAAGAATGGAGAACAGACTATTCTCTCTTTTAAACGGAGCTTTTCAGAACAGAGCTAATATAGCAAAGACTATGTGCTCAACAAAGTAAACTTTTGTATTCAAAGAGAACTTTCAAAGATATATTCCTTCAGATAAAAGCATTATACAAAACAAGAAAGATAATAAACATGATTAAGCGGATCAACATATGGATGAGTGAAACATAACAACTCAAATGCTTGCTTAAAGTAGAGGCAAATAGGTTGACTCAACATAAAAGTAAAAGATAGGCCCTTCGCAGAGGGAAGCAGGGATTAAACATGTGCTAGAGCTTTTCATTTGTAAAACAGAGGTAAAAAGTATTTTGAGAGGTGGTTGCTTTTGTCAACGACTAGCAACAGAGTTCTTGATATCTTCCATACTAAATAAGTGAGAGTGGTTCCGAAATGTTTGATTAATTGGCACTTTTGTGCTCTTTTATAGCTTTGCACTCCTCCCCACCTTTTTCCTTTCTCAAACCATGGCTAACCGATTCCATCGGGTGCCGACCAACATTCACATACCATGGAGGAGTGCCTTTTTCTTTCTTTTGAGATTATAATGGTCTGACCAGCTCCCTTGCAAAATTAATGATGAGCAGATGAAGCTGCCTAGTCGAAGGGTACTCAATTTAGTATGGAAGATAACAAATCCATCCACTACGTCCTCATGAGCTAAAAACAGTGGCACAAATTTGAGAAGTGTTTGAAGGTTTTTGAAAGGTAGCACATGAAAATTTACTTGGAATGGCTTGAAATACCATGCATAGGAATTTATAGTGGACTCTTTGGAAGTGACTTGGCTTTTGGGAGTTGGATGCACAAGAAGTATTTCTTCTCAGTACAGGTTTTTGGCTAGCAGGGCTGGGTAGCAAACATAAGAGTTGCATGAAACAAACAAACATACATATAATAAGAATAATCATGCAAACTCCCTTGAAAGCACAACGATTTTAACTTTAAGAATATCAACACTTATAAGCCAAACATAAGGGAAAACTGAAGCGATGTAACTACAGACACTTCTTTAATCTTTTCTACTCAAACCTCAAGGTAAAGTTGCTACTGACCAAGCTAGGTTTGCCAAAACCAACTAAATTTACTCATGCTTCCAAAGTGATACCAACACCAATCAACAAGACAAATAATATAAAAGAGATTGCAGGCTGACATAAAGTGTGCGAAAAGTAAATGATAAAACTTCTCATTAATATTTTATTACCGCAACTCACACCAAGGGATACATAGATAACCAACTAAGGAGGATACTTCCAAACTGCAACTATTCTATACGATAACTTCTTTATTCATGATATGACTCTACTTGAAAAGTAAATGAGCATACGGTAATGATGTGATACCGCGGCACTCCCCCAAGCTTGGAACAAACCAAGGGGATGCCTATACCAATGACGAATTACTCCCTTGGCGGTGGCGGTGCAATCATGATTGGGGTGAGAAAATTCTCTAGCATCCTGCGAAGCCTATTTTTCTCCTCTCGAAGTATCTCCACCTCCATCCTAAGGGCTCGATTTGTCGCAAAACTCATTGGTGACCCGAAGGGCTTCCACAGATGCAGGGTAGGAGCTGAGGTCAACAGCTGGCAGTATTGGTCCCTGTAGATTATGAGAAAAGGCACGTCCAATGTTAATCGATCCTACAAAAGTAGGTTCTCCTATCCTTGATCCAGCGGCAAACTATCCCTCCTTCAGCTCGGGGTTTTGGCGATCATCCTCCGAAGGTCTCTTTTCCTTGTCACCGCTTGAAGAGGCCATGACTCCCCCAAGCTTAAGATCAACTCCTGACAGAAACAGCTCGAAACAAAACACGACGAGAAAATGATATACAGACCTCGGGGACTCCGGGGGGTTAAATAAGCGAAAGTCATAAATTGAAGTGAAGTCACAGGAGGAAACCGGGACAGAAACGAGTTCTGGTGTGGTCTCACATGTGGGTGGCGCGTCCAGGGGTGGGCCCGCGCCACCTGTGTGTGAGACCCACACGGACTCTTTTTCCTTCCCTTTTACATCTCATGATTTTTCATATTTAGTAAAAATAGCAAAAATATTAAAGAAAGAACTTTTCGCGAAACTTTTCTGTCTAGAACTGTTACCTATTCGAAAGCGAACTCTGCAGATTCCTGCAGTTTGTCTTGGATATAATCTTCCAGAGAAACTATTTCAATAACATCAACATCTTCATTATAAGAATCTCCAGAAATATAATGCTTGAGTCTTTGCCCATTCACCACTTGTGTAGAATCATCTTTCAATGATGCAATCTTTATAGCACCTGAGCGGTACACTTCCACAATAACATATGGTCCTTCCCATTTAGAAAGTAATTTTCCTGCAAAAAATCTGAGACGAGACATATACAATAGAACTTTTTTACCAACATGAAACTCTCTCTTAAGAATCCTCTTATCATGCCATTGCTTGACTTTCTCTTTGAAAAGTCTGGCATTCTCATACGCTTCATTTCTCCACTCATCTAGAGAACTCAAATCTAACAACCTTTTCTTACCGGCTAGTTTAAAATCTCTATTAAGCTCTTTCACTACCCAAAAAGCTTTGTGTTCTAATTCTAAGGGCAAGTGACATGCTTTTCCATAAACCATCTTATAAGGAGACATACCCATGGGATTCTTATAAGCAGTTCTATAAGCCCATAAAGCGTCGTTTAACTTACTAGCCCAGTTTTTCCTAGATCTATTGACAGTCTTCTGCAAGATAGACTTGATCTCCCTATTTGAAAGCTCTACTTGCCCACTAGTTTGGGGATGATAAGCAGAAGCAATTCTATGATTAACATCATATTTAGCAAGTGTTTTTCTAAAACTACCATGAATAAAATGAGAACCTCCATCAGTCATAAGATATCTAGGCACTCTGAACCTAGGAAAAATAACATCTTTAAGCATTTTTAACGAAGTCTCACCATCGGCACTCTTTGTAGGTATGGCTTCTACCCATTTAGTAACATAATCAACAGCAACAAGTATATGGGTATAGCCTTTTGAAGGAGGAAAAGGACCCATAAAGTCAAATCCCCAACAATCAAATGGTTCAATAACAAGAGTATAATTCATAGGCATTTCATTGCGTCTAGAAATATTACCAACTCTTTGACATTCATCACAAGATAAAACATACCTTCTGGCATCCTTAAAGAGGGTTGGCCAATAAAAACCTGATTGCAGAACCTTCTGCGTGGTTCTATCTCCAGCATGATGCCCTCCATAGGCACTGCTATGGCATTTTCTTAATATCTCTTGTTGCTCATATTTCGGTACGCATCTTCTCATAATACCATCAACTCCTTCTTTATATAAATGTGGGTCATCCCAAAAATAATGCCTCAGATCATAAAAGATTTTTCTTCTTTGTTGAGCTGTAAAGGTCGGAGGCAAATACTTGGAAACAATAAAGTTAGCATAATCAGCATACCAACGAAGGTCTCACGAAGTTAAATTAATTGCAGCCAACTGTTCATTTGGAAAACTATCATTAACAGGAATAGGATCAAAAGAAATGTTTTCTAATCTAGATAAGTTATCAGCCACAGGATTTTCAGCACCTTTCCTATCTATGATATGCAAATCAAACTCTTGTAAAAGCAACACCCATCTAATAAGCCTAGGCTTAGCATCCTTCTTAGTCATAAGATATCTAATAGCTGCATGATCAGTATGAATAGTAACTTTAGAATCAACAATGTATGATCTAAACTTATCACATGCAAAAACAACAGCAAGAAACTCTTTCTCAGTAGTAGCATAATTCTTTTGAGCAGCATCAAGAGTCTTACTAGCATAATGAATAACATTCAACTTATTATCTATGCGCTGTCCAAGAACAGCACCAACAACAAAATCACTAGCATCACACATAATTTCAAAAGGTAAATTCCAATCAGGTGGTTGAACAATAGAAGCAGTAGTTAAAGCCTTCTTAAGAGTTTCAAAAGCTTCCTTATAATCATCATCAAAGACAAATGGTACATCCTTTTGAAGAAGATTAGTAAGAGGCTTTGAAATCTTAGAGAAATCTTTAATAAACCTCCTATAGAAACCAGCATGACCAAGAATACTATGAATACCTTTAACATCTCTTGGACAAGGCATTTTCTCAATTGCTTCCACTTTTGCTCTGTCAACTTCAATACCACTTTTAGAGATTTTATGCCCAAGGACGATTCCTTCATTTACCATAAAGTGGCATTTCTCCCAATTAAGAACAAGGTTAGTTTCTTTGCACCTCTGCAAAACTTTATCTAGGTTGTGCAAACAATTATCAAAAGAAGTTCCATAGACGGAGAAATCATCCATGAAGACCTCCACAATTTCTTCACAAAAACCATGGAAAATAGCAGACATGCATCTTTGAAAAGTAGCAGGAGCATTGCATAAACCAAACGGCATACGTCTATATGCATAAGTTCCATAGGGACAAGTAAAAGTGGTTTTCTCTTGATCATCCTTCTTAACAGCAATTTGAGAAAAACCAGAATAACCATCAAGGAAACAAAAATGAGTCTTCTTAGACAACCTTTCTAGCATTTGATCTATAAACGGTAAAGGGTAATGATCTTTCTTAGTAACTTTGTTTACCTTCCTATAATCAATGCACATTCTATAACCAACTACTACCCTCTGAGGAATAAGCTCGTTATTCTCATTAGGCACAACAGTCATACCTCCTTTCTTAGGAACACAATGAACGGGACTAACCCATCTACTGTCAGCAATGGGATAAATGATACCAGCATCAAGGAGTTTTAATACCTCATTTCTTACCACATCTTTCATCTTGGGAATTAGGCGGCGTTGATGCTCTATGACTGGCTTCGCGTCTTTCTCCATATTAATGGCATGCTGACATAAAGTGGGAGAAATACCTTTTAAATCATCAAGAGTGTATCCCATAGCTCCTCGGTGTTTCTTCAGTATCTCCAATAATCTTTCTTCTTCTTTCCCTGAAAGTTTAGAACTAATAATAACAGGATATATCTTCTTATCATCAATATAAGCATATTTAAGATTATCAGGCAAAGGCTTCAATTCAAACACATGATCTTCTTTAGGCAGTAAAGTGGTTCCAAGATCCTCAACAGGTAGATTATGTTTGAGTAACGGTGGTTGACGAAGAAGAATGTCATCAATCTCTTCTCTTTCCTTGCTAAAAACATCACTTTCGTGATCTTCCATGAATTGCTGCAAGGCATTATTAGGAGCAAGAGCAATAGAAGCAAGCTGTTCAACTCGAAAATTTTCATTAGGCGTTTCATTTTCATAAGAAGTCTTAGCAAACTTGGAAAAATTAAACTCATAAGACTCTCCATTAAACTTAGTAAAAAATTTCTCCTTCTTGCAATCTATCACGGCGCCACAAGTGTTCAAAAATGGTCAACCAAAAATAATAGGACAAGTTTTACTAGCCTCCTTACCATGTACTAGAAAATCAGTGGGGTATTTAGTCTTACCGCATAGAACTTCAACATCCCGAACAATACCAAGAGGCCAAGCAGTCTCTCTATTTGCAAGCTAAACAACCACATCAATATCTTCAAGTTCACAAGCGCCAATCTCGTGCATAATTTCTTTATAAAGCTCTAAGGGAATAGCACTTGCACTAGCACCAATATCACATAAACCATAATAACAATGATCTCCAATCCTGACAGAAATAATAGGAACACTTGCTTTCCTATGCTTTTTAGAATGTTAGAAGCATCTTCACAAAAAAGAATATATTCATCTCCTACATCTTTAGTAACAAGATCCTTCAATATAGCTACAGGAGACTTAATAGTAATTTGCTCATCAAGTTCTGTAGCTTTCTTAGTACTTTTATTAGACACACTTACCAAAGTAGAATATGTTTTTACCTTAGCAGGGAAAGGTGTCTTCTCAAAATAAGGTTCAGGCACAATGCTATCAACAGTACAAACCTCAGTAGCTGCAGCAGGAATATGACTAATAGAATCTTTATAAGGCGCATGATAATTGTTCCAATTTTTCTTTGGAACATCAATATAAGAGGCAAAAGCCTTAAAACAATTAGCAAGTATTTGAGAATCAAGTCCATAAGCAGTGCTAACACTATGAAAGTCATCGGTCCCCATAAAAGATTTAATGCATTCATAATCATAGTTTATACCTGACTTCCTACCTTTGTCGTTTTCCCATCCTTCAGCATTTTCTTGTATACGGTCAAGAAGTTTCCACTTGGCATCTTCTTTCATATGAGTAAATGATCCAAAGCAAGAAGCATCCAAATAATCCTTATCAGGAAGAGTAAGCCGTGCATAAAAATTAATAATAATAATATTATTGGGGAGCTCATGAACGGGGCATTTGAGCATTAGTAACTTCAATCTCCCCCATGCTTGAGCAATACTCTCTCCATCATGAGGCCAAAAATTATATATCCGATTACGGTCTTTATGAATTTCACTTGGAGGATAAAACCTGGAATAAAAGAGAGGCACAATATCCTCCCATGCCATAGATGGACCATCCTGGAGTAGTCGATACCACTCTTCAGCTTTGCATTTCAATGATAATGAGAATAATTTCTTCTTGACCTGGCTTGGTGAAATACCTGCACATCTGAACAACTCGCATAATTCATGTATAAATAATAAGTGATCACCCAGATGGACAATTCCATCTCCTGAATAGCAGTTATCCATAATTCGCCCAACAATTTTCATAGGTATTTTAAAAGGATCAATTTCAGCAGGCGGTGGTGGTGGTGGTTCCTCCGCATGTGCAGTAGCAGCAGTAGCAGCATTCATGTTTCCAAATAGGAAACCAAATGGAGAGTTCTCCATAGCAGAGTAAAATAAAAGACAAAATAAAAAGAATACTCATAGCGACAGTTACCTTTACCAATTCCACTCTCCAATAGCGCTACACTCCCCGGCAACGGTGCCAGAAAATAGTCTTGATGACCCACAAGTATAGGGGGTGTATCATAGTACTTTCGATAAATAAGAGTGTCAAACCCAACGAGGAGCAGAAGGTGTTGATGAGCGGTTTTGATCAAGGAATCACTGTAAATACTAGCAAACAGGTTTTCAGGGGTATTTGGTAATACGAGTAAATAAAGTGCGAGTAAATAAAAGATAGTAGTAACAATTGCAGCAAGTGGCCCAATCCTTTCTTCAGCAAAGGACAAGCCAGTTGTGTACTTATAATAACCAAACGTTCTCGAGGACACACGGGAGTTTTCTGTCAAGAGCTTTTGCTTCATAAAGCCAATAGTATTTATTGGTTTGATAGGTGTTATGGGGGTGAACCTGTGCTAGCGCACTACCCTTACTAGGATAAATACACACTTGTGATTATACCCCTTGCAAGCATCCGCAAATACAAGAAAGTAATTAAGATAAATCTAACCACAGCCTTAAACTCTAGGATCCTACGCTCCCTGGTGCAATGGTTTCCCAATGGAGGTTTAGGTTTCTGTCACTCCAGCAACCCCACAATCGGTAGCCAAATACACAATGCATCTCACTAGGCTCATAAATGGTGAAGTATCATGTAGTCGACGTTCACATGACACCACTAGTGAAATAGCACCAAAACAATATCAAACCATTAAACATTTCTCAACAATAATTCACTACTAACATCTTGACTTCTCCCATGTCCTCAAGAACTAAACGAACTACTCACAAGATATCATATGGATCATGATCAGAGGTGAAATAATGGTAAATAACAATCTGAACATAAACCTTAACTCAATGGTTCCACTCAATAGCATCAACTACAAGAGTAATCAACACCGGGAAAGTTTCCCCTATGAATATAACAAGATCCAACTCAAGATGTTACAGCGGGATGGCGTGGTGATGGTGGAGATGAAGGTGCTGGTGATGTAGACGATGACGATGATGATCTCGATGAAGTTCGGTGCGATGATGATGATGATTGTGACGATCTCCCCTCTCCGGGAAGGAATTTCCCCGGCAGATTTCTGCCTACCGGAGAGCTTTTCTCTCTCTGGTGTTTTCCACCCCGCAGAGGCGGCGGTGTCTAATTCTGAGCCTTCCCTCACTTAGGTTTTTGGGGACGATGATGTACACGAAGGGGGAGAGACTAGACGTGGGCCAGGGAGGCCTCATGCAGGGCCAGCGCGGCCAGGGGTGGGCCCGTGCCGCCCTGGCGTGTGGGCAGCCCCTGGCTCCTCTCGACTCCCCCTTCTGGCTTCCTAAGTCTTCTGATAAAGTATAATTTCTGGGAATTTTTCTGGAATTTTCCTGATCTTCAAAATATGGTCCCTCGATGGTCCTTTTTCTAGCAGAATCCTGACTCCGGCAGCAACTCCTCCGATGATCATCAAACATGTAAAAACAAAGGAAATAACATAAGTATCATATCTAAATATGAAATATATCAATGAATAACAGTAAATTATGATACAAAATAGTGATGCAAATTGGACGTATCATCTATTGCTTGACTTTGGCCCTCAGTTTTTTTGCGGTGTCTTCATTCTCACATTCTGGCAGATTGAAATGTGACATGATATCATTCCAAAGATTATCTTTGTACCTTTCGGCAACATAGTCACTATCGGCTGCCCCTTTGCGCTTGTTCCACTCCCAAACGCTGATCGGGATATGATCCCTAACGAGAACTCTGCATTGCTTCTTGAATATGTCAGCAGCATTCTTAGGAAGCTTGGGTTCGCCTATAGGCAATATCACCTCAAAGGTGTAATGCGTCCGTGCATCCAACTTTTTGGTCGGGCCTCGTTTCGTAGCTTTGCTCGATATGGAGGCCTAAGAGGGAGAAACATTCGTCAAATTAATGTATATGTATACAATATAGAGCTATCTCCAATATTTTTCACATATTACAACTGATTGCTGAACTTCATATGTATACCTCGCCGGACTTCGTTATTTCTCCACCGGCTTCTCCATCAGTGGAGCTATCACCTTCTCCATCATCGGAGCTATCGCCTGCCCCGTCGGCTTCATCTTCATGTCGGTCAACCTCCATTCCATCTCCGGAGGGGTTTAGATACGAAGACGGAGATTTAGCTGGTTCAACATTGGGGACGTCGTTGATTATATCCTCGAGAAGTTCTTCCTCTTCTAGGTTCCTGCTATGTAGATCCATAGTTTCTACAAAATACCGACATTTGTATTTCAATTATGGACGCTATATGGAACAATACCGACAATTGATTAACTAATAAACTAACTAGCTAGATAACAAATAAACTAATAAACTAACTACAAAAAAATAAACTAACAAACTAACAAAAATAACCTAACAAAATTACTAATAAACTAACTAGCTAGCTAGCAAATAATTAACTTGCAAAGAATTAACCTAACTAGCTAGCTAACAAATAAACTAATAATCTAGTAAACTAACTATAAAAAATACTAACAATTAAGCTAATTGTAAGAACTAACTAACTAACCTAATTAAAAAATACTAACTAACTAACAAATACTAACAATTAACCTAATAGTAACAACTAACTAACTAACCTAATTTAAAAAATACTAACTAACAAATACTAACAATTAACCTAATAGTAATTAACTAACTAATTAACTAAACTAATTAAAAAATACAAACTAACTAGAAACCCTAACTAACTAACTAGAAACCCTAACTAACTAACTAAACTAACTAACCTAATTAAAAATTACTAACTAACTAGAAACCCTAACTAACTAACTAGAAACCCTGACTAACTAACTAAACCCTAACTAAAAACTAACTAACCTTTGTAGGGGCGCCGGTGAGATGGTTCGGGCGGCGGCGACTGGTGCGGGGAGGCGGCAGCGACGGGGCTTGGGCGGCGGCGGTGGGCGCTGGTGCTGTGTCGGCAGCGCTGTGGCTTAGGTGGCGGCAATGCGGCTCGAGGGGCGCGGCGTCGGGCGCGGGTGCGGGCGGTGACGACGCAG
Source organism: Dactylis glomerata (assembly GCA_007115705.1). Taxonomy (NCBI): domain Eukaryota; kingdom Viridiplantae; phylum Streptophyta; class Magnoliopsida; order Poales; family Poaceae; genus Dactylis; species Dactylis glomerata. Next base: position 504,680 of record QXEO01002092.1, read on the forward strand.
TCGGGCGGCGATGGCGTCGTAGTCGGGCGTGCGCGGACATCGGCGGTGAGCTCGATTTCGGTAGCCCGGTGATATGTCTCAAACGTATCTATAATTTTGATGCTCCATGCTTTGTTTTACACCATTTGCCTATTGTTTCGTTACACTTAGTGGCACTTTTATGCATTTTCCAGAACTAACCTATTAACGAAGTACCACAGTGCCAGTTTCCTGTTTTCTGCTATTTTTGTGTTTCAGAAGTGATACACAGGAAATATTTTCGGAATTGGACGAAACAAGTTCCTAAAGTCATATTTTACCCGGAAGCTTCCAAACATCCGAAGAAGTGTCGGAGGGGGGCCACCAGGGCCCCACACAAGGGGGCGGCGTGGCCTGGCCCCTGGCCGTGCCACCCCTGTATGAGAGCCCCTGGCTCCACCTCTGACAGCCCCCCTTCGCCTACATATACCCCCTGACGAGAAAAACCTAAGGCCCGATCAGTTTTCTAGAATACATCGCGATCCGCCGCCGCCGTCGACCCAAAGATCGGGAGGGTCCAGAAGCTCTTCTTGGCACCCTGCCGGAGAGGGGAATTGCCACCGGAGGTCTCCTTCATCGCCATGATTGCCTTCGGAGCGATGAGTGAGTAGTCTACCTTGGACTATGGGTCCATAGCAGTAGCTAGATGGTTGTCTTCTCCACCATGTGCTTCATGTTTAGATCTCATGAGCTGCCCTACATGATTGAGATCACCGTTATGTAATTCTATGATGTTGGTTTGTTGGGATCCAATGAATATTGGTGTTTATGATTAAGTTGCTGTACTGAAATATATCTTATGTTATCTCTATGTTGTTTATGATCTTGCATGCTCTCCGTTGTTAGTAGCTATCTTGGCCGAGTAGTTGCTAGTGACTCCAAGAGGGGGTATTTATGCTCGATAGTGGGTTCATGTCTCTATTTCACCTGGGGGAGTGACAGAAACCTCTAAGGTGGTAGATGTGCTGTTGCTACTAGGGAGAAAACAACATTCATATGCTCAAGGGCATATGCTTTGTTTACATTACACACTTTGCTTAATGCAATTATCTATTATTCGCAACTTAATACTTCTAGGGTGTTCGGATGATATCCCCGGGGGTGGATTATTAGTCATAGATGCAGTTGGATGACGATCTATGTATTTTGTTGTAATGCCCAGAGTAAATCTCATAGTGATCTTCTTGACATATCACGTTAGCTCTATTCTATCAATTGCCCAACTGTAATTTGTTTACCCAGCATGTTATTTTATCTATGGAGAGACACCACTAGTGAACTGTGGACCCCGGTCCTATTTTAATCATATTGCAATCACATGTTTACTTTTCTCGCACTGTTTACTTTACTCGCATATACTCTACTATTTTCTACTCGATACGCTCATAACCTTTGTTTCAAGCAGACCGGTGAGATTGACAACCTCATCGTAAGTTGGGAACAAAGTATTTGTTTGTGTGTGTGCAGGTTCCATAACACCTTCAGTCGTCACCGTCTCCCTTCTCCTGTTCGATATACCTTGGTTTCTTAACTGAGGAAAACTAGCCGCTACACTCATCATACCTTCCTCTTGGGGTTCCCAACGGGCTGGTCAATCACCACGCACAAGGACGTCTGCTCCACATCATCTACACGCCACCAGCTCTTTTCTGGCGCCATCACCACAGTTAGCAGCTTATTTTTTGGCACCATTGCTGGGGAGGAGAGAAGTCTATATTTTCCCCCGTCAACTTGGCACCATCAATTATTTTCTGGCGCCGTTGCCGGGGAAGAGAGAAGACTTCTGCGAGGGGAGTTCTTCGCACACACATTCTTTACTTTGTTATTTGTTTTGCTTTACTTTATTTATTTTACCTGCATTGCTTTATATCAAAAACCCAAAAAAATTAGAATCCTTGGTAGTTGTTATTTCTTTACTTTAGTTTATCATGTCTATCCCTAAGTTCGTTCTGGAGGACCTCTCTGTAGGTAGTGGTTCTATTATTGGCAAAAGTAACATTGAGGAGTTCTTTAATCACATTAGTATGCATGAGGAAGTTGAGGAAAAATCTTGGGTTGAGCTTGCTCCTAGTATTGAGGTTGCTTCTATTTATTTGATCGACATGTTGGAAGCTAGGTTTGCTAGTCTTAATCCTTTTATGCAATACATGTTCCTTAAGCTTCATGAAATTGAGGATCCCAAAAAGAAAGCTTTTATCTTGGAAACTTTGCGCTTAGAATTTAAGGATGTCGTTATTGAAGCTAGAAAGGTTCTTAAACATTTTAATAAACTTGGTTTGCCCATAAAGGTTGTTGATACTAATGATGAGGGACCCAAGATACCTATACCTTTCAAGCTTTTGGGATTGAGTGAAGCTTTCGAAAATAATTTTGCTTGGATCTATCCTGAAAATCTTTTTGATGAAAATAGTTTACCAAAGCATGGTCACAAAGGGTCTTCTAAAACTTATGTGGATGAAATACAATGCCTTTTTGATAAGACCTTTGCTGTTGATCTTAATGCTTCATCACTTGATATAACTTGATTCGCACTTTTCTGCGCCTAGCTCAAAGGCGTTAAAGAAAAGCACTCTTGGGAGATAACCCAATGTTTACTTACAGTACTTTTTCTTTTATTTGAGTCTTGGAAGTCATTACTACTGTAATGACCGCTCCTTATCTTGTTTATTTTGTTTTTGTGCCAAGAGAAGCCTCTAATTTGAGTGAGGTAAAGATTTGGGGAAATTGCTGTCCTGAAACTGTTTTCGGTGCTGCACCGTAAAAATTCGTATAAATTCACTGTATATCTTTTGGACCTGAAATTTCTTGTGCTTATGCCCCAGGTTATATCCAAACTTTCCTTAGTTGAACACTTTTTGATTTGAGCAACAGAATATCCCTCAAAAATTCATCCTTTGTCAGCTGTTCAGTTTTGATAGATTTCTGCCAATATTTGTGTTTGCCACTTTATCACTTTCTTTTGAGTTCTTTTGATCATGGAACTTGTGGGGAGGTTGCTACAGTAGTATTTACTATATATCAGGTGGTTTTGAGTTGAAACCTGAAGCAAATAGAGGATTGATTATATGTTATGCTTGCACTAATATTGCTAATAGAATTGTGTTTAGTTTTGTATGAAGGAAGTTTTCAAGTGTAGGGATTGGAGAATGATGAGATGAGTTGAAGAATGGACAAAAGCTCAAGCTTGGGGATGCCCAGCACCCCAAGAAATATCCAAGAAGTACAAGCGTCAAAGCTTGGGGATGCCCCCGAGGCACCCCTTCTTTATCGGCAAAACTCAGGTCACCTTTCAAAACACTATATTTTTATTGCTTCATGCACTATGTGTTTTTCTTGGAGCGTCAGTTGTTTTAGTTTTCTTAGTTGGTTTGTTTAGTTTGTTTGTTTGCTGCAATAAATGGTTGGACCCCAACAAATTTCCTTTGGAGGAGATGTACTCATTTTCATTTGCAAGAACGCTCTAGTTTTTAGTCTTATTAAAAATCGAGCGTTCATCTTTTTTCTGCTACTGCTTTTGGTTTTCGTTTTTGCCTTGATTTGTGTTCAGAACTTGTCATATCTTTTCATCAAGGTGTATTTTTGCCTCTGATCTTTATTGGTTTTCATCAAAAGATGTGTCTTTAAAATTTTCAAATGGTGTTGGAAAAGAGAAAAAGCTTTGTGCAAAATAGTGGTACAAGAAGGAGCTTGTGTAGACTGCGGCTTAGGCTTTTTCATGTCATGCTTGATGTCTTTTTGATAGTATGCTTAGTGGTTTTGCTGTAGCATGACTTGTCTCAAATAACTGAGATTGCTTATTGAGCCTTTGAAAAAATCATGCGTTGTTTTTATTGTATGGAAGCATTATTTTGGTTTTCTCCTTGATGCTTTATTTGGGTTGACTTGGCGCATGCTCACACATGTTAGACTCTCACAAAGTCACCTATAGCCTTCATGATCATTTAGTTTTTGACTTTTGATGCCATCTTATGCTTCTTTTAATGTCGCTTTATCACTTTGCATGATTATGGCCATTATTGCTCTCTTAATTGGTCGCTCCCAGTCTTTTGCTAGCCCTCGCCTTGTACTGAGTATGAGCTCTACTCGTGCATCCAACTCCTAAAAACCAAGTTCTCCAAAGTGTCCACCATACATACCTACTAGCAATTTGCTATTCCAAGTAAATTTGACTTGCTTTTATATTCTCTTCAAATTAAACTCTTACCAGTGTTATGTGAAATTCGGTCAGTAAAGCTCTCACGAACTGGAAGGCACACTTTACTTTTTCCTGTTCTTAAAAATTTGACATTGTGGTCTTTTATGCTGAGTTGTTATGCTTGCAAGTTGTAAGTTGGAGACTAGCCCAGCCATGCCATCATGGGGCAAGCTTTCAATATTGCACTTCCTATTTGAGTTGTTATTGTGATCTTTTGTTTATGGATGCCCGCTTTGTGAAATGAATTGGGAATCTTGTGGGGATCATGGAGTTTGTATATGTGTTAGAGAAATGCCGGGCTGCCAATCTAAGCCATGCATAATTCATGGTGGAAATTTGCAGCATGCCCATGGTGAACATTCGACGACGCATCTCACAATAAAAAGCTAAAAAATATAGCAAATAAAAGAGATGTCGAGGTGTTCATTGTCTGCTTGTCCTGTCATTTTGGTGTGGGCTTGTTCCATGTCATCGGGCATGGAGGTACCCCATTGGCAGTTCTCAATGATATGCATATACTTACAATGTCAAGAGCCTTGCTTGGGACTCTAAGTAAAGTAGCATGAGTTTGGGTACTCGTATTCACGGGACACGAGGTTTTTAACTTATGATTTGTTAAGCATATGCATCATAATTGTTCTCGCATTAACTTTAACCATTCAAGATGCTTATGATGGGGGCAATGAGAGCTCAAAGCCGGTAAGTACCATAATTTTTGAAGGTTATAAAACTTGTAATCACTGCTTCCCTCTGCGAAGGGCCTTTCTTTTACTTTTATGTTGAGTCACCACCTTCTTTCTTTATGCACCATTAAGAGAGCATAGTTGTCATTCTTAGTGTGATATGCATTGTCCCAAGGTTCATTGATTGATTCATAATGATTGGTTTCACTTGTTCTTAAATTATTTGTATCTAGTCGCCCTCTTAAACTTTGAGGTGTCCTATGCATTTATGTTTTGCTCTCTATGAAGGACAAGCTGAAAACCACTTGTATGTTTTTCCTTATGATTTGAACACACGTTTGACTTTCATTGTTTCATTACCATGATCTTTTGTTTGTGTTCATTTGCATGTTTACAACATGGTTGCTAAGCTCTTATTGTCATGATTATATCTTCATGCCCATGTTTTAAGTTCTATTGATCCCAGCTCATCAATGCTTACTTATACGATCAAGATTGTGTAGGTGCATGTCACCTCAAAAATTATTCTTTTGTTATCACTTACCTACTCGAGGATGAGCAGGAGTTAAGCTTGGGGATGCTTGATACATCTCAAACGTATCTATAATTTTTGATGCTCCATGCTTTGTTTTACACCATTTGCCTATTGTTTCGTTACACTTAGTGGCACTTTTATGCATTTTCCGGAACTAACCTTTTAACGAAGTGCCACAGTGCCAGTTTCCAGTTTTCTGCTATTTTTGTGTTTCAGAAGTGATACACAGGAAATATTCTCGAAATTGGACGAAACAAGTTCCTGAAGTCATATTTTACCCGGAAGCTTCCAAACATCCGAAGAAGTGTCGGAGGGGGGCCACCAGGGCCCCACACAAGGGGGCGCCACCCCTGTGTGAGAGCCCCTGGCTCCACCTCTGATAGCCCCCCTTCGCCTACATATACCCCCTGACGAGAAAAACCTAAGGCCCGATCAGTTTTCCAGAATACATCGCGATCCGCCGCCGCCGTCGACCCGAAGATCGGGAGGGTCCAGAAGCTCTTCCCGGCACCCTACCGGAGAGGGGAATCACCACCGGAGGTCTGCTTCATCGCCATGATTGCCTCCGGAGCAATGAGTGAGTAGTTTACCTTGGACTATGGGTCCATAGCAGTAGCTAGATGGTTGTCTTCTCCACCATGTGCTTCATGTTTAGATCTCATGAGCTGCCCTACATGATTGAGATCACCGTTATGTAATTCTATGATGTTGGTTTGTTGGGATCCGATGAATATTGGTGTTTATGATTAAGTTGTTGTACTAAAATATATCTTATGTTATCTCTATGTTGTTTATGATCTTGCATGCTCTCCGTTGTTAGTAGCTATCTTGGCCGAGTAGTTGCTAGTGACTCCAAGAGGGGGTATTTATGCTCGATAGTGGGTTCATGTCTCTATTTCACCTGGGGGAGTGACAGAAACCTCTAAGGTGGTAGATGTGCTGTTGCTATGGACCCATAGTCCAAGGTAGACTACTCACTCATCGCTCCGGAGGCAATCATGGTGATGAAGGAGACCTCCGGTGGTGATTCCCCTCTCCGGCAGGGTGCCGGGAAGAGCTTCTGGACCCTCCCGATCTTCGGGTCGATGGCGGCGGCAGATCGTGATGTATTCTAGAAAACTGATCGGGCCCTTAGGTTTTTCTTGTCGGGGGGTAAATATAGGCGAAGGGGCGATGTCAGAGGTGGAGCCAGGGGTTCTCACATAGGGGTGGCGTGGCCAGGGGCCAGGCCGCGCCGCCCCCTTGTGTGGGGCCTTGGTGGCCCCCCTCCGATACTTCTTCGGATGTCTGGAAGCTTCCGGGTAAAATATGACTTCAGGAACTTGTTTCGTCCAATTCCAAGAATATTTCCTGTGTATCACTTCTGAAACACAAAAACAGCAGAAAACAGGAAACTGGCACTGTGGCACTTCGTTAATAGGTTAGTTCCGGAAAATGTATAAAAATGCCACTAAGTGTAACGAAACAATAGGCAAATGGTGTAAAACAAAGCATGGAGCATCAAAAATTATAGATACATTTGAGACGTATCAAGCACCCCCAAGCTTAAATCCTGCTCGTCCTCGAGTAGGTAAGTGATAACAAAAGAATAATTTTTGAGGTGACATGCACCTACACAATCTTGATCATATATGTAAGCATTGGTGAGCTGGGATCAATAGAACTTAAAACATGGGCATGCAGATATAATCATGACAATAAGAACTTAGCAACCATGTTGTAAACATGCAAATGAACACAAACAAAAGATCATGATAATGAAACAATGAAAGTCAAACGTGTGTTCAAATCATAAGGAAAAACATACAAATGGTTTTCAGCTTGTCCTTCATGGAGAGCAAAACATAAATGCATAGGACACCTCAAAGTTTAAGAGGGCGACTAGATACAAATAATTTAAGAACAAGTGAAACCAATCATTATGAGTCAATCAATGAACTTTGGGACAATGCATATCACACTAAGAATGACAACTATGCTCTCTTAGCGGTGCATAAAGAAAGAAGGTGGCGACTCAACATAAAAGTAAAAGAAAGGCCCTTCGCAGAGGGAAGCAGTGATTTAGCATGTGCTAGAGCTTTTCATTTTGTAAAACAGAGATAAAAACTTGATTTTGAGATGTGGTTGTCTTTGTCAACGACTAGCAATGGGGTTCTTACTATCTTCCATACAAAAAATGAAGCAAGTTTTTGAGAGAGAGATTGGCACTTTGGTGCTCTTTTTATAAAACTTGGCACTCCTCCCCACCTTTTCCTTTCACATACCATGGCTAACCGATTCCATCGGGTGCCCACCAACATTCACATACCATGGAGGAGTGCCTTTTTTTTTCTTTTTTTTTCTTTTTCTTTTCTTTTTGGAATAAGCAATATGGAAGATAGCAAATCCGACCACTACGTCCCCATGAGCTAAAAACAGTGTCACAAAACGAGAAGTATTTGGAATGTTTTTTGAAAGGTAGCACATGAAAATTTTACTTTGGAATGGCTTACAAATACTATGCATGGGAGTTTATAGTGGACACAATGGCAAACTTTGGCTTTTAGGAGTTGGATGCACGAGTAGAGCTCATACTCAGTATAAGGTGAGGGCTAGCAAAAGACTGGGAGCGACCAACTAAGAGAGCAATAATGGCCATAATCATGCAAAGCGACAAAGCGACATTAAAAGAAGCATAAGATGGCATCAAAAGTCAAAAACTAAATGATCATGAAGGCTATTGGCGACTTTGTGAGAGTCTAACATGTGTGAGCATGCGCCAAGTCAACCCAAATAAAGCATCAAGGAGAAAACCAAAATAATGCTTCCATACAATAAAAACAATGCATGATTTTTCAAAGGCTCATTAAGCAATCTCAGTTATTTGAGACAAATCATGCTACAACAAAACCACTAAGCATACTATTAAAAAGACATCAAGCATGACATGAAAAGCCTAAGCCGCAGTCTACACAAGCTCCTTCTTGTACCACTATTTTACACAAAGCTTTTTCTCTTTTCCAACACCATTTGAAATTTTTATAAACACCTCTTTTGATGAAAACCAATAAAGTTCAGAGGCAAAAATGCACCTTGATGAAAAGATATGAAAAGGTCTGAATGCAAATCAAGGCGAAAACGAAGACCAAAAGCAGTAGCAGAAAAAAATAGAACGCTAGAACAACTCCGTTTTCACTCTTATAAATTCATCGAACGTTCTACGCAAATGAAAAGCAAGGCAACTTCTCCAAAGGAAATTTGTTCGGGTCCAACCATTTATTGCAGCAAACAAACAAAATAAACAACCTAAGAAAACTAAAACAACTGACGCTCCAAGAAAAACACATAGTGCATGAAGCAATAAAAATATAGTGTTTTGAAAGGTGACCTGATTTTTGCCGATGAAGAAGGGGTGCCTCGGGGGCATCCCCAAGCTTTGATGCTTGTAATTCTTGGATATTTCTTGGGGTGCTGGGAATCCCCAAGCTTGAGCTTTTGTCCATTCTTCAACTCATCTCATCATTCTCCAATCCCTACACTTAAAAACTTCCTTCATACAAAACTAAACACAATTCTATTAGCAACATTAGTGTAAGAATAAAATATATTCAACCTCTTTTAGCTTCAGGTTTTAACCCAAAACTACCACATATAAAGTATATACTACTGTAGCAACTTCCACAAGAGTTCTATGATAAAAAAGAACTGAAAATAAAGCGATAAAGTGGCAAAACGAATATTGGCAGAAATCTATCAAAACTGAACAGCTGACAAAGGACGAATTTTTGAGGGATTTTCCGTTGCTCAAATCAAAAAGTGTTCAACTAAGAAAAGTTTGGATATAACCTGGGGCATATGCAAAAGAAATCGCAGGTCCAAAAGATGAACAGTGATTTTTTACGAATTTTTACGGTGCAGCACCGAAAACAGTTTCAGGACAGCAGTTTCCCCAAATCTTTACCTCACTCAAATTAGAGGCTTCTCTTGGCACAAAAACGAAATAAACAAGATAAGGAGCGGTCATTACAGTAGTAATGACTTCCAAGACTCAAATAAAAGAAAAAGTACTATAAAGAAAACATTGGGTTATCTCCCAAGAGTGCTTTTCTTTAACGCCTTTGAGCTAGGCGCAGAAAAGTGCGAATCAAGTAATATCAATAGATGAAGTGCTAGTTACCTCAGTAGGCTCTTTGAAGGTTCCCGAAGATGATTCAACCTGCAAGTCACCTTTAGTGGAACTAGGAGTCTTACCAATCTTAAGAACATGTTGAGATTTAAGTGCAGAAACCTTGGGAACATACATACAATTTTTGCTCTTTTTGAATAAACACTTTCTCCTTCTTAAATTTAAGAGAAGAGAAGATTAAACTAAGAGTTTCTATGGACTCCTCTAGTTTACCAATCCTTAAGTTTTGATTGTCATGAGTAGCGCTAGCCTCTAAAATGGTAATTCTCTTACCAATATTTTCTATTAATTCACTAACACGGCTAGCATTTTCTAGGATACTTGGCAAACTTTTCTCTAAAGAGCTGAGCTTTTCTACCACCTCATCCAAGGTGGTTTCAGTTTTGGCAACATGAATAGGTGGTACTCCCACTAAACTTTCAATTATAGTGCATGCTTCTCCAGTGGGAGTATCAAGAACATACCTATTCCAGCTAGATATACCAACATAAAAATTTCTAAGGAGGATCGTGGTGGAGTGCTTTTTGGTACACCTATGATGAGCATTGTTGATACGGTACCAGGCATCTTTTAAACTTTCTCCTCCTTGTTGCTTAAAACTATGAACTTCTACTTCAGGATTACTCATTTTAACAAAACTAAAAGCAGATAAATAAAAACAACTACCAAGAATTCTAATTTTTTTGGGTTTTTGATATAAGAGCAATGCAGGTAAAATAAAATAAAGTAAAGCAAAACAAATAACAAAGTAAAGAATGTGTGTGCGAAGAACTCCCCTCGCAGAAGTCTTCTCTCTACCCCGGCAACGGTGCCAGAAAATATAGCTGCTACTCGTGGTGATGGCGCCAGAAAATATGCTGATGCCTAGTTGATGTGGAAGCATACGTCCTTGTGCGTGGTGATTGACCAGCCCGTTGGGAACCCCAAGAGGAAGGTATGATGAGTGTAACGGCTAGTTTTCCCTCAGTTATGAAACCAAGGTATATCGAACAGGAGAAGAGAGACGGTGATGACTGAAGGTGTTTGTGGAACCTGCACACACACAAACAAATACTTTGTTCCCAACTTGCGATGAGGTTGTCAATCTCACCGGTTTGCTTGAAACAAAGGTTATGAGCGTATCGAGTGGAAAACAGTAGAGTATATGCGAGTAAAGTAAACAGTGCGGGAAAAGTAAACAGGTGATTGCAATATGATTAAAATAGGACCGGGGTCCACAGTTCACTAGTGGTGTCTCTCCATAGATAGAATAACATGCTGGGTAAACAAATTATAGTTGGGCAATTGATAGAATAGAGCTAACGTGATATGTCAAGAAGATCACTATGAGATTTACTCTGGGCATTACAACAAAATACATAGACCTTCATCCAACTGCATCTATGACTAAAAATCCACCCCCGGGGATATCATCCGAACACCCTAGAAGTATTAAGTTGCAAACAACAGATAATTGCATTAAGCAAATTGTGTAATGTAAACAAAGCATATGCCCTTGAGCATATGAATGTTGTTTTCTCCCTAGTAGCAACAGCACATCTACCACCTTAGAGGTTTCTGTCACTCCCCCAGGTGAAATAGAGACATGAACCCACTATCGAGCATAAATACCCCCTCTTGGAGTCACTAGCAACTACTCGGCCAAGATAGCTACTAACAACGGAGAGCATGCAAGATCATAAACAACATAGAGATAACATAAGATATAATTCAGTACAGCAACTTAATCATAAACACCAATATTCATCGGATCCCAACAAACCAACATCATAGAATTACATAACGGTGATCTCAATCATGTAGGGCAGCTCATGAGATCTAAACATGAAGCACATGGTGGGGAGAACAACCATCTAGCTACTGCTATGGACCCATAGTCCAAGGTAGACTACTCACTCATCGCTCTGGAGGCAATCATGGCGATGAAGGAGATCTCCGGTGGCGATTCCCCTCTCCGGCAGGGTGCCAGGAAGAGCTTCTGGACCCTCCCGATCTTCGGGTCGACGATGGCGGCGGATCGCGATGTATTCTGAAAAACTGATCGGGCCCTTAGGTTTTTCTCATCGGGGGGTAAATATAGGCGAAGAGGCGATGTCAGAGGTGGAGCCAGGGGTTCTCACACAGGGGTGGCGCGGCCAGGGGCTAGGCCACGCCGCCCCCTTGTGTAGGGCCCTGGTGGCCCCCCTCCGACACTTCTTCGGATGTCTGGAAGCTTCCGGGTAAAATATGACTTCAGGAACTTGTTTCATCCAATTCTGAGAATATTTCCTGTGTATCACTTCTGAAACACAAAAACAGCAGAAAACATGAAACTGGCACTGTGGCACTTTGTTAATAGGTTAGTTCCGGAAAATGTATAAAAATGCCACTAAGTGTAATGAAACAATAGGCAAATGGTGTAAAACAAAGCATGGAGCATCAAAAATTATAGATACGTTTGAGACGTATCACTACTAGGGAGAAAACAACATTCATATGCTCAAGGGCATATGCTTTGTTTACATTACACACTTTGCTTAATGCAATTATCTGTTGTTCGCAACTTAATACTTCTAGGGTGTTCGGATGATATCCCCGGGGGTGGATTATTAGTCATAGATGCAGTTGGATGACGGTCTATGTATTTTGTTGTAATGCCCAGAGTAAATCTCATAGTGATCTTCTTGACATATCACGTTAGCTCTATTCTATCAATTGCCCAACTGTAATTTGTTTACCCAGCATGTTATTTTATCTATGGAGAGACACCACTAGTGAACTGTGGATCCCGATCCTATTTTAATCATATTGCAATCACCTGTTTACTTTTCCCGCACTGTTTACTTTACTCGCATATACTCTACTGTTTTCCACTCGATACGCTCATAACCTTTGTTTCAAGCAAACCGGTGAGATTGACAACCTCATCGCAAGTTGGGAACAAAGTATTTGTTTGTGTGTGTGCAGGTTCCATAACACCTTCAGTCATCACCGTCTCCCTTCTCCTGTTCGATATACCTTGGTTTCTTAACTGAGGGAAATCTAGCCGCTACACTCATCATACCTTCCTCTTGGGGCTCCCAATGGGCTGGTCAATCACCACGCACAAGGACGTCTGCTCCACATCATCTACACGCCACCAGCTCTTTTCTGGCGCCATCACCACAGTTAGCAGCTTATTTTCTGGCGTCGTTGCCGGGGAGGAGAGAAGTCTATATTTTCCCCCGTCAACTTGGCACCATCACCCGGCGGTATCCCTGAGAGCTCCTCGCGCGCGATTACTCCTAAGTCCCGGTCGGTGGAACCGACCGGAGATGAAGGAGAGCCTTTTATACCCCCGGGCCTTTAGTCCCGGGCGGTGGCTCAAACCGAGACTAAAGAGGGTCTTTAGTCTCGGTTTGAGCCACCGCCTGGGACTAAAGGCCTCGGCGGGGGGGGGAGGTTCAGCAGCAGGGCCTTTAGTCCCGGTTTGTGGCTCGGACTTGGACTAAAGGCCTATTTTGTGTTTTTTGTTTTATTTGTTTTATAAATAGTTATCTGTTTGCATATTTTAGAATTTGAGAAAACCATGAAAATGAAAAGTGTTTGAAATTGAATAACTAATTCAAAACTATTTTCTATTTTCAAAATTAATTATTTTAACTATCCAAACTATTAACTATTTTGCCATTTTCAATTAAAAACTATATTGATTAATATTCTTTTTGCATATTTTAGAATTTGAGAAAACTATGAAAATGAAAAGCGTTTGAAATTGAATAACTAATTCAAAAATATTTTATATTTTCAAAATTAATTATTTTAACTATCCAAACTATTAACTATTTTGCCATTTTCAATTAAAAACTATATTGATTAATATTCTTTTTGCATATTTTAGAATTTGACAAAACTATGAAAATGAAAAGTGTTTGAAATTGAATAACTAATTCAAAACTATTTTCTATTTTCAAAATTAATTATTTTAACTATCCAAAATATTAACTATTTTGCCATTTTCAATTAAAAACTATATTGATTAATATTCTTTTTGCATATTTTAGAATTTGACAAAACTATGAAAATGAAAAGTGTTTGAAATTGAATAACTAATTCAAAACTATTTTCTATTTTCAAAATTAATTATTTTTACTATCCAAACTATTAACTATTTTGCCATTTTCAATTAAAAACTATATCTCCGATGCGGAGCTTCCGAAGATGCCGTAGGGCATGAGCACCAACGACATCTTCGAGAAGCTCCGCCAAGGGAGATTTCCCAACCCTTTCCCCAACACAGTTAGAGGAGATGGAGTCTTTCACAGGCTTGAAGGAAAGTTTTTTTGAGGCGGAGCTTTCGAAGATGTCGTAGGGCATGAGCACCAACAACATCTTCGAGAAGCTCCGCCACGGGAGATTTCCCAACCCTTTCCCCAACATAGTTAGAGGAGATGGAGTCTTTCACGGGCTAGCAGGGAAATTTTTCTGAGATGGAGCTTTCGAAGATGTCATAGGGCATGAGCACTAACGACATCTTCAAGAAGCTCCACCACGGGAGATTTATCAACCCTTTCCCCAACACAGTTAGAGAAGATGGAGTCTTTCACGGGCTTGCAGGGAAGTTTTTTCGAGGCGGAGCTTCCGAAGATGCCGTAGGGCATGAGCACCAACGGTATCTTCGAGAAGCTTCGCCACAGGAGATTTCCCAACCCTTTCCCCAACACAGTTAGAGGAGATGGAGTCTTTCACGGGCTTGCAGGAAAGTTTTTCCGAGGCAAAGCTTCCGAAGATGCCGTAGGGCATGAGCACCAATGACATCTTCGAGAAGCTCTACCACGGGAGATTTCCCAACCCTTTCCCCAACATAGTTAGAGGAGATGGAGTCTTTCACAGGCTAGCAGAGAAATTTTTCCGAGGCGGAGCTTCCGAAGATGCCGTAGGGCATGAGCACCAACGACATCTTTGAGAAGCTCCGCCATGGGAGATTTCCCAACCCTTTCCTCCATCCATGGGGATGAAACTCTCTCTGCCTTCTAGGTTGGCTTGTTGAGCTGCTTGCCATGGCGTATTGATGCTCCTTTTATAGGCACGGCGCTGTGATACGTCTCAAATGTATCTATAATTTTTGATGCTCCATGCTTGTTTTTACACCATTTGCCTATTGTTTCGTTACACTTAGTGGCATTTTTATGCATTTTCCAGAACTAACCTATTAACAAAGTGCCACAGTGCCAGTTCCCTGTTTTTTGCTGTTTTTGTGTTCCAGAGTGATACACAAGAAATATTCTCAGAATTAGACGAAACCACATCCTGAAGTCTTAAATCAAGGGGAAGCTTCCTGACATCCGAAGACCTGATAGAGAGGGGCCACCAGGGCCTCAGACACAGGGGCAGCGTGGCCAGACCCCTGGCCATGCCACCCATGTGTGAGGGACCCTGGTCCCTCCTCTGACATCGCCCCTTCGCCTATATATACCCCCTGACGAGAAAAACCTAAGGGCCCGATCAGTTTTCCAGAATACATCGCGATCCGCCGCCGCCGTCGACCCGAAGATCGGGAGGGTCCAGAAGCTCTTCCCGGCACCCTGCCGGAGAGGGGAATCACCATCGGAGGTCTCCTTCATTGCCATGCTTGCCTCCAGAGCGATGAGTGAGTAGTCTTCCTTGGACTATGGGTCCATAGCAGTAGCTAGATGGTTGTCTTCTCCACCATGTGCTTCATGTTTAGATCTCATGAGCTGCCCTACATGATTGAGATCACCGTTATGTAATTCTATGATGTTGGTTTATTGGGATCCGATGAATATTGGTGTTTATGATTAAGTTGCTATACTGAATTATATCTTTTGTTATCTCTATGTTGTTTATGATCTTGCATGCTCTCCGTTGTTAGTAGCTATCTTGGCCGAGTAGTTGCTAGTGACTCCAAGAGGGGGTATTTATGCTCGATAGTGGGTTCATGTCTCTATTTCACCTGGGGGAGTGACAGAAACCTCTAAGGTGGTAGATGTGCTATTGCTACTAGGGAGAAAACAACATTCATATGCTCAAGGGCATGTGCTTTATTTACATTACACACTTTGCTTAATGCAATTATCTGTTGTTCGCAACTTAATACTTCTAGGGTGTTCGGATTGATATCCCCGGGGGTGGATTATTAGTCATAGATGCAGTTGGATGACAGTCTATGTATTTTGTTGTAATGCCCAGAGTAAATCTCATAGTGATCTTCTTGACATATCACGTTAGCTCCATTCTATCAATTGCCCAACTGTAATTTGTTTACCCAGCATGTTCTATTTATCTATGGAGAGACACCACTAGTGAACTGTGGACCCCGGTCCTATTTACATCATATTGCAATCACCTGTTTACTTTACTCGCACTATTTACTTTACTCGCATACTATATATATTGTTTTCCACTCGATAAGCTCATAACCTTTGTTTCAAGCGAACCGGTGAGATTGACAACCTCATCGCAAGTTGGGAACAAAGTATTTGTTTGTGTGTGTGCAGGTTCCACAACACCTTCAATCGTCATTGTCTCTCCTCTCCTGATCGATAAACCTTGGTTTCTTAACTGAGGGAAAACTAGCCGCTACACTCATCATACCTTCCTCTTGGGGTTCCCAGCGGGCTGATCAATCACCACGCACAAGGATGTCTGCTTCCACATTAACTAGGCATCAGCTTATTTTCTGGCATCATCACCATAAGTAGCAGCCAATTTTCTGGCGCCATTGCCGGGGAGGAAGAGAAGACTTCTGCGAGGGGAGTTTTTTGCACACACATCCTTTACTTTGTTATTGTTTTGCTTTACTTTATTTATTTACTTGCATTGCTTTTTATATCAAAAACCCAAAAAAATTAGAATCCTTGGTAGTTGTTTTTACTTGTTTACTTTCGTTTTGCTGAAATGGCCAACCCTAAAAACACCAAGTTGTGTGACTTCACTAGCACCAACAATAGTGATTTTATCTGCACTCCTATTGCACCACCTGCTACTGCTGCAAACTTTTATGAGATTAAGCCTGCTTTATTGAACCTTATTATGAAAGAGCAATTTTCTGGTGCTAGTACTGAAGATGCTGCAGCTCATCTCAACAATTTTGTTGAGCTATGTGAGATGCAAAAATATAAGGATGTTGATAGTGATATTATTAAGCTCAAGTTGTTTCCTTTTTCTTTGAGAGGAAAAGCTAAAGATTGGTTGCTGTCTTTGAGTAAGAATAGTATTGATTCATGGGCTAACTGTAAGGATGCTTTTATTGGTAGATACTATCCTCCTGCTAAGATTATATCTCTGTGTAGCAATATTATGAAGTTTACTCAGTTTGATAATGAACATGTTGCTCAAGCTTGGGAAAGAATGAAAGCTATGATAAAGAATTGCCCCACTCACGGACTGACTACTTGGATGATTATCCAAACTTTTTATGCAGGACTGAATTTTTCTTCAAGGAACCTACTTGATTCAGCTGCTGGAGGCACTTTTATGTCCCTCACCTTGGGCGCTGCATCAAAGTTACTCGACAATATGATGGTAAATTACACTGAATGGCACACCGAGAGAGCTCCATAAGGTAAGAAGATAAATTCTGTTGAGGAAACCTCTTCGTTGAATGATAAGATTGATACCATTATGGCTATGCTTGCTAATGATAGGACTCATGTTGATCCTAATAATGTTCCTTTGGCCTCTCTGGTTGCTCAAGAAGAGCATGTTGATGTGAATTTCATTAGAAACAATAATTTTAACAATAATGCTTATAGGAACAATTTTGCTAGTAACAATTATAGACCGTATCCTTCTACCAATGGTAATGGTTATGGTAACTCTTATGGTAATTCCTACAACAACACTAGGGCCGTGCCCTCCAAGCTTGAGGTAATGCTCAAGGACTTCATCGGTAAGCAAACCGCTTTTAATAAGTCTGTTGAGGAAAAGTTAGGCAAAATTGATATTCTTGCTTCTAAAGTTGATAGCCTTGCTCATGATGTTGAACTCCTGAAATCAAAAGTGTTTCCTAATGATGTGAAAGAGAGCAATATTTTTGCTACCGCTAATGCTATTCAAGTTGGAATTGATGAAAATATTAGATTGTTAGCGAAATTGCATGCCAGGTGGGAAAGAGAAGATGAGATGGCTAGAGAGATGAAGGTATGTACCATTACTACCTCTAATGATGTTGCTCCTACTGATAGCAATCCTCTTACTTTGATTGGTGTAGAGAAAACTCCCACTCCTTGTGTTAAAAAGCCTAAAATTGCTAAAAAAAATCTCAAAAGAGTGCTGAAATTTTTCGGAGTGTGGGAGATGATAGCTCTATTTCTTTTAATGATTTTGATGTTGATGGCTGCAATATATCTGAAGTAATTTTGTTCTTGCAAAAGCTTGCTTTGATTCCCAATGCTAGTTCTTTAAATATTGCTTTTACCAAGCATATTACCAATGCTCTCATAAAGATTAGGGATGAAAAGTTGAAGCAAAAAGCTTCTGTTCCCAAGAAGTTAGAAGATGGTTGGGAACCCATCATTGATATGCATGTTAATGGTTATGATTGCCATGCTTTATGTGATCTAGGTGCTAGTATTTCTATCATGCCTAGAGGGATTTATGACATGCTTGATTTACCACCGCTTGAAAAATATTATTTTGATGTTCCTATTGCTGATGTTGCTAAGAAGAAACCTTTGGGAAGGATTAATGATGTTCTTATTGTGGTTAACAATAACCTTGTTCCTGTTGATTTTCTTGTTATGGACGTTGAATGCCATGCTTCAAGTCCTATTATTTTGGGAAGACCCTTTCTTCGAACTGTAGGTGCTATCATTGATATGAGGGACGGCACTATCAAGTATCAATTCCCACTAAAGAAAGGTATGGAACACTTCCCTAGGAAAAGAAAGAAATTACTTTTTGACTCTATTCTTAGAGCAAATTATGAGCTTGATGCTTCATCTATCGATATTACTTGATTCGCAATTTTCTGCGCCTAGCTCAAAGGCGTTCAAGAAAAGCACTCTTGGGAGATAACCCAATGTTTTCTTTTCAGTAATTTTCCTTTTATTTGAGTCTAGGAAGTCATTACTACTGTAATGATCGCTCCTTATCTTGTTTATTTCGTTTTTGTGCCAAGAGAAGCCTCTAATTCGAGTGAGGTAAGATTTGGGGAAATTGCTGTCCTGAAACTGTTTTTGGTGCTGCACCGTAAAAATTTGTATAAATTCTCTGTATATCTTTTGGACCTGAAATTTCTTGTGCTTATGCCCCAGGTTATATCCAAACTTTTGTTAGTTGAAGACTTTTTTATTTGAGCAATGGAAAATCCCTCAAAAATTTGACCTTTGTCAGCTGTTCAGTTTTGATAGATTTCTGCCAATATTTATGTTTGCCACTTTATCACTTTCTTTTGAGTTCTTTTGATCATGGAACTTGTGGGGAGGTTGCTACAGTAGTATATGCTATATATGTGATAGTTTTGAGTTGAAACCTGAAGCAAATAGAGGATTGATTATATGTTATGCTTGCACTAATGTTGCTAATAGAATTGTGTTTAGTTTTTATGAAGGAAGTTTTCAAGTGTAGGGATTGAAGAATGATGAGATGAGTTGAAGAATGGAAAAAAGCTCAAGCTTGGGGATTCCCAGCACCCCAATAAATATCCAAGAAGTACAAGCGTCAAAGCTTGGGGATGCCCCCGAGGCACCCCTTCTTCATCGGCAAAAATCAGGTCACCTTTCAAGACACTATATTTTTATTGCTTCATGCACTATGTGTTTTTCTTGGAGCATCAGTTGTTTTAGTTTTCTTAGTTGGTTTGTTTAGTTTGTTTGCTGCAATAAATGGTTGTACCCCAACAAATTTCCTTTGGAGGAGATGTACTCGTTTTCATTTGCAAAGAATGCTCTAGTTTTCACTCTTATTAAAAATCAAGCGTTCATCTTTTTCTGCTACTGCTTTTGGTTTTCATTTTTGCCTTGATTTGCGTTCAGACCTTGTCATATCTTTTCATCAAGGTGTATTTTTGCCTCTGATCTTTATTGGTTTTCATCAAAAGAGGTTTCTTTAAAAATTTCAAATGGTGTTGGAAAAGAGAAAAAGCTTTGTGCAAAATAGTGGTACAAGAAGGAGCTTGTGTAGACTGCGGCTTAGGCTTTTTCATGTCATGCTTGATGTCTTTTTGATAGTATGCTTAGTGGTTTTGCTGTAGCATGACTTGTCTCAAATAACTAAGATTGCTTAATGAGCCTTTGAAAAAATCATGCGTTGTTTTTATTGTATGGAAGCATTATTTTGGTTTTCTCCTTGATGCTTTATTTGGGTTGACTTGGCGCATGCTCACACATGTTAGACTCTTACAAAGTCACCAATAGCCTTCATGATCATTTAGTTTTTGACTTTTGATGCCATCTTATACTTCTTTTAATGTTGCTTTGTCGCTTTGCATGATTATAGCCATTATTGCTCTCTTAGTTGGTCGCTCCCAGTCTTTTGCTAGCCCTCACCTTGTACTGAGTATGAGCTCTACTCGTGCATCCAACTCCTAAAAGCCAAGTTTTCCAAAGTGTCCACTATAAACTCCTATGCATGGTATTTTTAAGCCATTCCAAAGTAAAATTTTCATGTGCTACCTTTCAAAAAACCTTCAAAATACTTCTCGTTTTGTGACACTATTTTCAGCTCATGGGGACGTAGTTATCGGATTTACTATCTTCCATATTGCTTATTCCAAAAAAAGAAAAAAAAAGAAAAAAGAAAGAAAAAAGGCACTCCTCCATGGTATGTGAATGTTGGTGGGCACCCGATGGAATCGGTTAGCCATGGTTTGTGAAAGGAAAAAGGTGGGGAGGAGTGCCAAGTTTTATAAAAAGAGCACCAAAGTGCCAATCTCTCTCTCAAAAACTTGCTTCATTTTTGTATGGAAGATAGTAAGAACCTCATTGCCAGTCATTGACAAAGACAACCACCTCTCAAAACCAATTTTTATCTCTCTGTTTTACAAATGAAAAGCTCTAGCACATGTTTAAATCACTGCTTCCCTCTGCGAAGGGCCTTTCTTTTACTTTTATGTTGAGTCACCACCTTCTTTCTTTATGCACCATTAAGAGAGCATAGTTGTCATTCTTAGTGGGATATGCATTGTCCCAAGGTTCATTGATTGATTCATGATGATTGGTTTCACTTGTTCTTAAATTATTTGTATCTAGTCGCCCTCTTAAACTTTGAGGTGTCCTATGCATTTATGTTTTGCTCTCTTTGAAGGACAAGCTGAAAACCACTTGTATGTTTTTCCTTATGATTTGAACACACGTTTGACTTTCATTATTTCATTACCATGATCTTTTGTTTTTGTTCATTTGCATGTTTACAACATGGTTGCTAAGTTATTATTGTCATGATTATATCTTCATGCCCATGTTTTAAGTTCTATTGATCTCAGCTCACCAATGCTTACATATATGATCAAGATTGTGTAGGTGCATGTCACCTCAAAAATTATTATTTTGTTATCACTTACCTACTCGAGGACGAGCAGGAGTTAAGCTTAGGGATGCTTGATACGTCTCAAATGTATCTATAATTTTTGATGCTCCATGCTTGGTTTTACACCATTTGCCTATTGTTTCGTTACACTTAGTGGCATTTTTATGCATTTTTTGGAACTAACCTATTAACGAAGTGCCACAGTGCCAGTTCCCTGTTTTCTGCTATTTTTATGTTCTAGAGTGATACACAGGAAATATTCTCAGAATTGGACGAAACCACATCCTGAAGTCTTAAATCAAGGGGAAGCTTCCAGACATCCGAAGACCTGACAGAGAGGGGCCACCAGGGCCCCAGACACAGGGGCGGCACAGCCAGGCCCCTGGCCGCGCCACCCATGTGTGAGGGACCCTGGTCCCTCCTCTGACATTGCCCCTTTGCCTATATATACCCCCTGATGAGAAAAACCTAAGGGCCCGATCAGTTTTCCAGAATACATCGCGATCCACTGCCGCCGTCGACCCGAAGATTGGGAGGATCTAGAAGCTCTTCCCGACACCCTGCCGGAGAGGGGAATCACCACCGAAGGTCTCCTTCATTACCATGCTTGCCTCTGGAGCGATGAGTGAGTAGTCTACCTTGGACTATGGGTCCATAGCAGTAGCTAGATGGTTGTCTTCTCCACCATGTGCTTCATGTTTAGATCTCATGAGCTGCCCTACATGATTGAGATCACTGTTATGTAATTCTATGATGTTGGTTTGTTGGGATCCGATGAATATTAGTGTTTATGATTAAGTTGCTGTACTGAATTATATCTTTTGTTATCTCTATGTTGTTTATGATCTTGCATGCTCTCCGTTGTTAGTAGCTATCTTGGCCGAGTAGTTGCTAGTGACTCCAAGAGGGGGTATTTATGCTCGATAGTGGGTTCATGTCTCTATTTCACCTGGGGGAGTGACAGAAACCTCTAAGGTGGTAGATGTGCTGTTGCTACTAGGGAGAAAACAATATTCATATGCTCAAGGGCATATGCTTTGTTTACATTACACACTTTGCTTAATGCAATTATCTGTTGTTCGCAACTTAATACTTCTAGGGTGTTCGGATTGATATCCCCGGGGGTGGATTATTAGTCATAGATGCAGTTGGATGATGGTCTATGTGTTTTGTTGTAATGCCCAGAGTAAATCTCATAGTGATCTTCTTGACATATCACATTAGCTCTATTCTATCAATTGCCCAACTGTAATTTGTTTACCCAGCATATTCTATTTATCTATGGAGAGACACCACTAGTGAACTGTGGACCCCGGTCCTATTTACATCATATTGCAATCACCTGTTTACTTTACTCGCACTATTTACTTTACTCGCATACTATATTGTTTTCCACTCGATACGCTCATAACCTTTGTTTCAAGCAAACCGGTGAGATTGACAACCTCATCGCAAGTTGGGAACAAAGTATTTGTTTGTGTGTGTGCAGGTTCCACAACACCTTCAGTCGTCATTGTCTCTCCTCTCCTGATCGATAAACCTTAGTTTCTTAACTGAGGGAAAACTAGCCGCTACACTCATCATACCTTCCTCTTGGGGTTCCCAACGGGCTGGTCAATCACCACGCACAAGGACGTCTGCTTCGACATTAACTAGGCATTAGCTTATTTTCTGGCGCCATCACCACAAGTAGCACGCTGCTTCTACTTCATCTTGTTCCTCTAATAGGGGTGTCGTGCACTACATGCTTTATCTCATCGAGCAGTGCATCCACCCATGTGTCCTTATCTTACCGACAGCTTTAGTCTCGATTGCACCCACCAGCCAGGACTAAAGGTTACCCATGTGTCCTTATCCTAACGACAGCTTTTGTCTCGGTTGCACCCACCAGCCGGGACTAAAGGTTACCCATGCGTCCTTATCCTGCCGACAGCTTTAGTCTCTATTGCACCCACCAGCTGGGACTAAAGGTTACCCACACGTCCTGGCCTAAAGGTTACCCATCCGCTGGGACTAAAGGTTGCCATACATCCATGCTCCTTAAATAAAGGTTTAGTACATTCCATACATGCATTACATAAAAGGTTTAGTATATTATAACATTATTGCACCAACATTCCTATCTATTATTTCTGTTTTCTTCTGAGTCATAGCCATGGAGAATCTTCATCATTCAGTAGGATGCTTGGGTCAATTTTCACTTTGAAGGGCAGAATTTCATGAAACTTATTATAATCTACTGACATGTCTGTCTTGTCATCTACCCCCACGATATTTCTTTTCCCTGAAAGAACTATGTGGCGTTTTGGCTCATCGGACGATGTCTTCTTTTGCTGATTTCTTTTTCTCGTTTATGTAGACATGTCCTTCACATAGAAAACCTGAGCGACATCGTTGGCTAGGATGAATGGTTCATCCATGTACGCAAGATTGTTGAGATCCACTGTTGTAATGCCATACTTTTGGTCTATAACTACCCCGCCTCCTGTCAGCTTCACCCATTTGCACTGAAACACTTAAAAGTAGGTCCATAGTCAAGTTCCCATATCTCCTCTATGTACCCATAATATGTTTCCAAATAGTGCCCATTCTCGTCTGTTGCATCAAAGTGGACACCACTATTTTGGTTGGTGCTCTTTTTATCTTGGGCAACCGTGTAAAATATATTCCCATTTATCTCGTACCCTTGGAAAGTACATATAGTCGAAGATGGTGGCCTGGCCAAATAGTACAGCTAATTTCCAATGGTGTCATCATTCATGAGATATGTCTGCAACCAACTGCCGAAAGTCTTCTCGTATTCTCCTTTAATCCAAGAGTCAGCATTCCTCGGGTTTTTGGAGCGCAGAATATTCTTGTGTCTCATGATATACGGAGCCACCACAGTGGAATTGTGTAGAACTGTGTAGTGTGCTTGAGAGAAAGAATGTCCGTCCATACATACTTTTGTTTTCCTTCCTAGTGTGCCTTTTCCTTTCAGCCTACCCTCATACCGAGATTCAGAAACACCAATCGGCTTAAGGTCAGGAAGAAAGTCCACACAAAACTCAATGACCTTCTTTATTCCATAGCCCTTGGAGATGCTTCCTTCTGGCCTAGCACAGTTACGAACATATTTCTTTAAGACTCCCATGAACCTCTTGAAGGGGAACATATTGTGTAGAAACACAGGACCGAGAATTCTAATCTCTTCGACTAGGTGAACTAGGAGGTGTGTCATTATATTGAAGAAGGATGGCGAGAACAACAACTCGAAGCTGACCAGACACTAAACCACATCAATCTATAACCCTGATAGACTTTCTCGATCGATTACATTCTGAGAAATTGCATTGAGGAATGCACATACCTTCACAATTGCCAGGCAAACATTTTCTGATAGAATTCCCCTCAATGCAACCAGAAGCAATTGCGTCATAAGCATGTGGCAGTCATGAGACTTTAGGTTTTGGAATTTTTTGTCTTTCATATTTATGATTCCCTTTATATTCGACAAAAAGCTAGTCAGGACCTTGATACTGAAAAGGACTTCAAAGAAGATTTCCTTCTCTTCCTTGGTAAGAGCGTAGCTGGCACACCCTTAAAACTGCCCTGGATGCATACCATCTCATCCTTTATGATGTTCCTGGTCCTCCTGTGCTTCTGGTGTATCTTTTGACTTCCCATACAAGCCCAGGAATCCTAAAATATTCACGCAGAGATTCTTCGTCAGGTGCATCACGTCGATTGTGGAGCGGACCTCATGGACTTCCCAATAGGGTAGCTCCCAAAATATAGATTTCTTCTTCCACATGGGTGCGCGCTTATCAGGGCCGTTAGGAACAGGTTGGCTACTAGGACCCTTTCCAAAGATTACTTTTAAATCTTTGATCATATCAAATACATCAGCACCAGTACGGGTGACAGGCTTTCCCCGGGGTTCTGACTTGCCATTGAAATGCTTGCCTTTTTTCTTTAAGGGATGCTTGGGCGGAAGAAAATGACGATTGTACGAGTACACATTCTTCCTACATTTGTCCAGATATATACTTTCTGTCTGATCCAAACAGTGCGTGCATGCATTGTATCCCTTGTTTGACTATCCTGAAATGTTACTAAGAGCAGGCCAATCATTCATGGTTACAAAAAGCAATGCTGGAAGGTCAAATTCCTCTTGTTTGTGCTTGTCCCACACACGTATACCTGGTTTGGCCCACAGCTGTAAAAGTTCATCAACTAATGGCCTTAGGTACATGTCAATGTCATTGCCGGGTTGTTTTGGACCTTGGATAATTACTGGCATCATAATAAACTTTCGCTTCATGTACAACCAAGGAGGAAGGTTGTAGATACATAGAGTAATGGGCCAGGTGCTGTGACTACAACTCTGCTCCCCAAAAGGATTCATGTCATCTGTACTTAGACCAAATCATAAGTTCCTTGCATCACCTGTGAATCTCGGGAAATCTCTCCCGATTTTTCTCCACTGCCGACCATCAGCGGGATGCGTCAACTTTTTGTCTTTCATACGATCTTCCATGTGCCATCGCAACAACTTCGCATGATCTTTATTTCTGAACAGACGTTTCAACTGTGGTATTATAGGAGCATACCACATCACCTTGGCAGGAACCCTCTTCCTGGGTGGCTCGCCCTCAATATCACCAGGGTCATCTTTTCTGATCTTATACCGCAATGCAGTGCATACTGGGTATTTATCCATATTCTCGTACTTCTCACCGCGGTAGAGGATGCAGTCATTAGGGCATGCATGTATCTTCTGCACGTCTAATCCTAGAGGGCAGACAAGCTTCTTTACTTCGTACGTGCAGGCAGGCAATTTGTTCTTTCTTGGAAGCATCTTCTTCATCAGTACCAGCAACTTTTCAAATAATGAGTCAGTCACACCAGTCTCCGCCTTCCACTTCAGCAATTCTAGTGTGCTACCCAGCTTCTTTTGACCATCTTCACAAGTTGGGTACAACAATTTGTTGGGGTCCTGTAACATCTGCTCGAACTGCAACCTCTCCTTTTCTATGTCGCAGCCTCGCCATGCATCAGAAATGACCCGTCCAAGATCATCAGCGGGCTCATCTGGTTCCCGTTCTTCACCCTAATCTTCTTCTTCATTGTCTTCCATTGTGGTATCAGCATACTCCGGGAACATAGATCGGTAGTTGTCATCATCGTTCTCTTCTTCTTCATCATCGTCTTCCATCATAACCCCTCTTTCTCCGTGCTTGGTCCAAATATTATAGCCCGACATAAAACCAGACTGAAGCAGGTGGCTCTAAATGACTCTTGAGGAAGTGTAATCCTTCTCATTCTGACATTCAACACATGGACAAAACATATAGCCACCACCATGCTTGTTCACATCGGCCGCATCTTGAAAAGAATGCACGCCTTCTCTGTAAGCGGTTGTGCGTCGATCACCGTACATCCATGGATGGCTCATCTGCGTTATACGACAGTATATCAAACACAATCACGATCCTAAAAATTAGTACCGCACGGTCTAAACGAGGAAATATAGTTGCTAACCTTTTAGAATAAGTAGAAATAAAGAGGAAGAGGTTTAAGCGTGGCTCGGACACATCATATCGTAGTTGTGCTCGGTGAACTAAAGCAGCATCGCTCTAACACATATTTCAACAAACACCTCTAGTGCATCCAAGAAAAATGGAGAGCTAGCGCACACCCACACTCCTCCATCCAAGAAAAATACAAGGAAGAGGGGAGAGGGGGGCTGTGACCAATATATATAGGCAGAGGACTTTAGTCCCGGTTTAAGACACAACCCGGGACTAAAGGAGGCGCACATGCGGGTTGCACACCGCATATCCCTTTAGTCCCGATTTATGTCTCAAACCGGGACTAAAGGCTCATAACGGGCCGGGATCAAAGCCTCCCGGGTGGCTGGCGAATTTGGAGCGACATGGCCGGGCCTTTAGTCCCGGTCCAGATTACGGCCGGGACTAAAGGGTCTAGGCCAAAGGCCCATTTTTCACTAGTGACATGCATTGCATCCAATCGCCCGAAATTCTCTGAGTCTATCTATTGCTATAGGTCATGCAGGCAACCGAACACGTCCGGAGTGGTTTTTGCCCCTAGAAAAAAAAGAAGTGCTTTCTTTTTCCAGAAATAAACTTTTGATCGTAGATGCATATACATTCTCTCTTTACCCCCCAAAATAAACATGTTTAATAATTTAGGAGAAACATCCGCATGTATACCTCCACATTCCATGTGCACACAAATTTTGTGAAAAACTGATTTTTTTTACATGTGCAAAAAAGACAAAAAAAAAGCCTCCCAAAAAGGGTTAATTAGCACAATTTTTTGTCATATTTAAACACGCTGCACAAAAAGTCGAATTTTCTTGAAACGACTTGGTGAGCATGTAGTAGGTGAAGTGTACATGCAACATTTTTATTTGAATTATTTTGAAATTTTCAAATACGTTAAAGTCAAGTTTGTTTCCATGATTTTTGTTTTATACGCATTGCCCGTTGTAACGTTGGCACGGAGAGAGAGAGGGGGCGAGGGAGGGATGCCAAGCCGTTTCGCTGTGTCAGAGTGTCAGGGCAGGGACCATGGAAGGGAAAATGTGGCAGGGTCTCTCTCTGCCTTTGTTCACTCACGCTAGCACGCTAACGACCCAATGTCAGGTGGGACCGCCTCAACGGTGACCCCACCTGTCATCCAGTCTGGTTGTAGTCGCTTATGTTGCGAGATGAAAGAGAGGCAGCACGTTGTGCTCTCCCGTCCCTCGAGACTGGTGCCGTGCTCCGCTTACTACACATGTTCACCCACGGGATCACACCGTACTATCAATGACATGTAGGACCGGCCCAGGCTTGACCCTACCTGTCATCTGCCGAGTATGTATAGCGAGCAGTGTTTGATCCGTCTCGAGCCTGCTGCCGTGCTCCGCTAACCACAGCCTCTCTTAGGGGCTGTTTGGTTTAGGGGATGACATTTAGGGGATAAGGATATCCCCAACCAGCTGGTTAGGAATAGCCAATTTTTCTGTTTGGCTAGGTATAACAAAAAAGTGGTTAGCCATTCTCCTTTCCCCTTATCTTCTTCCTCCGTCTGCCCGCTTCCCCAGCCACGCCCGGTCGGCCCGTGCTTGACTTGCTCGCCTCCGGTAAGCCAGCGCCATCCCAAGCCGTGCTGAACCCGCCCTCCCGCGCCTGCCTCCGCCCGGTAGCGCGCCTGCATCCGCCCACGTCTGGGAGGCCGTCCCGCCTCCTGCCTCCCTCCTCGGCGCCGATCGCGAGCTCGCGCCAACCCGACGCTGGCCAAGAGCTACTTCTCGCTCCTCCTTGCCACCGACCGCCGCCGTGCTGCACGCCCCTACCCGCAGACCGCCTCCCGCCGTGTTGCTCGCCCCTCCCCGTCGTCTCAGGCTACACAGCTCGCCCCTCCCCGTTGCTAGGCAGCAAGCTCAAACCTCCTGGCCGCCGGCCGCAAGCTCGCGCCTCCCTATCGCCCGCCGCGTAGCTCGGGCCTCTCCGCCCCTGCCCAGCCCGGGCCGCCGTCACAGTGGTCGGAGAGAGGAAACAAGGAGAGAAGGGGAATAGATAATGGTTGGTGAACGAACGACTCAAGAGAAAAATGTTTCGGGTGAGGCTATTGACGCCAGCGAGAAGTGGTTGAGCTCATCCAGCAGATTTGGTGGGATATGCTCAACCATCATTTTGAGACAAAAGTGGTTATCTCTATCCCCTCCACCCTCTAAACCAAACAATGGATAGCCACTAAAAAAGTAGATATCCACTGCCATCGAGTGGATAGCCACTGAACCAAACAGCCCCTTAAACCCCCACCCATCTGACCAGCCTGCCTTGCGTGGGTAGCATACGAAACCAGACGCAGTTGAGGGAGGCGGCGGCGTCATCGGCTCCGGCGCCGGGAGCGGCACTGCGGCTGCGGCGGCGGCGTACGTTGGCGTCGGCGAGAGACGCAAGTTAGCTCACCCGATCGATCGAGACGCGCTTGCTCGATCGACATACATATGTCTCTGCTAGTTCTTTTCACTCGATTTCCTTGTGATAATCTCTGCTCTGCCCGTCGTTCTGGATCGATTATACTTTACCTGTTCAGTGTTCTTGTATTCTTTCTTCGTTATGATGTTGCTGGCGTGTTCACGTAGGTACGCACGTACAGATCGACTACGTACTACACGCCGCGCGCGCAAATCTGTGATCCAAATGGATCGTCTTGGGCCAGGAATTCCCCTCGCTACTGGATCTCTCTTCCTAATTCTTGGCCTGCTTGATTGTACCTTTTTTGTATGTTTTTGGAAAGCGCTCGATCGTATGGATCGATCTGGGGTGCATCTTGATTTTAGTTTTTTTCCAACACGAATTTTATAACTTGTACTTCCGATCTCTGCCTCTTATTTATTTTCGTTCTTCATTCATGTTGCACTGCCTTTTTTTCAATTTCTTTCTCGTGAGGGATTTGGGGGAATAGATAATACGGAGTATAATTGATTAATAAACTGTTATGGTAGGCCAGATGGACCGTTTTGGGCCGTGAATTGCATAACTTGATATCCAGCCCGGTGCCCGCTAGCTTGTACGAATCGGACGCGCACCTTGCTATGGAAAGATTTCTGCTTAAACAAAATGCTATGGAAAGATCTGCGCCATGACCTAATTTTATTCAACGCGAATCTAATAATACATATATACTTCCGCTCTTTGCCAGTTCTTTATTTTCTTTCTATTTTCCCCTTCTCGTGTGGGATTTGTGAAAACAGATAATTAATAATCATTAAATAAATTCTTGTTTCGCCTATCACACAGAAGCCAGCAGGGTTGGCTTTCGGGTTGCTGCAGGGAGGGATAGGTTTTCGTTTATTTTATTCGGCTTCAATCTGTAATCGTCTCGTGATGGATCGATAGAAAGTAATTCCGTACACTAGTAGAAAAAAGGGCTTCCGTTCGACCCCTTTAGTCCCCAAACAATTTGGTCCGCGACTAATATGAGCATTAGTTATACCCGGTTTGTGGCTCAAAACGTCTAAAACAAATAAACGAAAATGATAAAAACTTCAAATTTCAAAATCCTTTGACATGCATGTACCTCACGCAACCAACTTTTATGGAAAATTTGAAAATTTGAATTTTGATATTTTTTGCAAAAAAAAGTTGTTCCAAATTAAAACGGCAATAACTTTTGCATACGGACTCGAAAAAAAAAGTATAATATATGAAAAACTATCTACACAAAATTTTACATCCGATTTCAACGGCCTGTGGCCGTTTGCACAATTTCTTGTTTCTCAAAATTCCAAAGGGAAATATGAAAGCAGGAAGATTTTAGATTTTGTCAGAAATAATGAGAAAAAATGATTTTTTTTTGGATTTTTTCATTTCTTTTGTTGTTTCTTCTACTTTTTGGTCATTTTGAAGTTTTTTATTAATTTTAGAATTTTGGAATTTTTTAAGTTTTTTTTATTATTTTTTGAATATTTTGAGTTTAAAAATTAATAATTAAATTATAAATAAAGATTATTTGGAATTCATTGATGCTTACTATTACTTAATCATTGTTGCTTATTTTGTGAATTATTTGGAATTCAAAAAATTAAAATCATATGTTACCAAAGTGTATGGGTTAATAGAATTGATAGCATAGCATTATCAAGAAGTCGCGAGCGCAGTGTTGAAAGGTAGTAGGGAAGGAATGGAGAAGTTAAGCGTGCTAAGGGTGGAGTAGTGTGAGGATAGGTGACCGACCGGGAAGTGAGGACCATAAGTATGTAATTTGACATGAGAATAGAGGTGATTAGAGATGAAGTGGAGAGTGGAGAGTGGAGACTGTTAAACAATTCAAATATTCAAAAATATGGAAATTTAAAAAAATTCAAAAAAAAATTGGGCTTTTTTCAATAATTCTACCAAAAAATATATCGGATCCCTTTAGTCCCGGTTGGAGCCACCAACCGGGACTAAAGGGTCCTCCAGCCTTCTGCACACGACCCAGACCACGTGGAGGACCTTTACTCCCGGTTTGTGAGCAACCGGGACTAAGAGCATCCCCAGCCGTTTGAGGCCCCCAGGCCGAAATCCGGCGCTATTTAGCGCCGGATGGATGTAACTTTTGGCCTGGGGAGGCCCATCTTTCCAGCCGCGAGCCCAGGGGTTTTTTTTGAATTCATAAGCAGTCCGATGAAAAACGATCAAGTTCGGCGAATTTTGACGAAATTGATAGATATTTATATTAATAAGGCGAAATATATAGGAATTTTACATATATAGGCCGAATTCGTAATATATTCGAATTCGGCCGAAACCTAAACTAGAACACCCGTTCTACATGCCGAAATGGCGGTAGAAACGGGTGTAGTCGCCGCCGTCGTCGTCGGAGGAGTCGTCGTCCTGCGGCGGCGCCGCCTGGCGGCTGGAGCCCTGCCCAGCATCGCCGAAACGAGGCGGCGTTGGGCGGTACAACTCGTCGTCGCTGGACTCCTCCAGCTTGACGGCGGGCGGCGCGCCGTGGCGAGGATGGGTCGCGGCTTCGGCGCAACGCTGGGCGGCGGCAAGGTCCAGCAGCCGCCGCCGCTGCTCCGCCTCCTCGCGCTCCCACTCCCGCCGGGACCACTCCAGCGCCGCGTCGAGCGGCATGGTGTTCTCGGCGGGGACGACGTCGCGGAGGGAGCGCTGGATCGCCTCCTCCGTCGCCGCCTCCTCGGCGCGCCTCGCCTCCGCCTCGGCGAGCTCGGCGGCCCTCTGGGCGGTGTCCACCTGCGACGGCCTTCTGCGACGGCGCGGCGGCGACGCGCGCGCCCCTCCGTCGCGGATGACGAGGGCGCCGCTGTTCCGCCTCGGCGCGCTCGCCGGCTCCCTCTTCACTGTCCTCGACGTCGATGCCGAGGACAGCGAGCCGGATCTCATCGCCGACCCGGACGACGCCGTCCCGGACGAGCCGGACGTCGCCATCCGGCGCGGCACCCAGCTGCTCCCGCGGCGGCGGGAGATCGTCCTGCCGGGCGCGCTCCACCAGCGCCGGCGGAGGGGGCGGCCCGTCGTAGGCCGCCAGCTCCCGCTCGTATCAGCGGCGGAAGAACGCCGTCCACGCCTCCCGGTTGTCCGGGAAGAAGCGCGGCTCGGCGCGCTGCTCGTCAGACATCGTCTCGAGCACCTCGTCGATGGCGGCGTCGAGAGCCGCTCCGGTCGGCGGCGGCGGGATGGGGATACCGCCGGCGCTGAGGCGCCATCCTCCGGGCGCCCGGAAGTCGGGCGGCGCCATGTAGCCGGCGGCATGGAGGAGGCGACCCTCCCATTGGTGGAGGGAGCGGCGGCCGAAGCCGTTGTTCGCCGCCCCGCCGTCGCCGGAGTTGTTCGCCATGGTCTCGGGGATCGTCGGCGTGGGCGAGTGGGCGAGGTGTGCTGCTCTGGTCAAATGGTGGCGAATGTGGCCGGCCAAACGCGGTCGGCCGCGTTTATATGGCCGCGCTGGCATTAACTCGCCTCGCCGCATGGCTGGCCGGCCAGCGGCGGCAGCCTTTACAGCGCGCGGAAGACGATGCGTGCGGGGAAGACGATGCGCGGAAGACGAGACGATGACGACGACGACCGCCCACTCTCGCCGACAGGTCGGGGCCACACGACCCGCGGGAACGCGCGCGAATCTTCTCGGCGGTTTCGCGCCAGTTTGTTTCGTCCGGAGTCCCCGAGCGCGCCCCGGAAGGCCGGGGATGGCCTGGGCTCGCCGGATGGATGAAGGCCCAGATCCGAGCGAAATCGAGGATCCGGGGGCGCGACTGGGCCGTTTTTCGCCGTCCGGATGAAAAATAAGGGCGCCCGGGGCCTCGTCGGGCTCATGAGTGAAGATGCTCTAAAGAGGAGGGGCTTTAGTCCCGGGACTAAAGCCCCTTTTTCTACCAGTGGTAGCTAGTGTATGACGGTTCGTCTGTGTGCATGTCGATCCGTGGGTTTCTGTTCTCCTAAACGATCCATCATTAGTTTTCAATGTTGAGTTGGTAATTAATCCGTGATTTCTATGTTTTGATCAATGTTTCTGTTCTCATATGGAACAATTATACAAGCTACCAGCTCTCCAACGGGCCGTTATTTCAATGTTGCCACTAGTAATTAATATGTGATCTAATGTAGTATACCACTAATTAGTAGTAGTAATTATTTTCTACACTCTACGAATGCTTGGGACAAAGTTTTTTTTTTCTCGTTTCTTAAAAAAAGACCGGTGGGCATCGGTACTACCGGTTATAAAAAAATATCGGAAATACCGGTCTAACGAGATTTTTCAAGCAAATTAAAATATCTAGGCAAAATTTACAAAAAAAATTGAACTTGACCAAATTATACGAATACCGGTACATACGGGCCAGTATTTTCATTGATGGTGGATACCAAAAGTACCGGTTACCGACGAGATATCGGAAATATCGTTCGAGAAATGAAAACCTATCGTGGCCTTTGGGTTCCGTTTACTATCCGTTCACTCACTTTCACCATAAAATTGTTGGGATAATTTTGATCCGATAGGTGGACGAAGGAGTAGGCTTCAAGATGGACTTCCAATGGCTCGTGACCGGGCTTTTTTATTTTGGTAAGCATCTCCATTCCTACTGCACTGCGCTACTAAACCTGCCTATCTATTGAAATGTACATGTAGAACTCCAAATATGATCAGTTCAAAACTTGCTTCTGTTCCTGCTAAAACAAAGCTATTTCTGCAGGATACTTGACAGCTGGATTTGTAGTCGTCCTACCAGTGTAAGCTCTTAGTAATTTCCGTGTACCTCACCGGCACCCACGTCCAAAATAACACCTGAATCTTGTTGCTCCCTCTGCAGGTTTAACACGTTCAAGAAAGTGTTGAGCATGAAGTCTCTTGGAGGAGGTACCCGAGTCGAGCCGTTCGTGTTGTCATTGCTAGGTTACGCTTCCTCGCTCATTCTCGCCATATTCAACAACAACCGGGAGTTCCTCAAGTTGATTGTTGACGAGTCGTTCTGGATCAATGGACCTGCTACGTTGATCTATGCCATCTACCTCGGCTTGTTCCTCGCCTTCGCTGAGTACTCTGTCCGGCGGACTACGATGCGGGCATGGGTCCCGGCAGCCGTGGCATACCTTGGCGTGATGGCAATTGTTGGTATACTGGATGAGTCTATGGTGGGCGTCAAGTGGTTGTGCACGATCGCAGGAGTGGCGTCCTCATGCACCCCGGTTTACCTCGTGTTCTTTGTGGTAAGTGTGATCATCACTTGGACTCCATACCCTTAATCCCTTCATACTAATGATTGTAGTACGTCATACTCTCTACTAGAGTGATATGAATAATGTCCACCCAAATCTTGCAGATGGACCAGTACCTAGAGAACTTGCCTGAT
This sequence comes from Dactylis glomerata, assembly GCA_007115705.1. Classification (NCBI taxonomy): domain Eukaryota; kingdom Viridiplantae; phylum Streptophyta; class Magnoliopsida; order Poales; family Poaceae; genus Dactylis; species Dactylis glomerata. The sequence goes on from QXEO01002092.1 coordinate 539,081, forward strand.
TGGCTTTCCTCCATGCTTGGACTGGTCCATTACACTGTCTGGATCATGCGTGGTTTACCAAAGCCGGACCCCTATGACATGGTAAGTCCCTAACTGATCGCCCCTGAGACATACTGTACTACTAATCTAGAGAGAAAAGTGGATTGGTACATACTAATTACTGTAGATAAATTTGAAAACTGTGTTGAAACTATCTGCGCAGATCATGGATGTTTTCGGCACACTCTCCTCCGTGACTTTTCTTGCTCTACTGTTCATGTGGAGGAACCGGAAAGCGCCGATGGGTGATGAGCATAAACCACTCCTCGGCAATGAGCAGGTGGACATCGTAGTGGACAGCCAGGGTGGGAAGAACCGACCTTCAGACGAGGTCAGTGTGCTGCTGAGCGCCCTGCTTGGCGCCAACCAGCGGAACATCAAGCTGCAGCCGGGGGATGCCAGGAGGACAGCGTCGGCTCCAGAAACACCTGAGAAGGCGATTCACAAGCGCTCGTCTTCAGCATAATTACCAACTAGTGCCTTATCTTGCTTGTCTTCAGCATCGAGACTACTGGTATGCCAAATGAACAAACGTGCACCTGTTCAATGCAGCTTCTTGATAGCTGCTAGCTAGCGTGCGGCATCCCGCATCCGAACAATCGAGGCGATCACAGTTGTTTTTTCTGCGAGATAATGCCCTATATATGGTCTTCTCAAGGATTCTTCAGAGATGATTAGACTAATTATGTTTCAGTACTGATTTGTGTGGGTTAAGCTAGGTCACACATAGTAAACCCGGTTCCTTTCCTACCACATTTAGGCCGTTTGCCGACCTAAGATGTATGGGGGCCTTGGGGTGCTACATTTGGAAAAATTTGCAACGGCCCTTCGTCTTCGTTGGCCGTGGCTTGAGTGGAAAGACAACAACAAGATTTGGGCGGGTACCGGGAACCCTTGCAATGAAAAAGATATGGAGATCTTCTACGCCGCAACTTCAATCACCCTCGGGGATGGTAGAAAGACCCCCTTTTGGTATGCGCCGTGGCTACATGGGAACGCTCCTAAGGATATCGCTCCGAAATTGTTTGAAATTTGCAAGAGGAAGAAATGGAAGGTTGCTCAAGCCCTCCATGATGACGAGTGGATTGCTAAGCTTGCGGTTGGGGCCACAACCTCGTTGGAGCACCTCTCCCAATTTGTCCAACTTTGGGCGTTGATCCAAAACGTCCACCTTGCCGAGAATGTGGAAGATGACATTGTTTGGAAGCTCACTTCTAATGGCCATTACTCCGCGGCCTCCGCATACAAGTTGCAATTTTTTGGGCAAATTGAATCAAGCATGTACAAGGTTGTTTGGAAGGTTCGGGCTACCCCAAAGGCGAAGCACCATGCTTGGTTGACCCTCCAAAATAGGCTTTGGACGGCGGATCGGTTGCGGAAGCGTAATTGGGAGAATTGTGGGCTTTGCCCCCTTTGCAAGCAAACCGAAGAAACAAGCAACCATCTTTTTGTTCATTGCCGCTACACCACGAGAATTTGGGAGCTCCTCAAGGATTGGCTTGGCATTCATGGTATCCATCCTAGGCAATGGGGAGACCTCAACGTTGAAGAATGGTGGGCATCTTTGGCGGAGGGGCCGAGCTTGCACCGAAAGGGGTTGGCCACCCTCACTTTGCTAACCGTTTGGGAAATCTGGCAAGAGCGGAACGCTAGGGTGTTCCATAATAAGCTATCACCATCTTTTGTTTTGTTAGATAAGATTAAAAGCGAAGCACGGCTTTGGGTTTTGGCCGGGGCTAAGGATTTGGGAAATTTGATGTCGGGAGAGTAGTCTCTTTCATTTCTTGGTGACTTTCTTGCAAACTTCTTCTTAATTAATGAATTGGGCAAAGCTTTTGCCCCCGGTTTCATTTAGGCCTTGTTCGGTTGGTGGGGATTATATTTCAAAGTGGTTCTGACACCTGCAGGGATTGGGTGATCCCTAATCATCACCCCCAATCCCCGTAACCCCTCTCTTTATATTCCCGGGCAACTATTTGCTCGTTCGGTTAATCCCTCCCCCCACGAGCAGCAGCAAACCACACTGGCGTATGTAGCAGCGACAGCAAGCTCCAGATAGTAAGCAGCACACACATCAAACAGAGAAAATTTAGCTTTGATACAAAATAATGTCCATTTTTTACATCAACTTGAGCATGGCTAAAAGCTGAAATCAAACATTCTCGCGAAACAAAATGAAATGTATTTTTGTACATACAATATAGATGGAACATAAGTATCAAAAATAATTCTCGATTATTTCAAGCTAGAGTCCCTTCATTTCCAGATAAATACTGACGTAATAACTAGCAAAATTTAACAAAAAAATATGCAGTCTTCCATCGTAAAGAACACACGAATTGATCACGACACCCTTGCCTTTCTTCTTCTGGAGCTTCCTCATATACTTCTTTGCATCTGGCCACATATAGCAACATTACAATTAGAATTTTTCAGTTCAACTAAGGCAAAAAAAAACATGAAAGAAGGCTGGATGTGACACTGTTTGTGATGCACTGTTGCCTGTAGATACTGGCATATATATAGGAGAAAAGATCTAAGAAACCAAGACTTCATTCTCCTAGCGGTCACAAAGATCTAAGGAGCAGCGGATTGCAGCACATACATGCAACATAGCACAGGTTGCAAGTGTTATCAATTGGTACAGCTAGCACTAAACAAACAACAAGCACTCCACATATAGAAGCAAGGGTCATTTTGAAACCCGGCAACTGTTACTCATGACCATTATTATTCAGAGAAGTGCCTATACTCAATAGTCATTACGACAAATTAGTTTGCATTTGACCGCATACTCTAGTAGTGCGGGTAAAAGTAAAAGCATCATATCATCATCATCCTCGTCCTCATCTTCCTCTCTCTTCCTAATACGATCCCTTATTCGCAAATCCATTGCAAGACTTAGAAAGAACAAAAGCCTCTAGTTATTACTAGAAGGAACAAAAGCATCATCAGGTTTGTTATATGCAGTAAGCTGCAGATTTAGAACAAGTAAGAGGAGAAAGCTACTGTTTAAGTGTTCAAGATTCAAGAATAACAGACTAATAGCATGAGATACATGCTTAAGTGTTCATGAAAGGAAATAGACACAAATGATGACACTTTATGTATAGAAGTTAACTGAAAATGCAACTATGTGCAGCTGTCTCTTCTCTATCTATGATGGGAAGGTTCGGCAGGCCAAGGGCTTTCTGGGCACGGTGTGATTGGAGATGATCAGAGGATGGCGGTTGTGCCTTTCTTGTTACAATTCGTGTGCCTAGCCATTGTTTGGCGGTGTAGGTTATTGTTCTATGAAAAAACTTCATTAAGTATTTGAACTAGATATCACAACATCTTTTGACCATTAAATCAGTAACACATTTTTACCATTATGGCTTCATGGCAAACATTTTGCAAAATTTACTGTCAACGTTTAACCTTGAACAGCCCCTTATGGGAAAATCACATGGATTCTGGAGGAAGTATGTCACGAAAAACAAATTCGTAAGCACATGTCGTACTTCTATGTAGCATTTGCCTTGAGGCTTTCTGTGAGAGCGATCCTTCTGCAGTAAGATGCTATTTCTTTAAGTAGATCAATGCAATTGCCATATATGACTCTAACTGAAGATGAGAAGATTTCATAATTCTGATAACCATTTGATTCATGAGTATATGAGTTCCAGATGAATATATGTAAAGTGCACAGCAAAATAGAAGGCGACTGAAAGTGGTGAGATGCATATTAGAGTTAGTACCATATCATTCAAGAATGCATTGGAGATGGAACTCATGTTTGCAACCAGTCAACTGGAGCAAAGAAGAAATCATAAGAAAATGGTTATAAGCTGACCTCTGTGAGCAAAAAATAACCAATTAAAGAAATAGCATCTTACTGCAGAAGGATCGCTCTCATAGAAAGCCTCAAGGCAAATGCTACATGGATTCTGCGAAGAAAAGGTTGCCCTGTGTAATTCTCAAGAGGATTTCGATGAGTATGAATAAAGGATTCCCATAAGGGGCTGTGCTTACGAATTTGTTTTTCGTGACATACTTCCTCCAGAATCCATGTGAATTGGTTTATCACGATATGCTAAAATCCTGAGCAAAATGTGTGGATTTTTTTCTGGGCAAAACAAAAGTTCGTGCTTCGAAAAGAAAAGGGGCTGAATTTCCATGAATCCATCAGAACTCAGACTTGGTTCGCACAAAAAAAATCCCGAACCAAACAAACTCCAGCAATCTAAATTTCAGCTCGGCGAAGTATACCAAATATCAACACACAGAATCAAGTTTAGACTACTAGCTCAGCTGGATGCCCTGCTCGGAATCAATCGCGTAACACCACTAACTAGCAAGAAATCAAAATCTTCCAGGTCGCAACATCTCCCAGATCACATACAAGAAGAGGGGAAGGTGATGAGAGGAGATGAACTTACTTCTAGCAGCCGCCGTCGGGGGTGAGGAAGGGAGACTCGCCGGAGATCGTACGCGCAGCCACCGGAGTTGGGGAAGGGAGACTCGTCGGATCTGGAAGCCCAGCCGCCGGAGGTGGGGAAGGGGTCCGTGGAGGAGAGCGGTGAGGAAGGGCGACGAGCTCCTCTCCTTCAGCGTCTGCCGTCGCTCCCGTAGCCACCGCCGTTCCCTCCGTCGCTGTCATCGCCCCGCCGCTATCACCGCCGCCGCTGCTATCGCGAGAGAGGAGAGGGACGAAGGGGCTCGTGTCGTTTCGCTCGGGTCGCTCGGGATACTGTCCACGGGTCTAGGGTAGTGTTTTCAAAACCCGGCGGAACAGGGGGTTTTGGAGGGGAATCGGACGGGGTGTAATACCAGGCGGGTTTAACCGAACATGTCAAAAGATAGGACCGGGATTCAACCCGGGCGAGTCGAAACCCGGCTGTCAGACGGGGATCGGGGCCCGATCCCGGCCGGGTTGGGATCAAACGAACGAGGCCTTACCATGCCTGCAGTAACTTTTCTATTCGACATTATGCAGGGGTCTTAGATATGTTCACATATTTAGGCATAATGGTTGAAAGTTGTGACTAGTGTTCATTATTTCCTGGGATACTACAATACTTATGCTGTCTTGCTACCATAGTTGACGTATGCAGAACATCCTATTCCGAATAATTTATTCATTATCTTGCTTTTCATGTTCTCGCATTTGCTTTGTCCTGTATATGATTTATCAACAAAATGTATGTTCATAATCTAATATATATTTGTGCTAGTTCGATCTTGAAAATCCTTTTGTGTCCACAAGTTAGTGTTAGACTTGAATTAATTAGTCTTATGCCTAGACGACCAGACCAGTGCTCCACTCTCTACCTCCATTTAGCTAGGATCTCAACTGATCTAGCTGGCATGTACTCCTCCCTATTATATATATCTAACACCTCTCTGTCATGTTATGATTGAATACAAGTGCACCTCTCTCTTATGCACACTAAGTTCATCTTTTAGTTAGTATTCTAAATTATATTCATATATTTATCATGAATCTACGTGGACAAAGGAGGCCTTCTATGTTAAGAAATACTCGTCATCTAGATTTTTTCTTTTGAAGAAAAGAGCATTTCTAGTGGATACTCAAAAAGAGTACTCAAACTTTTGTTCCTCTCTATTCATCACATCATGCATAATTGAAACATTACATTTCGTGATATTTGTTACATCTCTATGCATAATCCAAACACATAATTCAAACATTACATTTCAAACACATAACTGAAACAATGTAGTTCAACTACAAATCTAAACGACAAAATTTAAAGAACATGGTCTAACCTCAGTGGTTGGGCGTGTTTTAGACTTTCAGAGACCTTCCAAGACTCAAATTGACCCACAATTTTTGGATGATTATTTTTGAAATATACAAAGATGTGGCAAAAGGGCATATCAAAAAGGCAAGGGGAAGGCCGAGAACACCCCTTGACGAGGGTTAACTCGAAAAATGTCCAATATGAAGGACTTAGGATCGGGGAAGTAGGGCATCGGATGAACTCGAAGGTAAAATCAGTCAAACAAGGTGTGTATCGAAAGTAAACGTAGGGTGAACTTTGGCTTACTCTCAATCTGTCCCTGACAAGGATATAGATAATAGAGCCCGTCAGTTGAGTACCCCTGAGGCCCGTTAAGCTAGGCCCAATTGTAATACTAGCCGAAATACGAGTTCATGTCGTATGTCGATATTATAATCTATATCGGATCCCACCCGATCCTTGAGACCTGGCCATCTATATATAGGGGCCAGGAGGGGACGGTGAGGGACAGATTGAAAGCAAGCCAGGTTCTACACCCATGTTTACTTTCGATACACACCTTGTTTTACTAACTTTACCTTCGAGTTCATCCGACGCCCTGTCTCCTCGATCCTAAGTCCTTCATTTATGACATTTGTCGAGTTAATCCTCGTCAATTGGCGTCGACCATGGGGACTCTGGGCGGTGGAATCATGAATTTGACGGCTTTTTCGCTTTTAGCCCACAACAATCCAGAAGTCGACGAAAGTCAAGAGATGGAGCTGACGATCGAAAGTTTAAGCATCTACGTCGGACCTTTGGGTTCAACGTGCCTTTTGGATCCGGCGAAATCGGGTCCGTCGGCAAGCAAAGTCGAGAGAATTACAACATTAGGATCATCAGTGGGCTCCTCCAGCGAAGTAAACTCGCCGGTCAGACCCACAGCAACAGAAGATATGCAAAAGAAACTCGAGGAATTTGATGAAACTCGGGGAAAGCCCGACATGAGGGCAACAACGGTTAAAACTTATGATAGTTCAAGGGATTTCGCCATCGAAAGCAGTGGCGTCTCCAGAAGCGTGCATCAGTTATGCGTCATTATCACTGAAGCAACAGAAGAAGATAATCAAGAAGGCAACAAAGAAGTCGACGTGTAAGTCGACAAACCAAGGAGTAACAGCAAGAAAGAAAAAGAGAAAATTCATGTTTCAACCGGAGAATGGAGAATCATCATGTCAGCCATCAATCACGGCACAGAGGTACCCGCAGATTCAAGGAGAGAAGTTCTGATGGGGTATCAATACGCGCTGCACCAGCACAAAAAGAAGCAACGGGAGGAAAGAGACATGTTCATGAGGAGCCGAGATGACAACAGTACGTCAAGCGAAGGATACTGGGATGAGTATAGTGATGACTCAGAATGCAGCATGGAAAGGCACAGAGACCCGAAGCACAATAGGAGGACAACAGCACAGGCGAGGGAAGAAAGCTACGTGAAAAGTCTAAGCGAGCAGCAGTCAGAGGAGGAACAAGACTTCGTTCAAGAGACACCAGAAGCAGTGTTGGTAGCAGCACAAGCGTACCTACTAACCACACAACCAGAGCCTGGAGATCCACGGGAGCACATGCATCAGGCCGCGATACGAAGCCTCGGGTTGATAGAAGACAAGCTAATAGGAAAACTTCCAGAGGAAAAGGCGACATACCATAAGGAAAGGCGAAAAGAAGAGTACAATCACAAGTCCTCGCGAAACAAATCCAGTGAGTCATTGGGTGACGAGAGGCGACAAAAGCGGAAGGAGGACGCAAGAAATATAATAGCACAAGCGCGAGTAAACAAATCCCGCTATGCGTGGAGAGAGGAAAGTTACGAAGATGACAAAAAAGAGATGGGCGTGTTATGCTTTACCCGCAGGGTTCGCAAAACATGGGTACCCAAAGGTTTCAAGCTACCTCACGATCAAGAAAAGTACGATGGGTCGCAAGAACCCATTCTATGGTTATCGGATTACTTGCAAGCAGTACAGATACTAGGAGGAACAAGAGCAACCGCCATGCAAAGTTTACAGTTACACCTCACCGGCGTAGCACGGTCCTGGTTGAACACCCTACCCAACGATTCCATCGGGAGTTGGGGAGAGTTAGAGAATCAATTCGCAAGAAATTTCCGCTCAACATATAAGCGCCCAGCGTCGCTGGAAGAAGTCAAGTCGTGCATACAGAAGAAAGGTGAAACCCTATGCTCTTATATACAACGCTGGAGTATAATCAAAAACTCAGCAGAGGACGTCTCCGACGAAAGAGCAATAGATGCTTTTTTGAGTGGCCTTCATTGTTCGGACCTAGTGGAAGAGATAGGGAGAACAAGGCCATGGACAGTGTCTGAATTAATGGAAGTAGCCAACAGATTCGCCGATGGAGAGGACGCATATAATAATAAAAGGGGACGCTCACCAGAAGTCGACAGAGCAAGCAGGCAGAGGCGAAGATATCGCAATAGAGACAGCCACGCAACGCGAAATCAGGTAGCCACATGATACGAAGAAAGAGACGAGGAAGGCCACGAAAACAAGGAGTTCCAGGCAAGAGGAAAACATGAAGCAGAAAAGCAAAAGTACTCTGGCCCATCGGCAGAGGACATGCTATACAGACCTTGTCAAATCCACTATGCGTATCTAGATGGAAAGAGAGTTTCTAACCACCAGATGAAGGATTGCAGAACCTTCTTAAGGTTGCAAAGTGCCATGGACTCGAACCAAGGAGCACGGCAAGGAAAGAAAAACATGAGTCAAGGATATCAAGTACAATGGCTAGCAAAGCATCTGGAGTCGAAAGTCTATATATCTGCAATGATCCAACCAGTGCCAAAGTCAAAGAAAGAGCGGAAGAGCATATCCAGACAAGTAAACCTAGCCATCTCATCGCCACCAGCCACTACAGAGTATTTGTAGTGGTCCGATCAGCCAGTTAGGTTCAGCAGAGCAGACCACCCGGGGAAAGTGCCCAGGCCGGGTCACTCACCAATGGTGTTAAAGGCGCAAATAGGAGGATATGATGTTGGGAGAGTATTCATGGATGCAGGAAGTGGCATAAACCTAATATACGCAAGAACGTTGAAGGCAATGTGCATCTCACTGGAAAATCTAAAGGCAACAGATTGTTCTTACCATGGAATAGTACCAGGAGCCGCAAACTACCCTTTGGGAAAAATAGAACTCGACGTTTGCTTTGGTAGAAGCCGCCCTATCGCAGAGAGAAGTTGGAGTTTGAAGTCATGGACTGGCCTTCACAATATTATGCAATCCTAGGACGCCCAGCATTTGCAAAGTTCATGGTAGTACCTCACTACGCATATCTCACGCTCAAAATCCCAGGACCAAAAGGAACGATCACGGTGCAAGGCAGCTTTGAAGTATCCAATACTTGTGACAAAGAATTCAATAGGCTGGCACAAACTTTCGTCATGACAGCAGAGTACGCAAGACTAAAAGGTGAAACTGACCATAACGTGTTACCCGACGTCGGGCGATCCCTGCCAGATCAGGCTTTCGATGCAACTCAAGACTCGAAGAAGATACAGGTCCACCCCACGGACCCGAACAAGACCACCTCCATAGCAGTTAACATGGATCCTGCATAGGAAAGCGCGCTCGTCGAGTTCCTCCATAAGCACTGGGAAATCTTCGCCTGGTGTCCTTCAGACATGCCAGGTGTTCCCAGGGAACTCGTCGAGGACGCACTAAATGTGGATCCTAAAGCAAAGCTAGTCAAGCAACCACTACGACGATTTGATGAACCCAAGATGAAAGCAATAGCATCAGATCTGCACAGGCTAGAAAATGCAGGGTTCATCCGAGAAATCAAAACGTTGACTTGGGTATCTAATCCAGTTATAGTCTCCAAGAAAAATACAGACGTACAAAGAGTATGTGTCGACTACACATCTCTCAACAAGCACTGCCCAAAGGATCCCTTCCCTCTACCTCGCATTGATCAGATAATTGACTCAACAGCGGGGTGCGCAAGGCTTTCCTTCTTAGATGCATATTCTGGTTATAACCAGATCAAATGGAAGAAAGAAGACGAGGAAAAAACAGCCTTCATCACACCATACGACGTATTCTGTTATCAAGTTATGCCTTTCGGCCTAAAAAATACAGGAACAACCTACCAGCGGATGATGCAAAATTGCCTCGGAAGCCAAATAGGACGCAAAGCCTACATCGACGACGTGGTCATCGCCACAAGGAAAGAGGAGTCTCTGATCAACGACTTGGCGGAAACTTTTGACAATCTGAACAGGTACAAGCTCAAGCTTAACCCGATAAAATGTTCTTTCGGTGTATCAGCAGGACAGCTCCTGGGGTTCCTGGTGTCAGCAAGAGGAATAGAGGCGAACCCAGAAAAGATCCAAGCAATTTTAACAATGGGGAAACTAACAAAGCTACACGACATACAGAAGCTCGTAGGACGCGTCGCGGCACTAAGTCGATTTGTTGCTCGATTGGGAGAGAAAGCACTCCCTTTCTATGCGCTCATGAAAAAGTCAGATGACAAATTCGAGTGGACAGAAGAGGCAGACGTAGCCTTCGCGCAGTTGAAAAAAGTGTTCTCCAGACCACCGGTGTTGGTCGCACCAAACCAAAAAGAGCCGTTACTACTGTACATCGCAGCAACACATCAAGTGTGAGTACAGTATTGGTAGTCGAAAGAAGTGAGGAGGGAAAAGCTCACCGTGTCCAGGGGCCAGTATATTTCATCAGCGAAGTACTTTCTCCAACAAAACAGAGGTACCCGCACTATCAAAAGCTCGCATATAGTGTTTTCACAACAGCACGGAAATTACGACAATATTTTGTGGTGCACCCAATTATAGTGGTTAACGAAGCACCACTATCCAACATATTGAACAACCCTTCAGCAATAGGACGTGTCTCCTTATGGGGAATTGAGTTATCACCCCTGGACATCACGTACAAAAAACGAAAGGCGATCAAATCACAAATCCTACCAGACTTCACAGCAGAGTGGTTGGAATTACAAAGCGCAGGACCGCCATATTTATCAAGTGTGTGGACAATGTTCTTCGACGGTTCAAAAAGAATCCAAGGCACAGGAGCAGGAGTAGTCCTGATATCTCCACAAGGTGACAAGTTGAAGTATGTGTTAAGGGTGAGTTTTCCCCAAGCTTCCAATAATGAAGCCGAATACGAGGCGTTGCTCCATGGAATGAAAATGGTGAAAGCATGCGGAGCAACTCGACTGAAAATATTCGGAGACTCGAATCTCGTCGTTCAACAAGTGATGAACGAATGCGACACCATCAGCGACAACATGACAGCATACAAAAATCTATACTATTATCTAGAAGGAACATTCGATGGATGAGAAGTTTCGCACGTCAGCAGAGCCAGTAACGAGGAAGCCGACAATCTAGCAAACATCGGATCCTAATGCCTACCCGTACCGCAAGGAGTTTTTTGGGAAGAAATCATAGAAAGGTCAATAAAGAACAATAAAACTTCGACTACAGAGGAGCAAGGCCAGCACCAAGCAACAGGCTCGGAGGCTGGAAAAGCAAGCACAGCTGACAAGGGTATAGATAATAGAGCCCGTTAGTTGAGTACCCCTGACGCCCGTTAAGCTAGGCCCAATTGTAATGATAGTCGAGATACGAGTTCTTACCGTATGTCGATATTGTAATCTGTATCGGATCCCACTCGATCCTCGAGACCTGGCCATCTATATATAGGGGCCAGGAGGGGACGGTGTGGGACAGATTGAAAGCAAGCCAGGTTAAACACCCAAGTTTACTTTCGATACACCTTATTTTAACTAAACTTTACCTTCGAGTTCATCTGACGCCCTGTCTCCCCGATCCTAAGTCCTTCATTTATGACATTTGTCGAGTTAACCCTCGTCAATTGGCGCCGACCGTGGGGACTCTGGGCGTTGGAACCATGAATTCGATGGCTTCTTCGCTTTTAGCTAGTAGCAATGCAGGAATCGATGAAAGTAGAGAGATGGAGTTAACGATTGGAAGTCTAAGCATCTTCAACAGACCATCGGGTTTGACTCACCTTTCGGATCCGGTGAAACCAGATCCGTCGGCAAGTGAGCCCGAAACAGAAGTCATGATGGAATATTCTGAAGGCTCTTCCAGCGAGGTAAACTTGCCGGTCAGCGCAGGAGAAGTGCAAGAGAGAAAAATCACAGAAGGCGACGAAACAATGGAAAATTTCGACCTAGAGGTCCAACGCGAAGATCTCATGATCTGCCACGACAACACCTCAGACAAGTCAACAGATACGTGGAAGACAGGATTAGAACTTTCTAAAGACAATGACTCAATCTTCTCAAGCTCTAGCAGCAAAATAGGCAAGCAGTGCCAGGTGCTCGTCATCACAGGAGACAACTCAGAAGAATTCAACGAAAACAACAACCTAGTATTAAACCCAGCAAACATAGACAGAGGAGTGAATCATCTGGCAGAAGGGCAAACAGCAGATTCCCTCACAAGCAGAGAAAAAGTTTGACTATCAGTCGACGAATGGAGAGCAATAAGGGAAGCTGTAGATCACGGCACACCTATACCACCAAATTCCAGCAAAGATATGCTCTTAGGGTATCATTATGCCCTAAGGCGACAGGCAAAGCAACTAGCAAAGGAGAAAATAGAGATACAAAAGAGAAAAGACTCAGCCATTGCAGCCAGCAATGCTGCTCGCAGAGCACGAAGCGACGCATCACATACCAACCCAAGGAGGAATCGTCGACATGGTTCAAGGTACGAAAACCTCGAGTACTCAGACAGGCAAAGCATTGATACGTCTCAAACGTATCTATAATTTTTGATGCTCCATGCTTGTTTTTGCACCATTTGCCTTGTGTTTTGTTACACTTCGTGGCGTTTTTATGCGATTTCCAGAACTAACCTATTGACAAGATGCCACAGTGCCAGTTCCCTGTTTTTTGCTATTTTTGTGTTTCAGAAAAGCTACACAGGAAATATTCTCGGAATTAGACAAAACAAGTTCCAGAAGTCTTATTTTTCCCGAAAGCTTCCAGAGAACCGAAGAGGAGGCGGAGTGGGGCCACGGGGGCCCCACACACCAGGGCGGCGCGGTCCAGGCCCTGGCCATGCCACCTAGGTGTGAGGGCGCCCTGGCAGCCCCCTGACGACGCCCCTTCGCCTGTATAAAGCCTCGGGACGAAAAACCCTAAAGGAGTCGGCGAAATTTCCAGAACAGTTCTGTAGCTCCGCCGCCGCCGCCGACGAATTTCGGGGGACAGAAGTCTCTGTTCCGGCACCCTGCCGGGACGGGGAATTGCCCCCGGAGCCATCTCCATCGGTCTCCATCGCCGTCTCCATCGACCTCACCGCCATCTCCATCAACCTTGTTGTCTCCTATGATGAGGAGGGAGTAGTTCACCCCTGGGGATGAGGGCTCTGCCGGTAGCTATGTGGTTCACCTCTCTCTCCCATGATGTGATCTTTATGTGATCGTGAGCTTTGTATCATGTTGAATAAGTAGATGCTACTCTTCTTCATTATGTGTACTCTAGTGTGTTATTAAAGTAATATATTCCTCCTGCCATGGTGTAACGGTGACAGTGCGTGCATCGTGGTGGTACTTGGTCTAGGCTACGATTGTGATCTCTTATGGATTATGAGAATAATTATCACTATGATAGTATTGAAGTGATCTATTCCTTCTTTCATGGTGTAATGTTGACAGTGTGTGCACCGTGTTAGTACTTGGTCTAAGTTGCAATAATATTTATCTTGAGTTGTGATTTGATTTGGATATCTCTATGAGTGGTGTTTGTCAAGTACTTGATGAACTTTAAGGGGTGCTTCTGTAGCCACTACGCAATGATTAGTGTTATTCAATAGGAGAGTAATTCAGAGTAGCATAGTGAAGAGAAGTTATTTATTTGTTCAATTATGTTATATTTGTTGGGAGTGTGTCCACTATTGAAAGTATGATCCCTAGGCCTTGTTTCCAAGCTTTGCACACCGTTTACTTGCTGTTTTGTTACATGTTAGCTTGCTGCCATTTTTATTCCAGATTGCATTTACTACTTATAATCATCTATACCACTTGTATTTCACTATCTCTTCGCCGAACTAGTGCACCTATACATCTGACAAGTGTATTGGGTGTGTTGGGGATACAAGAGACTTTCTGTATCATAATTGCAGGGTTGCTTGAGAGGGATAGCTTTGACCTCTTCCTCCCTGAGTTCGATAAACCTTGGGTGATCCACTTAAGGGAAACTTGCTGCTGCTCTACAAACCTCTGCACTTGGAGGCCCAACAAGTGTCTACAAGAATAGAAGTGCATATACATCAAGCTCTTTTCTGGCGCCGTTGCCGGGGAGGTAAGGTAAAAGGTACTCGCATCCTCCTGTGTGAGTGCTCGGAGTTATTTCCTTTAGATTTTGCAATTACATCTTTTTGTTTCTTGTTTTTATTTTCACTTGTTAGGCTTAATGGAAAACAAAGAGTTCTTTAGTCTTTTTCCTGAGTTTAGATATGAAGTGTTTGAAGAGAAAATTGAAAAACCTTTGGAGCTTAATTTGCATATTAATAGTGTTGTTAGTACGAATGCTTTGAACACTGGTATTGCTAATGCTATAGAAAAGTCTAAGCTTGGGGAAGCTGGTTTTGTTAAGCATGATATTTTTAGTTCCCCAGCTTTAGTAGAGAAAGTTTGCTCTGATGATATTTTATCTCCCCTATGTGATGTTCCTTCTTATGATGATATGTTTGAAGAATATGCTTTGCGAAATAGTTGTTCTCTAGCTTGTGATGATACTAAACCTCTAGTTTATGATGGCTATGATGATGAGTATAATATTTTCAGTTCACCTACTATTAAGGAGGAAACAAGGTATGACTACAATATGCCTCCTATTTTTGATGATTATGGTGATGAGAATAACTATTCTGTTGAATCTGCTCCTACTACTATTGTTCATGTGGGGAGTATTAATTCTTTTATGCATGTGGCTCATGATAGGAATGTTTTATGTGATAGTTATATTGTTGGTTCTATTCATGATGCTACTGAAAGTTATTATGAGAGAGGGAAATATGTTTTGAAGGATCTTTATAATATTGAGTTTCCCCTCTTTATGTTGCAATTCTTAAAGTTGTACTTGTTTTGCCTTCCTATGCTTTTTTGCTTTGCGCTTTTATGACTTGTCTCTTTACAAGACTATTTTTCATAGGAAGTGGTTTAGATTTAAATGTGTTCCATACTTGCTTTTTGATGCTCTCTATTGCTTTAAGTTCCTATATGGCGCCTTTGCCTCAAGCTTTTATATGGCGCCCACATGAGCATCTTTGCAAATTACTGCGCCTAGTTCAAAGGCATTAAAGAAAAGCACTCTTGGGAGATAACCCATTGTTTATTTTCAGTACTTTTTCTTTTATTTGAGTCTTGGAAGTTATTACTACTGTAATAACCGCTCCCTATCCTATTTATTTCGTTGTTGTGCCAAGAGAAGCCTCTAATTTGAGCGAGGTAAGATTTGGGGATGATGCTGTCCTGAAACAGTTTTCGGTGCTGCACCGTAAAAATTCGTGAAAATTCTCTGTATAACTTTTGGACCTGCGATTTCTTATGCATATGCCCCAGGTTATATCCAAACTTTCATTAGTTGAACACTTTTTTATTTGAGCAACAGAAAACCCTCTAAAAATTCGACCTTTGTCAGCTGTTCTGTTTTGACAGATTTCTGCCAATATTTGTGTTTGCCGCTTTATCGCTTTCTTTTTGAGTTCTTTTGATCACGGAACTTTTGGGGAAGTTGCTACAGTAGTATATTCTTTATATGTTGTGGTTTTGGGTTGAAACCTGAAGCAAAAAGGGTTGATTCATTACTATGCTTACACTACTGTTGCTAATAGATTTGTGTTTAGTTTTGTATGAAGGAAGTTTTCAAGTGTAGGGATCGGAGAGTGATGAGATGAGTTGAAGAATGGACAAAAGCTCAAGCTTGGGTATGCCCATGCATCACCCCAAGAAATATCCAAGAAGTACAAGCGTCAAAGCTTGGGGATGCCCCCGAGGCACCCCTTCTTCATCGGCAAAAATCAGGTCACCTTTCAAGACACTATATTTTTATTGCTTCATGCATTATGCGTTTTTCTTGGAGTGTCAGTTATTTTTAGTTTTCAGTTTTCTTTTGCTTTGTTTGCTGCAATAAATGGTTAGATCACATCATGTTTCCTTTGGAGGAGATGAACTCGCTTTTCATTTGTCAAGAACACTCTAGTTTTCACTCCTATCGTTTCAACGAGTGTTCTCTTTTTCTGCTACTGCGTTTAGTTTTCATTTTTTGCCTTGATTTGTGTTCAGATCTTGATTTATTTTTTCATCAAGGTGTATTTTTTCCTCTGATCTTTATTGGTTTTCATCAAAAGAGGTGCTTATAAAAAATTTGAATAGTGTTGGAAAAGAGAAAAAGCTTTATGCAAAAACAGTGGTACAAGAAGGAGCTTGGGTAGACTGCGGCTTAGGCTTTTGCATGTCGTGCTTGATGTCTTTTTGATAGTATGCTTATTGGTTTTACTGTAGCATTATTGTCTCAAATAACTGAGATTGCTTAATGAGCCTTTGAAAAAAATCATGCGTTGATTTTATTATTTGGAAGCATTATTTTGGTTTTCTCCTTGATGCTTTATTTGGGTTGACTTGGCGCATGCTCACACATGTTCGACTCTTACAAAGTCGCCAATAGCCTCTATGATCATTTAGTTTTTGACTTTTGATGCCATCTTATGCTTCTTTTAATGTCGCTTTGTGGCTTTGCATGATTATGGCCGTTATTGCTCTCTTAGTTGGTCGCTCCCAGTCTTTTGCTAGCCCTCACCTTGTACTGAGTATGAGCTCTACTCGTGCATCCAACTCCTAAAAACCAAGTTTGCCATTGTGTCCACTAAAAAATTCCTATGCATGGTATTTGTAAGCCATTCCAAGTAAATTTTCATGTGCTACCTTTGAAAAAATCTTCAAAACACTTCTCATTTTGTGACACTGTTTTCAGCTCATGGGGACGTAGTGGTCGGATTTGCTATCTTCCATATTGTCTTATTCCGAAAAGAAAAAAAAGAAAAAAAGAAATAAAAAGAAATAAAAAAAGGCACTCCTCCATGGAATGTGAATGTTGGTGGGCACCCGATGGAATCGGTTAGCCATGGTTTGTGAAAGGAAAAAAGGTGGGGAGGAGTGCCAAGCTTTATAAAAGAGCACAAAAGTGCCAATCTCCCTCTCAAAAACTTGCTTCATTTTTGTATGGAAGATAGTAAGAACCCCATTGCCAGTCGTTGATAAAGACAACCACCTCTCAAAACCAATTTTTATCTCTCTTTTTTACAAATGAAAAGCTCTAGCACATGTTAAATCACTGCTTCCCTCTGCGAAGGGCCTTTCTTTTACTTTTATGTTGAGTCACCACCTTCTATCTTTATGCACCATTAAGAGAGCATAGTTGTCAATCTTAGGATAATGTGCATTGTCCCAAAGTTTATCATTGATTGATTCATGACTATGGTTTCACTTGTTCTTAAATTATTTGTATCTAGTCGCCCTCTTAAACTTGAAGGTGTCCTATGCATTTATGTTTTGCTCTCTATTAAGGACAAGCTGAAAACCATTTGTATGTTTTTCCTTATGATTTGAACACACGTTTGACTTTCATTGTTTTATTTTCATGATCTTTTGTTTGTGTTCATTTTCATGTTTATAACATGGTTGCTAAGTTTCTTCTATCAAGATTATGTCTTTCATGCCCATGTTTTAAGTTCTTTTGATCCCAGCACTCAATGCTTTCATAGATGATCAAGATTGTGATGGTGCATGTCACCTCAATAATTATTTCGTTGTTATCACTTACCTACTCGAGGACGAGCAGGAGTTAAGCTTGGGGATGCTGATACGTCTCAAACGTATCTATAATTTTTGATGCTCCATGCTTGTTTTTGCCCCATTTGCCTTGTGTTTCGGTACACTTCGTGGCGTTTTTATGCGATTTCCAAAACTAACCTATTAACAAGATGCCACAGTGCCAGTTCCCTATTTTCTGTTGTTTTTGTGTTTCAGAAAAGCTACACAGGAAATATTCTCGGAATTGGACAAAATAAGTTCCAGAAGTCTTATTTTTCCCAGAAGCTTCCAGGAAACCGAAGAGGAGGCGGAGTGGGGCCACGAGGGCCCCACACACCAGGGCGGCGCGACCCATGCCCTGGCCATGCCACCTAGGTGTGAGGGCGCCCTGGCAGCCCCCTGACGACGCCCCTTCGCCTATATAAAGCCTCGGGATGGAAAACCCTAAAGGAGTCGGCGAAATTTCCAGAACAGTTCCGTAGCTCCGCCGCCGCCGACGACGAATTTCGGGGGACAGAAGTCTCTGTTCCGGCACCCTGCCGGGACGGGGAAGTGCCCTCGGAGCCATCTCCATCGGTCTCCATCGCCGTCTCCGCCGTCTCCATCGACCTCACCGCCATCTCCATCAACCTTGCTGTCTCCTATGATGAGGAGGGAGTAGTTCACCCCCGGGGCTGAGGGCTCTGCCGGTAGCTATGTGGTTCACCTCTCTCTCCCATGATGTGATCTTTATGTGATTGTGAGCTTTGTATCATATTGGATAAGTAGATGCTACTCTTCTTCATTATGTGTACTCTAGTGTGTTATTAAAGTAATCTATTCCTCCTGCCATGGTGTAACGGTGACAGTGCGTGCATCGTGGTGGTACTTGGTCTAGGCTACGATTGTGATCTCTTATGGATTATGAGAATAATTATAACTATGATAGTATTGAAGTGATCTATTCCTCCTTTCATGGTGTAATGTTGACAGTGTGTGCACCGTGTTAGTACTTGGTCTAAGTTGCAATAATATTTATCTTGAGTTGTGATTTGATTTGGATATCTCTATGAGTGGTGTTTGTCAAGTACTTGATGAACTTTAAGGGGTGCTTCTGTAGCCACTACACAATGATTAGTGTTATTCAATAGGAGAGTAATTCAGAGTAGCATAGTGAAGAGAAGTTATTTATTTGTTCAATTATGTTATATTTGTTGGGAGTGTGTCCACTAGTGAAAGTATGATCCCAAGGCCTTGTTTCCAAGCTTTGCACACCGTTTACTTGTTGTTTTGTTACATGTTCGCTTGCTGCCATTTTTATTCCAGATTGCATTTACTACTTATAATCATCTATACCACCTGCATTTCACTATCTCTTCGCCGAACTAGTGCACCTATACATCTGACAAGTGTATTAGGTGTGTTGGGGACACAAGAGACTTTCTGTATCGTAATTGCAGGGTTGCTTGAGAGGGATAGCTTTGACCTCTTCCTCCCTGAGTTTGATAAACCTTGGGTGATCCACTTAAGGGAAACTTGCTGCTGCTCTACAAACCTCTGCACTTGGAGGCCCAACAAGTGTCTACAAGAATAGAAGTGCGTAGACATCAAGCATCTCCAAAAATCTAGACTCGTCCTTCCTATCGGTCGATGAGCAAGGAAATATCATACCAAAAACTCCCAAAGCAGCATTAGTGGCAGCTCAAGCATATCTATTCACCACTCGACCGAGCCCAGGAGACCCAAGGGAGCATATGCACATGGCAGTGTTAAACGGATTAAAGATGGTAGGCAACAAGTTATCAGCAAAAGAAGAAGAGGCGTACCACAACAAGGGAGCGCACAAGCCAAGATCGCCTCGCCGTCACAATAGTCCTCGGCACAGAAGTGGTAGTCGTCGATCCCGATCACCATCACCAAAACAGCACGGGGGAACCCGAAAATCTCGATCTCCAAATAGAAGGTACGAAGACGATGAAAAAGAGATGGGAGCATCGTGCTTTACTCGCAGAGTTTGCACCACACCAGTACCCAAAGGATTCAAACTACCTCATGACCAACAAAAATACGACGGGTCACAGGAGCCACAGTCATGGCTCTCGGATTACCTGCAAGCAGTACAAATATTAGGAGGAACCAAAGAAACAGCTATGCAAAGTTTGCAACTACACCTCACCGGCGCAGCAAGGTCATGGTTGAGCAAATTAGAAAAAGAAACTATCGGCAGCTGGGAAGATCTCACGAAACAATTCACATGCAACTTCAAGTCGACATACAAGCGGCCGGCATCCATAGAAGAAGTCAAAGCATGCGTACAACAACGCGGGGAAACGCTGAGGGCATATATCCAAAGATGGAGTCTCATCAAAAATTCAGCAGTCGAAGTGTCAGACGAAAGAGCAATAGATGCGTTCATAGCAGGCTTAAGGCGAGGAGACCTAGTCGAAGAAATGGGGAGAATCAAGCCGAAAACAGTGTCAGACCTAATGGACGTAGCAAACAGATTCGCAGATGGAGAAGACGCATGCAATAACAAACGAACGAGATCGCCAGAAGACGATAGAAGAAACAAATATGGAGGACAAAGAAGAAGATCCCACAATTACGACAACTATGGCTCCCACAGCCAAGTAGCCGCGGGATATAAGGATAACAACTACCAAGGGAGTGATCGCAGAAGCTCAGGATATCGAAGCTACGGGAAAGAGGAGTACAAGAAGTTCCAGGCCAGAGAATCTAGAGAGTACAACCCATCGCCAGAAGACATGTTGAACGGGCCCTGCCATATACACTCAGCGTTCGTCGATGGAAAGCGAGTATCCAGGCACACAATGAAAGATTGCACAACATTCTTGAAGCTACAGGAAGCGGCATTGAACAAGCAAACAGGGGCAAAGCGGCAAGGATACGAGGGAAACAGCAATAACGCCACCGCGAGTCAGCAAGGAAACAACGGAGCTCCTCAAGGGCAGGACCAGCCAAATCAAGGACGCGACGACGACGGAGGGTACGTTCCATCCAAGGGGCACATCACAGCAATGATACAACCTGTGCCTAAGTCAAACAAAGAAGAGAAAAGCATAACCCGACAAATCAACCTAGCAATCACGGCACCTCCAGCTACAACGGAATACCTACATTGGTCAGAGCAACCAATCGAGTTCACTAGAGAAGATCATCCCATAACAGTACCTCGGCCAGGAAATGCGCCTCTGGTACTCAAATCTCAGATTGGCACATATGATGTCGACAGAATATTCATGGACGCAGGAAGTGGAATAAACTTGATATATGCAAAGACACTCAGAGCAATGCATATATCACTAGAATTCTTGAAGCCAACAGACTATTCCTTCCACGGGATCGTACCAGGAAGTGCTAACTATCCACTAGGTCGGATAGCACTCAACGTTTGCTTCGGCAACAGACAAAACTACAGAAGAGAAAAACTAGACTTCAAAGTCATGGACTGGCCATCTCAGTATCACGCGATCCTCGGGAGACCCGCGTTTTCGCGATTCATGGCAGTACCTCACTACACGTATCTAGTACTCAAGATGCCAGGACCAAAGGGAATCATCATAGTAAAAGGAAGCTTCGAAGTTTCTGACCAATGTGACAAGGAGTTCCACAAGATGGCGCAAAATTTTGGCATGATAACCAACTATGCAGGAAAAGCGACAAGCACGACTATGAAAGGCGACAAGCTACCCGAAGGACGTACTCCGGAGCTAGAGACGAAGAAACCACGAGTAGAAGCATCAGGAGAAGTCGAAGTTACAGAAGAAGAAGAGAAGACCACGATGGCATAATTATCAAAGAACAACAGAGTAGAGTAGAAACATAAGGCTATAAAAGCCACGAGTTATCTCAGGGCAATGCCCTCTAGATCCAGAACACAGGTCATAGGCCGGATCTCTTGGGTCACCCAATGTATTTTACATTACAAGTATAATAAAGACAAAGCGTTCCTCATATCTGAGTTTACGAGTCTTTCAATGCGGCAAACGCACGAATCATACAAAAACGCTTTGAGAAGAAATTTCAGACATATAGTCACGAAATAAAAAACTCTCGCGTTACACATATATACAAAAACACTACAACATTGGGTCATCAGAATCATCCACCCCTAGGGGGTCTAAGTAATGATGCTCACGGAAACACGCGGCATCCTCTCGAAGTAATCTAGCTATGATTCTTCTCGCTGGAAGGAGGGTAGCATCCATATGGACTCGCATCCTAGCTCCTCCTGAAGGAAGACTAAGCGACATGGAACTGTAATTAAGCCATGGGTGCCACTTGCGTATCCATCCAAGAGCGAAATTGGCGCCAACCACTAAGTTGAGTTCAATCAGACGATGGATTCGTTGACTAGATCGGAAAGTATCTAGTAATAGTGGAAAGCTTGCAGGCAAGGGATTACGAGGAAGCATGACAGAGTGCATGGTCGTCAAGGATCTTCGACAACCATCAACTTCCTCTCCGATATGCTGGGCGCGGTCTTGAAGCAAAATGATAGCCTCACGGCATCGCGGATTAGACCACAAACTATCAATACCCTCTGATGCTCTCTCCAGAGCCGCATTTCGCTTGGCAACCCGACGAGCTTCATCAGCAAAATCCAAGCAAGTACCTAAGAGTACAAAGGATATCAAAAGACAGTAATAGGAAAAGAGAAGTCACAAGGAATCTTACATCTCAGCATCTCGCAAGCAGATTCGACAATGCCAATGATAAAAGATTCACATTCTTCATAATGGACAATCTTCGCCGTCAGACTAGACACCTTATCATCAAGAGCAGATATCCGCTTCATGAAACCACAAGCTTTGCTAGCTTTGTCAACAGCCATCTGTGCTTGGTGTTTGGCCAAAGTTAAGCGAGTCTCAAGATCTGAAATCCTTGAAGAATATTCCGCGCATTGAGAGCAGCGACGAGGAGGCGACAAAACTTTGGAACCAAACATGCTGGCAGAAGAGGGAGCATGAGCGTGACTCAAAGGATCACCGATGCGCACGGACTGGAAGTCAAAAGAAAGGAAAGGGGAAACATTTCAGAAGCTAACACAATATATAATAGAAAAGAGATATATTTACATACATGCAAACCCTTTGGATAAGGTTCTCGGGTTGCATAGGACTAAAGGTTCTTACAATCAAAAGCAGAAATTGAAACTACAATAAGGAAGCCGAGTCTACGCCACCTCGGCATTTTGCTCCATGGCAGAGGAAGGAATGGTAACATCAGCATCAGCAGTTGAAGGAGGCGCGGAAGTAGCCGTCGCTGGAGTCGAGGAAGTTGGCGCCAAGGAAGCCGCAGAGGCCGCTGAAGGAGAAATTATCGACACTATGGCGGGCGTAAATTTCTTTGCCTTCTCAAAGAAGGCCTTCAGCTCCGAGCGGGTGCGTCCATGAGGGGAGCTAATCTTCTCCCAATCAAGATCAGCACCATGCGCATAGGAAAGCGCGATGGCACCCTCAGCACCTCGCTTCACAGAAAGCCCCTTCAGCTGAAGGATGGGATCATCATCAGTATCGAAGGCTTTGGCAAGTTTCTTCAGGTCATTGATCGGAACCTCCGCCTTTTTCTTCGGCCACAACCCGACGAAAATCTGCGAAAGAACGCGGTTCACCAACTCAAAGATCTCCTGGACAGATATCCAGTTTGCTTCGAGTAAGTTAACCGCGGCCAGAAGAGGATCATCGCCCGGTTGCAGAGTCGACAAAGATACCTTGGTACGCTCTGAACAGCAAATAGGAACAGATAAGTAAGAAGGAAAGGGAAATATCACCGAGTATAAGAAAGTAACAACAGCAGGAAAAGAGGACAAAGCAAGTATGTACCTCCAGCAGCAGCAGACATTGTGTTGAGCCATTCGGCTACGGCTTGCTCTCGCTAAAAGTGCTCCTTGTTGGCGTCGGCCAAAGCTTTCTCCGCTTTCTTCGCCTTAGCGAGTGCTGTCTTATGCAGTTTCTCAGCATTTGTTTTGGCAGCAGTCGTAGAATCAAACACTTTCTGCGAAGCGCTAAGCTCAGCTTCTAGCGATGAAATGCGAGCATTGGCTGATGCTAGAGCATCTGCACTCCAGCAAAGAGAGGAAAAGGAAGTCAAATAAACAGGGAAAAAGTGTATAGAGCAAGCAAAGATAGGATAAAGAATTCAGCTTCAGAAGCTTTCGCAACCTTCAAATACTGAGTACACTCAGTACCCAAGGCGACGAATTTCTTCATCAGCGCCTGGCAAGACAAGAACGTATAAGAATACGCAAGGCGAAGGGAAAAAATTTATAAGTACAATCACTCACATCATCAGAAGAGCTTGTGGGCTCATGTGCTTCAAGAGAAATGTCGGCTTCTTTGAATTTCTTCGCTCGCTTGTTATTTCGGGACACAGTAATCTTCTTGGTAGAAGCTCTGGTGACCCTCGGCGCTTGAACAGTGAGCTCAGTCTCTTGCACGGAAGGATCATCAGCAATTATGTATGGAGTAGAAGGAACAGCCGTGGCATCCTTTTTCGATTCCTCGTCATCACTGCAAGAGGACACAGGTTTTATACAACTCGAAAGAGAGAAAAAAAGTACAGTAAAATTGTAGAACTCGAAGAGCACTTACGATGCCATGAGATCAAAGAACTCAACATCGTCTTCAAGAACAGGGGCTTCAGTAGCCGCAGTCCTCTGCGCAGAGGTACTCGAAGAAGCAACGTCGTCGACACGCTTCCTCTTCTTATCTGCACCAGTGTCTTCAGACAGCGCTGGAGGAGGCGACGTCATCGAACTGGTATCTTCTTCTGATTCTTCGGCTTCATCTCAGTCCTGATTCTCTTCAGCCTCGGGGGCTTCAGATACAGTGGAGGCCAGATCAGCTGGAAGAGGCCCTTCCTCTGGAAGAGGAGGGCGTGAAACGAGGAATTGGTGGTCCTACAAATGGATAAGTCAGAAAAGTAACCAATAAAAAACGCAGGTGGAAACCGATGAAATTTGACAACAAGTATACAAAGCAAACAAATGCATACCTCGGGTAGGGGGTGCACAGAGTCGAAGTAATTGGCAGTCAAGTCTGCGACTGCGTGATCTTTGGTGAGCTTGGTGAGGCTCCTAACTCGCTTGTCGACATCTTGCTTCTCCATTAGATCTTCAGAGATGCGAGAAGAGTCCTCCAAGCCAGAATAGCTCCAAAGTTTGGAAAGGCGATGCTGCAGGGGTTGAACTCGACGTTGCACAAAGAACGCCATGAGCTGAATACCCGACAAAGCACCTCCTTTACCTCCTTTCAGAGCTTGGATGCGAGTCAATAGAGGAGCAATCTGCTCCATTTCAGCATCTGTGGGAGGCGAATCCCACGATGCCAATTTCTTCAGCTCCTTGGAGGCGTCAAAGGGGGCTAAGCCATACTCGTCTTCGGAGGAGGCCTTACGGTCCTTGATGTAGAACCATTTTGTCCTCCAACCTTGGACTGACGCAGACATAGAAAACTCTAGATATTGAGCTTCGGCGCGCACAGAGACAACAGCGCCGCCCAGTTCGGGTTTGTTGGCTAATGCAACGCTGGGGCGGAGTCGAAAGATCGAGCGCCAAAGAAGGAAGTGGGGCTCAATCCCCAAGAATGACTCGCAAAGAGTCACGAAGCAAGCGATGTGGAGGATAGAATTCGGTGTGAGCTGGTGAAGCTGCACACCATAAACAAAAAGAAGCCCACGAAGAAACTCGTGGGCAGGAAGAGAAAGTCCGTGGAGGAGGAAGGAAAGGAACATCACCCGATAACCGCTCGGGGGCTGAGAGATCCGCTCGGTGCTTGGGAACTTGATGGAGTCCTTGCTGGAGATGAGGCCGTCCATCCTAGCCTTCTCCACCTCCTTCTGCTGGATAGCAGAGCGCACCCAGTTGGTCGCGGGGTTTGCCATCTTTCCCTTGGCCATAATGTTCTTCGGCGCAAGGTGCTTCACGCGCATCTACAAATCTGCGCCTGGGGGCTATGCGCGAGGGGAGAAGGATGCAGAGATCGGCAATGGTGGCGTCGGCAGAGAAGAAGAGCTGGTAAATAGTAAAAAAAACCCCACTCTCCCCTTATATACCTTCTCGGCGAAGGAACGTGGGCTGAGACGTGGCGATAGGAGCGGAAGCGGCAGCCCACTAACAGGCAGGAAAATACTAAATTACCACGCTACCCATGAAACGGTTCGCGCTCAAACCAGAGTGACGTATAGCTAAACTTGGCCAATGACGTCACGGGGAAGATGAAAAGTAAAAAGATCAAGTTGACAGATGTATATACTCGACGAATATCGAATATGGCGAGATCAAAGAGGGAAATAAAAGTTGGCACCGACAATTCAAATATCGATTGAGGAGACTATACCCGAAAATATTCGACTATAGCCTCGGGGGCTACTACCATCGGGAGCGCTGAGCGCGCCCCCGACGAAATTATCATTAAACTATTGAAGTATGAAGATAAGAGAACACTATATTCGAGTCCATACTCGAAAAAAATTATTCGACTATAGCCTCGGGGGCTACTCCCATCGGGAGCGCTGAGCACGCACCCGACGATATTTATTCATGAATACTGAAGCAACAAAGATGAAGGAAGATTCGATGACACGACATTACTACCATCGGGAGCGAGTTTTTTATTAAGTCATGGTTATATAACCCGAATATTTTCAGTCAAATAAGACTGCGATATACGATTCTCGAGTTGTGTTATCGTAACGAAACTCGAATGCCGTGATTTGTCACGAAGGTAAGCCCCCGGGATCCGTCCTGTGTTGCCTAGTATACGCACATGGATACGCTCTCCCTGTATGTATCCGTGTCTACGATGCGAAGAAAAATCCTGGTGGACGCACTGGGTACCCTGAGAATCACTGGGATTCATTCTTTGTAAGTCCTAAATGCGGCTGACGAGGGTTAACTCGACAAATGTCTTAAATGAAGGACTTAGGATCGGGGAGATAGGGCGTCGGATGAACTCAAAGGTAAAGTTAGTCGAAATAAGGTGTATCAAAAGTAAACTTGGGTGTTTAACCTGGCTTGCTTTCAATTTGTCCCACACCGTCCCCTCCTGGCCCCTATATATAGATGACCAGGTCTCGAGGATCGGGTGGGATCCCATACAGATTACAATATCGACATACGGTAAGGACTCGTATCTCGACTATCATTACAATTGGGCCTAGCTTAACGGGCCTCAGGGGTACTCAACTAACGGGCTCTATTATCTATACCCTTGTCAGTAGCCCCTTAGATTCTACCAGAATTGCAGATTCGGGTTGAATCTCTAATCTTGAAATCTTTGACTTGATCAATTCTTTGACTTCTTTGTATCTTCAAATCTTCGACTTGGTCTTTCGACATATTTTATTGATAATATCTCGCAAGGGGTTTTGATGAACAAGCCTGACACCTCTGACGGATCAAGAGGTCACTTAACTGCCAGAACAGATACTTGCCACCTACTTCAAATTCAATCCCCTTGGACTTGAATTCGGGAAACCGGTCAAACCCACTCTTTTGCCGCATTTAGGACTTACAAAGAATGAATCCCAGTGATTCTCAGGGTACCCAGTGCGTCCACCAGGATTTTCTTCGCGTCGTAGACACGGATACATACCAGCAGAGCGCATCCATGTGCGTATACCAGGCCACATAGGACGGATCCCAGGGTCTTACCTTCGTGAATAACCACGGTATTTGAGTTTCATTGCGATAACACAACTCGAGAATTGCATATTGCAGTCTTTATTTGACTGATTAAATATCTGAAGTTTTCGAGTTGTATTTACCAACTTTTTCATGAATAACTCCCGATGGGAGTAATCGCCATACATTTTGTCGACTATGTAGTCGAAGTTATCATCGTTGCCGGAATGTTGGTGACATGTCCCTGGATTGCTACTTTGTATTTTTCTTTCTGCCTGTTTTCTTCTATCGGGTGCACGCTCAGCGCTCCCGATGGGAGTAGCCCCCGAGGCTATAGCCGGAATGTTTTCGGGTATAGGCTCAAAACATAATTCTTTTAATATGCTTATTGTCTTGTCTCCTTTCTATCACGCCAGAAGCCCCCGAGTCCAGGGCGAAGTTTCTATTTTTTCTTTGATATATATTCCTTTTGTATTATCGTGTGCTCTATGCATAATTTTAACTCCTTTGTAAATTTTGTATGGTCCTTGATTCTAGAAAGGCCCATTAATATCTGCCTATAAATAAAGCCACTTGAGGGTAAAAACCCTAAGTAGATTCTTCCTCCGCCGCATTATCTTTTCTCCATCTAGGGTTTCTCTTCCACAACCAATCTCCATGGCTGATGCCGAGGGAACCCGTCTGGATCTCGGCTCTGCGACGATGTCGCGGGGTCACGGCCGGCCTCGTGGTAGTAAGAGTAAAGCACCACCAGCAGCTGTAGGATCTTCCTCTTCCGCTCCGGCAAAGCATCGTCCTGGCCGTCCGGCCAGGAGTAAGAATAAACCAAAAGCACCTCTTGCTATCGCAGGTCCAAGTGATCCTCCTTGTAACACTTCCTCTCCTCAACCGAGGGTTTTCTCGTTTTTCTGTATTGCCAGCACGCAGTGCCATGAAATTCAATGGCTGCCGCTGAAATTCACCAAGTTCATGAATGGTCGTGAGCTGCGCGAAGCAATTCTCCGTGAACACTCTGGGGGAGGAACCCCCTACGAGGTTGAAGTCTGGTATGATGGTGCTGGCGAGCAATACTTCAAGGGTGGTTGGTCGGAGTTTGTGGATGACCACGACATTCAGCAGGGTTTCTTCATGTCCTTCGACTTCCACATTGGTACGTCGAAGTTTGACATGAAGATCTATGACGGCACTCAATGCCAGAAGGAGTACAAGGCTGAAGTTCACTTCCACTAGAATCTCCTCGTGTAATCTCCTTTTTTATTTACTCTTTTGCTGTAATGAACAATCATATTTAGCTTTATGCTTATCTATAATAGACCATGGGAACAGTTCATCGTTCCGAGGTGTGATTTATATATATTATCGGGTTCCTTTGAACCAATTGTACTGCTTGTAGAATATCGGGTTGTTTCTCAACCTAGTAGCGTGTGTTAACAAGATCTCCACACTTTATTTCATACGACCCGAGGGTTGAAGCCCCCGAGCGGAAAGTAAGACAATTGTACAATTTGTTGAGTTTAACCCAAGGAACTCGACCTATGGCCTCTTGTTCTGAGTTCAGAGGGTCAACTCGAAGTTACTGTTATCGATAGATTTCTTCTATGCGTAGAAACGTCGTAGCTGCTCTACATTCCACGGGTTGCTTTCGTCCTTTCCTGTTTTCTTGTCTTGTAGTCGATAAGCTCCTCCTGGTATCACGTCTGTAACGATGTAAGGTCCCACCCAAGGGGACTCTAGCTTGCCGTGGCCATCTTGTTTGAGTCGTAAGACTAGATCTCCCACCACAAAGGATCGTGGATGAACTCGACTACTATGGTAGTTCCACAGACTTTGTTGATACTGCGTAGCTCTTTCCAGTGCTTTATCTCTTGCTTCATCCAATGCATCGACGTCGTTTTGTAATGCTTCTGTTGAGGTTATCTCGTAGTACGCCGTTACTCTTGGAGCTTCATGTGTAATTTCGACTGGAAGCACGGCTTCTGCGCCATGGACCAGGAAGAATGGAGTTTCTTGAGTAGCTGCGTTAGGCATAGTTCTTAGACTCCAAAGAACGGAAGGCAGTTCTTCTATCCAAGCACTCTTGGCTTTCTCTAGAGGTGCTAAAAGCCTCTTTTTCATCCCGCTGCATATTAGGCCATTGGCTTTTTCGACTTGTCCGATTGTCTTCGGATGCGCTACGGATACAAACTTGAGTTTGATTCCCAAACCTTCGCAGTAATTCTTGAATTCCTTTGAAGTAAAGTTTGTCCCATTGTCTGTGATGATGTTGTATGGTACTCCGAAGCGAAATACTATTGACTTGATAAAGTTGATTGCTGCTGTTGAATCTTGAGTTGTTACCGGAGTCGCTTCTATCCACTTGGTAAATTTGTCGACTGCCACCAACATATAGACATGCCCTCCTGGCCAGGATTTGTGCAATTTTCCAACCATGTCGAGGCCCCACTGCGCGAAGGGCCAAGGCAATGGTATTGGCTGTAGTTCTGCTGCCGGCGCGTGTGGCCGTGATGCAAATCTTTGACATGCTTTACACGTTCGGACTATATCTTTCGCGTCTTCAATGGCTGTTAACCAATAGAATCCTGCTCGAAATGCTTTTGCTGCAATTGCCCTGCTGCTAGCATGATGACCACATACTCCAGCATGTATATCTTTTAATATTATTTGTCCTTCTTGGGGTGTTACACAACGCTGTAGAACGCCCGTTATGCTCCTTTTGTATAATTTTCCCTGCAATACGACAAATGATTTTGATCGTCGAGTTATCCTTTTGGCTTCCACTGCATCTTCTGGCAACTTCTTATTCATCATGTACTCGAGATACGGCTGCATCCAAGTTTCCTCTATCATCATGACCTCTTCTGGCTCTGGTGTTCTTCCAACATTTTTTGCACCAGCCCCCGAGTCTACTGCAGGAGTCGAATTTTTAACGTTTTTTATTGATCTTTCGACTATCTCTTCCCAGAAGACTCCAGATGGTACAGGCAGGCACTGTGATCCAATATTCGCTAGATTATCGGCTTCTTCATTGCTGTTTCTGCTGACGTGCGAGACTTCGCACCCATCAAATGTTCCTTCAAGATAGTGATACAGGTTCTTGTAGGCCATCATATTGTCGTTGATTGTGTCGCACCTGTTCATAACTTGCTGGACGATGAGATTCGAGTCTCCAAATATTTTTAGTCGAGTTGCTCCACACGCCTTGGCCATCTTCATTCCGTGCAACAGAGCCTCGTATTCTGCTTCATTATTGGAGGCTTGCGAAAAACTCATCCTTAAAACATATTTCAATTTGTCACCTTGTGGTGATATCAGGACTACTCCTGCGCCTGCACCTTAGATTCTTTTAGAACTGTTGAAGTACATTGTCCATATACTCGATAAATCTAGCGGTCCCGTGCTCTGTAGTTCCAGCCACTCTGCCGTGAAATCTGGCAAAATTTGCGACTTGATCGCCTTCCTTTTTTCACACGTGATGTCCAGGGGAGACAATTTGATTCCCCATAAGGAGACACGTCCTGTTGCTGAAGGGTTGTTCAATATGTTTGATAGTGGGGCCTCGTTGACCACTATGATTGGGTGCACCGCGAAGTATTGTCGCAATTTTCATGTTGTTGTAAAAACACTATATGCGAGTTTTTGATAGTGCGGATACCTCTGTTTCGTCGGAGAAATTATTTCACTGATGAAATACACCGGTCTTTGGACGCCGGGAGCTTTCCCTTCTTCACTTCTTTCGACTACTAATACTGTACTCACCACCTGATGGGTTGCGGCGATGTAGAGTAGTAGTGGTTCTTTTTCTTTTGGTGCGACCAGCACTGGTGGCGTGGAAAGCACTTTTTCAGCTGCGCAAAGGCTGCATCTGCTTCTGCTGTCCATTCAAACTTATCATCTGACTTCTTCATGAGTGCATAAAATGGAAGAGCTTTCTCTCCTAATCTAGCAACAAAACGACTTAGAGCCGCGACGCGTCCTGCGAGTTTCTGTACGTCGTGTAGTTTCGTGGGTTTCCCCATTGTTAAAATTGCTTGGATCTTCTCTGGGTTCGCCTCTATTCCTCATGCAGATACTAGAAACCCTAGGAGTTGTCCTACTAACACGCCAAAAGAACACTTTGTCGAGTTAAGCTTAAGCTTGTACCTGTTCAAGTTGTCGAAGGTTTCTGCCAAGTCGCTGATTAAGGATTCTTCTTTTCTTGTAGTGATGACTACATCGTCGATGTAGACTTGGATGTTGCATCCTATTTGGCTTCCGAGGCAGTTTTGCATCATCCATTGATAGGTTGCTCCTGCATTTTTTAGGCCGAAAGGCATTACTTGATAGCAAAACACTCCATATGGCATGATGAAGGCTATCTTTTCTTCGTCTTCTTTCTTCAACTTGATCTGGTTATAACCAGAATATGCTTCCAGAAAGGAAAGCCTTGCGCATCCCGCTGTTGAATCAATTATCTGATCAACGCGGGGTAAAGGGAAGGGATCCTTTGGATAGTGTTTGTTGAGAGATGTGTAGTCGACACACACTCTTTGTACGTCTGTATTTTTCTTGGGTACGATGATTGGGTTGGATACCCAACTCGAAGTTTTTATTTCTCTGATAAATCCGGCGTTTTCTAGCATGTGCAGCTCCGATGCTATCGCCTTTCTTTTTGGTTCATCAAATCGTCTCAGCGGTTGCTTGACTGGCTTTGCTTTAGGATCCACATTTAGTGCGTGCTCGACGTGTTCCCTGGGAACCCCTGGCATGTCTGAAGGACACCAGGCGAAGATTTCCTAGCGCTCACGGAGGAACTCGACGAGCACGTTTTCCTATGTGGGATCTAAGTTTATTGCAATCGATATAGTCTTGTTCGGGTCTGTAGGGTGGACCTGGATTTTCTTCGAGTCTTGTGTTGTATCGAAGGCCTGATCTGGCAGGGATCATCCAACGTCGGGTTGCACATTATGATCAATTTCTCCTTTAAGTCTCTCGTACTCTGCTGTCATGCCGAAAGTTTGTGCCATCCTGTTGAATTCTTTGTCGCAGGTGTTGGATACTTCAAAGCTTCCTTGCACTGTGATTGTTCCTTTGGGTCCTGGGATCTTTAGCGTTAAATACGCGTAATGTGGTACTGCCATGAACTTTGCAAATGCTGGACGCCGTAGAATTGCGTGGTACTGTGAAGGCCAGTCCATGACTTTAAATTCCAACTTCTCCCTGCGATAGTTGCTGCTACTGCCAAAACAGACGTCGAGTTCTATTTTCCCCAGAGGGTAATTTGCGGCTCCTGGTACTATTCCATGGAAAGAATAATCTGTTCGCTTCAGGCTTGTCAATGAGATACACATTGCCTTCAGCGTTCTTGCGTATATTAAGTTTATTCCACTTCCTGCATCCATGAATACTCTCCCGATGTCGTATCCTCCTATTTGCGTTTTCAGCACCATTGGCGAGTGTCCTGGCCTGCGCACTTTCCTCGGATGGTCTGCTCTACTGAACCTAATTGGTTGGTCTGACCATCGCAGGTACTCCGTAGTAGCTGGTGCTGATGATATTGCTAGGTTTACCTGCCTTGATATACTTTTTTGCTCTTTCTTTGACTTGGGCACTGGTTGAATCATTGCTGATATGTAGACTTTCGACTCCAGGTGCCTTGCTAGCCTTTGTGCCTGATATCCTTGGCTTGTATGCCTTTCACCTTGCCACTCTTCTTGGGTTGGACCCATGGCATTTTGTAACCTTAAGAAAGTTCTACAGTCTTTCATCTGGTGGTTAGAGACTCTCTTTCCATCGAGATACGCGTAATGGATTCGGCAAGGTCCATACAGCATGTCTTCAGCCGAAGGTCCAGAATATCTTGGCTTTTCTGTTCTTTGGTTGCCTCTTGCCTGAAACTTCCTGTTTTCGTAACCTTCCTCTTCCTTTCCTTCGGGTCCCACTGCTACCTGATTCCACCTTGTGTGAGTATCCCTGCTGCGGTGTTTTCTCCTATGTCTGCTTGTTCCGTCGACTTCTGGTGAGCGTCCTCTTTTGTTGTTGTATGCATCTTCTCTGTCAGCAAATCAATTAGCTTCTTCCATTAGTTCGGCTACTGTTGCTGGCCTTGTTCTTCCTATTTCTTCCACGAGGTCTGAGCGACGAAGGCCGGCAGAAAAAGCATCTATTGCTCTTTCATCGGAGACGTCTTCAGCTGAGTTTTTGATTACACTCCATCGTTGTATATAGGAACGTAGAGTTTCGCCTTTCTTTTGCACGCATGCTTTGATTTCCTCCAGCGACGCTGGACGCTTATATGTCGAACATAAATCTCTTACGAATTGGTTTTCGAGTTCTCCCCAACTTCCGATGGACTCATCGGGTAGGGTATTCAACCAAGACCGTGCTGCGCCGGTGAGGTGCAATTGTAAACTCTGCATTGCTGTTGCTTTTGTTCCCCCTAATATCTGCACTGCTTGTAGGTAATCTGACAACCATAAGGTTGGTTCTTGTGACCCATCGTACTTTTGCTGGTCGTGTGGTAATTTGAATCCTTTGGGTATCCACGTTTTGCGAACCCTGCGGGTAAAGCATGACGCGCCCATCTCTTTCTCACCGTCTTCATAATTTTCTTCCCTCCATGCGTGGCCTGACTTGTTTACTCGAGCTTGCGCTATTATATTTCTTGCGTCCTCCTTCCTTTTTTGTCGCCTTTCTTCCTCTGATGACTCGCTGGACTCACTTTGAGTGTCTTTGTGCTTGTATTTTTCTTTTTCGTTGTAGCTTGTCGTTTTTGCTTTTGCACCTTTTCTTATGATCTCGTCTTCTATTATCCCGAGGCTTCGCAGTGCGGCTTGGTGCATGTCCTCCTGCGGATCTCCAGGCTTTGGCCACGTGGTTAGCAGATACGCATGTGCTGCTATCAGCGCTGCTTCTGGTGTTTCTTGCACAAAGTCCTCTTCCTCCTCCTCTGGCTATGGGGTTATACTTCTCGAGTATCTTTCTTCTCTCCTATGCCCTGTTGTCCTTCTGTTGTGCTTCGGGTCTCCGTGCCTTTCCCTGCTGTACTCTGAATCATCGATGTAATCATCCCAACACTCTTCGCTTGACATGCTGTTAATATCCAGTCTTTTCGTGAATATGTCTCTTTCCTCTCTTAATTTCTTCTTATGCTGGTGCAGTGCATACTGGTATCCCATTAGAACTTCTCTTCTTGATCCTTCCGGTATTTTTGTGCCATGATTGATAGCTGACATGATGATTCTCCATTCTCTAGTTGAGACGCGAATTTTCTCTTTCTCCTTCCTATTCGGCTCCCTTGCCTTGTCGACTTGCCTGTCGACTCCTTTGTTTCCTTCGCGGTTGTTTTCATCTTCTACTTCAGTGATAATCGCGCATAACTGATGTACGCTTTTGGAGACGCCGCTGCTTCCGGTGGCGAAGTCCCTTGTACTATTGCGTGTTTTTAACGCTTTTACTTCCATGTCGAACTTTCCCTGAATTTTGTCGCCTTCTGTGATTTGTGCTTCTCCTGAGCTGACCGGCGAGCTTACCTTGCTGGAAGAGCCTTCAGATGATTCCATCATTGCTACTGTTTCGGGCTCAGTTGCCGACAGATCTGGTTTCGTCGGATCCGAAAGGTGAGTCGAACCCGATGGTCCGATGAGGATGCTTAGACTTCCGATTGTTAACTCCATCTCTTCACTTTCATCGATTCCTGCATTGCTACTAGCTAAAAGCGAAAAAGCCGTCGAATTCATGATTCCAACGCCTAGAGTCCCCACGGTTGGCGCCAATTGACGAGGGTTAACTCGACAAATGTCCTAAATGAAGGACTTAGGATCGGGGAGACAGGGCATCGGATGAACTCGAAGGTAAAGTTAGTCGAAATAAGGTGTATCGAAAGTAAACTTGGGTGTTTAACCTGGCTTGCTTTCAATCTGTCCCACACCGTCCCCTCCTGGCCCCTATATATAGATGGCCAGGTCTCGAGGATCGGGTGGGATCCGATACAGATTACAATATCGACATACGGTAAGGACTCGTATCTCGACTATCATTACAATTGGGCCTAGCTTAACGGGCCTTAGGGGTACTCAACTAACGGTCTCTATTATCTATACCCTTGTCAGCGGCAAAAGAGTGGGTTTGACCGGTATCCCGAATTCAAGTCCAAGGGGATTGAATTTGAAGTAGGTGGCAAGTATCTGTTCCAGCAGTTAACTGACCTCTTGATCCGTCAGAGTTGTCAGGCTTGTTCATCAAAACCCCTTGCGAGATATTATAAGTCGAAAGACCAAGTCGAAGATTTGAAGATATGAAGAAGTCAAAGAATTGATCAAATCGAAGATTTCAAGATTAGAGATTCAACCCAAATTTATAATTCTGGTAGAATCTCAGGGGCTACTGACAAGGGTATAGATAATAGAGCCCGTTAGTTGAGTACCCCTGAGGCCCGTTAAGCTAGGCCCAATTGTAATGATAGTCGAGATACGAGTTCTTACCGTATGTCGATATTGTAATCTGTATCGGATCCCACTCAATCCTCGAGACCTGGCCATCTATATATAGGGGCCAGGAGGGGACGGTGTGGGATAGATTGAACGCAAGCCAGGTTAAACACCCAAGTTTACTTTTGATACACCTTATTTCGACTAAACTTTACCTTCGAGTTCATCCGACGCCCTGTCTCCCCGATCCTAAGTCCTTCATTTAGGACATTTGTCGAGTTAACCCTCATCAACAGCAGAACCAAAAGAGGTCATGATGATCGAAGAAACTTGGATGCAGCCATATTTGGCATATATGATAAATAAGGCACTACCCGAAGGTCCAGTGGAAGCGAAAAGGATAATACGACGATCCAAGACTTTCGTTGTATTATAAGGAAAACTTTACAAGAAAAGCATAACAGGCGTATTGCAGCGATGCGTCACCCCTCAAGAAGGGCAGGAAATCTTAAAAGACATCCACGCAGGAGTATGTGGACACCACGCCAGTAGCAGAGCTACGCGTCTAAAGCCTTTCGAGCAGGATTCTATTGGTTAACACCCATTGAGGACGCAAAATACATAGTTCAAAAGTGTGAAGCATGTCAAAGATTCGCATCTCGGCCACACGTGCCAGCAGCAGAATTGCAGCCAATACCACTGTCCTGGCCATTCGCACAATGGGGTCTCGACATGGTAGTAAAATTGCACAAATCTTGGCCAGGAGGGCATGTTTATATGCTAGTAGCAGTCGACAAATTCACCAAGTGGGTAGAAGCAGCCCCAGTAACAACCCAAGATTCTAAAGCCGCAATCAATTTCATCAAGTCCATAGTCTTTCGCTTCGGAGTACCACACAGCATCATAACAGACAATGATACAAATTTCACATCAAAGGAGTTCAAGGACTACTGTGAAGGATTGGGAATCAAATTGAAATTTGCATCTGTGGCGCATCCAAAAACAAACGAAAAAGTCGAGAAAGCTAATGGATTAATATGTAATGGGTTAAAGAAGAGGCTGTTAGCACCCCTCGAGAGAGCAAAACATGCTTGGGTAGAAGAGTTGCCCTCCGTACTTTGGAGTCTACGAACTACACCCAACGCAGCTACTCAAGAAACACCTTTCTTCCTGGTCCACGGTGCAGAAGCCGTGCTTCCAATCGAAATTACACATGAAGCCCCAAGAATCACGGCTTACAACGAAACAACTTCCACAGAAGCACTTCAGGATGATGTCGATGCACTAGATGAAGCAAGAGATAAAGCGTTGGCTAGGGCCACGTAGTATCAACAGAGTCTTTGGAACTACCACAGTAGTCGAGTTCGTCCACGATCTTTCGTAGTGGGAGACCTAGTCTTACGACTCAAGCAAGATGGACATGGAAAACTCGAGTCCCCATGGGTGGGACCTTACATCGTGA
Source organism: Dactylis glomerata (assembly GCA_007115705.1). Classification (NCBI taxonomy): domain Eukaryota; kingdom Viridiplantae; phylum Streptophyta; class Magnoliopsida; order Poales; family Poaceae; genus Dactylis; species Dactylis glomerata. Next base: position 576,235 of record QXEO01002092.1, read on the forward strand.
CAGAAGTGATACCAGGAGGAGCTTATCGACTACAAGACAAGAAAACGGGGAAAGACGAGAGTAACCCATGGAATGCAGAGCAACTACGGCGGTTCTACGCATAAGCGACATAAGGCGACAAAGAATTCTTTGAGTTATGACCTTCCGAACCCAGAACATGAGGCCATAGGTCGGGTTCCTTAGGTCAGCTCGACAATATATGTAAATATTTTATTTTCCACTCGGGGGCTTAGACCCTCGAGTCGTACGAAATAAAAGATAAACAAGTTATTAGTGAGATCTGTGATTATCTTTGACATATTATAAGGTTGTTTGCAACCTGACATTCGGCAGCAGCACATACGGTTTAGAGGAACCTGACAATATATTAAGTCCATACCTCAGAACTACGATCTGTTCCCATGGTCTATTAATAAAGCAAAGGCAACACATAATCCAGTGATCAGTACTACGAACAAAGAGATTACATAAAATGAATCTAGTGAAAATGTACTTCAGCCTCATACTCCTTCTAGCACTGGGTGCCATCATAGATCCTCATGTCAAACTTCGACGTGCCGATATGGAAGTCGAAGGTCATGAAGAAGCCATGATGGATGTCATGGTCTTCTGCAAACAGCGACCAGCCACCCTTGAAATACTGTTCACCGGCGCCGTCGTACTAGACCTCCACTTCATAGGGAGTTCCTCCCCCAGAGTGTTCACGAAGAACTGCTTCCCGCAGTTCTCGCCCGTCCATGAACTTGGTGAAATTCAGCGGTAACCGCTGAATCTCACGACACTGTGCGCCGGCGATGCAAAAGAAGGAATAGATTCTGGGCGAAGGAGGAGAAGCATTAGCAGAAGGAGCACTTGGACCTGGTGTGGCAGATGGCACCTTGGGTTTATTCTTGCTCCCAGCCGGACGGCCGGGGTGCCACTTCACCGGAGCGGACGACGAAATTACCACAACCTCGACTGTAGCTTTGTTCTTGCTGCTGCGAGGGTGGCCGCAACCCCGTTTCTCCACTGGGGCGCCGATGTTCACATATGATCCACCCGCATCGGCCATGGAGACAAGTGCTGGAAGAAAGAAACCCTAGATGAGGTGAAGAGGAAGAAGATGATGCGTCAGAAGGAAAATCTAATGACTGGATTAGGGTTTTTTTACCCTCCATAGACGTGGTTTATTTATAAGTACGCACTAATGGGCCTTTACAAAAGCAAGGTCCAAATAATATTTACGGGCTCTTATATTTTGCCTAGTGCAGATGATAAAAGAAGGTTCAATGCATCAAGAGAGAAGTTATTTATCAAGAAGCACAAGTACCTCGTTTGGGACTCGAGGGCTTCAGTCATAAGAAAAGAAGAGCAGAATCTCCGAAAGGGCAAAGCATGTCGAAAAATATCAGCATACATAGTATATGGGACATGAATGTCTATAGTTTTGAGCCTATACCCGAAAAAATTCGGCTATAGACTCGGGGGCTACTCCCATCGGGAGCGCTGTCGCGCACCCGATAGAAAGAGATTGACAGAAAGGAGAAAAGTTGAAGCCAATAAATAAAAGAACTAGTTGGTGGACAAATGGTTTAGGCGCACTCGGTTGTATTTCGTCAGCAATGAACTTCGACTACATTGTCGACAAAATAAAACCTCGATTACTCCCATCGGGAGCTATTTATGAGAGTTGCAAAAGGATAACCCGAAAGTTTTGTATATTGAAACAATCAAACAAGGCTGCGACATACGATTCTCGAGTTGCGTCATCGCGACAAAACTTGAATGCCGTGGTTGAAATATATCACGAAGGTAAGACCCCAGGATCCGTCCTGTGTGGCCTGGTATATGCACATGGATGCGCTCTGCTAGTACGTATCCGTGTCTACGACGCGAAGAAAATCCGGGTGGACGCACTGGGTACCCTGAGAATCACTGGGATTCATTCTTTGTAAGTCCTAAATGCGGCAAAAGAATGGGTTTGACCGGTTTCCCAAATTCAAGTCCAAGGAGATTGAATTTGAAGTAGGTGACAAGTATCTGTTCCGGCAGTTAACTGGCCTCTTGATCCATCAAAGTTGTCAGGCTTGTTCATCAAAACGCCTTGCGAGACATTATAATAAATGATAAGTCGAAAGACCAAGTCGAAGATTTGAAGATCTGAAGAAGTCAAGTGTTGATCAAGTCGAAGATTTGAAGATCCGAGATTCAACCCGAATATGCAATTCTAGTAGAATTTCGGGGGCTACTGACAAGGGTATAGATAATAGAGCCCGTCAGTTGAGTACCCCTGAGGCCCGTTAAGCTAGGCCCAATTGTAATACTAGCCGAAATACGAGTTCATGTCGTATGTCGATATTGTAATCTGTATCGGATCCCACCCGATCCTTGAGACCTGGCCATCTATATATAGGGGTCAGGAGGGAACGGTGAGGGACAGATTGAAAGCAAGCCAGGTTCTACACCCACGTTTACTTTCGATACACACCTTGTTTGACTGACTTTACCTTCGAGTTCATCCGACACCCTGTCTCCCCGATCCTAAGTCCTTCATTTAGGACATTTGTCGAGTTAATCCTCATCAGTCCCTCACCGTCCTCTCCTGGCCCCTATATATAGGTGGCCAGGTCTCAAGGAACGGGAGGGATCCAGTACGTATTACAATATCGGTATACGACATGAACTTGTATCTCGACTTGGATTACACTTGGGCCTAGCTTGGCGGGCCTCAGGGGTACTAAACTAATAGGCTCTACTATCTATACCCTTGTCAGTGGCCCGCGAGATTCTATCAGAATTGCAAATTCGGGTTGAATCTCAGATCTTGAAATCTTCGACTTGAACAATCTTTGACTTCTTCATATCTTCAAATCTTTGACTTGATCTCTAAATATCTTTCATTATATTGTCTCGCAAGGGGTTTTGATGAACAAGCCTGACAACTCTGACGGATCAAGAGGCCAGTTAACTGCCAGAATAGATACTTGTCACCTACCTCAAATTCAATCCCCTTGGACTTGAATTTGGGAAACCGGTCAAACCCATTCTTTTGCCGCATTTAGAAATTACAAAGAATGAATCCCAGTGGTTCTCAGGGTACCCAGTGCGTCCACCAGGATTTTCTTTGAGTCGTAGACACGGATAAGTACCAGCAAAGAGCATTCATGTGTGTATACCAGGCCACACAAGACAGATCCTGGGGTCTTACCTTCATGATATATTTCAACCACGGTGACAAGGATATAGATAATAGAGCCCGTTAGTTGAGTACCCCTGAGGCCCGTTAAGCTAGGCCCAATTGTAATGATAGTCGAGATACGAGTCCTTACCGTATGTCGATATTGTAATCTGTATTGGATCCCACCCGATCCTCGAGACCTGGCCATCTATATATAGGGCCAGGAGGGGACGGTGTCGGACAGATTGAAAGCAAGCCAGGTTGAACACCCAAGTTTACTTTCGATACACCCTTATTTCGACTAACTTTACCTTCGAGTTCATCAGACGCCCTATCCCCCCGATCCTAAGTCCTTCATTTAGGACATTTGTCAAGTTAACCCTCATCAATTGGCGCCGACCGTGGGGACTCTGGGCGTTGGAACCGTGAATTCGACGGCTTTTTTTCTTTTAGCTAGTAGCAATGTAGGAATCAGTGAAAGTGAAGAGATGGAGTTAACGATCGGAAGTCTAAGCATCCTCATCGGACCTTTGGGTTCGACTCGCCTTTCGGATCCGGCGAAACCAGACCCGTCGGCAATTGAGCCCGTGACAGTAGCAATGGTGGAATCATCTGAAGGCTCTTCCAGCGAGGTAAACTCGCCGGTTAGCTCAGGAGAAGCACAAATCACAGAAGGCGACAAAATTCAGGAAAAGTTCGACATGGAAGCAAAAGCGTTAAAACCACACAATAGTACAAGGGACTTCACCGCCGGAAGCAGCGGCGTCTCCAAAAGCGTACATCAGTTATGCATCGTTATCACTGAAGCAGAAGAAGAAAACAACCACGAAGGAAACGAAGGAGTTGACAGGCAAGTCGACAAGGCAAGGGAGCCGAATAGGAAGGAGAAAGAGAAAATTCACGTCTCAACTGGAGAATGGAGGATCATCATGTCAGTTGTCAATCATGGCACAGAAATACCGGAAGGATCAAGAAGAGAAGTTCTAATGGGATACCAGTACGCATTGCACCAGCATAAGAAGAAACTAAGAGAGGAAAGAGACATATTCACGAAAAGCCGGGATATTAACAGCATGTCAAGCGAAGAGTTTTGGGATGATTACAGCGATGATTCAGAATACAGCAGGGAATGGCACGGAGACCCGAAGCACAACAGAAGGACAACAGTGCAGAGGAGAGAAGAAAGATACTCGAGAAGTATAACCCCACAGCCAGAGAAGGAGGAAGAGGACTTTGTGCAAGAAACACCAGAAGCAGCGCTGATAGCAGCACAGGCGTATCTGCTAACCACACGGCCAAAGCCTGGAGACCCACGGGAGGACATGCACCAAGCCGCACTGCGAAGCCTCGGGATAATAGAAGACGAGATCATAAGAAAAGGTGCAAAAGCAAAGCCGACAAGCTACAAGGAAAAGCAAAAAGAAGAGTACAAGCACGAAGACACGCAAAGTGAGTCCAGCGAATCATCAGAGGAAGAAAGGCGACAAAAAAGGAAAGAGGACGCAAGAAATATAATAGCGCAATCTCGAGTAAATAAGTCGCGCCACGCATGGAGGTAAGAAAATTATGAAGACGATGAGAAAGAGATGGGCGTGTCATGCTTTACCCGCAGGGTTCGCAAAATGCGGGTACCCAAAGGATTCAAATTACCACACGACCAGCAAAAATATGATGGGTCGCAAGAACCAACCTTATGGTTGTCAGATTACCTACAAGCAGTGTAGATATTAGGGGGAACAAAAGCGACAGCAATGCAAAGTTTACAATTACACCTCACCGGCGCAGCACGGTCCTGGTTGAATACCCTACCCAATGAGTCCATCGGAAGTTGGGGAGAACTCGAAAACCAATTTGTAAGAGATTTCCGCTTGACATATAAGCGTCCAGCGTCGCTGGAGGAAGTCAAAGCATGCGTGCAAAGGAAAGGCAAAACTCTACGTTCCTATATATAACGATGGAGTGTAATCAAAAACTCAGCTGAAGACGTCTCCGACGAAAGAGCAATAGATGCTTTTTCTGCCGGCCTTCGTCGCTCAGACCTCGTGGAAGAAATAGGAAGAACAAGGCCAGCAACAGTAGCCGAACTAATGGAAGAGGCTAATAGATTTGCTGATAGAGAAGATGCATACAACAACAAAAGAGGACGCTCACCAGAAGTCGACAGAACAAGCAGACAGAGGAGAAAACACCGCAGCAGGGATAATCACATAAGGCGAAATCAGGTAGCAGTGGGATACGAAGGAAAGGAAGAGGAAGGTTACGAAAACAGGAAGTTTCAGGCAAGAGGCAACCAAAGAACAGAAAAACCAAGATATTCTGGACCTTCGGCTAAAGACATGCTATATGGACCTTGCCGAATCCACTACGCGTATCTCGATGGAAAGAGAGTCTCTAACCACCAGATGAAAGACTGCAGAACTTTCTTAAGGTTACAAAGTGCCATGGGTCCAACCAAAGAAGGGTGGTAAGGAGAGAAACACACAAGCCAAGGATACCAAGTACAAAGGCTAGCAAGGCACTTGGAGTCAAAAATCTACATATCCGCAATGATTCAACCAGTACCTAAGTCGAAGAAGGAGCGAAAAAATATATCAAGGCAAGTAAACCTAGCAATATCATCGCCACCAGCCACCACGGAGTACCTGCGGTGGTCAGATCAACCAATTAGGTTCAGCAGAGCAGACCACCCGAGGAAAGTACCCAGGCCGGGACACTCGCCAATGGTGCTAAAAGCACAGATAGGAGGGTACGATATCGGGAGAGTATTCATGGACGCAGGAAGCGGCATAAACCTAATATACGCAAGAACTCTAAAGGCAATGTGCATCTCACTGACAAGCCTGAAGCCAACAGATTGCTCTTTCCATGGAATAGTACCAGGAGCCGCAAATTACCCTCTGGGGAAAATAGAACTCGACGTTTGTTTTGGCAGAAGCAGCAATTACCGCAGGGAGAAGTTAGAATTTGAAGTTATGGACTGGCCATCCCAGTATCACGCAATTTGAGGGTGCCCAGCATTTGCAAAGTTCATGGCAGTACCACACTACGCGTATCTAACGCTAAAAATCCCAGGACCCAAAGGAACGATCACAGTGCAAGGAAGCTTTGAAGTATCCAACACCTGCGACAAAGAATTCAACAGAATGGCGCAAACTTTCGGCATGACAGCAGAATATGAGAGGCTTAAAGGAGAAACTGATCATAACGTGCTACCCGACGTTGGACGATCCCTGCCAGATCAGGCTTTCGACACAACACAAGACTCAAAGAAAATCCAGGTCCACCCTACAGACCTGAACAAGACTACATCGATTGCAGTAAACTTGGATCCCGCATAGGAAAGTGCGCTCGTCGAGTTCCTCTGTGAGCGCTGGGAAATCTTTGCCTGGTGTCCTTCAGACATGCCAGGGGTTCCCAGGGAACTCGTCGAGCACGCACTAAATGTGGACCCTAAAGCAAAGCCAGTCAAGCAACCGTTGAGATGATTTGACGAACCAAAAAGAAAGGCGATAGCATCCGAGCTGCACAGGCTAGAAAATGCCGGATTTATCAGAGAAATAAAAACTTCGAGTTGGGTATCCAACCCAGTCATCGTACCCAAGAAAAATATAGACGTACAAAGAGTGTGTGTCGGCTACACATCTCTCAACAAACACTATCCAAAGGATCCCTTCCCTTTACCCCGCATTAATCAGATAATTGATTCAACAGCGGGATGCGCAAGGCTTTCCTTTATGGATGCATATTCTGGTTATAACCAGATCAAATTGAAGAAAGAAGACAAAGAAAAGACAGCCTTCATCACGCCATATGGAGTGTTTTGCTATCAAGTAATGCCTTTTGGCCTAAAAAAATGCAGGAGCAACCTATCAACGGATGATGCAAAACTACCTCGGAAGCCAAATAGGACGCAACATCCAAGTCTACATCGACGACGTAGTCATCACTACAAGAAAAGAAGAATCCTTAATCAGCGACTTGGCAGAAATCTTCGACAACCTGAACAGGTACAAGCTTAAGCTTAACCCGACAAAGTGTTCTTTTGGCGTGTCAGTAGGACAACTCCTAGAGTTTCTAGTGTCAGCACGAGGAATAGAGGCGAACCCAGAGAAGATCCAAGTAATTTTAACAATGGGGAAACCCACGAAACTACACGACGTACAAAAACTCACAGGACGCGTCGCGGCTTTAAGTCGTTTTGTTGCTCGATTAGGAGAGAAAGCGCTCCCTTTTTATGCACTCATGAAGAAATCAGATGATAAGTTTGAATGGACAACAGAAGCAGATGCAGCCTTTGCGCAGCTGAAAAAAGTGCTTTCCACGCCACCAGTGCTGGTCGCACCAAAATAAAAAGAGCCACTACTACTCTACATCGCCGCAACTCATCAGGTGGTGAGTACAGTATTAGTAGTCGAAAGAAGTGAAGAAGTAAAAGCTCACGGCGTCCAAAGACCGGTGTATTTCATCAGTGAAGTACTTTCTCCGATGAAACAGAGGTATCCGCACTATGAAAAACTCGCATATAGTGTTTTTACAACAGCACAAAAATTGCGACAATACTTCGCAGTGCACCCAATCATAGTGATCAACGAAGCCCCACTATCAAACATATTGAACAATCCTTCAGCAACAGGACGTGTCTCCTTATGGGGAATCGAATTGTCTCCCTTGGACATCACGTATGAAAAAAAGGAAGGCGATCAAGTCGCAAATTTTGCCAGATTTCATGGCAGAGTGGCTGGAACTACAGAGCACGGGATCGCCAGATTTATCGAGTGTATGGACAATGTACTTCGACGGTTCTAAAAGAATCCAAGGTGCAGGCGCAGGAGTAGTCCTGATATCACCACAAGGGGACAAATTGAAGTATGTTTTAAGGATGATTTTTCCGCAAGCCTCTAATAATGAAGCAGAATACGAAGCTTTGCTGCACGGAATGAAGATGGCCAAGGCATGTGGAGCAACTCAACTAAAAATATTTGGAGACTCGAACCTCGTCGTCCAGTAAGTTATAAACAAATGTGACACAATCAACGACAATATGATGGCCTACAAGAACCTGTATCACTATCTCGAAGGAACATTTGATGGGTGTGAAGTCTCGCACATCAGCATAAACAGCAATGAAGAAGCCGACAATCTAGCGAATATCGGATCACAATGCCTGCCTATACCATCTGGAGTCTTCTGGGAAGAGATAGTCGAAAGATCAATAAAAAATGTTAAAAGTTCGACTCCTGCAGTAGACTCGGGGGCTGGTGCGAAAAATGATGGAAGAACACCAGAACCAGAAGAGGTCATGATGATAGAGGAAACTTGGATGCAGTCGTATCTCGAATACATGATGAACAAGAAGTTGACAGAAGATGCAGTGGAAGCCAAAAGAATAACTTGACGATCGAAAGAATTTGTTGTATTGCAGGGAAAGTTATATAAAAGAAGCATAACTGGCGTTCTGCAGCGTTGCGTAACGCCTCAGGAAGGCCAAGTAATACTAAAGGATATACACATCGGAGTATGTGGCCATCATGCTAGCAGCAGGGCAATTGCGGCAAAAGCATTTCGAGCAGGATTTTATTGGCTAACAGTCATTGAAGACGCGAAAGATATAGTTCGAAAGTGTGAAGCATGTCAAAGGTTTGCATCTCGACCACACGCGCCAGCAGCAGAACTACAACCAATACCATTGTCTTGGCCCTTCGGACAGCGGGGTCTCGACATGGTGGGAAAGTTGCACAAATCATGGCCAGGAGGGCATGTCTATATGCTGGTGGCAGTCGACAAATTTACCAAGTGGATAGAGGTGACCCCAGTAACAACTCAAGATTCGACAGCAGTAATCAACTTCATCAAGTCAATAGTATTTCGCTTCGGAGTACCATACAACATCATCACAGACAACGGGACAAATTTCACTTCAAAAGAATTTAAGAACTACTGTGAAGGTTTGGGAATCAAACTAAAGTTTGCATCCGTAGCACACCCGAAGACAAACGGCCAAGTTGAAAAAGCCAATGGCTTAATATGCAATGGGATAAAAAAGAGGCTTTTAGCACCTCTAGAGAAAGCCAAGAGTGCTTGGATAGAAGAATTGCCTTCCGTTCTTTGGAGTCTAAGAACTACGCCTAATGCAGCTACTCAAGAAACTCCATTCTTCTTGGTCCACGACGCAGAAGCCGTGCTTCCAGTAGAGATCACACACGAAGCTCCAAGAGTGACAGCGTACGACGAGGCAACATCAACAGAAGCGTTACAAGACGACGTCGATGCACTAGATGAAGCAAGAGATAAAGCACTGGAAAGAGCCACGCAGTATCAACAAAGCCTCCGGAACTACCACAGTAGTCGAGTTCGTCCACGATCCTTTGTGGTGGGAGATCTAGTCTTACGACTCAAACAAGATGGCCACGGCAATCTAGAGTCCCCTTGGATGGGACCTTACATCGTTACAGAAGTGATACCAGGATGAGCTTATCGACTACAAGACAAGAAAACTGGAAAGGACGAAAGCAATCCGTGGAACGCAGAGCAGCTGCGGTGTTTCTACGCATAGAAGAAATCTATCGATAACAGTAACTTCGAGTTGACCCTCTGAACTCAGAACAAGAGGCCATAGGTCGAGTTCCTTGGGTTAAACTTGACAAATTGTACAAGTATATTACTTTGCGCTCGGGGGCTTCAACCCTCGGGTCGTACGAAATAAAATGTGGAGATCTTCTTAAACACATACTACTGGTTGAGAAACAACCCGATATTCTACAAGCAACACCATTGGTTCAAAGGAACCCGATAATACATATAAAGCACACCTCGGAACGATGAACTGTTCCCATGGTCTATTATAGATAAGCATAAAGCTAAATATGACTGTTCATTACAGCAAAAAGAGTAAATAAAAAAGGAGATTACACGATGAGACTCTAGTGGAAGTGAACTTCAGCCTCGTACTCCTTCTGGCACTGGGTGTCATCATAGATCTTCACGTCAAACTTCGACGTACCAATGTGGAAGTTGAAGGACATGAAGAAACCTTGCTGGATGTCATGGTCATCCACAAACTCCGACCAGCCACCCTTGAAGTACTGCTCGCTGGCACCGTCAAACCAGACTTCAACCTCGTAGGGGGTTCCTTCCCCCGAGTGTTCATGAAGAATTGCTTCACGCAGCTCGCGACCATCCATGAACTTGGTGAATTTTAGCGGCAGCCGTTGAATTTCACGGCATTGCGCGCCGGCAATACAGAAAAATGAGAAAACCCCCGACTGAGGAGAAGACGTGTTACAAGGAGGATCGCTTGGACCTGGGATAGCGAGAGGCACTTTTGGTTTGTTCTTACTCCCGATCGGGCGGCCGGGACGACGCTTTGCTGGAGCAGAAGATGAAGATCCTACAGCAGCTGCTGCTGTTTTACTTTTGCTACCACGAGGGCGGCCGCAACCCCGCGGCACCATCGGAGAGCCAAGATTCAAACGGGTTCCCTCAGCATCGGCCATGGAGGATTGTTGGTGGAAGAGAAACCCTAGATGAAGGAAAGATAATGCAGCGGAGGAAGAATCTACTTAGGGTTTTTACCCTCACGAAGTGGCTTTATTTATAGGCAGATATTAATGGGCCTTTCCAGAATCAAGGCCCATACAAAATTTACAAAGGAGTTAAAATTCTGCACAAGGCAGACGATAATACAAAAGGAATATATATCAAAGAAAAAACGAGAAACTTCGCCCTGGACTCGGGGGCTTCTGGCCCGAAAGAAAGGAGACAAGACAATAAGCATGTTAAAGGAATTATGTTTTGAGCCTATACCCGAAAACATTCCGGCTATAGCCTCGGGGGCTACTCCCATCGGGAGCGCTGAGCGCGCACCCGATAGAAGAAAACAGGCAGAAAGAAAAATACAAAGTAGCAATCCAGGGACAAGTCACCAACATTCCGGCAACGATGATAACTTCGACTACATAGTTGACGAAATGTAAGGCGATTACTCCCATTGGGAGCTATTTATGAAAAAGTTGGCAAATACAACTCGAAAACTTTGGATATTTAATCAGTCAAATAAGACTGTGACATGCGATTCTCGAGTTGCGTTATCGCAACGAAACTCGAATGCCGTGATTATTCACGAAGGTAAGACCCCGGGATCCATCCTGCGTGGCCTGGTATACGCACATGGATACGCTCTGCTGGTATGTATCCATGTCAATGACACGAAGAAAATTCTGGTGGACGCACTGGGTACCCTGAGAATCACTGGAATTCATTCTTTGTAAGTCTTAAATGCGGCAAAAGAGTGGGTTTGACCGGTTTCCCAAATTCAAGTCCAAGGGGATTGAATTTGAAGTAGGTGGCAAGTATCTGTTCCGGCAGTTAACTGACCTCTTGATCCATCAGAGTTGTCAGGCTTGTTCATCAAAACCCCTTGCGAGATATTATCAATAAAATAAGTCAAAAGACCAAGTCGAAGATTTGAAGATATGAAGAAGTCAAAGAATTGATCAAGTCGAAGATTTAAAGATTAGAGATTCAACCCGAATCTACAATTCTGGTAGAATCTTAGGGGCTACTGACAAGGGTATAGATAATAGAGCACGTTAGTTAAGTACCCCTGAGGCCCGTTAAGCTAGGCCCAATTGTAATGATAGTCGAGATACGAGTCCTTACCGTATGTCGATATTGTAATCTGTATCGAATCCCACCCGATCCTCGAGACCTGGCCATCTATATATAGGGGCCAGGAGGGGACGGTGTGGGACAGATTGAAAGCAAGCCAGGTTGAACACCCAAGTTTACTTTCGATACACCCTTATTTCGACTAACTTTACCTTCGAGTTCATCCGAGGCCCTATCCCCCCGATCCTAAGTCCTTCATTTAGGACATTTGTCGAGTTAACCCTCGTCACACGTCATTCAAGTTTTGTCGCGATGACGCATACGTTGCAGCCTTGTTTGACTGTTGGAATATATAAAATATTCGATTTATTCTTTTTTAACTCTCATAAATAGCTCCCGATGGGAGTAATTGATCTTCATTTTGTCGACAATGTAGCCGAAGTTCGTTGTTGATGAAATGTAGTTGATTGCGCCTAAGCCACTTGTCGACCAGTTGGTTCTTTATCATTGGCTTCAATTTTTCATCTTCTTTCAGTTGACTTCTTTCTATCGGGTGCACGACCAGCGCTCCCGATGGGAGTAGCCCCCGTGGCTATAGCCGAATTTTTTCGGGTATAGGCTAAAAAATATAAACATGTCTGCCTCATATATTGTCTCCTGTGATATTTTTCGGTATGATTTGTGCTTAAGTATTCTTCTCTTCTTTTCTCATGACGTGAGCCCCCGAGTCCATGACGAGGTGCGTTGTGCTTCTTGACATATACTTTTCCACTTTTTGCATGTATCTTTTCTCTTGATACGTTGTTGCTTCCTTATCGTCTGCTCTGGCGAGGGTAAAAGATACGTTCTCCGCAGAGGCAAGGTCCAAAGTACATCTACGGGTAAGCTTGTCTTTCCCTGTTTTCCTGTCTTGTAGTCGATAAGCTCCTCCTGGTATTACTTCTGTCACGATATAAGGTCCCACCCATGGGGACTCTAATTTGCCGTGACCATCCTGCTTGAGTCGTAAGACTAAATCTCCCACCACGAAAGATCGTGGACAAACTCGACTACTGTGGTAGTTTCATTGATTTTGCTGATATTGCGTGGCTCTGGCGAGTGCTACGTCTCTTGCTTCGTCGAGTGCATCGACATCATTCTGAAGCGCTTCTGTGGAAGTTGTCTCATCATAGGCCACGATTCTTAGGGCTTCATGGGTGATCTCGACTGGAAGCACGACTTCTGCGCCATGGACCAGAAAGAAGGGGGTTTCTTGAGTAGCTGCATTGGGTGTAGTTCTGAGACTCCATAGCACGGAGGGCAGTTCATCTATCCAAGCGTGTTTGGCTTTCTCGAGAGGTGCTAATAGCCTCTTTTTTATCCCGTTGCATATTAAGCCATTGGCTTTCTCGACTTGTCCATTTGTCTTTGGATGCGCTATAGATGCGAATTTCAATTTGATTCCCATACTTTCACAATAGCTCTTGAACTCCTTTGATGTGAAGTTTGTCCCATTATCTGTGATGATGCTGTGTGGTACTCCGAAGCGAAAAACTATAGACTTGATGAAGTTGATTGCGGCTGTAGAATCTTGTGTTGTTACGGGGACTGCCTCTACCCACTTGGTAAATTTGTCGACTGCCACCAACATGTAAACATGCCCTCCTGGCCAAGATTTGTGCAATTTTCCTACCATGTCGAGACCCCATTGCGCGAAGGGCCAGGATAGTGGTATTGGTTGCAATTCTTCTACTGGTGCGTCTGGTCGAGATGCGAAACGTTGACAAGCCTCACATTTTTCTCACTATATCTTTCGCGTCTTCAATGGTTGTTAACCAGTAGAACCCTGCATGAAAAGCTTTGGCTGCAATGGCTCTGCTGCTAGCGTGATGTCCGCATACTGCTACGTGGATGTCTTTTAATATTTCTTGTCCTTCTTGGGGAGTGACGCATCATTGCAGGACGCCCGTTATACTTTTCTTGTATAGTTTTCCTTGTAATACGATGAAAGCCTTGGATCGTCGTATTATCCTTTTCGCTTCTACTGTGTCTTCGGGTAGTGCCTTGTTTATCATGTATGCCAGGTATGGCTGCATCCAGGTTTCTTCGATCATCATAACTTCTTCTGGTTCTGCTGTGCTTCCTTGGCTAGGCTTGCCAGCCCCCGAGTCTGTAGCTTGGTACCGGGCTTGTTCTTCTGTAGTCGAGGTTTTGTTGTTCTTTATTGATCTTTCTATGATTTCTTCCCAAAAGACTCCTTGCGGTATAGGTAAGCACTGGGACCCGATATTTGCTAGATTGTCAGCTTCCTCATTGCTGGCTCTACTGATGTGCGAAACTTCGCATCCATCGAACGTTCCCTCTAGATAATAGTATAGGTTTCTATATGCTGTCATATTGTCACTGATGGCATCACATCTATTCATCACTTGTTGGACGACGAGATTTGAGTCTCCGAATATTTTCAATCGAGTCGCTCCTCATGCTTTGGCCATTTTCATTCCATGGAGCAGAGCCTCGTATTCGGCTTCATTATTAGAAGCTTGAGGAAAACTCATCCTTAACACATATTTCAACTTGTCGCCTTGTGGTGATATCAGGACCACTCCTGCTCCTGCGTCTTGGACTCTTATTGATCTGTCGAAGTATATTGTCCACACGCTTGATAGATCTGGTGGTCCTGTGTTTTGTAAGTCTAGCCACTCAGCTGTGAAATCTGGCAAAACTTGTGATTTGATTACCTTTCGCTTTTCATACGTGATGTCCAGGGTGATAATTCAATTCCCCATAAGGAGACACGTCATGTTGCTGAAGGGTTGTTCAATATGTTGGATAGTGGTGCTTCGTTAACCACTATAATTGGGTGCACTGCGAAATATTGCCATAGCTTTCGTGCTGTTGTGAATACATTGTATGCAAGCTTTTGATAGTGCGGGTACCTCTATTTTGTTGGAGATAGCACTTCGCTGACGAAATATACTGGCCTCTAGACACCGTGGGCTTTTCCCTCTTTGCTTCTTTCGACTACCAATACTGTACTCACCACTCGATGTGTTGCTGCGATGTACAGTAGTAGTGGCTCTTTTTTGTTTGGTGCGACCAACACCGGCGGTGTGGAGAGCACTTTTTCAACTGTGCGAAAGCTACGTCCGCCTCTTCTGTCCACTCGAATTTGTCGTCTGATTTTTTCATGGGTGCAGAGAAAGGGAGTGCTTTTTCTCCCAATCGAGCAACGAATCGACTTAGTGCCGCGACGCGTCCTGCGAGCTTCTGTACGTCGTGCAGTTTGGTTGGTTTCCCCATTGTTAGGATTGCTTGGATCTTTTCTGGGTTTGCTTCTATTCCTCTTGACGATACCAGGAACCCTAGAAGTTGTCCTGCTGATACGCCGAAAGAACATTTTGTTGGGTTAAGCTTGAGCTTGTACCTGTTTAGATTGTCGAAAGTTTCTGCCAAATCACTGATCAGGGACTCTTCTTATCTTGTGGTGATGACCATGTCGTCGATGTATACTTGAATGTTGCGTCCTATTTGGCTTCCAAGGCAGTTATGCATCATCCGCTGGTAAGTTGCTCATGCGTTTTTTAAGCCGAAAGGCATAACTTGATAACAGAACACGTCGTATGGTGTGATAAAAGCTGTCTTTTCCTCGTCTTCTTTCTTCAGTTTGATCTGGTTATAACCAGAATATGCATCTAGGAAGGAAAGCCTTGCGCACCCCGCTGTTGAGTTTATTATCTGATCAATGCGAGGTAGAGGGAAGGGATCCTTTGGACAGTGCTTGTTGAGAGATGTGTAGTCGACGCACACTCTTTGTACATCTGTGTTTTTCTTGGGTACAATGATTGGATTAGATACCCAAGTCGATGACTTGATTTCTCGGATGAATCCGACATTTTCTAGCCTGTGTAGCTCGGATGATATGGCTTTTCCTTTTTGGTTCGTTAAATCATCGCAGTGGTTGCTTGACTGGCTTTGCTTTAGGATCCACATTTAGTGCATGCTCGACGAGTTCCCTGGGAACCCCTGGCATGTCTGAAGGACACCAGGCGAAGATTTCCGAGCACTTATGGAGGAACTCCACGAGCATGCTTTCCTATGCGGGATCCAAGTTTACCGCTATGGCGGTGGTCTTGTTCGGGTCCGTGGGGTGGACCTAGATTTTCTTCGAGTCTTGAGTTGCATCGAAAGCCTGATCTGGCAGGGATCGCCCGACATCGGGTAGCACGTTGTGGTCAGTTTTGCCTTTCAGCCTTGCGTACTCTGCTATCATGCCAAAAGTTTGCGCCAGCCTGTTAAATTCTTTGTCACAAGTGTTGGATACTTCAAAGCTGCCTTGTACCGTGATTGTTCCTTTGGGTCCTGGGATTTTGAGCGTGAGATATGCATAGTGAGGTACTGCCATGAACTTTGCAAATGCTGGACGCCCCAGGATTGCATGATACTGTGAAGGCCAGTCCATGACTTCAAACTCCAGCTTCTCTCTACGATAATTGTTTCTATTGCCGAAGCAAATGTCGAGTTCTACTTTCCCAAGAGGGTAATTTGCGCCTCCTGGTACTATTCCGTGGAAAGAACAATATGTTGGCTTTAGACTTTCCAGTGAGATGCACATTGCCTTCAGAGTTCTTGTGTATATTAGGTTTATGCCGCTTCCTGTGTCCATGAATACTCGCCCGACATCATATCCCCCTATTTGCGCCTTTAGCACCATCGGTGAGTGCCCCGGCCTGGGCACTTTCCTCGGGTGGTCTGCTCTGCTGAACCTGACTGGTTGATTGGACCACTGCAGGTACTCGGTGGTGGCTGGTGGTGATGATATAGCTAGGTTTACTTGTCTAGATATGCTCTTCCGCTCTTTCTTGGATTTTGGCACCGGTTGGATTATTGCAGATATATATTTATACTTTCGACTCCAGATGTTTCGCTAGTCGCTGTACTTGGTATCCCTGACTCATACTTTTCTTTCCCTGTCGTGCTCCTTGGTTCGAGTCCATGGCACTTTGCAACCTCAGGAAGGTTCTGCAATCCTTCATCTGGTGGTTAGAAACTCTTTTCCCATCTAGGTACGCGTAATGGATTCGACAAGGTCCGTAGAGCATGTCCTCCACCGATAGGCCAGAGTACTTTGGTTTTCCTACTCCATGATTACCTCTTGCCTGAAACTCCCTGTTTTCATAGCCTTCCTCGTCCCTTCATTCATACCGTGCGGCTATCTGATTTCGCCTTGCGTGGCTATCTCCGTTGCGGTATCTTCGCCTTTGCCTGCTCGCTCTGTCGACTTCTGGTGAACGTCCCCTTTTATTGTTATATGCGTCCTCTCCATTGGCAAATCTGTTGGCTACTTCCATTAATTCAGACACTGTCCTTGGCTTTGTTCTCCCTACCTCTTCCACGAGGTCCGAACGACGAAGGCCAGCCGAAAAAGCATCTATTGCTCTCTCGTCAGGGACATCTTCTGCAGAATTTTTGAATACACTCCAGCGTTGTATATAAGAGCATAGAGTTTCATCTTTCTTTTGTACGCACGACTTGATTTCTTCCAGAGACGCTGGGCGCTTACACGTTGAGCAAAAATTTCTTGCGAATTGGTTCTCTAGTTCTCCCCAACTCCCTATGGAATCGTTGGGTAGAGTATTCAACCAGGACCGTGTTGCGCCGGTGAGGTGTAATTGCAAACTTTGCATTGCCATTGCTCTTGTTCCTCCGAGTATTTGTACTGCTTGCAAGTAGTCTGATAACCATAGCGTGGGTTCTTGCGACCCATCATACTTTTGCTGATCATGAGGCAACTTGAATCCTTTGGGTACCCGCGTTCTGTGAACCCTTTGGGTAAAGCATAACGCGCCCATCTCTTTTTTGTCGTCTTCGTAATTTTCTTCTTTCCATGCATAGCACGCATTGTTTACTCTTGCTTGTGCTATTATATTCCTTGCGTCCTCCTTTCATGTCTGACGCTTTTCATCGCCTGATGACTCGCTTGTTTCGTTTTGCGAAGGTTGGCGCTTAAGCCCTTCCTTTTGCTTCTCCTTATGATATGTCCCCCTATCTCTGGAAGATGCTTCCTTAGCTTGTTTTCTACCAACCCGAGGCTTCGTATTGCGGCTTGATGCATGTGCTCCCGCGGATCTCCAGGCTTTGGTTGTGTGGTTAGTAGGTACGCCTGTGCTGCTACCAATGCTGCTTCTGGTGTTTCTTGCACAAAGTCCTCTTCCTCAT
Source organism: Dactylis glomerata (assembly GCA_007115705.1). Lineage (NCBI taxonomy): Eukaryota > Viridiplantae > Streptophyta > Magnoliopsida > Poales > Poaceae > Dactylis > Dactylis glomerata. Next base: position 594,197 of record QXEO01002092.1, read on the forward strand.
CTGATGGGTGTGCACTTATACTTTTTGTATAGATTTCTTCTCTTGTCCGTGTTGTTGTCCTCCTGCTATGTTTCGGGTTTCTACGCCTTTCTATGCTGGATTCTGACGCATCACTGTATTCATCCCAATATCCTCCACTTGATGCGCTGTTGTTGTCTTGGCTTCTCATGAACATGTCTTTCTCCTCCCTCAACTTCTTTCTGCGTTGATGCAGTGCGTATTGGTACCCCATCAGAACTTCTCTTCTTGAATCTGTGGGTACTTCCGTGCCGTGATTAATGGCTGACATGATGATTCTTCACTCCCCGGTGGAAATGTGAATTTTCTCCTTTTCCTTCTTGCTGTTGCTCCTTAGTTTGTCGACTTGCATGTCGACTTCTTCATTGCCTACGTGATTATTTTCTTCTGCTTCTTCAGTGATAATAACGCATAACTGGTGTACGTTTCTAGAGACGCCGCTGCTTCCGGTGGCAAAATCCCTTGGACTGTCATGTGTCTTAACCACTGTTGCTTCCATGTCGGGCTTTCCCCGAGTTTCGCTGAATTCTTCGAGTTCCTTTTGCGCATTTTCTGTTGCTGCGAGACTGACCGGTGAGTTTACCTCGCTGGAAGAGCCCACAGACGATCCAGACACTGTGATTGTCTTGGTTTTGCTTGCCGACGGACCCGATTTTGCTGGATCCAAAAAACGAGTCGAACCCGAAGGTCTGACATAGAAGCTAAGACTTCCGATTGTCAACTCCATCTCTTGATTTTCGTCGACTTCTGGATTGCTATTGGCTAAAAGCGAAAAAGCTGTCGAATTCATGATTCCAACGCCCAGAGTCCCCACGGTCGGCACCAATTGACGAGGGACTTAGGATCGGGGAAGTAGGGCGTCGGATGAACTCGAAGGTAAAATCAGTCAAACAAAGTGCGTATCAAAAGTAAACGTAGGGTGAACTTTGGCTTACTCTCAATCTGTCCCTCACCATCCTCTCCTGGCCCCTATATATAGGTGGCCAGGTCTCAAGGAACGGGAGGGATCCGGTACATATTACAATATCGGTATACGACATGAACTCATATCTCGACTTGGATTACACTTGGGCCTAGCCTGGCGGGCCTCAGGGGTACTCAACTAATAGGTTCTACTATCTATACCCTTGTCACCCTGGTCACGTCTAGGCCCACTAGGTGCACCGAGGGCTGGTTCTGCCCCGCTCGTGTGCTCAAAAGTGGCAATATTTCACACATCTTGTGAACTAAAACCTTATATATAAGTCCTAGTTTCGCGAGTTTGCGAGGAGGCCGATGCAAAAAGAGAAACCATGGAAACAAAGACAAAACTTCGTCTTATGTATAGTTGGTGGGAAACGCCACCGGAGCTGCCCCCGTTGCGTCATCAACTCCTCTAACATCGTCTCCATCGCCACAATGATGAGAGGGGAGTGGTACACCCTAGACTTTGGTTTGTGGCAATACCTTGTTCTATCAGTCTGATGTGTTATGATGTTGCAGATCACATATCTAGTATGATCTTAGATGTAATTGCGCTATGGTGGATAATGATGATTAGTTAAGTGATGAAATGCAATGTTCTGTATGTGTTTTATGTATACATGCTACGATCAACTAGTATGCTAGGACGCGAGAGGGGGAACATGTGTTAGAGGGAGTAATTTGGTAGTGGCGAGTGGATAGTGACAAAAAATTTGGGATCAACTATACCTTTTGGTTATTTACCTCAGTAGGGAGAAACGGAATAGGTGTTCTTGTTTCCTACCAAACATGCGATCTCATTTGTTTGAGGTAGCACACGTACAATCCAACATCATGTCAAATATCTAAGGAGATACTTTTTACCATCGCGAAAGCGTTGTCAACTAAATTCTATATTGAGAAGAAGTTATCTCTTGCTAGAGGAGTGTTATTTAGATGTGTTGCATCAGCTATATGTTAGGATGTGAAGTCCGTATGAATGTGAAGTGAACACTACATAGAGTTTGCGTTGATTAATCTTATCTATAAAATCTCATTTCACTATGTTAATGAGAGTGTATAAGTGAACCCATGAAACTCTGTCCATTTAAAACCGTAAGAATATACCTTTAATTTACTTTACACGCCTTTTTTGTAATTTACTAATCCAAAAATGCAAAACCGTTTATTTCATTTGTTTTCATATATAGCTTGCATATTTAGTTTGTACGTCATCTCCAACATCGCGCCACTTTATTAACACCCTTACATCTAGTTCTGACTTTCATTTGTATTTTTTTACATTTAGTATACACGAACTATGGTGGAGTTGGGACACAGGGCGATCAACTTTGCTTCACAGGATTATTAGAGGAGAGAAAGACGCTTAGTTAAACCTCTTCACCAAAAAGGTTTGATATAAACCCGAGTCACCCTTGTGGAAAAATCACACTTACTATATCAGTCTGCGCTTGGACTCCCAATAAGTTGGTACACATGCAATTATTACTGATTAGGATATACCAACTGGTTAGACCCACAAATTAGAGACCGCCCACAAGACCAAGGATTTATACGTAGAACTTGACGAGATGATTAAACCTAGAGTTTATGGCCCTGTGGTGGATTTCGTTATGATGACTTCAGTTTTTTCACCTTTCCAGCGTCCGTGTCTTTTTATTTCTTATGGCCCTGTGGTGGATAGGCGTAGGTCTTCGAGATTCCTCCGAATGTACATCTAGAGCTTTGTGTCTTGTACGCCAAGTCTTCATGACATCTGCATATGTTTTTGTCTGGGATATATTTTTTTGGGGGGGAGGGGGGATAGTTCGGGTGCTGCACGACAGATTAGGCTGGTGGAGTCCCCAAGTTCCCGGTTAGCTTATGCGTCATGGGATGGATGTTGGTAATAAATGCGAATATCTCGCAACTAGTTGCACCACCTCATTATAATATATTGTACTTTTAAGTTTTTAAAAAATTATGAGAGAAATCATGAGTGTTAGTTATGTTGTATCTTGTGCATCTACAAAGTTTCATCCTAAAATATTATAATACATGTCCTGTATAAAAAAAGTATTACGTAAATAGTAGTATGTACTATTCACACATCATTTGTTATTTTTGTGCAGGTCACAATTTTTCATAGTTTTGAATGAAAATTTTCAGATACACAAGACACAACATAATCTATATCCATGATTTATCTCACTTTTTTTGAAACTTAAAAGTGTGGCATGCGTAATGAGGCGTGGATACAACCTGTTGCAAAGTTTAGTTTCCGGTGAATGTTGTATAGATATATGGTAAGGCCCCACATTTTGTCTGACAAACCTTTTGGATCTGACTCGAAAGGCTATTTCCGGCCAATTGAATTGAATAACCAAATTAAGAGGCAATCAGTACTTAAGTAGACACTGAGGCCTTTCACAATGCATTGGCTCTTAGCGCGCTATCCTAGGTAGGTGTTTATTCTAAGAGACAATCACCACAATGCATTGCATCTAAAGATTGTATCTAAATTTAATGATTTTGGCCTCATGCATGCATATGATTGGGCTAGCAATACTTTTTACCTATGACTTTGTGCAAAGGTTGTAGCTTAGCTAAGATACAACCTCACCCTCTTTCATCATTTAATAGGGTGCCACATCAGCACTTTGCCTATGATACCGCGCTAAGAAACTTGCATTGGGGAAGGCATGATAGACCAATTCGCATGTACATATAGCCCCTAAAAGAGTATACAGAAATATAATTAGTGAGCGGCCTATCAACGAACCGAATGATACTCCGTGTGATACGTAGCCGGTACAACATTGAAACGCGAAAACCAAGCAAAGATCACCAAATAATTAAGGGGATTGAAATATCACGTTGTACCTTCACGAAAGAGCAACACATGGAATCCTCGAAATTACAGAAGCTTTGTTTGATCTAAGCTGCTGAGTATTGAAAACAAGCTGTAGCGCTCTGAATCTGAAAAAGAATATGCTGCTCAAGGTACTATCTATTTCTCTCGGTTGGGGTTATAGTTTTGGCGCCGAGCCCTAGTCTAGCTCTCACTCTCACTCACGGGCGGAGTAGAAGAAACACATGCACTGGTTTTTCCAACGACAAACGTCACGGCGCACAGACGCCTCTGTATATACACACAGCTCAAACACGCATTATAATGCCTTAAGTAGGTTCACACACGCACACGACCAGAAGCCACTAACTCCTAGCACGCATGCACTCAAACTGTGATCACTTTTCCATACACTAATAGCTAGCTGACTTGATCTACTTCTCCAAATCACTCATGATCCACATAATCCGGACGCCATTTTTGACTCTTCTCATAAAGGGAGCTGTAACTTACACATGCTATGCATTACTAGTACAGAACATGTCTTCACACACGGTCGAATTGGCCCATCGTATACGGTTAAAAAATCGTCTCCACTGTACGATTTTCTGTGCTTAGTCATTTACGATAACTATGACAGACGGTTATTTGTATTATGTCGTCAGCGCTATTTAAAGATCGCACACGTTTTGAACACAAAGTGGTATGTGTTGATCTAATATCGTACAATTGCTTCAGTCGTGTATGTTATATGTTGTATTTCATAGTACCAAATGCATCCCCAATTGTACCAGGAACACATTTAACATTTTATAGAAACAAATTTACAAAATTTAATTATATTTAATTGCAAAATTCATACATTAAATGTGTACATGCATTTCAAAATAGATTTAATTTCCATATATATAAATGAGTTTTTCTTGGTTACGACTTCATCTTTATCCTTGTATTTTTTTTGAGACGTATCCTTTGTTATACTTAGTCAAAAAGCCTAGAGCTAAAAGACAATTTCAGATAGGATCTTTGGGACTAGTATAACCTGTGTTTAAGTAAGGATGCAAATTGGTGATACGATTGAAGCAAATAGATTACAAGTTTTTCAGCAAAGAATCTTACTCTTCGTTAGCACGGAAGGGTCATCAAATGGCAAGAGAGACACTAAGCCTCTCTCGCAATCATGATGTGCTATATGAACCTTTGCTCTTCTGATGTTTCATAACATCAATTGCAGGACTTGATGTCCTACGCGCAATACTATAAAACTAGACAAAACATATTTCTCATATGAGAATACTTATACTGAAAAATAAAAACTATATAATGTAAGTAAAACAGTGCACTGACCCAGATGGGCAAATGTTGCCTTCAAGAGTCAAAGGTGCAAGGAACTTCTTCTAAGCAAATTCTAGAACTATGACCTGGCAGACTTTCCCTCTGATTATGTCTCTGTCTATTTATTCTTAGCATGTGCCAAGAACATAACATCAGATCAGTAACCTACTCTTCTTATGCAATGACACCAAAATTAGATCTTGCATAATTAGAACATAATATAGTAGACCTAATTTACACGTTTGTACATTCATCCTAAATATATAGCATTAGAAAGTACATGTATCATAATATAGTAAAGTAGATCTAAAAGTAATCTAATAACATAGAAGTAACAGTAGATCTAGTATTAACCTAGCAAATCTGCATTGCTAGCAGTGTGTATATGAGATCCGTACTATAAACCAATGGGAAACATGGAAGCGAAGAAGGAAACCTTAGGCAGGTGTGTGCTCATAGTTGTCGTGGCCACGTCGGATGTCAAGGCTGAGCCAGCTTGAGCAGAGGTGTTGGAGGTACGTTGACGAGGGTATGACCCCTCGGGTCCTCGATATTGGCCTACCTGCTACAGCCCAAGAACAAGAGGGACGCTCGAAGCCCAAGAAGCCCAAGACTAGTTAGGGTTTGCAAACACTTGTAACCGACTTGGACCGGATCTCGAGACCTCGCCTCCCATATAAGGGCGAGGAGGGGCGGCCAAGAAGAGGCCAATCCCGCATAGACACCTGATCTCGCATAGATCCCACGCATAGGCTAGCACACGCCATCTCTTTCGACCATAGCCAGATCCTATCTGTGCACCATTGTAACAGCTCCAATTATACAAGCAATACAAGATCACACAAGCAGGATGTAGGTCTTTACCTTCCGGGAGGGCGAACCTGGGTAAACTCGTGTGCACCCCTGTTTCTGTCTGAAGCCGTCGAATCCGCCAAGCGCCCACATACGCTCCATGAATCGAAATCCCTAAACATGGGCATTGCCGGGTTAGAACCTCGTCATACGTCCAGCCAACAAATCCACGTCCAAAATGATGTCGGGGAGGTCATCGTGTCTCCGACCATAAGCTAGCTTCCGCGTGGATGACCAGGTGAGTTATCCGAGGACCTAAAGAGGTAAGATGTGGCTATCGAGTAAAGTTAGAGGTAAGGGCCAGCTTCCTCACTAGTACCGAACGGCCATTTAGAGCCGGTTATCGCCAATAGCCCTCAGACGGTTATCCTATCTGTCTCAAGCCCGGGGTCTCTACCAGGCCTGATACTTATTTATACCAAATATTTCATATGGTTACGCCTGTTTGGACCTAATGGGCCAAACTATAGCACACAATTTTTTGGTAATCAACCATGTACAAATGAAACATATTACATACCATTTTTTTTTGAATATTGCATTGTTTGCTAGAAGTAAAATTACTGCAAACTTTTACCCGTATTGGTGCATTATTCGAACTACTTGCACCTGGTTAAACCTAATAGTGCTATTATAGTACTAATTAGGATTACAATAACAACCAAAGCATAATGGAGCCAATTTTCCTTTTCAAGAGCATATTTTTTATATTCTTCATCTTAACTTGGCTTCCTCTTCTTTCATCTTCCGTTTGTGGATAATATCTATCAAATTGTGTTAAATCTTTACCTTTTCTTCTCCAAATCTCTTTGTTTTCTCATTTGCTTTATTCTTCTCCTGGACAGCCATGATCAGATCTCTTAACAGAAGCTGCATATGCTCGCACGCGCAGCGATAATAGGGGACCTAAAATATTAACATCAAAGGTATCGATAGGAAAGAGAACACAAAGTAGAGATTATCGGTAATTAAGCCTATAAAGTTTACCTCGTCTAAGCATGTGTCTTCACCGATAGAGGAGACTAGTTTTGTGGTTCACTGAACGCGCTCTCAGCCCTCGAAACCATGGTGACGTTCGTCTCCCATCAGTCTTCACTTGGATGTGTGAGATGTGGGTCGACAGTAACGGCTACAAATCTGTGAGGCATTTTCAGAATGTTAAACATAAATGCAGGATCAAGTATTTAAAGGAGCATTATCGCTTTACACATGGTTTCGAGAAACAAATTGGCTATGTTGATATATATCACACACAGATATCCTCAAAAAATAGCAAGGTTGGAAAAATCGCTAGGTATAAGCGAGGCGATTGGCATTCGCCTAGTGCCTAGGCATTGCTTAGGCGTCCTAGGCGGTCACAATTTTTATATCATTGAATGTGCATATGGGTTATTATAGTGAATACACATTAGTTTAGGGCATCTAAATGAGTAAATTATGAACAACTACCATTGTAATATGGCACATGTGGCTCGTTAGTGTAAGATGGCATAAATTCTCGTGGGGGAAGCCTATTGTCTTAGTTGCACTGCCTAGACTTCCGCCTATGCCCTAGGCGAAGCGTTTGACCATCGCCTAGTGCCTAAGCGTGCCTAAGCGTTGCCTCGGCGTCGCCTTTTTCAGCACTGAAAAATAGTGTGTGTTGGTACCTATCCCACAACATTTTTTCCAGTGGAACCGTGTGTGTAGTAACTATCGCACATGATTATTATATTCATCTCATGTGTGAAAATGCAGACAATAGTTGGCTATGAAATCTTACATTTCATCCTTACAGTACAATTAAAAAACCTAGAAATATAACTTCATTTTAATACATATCTTTGTTACATAGGATGACCCATTACATCAAAAGGTTATTCTACAAAAAACATTCAGATGATCCTTAGGGCTGTTGTAGCCCACTAGTGCCAGCACCTCCTAGCTATCTCAAAACCGATTCGAGCATTGAGAGCAGCATACATGATTTTATCAATACTAAGTGGATAGTTAGAGCATTCGCCGCGTTCAATGAAATTGGTCGAACCCTTCTTCGAAATATTGGTCCCAATGTATGCATTAGACAAAGCATATAGAGTAGGAGGATGGTTGTCGATCAGGGTTAGCGATCATCCTCTGGAGGTAATGCGCCTCCGGTATGACGATGCTATAGTATGCCTCCGGTATGACGATGCTATAGTATGTGGGCATTCTCATGCATAGCAGCGCCGCAAAACCTAATGATTTCATCTCCCAGGAAATCCCTAAGGGCCCGCAACATTACATCCGCGTGAACGATCTGGAAGATAAGCGTATCATAGGCGACAGAGAGTTGGAGGACGACAGCGCGCTGGCTGTGCTTCAGTGGAAGATTCCTCTGCTTCATATTTGGCACCGCACCAGTGTACTTGACGCCAACCCAACACACTTGATCGGTGTGTTGTCTAGGAACTTCTCCTGGATTTTCCTGATCTACTTCTCCACCCTTGTTGCATGCAGTGTGAAGGTCACCTTGAAGCTCATGCCTTGCTCGTCGAAGTGATAGATGCGAGAGGGTGGTACGAGCACCATTGGAGGCTGCGGATCTCATAATTTGCTTGAGGATTGTGGAATGAGCCAGATCGAGAGGTGGACGAGAGGTTCTTTGTGTTGATCGCCTCCTAATCTAACGATTATATAGTAGTGAATTGCATGTGAACACACTCACATTTGAACAATATAAGCACGCCGGACGAATTAAGGTGAGGGCACGCGCGTAGAACAAAATATGAGGAGGCTACCTTGGATACACTATACACACGATTAAAGCTCCATCCTTGATAGTGATGGTACAAAAGAAAAAAATACAAATATTTGTAGTGTTGCTAAACATAAACACACGACACCTAGGAAATTGCCGTGTGTGATGATTGCAATGATTCAACGGCCGAGCTTCGTGTGTGATAACTATACTCGCGATTTTGTGATAGACCCCGTTTGTGTTGTTCCCACGAATTGAAGTGCCACGGAGGAGGAGTATCTGAATCAGCAAGAGCGAAAACCTTTGCCCCAACACAGCAACAGTAACCCCTCGCACGTCCCGGCTGTAGTCCAAATGCACACGCACAAGTACAGCCAATTAATGGAACATATTTTGTGCAAATTTAAGTAGAGTACGCATAGATCGGCACATGTACATAGTAATAGCAAATTAGCAATATTAGGGGGGAAAAAATACTAGAGCGACAACAATCCGTCTACCAGGGGCATTCCTGGCTGCGGATTGCCAAGTGGATTTTCGTCGAAGAAGCGTTCAAACACGGAAGCCAAGCTGAGAGCGAAGAAGGTGAGGCCCAGGAGCAGCACGGGAAACCCGAGGCTGTGGAACGCCTCCATCACGTATATGGAGAGGTAGACGAGCGCGACACCCGCGCAGCCGACGAGGCATGTTATCGTCCACCTGCTGCACTCTTGGGGCTCCGCCATCGCCGCCAGCTGCTCCTCGTCGCCGGCCATCATGTCAATGCTTCGCCGCCCGGCTTCTCGATCGATCTATCTACTCTGTAGCTTTCCAGGGCTGAACTATTAGCTAGGGAGTTTTTGTTTCTTGGGGATCGGTCATTGTCTCATCGCCGGTAACACGTAATGAATCCAGTAGGGAGTTAACAGGCCACGGCCCACATAGCATTATTTCCCGTATAAACGGCCCAGACCTGGTCACTGCTACCTACAGCCGCGTGGAGGCCGAAGGGTAAACCCGATGCTCCGACCAGGTCGGTCAATACCCCGCACCGCACACCCCCTCACGCGGGTGTAGGTCGTCCCGTCAGTGTGGTCAGGGAAGAAGGAGGTCACCAGTCATGAAGAAGAAGACCAGGGAGGAAGTGTAGCCCTTGTCGATGATGGAGATGACATGACGTCGTCAGTGGAGGTGAGGCTAGAACCTTTCTGGAGACGAGGACGGCGAGCTGGCCGCGGCGTTGCCGGCGGATGCAAGGAAAAAAACCTTAGGGTGAGGGTGCGGGTGGGTGCAGGGAGCTCACCGACGACGATGTCTTAGGGTTTAGGTGTGGTGGTGGTCCAAGAGCCTCGCCGGAGTTAGGTAGGGGGAGGTTTAGGTAGAGGCCGAGGCGATGGAGGACTGGCGGAGGACCGGTGGAGGCGGCGGCTCGAGCGGCGCAGTGCACCAAGGTGGCACAGGACCGCGGGTGGCCGTGGGTGGCAGGCTGCTCTGGCCGGTGGTAGCAGCGGGGGTGTCGCTGAGAAGACAAACTATCGACTAGAGGAAGATGAACGTGGCGGCGGTGTCTGTGATGGGCGTTGGCCCATTAAGCAGTAGCCCTAGGGGCGTGTGGTTGGTGCCAATGCAACCAGGTCGGTGTCGAGGAGCACCCAGGCCAAAGCATCTGGCGAAGAAGGCGTCGTGCGCCCACGCCAGCGACATGGTGAGGACAGCGAACAACGTTGTCATGCTCCATACATGATCTGCGCGGCGTCAGCGGATGCATCGCCCCACACTGCCTCGTGAACGATGGCGCCTAGGGCCGGCGATGCCAGGTATGTCTGAACTTAAATTTGACTGCTAGCATACTCAACACTTCGCTATACGTATAGCCTTTGTATAAGTATATCATGATTGATGTCTCTGGCAGCACACTCACTCTCACACAGCTGAAGAAATAAGCTTCTGATCAATTGTTTTAACACAGGTCGGTTTCATCATCATGCAGTCAGTTGTTTTCGGATAAATAATAAAATACATACGTAGGGGTGTAACAAAAATGTACTCCGTACTAAACCTCGGAATTTCATAACAAGGAAGTTTCCGCATTAAAATGCTGTCGATCATTGAAGTCTGAAGTCTAAACTATTCACACAGAAAAAATCTCTGTAAATTCATCTTTTGTGTCTTGAACGTCCATTGCTAATTGTGCCCAAGAGTTTTTTTTTAGAATTCAAGCTACTACTCCGTTGAAACTTTTTTTCCTTATAAGCTTGAATTAATTAGTAAAACACACATTCTGCAGGCCGCCAGGCCGGGTGACAAACTACCTATATAGACATGAGTAGATTGATACATGTTGAAATCAGATGCTTGGCTATGTAGTTGGATCCGTCAAATAAAAGCAGTTTAGCTACTCGGTTTGATTGTGAGATATGCACAAGTTATATTAATTGGTTACGATATGTCTTAACCTAGGTGTCAGGTGGTATCCCATTCCATTTCTAGTCATTTTGTTATAAAAATATAAACTAAAAACCACTGAATAAACAAGAAGTGAGATTTTGGCAGGATCCCTCTTACTTTCGTATCTAAAATGTCCAACAAAAGCACATTGGACCAAAACACTTGTAGTTCCTTGTTCATGGCGTGCTACGCATGGCGAGCGTAAAGAGGCTCATCATGTTGAGTGGGGACATAGTTTTGGTATAGCCAGTGGCGGACCTAGGATTTTTTCAATGGGTATGCCACACCACAAATTTAATCGTGTATTCCAATAAAATAATATATATTTCCAATTCAATAAATAATTGTAAAATTTCAATGCAATTCGATCTCCAAGCAATAAATAACATGTTATTGAAAGATTCATGTTATAAACCAACAGCGCTGGTGGCGGTGACAGTGGCAGGGACATGATTCACAAATTCTTCAATTACTAACTATGAGAATAAGCATTGTCGGTAGCCACGAAGTGGTGTCGAGAATAACACCTATGAGTAGCGATTGTCATGTTCACAACCCAAGTCAAGTGTTTAAGATTACATCATGCTTAATTAGAGGGGTGAATGTTGAAATAAGTATGACTAGTGAAAATGTCTGACTGGAATTGGAAATCAAATACATAATCTTAATATATTTGGTGCTATTAGCTGCTATGTATGTGTGTAAATCAACCAGCAATGAACTAGCAAGCATTCAGTGCTCCCTGATGGATTCATTCGATCTAGTAGCTTAGATTGTACGTAGGTTTTGTCGTGAGCCAAAAGCATTGGCGAGAGAGTCAAATCCATTAGGCAAAGGAGCAAGTTTAGCTTTGCTAGTGAGGAGCTAGCTTAGCTTAGCTACAGCAGCTCCGCGTAGGTGCGCGTCTATACGAGAATTCAGTCAGATGCACATGCAGTCTGGACCTGCATCAACATTTTCTGCTGTGCGTGGCTGGAATACAGGGTATGCCACGGCATACCGGGCATATCTTGTAGATTCGCCGCTGGGTATAGCCTTCCAATTGATCCATTTATTTAACATCGTGGAACATATATACTTTCTGTTGAAAGATTTCAGGTTCTCTAAAAAAATTAAGGTTGAAAGGGTTTTCTTGCAAGTTTGGCGTCAGAAAATAATTGTGTAAGCCACAAAGAAGCTTCCGTGTCATTTGTTCTTACCACAAAAAAGTTGGCGAACATACCAAGCAGCGATTACATTTTCTGAGCAGGCTCTCAGGTACACCGTCATATCTGGGCTGTTAATTGGTGCATCAAGATCCGTGCTGGCCTATTTTTTGCCCTCTCTAACAACTTCTCTTTTTTTATTTCTCACTCTATACAACCTTTGAATCTGAAGCTTGGCAGTTCACTGAAACATTTGAGATAGATTTTGGGAAAAATAGTTCGGGATTTTTATGATAGTATATATATATATTTTTAAACATTTTATGTTGAATTTAAATATTTGAAAATTTTAAATTTCACAAAAAAATTATGAACTATTTTCCCCATATTCTAGTTGCAATATTACAGTGACCTGCAAAGTTTCAAGTCCATATGTTATATAGTTTAGAAGATATAAAAAAGATAAATCCCAAACAGTAAAGAGGTGTAGGTGAGATGGTGCTCAGCCAAATTTTTTCCTACCAAGAAGAACAAAGAAAGAAGTATTGAGTCCCTACTCCCTACATCACATTTTGTTAATTAGTTCATTACGTCGCAAGTGAAATGTAGCCGGTACAACATCCAAAAACGAAAACCAAGCAAAGAGCAACGAAACAACAACACATGAAAACCCGGAAATTACCCAAGCTTGGTTTGGTGTAAGCTGTTGAGTATTGGAAACAAGCTACATATAGCCTTTACCCAAGGAAATTATATTGAATCATAGAACTGGTTGAAGATTACCAAGCGCATCCAAGTACTGCCAATGGATCAAATTTGTGCAAATCTACAATATATATAAAGTTCATTCCCACTAAGTGTATTTAATGTTTGCAAGCTCAAACCTGGTGAAGCCACATCACTCCAATTCTTTATAGCCGTCAGATTTTAAAGATACGGTCATTAGCTAGTCATCCAATCACGTACTCAGTTCTCATGACATGCAATCCCAGGTCTATCTATAGGAAAACGGAAGTGTTTCTTCGCTAGGACCTTTCAACCTCCCAATCTCCCATTAATCCACCGTGAGGTGGGGGAAGTGAAGGAGTTTCTTACGTTTCTCTTCCTCTCCACCAATTGAGTAACTAAAGCTCCATGCATTTATCTTCTCCCTTCTATCTTTTCCACTCACGAGTCCGTCTTCTTTCTCTTCCCTATTTTAGTCCATCTCCTGAACATGATGGCTTGGCAACACGTCCTCCACACCGTCAATTCTACTTCTCTGGTTGCAGTCCAAGAATCGTCATCATTGCTAATGTCTACACATGCTTCTGTCCTTGTAGACAGTGTTGGGCCTCCAAGTGCAGAGGTTTGTAGAACAGCAGCAAGTTTCCCTTAAGTGGATCACCCAAGGTTTATCAAACTCAGGGAGGAAGAGGTCAAAGCTATCCCTCTCGAGCAACCCTGCAATTACGATACAGAAAGTCTCTTGTGTCCCCAAAACACCCAATACACTTGTCAAATATATAGGTGCACTAGTTCGGCGAAGAGATAGTGAAATACAAGTACTAGTGATGATTATGGGTAGTAAATGTAATATGAAATAAGTATCGCTGCGAGCAAACATGTAACAAAACTGAAAGGAAATGGTGTGCAATGCTTGGAAACAAGGCCTAGGGATCATACTTTCACTAGTGGACACACTCTCAATAAATATAACATAATTGAACCAATAGATACTATCATCAATATGCAACTCAAAACAATTCTCCAATGGAAAACAAACACTAATCATGCGTAGAGCTACGAAGCACTCCTCAAAGTTCATATTTCCCCAAACTAGATTGTCCCACACTGTCACCGTGAACGCACTAGATGGTTCCAACAAACACCAACAATTCATAGAGACATTAATCAAAAAGACACACATGATGCGCACACCGTCACCTTCACACCATGATACAAGGTATCTCCGGAGATTACAAATATAAAGCACGGGAGTAGCATAATATCTGAATAATAACATCTACTAATTCAACTAGATACAAAGCTCACGATCATATAAAGATCACATCATGGGAGAGAGAGGTGAACCACATAGCTACCGGTAGAGCCCTCAGCCCCGGGGGATAACTACTCCCTCCTCATCATAGGAGACATCAAGGTTGATGGAGATGGCGGTGAGGTCGATGGAGACGGCGGAGGAGGCGACGGCGTTGATGGAGATGGCTCCGGGGGCACTTCCCCGTCCCGGCAGGGTGCCGGAACAGAGACTTCTGTCCTCCGAAATTTGTCTTCGACGGCGGCGGCGCTGCGGAACTGTTCTGGGAAAAAACGCCAATTCCTCTAGGGTTTTCCGTCGAGGGGCTTTTTATAGGCGAAAGGGCATCGTCGGGAGGCGACCAGGGTGGTCTCACCATAGGGGGGCGCGGCCAGGGGCTGGGCCGCGCCCCCTCATGGTGAGGCTGGCCCCTGGCCCCCCTTCGGCTCTCGTTCGGTCTTTGGTCGTCTTCCGGGAAAAATAGGAGTTCTGGAACTTGTTTCGTCCAATTCTGAGAATATTTCCTATTTAGCTTTTCCGAAACACAAAAATAGCAGAAAACAGGGAACTGGCACTGTGGCATCTTGTTAGTAGGTTAGTTCCGGAAATCGCATAAAAACGCCACGAAGTGTAATGAAACACAAGGCAAATAGTGTAAAAACAAGCATGGAGCATCAAAAATTATAGATACATTTGAGACGTATCAGCATCCTCAAGCTTAACTCCTGCTCATCCTCGAGTAGGTAAGTGATAACAAAAGAATAATTTTTGAGGTGACATGCACTATCACAATTTGATCAACGAGGTAGAGCATTGAGTGCTGAGATCAAAGAACTTAAAACATGGGCATGAAAGACATAATCTTGATAATAGAAACTTAGCAACCATGTTATAGCATGAAAAGAAACACAAAGAAAAGATCATGAAAATGAAACAATAAAAGTCACGTGTGTGTTTCAACCATATGGAAAAACATAGCAAATGGTTTTCATCTTGTCCCTCATGGAGTAGCAAAGCATAAATGCATAGGACACCTTCAAGTTTAAGAGGGTGACTAGATACAAGTAATTTAAAAACAAGCAAAACCATAATCATGAATCAATCAATAATAAACTTTGGGATTATGCACATTATACTCAGAATGACAACTATGCTCTCTTAGACGGTGCATTAAGGTAGAAGGTGGAGACTCAACATAAAAGTAAAAGAAAGGCCTTTCGCAGAGGGAAGCAGTGATTAAACATGTGCTAGAGCTTTTCATTTGTAAAACAGAGAGATAAAAATTGGGTTTTGAGAGGTGGTTGTTTTTGTCAACGACTAGCAATGGGGTTCTTACTATCTTCCATACAAAAAGTAAGCAATTTTTTGAGAGAGGGATTGACACTTTGGTGCTCTTTTATAAAGCTTGGCACTCCTCCCCACCGTTTTTCCTTTCACAAACCATGGCTAACCGATTCCATCGGGTGCCCACCAACATTCACATACCATGGAGGAGTGCCTTTTTTCTTTTCTTTTCTTTTTCTTTTTGGAATAAGACAATATGGAAGATAGCAAATCCGACCACTATGTCCCCATGAGCTAAAAACAGTGTCACAAAACGAGAAGTGTTTTGAAGGTTTTTTAAAAGGTAGCACATGAAAATTTACTTGGAATGGCTTACAAATACCATGCATAGGAATTTATAGTGGACACAATGGCAAACTTGGTTTTTGGGAGTTGGATGCACGAGTAGAGCTCATACTCAGTACAAAGTGAGGGCTAGCAAAAGACTAGGAGCGACCAACTAAGAGAGCAATAACGGCCATAATCATGCATAGCGACAAAATATCATTGAAAGAAGCATAAAGTGGTATCATAAGTCAAAAACCAAATGATCATAGAGGCTATAGGCGACTTATTTTGTAGTCAACATGTGTAAGCATGTGACAAGTCAACCCAAATAAAGCATCAAAGGAGAAAACCAAATTAATGCTTCCAAATAATAAAAACAACGCATGATTTTTTCAAAGGCTCATTAAGCAATCTCAATCATTTGAGACAAGTCATGCTACAGCAAAACCACTAAGCATACTATCAAAAAGACATCAAACACGACATGCAAAAGCCTAAGCCGCAGTCTAAACAAGCTCCTTTTTGTACCACTTTTTTGCATGAAACTTTTTCTCTTTTCCAACACCATTCAAACCTTTTCGAAACAACTCTTTTGATGAAAACAAACATAGACCAGAGGTCCAAATACACCTTGATGCAAAGATATAACAAGATCTGAACAAAAATCAAGGCGAAAAACGAAAGCTAAACGCAGTAGCAGAAAAAGAGAACACTCGTGGAACGATAAGAGTGAAAACTAGAGTGTTCTTGGCAAATGAAAAGCGAGTTCATCTCCTCCAAAAGAAACATGATGTGATCTAACCCTTTATTGCAGCAAACAAAGCAAAAGAAAACTGAAAACAAAAGCAACTGATGCTTCAAGAAAAATGCATAGTGCATGAAGCAATAAAAATATAGTGTCTTGAAAGGTGACCTGATTTTTGCCGATGAAGAAGGGGTGCCTCGGGGGCATCCCCAATATTTGACGCTTGTACTTCTTGGATATTTCTTGGGGTGCATGGGCATCCCCAAGCTTGAGCTTTTGTCCATTCTTCATCTCATCTCATCATTCTCCAATCCCTACACTTGAAAACTTCCTTCATACAAAGCGTAACACAATTCTATTAGCAATGTTAGCATAAACATAATAGTGAATCAACCCCTTTCGGTTCAAATTTCAACTCAAAACCACCACATATAAAGTATATACTACTGTAGCAACTTCCCCAAAAGTTCCATGATCAAAAGAACTCAAAAAGAAAGCGATCGAGCGACAAACACAAATAGTGGCAGAAATCTGTCAAAACAGAATAGCTGACAAAAGGTCGATTTTTTAGAGGACCTTCTGTTCCTCAAATCGAAAAGTGCAAAACTAATGAAAGTTTGGATATAACCTGGAGCATATGCACAAGAAATCGCAGGTCCAAAAGATATACAGAGAATTTTCACGAATTTGTATGGTGCAGCACTGAAATCTGTTTCAGGACAGCAACATCCTCAAATCTTACCTCACTCAAATTAGAGGCTTCTCTTGGCACAAAAACAAAATAAAAATGATAAGGAGAGGTTATTACAGCAGTAATAACTTCCAAGATTCAAATAAAATAAAAAGTACTGAAAATAAAACATTGGGTTATCTCCCAAGAGTGCTTTTCTTTAACGCCTTTGAGCTAGGCGCAGTAATTTCAGAAAATGCTCACATAGGCGCCCGAAAAGAACTTAAGGCAAAGGTGCCATAAAGGAACTTGAAGCAAGAGAGAGCATCAAAAAGCAAGTATGAAACACATTTAAATCTAAACCACTTCCTATGAAAAATAGTCTTGTGAAAAGACAAGTCATGAAAGCGCAAAGCGAAAAGCATAGGAAGGCAAAACAAGTACAACTTCAAGAATTCTAACAAAAAGAGGGGAAACTCAATATTGTTGAGATCCATCAAACCATGTTTCCCTCTCTCATAATAACTTTCAGTAGCATCATGAATAGAACTAACATAACTATCACATAAAGCATCCCTATCATGAGCCACATGCATAAAAGAATTAATACTCCCCACATGAACAATCGTAGTAGGAGCAGATTCAACGGAATAATTATTCTCATCACCATAATCATCAAAAACAGGAGGCATATTATAATCATAACTAATTTTCTCCTCAAAAGTAGGTGAACTGAAAATATTATACTCATCATCATAACCATCATAAACTAGAGGTTTAGTATCATCATAAGCGAGAGAGCAGCTATTTTGCAAGGCATATTCATCAAACATATCATCATAAGAAGGAACATGGATAGTACTAATGGTACAACAATTATTAACCTTAGAATTGGTACCAAAAAGATTTCCAATATCAAAAGTAGAGTGCTTTTCCCAATAATGATCACTAACATAGGTAACAGGCATAGGAACATCATCCCAATCAGAATTATTATAATCTATAATAGGAGCAACATGCTTAGGGGAAGATACCGTTTCCTCTTGCCTTTTACTCCTCTTCTTCTTCTTCTTACTCTTCTTACTCTCTCCTTTAGGAGGGAGAGGCTTGAAAGGCATCTTCTCCACATAATCTGGTTTACTGACAGAAACAACAGAAGAAACTTTGGAGGATTCCTCCTCTCTATTAATAAGATAGAAGCATCTATTAGTCCTGTCATAGCTTGGCAAAACATCATGTTTTATAAGATTTTGTATGTAAGTATTTGCGAGGCAATCTTTAACATAATAGAGACGACAATCACGAAGGGTGCTATTAATATCAACAACTCTCATATCTACCAAAGAAATCTTTCTAGATATCTCTTCACACTCCAAATATAAAGTAAGCTCATCATGCTGATTGAGAGTAATCTTGTCATCACAATACAAATTTATGGTACTCATTCGATTAAAAGAGTCACGATATTGGCTTGGGCATTGAAAATTAAAATGACCCATGTCATCGCAAAGTTCACAAAGAAAAGGATAAAGCTCGCAAACCTTTTCACCAAGCTCATCTAGAGCCTTGAGCCACATTTGTGTTTCTTCATTCCCGTGGGTGATGCAATAATCTTCCTTGTTGTGACTCCGTTCACAAGGTCTATGTACTCCACAAAAAATAACATGCTTATAAGAAGTAGCACTTTCAGAAATTTGAGCATGTTTATTGCAATTATCAATAACAATATCACTTTCTATGCAAGTGTCTTTAAAAGGTTCATGATACACGTCCCCATTTCCCTTAGGAACATTAATATGAGAAGCAAAGGCCTTAAAGCAATCAACCATAATTTGAGGATCAAGACCATATTTAGCACTAAGCTCTTGAAAATTAGCAGTTTCAGCGAAAGACTTAATGCAATCATATTCATAACTCATACCTGATCATTTACCTTTGTCGCTATCCCAATCTTCAATATTGTTTTGAATTGCTTCAAGCAGATCCCACTTGACGTCAACATCCTTCCTTGTGAAAGACCCATCCAAGCATGCATCTAGATAGTCCTTGTAATGTCCTGAAAGCCTTGCATAAAAATTATCAATAACAATATTACGAGGAAGATCATGAATAGGTCATTTGAGCATTAGTGACTTCAATCTTCCCCACGCTTGGGTAATGCTTTCTCCCTCATGCGGATGAAAATTATAAAGATAATTCCTATCTTTATAAACCTCACTAGAAGGATAGAATTTAGAAAAAAAGAGAGGTACAATTTCCTCCCAGTCGACAGGTCGGCCATCCTTCAGTGTTTTATACCATTCCGCAGCTCAGCCCTTCAATGATAAAGAAAATAGCTTCTTCTTAACTCGGTTCATCAAAATACCTGCACACTTGAACAACTCGCATAATTCATGTATAAAAAGCAAATGATCACCAGGATGGATAGTTCCATCTCCTAAATAGCGGTTATCCATAGCACGTTCAACAATCTTTATAGGTATTTTAAAAGGATGAGGAGCACAAGCATCATTAGAAACATCACATAGGGGAGATAAAATATCATCAGAGCAAACTTTCTCCACTAAAGCTGGGGAACTAAAAATATCATGCTTAACAAAACCAACTTCCCCAAGCTTAGACTTTTCTATAACGGTGTTCAAAGCATTCATACTAACAACACTATTAGCATGCAAATTAAGCTCCAAAGGTTTTTCAATTTTCTCTTTAAATCTAAACTCAGGAAAAAGACTAAAGAACTCTTTACTTTCCATTAAGCCTAACTAGTGAAAATAAAAACAAGAAACAAAAAGATATAATTGCAGAATCTAAAGGAAATAACTCCGAGCAATCACCAGCAACTAAAAGACTTAGTAACCAAAGAATGTGAGTACCTTTTACCTTACCTCCCCGGCAACAGCGCCAGAAAAGAGCTTGATGTCTACACACGCTTCTATCCTTGTAGACAGTGTTGGGCCTCCAAGTGCAGAGGTTTGTAGAACAGCAGCAAGTTTCCCTTAAGTGGATCACCCAAGGTTTATCGAACTCAGGGAGGAAGAGGTCAAAGCTATCCCTCTCAAGCAACCCTGCAATTACGATACAGAAAGTCTCTTGTGTCCCCAACACACCCAATACACTTGTCAAATATATAGGTGCACTAGTTCGGCGAAGAGATAGTGAAATACAAGTAGTAGTGATGATTATGGGTAGTAAATGTAATATGAAATAAGTATCGCTGCGAGCAAACATGTAACAAAACTGAAAGGAAACGGTGTGCAATTCTTGGAAACAAGGCCTAGGGATCATACTTTCACTAGTGGACACACTCTCAACAAATATAACATAATTGAACCAATAGATACTATCATCAATATGCAACTCAAAACAATTCTCCAATGGAAAACGAATACTAATCATGCGTAGGGCTACGAAGCACTCCTCAAAGTTCATATTTCCCCAAACTAGATTGTCCCACACTGTCACCGTGAACGCACTAGATGGTTCCAACAAACACCAATAATTCATAGAGACATTAACCAAAAAGACACACATGATGTGCACACTGTCACCTTCACACCATGATACAAGGTATCTCCGGAGATTACAAATATAAAGCACGGGAGTAGCATAATATCTGAATAATAACATCTACCAATTCAACTAGATACAAAGCTCATGATCACATAAAGATCACATCATGGGAGAGAGAGGTGAACCACATAGCTATCGGTAGAGCCCTCAGCCCCGGGGGAGAACTACTCCCGCCTCATCATAGGAGACAGCAAGGTTGATGGAGATGGCGGTGAGGTCGATGGAGACGGCGGAGGAGGCGACGGCGTTGATGGAGATGGCTCCGGGGGCACTTTCCCGTCCCGTCAGGGTGACGGAACAGAGACTTCTGTCCCCCGAAATTTGTCTTCGACGGCGGCGACGCTGCGGAACTGTTCTGGGAAAAACGCCGATTCCTCTAGGGTTTTCTGTCGGGGGGCTTTTTATAGGCGAAAGGGCATCGTCGGGAGGCGACCAGGGTGGTCTCACCACAGGGGGGCATGGCCAGGGACTGGGCCGCGCCCCCTCATGGTGAGGCTGGCCCCTGACCCCCCCTTCGGCTCTCGTTCTATCTTCGGTCCTCTTCCGGGAAAAATAAGAGTTCTGGAACTTGTTTCGTCTAATTCTGAGAATATTTCCTGTGTAGCTTTTCTGAAACACAAAACAGCAGAAAACATGGAACTAGCACTGTGGCATCTTGTTAGTAGGTTAATTCCGGAAATCGCATAAAAATGCCACGAAGTGTAACGAAACACAAGGCAAATGGTGTAAAAACAAGCATGGAGCGTCAAAAATTATAGATACGTTTGGGACGTATCAGTTGCTTAATCTTGAGTGGTTGCGCCCTGCTCTGTTCGTCCTGCTCATGAAACTACGGCGGTGATGCTCGCGACGTCTCACCGTCACCCCTGTACAAGGCTCATATCTACCTTGGGCAAATGGCTGACATCACCTAACTGACACCAGTGAGCGTCTTTCTCTATCTGTGAATTAATCCAGTGTTCTTGGTTTTCTTCACAGGAAGATCCATGACCTCATCAGCCATGCTGTGGTAGTGTGCAGCATATGATACTTCGTTTTTGGTCCCGGAATGCGCCAAACTCACAGGTAAAAATCTTTAGTTGTTCTGATCTTCAGATTGCACTTCCTCACCTCCATTAATACGAGCGTGTTTCAGTGTCAAAAGGGAAAATAGAAACTAGCATATTTTAGTACACAAAATCATGCTAGATTCTAAATATGGAACTTCGTGACTGTAGTGAAGTTATAACGTTCGATGATGAATCGGCATCTTTTTTTTTCTACTAGAACATGGCTAATAATTTATACTTTTCATGTTTTTAGAGGACTCGTGTTTTCTCTCTCCCAGCTAGTTAACTGTACAGACTTTGAGTGGGCTTGGGAGGTCTCTTAGTAGTTAGCTGAGGTTGTACTTCAAGTAAACTCATGTTCTTTTGGGGTAGGTTTTCTCGGCAGGCAATGCACTCATCTAATACTACTTAATGTGGGCGTTCTCACATATCTATTGCTTCATATCTAATGATTATATTTTCCTCTATTTCTCGAACTATGTAATGGCTGAAAATTTACCTTGGTATTTTACTTCTGTTTTGTGTACTTTATATAATGACATTGTTATATCTAAATTATTTGAATATTTTTTCTTGCAAGGATTTTATATTGTGCATATTTGACTTCAAATTTGTTAATTAGATCATTACTGAGTTTGATAAGTATGCAAAACCCAAGAAAGGAACCATGACTCCATTATTTGGTTACAAGTTTCTAATTATTGCTTTGAAATTTTAATCTAAATAGTTCAATATGTCAAATAAACCCAATCTAGCCCCATGTACTGGAGAAATCATATGGGGGTATTATCTATTTCATATGATCGAAAAAGAATGCAAGTGACTTAGTACAAACTATATACTAAATTATACTAAATCATCCGACTTTTTCAATCAGAGGAAGCAATATCTATAAAGTTGATTCCCACTAATATTATTAAATAATTAAAATTTCCACATGCAAAATGCCCATGTCATCGGCAAGCCCCGATCAATGGCATGATCGTGCATGAAGACTTTTTCGGGCAAAGTGCATACAACCTTAAAGGATGAGAAAACCACATGAAAAATTTCTATGTCATCAACCAAACCCTGTTATCTTCAGTATGAGGTCTTCTTCCTGGCAAAGTGCATACAGCCCGATTCAAGCTAATTGTTACATATATTGAAATCATATTTTATTTCCGCCGCAACGTGCGGGGTATCATCTAGTTTAAGTAGAGTATGTGCATAGATCGAACATGTACTGCTGGGGGTACATAGTAATAGCAAATTAGCAAATATATAATTACTAGAGAGACAACAATCCGTCTACCAGGGACATTTGTGGCTGCGGATTGCCAAGTGGATTTTCGTCGAAGAAGCGTTCAAACACGGAAGCCAAGCTGAGAGCGAAGAAGGTGAGGCCCAGGAGCAGCACGGGAAACCCGAGGCTGTGGAACGCCTCCATCACGTATATGGAGAGGTAGACGAGCGCGACACCCGCGCAGCCGACGAGGCATGTTATCGTCCACCTGCTGCACTCTTGGGGCTCCGCCATCGCCGCCAGCTGCTCCTCGTCGCCGGCCATCATGTCAATGCTTCGCCGCCCGGCTTCTCGATCGATCTATCTACTCTGTAGCTTTCCAGGGCTGAACTATTAGCTAGGGAGTTTTTGTTTCTTGGGGATCGGTCATTGTCTCATCGCCGGTAACACGTAATGAATCCAGTAGGGAGTTAACAGGCCACGGCCCACATAGCATTATTTCCCGTATAAACGGCCCAGACCTGGTCACTGCTACCTACAGCCGCGTGGAGGCCGAAGGGTAAACCCGATGCTCCGACCAGGTCGGTCAATACCCCGCACCGCACACCCCCTCACGCGGGTGTAGGTCGTCCCGTCAGTGTGGTCAGGGAAGAAGGAGGTCACCAGTCATGAAGAAGAAGACCAGGGAGGAAGTGTAGCCCTTGTCGATGATGGAGATGACATGACGTCGTCAGTGGAGGTGAGGCTAGAACCTTTCTGGAGACGAGGACGGCGAGCTGGCCGCGGCGTTGCCGGCGGATGCAAGGAAAAAAACCTTAGGGTGAGGGTGCGGGTGGGTGCAGGGAGCTCACCGACGACGATGTCTTAGGGTTTAGGTGTGGTGGTGGTCCAAGAGCCTCGCCGGAGTTAGGTAGGGGGAGGTTTAGGTAGAGGCCGAGGCGATGGAGGACTGGCGGAGGACCGGTGGAGGCGGCGGCTCGAGCGGCGCAGTGCACCAAGGTGGCACAGGACCGCGGGTGGCCGTGGGTGGCAGGCTGCTCTGGCCGGTGGTAGCAGCGGGGGTGTCGCTGAGAAGACAAACTATCGACTAGAGGAAGATGAACGTGGCGGCGGTGTCTGTGATGGGCGTTGGCCCATTAAGCAGTAGCCCTAGGGGCGTGTGGTTGGTGCCAATGCAACCAGGTCGGTGTCGAGGAGCACCCAGGCCAAAGCATCTGGCGAAGAAGGCGTCGTGCGCCCACGCCAGCGACATGGTGAGGACAGCGAACAACGTTGTCATGCTCCATACATGATCTGCGCGGCGTCAGCGGATGCATCGCCCCACACTGCCTCGTGAACGATGGCGCCTAGGGCCGGCGATGCCAGGTATGTCTGAACTTAAATTTGACTGCTAGCATACTCAACACTTCGCTATACGTATAGCCTTTGTATAAGTATATCATGATTGATGTCTCTGGCAGCACACTCACTCTCACACAGCTGAAGAAATAAGCTTCTGATCAATTGTTTTAACACAGGTCGGTTTCATCATCATGCAGTCAGTTGTTTTCGGATAAATAATAAAATACATACGTAGGGGTGTAACAAAAATGTACTCCGTACTAAACCTCGGAATTTCATAACAAGGAAGTTTCCGCATTAAAATGCTGTCGATCATTGAAGTCTGAAGTCTAAACTATTCACACAGAAAAAATCTCTGTAAATTCATCTTTTGTGTCTTGAACGTCCATTGCTAATTGTGCCCAAGAGTTTTTTTTTAGAATTCAAGCTACTACTCCGTTGAAACTTTTTTTCCTTATAAGCTTGAATTAATTAGTAAAACACACATTCTGCAGGCCGCCAGGCCGGGTGACAAACTACCTATATAGACATGAGTAGATTGATACATGTTGAAATCAGATGCTTGGCTATGTAGTTGGATCCGTCAAATAAAAGCAGTTTAGCTACTCGGTTTGATTGTGAGATATGCACAAGTTATATTAATTGGTTACGATATGTCTTAACCTAGGTGTCAGGTGGTATCCCATTCCATTTCTAGTCATTTTGTTATAAAAATATAAACTAAAAACCACTGAATAAACAAGAAGTGAGATTTTGGCAGGATCCCTCTTACTTTCGTATCTAAAATGTCCAACAAAAGCACATTGGACCAAAACACTTGTAGTTCCTTGTTCATGGCGTGCTACGCATGGCGAGCGTAAAGAGGCTCATCATGTTGAGTGGGGACATAGTTTTGGTATAGCCAGTGGCGGACCTAGGATTTTTTCAATGGGTATGCCACACCACAAATTTAATCGTGTATTCCAATAAAATAATATATATTTCCAATTCAATAAATAATTGTAAAATTTCAATGCAATTCGATCTCCAAGCAATAAATAACATGTTATTGAAAGATTCATGTTATAAACCAACAGCGCTGGTGGCGGTGACAGTGGCAGGGACATGATTCACAAATTCTTCAATTACTAACTATGAGAATAAGCATTGTCGGTAGCCACGAAGTGGTGTCGAGAATAACACCTATGAGTAGCGATTGTCATGTTCACAACCCAAGTCAAGTGTTTAAGATTACATCATGCTTAATTAGAGGGGTGAATGTTGAAATAAGTATGACTAGTGAAAATGTCTGACTGGAATTGGAAATCAAATACATAATCTTAATATATTTGGTGCTATTAGCTGCTATGTATGTGTGTAAATCAACCAGCAATGAACTAGCAAGCATTCAGTGCTCCCTGATGGATTCATTCGATCTAGTAGCTTAGATTGTACGTAGGTTTTGTCGTGAGCCAAAAGCATTGGCGAGAGAGTCAAATCCATTAGGCAAAGGAGCAAGTTTAGCTTTGCTAGTGAGGAGCTAGCTTAGCTTAGCTACAGCAGCTCCGCGTAGGTGCGCGTCTATACGAGAATTCAGTCAGATGCACATGCAGTCTGGACCTGCATCAACATTTTCTGCTGTGCGTGGCTGGAATACAGGGTATGCCACGGCATACCGGGCATATCTTGTAGATTCGCCGCTGGGTATAGCCTTCCAATTGATCCATTTATTTAACATCGTGGAACATATATACTTTCTGTTGAAAGATTTCAGGTTCTCTAAAAAAAATTAAGGTTGAAAGGGTTTTCTTGCAAGTTTGGCGTCAGAAAATAATTGTGTAAGCCACAAAGAAGCTTCCGTGTCATTTGTTCTTACCACAAAAAAGTTGGCGAACATACCAAGCAGCGATTACATTTTCTGAGCAGGCTCTCAGGTACACCGTCATATCTGGGCTGTTAATTGGTGCATCAAGATCCGTGCTGGCCTATTTTTTGCCCTCTCTAACAACTTCTCTTTTTTTATTTCTCACTCTATACAACCTTTGAATCTGAAGCTTGGCAGTTCACTGAAACATTTGAGATAGATTTTGGGAAAAATAGTTCGGGATTTTTATGATAGTATATATATATATTTTTAAACATTTTATGTTGAATTTAAATATTTGAAATTTTAAATTTCACAAAAAAATTATGAACTATTTTCCCCATATTCTAGTTGCAATATTACAGTGACCTGCAAAGTTTCAAGTCCATATGTTATATAGTTTAGAAGATATAAAAAAGATAAATCCCAAACAGTAAAGAGGTGTAGGTGAGATGGTGCTCAGCCAAATTTTTTCCTACCAAGAAGAACAAAGAAAGAAGTATTGAGTCCCTACTCCCTACATCACATTTTGTTAATTAGTTCATTACGTCGCAAGTGAAATGTAGCCGGTACAACATCCAAAAACGAAAACCAAGCAAAGAGCAACGAAACAACAACACATGAAAACCCGGAAATTACCCAAGCTTGGTTTGGTGTAAGCTGTTGAGTATTGGAAACAAGCTACATATAGCCTTTACCCAAGGAAATTATATTGAATCATAGAACTGGTTGAAGATTACCAAGCGCATCCAAGTACTGCCAATGGATCAAATTTGTGCAAATCTACAATATATATAAAGTTCATTCCCACTAAGTGTATTTAATGTTTGCAAGCTCAAACCTGGTGAAGCCACATCACTCCAATTCTTTATAGCCGTCAGATTTTAAAGATACGGTCATTAGCTAGTCATCCAATCACGTACTCAGTTCTCATGACATGCAATCCCAGGTCTATCTATAGGAAAACGGAAGTGTTTCTTCGCTAGGACCTTTCAACCTCCCAATCTCCCATTAATCCACCGTGAGGTGGGGGAAGTGAAGGAGTTTCTTACGTTTCTCTTCCTCTCCACCAATTGAGTAACTAAAGCTCCATGCATTTATCTTCTCCCTTCTATCTTTTCCACTCACGAGTCCGTCTTCTTTCTCTTCCCTATTTTAGTCCATCTCCTGAACATGATGGCTTGGCAACACGTCCTCCACACCGTCAATTCTACTTCTCTGGTTGCAGTCCAAGAATCGTCATCATTGCTAATGTCTACACATGCTTCTGTCCTTGTAGACAGTGTTGGGCCTCCAAGTGCAGAGGTTTGTAGAACAGCAGCAAGTTTCCCTTAAGTGGATCACCCAAGGTTTATCAAACTCAGGGAGGAAGAGGTCAAAGCTATCCCTCTCGAGCAACCCTGCAATTACGATACAGAAAGTCTCTTGTGTCCCCAAAACACCCAATACACTTGTCAAATATATAGGTGCACTAGTTCGGCGAAGAGATAGTGAAATACAAGTACTAGTGATGATTATGGGTAGTAAATGTAATATGAAATAAGTATCGCTGCGAGCAAACATGTAACAAAACTGAAAGGAAATGGTGTGCAATGCTTGGAAACAAGGCCTAGGGATCATACTTTCACTAGTGGACACACTCTCAATAAATATAACATAATTGAACCAATAGATACTATCATCAATATGCAACTCAAAACAATTCTCCAATGGAAAACAAACACTAATCATGCGTAGAGCTACGAAGCACTCCTCAAAGTTCATATTTCCCCAAACTAGATTGTCCCACACTGTCACCGTGAACGCACTAGATGGTTCCAACAAACACCAACAATTCATAGAGACATTAATCAAAAAGACACACATGATGCGCACACCGTCACCTTCACACCATGATACAAGGTATCTCCGGAGATTACAAATATAAAGCACGGGAGTAGCATAATATCTGAATAATAACATCTACTAATTCAACTAGATACAAAGCTCACGATCATATAAAGATCACATCATGGGAGAGAGAGGTGAACCACATAGCTACCGGTAGAGCCCTCAGCCCCGGGGGATAACTACTCCCTCCTCATCATAGGAGACATCAAGGTTGATGGAGATGGCGGGTGAGGTCGATGGAGACGGCGGAGGAGGCGACGGCGTTGATGGAGATGGCTCCGGGGGCACTTCCCCGTCCCGGCAGGGTGCCGGAACAGAGACTTCTGTCCTCCGAAATTTGTCTTCGACGGCGGCGGCGCTGCGGAACTGTTCTGGGAAAAAACGCCAATTCCTCTAGGGTTTTCCGTCGAGGGGCTTTTTATAGGCGAAAGGGCATCGTCGGGAGGCGACCAGGGTGGTCTCACCATAGGGGGGCGCGGCCAGGGGCTGGGCCGCGCCCCCTCATGGTGAGGCTGGCCCCTGGCCCCCCTTCGGCTCTCGTTCGGTCTTTGGTCGTCTTCCGGGAAAAATAGGAGTTCTGGAACTTGTTTCGTCCAATTCTGAGAATATTTCCTATTTAGCTTTTCCGAAACACAAAAATAGCAGAAAACAGGGAACTGGCACTGTGGCATCTTGTTAGTAGGTTAGTTCCGGAAATCGCATAAAAACGCCACGAAGTGTAACGAAACACAAGGCAAATAGTGTAAAAACAAGCATGGAGCATCAAAAATTATAGATACATTTGAGACGTATCAGCATCCTCAAGCTTAACTCCTGCTCATCCTCGAGTAGGTAAGTGATAACAAAAGAATAATTTTTGAGGTGACATGCACTATCACAATTTGATCAACGAGGTAGAGCATTGAGTGCTGAGATCAAAGAACTTAAAACATGGGCATGAAAGACATAATCTTGATAATAGAAACTTAGCAACCATGTTATAGCATGAAAAGAAACACAAAGAAAGATCATGAAAATGAAACAATAAAAGTCACGTGTGTGTTTCAACCATATGGAAAAACATAGCAAATGGTTTTCATCTTGTCCCTCATGGAGTAGCAAAGCATAAATGCATAGGACACCTTCAAGTTTAAGAGGGTGACTAGATACAAGTAATTTAAAAACAAGCAAAACCATAATCATGAATCAATCAATAATAAACTTTGGGATTATGCACATTATACTCAGAATGACAACTATGCTCTCTTAGACGGTGCATAAAGGTAGAAGGTGGAGACTTAACATAAAAGTAAAAGAAAGGCCTTTCGCAGAGGGAAGCAGTGATTAAACATGTGCTAGAGCTTTTCATTTGTAAAACAGAGAGATAAAAATTGGGTTTTGAGAGGTGGTTGTTTTTGTCAACGACTAGCAATGGGGTTCTTACTATCTTCCATACAAAAAGTAAGCAATTTTTTGAGAGAGGGATTGACACTTTGGTGCTCTTTTATAAAGCTTGGCACTCCTCCCCACCGTTTTTCCTTTCACAAACCATGGCTAACCGATTCCATCGGGTGCCCACCAACATTCACATACCATGGAGGAGTGCCTTTTTTCTTTTCTTTTCTTTTTCTTTTTGGAATAAGACAATATGGAAGATAGCAAATCCGACCACTATGTCCCCATGAGCTAAAAACAGTGTCACAAAACGAGAAGTGTTTTGAAGGTTTTTTAAAAGGTAGCACATGAAAATTTACTTGGAATGGCTTACAAATACCATGCATAGGAATTTATAGTGGACACAATGGCAAACTTGGTTTTTGGGAGTTGGATGCACGAGTAGAGCTCATACTCAGTACAAAGCGAGGGCTAGCAAAAGACTAGGAGCGACCAACTAAGAGAGCAATAACGGCCATAATCATGCATAGCGACAAAATATCATTGAAAGAAGCATAAAGTGGTATCATAAGTCAAAAACCAAATGATCATAGAGGCTATAGGCGACTTATTTTGTAGTCAACATGTGTAAGCATGTGCCAAGTCAACCCAAATAAAGCATCAAAGGAGAAAACCAAATTAATGCTTCCAAATAATAAAAACAACGCATGATTTTTTCAAAGGCTC
Organism: Dactylis glomerata; assembly: GCA_007115705.1. Lineage (NCBI taxonomy): Eukaryota > Viridiplantae > Streptophyta > Magnoliopsida > Poales > Poaceae > Dactylis > Dactylis glomerata. The sequence continues at coordinate 624,550 of QXEO01002092.1, forward strand.
ATTAAGCAATCTCAATCATTTGAGACAAGTCATGCTACAGCAAAACCACTAAGCATACTATCAAAAAGACATCAAACACGACATGCAAAAGCCTAAGCCGCAGTCTAAAAAGCTCCTTTTTGTACCACTTTTTGCATGAAACTTTTCTCTTTTCCAACACCATTCAAACCTTTTCGAAACAACTCTTTTGATGAAAACAAACATAGACCAGAGGTCCAAATACACCTTGATGCAAAGATTATAACAAGATCTGAACAAAAATCAAGGCGAAAAACGAAAGCTAAACGCAGTAGTAGTAGCAGAAAAAGAGAACACTCGTGGAACGATAAGAGTGAAAACTAGAGTGTTCTTGGCAAATGAAAAGCGAGTTCATCTCCTCCAAAAGAAACATGATGTGATCTAACCCTTTATTGCAGCAAACAAAGCAAAAGAAAACTGAAAACAAAAGCAACTGATGCTTCAAGAAAACGCATAGTGCATGAAGCAATAAAAATATAGTGTCTTGAAAGGTGACCTGATTTTTGCCGATGAAGAAGGGGTGCCTCGGGGGCATCCCCAATATTTGACGCTTGTACTTCTTGGATATTTCTTGGGTGCATGGGCATCCCCAAGCTTGAGCTTTTGTCCATTCTTCATCTCATCTCATCATTCTCCAATCCCTACACTTGAAAACTTCCTTCATACAAGCGTAACACAATCTATTAGCAATGTTAGCATAAACATAATAGTGAATCAACCCCTTTCGGTTCAAATTTCAACTCAAAAACCACCACATATAAAGTATATACTACTGTAGCAACTTCCCCAAAAGTTCCATGATCAAAAGAACTCAAAAGAAAGCGATCGAGCGACAAACACAAATAGTGGCAGAAATCTGTCAAAACAGAATAGCTGACAAAAGGTCGATTTTTTAGAGGACCTTCTGTTCCTCAAATCGAAAAGTGCAAAACTAATGAAAGTTTGGATATAACCTGGAGCATATGCACAAGAAATCGCAGGTCCAAAAGATATACAGAGAATTTTCACGAATTTGTATGGTGCAGCACTGAAATCTGTTTCAGGACAGCAACATCCTCAAATCTTACCTCACTCAAATTAGAGGCTTCTCTTGGCACAAAAACAAAATAAAAATGATAAGGAGAGGTTATTACAGCAGTAATACTTCCAAGATTCAAATAAAATAAAAAGTACTGAAAATAAAACATTGGGTTATCTCCCAAGAGTGCTTTTCTTTAACGCCTTTGAGCTAGGCGCAGTAATTTCAGAAAATGCTCACATAGGCGCCCGAAGAAAGAACTTAAGGCAAAGGTGCCATAAAGGAACTTGAAGCAAGAGAGAGCATCAAAAAGCAAGTATGAAACACATTTAAATCTAAACCACTTCCTATGAAAAATAGTCTTGTGAAAAGACAAGTCATGAAAGCGCAAAGCGAAAAGCATAGGAAGGCAAAAACAAGTACAACTTCAAGAATTCTAACAAAAAGAGGGGAAACTCAATATTGTTGAGATCCATCAAACCATGTTTCCCTCTCTCATAATAACTTTCAGTAGCATCATGAATAGAACTAACATAACTATCACATAAAGCATCCCTATCATGAGCCACATGCATAAAAGAATTAATACTCCCCACATGAACAATCGTAGTAGGAGCAGATTCAACAGAATAATTATTCTCATCACCATAATCATCAAAAACAGGAGGCATATTATAATCATAACTAATTTCTCCTCAAAAGTAGGTGAACTGAAAATATTATACTCATCATCATAACCATCATAAACTAGAGGTTTAGTATCATCATAAGCGAGAGAGCAGCTATTTTGCAAGGCATATTCATCAAACATATCATCATAAGAAGGAACATGGATAGTACTAATGGTACAACAATTATTAACCTTAGAATTGGTACCAAAAAGATTTCCAATATCAAAAGTAGAGTGCTTTTCCCAATAATGATCACTAACATAGGTAACAGGCATAGGAACATCATCCCAATCAGAATTATTATAATCTATAATAGGAGCAACATGCTTAGGGGAAGATACCGTTTCCTCTTGCCTTTTACTCCTCTTCTTCTTCTTCTTACTCTTCTTACTCTCTCCTTTAGGAGGGAGAGGCTTGAAAGGCATCTTCTCCACATAATCTGGTTTACTGACAGAAACAACAGAAGAAAACTTTGGAGGATTCTCCTCTCTATTAATAAGATAGAAGCATCTATTAGTCCTGTCATAGCTTGGCAAAACATCATGTTTTATAAGATTTTGTATGTAAGTATTTCGAGGCAATCTTTAACATAATAGAGACGACAATCACGAAGGGTGCTATTAATATCAACAACTCTCATATCTACCAAAGAAATCTTTCTAGATATCTCTTCACACTCCAAATATAAAGTAAGCTCATCATGCTGATTGAGAGTAATCTTGTCATCACAATACAAATTTATGGTACTCATTCGATTAAAAGAGTCACGATATTGGCTTGGGCATTGAAAATTAAAATGACCCATGTCATCGCAAAGTTCACAAAGAAAAGGATAAAGCTCGCAAACCTTTTCACCAAGCTCATCTAGAGCCTTGAGCCACATTTGTGTTTCTTCATTCCCGTGGGTGATGCAATAATCTTCCTTGTTGTGACTCCGTTCACAAGGTCTATGTACTCCACAAAAAATAACATGCTTATAAGAAGTAGCACTTTCAGAAATTTGAGCATGTTTATTGCAATTATCAATAACAATATCACTTTCTATGCAAGTGTCTTTAAAAGGTTCATGATACACGTCCCCATTTCCCTTAGGAACATTAATATGAGAAGCAAAGGCCTTAAAGCAATCAACCATAATTTGAGGATCAAGACCATATTAGCACTAAGCTCTTGAAAATTAGCAGTTTCAGCGAAAGACTTAATGCAATCATATTCATAACTCATACCTGATCATTTACCTTTGTCGCTATCCCAATCTTCAATATTGTTTTGAATTGCTTCAAGCAGATCCCACTTGACGTCAACATCCTTCCTTGTGAAAGACCCATCCAAGCATGCATCTAGATAGTCCTTGTAATGTCCTGAAAGCCTTGCATAAAAATTATCAATAACAATATTACGAGGAAGATCATGAATAGGTCATTTGAGCATTAGTGACTTCAATCTTCCCCACGCTTGGGTAATGCTTTCTCCCTCATGCGGATGAAAATTATAAAGATAATTCCTATCTTTATAAACCTCACTAGAAGGATAGAATTTAGAAAAAAAGAGAGGTACAATTTCCTCCCAGTCGACAGGTCGGCCATCCTTCAGTGTTTTATACCATTCCGCAGCTCAGCCCTTCAATGATAAAGAAAATAGCTTCTTCTTAACTCGGTTCATCAAAATACCTGCACACTTGAACAACTCGCATAATTCATGTATAAAAAGCAAATGATCACCAGGATGGATAGTTCCATCTCCTAAATAGCGGTTATCCATAGCACGTTCAACAATCTTTATAGGTATTTTAAAAGGATGAGGAGCACAAGCATCATTAGAAACATCACATAGGGGAGATAAAATATCATCAGAGCAAACTTTCTCCACTAAAGCTGGGGAACTAAAAATATCATGCTTAACAAAACCAACTTCCCCAAGCTTAGACTTTTCTATAACGGTGTTCAAAGCATTCATACTAACAACACTATTAGCATGCAAATTAAGCTCCAAAGGTTTTTCAATTTTCTCTTTAAATCTAAACTCAGGAAAAAGACTAAAGAACTCTTTACTTTCCATTAAGCCTAACTAGTGAAAATAAAAACAAGAAACAAAAAGATATAATTGCAGAATCTAAAGGAAATAACTCCGAGCAATCACCAGCAACTAAAAGACTTAGTAACCAAAGAATGTGAGTACCTTTTACCTTACCTCCCCGGCAACAGCGCCAGAAAAGAGCTTGATGTCTACACACGCTTCTATCCTTGTAGACAGTGTTGGGCCTCCAAGTGCAGAGGTTTGTAGAACAGCAGCAAGTTTCCCTTAAGTGGATCACCCAAGGTTTATCGAACTCAGGGAGGAAGAGGTCAAAGCTATCCCTCTCAAGCAACCCTGCAATTACGATACAGAAAGTCTCTGTGTCCCCAACACACCCAATACACTTGTCAAATATATAGGTGCACTAGTTCGGCGAAGAGATAGTGAAATACAAGTAGTAGTGATGATTATGGGTAGTAAATGTAATATGAAATAAGTATCGCTGCGAGCAAACATGTAACAAACTGAAAGGAAACGGTGTGCAATTCTTGGAAACAAGGCCTAGGGATCATACTTTCACTAGTGACACACTCTCAACAAATATAACATAATTGAACCAATAGATACTATCATCAATATGCAACTCAAAACAATTCTCCAATGGAAAACGAATACTAATCATGCGTAGGGCTTCGAAGCACTCCTCAAAGTTCATATTTCCCCAACTAGATTGTCCCACACTGTCACCGTGAACGCACTAGATGGTTCCAACAAACACCAATAATTCATAGAGACATTAACCAAAAAGACACACATGATGTGCACACTGTCACCTTCACACCATGATACAAGTATCTCCGGAGATTACAAATATAAAGCACGAGAGTAGCATAATATCTGAATAATAACATCTACCAATTCAACTAGATACAAAGCTCATGATCACATAAAGATCACATCATGGGAGAGAGAGGTGAACCACATAGCTATCGGTAGAGCCCTCACCCCGGGGGAGAACTACTCCCGCCTCATCATAGGAGACAGCAAGGTTGATGGAGATGGCGGTGAGGTCGATGGAGACGGCGGAGGAGGCGACGGCGTTGATGGAGATGGCTCCGGGGGCACTTTCCCGTCCGTCAGGGTGACTGAACAGAGACTTCTGTCCCCCGAATTTGTCTTCGACGGCGGCGACGCTGCGGAACTGTTCTGGGAAAAAACGCCGATTCCTCTAGGGTTTTCTGTCGGGGGGCTTTTTATAGGCGAAAGGGCATCGTCGGGAGGCGACCAGGGTGGTCTCACCACAGGGGGGCGTGGCCAGGGGCTGGGCCGCGCCCCCTCATGGTGAGGCTGGCCCTGACCCCCCTTCGGCTCTCGTTCTATCTTCGGTCCTCTTCCGGGAAAAATAAGAGTTCTGGAACTTGTTTCGTCTAATTCTGAGAATATTTCCTGTGTAGCTTTTCTGAAACACAAAACAGCAGAAAACATGGAACTAGCACTGTGGCATCTTGTTAGTAGGTTAATTCCGGAAATCGCATAAAAATGCACGAAGTGTAACGAAACACAGGCAAATGGTTGTAAAAACAAGCATGGAGCGTCAAAAATTATAGATACGTTTGGGACGTATCAGTTGCTTAATCTTGAGTGGTTGCGCCCTGCTCTGTTCGTCCTGCTCATGAAACTACGGCGGTGATGCTCGCGACGTCTCACCGTCACCCCTGTACAAGGCTCATATCTACCTTGGGCAAATGGCTTGACATCACCTAACTGACACCAGTGAGCGTCTTCTCTATCTGTGAATTAATCCAGTGTTCTTGGTTTCTTCCAGAGAAGATCCTGACCTCATCAGCCATGCGTGGTAGTGTGCAGCATATGATACTTCGCTTTTGGTCCCGGAATGCGCCCAAACTCACAGGGTAAAAATCTTTAGTTGTTCTGATCTTCAGATTGCACTTCCTCACCTCCATTAATACGAGCGTGTTTCAGTGTCAAAAGGGAAAATAGAAACTAGCATATTTTAAGTACACAAATCATGCTAGTTCTAAATATGGAACTTCGTGACTGTAGTGAAGTTATAACGTTTCGATGATGAATCGGCATCTTTTTTTTTCTACTAGAACATGGCTAATAATTTATACTTTTCATGTTTTTAGAGGACTCGTGTTTCTCCTCTCCCAGCTAGTTAAACTGTACAGACTTTGAGTGGGCTTGGGAGGTCTCTAGTAGTTAGCTGAGGTTGTACTTCAAGTAAACTCATGTTTCTTTTGGGGGTAGGTTTTCTCGGCAGCAATGCCTCATCTAATACTACTTAATGTGGGCGTTCTCACATATCTATTGCTTCATATCTAATGATTATATTTTCCTCTATTTCTCGAACTATGTAATGGCTGAAAATTTACCTTGGTATTTTACTTCTGTTTTGTGTACTTTATATAATGACATTGTTATATCTAAATTATTTGAATATTTTTTCTTGCAAGGATTTTATATTGTGCATATTTGACTTCAAATTTGTTAATTAGATCATTACTGAGTTTGATAAGTATGCAAAACCCAAGAAAGGAACCATGACTCCATTATTTGGTTACAAGTTTCTAATTATTGCTTTGAAATTTTAATCTAAATAGTTCAATATGTCAAATAAACCCAATCTAGCCCCATGTACTGGAGAAATCATATGGGGGTATTATCTATTTCATATGATCGAAAAAGAATGCAAGTGACTTAGTACAAACTATATACTAAATTATACTAAATCATCCGACTTTTTCAATCAGAGGAAGCAATATCTATAAAGTTGATTCCCACTAATATTATTAAATAATTAAAATTTCCACATGCAAAATGCCCATGTCATCGGCAAGCCCCGATCAATGGCATGATCGTGCATGAAGACTTTTTCGGGCAAAGTGCATACAACCTTAAAGGATGAGAAAACCACATGAAAAATTTCTATGTCATCAACCAAACCCTGTTATCTTCAGTATGAGGTCTTCTTCCTGGCAAAGTGCATACAGCCCGATTCAAGCTAATTGTTACATATATTGAAATCATATTTTATTTCCGCCGCAACGTGCGGGGTATCATCTAGTTTAAGTAGAGTATGTGCATAGATCGAACATGTACTGCTGGGGGTACATAGTAATAGCAAATTAGCAAATATATAATTACTAGAGAGACAACAATCCGTCTACCAGGGACATTTGTGGCTGCGGATTGCCAAGTGGATTTTCGTCGAAGAAGCGTTCAAACACGGAAGCCAAGCTGAGAGCGAAGAAGGTGAGGCCCAGGAGCAGCACGGGAAACCCGAGGCTGTGGAACGCCTCCATCACGTATATGGAGAGGTAGACGAGCGCGACACCCGCGCAGCCGACGAGGCATGTTATCGTCCACCTGCTGCACTCTTGGGGCTCCGCCATCGCCGCCAGCTGCTCCTCGTCGCCGGCCATCATGTCATGCTTCGCCGCCCGGCTTCTCGATCGATCTATCTACTCTGTAGCTTTCCAGGGCTGAACTATTAGCTAGGGAGTTTTTGTTTCTTGGGGATCGGTCATTGTCTCATCGCCGGTAACACGTAATGAATCCAGTAGGGAGTTAACAGGCCACGGCCCACATAGCATTATTTCCCGTATAAACGGCCCAGACCTGGTCACTGCTACCTACAGCCGCGTGGAGGCCGAAGGGTAAACCCGATGCTCCGACCAGGTCGGTCAATACCCCGCACCGCACACCCCCTCACGCGGGTGTAGGTCGTCCCGTCAGTGTGGTCAGGGAAGAAGGAGGTCACCAGTCATGAAGAAGAAGACCAGGGAGGAAGTGTAGCCCTTGTCGATGATGGAGATGACATGACGTCGTCAGTGGAGGTGAGGCTAGAACCTTTCTGGAGACGAGGACGGCGAGCTGGCCGCGGCGTTGCCGGCGGATGCAAGGAAAAAAACCTTAGGGTGAGGGTGCGGGTGGGTGCAGGGAGCTCACCGACGACGATGTCTTAGGGTTTAGGTGTGGTGGTGGTCCAAGAGCCTCGCCGGAGTTAGGTAGGGGGAGGTTTAGGTAGAGGCCGAGGCGATGGAGGACTGGCGGAGGACCGGTGGAGGCGGCGGCTCGAGCGGCGCAGTGCACCAAGGTGGCACAGGACCGCGGGTGGCCGTGGGTGGCAGGCTGCTCTGGCCGGTGGTAGCAGCGGGGGTGTCGCTGAGAAGACAAACTATCGACTAGAGGAAGATGAACGTGGCGGCGGTGTCTGTGAGGGCGTTGGCCCATTAAGCAGTAGCCCTAGGGGCGTGTGGTTGGTGCCAATGCAACCAGGTCGGTGTCGAGGAGCACCCAGGCCAAAGCATCTGGCGAAGAAGGCGTCGTGCGCCCACGCCAGCGACATGGTGAGGACAGCGAACAACGTTGTCATGCTCCATACATGATCTGCGCGGCGTCAGCGGATGCATCGCCCCACACTGCCTCGTGAACGATGGCGCCTAGGGCCGGCGATGCCAGGTATGTCTGAACTTAAATTTGACTGCTAGCATACTCAACACTTCGCTATACGTATAGCCTTTGTATAAGTATATCATGATTGATGTCTCTGGCAGCACACTCACTCTCACACAGCTGAAGAAATAAGCTTCTGATCAATTGTTTTAACACAGGTCGGTTTCATCATCATGCAGTCAGTTGTTTTCGGATAAATAATAAAATACATACGTAGGGGTGTAACAAAAATGTACTCCGTACTAAACCTCGGAATTTCATAACAAGGAAGTTTCCGCATTAAAATGCTGTCGATCATTGAAGTCTGAAGTCTAAACTATTCACACAGAAAAAATCTCTGTAAATTCATCTTTTGTGTCTTGAACGTCCATTGCTAATTGTGCCCAAGAGTTTTTTTTTAGAATTCAAGCTACTACTCCGTTGAAACTTTTTTTCCTTATAAGCTTGAATTAATTAGTAAAACACACATTCTGCAGGCCGCCAGGCCGGGTGACAAACTACCTATATAGACATGAGTAGATTGATACATGTTGAAATCAGATGCTTGGCTATGTAGTTGGATCCGTCAAATAAAAGCAGTTTAGCTACTCGGTTTGATTGTGAGATATGCACAAGTTATTTAATTGGTTACGATATGTCTTAACCTAGGTGTCAGGTGGTATCCCATTCCATTTCTAGTCATTTTGTTATAAAAATATAAACTAAAAACCACTGAATAAACAAGAAGTGAGATTTTGGCAGGATCCCTCTTACTTTCGTATCTAAAATGTCCAACAAAAGCACATTGGACCAAAACACTTGTAGTTCCTTGTTCATGGCGTGCTACGCATGGCGAGCGTAAAGAGGCTCATCATGTTGAGTGGGGACATAGTTTTGGTATAGCCAGTGGCGGACCTAGGATTTTTTCAATGGGTATGCCACACCACAAATTTAATCGTGTATTCCAATAAAATAATATATATTTCCAATTCAATAAATAATTGTAAAATTTCAATGCAATTCGATCTCCAAGCAATAAATAACATGTTATTGAAAGATTCATGTTATAAACCAACAGCGCTGGTGGCGGTGACAGTGGCAGGGACATGATTCACAAATTCTTCAATTACTAACTATGAGAATAAGCATTGTCGGTAGCCACGAAGTGGTGTCGAGAATAACACCTATGAGTAGCGATTGTCATGTTCACAACCCAAGTCAAGTGTTTAAGATTACATCATGCTTAATTAGAGGGGTGAATGTTGAAATAAGTATGACTAGTGAAAATGTCTGACTGGAATTGGAAATCAAATACATAATCTTAATATATTTGGTGCTATTAGCTGCTATGTATGTGTGTAAATCAACCAGCAATGAACTAGCAAGCATTCAGTGCTCCCTGATGGATTCATTCGATCTAGTAGCTTAGATTGTACGTAGGTTTTGTCGTGAGCCAAAAGCATTGGCGAGAGAGTCAAATCCATTAGGCAAAGGAGCAAGTTTAGCTTTGCTAGTGAGGAGCTAGCTTAGCTTAGCTACAGCAGCTCCGCGTAGGTGCGCGTCTATACGAGAATTCAGTCAGATGCACATGCAGTCTGGACCTGCATCAACATTTTCTGCTGTGCGTGGCTGGAATACAGGGTATGCCACGGCATACCGGGCATATCTTGTAGATTCGCCGCTGGGTATAGCCTTCCAATTGATCCATTTATTTAACATCGTGGAACATATATACTTTCTGTTGAAAGATTTCAGGTTCTCTAAAAAAAATTAAGGTTGAAAGGGTTTTCTTGCAAGTTTGGCGTCAGAAAATAATTGTGTAAGCCACAAAGAAGCTTCCGTGTCATTTGTTCTTACCACAAAAAAGTTGGCGAACATACCAAGCAGCGATTACATTTTCTGAGCAGGCTCTCAGGTACACCGTCATATCTGGGCTGTTAATTGGTGCATCAAGATCCGTGCTGGCCTATTTTTTGCCCTCTCTAACAACTTCTCTTTTTTTATTTCTCACTCTATACAACCTTTGAATCTGAAGCTTGGCAGTTCACTGAAACATTTGAGATAGATTTTGGGAAAAATAGTTCGGGATTTTTATGATAGTATATATATATATTTTTAAACATTTTATGTTGAATTTAAATATTTGAAAATTTTAAATTTCACAAAAAAATTATGAACTATTTTCCCCATATTCTAGTTGCAATATTACAGTGACCTGCAAAGTTTCAAGTCCATATGTTATATAGTTTAGAAGATATAAAAAGATAAATCCCAAACAGTAAAGAGGTGTAGGTGAGATGGTGCTCAGCCAAATTTTTTCCTACCAAGAAGAACAAAGAAGAAGTATTGAGTCCCTACTCCCTACATCACATTTTGTTAATTAGTTCATTACGTCGCAAGTGAAATGTAGCCGGTACAACATCCAAAAACGAAAACCAAGCAAAGAGCAACGAAACAACAACACATGAAAACCCGGAAATTACCCAAGCTTGGTTTGGTGTAAGCTGTTGAGTATTGGAAACAAGCTACATATAGCCTTTACCCAAGGAAATTATTTGAATCATAGAACTGGTTGAAGATTACCAAGCGCATCCAAGTACTGCCAATGGATCAAATTTGTGCAAATCTACAATATATAAAGTTCATTCCCACTAAGTGTATTTAATGTTTGCAAGCTCAAACCTGGTGAAGCCACATCACTCCAATTCTTTATAGCCGTCAGATTTTAAAGATACGGTCATTAGCTAGTCATCCAATCACGTACTCAGTTCTCATGACATGCAATCCCAGGTCTATCTATAGGAAAACGGAAGTGTTTTTCGCTAGGACCTTTCAACCTCCCAATCTCCCATTAATCCACCGTGAGGTGGGGGAAGTGAAGGAGTTTCTTACGTTTCTCTTCCTCTCCACCAATTGAGTAACTAAAGCTCCATGCATTTATCTTCTCCCTTCTATCTTTTCCACTCACGAGTCCGTCTTCTTTCTCTTCCCTATTTTAGTCCATCTCCTGAACATGATGGCTTGGCAACACGTCCTCCACACCGTCAATTCTACTTCTCTGGTTGCAGTCCAAGAATCGTCATCATTGCTAATGTCTACACATGCTTCTGTCCTTGTAGACAGTGTTGGGCCTCCAAGTGCAGAGGTTTGTAGAACAGCAGCAAGTTTCCCTTAAGTGGATCACCCAAGGTTTATCAAACTCAGGGAGGAAGAGGTCAAAGCTATCCCTCTCGAGCAACCCTGCAATTACGATACAGAAAGTCTCTTGTGTCCCCAAAACACCCAATACACTTGTCAAATATATAGGTGCACTAGTTCGGCGAAGAGATAGTGAAATACAAGTACTAGTGATGATTATGGGTAGTAAATGTAATATGAAATAAGTATCGCTGCGAGCAAACATGTAACAAAACTGAAAGGAAATGGTGTGCAATGCTTGGAAACAAGGCCTAGGGATCATACTTTCACTAGTGGACACACTCTCAATAAATATAACATAATTGAACCAATAGATACTATCATCAATATGCAACTCAAAACAATTCTCCAATGGAAAACAAACACTAATCATGCGTAGAGCTACGAAGCACTCCTCAAAGTTCATATTTCCCCAAACTAGATTGTCCCACACTGTCACCGTGAACGCACTAGATGGTTCCAACAAACACCAACAATTCATAGAGACATTAATCAAAAAGACACACATGATGCGCACACCGTCACCTTCACACCATGATACAAGGTATCTCCGGAGATTACAAATATAAAGCACGGGAGTAGCATAATATCTGAATAATAACATCTACTAATTCAACTAGATACAAAGCTCACGATCATATAAAGATCACATCATGGGAGAGAGAGGTGAACCACATAGCTACCGGTAGAGCCCTCAGCCCCGGGGGATAACTACTCCCTCCTCATCATAGGAGACATCAAGGTTGATGGAGATGGCGGTGAGGTCGATGGAGACGGCGGAGGAGGCGACGGCGTTGATGGAGATGGCTCCGGGGGCACTTCCCCGTCCCGGCAGGGTGCCGGAACAGAGACTTCTGTCCTCCGAAATTTGTCTTCGACGGCGGCGGCGCTGCGGAACTGTTCTGGGAAAAAACGCCAATTCCTCTAGGGTTTTCCGTCGAGGGGCTTTTTATAGGCGAAAGGGCATCGGGAGGCGACCAGGGTGGTCTCACCATAGGGGGGCGCGGCCAGGGGCTGGGCCGCGCCCCCTCATGGTGAGGCTGGCCCCTGGCCCCCCTTCGGCTCTCGTTCGGTCTTTGGTCGTCTTCCGGGAAAAATAGGAGTTCTGGAACTTGTTTCGTCCAATTCTGAGAATATTTCCTATTTAGCTTTTCCGAAACACAAAAATAGCAGAAAACAGGGAACTGGCACTGTGGCATCTTGTTAGTAGGTTAGTTCCGGAAATCGCATAAAAACGCCACGAAGTGTAACGAAACACAAGGCAAATAGTGTAAAAACAAGCATGGAGCATCAAAAATTATAGATACATTTGAGACGTATCAGCATCCTCAAGCTTAACTCCTGCTCATCCTCGAGTAGGTAAGTGATAACAAAAGAATAATTTTTGAGGTGACATGCACTATCACAATTTGATCAACGAGGTAGAGCATTGAGTGCTGAGATCAAAGAACTTAAAACATGGGCATGAAAGACATAATCTTGATAATAGAAACTTAGCAACCATGTTATAGCATGAAAAGAAACACAAAGAAAGATCATGAAAATGAAACAATAAAAGTCACGTGTGTGTTTCAACCATATGGAAAAACATAGCAAATGGTTTTCATCTTGTCCCTCATGGAGTAGCAAAGCATAAATGCATAGGACACCTTCAAGTTTAAGAGGGTGACTAGATACAAGTAATTTAAAAACAAGCAAAACCATAATCATGAATCAATCAATAATAAACTTTGGGATTATGCACATTATACTCAGAATGACAACTATGCTCTCTTAGACGGTGCATAAAGGTAGAAGGTGGAGACTTAACATAAAAGTAAAAGAAAGGCCTTTCGCAGAGGGAAGCAGTGATTAAACATGTGCTAGAGCTTTTCATTTGTAAAACAGAGAGATAAAAATTGGGTTTTGAGAGGTGGTTGTTTTTGTCAACGACTAGCAATGGGGTTCTTACTATCTTCCATACAAAAAGTAAGCAATTTTTTGAGAGAGGATTGACACTTTGGTGCTCTTTTATAAAGCTTGGCACTCCTCCCCACCGTTTTTCCTTTCACAACCATGGCTAACCGATTCCATCGGGTGCCCACCAACATTCACATACCATGGAGGAGTGCCTTTTTTCTTTCTTTTCTTTTTCTTTTTGGAATAAGACAATATGGAAGATAGCAAATCCGACCACTATGTCCCCATGAGCTAAAACAAGTGTCACAAACGAGAAGTGTTTTGAAGGTTTTTTAAAGGTAGCACATGAAAATTTACTTGGAATGGCTTACAAATACCATGCATAGGAAGTTATAGTGGAAACAATGGCAAACTGGTTTTTGGGAGTTGGATGCACGAGTAGAGCTCATACTCAGTACAAAGCGAGGGCTAGCAAAAGACTAGAGCGACCAACTAGAGAGCAATAACGGCCATAATCATGCATAGCGACAAATATCATTGAAAGAAGCATAAAGTGGTATCATAAGTCAAAAACCAATGATCATAGAGGCTATAGGACTTATTTTGTAGTCAACATGTGTAAGCATGTGCCAAGTCAAACCCAAATAAAGCATCAAAGGAGAAAACCAAATTAATGCTTCCAAATAATAAAAACAACGCATGATTTTTTCAAAGGCTCATTAAGCAATCTCAATCATTTGAGACAAGTCTGCTACAGCAAAACCACTAAGCAACTATCAAAAAGACATCAAACACGACATGCAAAGCCTAAGCCGCAGTCTAAACAAGCTCCTTTTTGTACCACTTTTTTGCATGAAACTTTTTCTCTTTTCCAACACCATTCAAACCTTTTCGAAACAACTCTTTGATGAAAACAAACATAGACCAGAGGTCCAAATACACCTTGATGCAAAGATATAACAAGATCTGAACAAAATCAAGGCGAAAAAACGAAAGCTAAACGCAGTAGCAGAAAAGAGAACACTCGTGGAACGATAAGAGTGAAAACTAGAGTGTTCTTGGCAAATGAAAAGCGAGTTCATCTCCTCCAAAAGAAACATGATGTGATCTAACCCTTTATTGCAGCAAACAAGCAAAAGAAAACTGAAAACAAAAGCAACTGATGCTTCAAGAAAAACGCATAGTGCATGAAGCAATAAAATATAGTGTCTTGAAAGGTGACCTGATTTTTGCCGATGAAGAAGGGGTGCCTCGGGGGCATCCCCAATATTTGACGCTTGTACTTCTTGGATATTTCTTGGGGTGCATGGGCATCCCAGCTTGAGCTTTTGTCCATTCTCTCTCATCTCATCATCTCCATCCCTACACTTGAAAACTTCTCCTTCATACAAATAACACAATTCTATTAGCAATGTTAGCATAAACATAATGGAACAACCCCCTTTCGGTTCAAATTTCAACTCAAAAACCACCACATATAAGTATATACTACTGTAGCAACTTCCCCAAAAGTTCCATGATCAAAAGAACTCAAAAAGAAAGCGATCGAGCGACAAACACAAATAGTGGCAGAAATCTGTCAAAACAGAATAGCTGACAAAAGGTCGATTTTTTAGAGGACCTTCTGTTCCTCAATCGAAAAGTGCAAAACTAATGAATGATTGAATTATGAGGATTAGGCATAAATGGCACAAGAAATCGCAGGTCCCAAAAGATATACAGAGAATTTTCACGATTGTATGGTGCAGCACTGAAATCTGTTTCAGGACAGCAACATCCTCAAATCTTACCTCACTCAAATTAGAGGCTTCTCTTGGCACAAAAACAAAATAAAAATGATAAGGAGAGGTTATTACAGCAGTAATAACTTCCAAGATTCAAATAAAATAAAAAGTACTGAAAATAAAACATTGGGTTATCTCCCAAGAGTGCTTTTCTTTAACGCCTTTGAGCTAGGCGCAGTAATTTCAGAAAATGCTCACATAGGCGCCCGAAAAGAACTTAAGGCAAAGGTGCCATAAAGGAACTTGAAGCAAGAGAGAGCATCAAAAAGCAAGTATGAAACACATTTAAATCTAAACCACTTCCTATGAAAAATAGTCTTGTGAAAAGACAAGTCATGAAAGCGCAAAGCGAAAAGCATAGGAAGGCAAAACAAGTACAACTTCAAGAATTCTAACAAAAAGAGGGGAAACTCAATATTGTTGAGATCCATCAAACCATGTTTCCCTCTCTCATAATAACTTTCAGTAGCATCATGAATAGAACTAACATAACTATCACATAAAGCATCCCTATCATGAGCCACATGCATAAAAGAATTAATACTCCCCACATGAACAATCGTAGTAGGAGCAGATTCAACGAATAATTATTCTCATCACCATAATCATCAAAAACAGGAGGCATATTATAATCATAACTAATTTTCTCCTCAAAAGTAGGTGAACTGAAAATATAACTCATCATCATAACCATCATAAACTAGAGGTTTAGTCATCATAAGCGAGAGAGCAGCTATTTTGCAAGGCATATTCATCAAACATATCATCATAAGAAGGAACATGGATAGTACTAATGGTACAACAATTATTAACCTTAGAATTGGTACCAAAAAGATTTCCAATATCAAAAGTAGAGTGCTTTTCCCAATAATGATCACTAACATAGGTAACAGGCATAGGAACATCATCCCAATCAGAATTATTATAATCTATAATAGGAGCAACATGCTTAGGGGAAGATACCGTTTCCTCTTGCCTTTTACTCCTCTCTTCTTCTTCTTCTTACTCTTCTTACTCTCTCCTTTAGGAGGGAGAGGCTTGAAAGGCATCTTCTCCACATAATCTGGTTTACTGACAGAAACAACAGAAGAAACTTTGGAGGATTCCTCCTCTCTATTAATAAGATAGAAGCATCTATTAGTCCTGTCATAGCTTGGCAAAACATCATGTTTTATAAGATTTTGTATGTAAGTATTTGCGAGGCAATCTTTAACATAATAGAGACGACAATCACGAAGGGTGCTATTAATATCAACAACTCTCATATCTACCAAAGAATCTTTCTAGATATCTCTTCACACTCCAAATATAAAGTAAGCTCATCATGCTGATTGAGAGTAATCTTGTCATCACAATACAAATTTATGGTACTCATTCGATTAAAAGAGTCACGATATTGGCTTGGGCATTGAAAATTAAAATGACCCATGTCATCGCAAGTTCACAAAGAAAAGGATAAAGCTCGCAAACCTTTTCACCAAGCTCATCTAGAGCCTTGAGCCACATTTGTGTTTCTTCATTCCCGTGGGTGATGCATAATCTTCCTTGTTGTGACTCCGTTCACAAGGTCTATGTACTCCACAAAAAATAACGCTTAGAAGAAGTAGCACTTTCAGAAATTTGAGCATGTTTATTGCAATATCAATAACAATATCACTTTCTATGCAGTGTCTTTAAAAGGTTTCATGATACACGTCCCCATTTCCCTTAGGAACATTAATATAGAAGCAAAGGCCTTAAAGCAATCAACCATAATTTGAGGATCAAGACCATATTTAGCACTAAGCTCTTGAAAATTAGCAGTTTCAGCGAAAGACTTATGCAATCATATTCATAACTCATACCTGATCATTTACCTTTGTCGCTATCCCAATCTTCATATTTTTTGAATTGCTTCAAGCAGATCCCACTTGACGTCAACATCCTTCCTTGTGAAAGACCCATCCAAGCATGCATCTAGATAGTCCTTGTAATGTCCTGAAAGCCTTGCATAAAATTATCAATAACAATATTACGAGGAAGATCATGAATAGGTCATTTGAGCATTAGTGACTTCAATCTTCCCCACGCTTGGGTAATGCTTTCTCCCTCATGCGGATGAAAATTATAAAGATAATTCCTATCTTTATAAACCTCACTAGAAGGATAGAATTTAGAAAAAAAGAGAGGTACAATTTCCTCCCAGTCGACAGGTCGGCCATCCTTCAGTGTTTTATACCATTCCGCAGCTCAGCCCTTCAATGATAAAGAAAATAGCTTCTTCTTAACTCGGTTCATCAAAATACCTGCACACTTGAACAACTCGCTAATTCATGTATAAAAAGCAAATGATCACCAGGATGGATAGTTCCATCTCCTAAATAGCGGTTATCCATAGCACGTTCAACAATCTTTATAGGTATTTTAAAAGGATGAGGAGCACAAGCATCATTAGAACATCACATAGGGGAGATAAAATTCATCAGAGCAAACTTTCTCCACTAAAGCTGGGGAACTAAAAATATCATGCTTAACAAAACCAACTTCCCCAAGCTTAGACTTTTCTATAACGGTGTTCAAAGCATTCATACTAACAACACTATTAGCATGCAATTAAGCTCCAAAGGTTTTTCAATTTTCTCTTTAAATCTAAACTCAGGAAAAAGACTAAAGAACTCTTTACTTTCCATTAAGCCTAACTAGTGAAAATAAAAACAAGAAACAAAAAGATATAATTGCAGAATCTAAAGGAAATAACTCCGAGCAATCACCAGCAACTAAAAGACTTAGTAACCAAAGAATGTGAGTACCTTTTACCTTACCTCCCCGGCAACAGCGCCAGAAAAGAGCTTGATGTCTACACACGCTTCTATCCTTGTAGACAGTGTTGGGCCTCCAAGTGCAGAGGTTTGTAGAACAGCAGCAAGTTTCCCTTAAGTGGATCACCCAAGGTTTATCGAACTCAGGGAGGAAGAGGTCAAAGCTATCCCTCTCAAGCAACCCTGCAATTACGATACAGAAAGTCTCTTGTGTCCCCAACACACCCAATACACTTGTCAAATATATAGGTGCACTAGTTCGGCGAAGAGATAGTGAAATACAAGTAGTAGTGATGATTATGGGTAGTAATGTAATATGAAATAAGTATCGCTGCGAGCAAACATGTAACAAAACTGAAAGGAAACGGTGTGCAATTCTTGGAAACAAGGCCTCGGGATCATACTTTCACTAGTGGACACACTCTCAACAATATAACATAATTGAACCAATAGATACTATCATCAATATGCAACTCAAAACAATTCTCCAATGAAAACGAATACTAATCATGCGTAGGGCTACGAAGCACTCCTCAAAGTTCATATTTCCCCAAACTAGATTGTCCCACACTGTCACCGTGAACGCACTAGATGGTTCCAAAACACCAATAATTCATAGAGACATTAACCAAAAAGACACACATGATGTGCACACTGTCACCTTCACACCATGATACAAGGTATCTCCGGAGATTACAAATATAAGCACGGGAGTAGCATAATATCTGAATAATAACATCTACCAATTCAACTAGATACAAAGCTCATGATCACATAAAGATCACATCATGGGAGAGAGAGGTGAACCACATAGCTATCGGGTAGAGCCCTCAGCCCCGGGGGAGAACTACTCCCGCCTCATCATAGGAGACAGCAAGGTTGATGGAGATGGCGGTGAGGTCGATGGAGACGGCGGAGGAGGCGACGGCGTTGATGGAGATGGCTCCGGGGGCACTTTCCCGTCCCGTCAGGGTGACGGAACAGAGACTTCTGTCCCCCGAAATTTGTCTTCGACGGCGGCGACGCTGCGGAACTGTTCTGGGAAAAACGCCGATTCCTCTAGGGTTTTCTGTCGGGGGGCTTTTTATAGGCGAAAGGGCATCGTCGGGAGGCGACCAGGGTGGTCTCACCACAGGGGGGCATGGCCAGGGACTGGGCCGCGCCCCCTCATGGTGAGGCTGGCCCCTGACCCCCCCTTCGGCTCTCGTTCTATCTTCGGTCCTCTTCCGGGAAAAATAAGAGTTCTGGAACTTGTTTCGTCTAATTCTGAGATATTTCCTGTGTAGCTTTTCTGAAACACAAAACAGCAGAAAACATGGAACTAGCACTGTGGCATCTTGTTAGTAGGTTAATTCCGGAAATCGCATAAAAATGCCACGAAGTGTAACGAAACACAAGGCAAATGGTGTAAAAACAAGCATGGAGCGTCAAAAATTATAGATACGTTTGGGACGTATCAGTTGCTTAATCTTGAGTGGTTGCGCCCTGCTCTGTTCGTCCTGCTCATGAAACTACGGCGGTGCTGCTCGCGACGTCTCACCGTCACCCCTGTACAAGGCTCATATCTACCTTGGGCAAATGGCTGACATCACCTAACTGACACCAGTGAGCGTCTTTCTCTATCTGTGAATTAATCCAGTGTTCTTGGTTTTCTTCACAGGAAGATCCATGACCTCATCAGCCATGCTGTGGTAGTGTGCAGCATATGATACTTCGTTTTTGGTCCCGGAATGCGCCAAACTCACAGGTAAAAATCTTTAGTTGTTCTGATCTTCAGATTGCACTTCCTCACCTCCATTAATACGAGCGTGTTTCAGTGTCAAAAGGGAAAATAGAAACTAGCATATTTTAGTACACAAAATCATGCTAGATTCTAAATATGGAACTTCGTGACTGTAGTGAAGTTATAACGTTCGATGATGAATCGGCATCTTTTTTTTTCTACTAGAACATGGCTAATAATTTATACTTTTCATGTTTTTAGAGGACTCGTGTTTTCTCTCTCCCAGCTAGTTAACTGTACAGACTTTGAGTGGGCTTGGGAGGTCTCTTAGTAGTTAGCTGAGGTTGTACTTCAAGTAAACTCATGTTCTTTTGGGGGTAGGTTTTCTCGGCAGGCAATGCACTCATCTAATACTACTTAATGTGGGCGTTCTCACATATCTATTGCTTCATATCTAATGATTATTTTCCTCTATTCTCGAACTATGTAATGGCTGAAAATTTACCTTGGTTTTACTTCTGTTTTGTGTACTTTATATAATGACATTGTTATATCTAAATTATTTGAATATTTTTTCTTGCAAGGATTTTATATTGTGCATATTTGACTTCAAATTTGTTAATTAGATCATTACTGAGTTTGATAAGTATGCAAAACCCAAGAAAGGAACCATGACTCCATTATTTGGTTACAAGTTTCTAATTATTGCTTTGAAATTTTAATCTAAATAGTTCAATATGTCAAATAAACCCAATCTAGCCCCATGTACTGGAGAAATCATATGGGGGTATTATCTATTTCATATGATCGAAAAGAATGCAAGTGACTTAGTACAAACTATATACTAAATTATACTAATCATCCGACTTTTTCAATCAGAGGAAGCAATATCTATAAAGTTGATTCCCACTAATATTATTAAATAATTAAAATTTCCACATGCAAAATGCCCATGTCATCGGCAAGCCCCGATCAATGGCATGATCGTGCATGAAGACTTTTTCGGGCAAAGTGCATACAACCTTAAAGGATGAAAAACCACATGAAAAATTTCTATGTCATCAACCAAACCCTGTTATCTTCAGTATGAGGTCTTCTTCCTGGCAAAGTGCATACAGCCCGATTCAAGCTAATTGTTACATATATTGAAATCATATTTTATTTCCGCCGCAACGTGCGGGGTATCATCTAGTTTAAGTAGAGTATGTGCATAGATCGAACATGTACTGCTGGGGGTACATAGTAATAGCAAATTAGCAAATATATAATTACTAGAGAGACAACAATCCGTCTACCAGGGACATTTGTGGCTGCGGATTGCCAAGTGGATTTTCGTCGAAGAAGCGTTCAAACACGGAAGCCAAGCTGAGAGCGAAGAAGGTGAGGCCCAGGAGCAGCACGGGAAACCCGAGGCTGTGGAACGCCTCCATCACGTATATGGAGAGGTAGACGAGCGCGACACCCGCGCAGCCGACGAGGCATGTTATCGTCCACCTGCTGCACTCTTGGGGCTCCGCCATCGCCGCCAGCTGCTCCTCGTCGCCGGCCATCATGTCAATGCTTCGCCGCCCGGCTTCTCGATCGATCTATCTACTCTGTAGCTTTCCAGGGCTGAACTATTAGCTAGGGAGTTTTTGTTTCTTGGGGATCGGTCATTGTCTCATCGCCGGTAACACGTAATGAATCCAGTAGGGAGTTAACAGGCCACGGCCCACATAGCATTATTTCCCGTATAAACGGCCCAGACCTGGTCACTGCTACCTACAGCCGCGTGGAGGCCGAAGGGTAAACCCGATGCTCCGACCAGGTCGGTCAATACCCGCACCGCACACCCCCTCACGCGGGTGTAGGTCGTCCCGTCAGTGTGGTCAGGAAGAAGGAGGTCACCAGTCATGAAGAAGAAGACCAGGGAGGAAGTGTAGCCCTTGTCGATGATGGAGATGACATGACGTCGTCAGTGGAGGTGAGGCTAGAACCTTTCTGGAGACGAGGACGGCGAGCTGGCCGCGGCGTTGCCGGCGGATGCAAGGAAAAAAACCTTAGGGTGAGGGTGCGGGTGGGTGCAGGGAGCTCACCGACGACGATGTCTTAGGGTTTAGGTGTGGTGGTGGTCCAAGAGCCTCGCCGGAGTTAGGTAGGGGAGGTTTAGGTAGAGGCCGAGGCGATGGAGGACTGGCGGAGGACCGGTGGAGGCGGCGGCTCGAGCGGCGCAGTGCACCAAGGTGGCACAGGACCGCGGGTGGCCGTGGGTGGCAGGCTGCTCTGGCCGGTGGTAGCAGCGGGGGTGTCGCTGAGAAGACAAACTATCGACTAGAGGAAGATGAACGTGGCGGCGGTGTCTGTGATGGGCGTTGGCCCATTAAGCAGTAGCCCTAGGGGCGTGTGGTTGGTGCCAATGCAACCAGGTCGGTGTCGAGGAGCACCCAGGCCAAAGCATCTGGCGAAGAAGGCGTCGTGCGCCCACGCCAGCGACATGGTGAGGACAGCGAACAACGTTGTCATGCTCCATACATGATCTGCGCGGCGTCAGCGGATGCATCGCCCCACACTGCCTCGTGAACGATGGCGCCTAGGGCCGGCGATGCCAGGTATGTCTGAACTTAAATTTGACTGCTAGCATACTCAACACTTCGCTATACGTATAGCCTTTGTATAAGTATATCATGATTGATGTCTCTGGCAGCACACTCACTCTCACACAGCTGAAGAAATAAGCTTCTGATCAATTGTTTTAACACAGGTCGGTTTCATCATCATGCAGTCAGTTGTTTTCGGATAAATAATAAAATACATACGTAGGGGTTGTAACAAAAATGTACTCCGTACTAAACCTCGGAATTTCATAACAAGGAAGTTTCCGCATTAAAATGCTGTCGATCATTGAAGTCTGAAGTCTAAACTATTCACACAGAAAAAATCTCTGTAAATTCATCTTTTGTGTCTTGAACGTCCATTGCTAATTGTGCCCAAGAGTTTTTTTTTAGAATTCAAGCTACTACTCCGTTGAAACTTTTTTTCCTTATAAGCTTGAATTAATTAGTAAAACACACATTCTGCAGGCCGCCAGGCCGGGTGACAAACTACCTATATAGACATGAGTAGATTGATACATGTTGAAATCAGATGCTTGGCTATGTAGTTGGATCCGTCAAATAAAAGCAGTTTAGCTACTCGGTTTGATTGTGAGATATGCACAAGTTATATTAATTGGTTACGATATGTCTTAACCTAGGTGTCAGGTGGTATCCCATTCCATTTCTAGTCATTTTGTTATAAAAATATAAACTAAAAACCACTGAATAAACAAGAAGTGAGATTTTGGCAGGATCCCTCTTACTTTCGTATCTAAAATGTCCAACAAAAGCACATTGGACCAAAACACTTGTAGTTCCTTGTTCATGGCGTGCTACGCATGGCGAGCGTAAAGAGGCTCATCATGTTGAGTGGGGACATAGTTTTGGTATAGCCAGTGGCGGACCTAGGATTTTTTCAATGGTATGCCACACCACAAATTTAATCGTGTATTCCAATAAAATAATATATATTTCCAATTCAATAAATAATTGTAAAATTTCAATGCAATTCGATCTCCAAGCAATAAATAACATGTTATTGAAAGATTCATGTTATAAACCAACAGCGCTGGTGGCGGTGACAGTGGCAGGGACATGATTCACAAATTCTTCAATTACTAACTATGAGAATAAGCATTGTCGGTAGCCACGAAGTGGTGTCGAGAATAACACCTATGAGTAGCGATTGTCATGTTCACAACCCAAGTCAAGTGTTTAAGATTACATCATGCTTAATTAGAGGGGTGAATGTTTGAAATAAGTATGACTAGTGAAAATGTCTGACTGGAATTGGAAATCAAATACATAATCTTAATATATTTGGTGCTATTAGCTGCTATGTATGTGTGTAAATCAACCAGCAATGAACTAGCAAGCATTCAGTGCTCCCTGATGGATTCATTCGATCTAGTAGCTTAGATTGTACGTAGGTTTTGTCGTGAGCCAAAAGCATTGGCGAGAGAGTCAAATCCATTAGGCAAAGGAGCAAGTTTAGCTTTGCTAGTGAGGAGCTAGCTTAGCTTAGCTACAGCAGCTCCGCGTAGGTGCGCGTCTATACGAGAATTCAGTCAGATGCACATGCAGTCTGGACCTGCATCAACATTTTCTGCTGTGCGTGGCTGGAATACAGGGTATGCCACGGCATACCGGGCATATCTTGTAGATTCGCCGCTGGGTATAGCCTTCCAATTGATCCATTTATTTAACATCGTGGAACATATATACTTTCTGTTGAAAGATTTCAGGTTCTCTAAAAAAAATTAAGGTTGAAAGGGTTTTCTTGCAAGTTTGGCGTCAGAAAATAATTGTGTAAGCCACAAAGAAGCTTCCGTGTCATTTGTTCTTACCACAAAAAAGTTGGCGAACATACCAAGCAGCGATTACATTTTCTGAGCAGGCTCTCAGGTACACCGTCATATCTGGGCTGTTAATTGGTGCATCAAGATCCGTGCTGGCCTATTTTTTGCCCTCTCTAACAACTTCTCTTTTTTATTTCTCACTCTATACAACCTTTGAATCTGAAGCTTGGCAGTTCACTGAAACATTTGAGATAGATTTTGGGAAAAATAGTTCGGGATTTTTATGATAGTATATATATATATTTTTAAACATTTTATGTTGAATTTAAATATTTGAAAATTTTAAATTTCACAAAAAAATTATGAACTATTTTCCCCATATTCTAGTTGCAATATTACAGTGACCTGCAAAGTTTCAAGTCCATATGTTATATAGTTTAGAAGATATAAAAAAGATAAATCCCAAACAGTAAAGAGGTGTAGGTGAGATGGTGCTCAGCCAAATTTTTTCCTACCAAGAAGAACAAAGAAAGAAGTATTGAGTCCCTACTCCCTACATCACATTTTGTTAATTAGTTCATTACGTCGCAAGTGAAATGTAGCCGGTACAACATCCAAAAACGAAAACCAAGCAAAGAGCAACGAAACAACAACACATGAAAACCCGGAAATTACCCAAGCTTGGTTTGGTGTAAGCTGTTGAGTATTGGAAACAAGCTACATATAGCCTTTACCCAAGGAAATTATATTGAATCATAGAACTGGTTGAAGATTACCAAGCGCATCCAAGTACTGCCAATGGATCAAATTTGTGCAAATCTACAATATATATAAAGTTCATTCCCACTAAGTGTATTTAATGTTTGCAAGCTCAAACCTGGTGAAGCCACATCACTCCAATTCTTTATAGCCGTCAGATTTTAAAGATACGGTCATTAGCTAGTCATCCAATCACGTACTCAGTTCTCATGACATGCAATCCCAGGTCTATCTATAGGAAAACGGAAGTGTTTCTTCGCTAGGACCTTTCAACCTCCCAATCTCCCATTAATCCACCGTGAGGTGGGGGAAGTGAAGGAGTTTCTTACGTTTCTCTTCCTCTCCACCAATTGAGTAACTAAAGCTCCATGCATTTATCTTCTCCCTTCTATCTTTTCCACTCACGAGTCCGTCTTCTTTCTCTTCCCTATTTTAGTCCATCTCCTGAACATGATGGCTTGGCAACACGTCCTCCACACCGTCAATTCTACTTCTCTGGTTGCAGTCCAAGAATCGTCATCATTGCTAATGTCTACACATGCTTCTGTCCTTGTAGACAGTGTTGGGCCTCCAAGTGCAGAGGTTTGTAGAACAGCAGCAAGTTTCCCTTAAGTGGATCACCCAAGGTTTATCAAACTCAGGGAGGAAGAGGTCAAAGCTATCCCTCTCGAGCAACCCTGCAATTACGATACAGAAAGTCTCTTGTGTCCCCAAAACACCCAATACACTTGTCAATATATAGGTGCACTAGTTCGGCGAAGAGATAGTGAAATACAAGTACTAGTGATGATTATGGGTAGTAAATGTAATATGAAATAAGTATCGCTGCGAGCAAACATGTAACAAAACTGAAAGGAAATGGTGTGCAATGCTTGGAAACAAGGCCTAGGGATCATACTTTCACTAGTGGACACACTCTCAATAAATATAACATAATTGAACCAATAGATACTATCATCAATATGCAACTCAAAACAATTCTCCAATGGAAAACAAACACTAATCATGCGTAGAGCTACGAAGCACTCCTCAAAGTTCATATTTCCCCAAACTAGATTGTCCCACACTGTCACCGTGAACGCACTAGATGGTTCCAACAAACACCAACAATTCATAGAGACATTAATCAAAAAGACACACATGATGCGCACACCGTCACCTTCACACCATGATACAAGGTATCTCCGGAGATTACAAATATAAAGCACGGGAGTAGCATAATATCTGAATAATAACATCTACTAATTCAACTAGATACAAAGCTCACGATCATATAAAGATCACATCATGGGAGAGAGAGGTGAACCACATAGCTACCGGTAGAGCCCTCAGCCCCGGGGGATAACTACTCCCTCCTCATCATAGGAGACATCAAGGTTGATGGAGATGGCGGTGAGGTCGATGGAGACGGCGGAGGAGGCGACGGCGTTGATGGAGATGGCTCCGGGGGCACTTCCCCGTCCCGGCAGGGTGCCGGAACAGAGACTTCTGTCCTCCGAAATTTGTCTTCGACGGCGGCGGCGCTGCGGAACTGTTCTGGGAAAAAAACGCCAATTCCTCTAGGGTTTTCCGTCGAGGGGCTTTTTATAGGCGAAAGGGCATCGTCGGGAGGCGACCAGGGTGGTCTCACCATAGGGGGGCGCGGCCAGGGGCTGGGCCGCGCCCCCTCATGGTGAGGCTGGCCCCTGGCCCCCCTTCGGCTCTCGTTCGGTCTTTGGTCGTCTTCCGGGAAAAATAGGAGTTCTGGAACTTGTTTCGTCCAATTCTGAGAATATTTCCTATTTAGCTTTTCCGAAACACAAAAATAGCAGAAAACAGGGAACTGGCACTGTGGCATCTTGTTAGTAGGTTAGTTCCGGAAATCGCATAAAAACGCCACGAAGTGTAACGAAACACAAGGCAAATAGTGTAAAAACAAGCATGGAGCATCAAAAATTATAGATACATTTGAGACGTATCAGCATCCTCAAGCTTAACTCCTGCTCATCCTCGAGTAGGTAAGTGATAACAAAAGAATAATTTTTGAGGTGACATGCACTATCACAATTTGATCAACGAGGTAGAGCATTGAGTGCTGAGATCAAAGAACTTAAAACATGGGCATGAAAGACATAATCTTGATAATAGAAACTTAGCAACCATGTTATAGCATGAAAAGAAACACAAAGAAAAGATCATGAAAATGAAACAATAAAAGTCACGTGTGTGTT
This sequence comes from Dactylis glomerata, assembly GCA_007115705.1. Lineage (NCBI taxonomy): Eukaryota > Viridiplantae > Streptophyta > Magnoliopsida > Poales > Poaceae > Dactylis > Dactylis glomerata. Next base: position 651,474 of record QXEO01002092.1, read on the forward strand.
TCAACCATATGGAAAAACATAGCAAATGGTTTTCATCTTGTCCCTCATGGAGTAGCAAAGCATAAATGCATAGGACACCTTCAAGTTTAAGAGGGTGACTAGATACAAGTAATTTAAAAACAAGCAAAACCATAATCATGAATCAATCAATAATAAACTTTGGGATTATGCACATTATACTCAGAATGACAACTATGCTCTCTTAGACGGTGCATAAAGGTAGAAGGTGGAGACTTAACATAAAAGTAAAAGAAAGGCCTTTCGCAGAGGGAAGCAGTGATTAAACATGTGCTAGAGCTTTTCATTTGTAAAACAGAGAGATAAAAATTGGGTTTTGAGAGGTGGTTGTTTTTGTCAACGACTAGCAATGGGGTTCTTACTATCTTCCATACAAAAAGTAAGCAATTTTTTGAGAGAGGGATTGACACTTTGGTGCTCTTTTATAAAGCTTGGCACTCCTCCCCACCGTTTTTCCTTTCACAAACCATGGCTAACCGATTCCATCGGGTGCCCACCAACATTCACATACCATGGAGGAGTGCCTTTTTTCTTTTCTTTTCTTTTTCTTTTTGGAATAAGACAATATGGAAGATAGCAAATCCGACCACTATGTCCCCATGAGCTAAAAACAGTGTCACAAAACGAGAAGTGTTTTGAAGGTTTTTTAAAAGGTAGCACATGAAAATTTACTTGGAATGGCTTACAAATACCATGCATAGGAATTTATAGTGGACACAATGGCAAACTTGGTTTTTGGGAGTTGGATGCACGAGTAGAGCTCATACTCAGTACAAAGCGAGGGCTAGCAAAAGACTAGGAGCGACCAACTAAGAGAGCAATAACGGCCATAATCATGCATAGCGACAAAATATCATTGAAAGAAGCATAAAGTGGTATCATAAGTCAAAAACCAAATGATCATAGAGGCTATAGGCGACTTATTTTGTAGTCAACATGTGTAAGCATGTGCCAAGTCAACCCAAATAAAGCATCAAAGGAGAAAACCAAATTAATGCTTCCAAATAATAAAAACAACGCATGATTTTTTCAAAGGCTCATTAAGCAATCTCAATCATTTGAGACAAGTCATGCTACAGCAAAACCACTAAGCATACTATCAAAAAGACATCAAACACGACATGCAAAAGCCTAAGCCGCAGTCTAAACAAGCTCCTTTTTGTACCACTTTTTTGCATGAAACTTTTTCTCTTTTCCAACACCATTCAAACCTTTTCGAAACAACTCTTTTGATGAAAACAAACATAGACCAGAGGTCCAAATACACCTTGATGCAAAGATATAACAAGATCTGAACAAAAATCAAGGCGAAAAACGAAAGCTAAACGCAGTAGCAGAAAAAGAGAACACTCGTGGAACGATAAGAGTGAAAACTAGAGTGTTCTTGGCAAATGAAAAGCGAGTTCATCTCCTCCAAAAGAAACATGATGTGATCTAACCCTTTATTGCAGCAAACAAAGCAAAAGAAAACTGAAAACAAAAGCAACTGATGCTTCAAGAAAAACGCATAGTGCATGAAGCAATAAAAATATAGTGTCTTGAAAGGTGACCTGATTTTTGCCGATGAAGAAGGGGTGCCTCGGGGGCATCCCCAATATTTGACGCTTGTACTTCTTGGATATTTCTTGGGGTGCATGGGCATCCCCAAGCTTGAGCTTTTGTCCATTCTTCATCTCATCTCATCATTCTCCAATCCCTACACTTGAAAACTTCCTTCATACAAAGCGTAACACAATTCTATTAGCAATGTTAGCATAAACATAATAGTGAATCAACCCCTTTCGGTTCAAATTTCAACTCAAAACCACCACATATAAAGTATATACTACTGTAGCAACTTCCCCAAAAGTTCCATGATCAAAAGAACTCAAAAAGAAAGCGATCGAGCGACAAACACAAATAGTGGCAGAAATCTGTCAAAACAGAATAGCTGACAAAAGGTCGATTTTTTAGAGGACCTTCTGTTCCTCAAATCGAAAAGTGCAAAACTAATGAAAGTTTGGATATAACCTGGAGCATATGCACAAGAAATCGCAGGTCCAAAAGATATACAGAGAATTTTCACGAATTTGTATGGTGCAGCACTGAAATCTGTTTCAGGACAGCAACATCCTCAAATCTTACCTCACTCAAATTAGAGGCTTCTCTTGGCACAAAAACAAAATAAAAATGATAAGGAGAGGTTATTACAGCAGTAATAACTTCCAAGATTCAAATAAAATAAAAAGTACTGAAAATAAAACATTGGGTTATCTCCCAAGAGTGCTTTTCTTTAACGCCTTTGAGCTAGGCGCAGTAATTTCAGAAAATGCTCACATAGGCGCCCGAAAAGAACTTAAGGCAAAGGTGCCATAAAGGAACTTGAAGCAAGAGAGAGCATCAAAAAGCAAGTATGAAACACATTTAAATCTAAACCACTTCCTATGAAAAATAGTCTTGTGAAAAGACAAGTCATGAAAGCGCAAAGCGAAAAGCATAGGAAGGCAAAACAAGTACAACTTCAAGAATTCTAACAAAAAGAGGGGAAACTCAATATTGTTGAGATCCATCAAACCATGTTTCCCTCTCTCATAATAACTTTCAGTAGCATCATGAATAGAACTAACATAACTATCACATAAAGCATCCCTATCATGAGCCACATGCATAAAAGAATTAATACTCCCCACATGAACAATCGTAGTAGGAGCAGATTCAACAGAATAATTATTCTCATCACCATAATCATCAAAAACAGGAGGCATATTATAATCATAACTAATTTTCTCCTCAAAAGTAGGTGAACTGAAAATATTATACTCATCATCATAACCATCATAAACTAGAGGTTTAGTATCATCATAAGCGAGAGAGCAGCTATTTTGCAAGGCATATTCATCAAACATATCATCATAAGAAGGAACATGGATAGTACTAATGGTACAACAATTATTAACCTTAGAATTGGTACCAAAAAGATTTCCAATATCAAAAGTAGAGTGCTTTTCCCAATAATGATCACTAACATAGGTAACAGGCATAGGAACATCATCCCAATCAGAATTATTATAATCTATAATAGGAGCAACATGCTTAGGGGAAGATACCGTTTCCTCTTGCCTTTTACTCCTCTTCTTCTTCTTCTTACTCTTCTTACTCTCTCCTTTAGGAGGGAGAGGCTTGAAAGGCATCTTCTCCACATAATCTGGTTTACTGACAGAAACAACAGAAGAAACTTTGGAGGATTCCTCCTCTCTATTAATAAGATAGAAGCATCTATTAGTCCTGTCATAGCTTGGCAAAACATCATGTTTTATAAGATTTTGTATGTAAGTATTTGCGAGGCAATCTTTAACATAATAGAGACGACAATCACGAAGGGTGCTATTAATATCAACAACTCTCATATCTACCAAAGAAATCTTTCTAGATATCTCTTCACACTCCAAATATAAAGTAAGCTCATCATGCTGATTGAGAGTAATCTTGTCATCACAATACAAATTTATGGTACTCATTCGATTAAAAGAGTCACGATATTGGCTTGGGCATTGAAAATTAAAATGACCCATGTCATCGCAAAGTTCACAAAGAAAAGGATAAAGCTCGCAAACCTTTTCACCAAGCTCATCTAGAGCCTTGAGCCACATTTGTGTTTCTTCATTCCCGTGGGTGATGCAATAATCTTCCTTGTTGTGACTCCGTTCACAAGGTCTATGTACTCCACAAAAAATAACATGCTTATAAGAAGTAGCACTTTCAGAAATTTGAGCATGTTTATTGCAATTATCAATAACAATATCACTTTCTATGCAAGTGTCTTTAAAAGGTTCATGATACACGTCCCCATTTCCCTTAGGAACATTAATATGAGAAGCAAAGGCCTTAAAGCAATCAACCATAATTTGAGGATCAAGACCATATTTAGCACTAAGCTCTTGAAAATTAGCAGTTTCAGCGAAAGACTTAATGCAATCATATTCATAACTCATACCTGATCATTTACCTTTGTCGCTATCCCAATCTTCAATATTGTTTTGAATTGCTTCAAGCAGATCCCACTTGACGTCAACATCCTTCCTTGTGAAAGACCCATCCAAGCATGCATCTAGATAGTCCTTGTAATGTCCTGAAAGCCTTGCATAAAAATTATCAATAACAATATTACGAGGAAGATCATGAATAGGTCATTTGAGCATTAGTGACTTCAATCTTCCCCACGCTTGGGTAATGCTTTCTCCCTCATGCGGATGAAAATTATAAAGATAATTCCTATCTTTATAAACCTCACTAGAAGGATAGAATTTAGAAAAAAAGAGAGGTACAATTTCCTCCCAGTCGACAGGTCGGCCATCCTTCAGTGTTTTATACCATTCCGCAGCTCAGCCCTTCAATGATAAAGAAAATAGCTTCTTCTTAACTCGGTTCATCAAAATACCTGCACACTTGAACAACTCGCATAATTCATGTATAAAAAGCAAATGATCACCAGGATGGATAGTTCCATCTCCTAAATAGCGGTTATCCATAGCACGTTCAACAATCTTTATAGGTATTTTAAAAGGATGAGGAGCACAAGCATCATTAGAAACATCACATAGGGGAGATAAAATATCATCAGAGCAAACTTTCTCCACTAAAGCTGGGGAACTAAAAATATCATGCTTAACAAAACCAACTTCCCCAAGCTTAGACTTTTCTATAACGGTGTTCAAAGCATTCATACTAACAACACTATTAGCATGCAAATTAAGCTCCAAAGGTTTTTCAATTTTCTCTTTAAATCTAAACTCAGGAAAAAGACTAAAGAACTCTTTACTTTCCATTAAGCCTAACTAGTGAAAATAAAAACAAGAAACAAAAAGATATAATTGCAGAATCTAAAGGAAATAACTCCGAGCAATCACCAGCAACTAAAAGACTTAGTAACCAAAGAATGTGAGTACCTTTTACCTTACCTCCCCGGCAACAGCGCCAGAAAAGAGCTTGATGTCTACACACGCTTCTATCCTTGTAGACAGTGTTGGGCCTCCAAGTGCAGAGGTTTGTAGAACAGCAGCAAGTTTCCCTTAAGTGGATCACCCAAGGTTTATCGAACTCAGGGAGGAAGAGGTCAAAGCTATCCCTCTCAAGCAACCCTGCAATTACGATACAGAAAGTCTCTTGTGTCCCCAACACACCCAATACACTTGTCAAATATATAGGTGCACTAGTTCGGCGAAGAGATAGTGAAATACAAGTAGTAGTGATGATTATGGGTAGTAAATGTAATATGAAATAAGTATCGCTGCGAGCAAACATGTAACAAAACTGAAAGGAAACGGTGTGCAATTCTTGGAAACAAGGCCTAGGGATCATACTTTCACTAGTGGACACACTCTCAACAAATATAACATAATTGAACCAATAGATACTATCATCAATATGCAACTCAAAACAATTCTCCAATGGAAAACGAATACTAATCATGCGTAGGGCTACGAAGCACTCCTCAAAGTTCATATTTCCCCAAACTAGATTGTCCCACACTGTCACCGTGAACGCACTAGATGGTTCCAACAAACACCAATAATTCATAGAGACATTAACCAAAAAGACACACATGATGTGCACACTGTCACCTTCACACCATGATACAAGGTATCTCCGGAGATTACAAATATAAAGCACGAGAGTAGCATAATATCTGAATAATAACATCTACCAATTCAACTAGATACAAAGCTCATGATCACATAAAGATCACATCATGGGAGAGAGAGGTGAACCACATAGCTATCGGTAGAGCCCTCAGCCCCGGGGGAGAACTACTCCCGCCTCATCATAGGAGACAGCAAGGTTGATGGAGATGGCGGTGAGGTCGATGGAGACGGCGGAGGAGGCGACGGCGTTGATGGAGATGGCTCCGGGGGCACTTTCCCGTCCCGTCAGGGTGACGGAACAGAGACTTCTGTCCCCCGAAATTTGTCTTCGACGGCGGCGACGCTGCGGAACTGTTCTGGGAAAAACGCCGATTCCTCTAGGGTTTTCTGTCGGGGGGCTTTTTATAGGCGAAAGGGCATCGTCGGGAGGCGACCAGGGTGGTCTCACCACAGGGGGGCGTGGCCAGGGGCTGGGCCGCGCCCCCTCATGGTGAGGCTGGCCCCTGACCCCCCCTTCGGCTCTCGTTCTATCTTCGGTCCTCTTCCGGGAAAAATAAGAGTTCTGGAACTTGTTTCGTCTAATTCTGAGAATATTTCCTGTGTAGCTTTTCTGAAACACAAAACAGCAGAAAACATGGAACTAGCACTGTGGCATCTTGTTAGTAGGTTAATTCCGGAAATCGCATAAAAATGCCACGAAGTGTAACGAAACACAAGGCAAATGGTGTAAAAACAAGCATGGAGCGTCAAAAATTATAGATACGTTTGGGACGTATCAGTTGCTTAATCTTGAGTGGTTGCGCCCTGCTCTGTTCGTCCTGCTCATGAAACTACGGCGGTGATGCTCGCGACGTCTCACCGTCACCCCTGTACAAGGCTCATATCTACCTTGGGCAAATGGCTGACATCACCTAACTGACACCAGTGAGCGTCTTTCTCTATCTGTGAATTAATCCAGTGTTCTTGGTTTTCTTCACAGGAAGATCCATGACCTCATCAGCCATGCTGTGGTAGTGTGCAGCATATGATACTTCGTTTTTGGTCCCGGAATGCGCCAAACTCACAGGTAAAAATCTTTAGTTGTTCTGATCTTCAGATTGCACTTCCTCACCTCCATTAATACGAGCGTGTTTCAGTGTCAAAAGGGAAAATAGAAACTAGCATATTTTAGTACACAAAATCATGCTAGATTCTAAATATGGAACTTCGTGACTGTAGTGAAGTTATAACGTTCGATGATGAATCGGCATCTTTTTTTTTCTACTAGAACATGGCTAATAATTTATACTTTTCATGTTTTTAGAGGACTCGTGTTTTCTCTCTCCCAGCTAGTTAACTGTACAGACTTTGAGTGGGCTTGGGAGGTCTCTTAGTAGTTAGCTGAGGTTGTACTTCAAGTAAACTCATGTTCTTTTGGGGTAGGTTTTCTCGGCAGGCAATGCACTCATCTAATACTACTTAATGTGGGCGTTCTCACGTATCTATTGCTTCATATCTAATGATTATATTTTCCTCTATTTCTCGAACTATGTAATGGCTGAAAATTTACCTTGGTATTTTACTTCTGTTTTGTGTACTTTATATAATGACATTGTTATATCTAAATTATTTGAATATTTTTTCTTGCAAGGATTTTATATTGTGCATATTTGACTTCAAATTTGTTAATTAGATCATTACTGAGTTTGATAAGTATGCAAAACCCAAGAAAGGAACCATGACTCCATTATTTGGTTACAAGTTTCTAATTATTGCTTTGAAATTTTAATCTAAATAGTTCAATATGTCAAATAAACCCAATCTAGCCCCATGTACTGGAGAAATCATATGGGGGTATTATCTATTTCATATGATCGAAAAAGAATGCAAGTGACTTAGTACAAACTATATACTAAATTATACTAAATCATCCGACTTTTTCAATCAGAGGAAGCAATATCTATAAAGTTGATTCCCACTAATATTATTAAATAATTAAAATTTCCACATGCAAAATGCCCATGTCATCGGCAAGCCCCGATCAATGGCATGATCGTGCATGAAGACTTTTTCGGGCAAAGTGCATACAACCTTAAAGGATGAGAAAACCACATGAAAAATTTCTATGTCATCAACCAAACCCTGTTATCTTCAGTATGAGGTCTTCTTCCTGGCAAAGTGCATACAGCCCGATTCAAGCTAATTGTTACATATATTGAAATCATATTTTATTTCCGCCGCAACGTGCGGGGTATCATCTAGTTTAAGTAGAGTATGTGCATAGATCGAACATGTACTGCTGGGGGTACATAGTAATAGCAAATTAGCAAATATATAATTACTAGAGAGACAACAATCCGTCTACCAGGGACATTTGTGGCTGCGGATTGCCAAGTGGATTTTCGTCGAAGAAGCGTTCAAACACGGAAGCCAAGCTGAGAGCGGAGAAGATGAGGCCGAGGAACAGCAACAGAATCCCGAGGAGGACGAACGCCTCCATCACGCACATGGAGAGGCAGACTAGCGCGACACCCACGCAGCCGACGAGGCATGTCATAGTCCACCTGCTGCACTCTTGGGGCTCCGCCATCGCCGCCAGCTGCTCCTCATCGCCGGCCATCACGTGCATGCTTCGCCGCCCGGCTTCTCGATCTATTTACTCTGTAGTTTTCTAGGGCTGAACATCGATGCGTTTAGCTAGGGAGTTTTTGTTTCTTGGGGATCTGTCTTTGTCTCATCTCCGGTAGCACGTACTGAATCCAGTAAGGAGTTAACAGGCCACGGCCCATATAGCATTATTTACCTGCAGCCGCGTGGAGGCCAAACCGCTTGGCGAAGAAGGCGTCGCCTGCCCACGCCAGCGACGTGGGGAGGACGCCTTCGTCTCGCCGCTTCCCGTCGACGAGCGCGCTCGCTCTTCGATCGCCGCCGCGAACTCCCAGTACATTCCCGACGGTGTGGGCCAAGGGCGGCATTAGCTGCAAGTACCGCCGCGCGTTCGCCGCCCTGGGCTGCCGTGTCGTGGTCGTGGCCACCGACGTGCCTGACCGCGTCCCGGTCCTCTCCGGCCTAGGCGCTGTGGCTGACGACTGCCTTGGAGACGCAGTACACGCCCGCCCATGGCGTGGCGCCGGTGCCCACCATGCTGCCCACGTTCTCCAGGCGGCCGTACCGGCGCGACGCCATGCTCAGGACCACGCCGTGCACCAGACGGAGCTGGCAAGGAATTTCATGTCCATGGCATGGCGCACAGCCTCTCTTCCCCCAGTTCCGCCAGCGGGCCGGTATAGCCGACCCGGCGTTTTTGACGAACACCTAGACCAGGGCGGCGAACGCGTGGCCGTACTTGCAGCTAATGCCGCCCTCGTCCTACACCGTGATGAGTTCCACCGGCCACTCTGGTAGCCTCGCCCTCGCCGTCATCGCCAAGTTTGACGTCGTGTGCATGCAATGCAAGTCTCGGATTTGCTACAATGCTATAGTACATGTTATCGCCTTCTTTAATTCTTTGCCGGCCGACGAGAGGTCTATCCAAACTTAAATTCAACAGCTAGCAACCTTTCTCAACACTTGGTACGTGAGGCAAAAATCTAGTAGTACCACACCTCACATGATATCGTGATATTTTATCTTAAAATTTAAATTTTAAGTGCCAAATTTTTTTTGGAACAAATTTGTTTGTCTTACTGTATTTTAAATTTGGTTCTAAATAATTCTAGAGCTTGTGAACACCCACAAATACTACTTCCTCCTATCTATTTTAATTACCGTTAGTATGAAAATATCTAGACACTAAAATTATTTTATATACGTCCATATTATTGAGAAGTAATATGGATCTACTACTCGGAAAAAGGAACTGAACATCGATTTTCGTTTACCCTCTCCTGCAGAAGGTACGTTTATTTACTGGGCTGAATCCAAATAAGGAATTAACAGGTCATGACCCACACAGCGTTATTGAATCATGGCACACTGCCGCTGCCCAGTCCAGCCCACTAAGCCACGAATTTGACCCGCTGACTCTCCACTCCAACCGCCACAAGCTCGCTCACTCTTGCAGTTACGCGCTCTGCTGAGCAGACGAGAACAGAGATTCGCTAGCGTGCGCCGGGCGGCGGCGACCTGGTCGAAGCGTAGCCCGGCACGGCGGCGAGGATGGAAGGCTAGGGTACGGTGGTGTCTGAAGCTGGTGAGCTTCCTCCGCCTCGCCTCTGTCTGAAGGAAAATCTCGGTCTCAGCTGAGTTGCCGGAGCACGGCGAATAACTGAATTTAAGAACGTTTGAAGAAAAACTCGGCTTGATCTGAACTTGATGCTTTGTTTCGGTAGAATCATGCTATCCCGGGAGGCTGGTCCTGTTTAGTTCTTCCAAAACATTATTTGCTCGAGACCTCGAGTCATGCAGCATGCTACATACTGCACCCGCTATGCCAATACAGATATGTCAGTTAACCTGGTGCTATTCTAAAATATTCTTCTAATCACTACAGGTCCTGTCTCTGTAAGTTGAAAGAGCTGGGTTAACTTCCTTTGTGTCTTTCTGGCCATTGTGAATTTCAGAAATTTCTTTCTGGCCATTGTGAATCCACCTCCTTTTTTAGCTATGGTTGAAACACCAACGCAATGTCATTGAAAGTTTGTTAGGCTTATCATTGGTAATGCGCTCCAAGTTCCGAAAACCTAGCATGCCTGACAAACTCACTCTGTTACAAAGGGACATCAGTTGTATGGATGTTGATTCAGTAGAGCTCTCATCCGGAGTTTCGTGGTTCCCGTGCCGTCAAGCAGTCGTGACTTGTGATTCACCACACACCGGTGTGGAGGGCACTTGACGACTTCTTGTGGAAGGTTGCTCGGTCCAGCTCTGTTTTCTGCTTGTTTACTTTTTTGTTTTGACTTTGTTCAAAACATTCTTTGTAGATTAATCGGTGAAATTTTTAGCAATGCAAGCTGTAACAAACTAATACTCTCTTGTCATATCTCTACATTCTGTTAAATTTTTCTTTATCAATCGCCATGGGTCAATTCTGTTTCAGTTTCATTTTTTGTGTGTCTCCTGTCCCTCTTCGCAACCCTCTGTAATCAACATGTACAAAATAAAAAAAATATTAGGAGGTGGTGTTCTATAAATATGTAGCGTTTCTTGATCAAACTCGGCCACATTTGGGAGGCACAGAAAAAGAGAAGTAAAGAAATGAGCAGTGGCAAAACAGTCAAAAAATCAGTAGTCATTGTAAACTATTTTCCTAGCTTACAAACCGTAATAGAGTTTGATCTAGACCATTGTTCACATTTTTCGATAAAGACCATTGTTCACATGCTTTATAGGACATTATCTCGTCAAAATGTGGTGTTATTTAAGGAATTTTCAAGAACTTGTACACATGCCTTATACGGAGATTTGATGTAGTCATGGTTTCCACCGGATACACGATAATACTTCCTTGTCAGAGAATGCAGCTCGGTCTGTTCTGTTTCAGTTATGTTAATGTCCATTTGTTGGTTGCGTTCCATGACAGACAAAAGGAATATAGCCTCTCAAATAAATGACGTCAAGCAGCTTTCATAGCTCAGTTGGTTAGAGCACCCGTTTAGTAAGCGGGAGGTCTTGAGTTCAACTCTCAATGAAAGCATGTTTTCAGTAATTTTTTGCTGCCACGTGGCCTGATCTGACTACTATATGCTTATGTCCAAGGAATGAACTTGCATCTTCAGGAATTGAAAATGCCATGCATTGAACGGATTATTTTTTCTCAGGAGCTGGCCTTGTTCATCTTTCTGGTTGATTTGATACCCATGCGGCCTTGCCACGCTTGCTTACCACAATCTTTACTTGGTTCACCGTCTCTGCATCCATCCATCAGGATAGTTAGATGCTTGCATTTACCACAGAAAACCAAAGGTTGCTTTCTTGGGGATTCTTGTTTTGCTTCCTTGGCAGCAGGAAGAGAAGGAAACTGGGATCTTGCTACAAGGCTAGTGCTGACCTTGAATTTTCCTTTCCTATCCAGTATTCTGTCCTTACATATGTCATTGACTCATTGTTCATGCACTTTCTATATGCCAGTCTACATCTTTGCCGGTCGTTGATTTCAGCCGATCCACAAAGAAATTACTTGAACATGCTTTATTCAGCATACAAACAGAAAGACTGAGAAGGTTAGAACAAACTAAGAATCAATCAACCTCAGACTGTGTGCCCCAATTCAGAAGCATCTTTCTTTTCTTTTGGTACATCACACTCAGACAACCTATTGTCAAGACGGCACTATGAGATGAACAAAACAGGTTCTGTTAATAGGTGATCATGCATGTTCTGCTGACGGATGGGATCCTGCTCAACATGGTGAAGACTGAAGAGGCTACTGGCTACACCAACATCGATGGCCATTAAAATTTTGAAGGATCAGTTAGTCAGCTGCTACTGCTACTTACCACTGCTCCCACTAGTAAGTTTCATTAGTGGATTGATATTGTTGCACTTGCATGGGCACTATGTACGGCTAACGACAGAGAGGATCCAGCACACCAGTCTAGATACCTATGGCACTAACCCTTTCATCTTTCTCCATTCATACATAACTGTTACTTCCTGCTGCACTTGACTACTTTGCTAAGTATGTGTTTCCTGCACAATTTGAAGGGAAAATTGCCTTATGTTGACATATGCTTCTCCGATTGCAGACCGAGTTAATGATACAAAGGAACTGGGAGTAGGATTGCAATGAGCCTGAGAATTAAATCATTAAAATTTCTGAAATGCTTCACGTACAATGATATTATTTGGTTCGATTCTACTACGACTAGACTGAGGGTTCCCATGATGTGTCCCACTCCCACATATATACCGACTACACACTTATGTGAGTCTGATCGTAACAAGTCATCGCACAAATTATGTCGTACGTATGTGCTGTTAAAATTGTAAGAAGACAAAGTTCAGGAAGCGAGGGTTAACTATTTTGACACACAGACTCTCAGGATGAAAGGTTTTTCTCCTAAATGGTATGCTTTGATCAATAATTTTATGTCTGGAGGTAATGTTGCGATTAGAGTCAATGATGACACTGGCCGCTATTTCTAGACAAGAAAAGGCTTACGCCAAGGTGATCCTTTGTCACCAATGCTATTTAACATAGTGGCAGATATGCTAGCTATCCTAATCAAACATGCTAAGTCTGATGGTCAGATTGAAGGAGTGATCCCACATCTAGTTGATGGTGGATTGTCGATTCTTCAGTACGCTGATGATACAATTCTTTTTATGGAACATGACCTTGAAAAAGCTCGAAACCTCAAGTTGATCTTGGCGGCTTTCGAGCAACTTTGAGGTCTAAAAATAAATTTCCATAAGAGTGAATTGTTCTGTTTCGGTGAAGCCCAGGATTCAGTGGCCGATTATGTGGAGCTGTTTAGTTGTGGGCAAGGACAGTTTCCTATTCGATATTTGGGAATCCCGATTCATTATCGATGATTAATACTAGCCGAATGGAAATTAGTGGAGGAAAGACCGCAAAAGCGTCTTAGTAGTTGGAAAGGAAAATTGCTTTCCCTGGGAGGAAGATTGGTGCTCATTAATTCAGTACTCACTAATATGGTGTTGTATATGATATCTTTCTTTCTCCTGCCAAAAGGTGTTTTACACAAGATCGATTACTATCGATCTAGATTTTTTTGGCAAGGGGATAGCAAGAAAAAGAAATACCGGTTGGTAAAATGGAGTATAGTCTGCCGTCCTAAAGATCAGGGGGGGCTGGGGGTTCATGACCTAGAGGTCAAAAACTCGGCCCTCCTAGGTAAATGGCTTTTTAAGCTTCTTACTGAAGATGGTGTTTGGCAAACACTCCTTAAGAGAAAGTATGTAGGCACGAAAGCACTATCCCAAGTGCTATGGAGACCTGGAGATTCACATTTCTGGGCTGGTCTGATGGCTACGAAGAAATTTTTTCTTCCGCTATGGTACTTTTTCAATCAAAGATGGATCGCAGATTCGCTTATGGGAAGACTCCTGGTTAGGAAATAGTCCTCTTAGTGAACAATATCCAGCGTTGTATAGTATAGTTCGTCGTAAGAGTGATACCATTGCTTTAGTAATGGCCAGCTCACCTCCAGACGTGATTTAATTGGTCCCAGATTAGTGGCGTGGAACGCGCTACTTCAACGTTTGGATTCCATCCAACTGTCGGTAGGGCCTGATAAATTTCGTTGGAACCTGCATCCCAATAGAAAATTTTCTGTTGGTTCTCTATACAAAGCAATTATCCTGTCTGATATTCCAGTAAATAGTAACAAGAAAATTTGGAAGATGAAAATACCTTTAAAAACCAAGATCTTTTGTTGATATTTCCGTCGAGGTGTTATCCTAACCAAAGACAATATTGTTAAGCGTAATTGGCATGGAAGTACGCAATGTGTGTTCTGTCATCAGGATGAGACGATCAACCATTTATTCTTACAATGCCGCTTTGCCAGATCTATATGGTCACTCATCCAAATAGGTTTAAGCCTATATCCTCCGACTAGTGTCGCCAATATCTTTGGAAATTGGCTTCATGGTATTGATCTAAGGTTTAGAACGCTTATTAGGGTGGGAGCGCTTGCCGTGATATGGTTGCTATGGCTATGCAGAAATGACAAAGTTTTTAATGACAAAAATTATTCGCTCTTGTAGGTTATCTATAGATGTTCCGATATTCTCTGTTTATGGTCACCTCTACAACGGATGGAGAATCGCGACCTATTTACGGAGGTCTGTACACGGTTGGAGGCTACGGCGAGGGATACTTTTTCCCCACATGGGTGGCTGCATAATCTACGGATTGGACCTCCACCTACTCCTTAGACGATCGACACTTACTCATTTTGATATGTATTTCGTCTATTTTCATATCTTTTGATACTTGAGACTTTCAGAACGGCTGTGTGCATCTTCATTATGCAGAGGCTGGTTGTAATTGCTTTTTGAGTAATAAAAGCGCCCTTTTTCAAAAAAAAAAACTATTTTGACACATCCTGATATAAGAAAAGCTAACACTGCAGTATTGCTTTATTATTGCTACACTAATGCTTTTGCTCCTTTTTCTCATTGAAATTCTTTGTTTGTACCAAATTCAACATGTTGTTTCTCATATATTTGTACCACATGAAACATGTTATTTCTCATATGTTTGTACCAAAAATCCCAGCCCTAAAGTTAGGATGCCACGATGTAACTAATCATGGACCTACTTGCTGTAGACTGAGTCAACATCCATTGCACTCGTGCACTGATTAGTCATTCATTTCCTCCTGTCATGCAAATATCATGATGTGACCACTGCCACGTCACTCTTATGGGGTGGACCCACCGATAAAATCTCACTACCTTTTCAAGTGGAATTGTGCACTGGACGTGCAGCCAAACTTTCCCATTTTGTTCAGTAGGAACGGGAAAGAAAATAAATGGCTTTTTAGATTCGCAAAAAAGAAAATAAATGGCTTTCAAACGACTAGAATTTTGTTGGTGGTTTCAACATGACCTTTTTTTTTGCCTTCCTACGTCCTACTCAGCATTTTATTCTCTTCTACCTTAAGATCTTCATCCAACCTTCATCTTTGTCCTATGCTATTTCGCATCCAACTAGTCTCGGGGAGTAAATGACAAGAAACTATCACATTATAGGCGGTCTTGTCTAGAAACTACCAGCTTTGGATATGGTGACATATAACTACCACTTTTGAGGCGTAATCATGACAAGGAGCATTGATTGCTTGTGTTTAACCATTTAACAGAGTTTCAAGCTGGGCCCACTTGTAAGGTCCACGTGGCAAATGAAAATACCTAGTTTTTGCCTAATTTGCAAAAAGACCTCTACATACTATCTCTTCTACTTCTGATAAATTATTTTTTATTTTCATTTAATTTAATTTTTCTTTTCCCCCTCACGGTCCTCGTATTGACCCACATATCCTGGACATCTGACCTGTGCGCCGGGTGGAGACGATGGGATGTGCCACCGCCGTTTGTTTGCCTCACCGTCGAGGAGAGCTCTGAGACCACCGTGTCCCGCGCCGTCGGGAGAGCTCCTGCGGCGGCCGCAACCGGTGCCGTCTCCTGGGGCCACCGCGTTCCGCGCCGTCGAGGAGGATCTCGGCGAGCGCGTCCCGTGCCAGCGAGCTCCTGAGGCCTCCGTGTCCCTCGCTGGCTCTTGAGGCCGGCGCCATCCCGCCTGCTCCAGGCCCAGAGCAACGGCAGCATCTGGTGGGAGGCGAGCTCCGCCAGGACCTGACACGGTATCCTCTGGCCAGGCTCCCGATCCCCTCCTGGCTCGCCCCGATGTGCCTCCCCCAATTCCCAACAGCTCCCCGCCGTCCCCTGCTCGCGGTGGAGCCGCGCCGCCCGTGCTGCTCCTCCCCGCAGATCTCGACAACCTCATCAACTACCCTGGCCACGGCCAGGCGCTCCTTCCCACAGAGCTCGACGAGGTTAGGGAGGACCTTATGGAGAGGATTGGGCGGCCGACGTCGGGGTGAGCTGCGACAGTATGCAGGCGGCCGGGAGGAGGACATGCCGGCGGTGGGTGGAGGACATGCCGACGGTGGCGGAAGAAGATGGCAAATTGGCAATCTTATCTCTTTGTCGATTTTGCTAATAGGTCCTCGAGTTCAATGGAAATTCTTTAGTAGTCCCTAAAATTTCTGGTTCAGACTCTTATCTGTTTGTTTTTGCCACGTAGACCCGACAGGGGGCCCAAACTTTCAAAAACTCTTTTAGTGTGTTAAACACAAGCAGTCAGTGCTCCTTGTCACGACCAAGCATCTGAAGTGGTAGTTATGTATCGCCATGTCCAAAGATGGTAGTTTTCAGACGTGATAGCCTGTAATATGGTAGTTTTGCGTCATTAACTCAGTCTCGGGACAATGAGAGTGGATTTTGTGAGCACCCACTTAGTTGCCCCTCTATCTGAGTTGTTCATACGTGCATCAAGATCCGTGCTAGTACTTTTTCCCCTCACAAACAACTTCCCTTTTTTTGTATCGCTCACACCATATAATATTTAAATTAAAAACTATGCAGTTTACTAAGACATTTTAGATAAGATGTGGGAAAATATTTTGGTATTTTTATGTCATTAAATACGTATATTTTTAAAGAATTTGTTATGATTTTTTAATATATGAAAATATTAAATTGTGCAAAAAAAAATCCAAACTATTTTTCGCACATACTAGATCTGATGTTTTAGTGGCATGGAAAGTTTGAAATCATTATGTTATAGTGCTTGGGAGATAAAAAAAAAGATAAACTGAAAAAAGTTAAGAGGATAATAATAGACTAGGAGAAAATAGATTGGCTGTCCCAACGTGGCTAATTAGGTAGGGATCCTTTACTTTATATAATATAAAGAGTTTGTTACAAGGTACAATAATAATATGTGTTAAACACGTATATATTCTAACACCCTCCTACAATCTCAACCGAGAGAAAGTTAAGATTGCGCTAACAATGCTCATACAATGGTAAAGGAAGTGGTTTAGTAAAGATATCAGCAACTTGATCCTTTGAAGAGATGAACCGGATTTGAAGTTGCATCTTATTCACACGCTCACGGACAAAGTGAAGGTCCACTTCAATATGCTTTGTCCGTGCATAGAAAACTGGGTTTGAAGATACGTAAGTCAGATCCAATGTTGTCACACAATAACACTGGAGGTTGCGCTTGTGGAACACCAAGCTCTTGTAACAAAGACTGCACCCAAATAGGCTCTGTCATAGCATTAACAAAAGCCTTATACTCATAATCAGTGCTCGATCTAGAAATTGTAGACTGCTTGTGAGCACTCCATGCGATCAAATTTGCTCCATAGAAGATAGCATATCCCATGTTGTTCGTTGATCATCCATACTGCCGGCCCAATTCGCATCCGAAAAAGCAGACAACAAAGTCGAAGAAGTAGACCATAACTGAAGGCCACTGTCAATAGTATAACAGACACAGTGAAGAATGCGGGCACACCTTGTTGACAACAAAGGAAAGATCTGGCCTTGTCATAGTAAGATACTAAAGACCACCAACAAGACTGCGATAATGCGTAGCCTCCTCAGATGAAAGAACATCACCATCAGCATTACACAGCCGTTCAGAAGAGGACATGGGAGTAGTAACAGGACTACACTAAAACAGACCAAAACGTGCAAGAAGCTCAAGAGCATACTTGCGTTGACAAAGAACAAATCTTCCAGAGGATGGTGAAGAAACCTCAATACCTAGAAAATAATGTAGAACTCCTAGATCTTTAACAGAGAATGTAGACCCGAGTTGAATGTAGACCCGAGTTGAGAAATTAACCACGGAATAGCTGAGGTAGACGAGTTGAGAATAGTGATATCATCAACATATACCTGCAGAAAATAGTCACATCTGAACGCTGAAGAATGAATAGCGATGTATCAGTAGTAGATGGTGAAAAACCTAGAGAGCCAAGGACAGAACTGAGGCCTGCATGCCACGCCTGAGGAGCCTATTTTAGACCACAAAGAGACTTGACCAAATAATAGTAGTGATCAGGCTTAGAAGGATCAGTAAACCCAGGAGGCTATATCATATAGACCTGCTCATCAAGAAATCCATTAAGAAAAGTGATGTCTACGCACGCGTCTGTTCTTGTAGACAGTGTTGGGCCTCCAAGTGTAGAGGTTTGTAGAACAGCAACAAGTTTCCCTTAAGTGGATCACCCAAGGTTTATTGAACTCAAGGAGGAGGAGGTCAAAGCTATCCCTCTCAAGCAACCCTGCAATTACGATACAGAAAGTCTCTTGTGTCCCCAACACACCCAATACACTTGTCAGATGTATAGGTGCACTAGTTCGGTGAAGAGATAGTGAAATACAAATAGTAGTGATGATTATGAGTAGTAAATGTAATCTAAAATAAGTATCACTGCGAGCAAACATATAACAAAACTGAATGTAAACGGTATTCAATGCTTGGAAACAAGGCCTAGGGATCATACTTTCACTAGTGGACACTCTCAACAAAGTAACATAATTGAACCAATAGATACTAACTTCACTATGCCACTCTAAACTATTCTCCAATGGATAACGAACACTAATCATGCGTAGGGCTACGAAGCACTCCTCAAAGTTCGTATTTCCCCAAACTAGATTGTCCCACACTATCACCAAGAACGCACTAGATGGTTCCAACAAACACCAACAATTCATAGAGACACTAGCCAAAAGAGAGACACACAATGCGCACACTGTCACCTTCATATCATGATACAAGGTGTCTCCGGAGATTACAATAATAAGGCACGGGAGTAGCATAATATCTGAATAATAGCATCTACCAATTCAACTAGATACAAAGCTCACAATCACATAAAGATCACATCATGGAAGAGAGAGATGAACCACATAGCTACCGGTAGAGCCCTCAGCCCCAGGGGACAACTACTCCCTCCTCATCATAGGAGGCAGCAACGGCGATGGAGATGGCGGTGAGGTCGATGGAGATGGCGGAGACAGCGATGGAGACCGATGGAGATGGCTCCGGGGCCACTTCCCTGTCCCGGCAGGGTGTCGGAACAGAGACTTCTGTCCCCCCAAAATTCGTCGGTAGCGGCAGCGGCGGCGGAGCTGCAGGACTTCTTCTCAAAAAACACCAACTTAGGGTTTTCCATCGGGAGAGTTTATATAGGCGAAGGGGCATCGTCATAAGTGGACCAGGGCCACCTCACCATACGGCGGCGGGGCCCAGGAGGGCGCGCCACCCTAGGGTGTGCCTGCCCTTTGGCCCCCTCCAGCTCTCGTTCGGTCTTCGTCCTTAGTCCGGGAAAAATAGAAGTTTCGGTTTTCGTTTCGTCCAATTCCGAGAATATTTCCTGTGTAGCTTTTCTGAAACACAAAACAACAGGAAATAGGGAACTGGCACTGTGACATCTCGTCAATAGGTTAGTTCCAGAAAACGCATAAAAACTCCACGAAGTGTAAACAAATGGTGTAAAACAAGCATGGAGCATCAAAAATTATAGATACGTTTGAGACGTATCAAGCATCCCCAAGCTTAACTCATGATCGTCCTCGAGTAGGTAAGTGATAACAAAAGAATAATTTTTGAGGTCACATGCACCATCATAATCTTGATCAACGATGTAAAGCGTTGAGTGCTGGGATCAAAGAACTTAAAACATGGACATAAGAGACATAATCTTGACAATAAAAACTTATCAACCATGTTATAACATGAAAAGGAACACAAACGAAAGATCATGAATAATGAAACATTGAAAGTCAAATGTGTGTTCAAATCATATGGAAAAATATATCAAGTGGTTTTCAGCTTGTCCTTCATGGAATAGCAAAACATAAATGCATAGGACACCTTCAAGATTAAGAGGGCGACTAGATACAAATAATTTAAGAACAAGCAAAACCATAATCATGAATCAATCAATGATAAACTTTGGGACTATGCACATTATACTCAGAATGGCAACTATGCTCTCTTAGACGGTGCATAAAGGTAGAAGGTGGAGACTCAACATAAAAGTAAAAGAAAGGCCCTTCGCAGAGGGAAGCAGTGATTAAACATGTGCTAGAGCTTTTCATTTGTAAAACAGAGAGATAAAAATTGGTTTTGAGAGGTGGTTTGTAACAACCCACTTTTGTAACTCTAGATTTTATGTGGTGATTTTTGAGTTGTGTAAAATTTGGATCCGACAAAAACTTTTATTTAATTGTTGGAATGCCCACTTTATTTGTGTCCTTGCTTGTTACTTGCATGCACCTTGTGTTTTCTAGGTTGGACTTGTCCGGTTAGGTAGAACTTTGGCCCTTGTTACCTAGAACCCTATTAGATTACCATCTCAATTTAGTGATCAAGCCTTTTTTTTTGCTTGCAACAAATAAAACCTTCCTCTTACATATTCTTACTTTCGGAACCAAACTCTACCCCACAAACACTTGCCCTAGACCCAATTTCTTGCGTCATCACTTATTTAAATTTTGATCCTTAGCTCAAAATAAAGCTATCCCAATTCTTCTTCTTTATTCATCTTTGTCTCAAATTCTTACCCATTTTCTTCCTCTTTAAAATTTTCTTGGGCTCATATCATTTTGATCACCACTTGGAGTTGTATTAAACTCTATCTTCTCAAAAATTTGTTCAAGAAATTTATCTTTGATTATAGGAACTCCCTTCCAACTCTAATTTCAGAAATTTTGGTTCAAAAACTTTTTGTGAAGCTAGCCCATCTCTCTCTCTCTGAAATTCTTCTCACCAAAAGCCCAGCCCACAACCCTCTCTGGTGACCTCTCCCGTGTGTGTTCCATCGTACAGGAGGGAGACAGAACAATACACCGACCCTGTCACGTTCCCAGGCTACCGTTGCATCGCTAGGAGAGGAAGAGACCGAGCCAGCCCTAGCATCCCACCCTTGCTGACGCCAGCCCTCCTACGTCACCCCGACGCCACCCCGGTGACGTCTGCCCTCGCTCGCTGGTTGAGCGTAGCTGCCGCCCCGAAGCACTACCGTCGCCCCTCCCCAGCTATAAAAGCCTCCACCCCGCCCCACTCTCCCCCTCACACCACTCCTCACCTCTCCACTCCCCTCACAGGCGCGGGAGCGCTGCCCACCCTCTCCCTCTCGCTGCGGAGCGAGGGAGAGAGAGAGAGCCGGAGCTCCCTGTGAGCCACCGGGAGGTGTCCGCCCTCTCCCCGCATAACCCGACCTCGTTTCTCTCCTACAACACGTCCACTAGCCCCAGCTAACTCACAGGAATCTTTTCCCTGCGCAGACCTCGCCGGAGACGCCGCCGTTGGACCTCGCCTGGGAGCGCCACCGTCGGACGAGGTGACCGAGCCGCCGCAGGAACCGACGCCCCCGGGACTGGAGACACCGACCGACACCGCCCTGCCCTCCTGCGACCCCGCCGCTGCCTCGCCGTCGACCGCCGCCGTGCTCCGGTGAGATCCCCGGCCGCCGCCCGTTTCCAGTACGTAGGCAAGGCTTCCCGTCGTTCTAATACTGCCAGCAAGGAAGATAGACAGGAGCCGTCGAATGTTCTTTTAATCCAACGGCCGAGAAGACTGGATACCCCTTCGTTTTAAGTGGGCCGCCGACGGGCGGGACCCCCTCGTCAGCTCTTTGTTTTTTTCCCTTGCCCGCCCGGGATGCGCAGATGGGCCGGCCTGGAATTCCCCGCTCGGCCCAGTTAGTTTCGGTCCACGGAACTATTTTGTTTTTGTAATTTATTTAATCTTTGTTTGAATTCTGCGAAATTCGAATGTGAATATCTTCTAAACCGTAAGTCCAAATTAAGTGAATTCTGCGCCAAAATTTCTTAAATTTTATTCTCTATCTATTAGTCCTAGTCCCTTTTGCAATAGCCCCTGTTAAGTTGCTGTGCTAGTGTAAGGTTAGTGTTTAGTGTTGTTAAATACCTCTATTAAAAATCTGAAATTATAAATTGCTTGTAGTTCTTGTTTAAAATTCTAAAAAATTTGTTGGAATACTTGCAGTAGAGTAGCATTGTCTATACATTTCTTTTACCACTGGTCCCATACTCTTAGCCCTTGTGTAGTTTAGTGGATATTTTGTTGTTGAACTATGCTTTGTTTGAATTCAAATTTTTGTTGAAAGCTTTTTAGGATAACCCTTAATGTTTGAAACCCTAAAATCTTGACATAATCTTGCAGCCACTTTGTTCTAGTAACAATTTATATATCTGAACTTTGTGAGTGCTCTTCTTGAGTTGCTTGTTATGGTGTATTGTTTTGATGTGTGCACTTGTATGATTGTTGTACTTTGCTTTTCTTTCGCGACGCTAGATCCGACCGTTGACGCATTCGAAGAAGAAGAATACTTTGAAGACAACCAGGGACAAGCCACCCAAGGCAAGCCACCTTTACTTGATGCATACCTTGATCCTAGTTTTTATTTATGCAAGTCTTTCCATTATTTTTTTTTCAAAGATGCATTGTTTCTTGTAATTGCTATTACCTCTTGATAGCGATTCGTTGGCGACTAGGCTCCACTAGTCACTTGATATCATCTTTAAGATGACACCCCTCAAACACCTACTTACTCCATTATATTAGTTGTAGCTTGATGCTTACCATCATGTTACCCCTTGTAGCAAAAACTCTAGGTTGGGACACTCAAAAACTTGGGAAATGTTTTGAAAAACCTTGGGAAGGTCTTGACTTTGCCCAAGTGTAAGTCTTAAAAAAGGAAGTTCAAAGATTTTTGGAAGATTAGTTGGTAAAGTTGGAAAGGTGGAGTTTTTGGAAAAACAACACATGGTTCTATGTAATTGAATGGATCCAACCTTCCCGTGCAACCACATTACTCCGGAATGGGACGGGGCTTAGTCCGTAATTTATTTGTCTTAGTATGGGCTACCTCACAACTCTATAAGGGTGTTTGATCCCTTGAAGCCAGGTTGCTATATTTTGGGGCAATACACCGTAGTTGCCTACGGCCGGACGATACTACGGGTCTCTTGACGTGGCGATGTTGTAGTGGAGGAGGAGACTACCATGGTGCCGGAGAGGTTAAGCCCGTAGGGTAGGTGCCTATACTAGGATGACTAAGTGAAAGGCTTTGATTGATTATCCGAAGCCCGCATACTTGTATGACGGTCCGTGGTAAAGTCCCGGCGGATGTATCGAATGATGTGGGTAAAGTGCACACCCTCTGCAGAGTGTAAATCTATTCGAATAGCCGCATCCGCGGTCATGGACAGTTGGGATGTCTTTACTTAGCCGTGTTGGTTTTGTTTTAAAAAGGTTTCTCGGAAAAAGGAAAAAGGAAATGGTTCGGAGTACCGATGGGGTACTACCGTGGAGGTGGAATTTGAGTAAAGGAAATGGCAACTTGGGTCACCCTTCCTAGAGATTTTACTAAAAATTGTTTTAATAAGGATATAGAAATGTCGTCGATCATGTTTCTTAACATGCTACATCGACACGAGAAATTTTTGAAAACAAACTTAGCATAGGACCACCCTTGCTACAAGCCATACTAGCATACCTCTTGCATTTTGTTCCTCCTAGGTGGTTTGCGAGTACAATTCCACAATGTACTCACGGCTTTGTCCCTGGCTATTTACTTGGTCAGACTTCGATGACTATGAGGAAGATGAAGGTTTCGATGACGACTTCGCGAACTAGGCCGTTCTCCCGGTCAGCTGCCTGTAGGGTTTAAGGCATGACTTGGGCCCAACGATGATGCTACTTTATCCGCTGTGTTATGTGTTGAACTTCGCCTTCGAGGCATTTGATGTAAGACTTGGCCATGATGCCATTTGTTGTAAGACTATTTTAAATTCGGTTGTATGGATGTTGTACTTTGATTACCAGTTCGGTTATGTGGATTCATGAGCATTTCTGGGATCATGAATTGTATGCATAACGGGTGTTTCGGACAAGCGGTCCGGGGCCCCCACAGAGCTGGTATCAGAGCCATCCTGGCCTTAGGAGACCTAGTTAGCATGGGCGTTAGACTTGACCAAAAATATCTTCCCTCTAAATAAAGAGAAGACTATACGCAAACATGTTGCCTAAGTCTACCCTCTTCTTTCTTAATTAGTTGTCTTAAGTTACATTTTCGCATATTTAAAATTTTGCACACTATCACTAACTCAAACTCCTTAAAATTTTGTGTAGATGGCGCTCCACTTCACCAAGTGGCGCATGCTCGGTACCCTGGAGGTGCCATTGACTTTCGAGGAGGACCTTATTGAGCTCAGCCTCAAGATGGGTCGCCCCTACCCCGAGCTCAAGGGAGGACGGGTCGACAAGCCCGAGGACTCCGAGCAGACTTGGCTGGTGTCTTGTACGGTCCGTGGTGTTGTGCTGGATCCCAGCATCGAAGAGATTGAGGTGGATGTCTTGGACCGTACTTGGGAGGAGGGCTCTATCAGGGCCATGCAGGCGACCTTGGCTCGCTTGGTTCACTACCACCGTGGGAGCCACGACTTGGGCCGCTTCGTGTACTTCGGGAGGCGTGATGAGCACGGCTTTCCCGAGGAGTGCGTCCCTCACTACCACTTTGGTGGTCATATGCAGCACATGGAGTCTCTTCTCCACCGCACCCAGGTTCGCATGGACCACATCAGGATGCAGCGCGATATCAAGGTGAACACCCTCAAAAATGTTCGCCAGCTGCTGCAACTGAAGGAGGAGGAGATAGAGAAGAAGGACAAGGAGCTTGAGGAGGTAAAGAAGGATCTTGAGAAGGCAAAGGCGGATGTGTACCCAGAGAAGAAGATTAGATCCACCACCCGCAAGATCAACAAGCGTCTGAAGAGCAAGAACGACGATCTTGAGACCATGCTAGCCAAGATGGAGTCTCACATCATGAATCTTGAGGATGAGGGTGAGGATCTTCGCAAGGAGAACAAGGCCCTCCTGAGTGACGATGAGGACTACATCGAGGAGATGGATATTGAGGATGAGGAGCCCGATGAGGACGATCGTGCCTTCATCAATGACGGCAGCGAGGATGAGGAGGAGCCGTTACTCCCGGAGGAGGAGGAGGAGGACCCCGAGGAGCGAGACTATGACTCCGTCGATGACTAGATGCACCGCACTATCGTTACTTAGCATTCCGCGGCATGTTGCGAGGAACCCTACCCTTATGTAATCGTTTACCGGCCCTTGATTTGGGTCGGTGGTACTTTGAGTCCTCTTGATGTTGAGACATGTCTATGTGGCTTGGATGTTTAATGCTATGTTATGGTTTATGCATGCTTTGGTCTTTTTTTTATGGTGTTTCTCTCTTGTTGTTTTAAAAGAAGTTTTTCTTAAACCAACTTTTTGAAGGACCTCACTCCCCTTAGGAAAGGAACCTTGTTTTGGATTATCCCTTTTTGACTTACTCAAATCAAACTTCAGATGGCCGAAGGAACCCGTGGCCGTGCCGGAGGCAACCCTCCACCACCACCCGAACCCGACATGACGCAAGTCTTGCGCTTGATGATGGAGGATCGCGAAGCCGCACGGGCTGAGCGGCAAGCAATACTAGCTGTCCTACAACAACTTGCTACGGCCAACAACAACAACAACAATGCCGGGAATGGCGAGGAGGCGCCAAGATCCCAGCTCAAGGCCTTCCAAAACACCAACCCTCCCGTGTTCTCCAAGTGCATTGAACCTCTTGATGCGGACGATTGGCTCCGCACCATTGAAAACAACTTAGAAGTCGCTGGTGTTGGAGACAATGAAAAAGTCCTGTTTGCTACCCACTTCCTTGCCGGAGCCGCAAGATCTTGGTGGGAGAATGTTCGAGCTATGCAGCCCCAAGGTCAAGTGCTGAATTGGAACCAATTCAAGGAAAGATTCCGCAAGACCCATATCCCTACCGGACTGATGACGCTAATGAGGGATAAGTTCATCAACCTCAAGCAAGGTGGTATGTCTGTTGTGGAGTACATGGACAAGTTTAACACTCTGGCTCGCTATGCCCCGGAAGACACTGATACTGAAGCCAAGAAGAAGCATCATTTTCTAAATGGCCTGCATGTGGAGATGCAAAGCATACTGGTGGCTGTACCTTATCCTGATCTGGAGGCTTTAGTTGATGCTGCTATCATGGTGGAAGAAAAACGCAAGACGGCGTTCGAAAACCACAAGCGTAAGATGCTTCAACAGCAAGGAGGATCTAGTAGTTCAAGATCTCGCAGTATGCCACCACGAAGACCAGCACCCCAGCCGCAGAGGACCCCACCATCTGCGCCCCGCCCTACCAATACCAACTACAACCGTCAGCCTGCTGCACCACGTACTGGAGGAAACAACGTCAACCCCCGCAACAACCCCAACACCCGCCCTCAAGCTAGTGGCTGCTACTCCTACGGCCAGCCAGGACACTTCTCTCGTGAGTGTCCCAACAGGGGAAATGCTGCACCGCGCCCCAATGCGCCAAGACCCAACCAAGGCCAAGCTCGTACTGCAACTGGAAAGAAGGCTTCCCCCAAGAATCCCGCCCCTGCTGCTGCTAAGGGACATCTGAACCACCTCAGCGCTGAAGAAGCCGAGCAAGACCCCGACATCGTGCTGGGTATGTTCCTTGTCAACTCCGTGCCCGCAAGAGTTTTGTTTGATTCTGGAGCTTCACATTCTTTTGTTACCGAGCCTTTTGTTAGAAAGAGTGGGATGGTACCAACCTTAATGCATCGTCCTATGCTAGTTCAAATCCCCGGATCCACCGCAAAAACTCAACTCTCCTGCAAAAATATTCCCATAGTGATCCAAGGGGTACCCTTCCAAGCAGAACTTATAGTTTTAGGGGCAAAGGGTTTGGAAGTGATACTTGGGATGGATTGGATGACCAAGTATAAAGGGATAATTAACTGTGCTAGGAAGGCCATCTCTCTGACTAGTAATGAAGGGGAAGAAGTAGAGTATATTGCCACCGTGCACTCATCCCGAGCCTATTGCAAGAAGAGTGTCGTTGAACCAATCTTAGAAGAAGTTCCTGTTGTCTGCGAGTACCCAGATGTCTTTCCTGAAGATCTTCCAGGTATGCCCCCTGACCGGGATATCGAGTTTATTATCGAGTTAATTCCCGGAACTGCTCCCATAGCTCAAAGACCTTACCGCATGAACCCCCAAGAGTTAATAGAGTTGAAGAAACAGTTGGATGACATGTTGAGAAAAGGATTGATCCGCCCAAGTGCCTCACCTTGGGGATCACCCGTAATCTTTGTGGATAAGCGGGATGGTACTATTCGCCTTTGTGTGGATTACCAGAAACTCAATGATGTTACCATCAAGAACAAATATCCTCTCCCCAAGATTGAAGATTTGTTTGATCAAATGAATGGAGCTCGAGTTTTCTCAAAAATTGATCTTAGGACTGGTTATCACCAGCTTAAGGTAAGAGAGAGCGACATTCCTAAGACCGCCTTCACCACCCGTTACGGATTGTACGAGTACACCGTGATGTCCTTTGGATTGACAAATGCCCCAGCCTATTTCATGAATCTCATGAATAAGGTGTTCATGAAGTATCTTGACAAGTTTGTCGTGGTGTTTATTGATGATATCCTCGTATACTCCAAGACCGAAGAAGAACATGAAGAACACTTGAGGCTAGTGTTGGGCACACTTCGTGAGCATCAGCTTTACGCCAAGTTTAGCAAATGCCAATTTTGGCTAAAGGAAGTTGGATTTCTTGGACATGTTCTATCAGCTGGAGGAGTTTCTGTTGATCCCTCCTTGATCAAGTCCGTCATGGAGCGCAAGGCTCCAACTAATCCAACTGAAGTGAGATCATTTCTCGGCCTAGCGGGATATTACCGCAAGTTTGTTGAAGGTTTCTCAAGCATAGCCCGTCCGATGACACAACTGCTCAAGAAGGACAAAAAGTTTGAATGGACTGACAAGTGTGAAGCGAGTTTCCAAGAACTCAAGAAGCGACTGGTTTCAGCCCCAATATTGACCATGCCGGATGTGACAAAGGACTTTGATATCTATTGTGATGCTTCCAAACTTGGACTAGGAAGTGTTCTTATGCAAGGCGGCAAGGTCATTGCCTATCTATCAAGACAACTCCGACCACACGAGATGAACTACCCGACCCATGATCTCGAGCTAGCCGCTGTTGTCCATGCCCTTAAAACATGGCGACACTATCTTATCGGAAACCGTTGTGAAGTCTACACCGACCACAAGAGCTTGAAGTATATATTCTCTCAGAAGGAGTTGAACATGCGGCAAAGGAGATGGATGGAGCTTATCAAGGATTATGATATCGGTATCCATTACCATCCTGGTAAGGCTAATGTGGTAGCCGATGCCCTTAGCCGGGAACCTTGCTCTCTGAATGCCTTGATCAAAGTGGAGCAACCAAAGCTCTATGAAGAATTTGAGAAGTTTGGGCTTGAGCTAGTTAGCCATGGGTTTTTAGCTCGTCTTGAGCTCAAACCTACCTTGATGGATCCAATCAAGGAAGCTCAAAAAGGCCATGAGAGCATCGAAGGCATCAAACGGCGTATGGATAGAGAAGAAGTCCCTGGGTTCAAGATTGATGATAAAGGAGTCTTATGGTACAACGGACGCATCTGCGTGCCTACCATCGACGACTTGAAGCAACTCATCATGAAGGAAGCACACGGCACACCCTATTCCATCCACCCCGGAGGAACCAAAATGTATCAAGATCTTAAGGAGAACTTTTGGTGGCATGGCATGAAGCGTGATATTGCATTCTTCATTGCTAGGTGCGATGTTTCTCAACGCATCAAGGCAGAACATCAACGTCATGCTGTACTTCTGCAACCTTTGAAGATTCCCGTCTGGAAATGGGAAGATGTGGGGATGGATTTCATCACTGGTCTACCAAAATCCAACCGAGGGAATGATTCTATCTGGGTTATCGTGGATCGCCTCACTAAAGTGGCACACTTCATTCCTGTCAAGACCACACTTAATGGACGACAACTAGCCGACCTTTACATCTCCCGGATCGTCAGTCTTCACGGCGTTCCTAAAACCATAGTGTCTGACAGAGGTTCACAGTTCACGTCCCGATTCTGGAAGAAGTTACATGAAGCTTTGGGTACCAAGCTCTCTTTCAGCACTGCTTATCACCCCCAAACCGGAGGACAAACCGAGCGTGTGAATCAAATCCTTGAAGACATGCTACGTGCATGTGTCCTGTCGTATGGATCCAAGTGGGAAGATTGTCTCCCGTTTGCTGAGTTCTCATACAACAATAGCTATCAATCAAGCTTGCAAATGGCCCCTTTTGAAGCTCTCTACGGACGCAAGTGCCGTACCCCTCTCAATTGGTCTGAAACCGGAGAGAGCCAAGTGTTTGGACCCGATATCATTCGTGAAGCCGAAGAGCAAGTACAACTCATTCGTGACCGTCTGAAGGCCGCCCAATCTCGTCAGAAGAGCTACGCGAATCCGAAGCGTCGTGAGCTGGTTTTTAATGCTGGAGATTCTGCCTACCTTCGTGTCACCCCACTCAAGGGAATGCAGCGCTTCCATGTTAAGGGAAAGTTAGCGCCAAGGTATATTGGCCCATTCAAGATCTTAGCTCGTCGAGGAGAAGTCTCATATCAGTTGGAGTTACCCCAAGAGTTGTCGGATTTTCACGATGTCTTCCATGTATCCCAACTCCGGAGGTGTCTCCAAGTTCCCGACAAGCCCGAAGTGTTCAAGAACATCGACCATCGCTCTATTGATCTCAACCATGACTTGACTTATCGTGAGAGACCTATCCGTATCTTGGAGGAGTCCATCCGACTCACCCGGAGGCGCAAGATCAAGTTTTTCAAGGTCCAATGGAGCAATCACTCCGAAGATGAAGCAACTTGGGAGCGAGAGGATTATCTTAGGAGCGAGTTCCCTTACCTCTTTGAATCTTAGCTTTGGAATCTCGGGACGAGATTCTTTTAAGGGGGGAAGGTCTGTAACAACCCACTTTTGTAACTCTAGATTTTATGTGGTGATTTTTGAGTTGTGTAAAATTTGGATCCGACAAAAACTTTTATTTAATTGTTGGAATGCCCACTTTATTTGTGTCCTTGCTTGTTACTTACATGCAACTTGTGTTTTCTAGGTTGGACTTGTCCGGTTAGGTAGAACTTTGGCCCTTGTTACCTAGAACCCTATTAGATTACCATCTCAATTTAGTGATCAAGCCTTTTTTTTCTTGCAACAAATAAAACCTTCCTCTTACATATTCTTACTTTCGGAACCAAACTCTACCCCACAAACACTTGCCCTAGACCCAATTTCTTGCTTCATCACTTATTTAAATTTTGATCCTTAGCTCAAAATAAAGCTATCCCAATTCTTCTTCTTTATTCATCTTTGTCTCAAATTCTTACCCATTTTCTTCCTCTTTAAAATTTTCTTGGGCTCATATCATTTTGATCACCACTTGGAGTTGTATTAAACTCTATCTTCTCAAAAATTTGTACAACAAATTTATCTTTGATTATAGGAACTCCCTTCCAACTCTAATTTCAGAAATTTTGGTTCACAAACTTTTTGTGAAGCCAGCCCATCTCTCTCTCTGAAATTCTTCTCACCAAAAGCCCAGCCCACAACCCTCTCTGGTGACCTCTCCCGTGTGTGTTCCATCGTACAGAAGGGAGACAGAACAATACACCGACCCTGTCACGTTCCCAGGCTACCGTTGCATCGCTAGGAGAGGAAGAGACCGAGCCAGCCCTAGCGTCCCACCCTTGCTGATGCCAGCCCTCCTACGTCACCCCGACGCCACCCCGGTGACGTCTGCCCTCGCTCGCAGGTTGAGCGTCGCTGCCGCCCCGAAGCACTACTGTCGCCCCTCCCCAGCTATAAAAGCCTCCACCCCGCCCCACTCTCCCCCTCACACCACTCCTCACCTCTCCACTCCCCTCACAGGCGCGGGAGCGCTGCCCACCCTCTCCCTCTCGCTGCGGAGCGAGGGAGAGAGAGAGAGCCGGAGCTCCCTGTGAGCCACTGGGAGGTGTCCGCCCTCTCCCCGCCTAACCCGACCTCGTTTCTCTCCTACAACACGTCCACTAGCCCCAGCTAACTCCCAGGAATCTTTTCCTTGCGCAGACCTCGCCGGAGACGCCGCCATTGGACCTCGCCTGGGAGCGCCGCCGTCGGACGAGGTGACCGAGCCGCTGCAGGAACCGACGCCCCCTGGAGTGGAGACACCGACCGATGCCGCCCTGCCCTCCTGCGACCCCGCCGCCGCCTCGCTGTCGACCGCCACCGTGCTCTGTTGAGATCCCCGGCCGCCGCCCGTTTCCAGTACGTAGGCAGGGCTTCCCGTCGTTCTAATACTGCCAGCAAGGAAGATAGACAGGAGCCGTCGGATGTTCTTTTAATCCAACGGCCGAGAAGACTGGATACCCCTTCGTTTTAAGTGGGCCACCGACGGGCGGGACCCCCTCGTCAGCTCTTTGTTTTTTTCCCTTGCCCGCCCGGGATGCGCAGATGGGCCGGCCTGGAATTCCCCGCTCGGCCCAGTTAGTTTCGGTCCACCGAACTGTTTTTTTTTGTAATTTATTTAATCTTTGTTTGAATTCTGCGAAATTCAAATGTGAATATCTTCTAAACCGTAAGTCCAAATTAAGTGAATTCTGCGCCAAAATTTCTTAAATTTTATTCTCTATCTATTAGTCCTAGTCCCTTTTGCAATAGCCCCTGTTAAGTTGCTGTGCTAGTGTAAGGTTAGTGTTTAGTGTTGTTAAATACCTCTATTAAAAATCTGAAATTATAAATTGCTTGTAGTTCTTGTTTAAAATTCTAAAAAATTTGTTGGAATACTTGCAGTAGAGTAGCATTGTCTATACATTTCTTTTACCACTGGTCCCATACTCTTAGCCCTTGTGTAGTTTAGTGGATATTTTGTTGTTGAACTATGCTTTGTTTGAATTCAAATTTTTGTTGAAAGCTTTTTAGGATAACCCTTAATGTTTGAAACCCTAAAATCTTGACATAATCTTGCAGCCACTTTGTTCTAGTAACAAGTTATATATCTGAACTTTGTGAGTGCTCTTCTTGAGTTGCTTGTTATGGTGTATTGTTTTGATGTGTGCACTTGTATGATTGTTGTACTTTGCTTTTCTTTCGCGACGCTAGATCCGACCGTTGACGCGTTCGAAGAAGAAGAATACTTTGAAGACTTTGAAGACAACCAGGGACAAGCCACCCAAGGCAAGCCACCTTTACTTGATGCATACCTTGATCCTAGTTTTTATTTATGCAAGTCTTTCCATTATATTTTTTTCAAAGATGCATTGTTTCTTGTAATTGCTATTACCTCTTGATAGCGATTCGTTGGCGACTAGGCTCCACTAGTCACTTGATATCATCTTTAAGATGACACCCCTCAAAGACCTACTTACTCCATTATATTAGTTGTAGCTTGATGCTTACCATCATGTTACCCCTTGTAGCAAAAACTCTAGGTTGGGACACTCAAAAACTTGGGAAATGTTTTGAAAAACCTTGGGAAGGTCTTGACTTTGCCCAAGTGTAAGTCTTAAAAAAGGAAGTTCAAAGATTTTTGGAAGATTAGTTGGTAAAGTTGGAAAGGTGGAGTTTTTGGAAAAACAACACATGGTTCTATGTAATTGAACGGATCCAACCTTCCCGTGCAACCACATTACTCCAGAATGGGACGGGGCTTAGTCCGTAATTTATTTGTCTTAGTATGGGCTACCTCACAACTCTATAAGGGTGTTTGATCCCTTGAAGCCGGGTTGCTATATTTTGGGGCAATACACCGTAGTTGCCTACGGCCGGACGATACTACGGGTCTCTTGACGTGGCGATGGTGTAGTGGAGGAGGAGACTACCATGGTGCCGGAGAGGTTAAGCCCATAGGGTAGGTGCCTATACTAGGATGACTAAGTGAAAGGCTTTGATTGATTATCCGAAGCCCGCATACTTGTATGACAGTCCGTGGTAAAGTCCCGGCGGATGTATCGAATGATGTGGGTAAAGTGCACACCCTCTGCAGAGTGTAAATCTATTCGAATAGCCGCATCCGTGGTCATGGACAGTTGGGATGTCTTTACTTAGCTGTGTTGGTTTTGTTTTAAAAAGGTTTCTCGGAAAAAGGAAAAAGGAAATGGTTTGGAGTACCGATTGGGTACTACCGTGGAGGTGGAATTTGAGTAAAGGAAATTACAACTTGGGTCACCCTTCCTAGAGATTTTACTAAAAATTGTTTTAATAAGGATATAGAAATGTCGTCGATCATGTTTCTTAACATGCTACATCGACACGAGAAAGTTTTGAAAACAAACTTAGCATAGGACCACCCTTGCTACAAGCCATACTAGCATACCTCTTGCATTTTGTTCCTCCTAGGTGGTTTGCGAGTACAATTCCACAATGTACTCACGGCTTTGTCCCTGGCTATCTACTTGGTCAGACTTCGATGACTATGAGGAAGATGAAGGTTTCGATGACGACTTCGCGAACTAGGCCGTTCTCCCGGTCAGCTGCCTGTAGGGTTTAAGGCATGACTTGGGCCCGACGATGATGCTACTTTATCTGCTATGTTATGTGTTGAACTTCGCCTTCGAGGCATTTGATGTAAGACTTGGCCATGATGCCATTTGTTGTAAGACTATTTTAAATTCGGTTGTATGGATGTTGTACTTTGATTACCAGTTCGGTTATGTGGATTCATGAGCATTTCTGGGATCATGAATTGTATGCATAACGGGTGTTTCGGACAAGCGGTCCGGGGCCCCCACATGGTTGTCATTGTCAATGACTGGCAATGGGGTTCTTACTATCTTCCATACAAAAATAAAGCAAGTTTTTGAGAGAGAGATTGGCACTTTGGTGCTCTTTTATAAAGCTTGGCACTCCTCCCAACCTTTTTCCTTTCACAAACCATGGTTAACCGATTCCATCGGGTGCCCACCAACATTCACATACCGTGGATGAGTGCCTTTTTTTTGGAATAAAACAATATGGAAGATAGCAAATCCGACCACTACGTCCCCATGAGCTGAAAACAATGTCACAAAACAAGAAGTATTTTGAAGGTTTTTTTGAAAGGTAGCACATGAAAATTTACTTGGATTGGCTTGCAAATACCATGCATAGGAATTTATAGTCGACACAATGCCAAAACTTGGTTTTTGGGAGTTGGATGCACGAGTAGAGCTCATACTCAGTATAAAACGAAGGCTAGCAAAAGACTGGGAGCGACCAACTAAGAGAGCAATAACGGCCATAATCATGTATAGCGACAAAACATCATTAAAAGAAGCATAAAGTGGCATTACACGTCAAAAACCAAATGATCATAGAGGCTAATGGCGACTTGTTAGAGTCAAACTTGTTGTAAGCATGCGCCAAGTCAACCCAAATAAAGTATCAAGGAGAAAACCAAATAAATGCTTCCATATAATAAAACCAACACATGATTTTTTTTTCAAAGGCTCATTAAGCAATCTCAGTCATTTGAGACAAGTCATGCTACAGCAAAAAATGACTAAGCATACTATCAAAATGACATCAAGCATGGCATGCAAAAGTCTAAACCGCAGTCTAAACAAGGTCCTTTTGTACCACTTTTTGCATGAAACTTTTTTCTCTTTTCCAACACCATTCAAACCTTTTTTTGAGACAACTCTTTTGATGAAAACAAACATAGACCAGAGGTCTAAATACACCTTGAGGCAAAGATATAACAAGATCTGAACATAAATCAAGGTGAAAAACGAAAGCTAGGCGCAGTTCTAGAAAAAGAGAACACTCGTTGAACGATAAGAGTGAAAAATAGAGTGTTCTTGGCAAATGAAAAATGGAGTAAGTCTCTCTCCAAAACAAACATGATGTGATCCAATCATTTATTGCAGCAAACAAAACAAAAGAAAACTGAAAGCAAAAACAACTGACGCTCCAAGAAAAACGCATAATACATGAAGCAATAAAAATATAGTGTCTTGAAAGGTGACCTGATTTTTGCCGATGAAGAAGGAGTGCCTCGGGGGCATCCCCAAGCTTTGACGCTTTTACTTCTTGGATATTTCTTGGGGTGACATGGGCATCCTCAAGCTTGAGCTTTTGTCCATTCTTCATCTCATATCATCACTCTCCATTCCCTACACTTGAAAACTTCCTTCATACAAAACTTCACACAATTCTATTAGCAACATTAGTGTAAGCATAATAATAAATCAACTCTATTGGTTCAGATTTTAACTCAAGCACACCACATATTAAAGCATCTAATACTGTATCAACTTCCTCAAAAAGTTCCCGGATCAAAAGAACTCAAAAAGAAAACGAACGAGAGGCAAACACAAATAGTGGCAGAAATATGTCAAAACAGAACAGCTGACAAAGATCGATTTTTCAGAGGGTTTTTTGTTGCTCCAATCGAAAAGTGCAAAACTAATAAAAGTTTGGAAATAACCTGGGGCATATGCACATGAAATCGCAGACCAAAAAGATATTCTGAGAATTTTCATGAATTTTTACGGTGCAGCACTAAAATCTGTTTCAGGACAGCAACTTCCCCAAAATCTTACCTCCCTCAAATTAGAGGTTCTTCTTGGCATAACAACGAAATAAAAATAATAAGGAGAGGTCATTACAGTCGTAATAACTTACAAGACTCAAATAAAATAAAAATTACTGAAAATAAAACATTGGGTTATCTCCCAAGAGTGCTTTTCTTTAACGCCTTTGAGCTAGGCGCAGTAATTTGAAATGATGCTCATGTAGGCGCCAATAAAGAGCTTAAGGCAAAGGCGCCACAAAAGAACTTGAAGCAAGAGAGAGCATTAAAAAGCAAATATGAAACACATTTAAATCTAAACCACTTCCTATGCATAGGAATCTTGTAAGAAAATAAATCAACGAGGCACATAGTAACAAACATGGATAGATAAAACAAGTGCAACTTCAAGATTTGCAACATAAAGTGGGGAAACTTAATATTGTTGAGATCCATGAAACCATGTTTCCCTCTCTCATAGTAACTTTTAGTAGCATCATGAATAAAATCAACAATATAACTATCACATAAAACATCCCTATCATGAGCCTCATGCACAAAAGAATTAATACTCCCCACATGAACAATCGTAGTAGGAGCAAATTCAACAAAATTATTCTCATCACCATAATCATCAAAAATAGGAGGCATATTGTAATCATACCTTGTTTCCTCCTCAATGGTAGGTGAATTGAAAATGTTATACTCATCATTGTAACCATCATAAACTAGAGGTTTAGTATCATCATAAGCGACAGAATAGCTATCTCCCAAAGCGTGTTCATATGTAAACATATCATCATTGGAAGGAACATGGATAGCACTAATGGTACAACAATTATTAACATCAACATTTTCAGAATTGGTACCAAAAAGATTTTCAATATCAAAAGTAGAGTGTTTTTCCCGATTATGATCACTAACATAGGTAACAGGCATAAGAACATCATCAAGTTCAGATTCATCAAAAATTATAATAGGAGCAACATGCTTAGGGGAAGATATTGTTTCCTCTCTCCATTTACTCCTCCTCCTCTTCTTCTTCTTCTTCGTCTTCTTTTTCTTCTTACTCTCTTCTTTAGGAGGGAGAGGCTTGAAAGGAAGCTTCTCCACATAATCTGGTTTACTGAGAGAAGCGACAGAAGAAACTTTGGAGGATTCCTCCTCTCTATTAATAAGATGGAAACACCAATTAGACCTGTTATATTTTGGTAAAGCATCCTCTTTTATAATATTTTGTATGTAAGTATTTGCACAACAATATTTAACACAATAAAGATGACAACCCCGCAGGATGCTAATATTATTAAAACACTCATATCTACCAAAGAAGTTTTTCTCGATAACTCTTCACACCACCAAAAATAAAGTAAGCTCATCATGCTGATTGAGAGTGATCTTGTCATCACAATACAAACTTGCAGTACTCATTGGATTAGAAAGGTCACTATTATGGCCTGAGCATTGAAAATTAAAATGACCCTTTCCATGGCAAAGTTCACAAATAAAAGGATAAAGGGCACAAACCTTTTCACCAAGCTCATCTAGAGCCTTATCCCACATTCGGGTCTCTTCATTCCTGTGGTGGATACAATAATCTTCTTTGTCGTGACTCTGTTCACAAGGTCTAAGTACTCCACAAAAATTAACATGCTTATAAGAAATAATACTTTCAGAAGTTTGAGCATGTTTATTGCAATCATCAATAACAATTTCATTTTCCATGCAAGTGTCTAAAAGGTTCATGATACACATCCCCATTTCCTTTGGGAACATTAATATGGGAAGCAAAGGCTCTAAAGCAATCAACCATAATTTGAGGATCAAGACCATATTTAGCACTAAGCTCTTGAAAATCAGCAGTTTCAGCGAAAGACTTAATGCAATCATACTCATAATTTATACCTGATCCTTTATCTTTGTTGCTATCCCAATCTTCGATATTGCTTTGAATTGTTTCAAGGAGATCCCACTTGGTGTCAACCTCCTTGATTGTGAAAGACCCATCAAAGCATGCATCTAGATAGTCCTTGTAATATCCTGAAAGCCTTGCATAAAAATTATTAATAACAATATTACGGGGAAGCTCATGAATAGGACATTTGAGCATTATTGACTTCAATCTTCCCCACCCTTGGGCAATGCTTTCTCCATCATGCGGATGAAAATTATAAATATAATTCCTATCTTTATAAACCTCACTAGAAGGATAGAATTTAGAATAAAAGAGAGGTACAATTTCCTCCCAGTCAACAGGTCGGCCATCCTTCAGCATTTTATACCATTCCGCATCTCTGCCCTTCAATGATAAAGAAAATAGCTTTCTCTTAACTTGGTTCATCGAAATACCTGCACACTTGAACAACTCGCATAATTCATGTATAAAGAGCAAATGATCACCAGGATGGACAGTTCCATCCCCTAAATAGCAGTTATTCAAAGCACGTTCAACAATTTTCATAGGTATTTTAAAAGAACGAGGATCACAAACATCATTAGAATCATCACATATGTGAGATAAAATATCATCAGAGCGAATTTTCTCCACTAAAGCCGGGGAACTAAAAATATCATGCTTAACAAAACCAGCTTCCCCAAGCTTAGACTTTTCTATAGCATTAGCAATAACGGTTTTCAAAAAATTCATACAAATAACATTGCTATGCGAATAAATCTCCAAAGGTTTTTCAAACACTTCATGTCCAAACTCAGGAAAGATACTATAAAACTCTTTATTTTCCTTTAAGCTTAACTAGTGAAAATAAAAACAAGAAACAAAAAGATATAATTGCAGAATCTAAAGGAAATAACTTCGAGCACTCACCAGCAACTAAAAGAATTAGTAACCAGAGGATGTGAGTACCTTTTACCTTACCTCCCTGGCAACGGCGCCAGAAAAGAGCTTGATGTCTATGCATGCGTCTGTTCTTGTAGACAGTGTTGGGCCTCCAAGTGCACAGGTTTATAGAACAACAACAAGTTTCCCTTAAGTGGATTACCCAAGGTTTATCAAACTCGGGGAGGAGGAGGTCAAAGCTATCCCTCTCAAGCAAGCCTGCAATTACGATACAGAAAGTCTCTTGTGTCCCCACTCCCCAACACACCCAATACACTTCTCAGATGTATAGGTGCACTAGTTCGGCGAAGAGATAGTGAAATACAAGTAGTAGTGATGATTATGAGTAGTAAATGTAATTTGAAATAAGTATCCCTGCGAGCAAACATGTAACAAAACTGAATGTAAATGGTATTCAATGCTTGGAAACAAGGCCTAGGGATCATACTTTCACTAGTGGACACTCTCAACAAAATAACATAATTGAACCAATAGATACTAACTTCACTATGCCACTCTAAACTATTCTCCAATGGATAACGAACACTAATGATGCGTAGGGCTACGAAGCACTCCTCAAAATTCGTATTTCCCCAAACTAGATTGTCCCACACTATCACCATGAACGCACTAGATGGTTCCAACAAACACCAACAATTCATAGAGACACTAGCCAAAAGAGACACACACAATGCGCACACTGTCACCTTCACATCATGATACAAGGTGTCTCCGGAGATTACAATAATAAAGCACGGGAGTAGCATAATATCTGAATAATAGCATCTACCATTTCAACTAGATACAAAGCTCACGATCACATAAAGATCACATCATGGGAGAGAGAGATGAACCACATAGCTACCGGTAGAGCCCTCAGCCCCGGGGGAGAACTACTCCCTCCTCATCATAGGAGGAAGCAACGGCGATGGAGATGGCGGTGAGGTTGATGGAGACGGCGATGGAGACTAATGGAGATGGCTCCGGGGCACTTCCCCGTCCCGGCAGGGTGCCAGAACAGAGACTTCTATCCCCTGAAATTCGTCGGCGGCAGCGGCGGAGCTGTAGTACTTCTTCTCAAAAAACACCGACCGACTTAGGGTTTTCCATCGGGAGAGTTTATATAGGCGAAGGGGCATCATCAGAAGTGGACCAGGGCCACCTCACCATACGGTGGCATAGCCCAGGGGGGGCGTGTCACCCTAGGGTGTGCCTGCCCTCTGGGACCCCTCCGGCTCTCGTTCGGTCTTCGTCCTTCGTCCAGGAAAAACAGAAGTTTTGGTCTTCGTTTCATCCAATTCCGAGAATATTTCCTGTGTAGCTTTTCTGAAACACAAAATAGCAGAAAACAGGGAACTGGCACTGTGGCATGTCGTCAATAGGTTAGTTCTGGAAAACGCATAAAAACGCCACGAAGTGTAAACAAAACATGACACAAATGGTGTAAAACAAGCATGGAGCATCAAAAATTATAGATACGTTTGAGACTTATCAAAAAGCATTCTAGATATCAAGTTGACGAATGTGCTAGCCCCAAGAGAGACCCATAGAAAGCAGCAATCTGATAGTACTAGTAGCAGGCTAAACCATCGGGCTAAAAGTCTCATCATAATCCATATCTATTTTTGCTTTAATCCTTTTACCACCAACCAAGCCTTATAGCGCTCAATGGAACCATCAACATGAAGCTTCACTTTGAAACCCCACTTAGAATCAACCAAGTTTATACCAGGAACAGAGGTACAAGATTCCAGGTACCATTAACCTACAGAGCCAAAAATTCCTTCTCCATAGCATCACACCAGTGAGGGATACAAAGCTCCACTCGATAGTCATGGGGTTCAATAGTGTCCCTAGAAGCAGCATGTGTAGACAAAACAGTATTCCAGGAAATGGTGCCATCAGTATGGACCTTGGACAGAATAATGTTGTGCTGACGTCTGGTAACCAACCCGGACAACACATGAGGAGGTGTTGGAGACGATGGTGCTGTAGGTGAGTTAGGAGGAACAGAACCTGGGTGGGAGCTAGACTGTGTCGAGGCAGAGCTGGGCGGTGTCGATGCAGAGGAGACCGGCGAGTCTCTGACAAACCCGATCAAGGCGAGTGGGGACTCGAGAGCCGGCTCATCTAGGGGCGGGGTTGCGCGCGTAGCCGGAACATTGGCTGGAGGCAGCTGCAGGGTCCGACGAGCCATGACGGCTGGAGGCAGCTACCAGGTGAGCCGTGAAATGCATGGGCACGACACCCGAGGCGAAGCCATGCATGCCATGAATGAGCGGGGGCGAGACGGGGCGATCGACGTGAATGCCACTATTTGAGCTATTTTGTGCAGCCTCTGGATTAAGAAGCTCCAGGTGAGCAGCACGTCCTATACCTGCACCATGATTAGCAAGCAAAGACGATGCATATGCAGTATCCATAAATTGGTCAGCTGAAAGTAAAGAGGATTCCGTGGCTGGTGGATGGTGTGACATAGGCAAGTTCGCAAAAGGAAAAACATGCTCTTCAAAGATGACGTCCCTAGAGATATATACTCGATTAGAAGGAACATGGAGACATTTACAGCATTTGTGTAACGGACTATAGCCTAAAAAACACACTTTGTAGAACGAAAATCAAGTTGTGATTATTATATTGATGGATATGAGGCCAACAATCACAACCAAAGATCTTAAGGAAGGTATAATCAGGGATTTCATGAAGAAGTCATTGAAGAGGTGTTTGCATTTCAATAGTACTACTAGGAAGCCTATTTATCAAAAAATAGGCGTGGCAAAAGCATCATTCCAATAACATAAAGGAACAGAAGCATGGGCAAGCAAGGTGAGACCATTCTCAGTAATGTGACGATCTTTATGTTCAGCGGTACCATTCTATTAATGAGTGTGAGGACATGACACTCGATGAGATATGCCTAGGACATGAAAGAACGAGTGAAGTTTCTCATAGCCCCACCCCAATCGGTTTAAACATGAATAACTTTACGACTAAGGAGTCGTTCCACATGTTTTTGAAACTGAAGGAACACATCATAGACATCAAATTTATGTTTGAGCAAATAAAGCCAAGTGAAACGACTATAAGCATCAACAAAACTCACATAGAAATGGTGTTCATTGATAGAAGTTTGGCCAGGGCCCCACACATCAGAATAATAATCTCTAGTGGATGTTTTGTTACACAAGTAAACAAATAAAAAGTTAACTCATGACTTTTTCTATGTTGACAAGCATCACAAACTGCTTTATTTTTAGTGGAATCAATAGTAGAAGGTAAATCGTGACTATGAAGGACATGATGAATGACTTGCAAAGCTGTATGACCTAGACACGTAAGGCAGGAGTTATTTTTAGTGGAATCACTTACCTACTCGAGGACGAGCAGGAGTTAAGCTTGGGGATGCTTGATACGTCTCCAACATATCTATAATTTTTGATGCTCCATGCTTGTTTTTACACCATTTGCCTAATGTTTCGTTACACTTCGTGGCACTTTTATGCATTTTCCGAAACTAACCTACTAACAAGTCGCCACAGTGCCAGTTCCCTATTTTCTGCTGTTTTTGTGTTTCAGAAGTGATACACAGGAAATATTCTCGGAATTGGACGAAACAAGTTCCTGAAGTCTTATTTTGTCCGGGAGCTTCCAGTCATCCGAAGAGGAGAAGTAGAGGGGCCACAGGCCGCCCTCACACCTGGCTGGCGCGGCCCAGGCCCTGGCCGTGCTGCCATGGCGTGAGGAGGCCTGGGGCCACCTCTGACATCGCCCCTTCGCCTATAAAGACCCCCCGACGGGAAAAACCTAAGGACCCGATCACTTTTCCAGAACACATCACGATCCGCCGCCGCCGTCGACCCGAAGATCGAGAGGGTCCAGAAGCTCTTCCCAGCACCCTGCCGGAGAGGGGAATCGCCACCGGAGGTCTTCTTCATCGCCATGCTTGCCTCCAGAGCGATGAGTGAGTAGTCTACCTTGGACTATGGGTCCATAGCAGTAGCTAGATGGTTGTCTTCTCCACCATGTGCTTCATGTTTAGATCTCATGAGCTGCCCTACATGATTGAGATCACCGTTATGTAATTCTACATGTTTGGTTTGTTGGGATCCGATGAATATTGGTGTTATGATTGAGTTGCTATACTGAAATATATCTTATGTTATCTCTATGTTGTTTATGATCTTGCATGCTCTCCGTTGTTAGTAGCTATCTTGGCCGAGTAGTTGCTAGTGACTCCAAGAGGGGGTATTTATGCTCGATAGTGGGTTCATGCCTCTATTTAACCTAGGGGAGTGACAGAAACCTCTAAGGTTGTAGATGTACTGTTGCTACTAGGGAGAAAACAACATTCATATGCTCAAGGGCATATGCTTTGTGTACATTACACACTTTGCTTAATGCAATTATCTGTTGTTCGCAACTTAATACTCATGGGGTGTTCGGACGATATCCCCGTGAGTGGATTATTAGTCATAGATGCAGTTGGATGGCGGTCTATGTATTTTTTTGTAATGCCCAGAGTAAATCTCATAGTGATCTTCTTGACATATCACGTTTATCTTTATTCTATCAATTGCCCAACTGTAATTTGTTTACCCAGCATGTGTTATTTATCTTATGGAGAGACACCACTAGTGAACTGTGGACCCCGGTCCTATTTCCATCATATTGCTATCACCTGTTTACTTTACTCGCACTGTTTACTTTACTCGCACTGTTTAATTTACTCGCATACTTCTACTGTTTTCCACTCGATACGCTCATAACCTTTGTTTCAAGCAAACCGGTGAGATTGACAACCTCATCGCAAGTTGGGAACAAAGTACTTGGTTGTGTTGTGTGCAGGTTCCACGTTGCTGCTAGCAAAGCAAAGCTTGGACGAGGCGCCATATATAGATTGTCTGAAGCTGTCGCAAACTTGCAAGCATCACCTTCAGTCGTTTGTCTCTCCTCTCCAAGATCGA
Organism: Dactylis glomerata; assembly: GCA_007115705.1. Lineage (NCBI taxonomy): Eukaryota > Viridiplantae > Streptophyta > Magnoliopsida > Poales > Poaceae > Dactylis > Dactylis glomerata. Next base: position 694,870 of record QXEO01002092.1, read on the forward strand.
CATACTTTGGTTTCTTAACTGAGGGAAAACTAGCTGCTATACTCATCACACCTTCCTCTTGGGGTTCCCAACGGGCTGGTCATTCACCACGCACAAGGACCATCAGCTGTTTTTCTGGCGCCGTTGCCGGGGAGGAAAAAGAAGACTTCTGTGAGGGGAGTTTTCGCACGCACATCCTTTACTTTGTTATTGTTTTGCTTTACTTTATTTATTTTACCTGCATCGTTTTATATCAAAAACCCAAAAAAATTAGAATCCTTGGTAGTTGTTTTTACTTATCTGCTTTTAGTTTTGCTGAAATGGCCAATCCTGAAAACACCAAGTTGTGTGACTTCACTAGCACGAACAATAGTGATTTTATCTGCACTCCTATTGCACCACCTGCTCCTGCTGCAAACTTTTATGAGATTAAGCCTGCTTTGTTGAACCTTGTTATGAAAGACCAGTTCTCTGGTGCTAGTACTGAAGATGCTGCAGCTCATCTCAACAATGTTGTTGAGCTATGTGAGATGCAGAAATATAAGGATGTAGAAAGTGATATTATTAAGCTCAAGTTGTTTCCTTTTTCTTTGAGAGGAAAAGCTAAAGATTGGTTGCTGTCTTTGACTAAGAATAGTATTGATTTATGGACTAAGTGTAAGGATGCTTTTATTGGTAGATACTATCTTCCTGCTAAGATTATATCTTTGCGTAGCAATATTATGAAGTTTACTCAGTTTGATAATGAACATGTTGCTCAAGCTTGGGAAAGAATGAAATCTATGATAAAGAATTGCCGCACTCATGGACTGACTACTTGGATGATTGTCCAAACTTTTTATGCAGGACTGAATTTTTCTTCGAAGAACCTACTTGATTCAGCTGCTGGAGGCACTTTTATGTCCCTTACCTTGGGCGCCGCAACAAAGCTACTTGACAACATGATGGTAAATTATTCCGAATGGCACACCGAGAGAGCTCCACAAGGTAAGAAGGTAAATTCTGTTGAGGAAACCTCTTCCTTAAGTGATAAGATTAATACCATTATGGCTATGCTTGCTAATGATAGGACTCATATTGATCCTAATAATGTTCCTTTGGCCTCTCTGGTTGCTCAAGAAGAGCATGTTGATGTGAATTTCATTAGAAATAATAATTTTAACAACAATGCCTATAGAAACAATTTTGCTAGTAACAATTATAGGCCGTATCCTTCTAGTAATGGTTATGGTAACTCCTCCAACAACACTAGGGCCACGCCCTCCGAGCTTGAGGTAATGCTCAAGGACTTCATCGGTAAGCAAACTGCTTTTAACAAGTCTGTTGAGGAAAAGTTAGGCAAAATTGATATTCTTGCTTCTAAAGTTGATAGCCTTGCTCATGATGTTGAACTTCTGAAATTAAAAGTGTTGCCAAATGATGTGAAAGAGAACAATGTTTTTGCTACTGCTAATGCTATTCAAGTTGGAATTGATGAAAATATTAGATTGTTAGCGGAATTGCATGCCAGGTGGGAAAGAGAAGATGAGATGGCTAGAGAGATGAAGGTATGTACCATTACTACCTCTAATGATGTTGCTCCTAATGCTAGCAATCCTCTTACTTTGATTGGTGTAGAGAAAACTCCCACTCCTTGTGTTAAAAAGTCTAAAACTGCCAAAACTTTTTCTCAAAAGAGTGCTGAAATTTTTCGGAGTGTGGGAGATGATAGCTCTACTTCTTTTAATGATTTTGATGTTGATGGCTGCAATATATCTGAAGTTATTTTGTCCTTGCAAAAGCTTGCTTTGACTCCCAATGCTAGTTCCTTAAATATTGCTTTTACTAAGCATATTACCAATGCTCTCATGAAAATTAGGGATGAAAAGTTGAAGCAAAAAGCTTCCGTTCCCAAGAAGTTAGAAGATGGTTGGGAACCCATCATTGATATGCATGTTAATGGTTATGATTGTCATGCTTTATGTGATCTAGGTGCTACTATTTCTATCATGCCTAGAAAGATTTATGACATGCTTGATTTACCACCGCTTGAAAAATGTTATTTTGATGTTCCTATTGCTGATGTTGCTAAGAAGAAACCTTTGGGAAGGATTAATGATGTTCTTATTGTGGTTAACAATAACCTTGTTCCCGTTGATTTTCTTGCTATGGACGTTGAATGCCATGCTTCATGTCCTATTATTTTGGGAAGACCCTTTCTTTGAACTGTAGGTGCCATCATTGATATGAGGGAAGGCACTATCAAATATCAATTCCCACTAAAGAAAGGTATGGAACACTTACCTAGGAAAAGAAAGAAATTACTTTTTGACTCTATTCTTAGAGCAAATTATGAGCTTGATGCTTCATCACTAGAAAATACTTGATTCACAATTTTCTGCGCCTAGCTCAAAGGCGTTAAAGAAAAGCACTCTTGGGAGATAACTCAATGTTTTTTTTTCAGTACTTTTTCTTTTATTTGAGTCTTGGAAGTCATTACTACTGTAATGACCGCTCCTTATCTTGTTTATTTCGTTTTTGAGCCAAGAGAAGCCTCTAATTCGAGTGAGGTAAAGATTTGGGGATGTTGCTGTCCTAAAACTGTTTTCGGTGCTGCACCGTAAAACTTCGTATAAATTCTCTGTATATCTTTTGGACCTGCGATTTCTTGTGCATATACCCCAGGTTATATCCAAACTTTCGTTAGTTGAACACTTTTTGATTTGAGCAACAGAAAACCCCTCAAAAATTCGGCCTTTTTCAGCTGTTCTGTTTTGACAGATTTCTGCCAATATTTGTGTTTGCCGCTTTATCGCTTTCTTTTGAGTTCTTTTGATCATGGAACTTTTGGGGAAGTTGCTACAGTAGTATTTGCTATATATGTGGTGGTTTTGGGTTGAAACCTAAAGCAAAAAGAGGTTGATTATATGTTATGCTTGCACTAATGTTGCTAATAGAATTGTGTTTAGTTTTGTATGAATGAAGTTTTCAAGTGTAGGGATTGGACAATGATGAGATGAGTTGAAGAATGGACAAAAGCTCAAGCTTGGGGATGCCCATGCATCACCCCAAGAAATATCCAAGAAGTACAAGCATCAAAGCTTGGGGATGCCCCCGAGGCACCCCTTCTTCATCGGCAAAAATCAGGTCACCTTTCAAGACACTATATTTTTATTGCTTCATGCACTATGTGTTTTTCTTGGAGCGTCAGTTTTTTTGTTTTCTTAGTTAATTTAGTTTTGTTTGCTGCAATAAATGGTTGGACCCCAACAAATTACCTTTGGAGGAGATGTACTCATTTTCAATTGCCAAGAACACTCAGTTTTTCACTCTTATCGTTCATCGAGTGTTCTTCTTTTTTCGCTACTGCTTTTGGTTTTCGTTTTTGCCTTGATTTGCGTTCAGACCTTGTCATATCTTTTCATCAAGGTGTATTTTTGCCTCTGATCTTTATTGGTTTTCATCAAAAGAGGTGTTTATAAAAATTTCAAATGGTTTTGGAAAAGAGAAAAAGCTTTATGCAAAATAGTGGTACAAGAAGGAGCTTGTGTAGACTGCGGCTTAGGCTTTTTCATGTCGTGCTTGATGTCTTTTTGATAGTATGCTTAGTGGTTTTGCTGTAGCATGACTTGTCTCAAATAACTGAGATTGCTTAATGAGCCTTTGAAAAAAAATCATGCGTTGTTTTTATTGTATGGAAGCATTATTTTGTTTTTCTCCTTGATGCTTTATTTGGGTTGACTTGGCGCATGCTCACACATGTTAGACTCTTACAAAGTCGCCAATAGCCTCTATGATCATTTAGTTTTTGACTTTTGATGCCATCTTATGCTTCTTTTAATGTCGCTTTGTCGCTTTGCATGATTATGGCCATTATTGCTCTCTTAGTTGGTCGCTCCCAGTCTTTTGCTAGCCCTCGCCTTGTACTGAGTATGAGCTCTACTCGTGCATCCAAATCCTAAAAGCCAAAGTTTTCCAAAGTGTCCACCATACATACCTACTAGCAATTTGCTATTCCAAGTAAATTTGACTTGCTTTTATTTTCTCTTCAAATTAAACTCTTACCAGTGTTATGCGAAATTCGGTCAGTAAAGCTCTCACGAACCGGAAGACACACTTTACTTTTTCCTGTTCTTAAAAATTTGACATTGTGGTCTCTTATGTTGAGTTGTTATGCTTGTAAGTTGTAAGTTGGAGACTAGCCCAGCCATGCAGTCATGGGCAAGCTTTCAACATTGCACTTTTTATTTGAGTTGATATCGTGATCTTTTGTTTATGGATGCCCGCGGTGTGAAATGAATTGGGAATCTTGTGGGGATCATGGAGTTTGTATATGTGTTAGGGAAACGCCGGGCCGCTAATCTAAGCCATGCATAATTCATGGTGGAAATTTGCAGCATACCCATGGTGAACATTCGATGACGCATCTCATAATAAAAAGCTAAACAAATGGCAAATAAAAGAGATGTCGACGTGTTCATTGTCTGCTTGTCCTCTCATTTTGATGTGGGCTTGTTCCATGTCATCGGGCACGGAGGTACCCCATTGGCGGTTCTCAATGATATGCATATACTTACAATGACAAGAGCCTTGCTTGGGACTCTAAGTAAAGTAGCATGAGGTTTGGGTACTCGTATTCACGCGACACGAGGTTTTCAAATTATGATTTGTCAAGCATATGCATCATAATTGTTCTCGCATTAACTTTAACCATTCAAGATGCTTATGATGGGGGCAATGAGAGCTCAAAGCCAGTAAGTACCATAATTTTTGAAGGTTATAAAACTTGCAATCACTGCTTCCCTCTGCGAAGGGCCTTTCTTTTACTTTTATGTTGAGTCATCACCTTCTATCTTTATGCACCATTAAGAGAGCATAGTTGTCATTCTTAGTATAATGTGCATTGTCCCAAAGTTTTCATTGATTGATTCATATTGTTGGTTTCACTTGTTCTCAAATTATTTGTATCTAGTCGCCCTCTTAAACTTGAAGGTGTCCTATGCATTTATGTTTTGCTCTCTTTGAAGGACAAGCTGAAAACCATTTGTATGTTTTTCCTTATGATTTGAACACACGTTTGACTTTCATTGTTTCATTGTCATGATCTTTTGTTTGTGTTCATTTTCATGTTTACAACATGGTTGCTAAGTTCTATTGTCAATATTATATCTTTATGCCCATGTTTTAAGTTCTTATGATCCCAGCTCGCAAATGCTTACATATATGATCAAGATTGTGTAGGTGCATGTCACCTCAAAAATTATTCTTTTGTTATCACTTACCAACTCGAGGACGAGCAGGAGTTAAGCTTGGGGATGCTTGATACGTCTCCAACATATCTATAATTTTTGATGCTCCATGCTTGTTTTTACACCATTTGCCTAATGTTTCGTTACACTTCGTGGCACTTTTATGCATTTTTCGAAACTAACCTACTAACAAGTCGCCACAGTGCTAGTTCCCTGTTTTCTGCGGTTTTTGTGTTTCAGAAGTGATACACAGGAAATATTCTCGGAATTGGACGAAACAAGCTCCTAAAGTCTTATTTTGTCCGAGAGCTTCCAGTCATCTGAAGAGGAGAAGGAGAGGGGCCACAGGCCGCCCTCACACCTGGCTGGCGCGGCCCAGGCCCTGGCCGCGCCGCCATGGTGTGAGGAGGCCTGGGGCCACCTCTGACATCGCCCCTTTGCCTATAAAGACCCCCCAACGGGAAAAACCTAAGGACCCGATCACTTTTCCAGAACACATCGCGATCCACCGCCGCCGTCGACCCGAAGATCGGGAGGGTCCAGAAGCTCTTCCCGGCACCCTGCCGGAGAGGGGAATCGCCACCGGAGGTCTTCTTCATCGCCATGCTTACCTCCGGAGCGATGAGTGAGTAGTCTACCTTGGACTATGGGTCCATAGTAGTAGCTAGATGGTTGTCTTCTCCACCATGTGCTTCATGTTTAGATCTCATGAGCTGCCCTACATGATTGAGATCACCGTTATGTAATTCTACATGTTTGGTTTGTTGGGATCCGATGAATATTGGTGTTATGATTGAGTTGCTATACTGAAATATATCTTATGTTATCTCTATGTTGTTTATGATCTTGCATGCTCTCTGTTATTAGTAGCTATCTTGGCTGAGTAGTTGCTAGTGACTCCAAGACGGGGTATTTATGCTCGATAGTGGGTTCATGCCTCTATTTAACCTGGGGGAGTGACAGAAACCTCTAAGGTTGTAGATGTGCTGTTGCTACTAGGGAGAAAACAACATTCATATGCTCAAGGGCATATGCTTTGTTTACATTACACACTTTGCTTAATGCAATTATCTGTTGTTCGCAACTTAATACTCATGGGGTGTTCGGACGATATCCCCATGAGTGGATTATTAGTCATAGATGCAGTTGGATGGCGGTCTATGTATTTTGTTGTAATGCCCTGAGTAAATCTCATAGTGATCTTCTTGACATATCACGTTTATCTTTATTCTATTAATTGCCCAACTGTAATTTGTTTACCCAGCATGTGTTATTTATCTTATGGAGAGACACCACTATTGAACTATGGACCTCGGTCCTATTTCCATCATATTGCTATCACCTGTTTACTTTACTCGCACTGTTTACTTTACTCGCACTGTTTACTCTACTCGCATACTTCTACTGTTTTTCACTCGATACGCTCATAACCTTTGTTTCAAGCAAACCGGTGAGATTGACAACCTCATCGCAAGTTGGGAACAAAGTACTTGGTTGTGTTGTGTGCAGGTTCCACGTTGCTGCTAGCAAAGCAAAGCTTGGACGAGGCGCCATATATAAATTGTCCGAAGCTGTCGCAAACCTGCAAGCATCACCTTCAGTCGTTTGTCTCTCCTCTCCAAGATCGACATACCTTGGTTTCTTAACCGAGGGAAAACCAGCTGCTATACTTATCACACCTTCCTCTTGGGGTTCCCAACGGGCTGGTCATTCACCACGCACAAGGACCATCAGAGACCACCACAGCACGACCTCTAAGAATGGGTTCCTTCGTGTCCAGATCCTTTACAAAAATATCATGAGGATGAAGTTCAATAAAAACATTGTTATCATTAGAATGTTTAATAATAGATAAAAGATTATTACAAGCTTGGGGAACATGAAGAATTTGTTTGAGGTCTAATGACTTAGAGGACAGAGTAGGAAGGGTAGCATGACCAATATTATGAATACGCATACCTGCTCCATTTGCAGTCTGAACGTGCTCGTTGTCGTGGTATGGCTCCTTGGTGGTGAGCTTGTCAAGCTCATGCGTGATGTGATGCGTAGCCTCTGAGTCTGCAAACCATGCCGGGTCTACTAATCCTGCTAGCGACCATGAGCACTAAAAGCAACAACCAAATTTGTAGCCATAGCAATTTGTTTTTCGATTTTACTTTTGTCATTGCCGATGCCAAGGAAGTCACGGTTGAACCGTTTCAAGCATTTAGATGCAGTATGGCGAGGTATGCTACATAGTTGACACACAATAGTGCCACGTCCACCTGTAGTTGCTTGTTACTAGGAGGAGCGGCCGACGCCTTTGGCTGGTAGGACGGCGGTGGAGGTAGACATGCATCGGGATGGTAGGTCGGGTGGAACCCACCACCGCGCGGGGCGCCATAGGCACTATGTGCTACCGCTCCATATAGCGCTGGTGAAGAATAGTGCACCACTGAATAGTGAAGTTGGTCCGTGCAGCGTGAGTTCTAGTGGTGCTCCGTAGCTTGAAGCTGAGCATATAAATCACGAATCGACATGGGCATAGTGCCAAGATTGACCACCTTGTATAGTGCATCATATTCTTGCAAAAGTCTAGCGAGAATATAGGACATGAGCTCACTATCCTGGAGAGTGTTTGTGCATAGTCTTGACTACCAGTTGGGAACCTCAAGAGCAAGGTAGGGCTTCTTCCCCTCCTCGTTCTCCTTGCCGATGTACTGAGTATTTGTCGAGGATTTCGGACCTCGAAGGTCGTTTGTCCTTGATGAAGCGTGAAGCGAAATCTGCCTTGAACCAGGCTGGCAAATCTTATGTCTTGATGAGGCAGGTGTCTGCACTTGAAGATAAGGTGTCTGGTTTGGTAGCCCAGGTTATGCACCTGAAGGAAGGTGACTCCTATCTTGTTGAAATTATCGAGTCGGCTTGCGAGCAGCTGAAGTGTAAGTTTTCTGCAGACCCTCTCAATTTTCCTGCTGCTTCTCTTGGCTTTGTGCTTTGCTGAAGTTGCGCCTTCTAGGTACTTGCTTGCATCCCATTGATGAGAATCGTCGAGTTTCTGAGCGAATCGCGGCTCTGGAGAGGGTGTCGAAGGATACAAATTCCTTATGGGCTGACCCGCGGCGTCGCAGCGCTGTTGTTCTTCTACAGGATCACACTCAAGATGTTGGGTAGGCTGACGATGGATGTCAAAGATCGTTGACAACCATGTATTCAGTTATGCTTCCTCGCAATCCTCCACCGGAGAATTTTAAGCAGTTGCTTGACGCTTTTAGATCTAGTCAACGAATTCATCGTTTGATAGAACTCAACTTAGTAGCTGGTGCTAACTTTGCCCTTGGGTGGATTCGCAAGTTGCACCTGAGGCTAAACTATAGTTCCATGTCTTTGAGTTTTCCTCTAGGGTGTGTGAAGCTGCAAGTTCACATGGATGCCACGCTTCAACTGGCAAGGAGGATCATAGCAAGATTGCTTCGAGCGAATGCTGGATTTTTCCGCGAGCATTGATACGTCTCCAACGTATCTATAATTTTTGATGCTCCATGCTTGTTTTTACACCATTTGCCTACTGTTTCGTTACACTTCGTGCCACTTTTATGCATTTTCTGGAACTAACCTATTAACGAGTTCCCACAGTGCCAGTTCCCTGTTTTCTGCTGTTTTTGTGTTTCAGAAGTGATACACGGGAAATATTCTCGGAATTGGATGAAACAAGTTCCTGAAGTCTTATTTTACCCGGAAGCTTCCAGAGATCCGAAGGAGAGAAGGAGAGGGGCCACTAGGGGCCCACATGCCTGGCTGGTGCGGCCAGCCCCTAGCCCACGCCACCATGGTGTGAGGCCGCCTGGTCCCTCCTCTGACATCGCCCCTTCGCCTATAAAGACCCCCCGACGGGAAAAACCTAAGTACCCGATCACTTTTCTAGAACACATCGCGATCCGCCGCCACCGTCGACCCGAAGATCGGGAGGGTCCAGAAGCTCTTCCCGGCACCCTGCCGGAGAGGGGAATCGCCACCAGAGGTCTTCTTCATCGCCATGCTTGCCTCCGGAGCGATGAGTGAGTAGTCTACCTTGGACCATGGGTCCATAGCAGTAGCTAGATGGTTGTCTTCTCCACCATGTGCTTCATGTTTAGATCTCATGAGCTGCCCTACATGATTGAGATCACCGTTATGTAATTCTACATGTTTGGTTTGTTGGGATCCGATGAATATTGGTGTTTATGATTGAGTTGTTGTACTGAATATTATCTTATGTTATCTCTATGTTGTTTATGATCTTGCATGCTCTCCGTTGTTAGTAGCTATCTTGGCCGAGTAGTTGCTCGTGACTCCAAGAGGGGGTATTTATGCTCGATAGTGGGTTCATGCCTTTATTTAACCTGGGGGAGTGACAGAAACCTCTAAGGTTGTAGATGTGTTGTTGCTACTAGGGAGAAAACAACATTCATATGCTCAAGGGCATATGCTTTGTTTACATTACACACTTTGCTTAATGCAATTATCTGTTGTTCGCAACTTAATACTTGTGGAGTTCTCGGATTGATTCACCACAAGTGGATTATTAGTCATAGATGCAGTTGGATGGCTGTCTATGTATTTTGTTGTAATGCCCAGAGTAAATCTCATAGTGATCTTCTTGACATATCACGTTTATCTTTATTCTATCAATTGCCCAACTGTAATTTGTTTACCCAGCATGTGTTATTTATCTTATGGAGAGACACCACTAGTGAACTGTGGACCCCGGTCCTATTTCCATCATATTGCTATCACCTGTTTACTTTACTCGCACTGTTTACTTTACTCGCATACTCTATTGTTTTCCACTCGATACACTCATAACCTTTGTTTCAAGCAAACCGGTGAGATTGACAACCTCATCGTAAGTTGGGAACAAAGTACTTGGTTGTGTGCGTGCAGGTTCCGCGTTGCAGCTAGCAAGAAAAGCTTGGACGAGGCGCCATATATAAATTGTCCGAAGCTGTCGCAAACTAGCAAGCATCACCTTCAGTCGTTTGTCTCTCCTCTCCAAGAACGATTAAACCTTGGTTTCTTAACTGAGGGAAAACCTGCTGCTATACTCATCACACCTTCCTCTTGGGGTTCCCAACGGGCTAGTCATTCACCACGCACAAGGACTGACTGTCCACTAGGCAATCAGCTATTTTTCTGGCGCCGTTGCTGGGGAGGAAGTAGAAGACTTTTGCGAGGGGAGTTTTTCGCACGCACATCCTTTACTTTGTTATTGTTTTGCTTTACTTTATTTATTTTACCTGCATCGTTTTATATCAAAAACCCAAAAAAATTAGAATCCTTGGTAGTTGTTTTTACTTGTTTACTTTCATTTTGCTAAAATGGCCAATCCTGAAAACACCAAGTTGTGTGACTTTACTAGCACGAACAATAGTGATTTTATCTGCACTCCTATTGCACCACCTGCTCCTGCTGCAAACTTTTATGAGATTAAGCCTGCTTTGTTGAACCTTGTTATGAAAGAGCAATTCTCTGGTGCTAGTATTGAAGATGCTGCAGCTCATCTCAACAATTTCGTTGAGCTATGTGAGATGCAGAAATATAAGGATGTAGATAGTGATATTATTAAGCTCAAGTTGTTTCCTTTTTCTTTGAGAGGAAAAGCTAAAGATTGGTTGCTGTCTTTGACTAAGAATAGTATTGATTCATGGGCTAAGTGTAAGGATGCTTTCGTAGCAATATTATGAAGTTTGCTCAGTTTGATAATGAACATGTTGCTCAAGCTTGGGAAAGAATGAAATCTATGATAAAGAATTGCCCCACTCATGGACTGACTACTTGGATGATTATCCAAACTTTTTATGCAGGACTGAATTTTTCTTCAAGGAACCTACTTGATTCAGCTGTTGGAGGCACTTTTATGTCCCTTACCTTGGGCGCCGCAACAAAGTTACTCGACAACATGATGGTAAATTATTCCGAATGGCACACCGAGAGAGCTCCACAAGGTAAGAAGGTAAATTCTGTTGAGGAAACCTCTTCCTTGAATGATAAGATTGATACCATTATGGCTATGCTTGCTAATGATAGGACTCATGTTGATCCTAATAATGTTCCTTTGGCCTTTTTGGTTGCTCAAGAAGAGCATGTTGATGTGAATTTCATTAGAAACAATAATTTTAACAACAATGCTTATAGGAACAATTTTGCTAGTAACAATTATAGGCCGTATCCTTCTACCAATGGTAATGGTTATGGTAATTCTTATGGTAATTCCTACAACAACACTAGGGCCGCGCCCTCCGAGCTTGAGGTAATGCTCAAGGACTTCATCGGTAAGCAAACTGCTTTTAACAAGTCTGTTGAGGAAAAGTTAGGCAAAATTGATATTCTTGCTTCTAAAGTTGATAGCCTTGCTCATGATGTTGAACTTCTGAAATTAAAAGTGTTGCCTAATGATGTGAAAGAGAACAATGTTTTTGCTACCGCTAATGCTATTCAAGTTGGAATTGATGAAAATATTAGATTGTTACCGGAATTGCATGCCAGGTGGGAAAGAGAAGATGAGATGGCTAGAGAGATGAAGGTATGTACCATTACTACCTCTAATGATGTTGCTCCTAATGCTAGCAATCCTCTTACTTTGATTGGTGTAGAGAAAACTCCCACTCATTGTGTTAAAAAGCCTAAAACTGCCAAAACTTTTTCTCAAAAGAGTGCTGAAATTTTTCGGAGTGTAGGAGATGATAGCTCTACCTCTTTTAATGATTTTGATGTTGATGGCTGCAATATATCTGAAGTTATTTTGTTCTTGCAAAAGCTTGCTTTGACTCCCAATGCTAGTTCTTTAAATATTGCTTTTACTAAGCATATTACCAATGCTCTTATGAAAATTAGGGATGAAAAGTTGAAGCAAAAAGCCTCTGTTCCCAAGAAGTTAGAAGATGGTTGGGAACCCATCATTGATATGCATGTTAATGGTTTTGATTTCCATGCTTTATGTGATCTAGGTGCTAGTATTTCTATCATGCCTAGAAAGATTTATGACATGCTTGATTTACCACCGCTTGAAAAGTGTTATTTTGATGTTCCTATCGCTGATGTTGCTAAGAAGAAACCTTTGGGAAGGATTAATGATGTTCTTATTGTGGTTAACAATAACCTTGTTCCCGTTGATTTTCTTGTTATGGACGTTGAATGCCATGCTTCATGCCCTATTATTTTGGGAAGGCCCTTTCTCCGAACTGTAGGTGCCATCATTGATATGAGGGAAGGCACCATCAAATATCAATTCCCACTAAAGAAAGGTATGGAACACTTTCCTAGGAAAATAAAGAAATTACTTTTTGACTCTATTCTTAGAGCAAATTATGAGCTTGATGCTTCATCACTTGATGTTACTTGATTCGCAATTTTCTGCGCCTAGCTCAAAGGCGTTAAAGAAAAGCACTCTTGGGAGATAACCCAATGTTTTTATTTTCAGTACCTTTTCTTTTATTTGAGTCTTGGAAGTCATTAATACTGTAATGACCGCTCCTTATCCTTTTTATTTCGTTTTTGTGCCAAGAGAAGCCTCTAATTCGAGTGAGGTAAAGATTTGGGGATGTTGCTATCCTGAAACTGTTTTCGGTGCTGCACCGTAAAAATTTGTATAAATTCTCTGTATATCTTTTGGACCTGCGATTTTTTGTGCATATGCCCCAGGTTATATCAAAACTTTCGTTAGTTGAACACTTTTTGATTTGAGCAACAGAAAACCCCTAAAAAATTCGGCCTTTGTCAGCTGTTCAGTTTTGACAGATTTCTGCCAATATTTGTGTTTGCCACTTTATCGCTTTCTTTTGAGTTCTTTTGATCACGGAACTTTTGGGGAGGTTGCTACAGTAGTATCTGCTATATATGTGGTGGTTTTGAGTTGAAACTTGAAGCAAAAAGAGGTTGATTATATATTATGCTTGCACTAATGTTGCTAATAGAATTGTGTTTAGTTTTGTATGAAGGAAGTTTTCAAGTGTAGGGATTGGAGAATGATGAGATGAGTTGAAGAATGGAGAAAAGCTCAAGCTTGGGGATGCCCATGCATCACCCCAAGAAATATCCAAGAAGTACAAGCGTCAAAGCTTGGGGATGCCCCCGAGGCATCCCTTCTTCATCGGCAAAAATCAGGTCACCTTTCAAAACACTATATTTTTATTGCTTCATGCACTATGTGTTTTTCTTGGAGCGTCAGTTTTTTTAGTTTTCTTAGTTGGTTTAGTTAGTTTGTTTGCTGCAATATATGGTTGGACCCCAACAAATTTCCTTTGGAGGAGATGTACTCGTTTTCATTTGCAAAGAACACTCCATTTTTCATTCTTACAATTTCACCGAGTGTTCTTCTTTTTCCGCTACTGCTTTTGGTTTTCGTTTTCGCCTTGATTTGCGTTCAGACCTTGTCATATCTTTTCATCAAGGTGTATTTTTGCCTCTGATCTTTATTGGTTTTCATCAAAAGAGGTGTTTATAAATTTTTTAAATGGTGTTGGAAAAGAGAAAAAGCTTTATGCAAAAAAGTGGTACAAGAAGGAGCTTGTGTAGACTGCGGCTTAGGCTTCTTCATGTCATGCTTGATGTCTTTTTGATAGTATGCTTAGTGGTTTTGCTGTAGCATGACTTGTCTCAAATAACAGAGATTGCTTAATGAGCCTTTGAAAAAATCATGCGTTGTTTTTATTGTATGGAAGCATTATTTTGGTTTTCTCCTTGATGCTTTATCTGGGTTGACTTGGCGCATGCTCACACATGTTAGACTCTTACAAAGTCGCCAATAGCCTCTATGATCATTTCGTTTTTGACTTTTGATGCCATCTTATTCTTCTTTTAATGTCGCTTTGTCGCTTTGCATGATTATGGCCATTATTGCTCTCTTAGTTGGTCGCTCCCAGTCTTTTGCTAGCCCTCGCCTTCTACTGAGTATGAGCTCTACTCGTGCATCCAACTCCTAAAAGCCAAAGTTTGCCAAAGTGTCCACCATACATACCTACTAGCAATTTGCTATTCCAAGTAAATTTGACTTGCTTTTATTTTCTCTTCAAATTAAACTCTTACCAGTGTTATGCGAAATTCGATCAGTAAAGCTCTCACGAACCGGAAGGCACACTTTACTTTTTCCTGTTCTTAAAAATTTGACATTATGGTCTCTTATGTTGAGTTGTTATGCTTGCAAGTTGTAAGTTGGAGACTAGCCCAGCCATGCAGTCATGGGCAAGCTTTCAACATTGCACTTCTTACTTGAGTTGATATCGTGATCTTTTGTTTATGGATGCCCGCGGTGTGAAATGAATTGGGAATCTTGTGGGGATCATGGAGTTTGTATATGTGTTAGGGAAACGCCGGGCCGCTAATCTAAGCCATGCATAATTCATGGTGGAAATTTGCAGCATACCCATGGTGAACATTCAACGACGCATCTCACAATAAAAAGCTAAACAAAAGGCAAATAAAAGAGATGTCGAGGTGTTCATTGTCTGCTTGTCCTGTCATTTTGGTGTGGGCTTGTTCCATGTCATCGGGCACGGAGGTACCCCATTGGCGGTTCTCAATGATATGCATATATTTACAATGACAAGAGCCTTGCTTGGGACTCTAAGTAAAGTAGCATGAGGTTTGGGTACTCGTATTCATGGGGCACGAGGTTTTCAACTTATGATTTGTCAAGGATATGCATCATAATTGTTCTCGCATTAACTTTAACCATTCAAGATGCTTATGATGGGGGCAATGAGAGCTCAAAGCCGGTAAGTACCATAATTTTTGAAGGTTATAAAACTTGCAATCACTGCTTCCCTCTGCGAAGGGCCTTTCTTCTACTTTTATGTTGAGTCACCACCTTCTGTCTCTATGCACCATTAAGAGAGCATAGTTGTCATTCTTAGTGTGATATGCATTGTCCCAAAGTTCATTGATTGATTCATATTGTTGGTTTCACTTGTTCTCAAATTATTTGTATCTAGTCGCCCTCTTAAACTTGAAGGTGTCCTATGCATTTATGTTTTGCTCTCTTTGAAGGACAAGCTGAAAACCATTTATATGTTTTTCCTTATGATTTGAACACACATTTGACTTTCATTGTTTCATTTTCATGATCTTTTGTTTGTGTTCATTTGCATGTTTACAACATGGTTGCTAAGTTTCTTATTGTCAAGATTATATCTTCATGCCCATGTTATAAGTTCTTATGATCCCAGCTCACAAATGCTTACATACATGATCAAGATTGTGTAGGTGCATGTCACCTCAAAAATTATTCTTTTGTTATCACTTACCTACTCGAGGACGAGCAGGAGTTAAGCTTGGGGATGCTTGATACGTCTCCAACGTATCTATAATTTTTGATGCTCCATGCTTGTTTTTAAACCATTTGCCTACTGTTTCGTTACACTTCGTGGCACTTTTATGCATTTTCCAGAACTAATCTATTAACGAGTTGCCACAGTGCCAGTTCCCTGTTTTCTGCTATTTTTGTGTTTCAGAAGTGATACACAGGAAATATTCTCGGAATTGGGCGAAACAAGTTCCTGAAGTCTTATTTTACCCAGAAGCCTCCAGAGATCTGAAGGAGAGAAGGAGAGGGGCCACCAGGGGCCCACACGCCTGGCTGGCGCGGCCAGCCCCTAGCCTGCGCCACCATGGTGTGAGGCCGCCTGGTCCCTCCTCTGACATCGCCCCTTCGCCTATAAAGACCCCCCGACGGGAAAAACCTAAGTACCCGATCACTTTTCCAGAACACATCGCGATCCGCCGCCGCCGTCGACCCGAAGATCGGGAGGGTCCAGAAGCTCTTCCCGGCACCCTGCCAGAGAGGGGAATCGCCACCAGAGGTCTTCTTCATCGCCATGCTTGCCTCCGGAGCGATGAGTGAGTAGTCTACCTTGGACCATGGGTCCATAGCAGTAGCTAGATGGTTGTCTTCTCCACCATGTGCTTCATGTTTAGATCTCATGAGCTGCCCTACATGATTGAGATCACCGTTATGTAATTCTACATGTTTGGTTTGTTGGGATCCGATGAATATTGGCGTTTATGATTGAGTTGCTGTACTGAATATTATCTTATGTTATCTCTATGTTGTTTATGATCTTGCATGCTCTCCGTTGTTTGTAGCTATCTTGGCCGAGTAGTTGCTAGTGACTCCAAGAGGGGGTATTTATGCTCGATAGTGGGTTCATGCCTCTATTTAACCTGGGGGAGTGACAGAAACCTCTAAGGTTGTAGATGTGCTGTTGCTACTAGGGAGAAAACAACATTCATATGCTCAAGGGCATATGCTTTGTTTACATTACACACTTTGCTTAATGCAATTATCTGTTGTTCGCAACTTAATACTTATGGAGTTCTCGGATTGATTCACCACAAGTGGATTATTAGTCATAGATGCAGTTGGATGGCGGTCTATGTATTTTGCTGTAATGCCCAGAGTAAATCTCATAGTGATCTTCTTGACATATCACGTTTATCTTTATTCTATCAATTGCCCAACTGTAATTTGTTTACCCAACATGTGTTATTTATCTTATGGAGAGACACCACTAGTGAACTGTGGACCCCGATCCTATTTCCATCATATTGCTATCACCTGTTTACTTACTCGCACTGTTTACTTTACTCGCATACTCTATTGTTTTCCACTCGATACACTCATAACCTTTGTTTCAAGCAAACCGGTGAGATTGATAACCTCATCGTAAGTTGGGAACAAAGTACTTGGTTGTGTGTGTGCAGGTTCCGCGTTGCAGCTAGCAAGAAAAGCTTGGACGAGGCGCCATATATAAATTGTCCGAAGCTGTCGCAAACTAGCAAGCATCACCTTCAGTCGTTTGTCTCTCCTCTCCAAGAACGATTAAACCTTGGTTTCTTAACTGAGGGAAAACCAGCTCCTATACTCATCACACCTTCCTCTTGGGGTTCCCAACGGGCTGGTCATTCACCACGCACAAGGACTGACTGTCCACTAGGCAATCAAGCATCATTATCCGAACCCTCTTGCGGTAGATGATTCAGATCAACCAATGTTATAATGCCCTATTGTATATACGTTTTTGTGTGTGACACGCGAGAGTTTTCATTTTCTGGAGCTGTTTTCCAGAAATTTTTGTTCTCAGGGCGCTTTGTGTTTAGTGCGCTTGTCGCAAATTCATTTGGGATTTTTAAGACTTCTAAACTCGAAGAGGAGGAACTTTGTCTTTATTATGCTTGAATGTAAGATACATGGGGTGTTCCAAGAGACCCGGCCAATGACCTGTGTGCTGGGTCTAGAGGGCATTGCCCTAGGATAACTCGTGGCTTAAGAGCCATATTTTGTCTACTCTACTATTGTATGCTTGCTGTCTATGTTGCCGAGGTCTTTGCTTCTTCTCCTGTAGCTTCCTTTGGGTGCAACGGCTGCACTCATAGTTTATTCGCCTCTGGTTCCACTGGGTTTTCTTTGAGTTGTTTTGTGACACCTGTAGTCACGCTTGGCGCCTTATTCTTGGTTTCGCCATAGTTGGCTATCATGCCAAAATTTTGCGCCCATTTTGTGGAATTCCTTGTCGCATAGATCTGAGAGCTCGAAGCTTCCCTTTACTGTGATAATTCCATTTGATCCTGGCATCTTGAGTACCAGGTACGTATAGTGAGGTACTGCCATGAATCACGAAAATGCGGGTCGCCTGAGGATCGCATGATATTGAGATGGCCAGTCCATGACTTCGAAGTCGAGCTTTTCTCTTCTATAGTTTTGGCGATTACCGAAGCAGACGCTGAGTGCTATCCGACCCAATGGATATTTAGCGCTCCCTAGTATGATCCCGTGAAAAGAACAATTTGTTGGCTTTAGAAACTCCAATGATATGTGCATTGCCCAGAGTATCTTTGTGTATATCAGATTTATTCCACTCCCTGCATCCATGAATACTATATCGATGTCGTACGTCCCGATCTGAGCTTTGAGTACCAAATGTGCGTTTCCCGGCCGAGGTACTGTTATGGGGTGATCATCTCAGTTGAATTCTATGGGTTGCTCTGACCAGTGTAAATATTCCGTTGTTGCTGGAGGTGATGTTACTGCTAGGTTCACTTGTCGAGTTATACTCTTTTCCTCTTTGTTCGACTTTGGCACTGGTTGTATCATTGCTGTGATGTGCCCTTTGGATGGGATATATCCTCCATCATTGTCGTGTCCTTGGTTTGGCAGATTTTGACCTTGCGAAGCTCCATTGTTTGTCTGTTGAGTTATTGTAGGTGCATTGTTTGTGTTCCCTTCATATCCTTGCCTTTTTGCTTCGGCTTGTTTACTGACTGCTACCTCTTGAAGTTTCAAGAATGTTTTATAATCTTTCATTGCGTGTCTAGATACTCTTTTCCCATCGACGAACGTGGAGTGTATGTGGCACGACCCGTTTAGCATATCATCTGGCGATGGGTTGTATTCTCGAGGTTTCCTTGACTAAAACCTTTTGCTGTTTCCATAGTCTTCTCTTCCGTAGCTTCGGTATCCTAAGTTTCTGCGGTCATCTCCTTGATAATTATTGTCTTTGTATCCCGCGGCTACTTGGATTTGGGAGCCATAGTTGTCGTAATTGCGGGATCTCCTCCTTTGGCCGCTGTATCTGTTTCCCCTATTGTCTTCTGGTGATCGTGTTCGTTTGTTGTTGCATGCATCTTTGCCATCTGCAAATCTGTTTGCTATATCCATTAGATCTGATACCGTCTTTGGCTTGATTCTGCCCATCTCTTTGACTGGGTCTCCTCGTCGCAACCCGAGCATGAAGGCATCTATTGCTCTCTCATCTGAAACATCTGAAACATCGACTGCGGAGTTCTTGATAATACTCCACCTTTGAATATACGACCTTAGTTACTCATTGCATTGCTGTACACAGGCTTTGACTTCTTCTATCGACGCTGGCCGCTTGTATGTTGACTTGAAGTTACTCGTAAATTGCTTTGTGAGTTCCTCCCAGCTTCCGATTGTTCCTCTTTCTAATTTGCTCAACCATGACCTGGCTGCGCCGGTGAGGTGTAATTGCAAGCTTTGCATTGTTGTTTCCTTTGTTCATCCTAGTATTTTTACTGCCTGTAAGTAATCTGAGAGCCATGATTGTGGATCCTAGGACCCATCATACTTTTGCTGGTCATGGGGTAGTTTGAAGCCCTTGGGTACTGGTGTGGTGCAAACTCTATGAGTAAAGCACGACGCCCCCATCTCTTTTTCGTCGTCTTCATAGTCATATGCTTTTGTGGGAGTCCTGGACCTTCAGGTTCCTCCATGTTTTGGACTTTTATGTCGCCTTGGCGATGGTGATCTAGATCGTCGACTACCACTCCGGTGCCGAGGACTGTTGTGACGGCGTGGTGACCTTGGTTTATGCGCTCCTTTGTTGCAATGTGTCTCCTCCTCTTTTGCTGTCAATTTTTTGCCTACCATCCTTAATTCTTGCAGTGCTGCCCGGTGCATATGTTCCCTTGGGTCTCCTGGACTTGGCCGTGTTGTGTACAGATATGTTTGTGCTGCCACAAGCGCTGCTTCTGGTGTCTTTGGTATGATATTGCCTTGCTCGTCGACCGATAGGAAGGATGAGTCAAGGTTTTTGGAGAGACTTTGCCTTTCTGAGTACTCGAGGTTTTCAAACCTTGATCCATGCCGACGATGCCTTCTGCTGTTTGTGTACAATGCGTCGCTGCGTGCTTTATGAAAAGCTGCGCTTGCTGCAATGGTTGAATCTTTTCTTTTTTGTATTTCACTTCTCTCTTTTGCTAGTTGCTTTGATTGATGTCTTAAGTCATAATGATACCCTAAAAGCATATTTTTGCTTGCATCTGTTGGTATCGGCATGCCGTGTTCTACGGCTGTTTTGATTATCCTCCACTCCTCGGCTGATAGTCAAACTTTTTCCCTGCTTGCCAGAGAATCTGCAGTTTCTCCTTCTGCTAAGTGATTTGCTCCTCTATTTACGTTTGCTGGGTTGAGTACTGGATTGTTGTTTTCGTCGAGTTCTTCTGAGTTATCTCCTACAATTGTGAGTACTTGATACTGGATGTCGAACTTGCTGTTGAAGCTTGAGAAGATTGATTCGTCATCCTCATGAAGCTCTAGTCCTGTCTTTCAGGTGTCTGTTGATTTGTCTGAAGCGTCATCATGGCAGATCATGAGGTCTTCGAGTTGATCCCCTAAGTCGAGATTCTCCATGGTTTCGTCGAGTTCTGCGATTTTTGCTCCTATAATTTTTGCTGTTGCGAAGCTGACCGGCGAGTTTGCCTCGCTGGAAGAGCCCGCCGATGATTCGGACATTGCAATTGTCTTGGCTTCGCTTGCCGACGGATCCGGTTTCGCCGGATCTAAAAGGCGAATCGAACCTAAAGATCCGACGCGAAAGTTTAGGCTTCCGATTGTCAGGTCCATATCTTGATCCATACTCTCGAATATTGGGGTGGAGTTTGTCGGATGAGGCTGGAAATCGACGGTTCCAAAGGATATCTGGTTTTCGTCGACTTTTGGACTACTGTTGGCTAAAAGCAAAAAAGTCGTCGAATTCATGATTCCAACGCCCAGAGTCCCCACGGTCGGCGCCAATTGACGAGGGTTAACTCGACAAATGTCCTAGATGAAGGACTTAGGATCGGGGGAATATGGCGTCGGATGAACTCGAAGGTAAAATCAGTCAAATAAGGCGTGTATCGAGAGTAAACGTGGTGGTCGACTTAGCTTACTTTTTATCTGTCCCTGACCGGCCTCTCCTGGCCCCTATATATAGGTGGCCAGGTCTCAAGGAACCAGTCGGGTTCGATACATATTACAATATCGATATACGACATAGACTCGTACTTGGACTATGATTACTTTTGGACCTAGCTTAACGGGCCTCAGGGGTACTCAAGTAACGAGCTTTATTATCTATACCCTTGTCAGCGGCCATCGCGGTGAACCATGAGGAGAACGGCGGGGACCGAAGGAAGCGGCAGCGCGGCGGCGGCCGAAGGATTATGCCAAGAGCGTTGCTCTGATACCATAATAGACTAGGCAGAAAATAGATTAGCTGTCCCTACGTGTCTCGTCGGGTAGAGATCCTTTACTTTTTATATGTGTCAAACACGTATATTCTCTAACATATAATAGGTCTTATTTTTTCCAAAATATAAACTAAATGACGTGCAATTTGGATGGCTGGCAGACAAAAATAAAACCGAACCATTTGATATGAAATGCATGTTCATCCACACGGAAACCATGGCCAAAATTGTTTGGTGTAATCTCGGTTACGTTTCATATATGTCAATGATATGAGAAGGTATTGTTATAGCTAATCACATCCTTAAGCTAAGATCGAGCTAGTTAAATACACATACATGCATCTGATTAATAATCGGTACAGCAAAATAAAGATTAGATGCTCCAGTGCAGCTAAGCTCAGCTGGTACTCTGGGGCCCTGCTGGTACTAGGCTACTCAATCCAGCCTCGGATTTCATTGTTCCAGAAAAATAGGACAAGAGCTAGGTGAGAATTCATTCTGCCTCCACTACTATAAGCTAAGCCCACATGGCTGTGTTTTTCACCTTGTTAATTAATGGCCCCGTAATCATCTCTCTTATCTTTTCTTACCACTGAATTTCGTTTCTTACCACTGAATTTTCAAAATAAAATTGATCTCCATGGTGAGAAAGGAAGAACACAAAAGGTTTACCATACCTAACTCTTCCACGTTGTGATGTTATCTTTCACAAAAGGATATATATATACATGTTCCGTTGTTCTCTTAATATGGATTGCGAGTCATGAACAATAAGTCACTACTAGCTCGAAGGTACCCCTCGAATCCATAATAAGTGTCGCTGATTTAGTATAACTTTATATTAAATTGTACTAAATCAGCCGACACTTTTTATAGATTGTAGAGAATATTACTTTCACGTGGAATAGTGGAATCAGGTCTCCAAAATTTATTAGCTTCCTCGATGAGTCAATTATTAATTCCTAGTAGTTGACAAAAAGTGGGTCATGTTCTTCCATATGTGCTGATTCCTGTGGAAACATTTTCCCTTATCAGCTCGAATGATCAGCGCTGATGTGTGCTTCTAGACCTATTGCCCTTCACCAATCAAGAGATGTAGGAAACGCATGGATGTATTCCCTTTTTCTTTTAGCATGTCAAGGTCTCCCCTTCTCCATCTCCCTGGCCACCATGCTGAGTTTTATCTAATCATGCACTAGTAGAGAATATGCATTAGTGGAGTTTAATAGCATACCACTAGTAGAAAATAGGGCTTTCGTTTGGAGCTGTCCGGAGCTTTAGCACCGGTTGTGCTATGAACCCGGACTAAAGGGTGCATTAGCATTGGTTTGAGTATCCAGAACGCCGCAGGGAACCCGCGGGGCTTTAGCACCGATTCGTAAGGCACCTATAGCACCGGTTTGAGCCACGAACCGGTGCTAAAGGGGTTGCATCAGCCGCGTGGCAGACGTGAACCCTTTAGCACCAGTTCGTGGCTCAAACCGGTGCTAAAGGTCCCCCTTTTGCACTGGTTCGTGGCTGAAACCGGGACTAAAAGGTAGTTACCTTTAGCACCAGTTTCAGCCACGAACCGGTGCAAAAGGGGGACCTTTAGCACCGGTTCGAGCCGCGAACCCAGACTGAAGGGTTGAAGCCCATTTTTTCCTCTCATGCCTATCCCCCCCCCCCTAAGAAAAAACGTCTAAAAGAATAAACAAAAATGATAAAAACTTCAAATTTCGAAATCCTTTGACATGCATGTACCTCACACAACCAACTTTTAGGGAAAATTTGAATTTTGATATTTTTTGCAAAAAAAGGTTGTTCCGAATTTAAACGGTAATAACTTTTGCGTACGGACTCGACAAAAATGTGTAATATATGAAAAACTATCAACGCAAAAAGTTACATCCGATTTCAATGGCCTTTTGGCCGTTTGCACAAATTCTTGCTTCTCAAAATTCCAAAGGGAAATATGAAAGCATAAAGATTTTAGATTTTGTAAAAAAAATTTAGAAAAGTTGATTTTTTTTGAAGTTTTTCAATTTCTTTTGTTTTTTATTTTATTTTTAGTTATTATGAATGTTTCACATTATTTTGGAATTTTTTATTTTTTGAATTTTTTTATTTTTTTTGAAATATTTCGAGTTTTTAATTAATAATTGAATTATGCATAAATATTATTTGAAATTCATTGTTGCTTATTATTACTTAATCATTGTTGCTTATTTTTAAAATTATTTGGAATTCAAAAAAGTAAAATCATATGTTATCAAAGTGTATGGGTTAATAGAATTGATAGCATACTATTATCGAGGTGTTGCAAGCGTAGTCTTGAAAGCTAGTAGGGAAGGAATGAAGAAGTTAAACATGCTAAGAGTGGAGCAATGTGAGGATGGGTGACCGACCAGGAAGTTTGACCATGAGTATGTACTTTGACATGAGAATAGATGTGATTAGAAATATTAGAGTGGAAACTGTTAAACAATTCAAATATTCGAAAATAGAGAAATAAAAAAATATGGAAAAAAAATTCAAAAAAAATTCAATTTTTTTTTCCAAATTCTACCGGACCTTTAGCACCGGTTCATGGCTCAAACTAGTACTAAAGGGTCCTCTAGGCGCAACACATGACCCGGGCCACGAGGAACCCCTTTAGCCAACGGTTCGCAGCACACCCGGTGCTAAAGAGGGAGGCTTTAGTCCTGATTCCTTTGCACTAGAACCGGTGCAAATGGGACTTACAAACCGGTGCTAATGCCCCGATTTTTACTAGTGTACCACTAATATGTTGCCACTTGTAACGGTTACTAGTAGCTTATTCATAGCATGCCACTAGTGGCATGTCTCTTTAACACGTCACTGGCAACCTATACTAGTGGCGTGCCTGTTTATCAGGTCACCGACAACCTATGTCACTGATGTTGGGGCGGCACGCCACTGGCAGTAGTGTAACTAATTAGTAGCATTGACGAAATTTTAATGGAAAATTTAAATGGCAAATTTCATTTAAAACATGAAGTTAGATATAAATTTCCAAACATGCAATTAAATTCGCGACTTTAGGATATATTACAAATTTCAACAAATTGAGAACTAAACTAAATTGAATGGCGTCGATTATCGAAGGTGCTATAGTCTATAAGATCAACTACGCTGTCATCGGAGGTGAAGCGGCCGATGGTGGTGTCATTGTCATCGATGTGGATGATGTTACCACAGTCCTCCGCCGACCACCGGCAGGCAAACCGGGCTAGGCCAGCTGCACCTCATTCTATGAGGTGATGATGATGGTCAGGAGCCCTGGCTTCTCCTCAGGGTCGTCAAGGTGGTGGAAGGATGAGGAGACGACAATGTTCACCTCCCATGGTGATAGCGTTGGTGGATGCTCTACTAGTTCCTTGTTCGGGTGGACATCGGTGTCTCCACCTTGGCCTCCTTCTTTGGCTGATAGAGGAATAGGCACGATAGTCGCTCCACCTTGGAAGGCCGAAAGATGACCCCTGGTGTAGAACAGCAAGAGAATGGGCGTACCAGAGCGCAACAATAAAGAACATGAGGAGGAGGAGCTTGTCGTCGGTGTCGACGATGTCATGCTAGCTCCACAGTACTTGAGGACCTCAATCGAAGTTCCGCCCTTGCCACCACCTCTATCGCCCCTTCTTCAGCCCGGGCAGGTAGGGCCCCTCATAGTGGTCGACACGGGATTGCCGCTCCGCCGCGAGAAGCTCCGTCGAGTTATCACTCCTGGCCATGAAGGAGGGATCATGCCTTTCTGCCGCGGAAAGCATGTGACAGTGCTGGAAAATGAGGAGCTCCACTCATTGGCATGGGAAGCCGCACCATCGCATTAAACCCTGATACAAGAAGCCAAGCTGCCGGTACATGGAGAAGGCATATCGTCACCATGTGGGAAACTATATAGTGCCCGGCATCCGGAGCCGACGACTGGAGGGTGCGTCGTTAAGGAATCTGGCTGGCCAGCGCAATGGGACGCTACTAGGGCAGTCCCATGTGGTCACGTGATCAGCTTTTTTTAGTGTTATGCTTGTTTTTACCGGTTTTCCAAGGCGTTGTGTCAGTGGCCTATGGCTCGTTGACGCGTGCAGACCACTTAGAGCAAGAGCAATAGTGTAGCCAGCAGTTGGCTATAGTGGGTTTGTCATGTCATCTATAGCCAACATATAGCCAACACATAAAATAGTTGGCTATAAAAATGTACTACTTTATTACTATATGGCCCACCATTCACTCTCACAAAGTGCCTAGGAGCACGTGCTAGAGCTGGCTCTTGCATGAGAGCCCACTCTCCTTCTCTCTCCTCTTCTCTCTCTTCCAACTAAGCATAAATATATTATTTTACTCCTTATAGCCAGCTGACTAGGACTTATTGTACTTTCTCTTAGAGTTCACTATGTTTGGCATGTTCGTACACCACGCCACCGACAACTGGTTACTGTGGCGTGTGATAACACTAAGCAAGATGCCAACTCGTTGGGACACCAAGTGCAGAGTGTTATAGCAAGAGTAAATTTTTCCCATGAGGAAACTCGGGGTTTATATCGAATTCTCGGAGAATAGTTGTTAGACTATATAGCTTTTGTATATGTGTACGTGTATTGTACCATTGTAACACACTTATTATATATATGTGATAGGCCACCCCTAGAGGGTTGTGCTAGTTCCCCCAAACTCATTGTCTCACATGGTATCAGATTAGGTTAGGGTTAGCTGCCGCCTCCTCCTGGCCGCCGCCTCCTCCTTGGCCGCCGCCGCCTCCTCCTTGGCCGCCGCCGCCTCCTCCTTGGCCGCCGCCTCCTCTTTGCCGCCGCTGCCCTCCGATCCTCTGGCTCCACCCACCTCATGGCCGCCACCTCCACGCTTCCGCCCTCCTCTGTGACCGCCGCCGCCGCCTCCTCTTCGGCCGCGGCCACCATGACGAGCGCCGCCTCCGCCGGCCTCACCAACGCGGGGTATCTTCCCGCGTCTCTCGCTGCCCTCCTCAACGTGCCCCTGGATCGCGCCGCCATGACGGCGTCGCCACTCGGCACTCTTGCGGTGGGTTCCATGTACTCCTATCCGCCCTCGGCTTCGTCGTCGCTGGCCCTCGTGCCCATCGATTCTACAGCCGCGGCCACGGCGGTGCTCTCCCCGAGTGCTCCGCCGACCATGCAGTATACGCCGCCGCTGGCTCCTACTCCTGCAGCCTTTATGACGCCGCCATCGCCAATTCCTCCGGTGCGCGATGTCGCCGCCGCCTCGTCTGCAGCCCCGCCGGCCTACGCGCCACCGGCTATCTTCTCCCCGGGGCCGCTGTCTGCGCCGTTCCACTTCGGCCACCTCATCACCATCAAGCTATCGCCAACTAACTACATGTTCTGGCGTGCGCAAGTTGCTCCGCTCCTTGGGAGCCACTGCCTGATGGGCTACGTGGACGGCACTCTTCCCTGTCCTCCTGTGATCGTTGACAGCGTGAACGGCCCAGTCTACAACCCGGCGCATCGCGTCTGGGTGGGGCAAGATTAGGCCAACCTCTCGTCCATCCAGGGCTCGCTCACTCCAGAGGTGGCCGGGATGCTGGTCTTCGCAAAGACCTCGCACGAGGCCTGGACCATCTTGGAGCACTCCTTCGCTTCGCAGTCTCAAGCTCATTGCAGCGCTCTTCGTCGTGAACTTGGTGAGTGTGAAAAGCTCGACTCTATGGCAACGATGTTCTACAACAAGGTCAAGGCTCTCGCCGACATGCTTGCCTCCATTGGCCAGCCTCTCACCGACTCCGAGTTCAACTCCTACATCGTCAATGGTCTTGACGAGGACTATGACGGCTTGGTGGAGATCATCAACGAGCGCGCCAACACCAACCCACTGATGGCGCATGAGGTTTATTCACGCCTCGTCCTCACAGAGCAGCGTGTCGAGGCGCGCCGTGCCAACCGCAGCCGCGGCCACGGCGCTTCTGCCAACGCCGCCTCCAGGGGGCCGTAGCGCCTATGGTGCTCCGCCTCCCTCCTTGGGCAAGGTGCCCAGCACACCTTCCCAGCTGCCGCCACCATCCTTCTCCCCGAACACTTCTGGGGGAGGTCGTCCACCTCGTGTATGCCAGCTCTGCGGCTGTGATGGACATTATGCATCCATGTGTCATCGCCATTTTCAGCGGAGTTTTCTTGGGCTCTACAATGACGGCAAGGATACGCGCAACAACGCGCGTTAAGCAGCCATGGCCGATCGCCCCACGTCGAAGGAGCAGCAAGGACACACTCAGTCCTACTCCACCGACCCTTACTGGTATGTTGATACTGCGGCTACGGATCACTTGACCAGTGAGCTCGGCAAGCTTCACTCCCGTGAAGCCTATCATGGGTCCGACAAGGTCAACACTGCTAATGGAGCAGGTATGCCCATCTCTCATATTGGTCAAGCATCTCTTCTCACTAGTCATGCCAATAGGAGTCTTCAGCTTCGCAATATTCTTCAAGTTCCATATGTGACGCATAGTCTTCTTTCAGTTCCTAAACTCACATATGACAATAATGTGTTTTGTGAATTTCACCCTTTTGATCTTTTTATTAAGGATCGGGCCACGAGGGACGTGCTTCTTAGCGGGCGTCTTTGTCACGGTCTTTACCGTTTGGAGGATCCTGGCGTCTCTCAGGTTTTCAGTGGAGTTCGTGTCTCACCATCACAGTGGCATGCTCGTCTTGGTCATCCAGCCACTCCCATCGTTCGCCATGTATTGCGTCGTCATGAGCTTCCCAGTGTGTCTAGTAATAAAGATGTAGCAGTGTGTGATGCTTGTCTGCAAGGGAAGAGTCATCAACTTCCTTTTTTAGAGTCTAGTCGTGAGGTCAAACATCCTCTAGAACTTGTGTTTTCAGATGTCTGGGGTCCTGCTCAGACATCTGTCAGTGGTCATAATTACTATGTCAGTTTTGTTGATGCTTACAGTCGTTTCACTTGGCTTTATCTCATTAAGCGCAAATCTGATGTGTTTGATATATTTGTTCAGTTTCAAAAACATGTTGAACGCCTTCTCAAGCATAAAATTGTTCATGTTCAGTCGGATTGGGGGGGTGAGTATCGCAACCTCAACTCCTTTTTCCAGTCGCTTGGGATCGCACATCGTTTAGCATGTCCACATACACATCAGTAGAATGGTTCAGTTGAACATAAGCATCGTCATATTGTTGAGACTGGACTCACTCTTTTGGCTCATGCATCTGTTCCTTTTCGCTATTGGAGTGATGCCTTCACCACTTCTTGTTTTCTCATCAGTCGTACTCCCACTCGTGTTCTCAACATGAAGACTCCTATTGAACTTCTTCTTAATGAACAACCTGATTATACCTTTTTTAAGGTGTTTGGGTGTGCTTGCTGGCCGCATCTACGCCCATACAACAAACGTAAACTGGAATTTAGATCCAAGAAGTGTTTCTTCCTTGGCTACAGTTCTCTTCATAAAGGTTATCGTTGTCTTCATGTTCCCACTAATCGTCTCTATATATCTCGGGATGTCGTGTTTGATGAGCATGTTTTTCCGTTTTCCCAACTACCTGTGTCCACCACTGAGTCTCCGTATATGCATTCATCCTCCATTGCTGCTGGCCAATTTGAAGATGTTGCATATTCTCCTGTGTTGTTACCTAACCATGGTGCAGAAATTGGACGTGGTGCCCATTTAGAGCTGCTTGATGCAGCTTCTCCTTCGTCACCACCCTCAGAGCACGTCGATCATGCAGCTCCGGCCTCGCCTGTGGTGGCCTCGTCGGCCTGCTCCTCGCCGCTCACGACGCCGTCGCCTTCATCTCCTGTGCAGTCAGGAGACTGCGCGACGCCTGCGTCTTCGTCTCCTGCCTCACCCTCGCTGTTGTCTATGTAGCCAGAGGCCAGACCGTCTACGCCCTGTGTGACACCCACCTCCATGTCGCCTATGCAGCTCGACTTCAGCGCATCGTCTAGCCTCTCACCGGCTAGGCAGCCCTTGTCAACATTGCCCAGTCCCTCGCCGGCTGGGCCCTCTCCATCACCATCGCCCAGTCCCTCGCCAGCTGGGCCTTCGACCTCGACGGCTCCTGTTCTTTGTCCACATACGCGCAGTCGCAGTGGCATTTTTCGCCCAAAGGAGCACACTGATGGTACTGTTGCTTGGCATACTGCATGTGTGACTGCTGATGTTGCGGATCCGTCCTCTGAGCCTCGCACGTACCGGGCTGCTATGAGCATCCCTCATTGGAGAGAGGCTATGGAACAGGAGTATCACGCTCTTCTTCGCAATGAGATGTGGACTCTCGTTCCTCCACCACCATGAGCCAATGTTATTGATTCCAAATGGGTGTTCAAAGTGAAGAAGCATTCTGATGGGTCTATTGAGCGCTACAAAGCGCGTCTTGTTGCCAGAGGTTTTCGGCAGTGCTATGGTCTTGACTATGAGGACACCTTCAGTCCAGTGGTCAAGCCTACCACCATCAGGCTTCTTCTCTCCCTTGCAGTCACTCGAGGTTGGTCTCTTCGTCAGCTTTATGTGCAGAATGCCTTCCTTCATGGTTTACTGGAGGAGGAGGTCTATATGCGCTAGCCACCTGGTTTTTCTGATCCTGATCGTCCTGATCATATCTGTCGTCTCACTAAAGCACTCTATGGTTTGAAGCAAGCTCCCCGTGCCTGGCATGCCCGTCTTGCGACAGCCCTTCGTGCTCATGGTTTTACACCTTCCACTGCTGACTCATCGTTATTTCTTCTACAGAAGCCTCAGGTTACTATGTATCTGTTGGTCTATGTGGATGATATTATTCTAGTCATCTCCTCTCAGTCAGCTGCTGATGCTCTTGTTCATTCTCTTGGTGCTGATTTTTTTGTCAAAGATCTTGGGAAGCTCCACTACTTTCTTGGTGTAGAGGTTGCTCCTCGTGCTAATGGACTTGTTATGACGCAAAAGAAGTATTCCTTGGATTTGTTGCAGCGGGCTGGGATGCTAAAGTGCAAGACGACTACCACAACTATGTATACTACTGACAAAATCACTGCTGTTGATGGTGAGCTTCTGTCTTCTACGGATGCGACGGAGTACAGGAGTATTATTGGTGGTCTTCAGTACTTGACGATCACGAGACCAGATATTTCTTATGCTGTCAACAGAGTTTGTCAGTATCTACATGCACCTCACGACACTCATTGGTCTACTATTAAGCGCATATTGCGCTATATACGACTCACAGTGTCCTATGGACTGCATCTTCGGCCAAACCCTTCTGGGGTCCTCTCGGCGTATTCTGATGCGGACTGGGCTGGCAGTCCGGATGACAGGCAATCCACGGGGGGCTATGATGTGTTCTTTGGCTCTAACTTGATCGTCTGGAGTGCTCGGAAACAGGCTACTCTATCACGTAGTAGTACTGAAGCTGAGTATAAGGATGTGGGTGATGCTACAGCTGAGATCATCCGGGTACAGTCTTTGCTTCAGGAATTGGGTATATCCCAGCCGCAGCCTCCTATTCTTTGATGTGATAACATCGGTGCCACATATCTCTCTGCCAATCCATTATTCCATGCCCGAACGAAACACATCGAAGTTGACTATCACTTTGTACAGGAACGTGTGTCACAGAAGCGACTTCTGATCAAGTTCATTTCCTCGAAGGATCAACTTGCAGACATCTTCACCAAACCTTTGCCTCTACCACTGTTTGAGTTCTGTAGGCGTAATCTTACCCTTCTAGATTCTTTAGGAAGTGGCTAAGATTGAGGGAGGGTGTTAGACTGTATAGCTTCTGTATATGTGTACATATATTGTACCATTGTAACACATTCATCATATATATGTGATAGGCCACCCCTAGAGGGTTGTGCTAGTTCCCCCAAACTCATTGTCTCACAATAGTAAAAAAATCTCTCTTCGTTCTTCATCAAGCAACCCACAAAACAATTTCCTTGTCTTGTTTCCCCAACTCCAACGAGTGGTTGTCAAGCACAAGGTGTGAATGTAAGTAAAATAAATATAATATGCAATAAAATAAATAACAATGCAATAAAGTAAATACGATGCGGGAAAGGTAAACTAAGCTAATATGCAACTAATAAAATGTGGTAAAGGTGTTTCGGGATTTTATATGTGAATGCAAGAAAGTGAATATGTTTTTGTATTTTCGGATTTAATTAATGCTTATAATAAAAGTGCAAATAAAAGTGTTAGAAATGTGTTTCTTATGATTAAAATTGGACCGAGGTTCATGGATTCACTTGTCTACTCTCTCATAAAGTTGTGGTGGCATTAAGCGCAAGATAGATGACCGAAACAATGTCATGATTTTTATTATGTTAACTTGATAATATTCATATGGGCATCACGTCCTAATTTAAAGATGATGCAACACATCTTACTTATACTCCACTAGATGGGAATACACTTCAAGCAATCTAGTATTAAGAATTAACAGAGTATAGCCTTAGGTACTTTGACATGATGTTGAATATCAAATATGCTACCGCTTTGACATATTACAATAGAAATATGCCTATTAATGTCGCTTGGAATTCTCAGCTGTCACTAAGAAATTATAGCACATGCATTCTTTTTATCCCTAGTGAGGTAACCGTGGAAAGGTAAAACACCATAGCAGATCATGAATACTGTCACTATGCAATCACTGATACCTAGTTACTCCGTCTAATACATACCATCCCCCTCTTGCGCTCTCGTATACATGTTGGATCAGAACAAGTAGTAAAGAACAGGGTAATAATATGCATATACTCATACATCAAGAACATAATAACATATCACATCTCATTGATCATCCAATAAAATAAAGATCCACCACATAGGAATTACATAATATGCACCATAATCATGTTGGACAGCTCATATGGCATCTAAACATTAAAGCATAAGAGAGAGATAGAATAATCTACTGCCACAAACCCATAGTCCAGAGGTGGACTACTCCCTCTTCATGGCAATGATGATGGTGTTGATGTCAGAGAGGGTGGAGAAGCATCCGGGGGCGACTCCAGTAGTGTTTCCCCCTCCAATTTTTGTTGGAACAGCCTCTATTTCTGTGTTTCTTGTTTCTCCGCCACCTTATCTCGGGAACATTGAGGGGGGTCTTTATATAGGTGTTTTTAGGTCAAGCTGAGCGTCAGGAGACGAAGATGGATGGCATCGGAGGTCCGAGGCCCAAACGGAGTTGGGTGGCTCGACCTAGCCTGGGGCCCGCGTCACCTGTACTCGTTTGGCCCTCGTGGCCTCCCTCGTTGACTTCTCGTGCTCCAAAAGGTTATCGTGATAAAATATTAACGCCTGAAAAATCCTAGGTCAATTTGAGTTCGGGAAGGTTCCTCAAACGTAAAAATACACAAGACAGGGTTTTTCGGTTCTGTAGAGTTATAACCAAAATAAGGGGGATCGATGGAAAATCCCCATAAATCATTGAAAATCATGATTATAACAACTAATAACATTATAATATGTAGGAATATACATCAATAAACTACAAAGTTCATGCATGTATTTTACGTGCATCAGCGTGATGAAAATTTACTTAAAATCAGCATGTTTCATTTACTAGGTCCCACAACCCAGTGGGCGGTCCCTCCAATGTTGCGCCATGATTATATGCTTAGTCGTGGTGTTAAACTGTTTGGCGCACCACTGATATTACTATTGATGTTGTACTATTACGGCGCGTTACTAGTACTCATACCCAATAAGCAGGGGCGGACACAAGAGGGCTAAGTGGGGGCCTTGGCCCCCACTCAAATTTCCGATTTGTTGTAAAATCTCTGTATATTTCTATAAAAAAAAATTCATTTGAATTTGCCAAAGAGAAGCCCCCACTCATATGTTTGGCCCCCACTAAAAATTTCTCCTGGGTCCACCACTGCCAATAAGCATATCTCTACTAGTGACAAGTGCTCCCATTGAGTGAGCATGTTTGTGAGTTGGTTATTAATCACCAACCTTGTCATGCATGACACACATAGGGAGGGAAAGGACACCTCCTTATCCTCGAGGGATTCCTTGCAATGGACCCTCCCTAATTTCTCTTTTGTTCTTATTCACCTTTGGAAAATTATAGAAAATTTTGTTTGACTTTTATACATGTCTTTCTTTATCTCATCCATTTTTATATTATATTTCAAATCTACATATATATTACTGTGGTTGCTGAATTCTGTTGAACTTATTCTATAATTTGTTGATAAAAACAGTTGTGGTGAAGAAAAAAAATTAGCCAAGAGATAGGTTAACAAATTGGACGCACCAGACAACTTCAGTCTTCACCCATTCAAAGTGATGGGGAAAGGAGGGAAATGCATTTATACCTCAATACTTCATGTGTGGTGCGTGGACAACAATTTTTATTTAAGTTGCACCGTGCGGGGTTTGAACGCACTTCCTCTTGAATTTGGTACCATGTAAAATTGCATGCTCCAAACCAGTTTGCCCTAAAGCACATTTTGATATGGGCAAAGGAAGGACAATGCATTTACATTTCAACAAGATAAACATAAATATCATGGTCAGCACAATCATAATTCTAGACAAATAAATCTGTAATGATGATAAAATCTCCAAAGACTAGAGTACCTTCTTACAAAAGTGGTTCTAGAAGATAAGAGCAAGTAATTTACATGGTTAGTTATATATGCATACCTATTTTATTTAAAGAATCATTAATTGCTTCAGAAAAAGGACCACAAATAAGAGGAAAATGTAATTATATTCACACAGAGCTTCAAATATTGGATTTGGATACAAAATATACTAACTTAAATTCTTCATGAATGGATGAGGTATTTGTATTTCGGTGTAAAAGGTCATTTTAAAGCATTTTTGGGATGTTAAAGCATCAAGCTCATACAACAAAATACTCTTTTTTGCGAGGGACAAATAAATAAACTTTCCTTCGCAATAGCACGACAAGGAATTATCGTGAATGGATCTATTAGAATCCTAGGGTGTAGAATAAGTAATTCCACACTTGGGTCGATCCATCGAACCCACTATCCACTGCTCCATCGACTTCTTGCGGCCCAACCTAACCTCCCACCACCGAGTTGATTTTGTATTCTTTTCTTCTTGTTTTTTTTACATCAATGGTTTCTCTTATTTCCATGTTGTGGGGTTAGGAACTGGAGTAGCCTGGATCAACTCGCAGACATTGGGAGCAGCAGAAAGGGGTCTCGCTATAACGTGACATGGAGCTCAATGACGCAGCTGGCCTCCGGCGATCCCTAATGTACGCAGTGGTCCTGGGGGGAGGGGGAGGTGGATGCCGGCCAGGTTGTCCTGCGCCGGCCGCGGAGGCGGAGATTCGCCGACGACGCAACGCCATGGAATGCAATATAGTCTTTAGTGTATTTTTCCTATTTATTCTGTGTGTGCAAAATATTTGTGTTCGGCGTTATCTAGAGACCAGTAGTGCCTACTAAATAAAAAGTAGATTTGGAGAACACATTTTGACGTTCATGCCTGCATTTGTTTTAGTGAGGCCAGTGCAGAATATGTGCCAACGACCTAAAATGCTCTATCACTAAAAGGGAAACGCATGTTTTTATATTAAACAAGTAAAACTTAAAGAATGTTGACTAGATGACTCTTGATAAAAAAAATCCCAAATATTCTTCCAGCAGCAAGATTTCCCCCAAAAGTTCTGCATGCTTTTAGGCTTTAAAGTTCATTTGCATTCTGTGAATACAACTGTGCAAATTAAAGTTCATGATTACTCCATGATCAACAAAAACGAAGCGCGCACACACAAACATACACTCTCTCAACAGGGAAAAGGTGCAGATTGGCATATGTATGCATGCACATATTTTTAATTAATTAAAAGTTAGTGAGCCACATGCCACATCATCATCTTCTTCAGGCCAATACTTTCTCAGTTGCTTATACTTTCTGAATATTTTTTTAGGGAAAAGGGCGTCGCATGTATCAATTATTTGTCAGTTCCTCCTCCTCCTAAAGGGTTAGCACTTGACTATGATGGTCACCAAACAAATGTGATGGTTTTGTTCCCCATGGAGATTACAGCGAGTGCAGTAGTGTTGTTAAGCCTATGGAGAACATTAGCATTAGTACAAGATTAACAGTGGCCTCCATTAGCTTTTAACCAAAATGATAGCTGTATTATATGTTCTTCTGTCCTGGTATCGTTATCATTAATTACACAATGTTAGTTTCCCACCAAACCTGTGAAACACTGTAGGGGGTTGATGTCGCGAAATGAGTGTGAGGAGTCGCTGAGCGGACACGTAACAACTTCTCCGACATCACGAAATGAGTGTGAGGGTGTCAGCGAACCATCAAGTGCTGCATCTGACGCTGCTGCACCAGGCCCACGAAGGAGCAGTCGGGCCCGCCAACTACCGGCCCGTCTGCGAGACTGAAGCAAGACCCACGTCGAACACTCTATACGTATGCGAGGCTGTACCGTGTAATGACTTGGCTTGGAACATGAGGCTTCGGCCGTCACCAACTTGCTGCGCAAGAAGGTGTAGATAACTGAATATTCAAACTATGTGAGGCTAATCGCTGTGAGTTCGTCGAATTCCTAGCCTAGGGTTAACAATCTGGTATGAGAGCCCTCAAATCCTGGATCAATTTTTTCCCCCACCCACCCACCACCGAACTCGCCAGTTCACTCGCCGTCGCGCCATGGATATCGAATCCTGGTCCAAGGAGCAGATGCTCGACGCGATGCACAAGATCATAGAAGATCAGAAGGTGGCGGCGCAGGCGGCGCTCGAGGAACACCGTCAAGCGACCACGGCGTCGCTCCAGGAGCAGCAGCGCTCGACCTTGGAGACACTGGACGAGATCCGCGCAGATCTCAGCGAGATCCAGTTGCGGCTCGAGCGCGGCGCAACTCCACCGACCGCGACTCCGTCGGCACCAACAACTTCATCACCGCCGACGCCGCGTGACCCTGAATGTTGTCCACATGGACGCGGCGATGACAAGTTTCGCCGGGGGAAGGCTACTGAGACCTCTGGTCTCTATGTGCCTCCTCCGGTAAGAGGTGCGCACGCTCGCTCTACCCTTCCAGTTCTTCATGATGAATCGCATGGCAATTTTTGATCTATTCCCAAAATCGATTTCCCAAAGTTCGACGGCGTCTGTCCAAAACTCTGGCAGCAACGCTGTGAGGACTACTTTGCCTTGTATGGAACTCAGCGTTCGTTGTGGATCACCATAGCCACGATGCAGTTTGAGGGGGCCGCAGCACACTGGTTACAATCTGTTCAACGCAAACTTCCGTCCACCACTTGGGAGGAATTCTGTGGTTGGATTGTAGTTAGATTTGGTCGTAATCAACACCAAGCTTTGCTTTGTCAGTTATATCACATCCATCAGGACACTACAGTAGTAGACTATGTTGATCGATTTTCTGCTTTAATGGATCAATTAGCTGCTTATGAACCACATCTAGATACCATACACTTCACTACCCGTTTCCTAGATGGTTTACACCCTCAGATCCGTGTTGTTATTGCAATTCAGTGTCCTCGCGACCTCGATACTGCCTATTCCCTCGCCTTGTTGCAGGAAGAGATTGGAGAAGGAAGGACATGGCAGCACAACCGTGTACCTCAACTTGCAGCACCGCCACAAGTGTTGGCTCTGCCGGCACCACGACGCCTTCTCCCTCTCCCGGCGCCTCCGGCGCAGAAATCGTTGGGTGTGGCCGACGTCAAGCAACTGTCGCCCGCTACAAGTGCTTCTGCATCTACCGGCTCTACTGACGATAAATGGGTTGCTCTTCGTCAGTATCGCCGTGCTCGTGGTCTCTGTTTCACTTGTGGTGAACGCTGGTTCAAGGAACATCAGTGCAAGGGCACTGTGCAACTACATGTTCTCCAGGAAGTGCTGGGTCTCTTTCCACCTGAAGCCTCTGAGTTTGATCAAGCTTCTTCTTCTGGCACGACTGCCCGAACTTCAATTGATGCTGGCTGATACTATGATCAAGGACCCCAGTCATCTCACTTTCAAGATCAATGGTAACATACAAGGGCATGAACTGCAATTTCTGGTGGATTCTGGAAGCACTCATTCTTTCATCAATACAAAATTTGCTTCTCTGTTCTCTGGTGTGGCTGCACTACCCAAACCCTTGCGTGTTAAGATTGCAGATGGGGCTCTCATGCATTGTGACCAAGGTCTACTTCTGTCCCCATGGATTTGTGAAGGACATACTTTCCACAATCAATTCAAATTTCTCCCACTTGGTGCATACTGTTTTGAGTGAAAACGAGAGAGATAGCGAGAGACAATGACAAATGATTGAATCAGTTCTTTATTGATGATTGATACAGGGTATATATACAATCTGAAGAGGTGGTTCTCTGGAGGCGTCGTTCTGGGTCGAAGGCCTCGATATGGCGGTTCCACG
The DNA here is from genome assembly GCA_007115705.1 of Dactylis glomerata. NCBI lineage: Eukaryota > Viridiplantae > Streptophyta > Magnoliopsida > Poales > Poaceae > Dactylis > Dactylis glomerata. The sequence continues at coordinate 732,431 of QXEO01002092.1, forward strand.
ATCGATGGACGTGGGCGTGTCCTGGATGGAACCGTCGGGAGCGGGGCGTTGGTTCCCAGGAGTGGGAACGTATCTCCTAATTAAGTGGAGATTAACCTTAATTATCTGAGGATAATTATTCTTAACACTCCCCCTAATCACCGCTTAATTGTATAAGTACTCATCATCTTGATTAAATCTCCTCAAAAACCCTGTGGGAAAAATGTGAGGAGTATGATAGGATATGCTGTTAAAACTCCTTTAAACCCAGTGGGAAAATAAGGAGAAAATGATACAGCATATTATGATTATTGCCTCTCTTAACTCAATATGAAATAGATCCATAGAATATAGAGGTCAATAAATATGTCGTGTATACTTTCCTAAAAACCCCGATGGGGAAAAGGGATAGTATGACATATGATCTTATGTTGATATTACCTCATTAAAAACCTTAATGAGAACCTGTAAAGTAAACTCATCAAGGGAAAAAGAGTATAATATGATGCTTTGAACAGGAACAGTTCAGGAAGATACTCCCCCTGATTCTTGCAAATCTCGAAGCCGTCGCATACCAATTCCATGAATGTATTTCTGGAATGTTGAAGTTGGTAGAGACTTCGTGAATAGGTCAGCGAGGTTATCGCATGATTTGACTTGCAAGATGTTTATTTCCCCACTCTTTTGGAGCTCATGAGGATAAAACAATTTAGGGGCAATATGCTTAGTGATATTGCTCTTGATGTACCCTGTTTGCATCTGTGCAACACAAGCTGCATTATCTTCATAGATAATGGTAGGTGATTCGATAGAACCAATGCCACATGACTGTTGTATGTGGTTTATCATTCTGCGAAGCCACACGCTTTCGCGTGATGCCTCATATAATGCGATGATTTCAGAATGATTGGTAGAAGTCGCAATCAGAGTCTGTTTCGAAGACTTCCATGATATGGCAGTTCCACCATGAAGGAACACAAAGCCGGTTTGTGATCTGGCATTATGGGGATCAGATAAATAGCCAGCATCGGTGTATCCAATCATATCAGAGTCCAGATTTCTCTGAAACTGAAAGAATAGACCAAGATCCTTTGTGCCTTGGAGATATCGGAAGATATTCTTGACCCCCGACCAATGGCGTTTGGTGGGAGCTGCGCTGTATCTAGCAAGTAGATTCACTGCAAATGCGAGGTCATGTCTCGTACAGTTTGCAAGATACATGAGCGCTCCAATGGCACTGAGATATGGAACCTCGGGTCCCAACAACTCTTCTCCATCATCCCTTGGCCTGAACGGATCTTTCTCTACGTCTAGAGAACGAACCACCATGGGAGTCTTAGATGGATAGGATTTGTCCATATTGAATTTCTCCAATATTTTCTGGATATAGGCAGCTTGGTGTACCATTATTCCTGAGGGAAGGTGCTCGAGTTGAAGACCCAAGCAAAATTTGGTTTGACCCAAATCCTTCATCTCAAATTCTGTCTTTAGATGATTGCGTGCTTCATCAATATCTTGTGTGTTACCAATGATGTTCAGATCATCGACGTACACTGAAATGATGCAAAATCCAGATGAGGACTTCTTGATGAAGACACATGGGCAGTCATTACTGTTGGAGTAACCCTTCTGAAGAAGGAACTCACTAAGTCGGTTGTACCACATCCGTCCCGACTGTTTCAAGCCGTACAGAGACTTGTTCAGTTTTACACAATACATGTTGCGTTTTGTGCTTGCATCCGGTACAGAGATTCCGTCAGGAACCTTCATGTATATGTCCGAATCTAGTGACCCATAAAGATATGCGGTCACGATGTCCATTAACTGCATGGATAGACGATTTTGCACTGCCAAAGATATTAGATATCGGAAAGTGATACCACTCATTACTGGAGAATATGTCTCATTGAAATCAATGCCGGGTCTCTGCGTGAAACCCTGTGCTACGAGCCTCGCTTTGTATCTCACCACCTCATTGTTCTCATTCCGTTTTCGGAGGAAAACCCATTTGAATCCCACAGGGAAAACTTTGGGAGGTGTTGGTATTGCTTCTGTGAATACCTTCCTTTTATTAAGCGAAGCAAGTTCTGCTTGTATTGCTTCCTTCCATTTAGGCCAGTCGGAGCGTTTTTCACACTCAACGATAGTCCTTGGATCATGATCATTGAGAAGGGTATCAGCAATTGTAGCAGAAAAATAAGTGTCGACAATAGTAGACTTACGGTTGAATGATTCTCCAGAATCGATATAGTTGGTGGATATCTCATGCACCCTTGATGACTCTTCGTGATTTCCCAATACGCGTGAGTCCACGTGTTCCGATGTCCCAGCCAGTGTGTGCACGCTGGAGCTGGGTTGTGGAGGTTGCCCTTCCACTGGGTGTATACTACCCATAAGGTGTTTGTCAACGTTGAGCTGACTTGCATTTACTGATTTAGAGGATTTTCTCCTCTCTCTCCTTTGTTGCTTGCGAGAAGCAGGATCTGGGTCAGAGGCCGTACTACTCCCCCTCTTTTTAGGATCAGGGAGCTGAGTGGTTTTTACTGGTACCTCCACTCTTTCGGGCGCGTTTCTGGCCGGTTTCCAGGATTTTGTTACACCTTTTAAATCAGTAAACGAATCTGGCAGATTATTTGCAAGATGTTGCAAATTTATGATTTTCCGAACTTGAAGTTCGGTCTCTTGGGTACGTGGATCCGAGGCTGAAATGGCGATAGCATTCCAATCAATTTCCGGGCATTCTTTCTGGTACTTGAAATCCCCCCCTAATGCCGAAAAATGTTCCTCGTCAAAGATACAATCAGCGTGACGGGCTGTGAATAGATCCCCTGTAAGGGGTTCCAGGTACTTGATAATCGACGGCGATTTGTACCCCACATAGATCCCCAGTTTTCTATGTGGACCCATAGATGTCCGCTGGGGTGGTGAGATCGGGACGTACGTAGCACATCCGAACTTACGCAGATGGGAAATACTGGGAGGATTTCCACGTACCAATTGCAGAGGGGAAGTACTGTGATATGCAGTAGGTCGCAATTGGATTAGGTCAGCAGCGTGTAAGACTGCGTGACCCCAACACGAGCTTGGCAAGCTGCAATTCATTAACAAAGGTCTTGCAATGAGTTTGATTCTCTTGATTAGAGATTCAGCCAAACTATTTTGAGTATGGACGTATGGAACAGAGTGCTGAACTTCAATCCCCAGGGCCATGCAATAGTCATTGAAGGCACGTGAAGAGAATTCTGCAGCATTGTCCATGCGAATTGATTTAATTCGACTTTCTGGGAAATGGGCCTGTAACTTAATTACTTCCCTCATTATCTTGGCAAATGCATGGTTTCGTGTGGAAAGAAGACACACATGTGACCATCGTGTAGATGCGTCAATCAAAACCATGAAATACCGAAATGGTCCAGATAATGGTTGGATGGGACCACAAATATCACCTTGAATGCGTTCAAGGAACTGAAGTGGTTCAGCTTGTATTTTGAGGTGCGAAGGCCTCAAAATTAGCTTTCCTGTGGCGCACGATGTGCACACAAAGTCTGATGACTGAGGAAATTTTGACTCATGCAAATTGTGACCAATGGAATTGCTAGTAATTTTCCTCATCATCCCGATGCCGGGATGCCCTAGGCGATCATGCCAGGTTCGGAATGCATCAACATTCTGGAAAATTACCTTGTAAGCAACATGATCTACGGGCTTGATGTACGTATAGTACAATCCAGACGACAGAGAAGGAATTTTTTCAAGTACTTGCTTGCCATATCCGTAATCCTTTGTGAAGAGTAGATACTCCTCTTTGTTGTCCTCATGGGTTTCAATGTGAAAACCATTTTTACGGATATCTCGATAACTGATTAAGGTACGTGAAGTATCGGGATACAGCAAGGCATCCTCAATTGTCACTTGTGTACCATTTGGGAGGGTAAATATGGCACGTCCAGTACCAACAATTACCGTATCGCGTCCAGCGATAGTCAAAATATCTCCATTCATCTTTTTCAGAGTTTGGAAATACTTGAGCTCCCTCAGTATCGAGTTTGTGGTCGCACTGTCCACAAGGCATAATTCCTCTTCCATCGGATTATTCCCGTAGAAAGCTATATATAAAAATGAAGAATTTTCAGTAAGAAAACCTTATTTAAATATATAGAATACAATCTTATTATATCAAAGTGCTGATACAATACACATGACAACAATACTTATGTTCTATTACAATATCACACATGGACATAAATACTTAAAACAATCACTAAGGAGATTTTGGGACTATCTAGTCGAAGTCTCCAAACATGTCCGTTGAGGCGTACTCAACCATCATGTTCTCCGTGCCCATAGGGTCCTGTGACTTCTGGAGGGTCGTAGTGCTGCTAGGTTCCGAAGGAACATCTTGCGAGCAACCAGCTCCATCGGTGTCATCCGGATGAAGATTGAAGTTGGCTTCAAACCTTTTCCCTTGAGGTCCTTTGCGTCCTTGGGATTGCTGGTAGAGAATGGCCAGATGCTTAGGGGTCTTGCACTTGTTGGTAGGATGCGTGTAGCACCCACACCTATCACAAAGCTTGGTTTTTTCAAACTTGGGCTTTGCAGTGCTTTTCCCACGGTCCGAGTTTCTAGGCTTTTTGTTCCGCTTGCGCTTTTGCTTACCATTGAACTTTGATGATTTGCCTTTGGAAGCACCATCAAAATTACGTCCATTTGCGACATTCATATGAACTTCGGGGAGAGGTTGGGAACCAACCGGGCGCTGAGAGCCATTCTTAGCAAGCAGCTCATCATGCTTTTCAGCCTGAAGTAAGATATGAATGAGGTCGGAATAGACTTGGTAGTCGCGAGCACGGTATTGCTGCTGGAGGAGCCTTTCAGATGGGAGCATAGTAGACAAAGTCTTTTCTATCTTTTCCGCATCAGTAGGTTCCTTCCCGCAAAAGCGCAATTTAGAACTTATCTTATGAACCTCATGATTGTACTCTCCAATAGACCTGAAGTCTTGGAGTCGAAGATGTGTCCAATCATGAAGTGCTTCGGGCAGCACAACTGCCTTCTGCTGTTCATACCTCGTCTTGAGGGCCTGAAACAAAGTAAATGGGGATTCCTCCTCCAAATACTCGGACTTAAGATCTTGATGAATATGGTGCCTTATGATGTATAAGGCAGAATATTTCTGCTCATCTCTTAGTGGCGTGACTCTATGCGGGAGGGGATCCTCCGGATTCTGGATTGCACGCACTAATCCACGGGATGCAAGAGCGATCTTGATGTCCATGGCCCAAGTAGGGTAGTTGCGGCCATCGAGCTCGAGTGAATCAAACTCTTTAGCCATCGGTTACCTACATGGGTAAACCAGAGATTATTAATTTACTCATGGTAAATCAAAAACCATCATGATTTTGTTGTAATGAATATTGCAAAATTAATGAAATTCAAGAAGTGGGCTTGAAAATCACTAGTGTAGTCTTCAAACTGTTAAGTGTGACACATTGAAGATAATCTCCAATTCGGAGTAGATCTTGCAGAACTAGAGAGTATAATCTGATGAAATCAGTAGATACTCATGTTTCTAGTACCTTATGTCATCACTTAATAAAATGTATGGGAGAGCACTTCAATAGTGATAGATAGTCTGCAATGCAGTAGATCTTTTCACTATCTATTGTTCCCAAAACATCAATTTGAAGAAGTCACTTTAAACTTTGCATATCAATTCGTGCTCGTATTAAGCCGAAGGCTCAATTAAGACGATGAATTGATTTATTTGCGCGAAATTGAAAATTCCATGCAAATGGAAGATGCAATTAATCTCAACATGTCGATAACATGGAAATATATACATCACATCAAATAGTGCTGGAATACATATTGTACTCTACAGATCTACAGTACTGAAGATTAAATACTGCAATAAAACAGGTCTAAAACAGATTATGCTGCTAGAACTACTGTTAATCAGGCTAAAAAAAACGAAACAGAAAATAAAAGATTTTTATTTCTAGCTGTGAATTAAGCCCATAAGCCCAGCAAGAGAGAGCACGGGAGTCACTGGCCCGATCCAACCCACAGCAGGGCGATCGGATAAGACGGAGTGGGGGGCGGTCGGGGGTCGTTGACCCCGACACCACGCCCACCTCGCGTCCCCGTCCATGGCGCCAGGCCAAGAGGCAGCCGCCTCTCCACCCTCCTGCTGCCGGCGGCAGTGGCTCAACGGCGTCCAGACGAAGGCCCCGGCGCTTCTCCTTCCTCTTCAGAAGAAGACCCTCCGGAGAGGTGCGCCCCTGGCTCCACGCCATTGGAGTGGCCGTTGGGGAGAGACCTCGCCGGACTCCACTCCCCCGGCCGATGGCCGGCGCGGCTGCCCACCAGGACGGCGCGCGGCTCGACGAAGTGGCCAGGAGGAGGCGGAGCAGCGGCTGCGGAGCCACCCGCTCCGTTGCCGAGGACGTCGCCGGCCGAGGTCACCGGCGCGTGCAGGCGCGGCTCCGGTCCGGCCCTCGACGGCTCATGCGCCGGAGTCGGAGAAGGGAGGACCAGGGACCACGCTGGCGAGGTCGCTGCAGGCGCCATGGGCACGTCCCCCTCGATGTGGATGCCGTGCAGGAGTCTTGGGCATGCCCAGCCGTGTACAGGGCAAGGCAGGGGCGGGGGAGGGACGGCCAGGTCTGGGTCGTCGATGATCATGTCGTCGCCGGCCGGCTCCATCTCCTCATCAGCGTGCAGAAGTGGCGCCGCCGGACCAGCGAGAATCCACGCCGGCAGAGGCTGCGCTTCCGACATCACTGGAGGAGTTGGGGGGTGGCCTGGGTGCCTGATGGCCTAGCGCCAGCACCACCACTACCGCGACGAGGTCGCGGGCCTTGGCGACGGCCGCGGCGGACAGCAAAGCTCCGCATATAGCGGCCGTAGCGGCGGCTGTCGTGGCGGTGAAGAACTTGATGATGGCGGCTCCGACCATTGCTGCGGAAGTGGCGGCGCTGCCCATCATGGTGGTAGCGGCGGAGGCCGCCAGCACCACGCCGGCGACGCCCGTTGAGATGGAGGCGACGGTTTTCCTGGCGAAGAAGGTGAAGAAGAAAGCCTCGGTAAGTCCTTGCCATCGTTCTTACCTTTCTTCTTCTTTGATTCTTCTTGCTCCGGCGATCGCCGGAATTGCTCTCGGGAGCGTGCTGATAACGTGTTTTGAGTGAAAACGAGAGAGATAGCGAGAGACAATGACAAATGATTGAATCAGTTCTTTATTGATGATTGATACAGGGTATATATACAATCTGAAGAGGTGGTTCTCTGGAGGCGTCGTTCTGGGTCGAAGGCCTCGATATGGCGGTTCCACGATCGATGGACGTGGGCGTGTCCTGGATGGAACCGTCGGGAGCGGGGCGTTGGTTCCTAGGAGTGGGAACGTATCTCCTAATTAAGTGGAGATTAACCTTAATTATCTGAGGATAATTATTCTTAACACATACGATGGCATTATTGGATTGGATTGGCTTTCTCAGCATAGTCCCATGCGAATTGACTGGGAAGAGCAGTGGATGTCCTTTGATTATCAGGGTGTTCCAGTGACACTGCAAGGCCAGAACCCTACCTCTTTTGCTTGTATAATTGTGGAACTGTCTCTCCTTCATGATTCTGGCACTTTGTCACCTCCTCTTGCAGCTGAAGTACAACAGATTCTGCATGAATATCAGGCAGTCTTTTCAGAACCAGATGGCTTACCTCCCAGACGGTTTTGTGATCATACAATTCCCTTGATTCCTGGAGCACAACCAGTTGCCAAGAAGCCTTACCGTTACACACCACAGCTCAAGACTGAAATTGAGAAGCAGATCAGAGAAATGCTTGAGAGTGGAGTCATTCAAATCAGTAACAGTGCTTTCTCCTCGCCTATCATTTTAGTTCGCAAGAAGGACAATAGCTGGCGCATTGTAGTGGACTACAGGCATTTGAATGCATTGACTGTCAAAAGCAAGTACCATGTGCCAGTTATAGATGAACTTCTTGATGAGTTGGCAGGTGCTTGTTGGTTTTCCAAGCTTGATCTCCAAGCAGGTTATCATCAGATACGTATGGCCCCAGGAGAAGAGTTTAAAACATCCTTTCAAACTCATCATGGTCAATTTGAATTCAATGTGATGGCATTTGGTCTCACTGGTGCTCCCGCAACCTTTCTCAGTGCCATGAATGCCACTCTTGCCCCATTTCTGCGTAAGTTTGTCCTTGTCTTCTTCGACGACATACTTATTTACAGCTGTTCTTATGAAGACCATCTGCATCATCTCAAGCTTGTGCTCAAAACTCTCCAAGCTGATCAGTGGCAGGTCTAGATGTCTAAGTGTGAATTTTCCCAGCAAAGTATCAGTTATTTGGGCCATGTTATTTCAGCTTCTGGTGTTGCCACGGATCAGTCCAAAATTGCAACTGTCAGAGATTGGCCTGCCCCCACAAATGCCAAGGAATTACGAAGCTTTCTCGGGTTAGCTGGGTACTATAGGAAATTTGTGCAGGACTATGGGGTCATTGCAAAACCCTTGACCAACCTGCTTCGCAAAGGAATGTTGTATATCTGGACTGACGAAACTGAGCAAGCTTTTCAATTACTGAAAGCTTCTCTTATTTCTGCACCAGTGTTGCGTCTCCCAGATTTCTCTAAGATGTTCACTGTTGAAACTGATGCCTCTGATGCAGGCATCGGTGCAATTCTTCTTCAGGACAGTCACCCCATTGCCTTTGTCAGCAAGGCACTTGGCCCTCGAACCCGTGGTCTTTCTACTTATGAGAAAGAATACTTGGTGATTTTACTGGCAATTGATCAGTGGAGGCCGTACTTACAACATGCTGAGTTTCGTATTCTGACTGATCAGCGCAGCCTGGCTCACCTGTCCGACCAATAGCTTCACACCCCCTGGCAGCAAAAAGCCTTGACCAAAATGTTGGGTCTTCAGTATAAGATTGTTTACAGGAAGGGTTCAGAGAACACAGCAGCTGACGCTCTCTCACGTCATCCTCAACCTTCCAGTTCCCTCTGTGCCATCTCTTCTGTGCAAGCCGCCTGGCTACACGACATCGTCTCTAGGTATCTATTCGATACGGTGGCGCAGGACAAATTGTCTCAATTGTCCATCCATTCTGATAGCACTGGAGCTTACACCTTGCGTGATGGTGTGATTCGTCACCGTGGGCGCATCTGGCTGGGTACCAACAAGCAAATGCACACTCAAGTAACTGATGCATTGCATGCCAGTCCTACAGGCGGCCATTCTGGGTTTCCAGTGACCTATCGACGCGTCAAGGCCCTGTTATCCTGGCCACTCATGAAGCAATTTGTTCATCGACACGTGCAAGAATGCCACACCTGCCAGCGTGCTAAACCAGAACGCGTCCGCTATCCTGGTCTTCTTCAACCCCTGCCAGTTCCATCAGCTGCTTGGGAGATTGTTTCTATGGACTTTGTAGAAGGGTTTCCCAAATCTGGGCGCTTTGACGGTGTTATGGTGGTCGTGGACAAGTTCTCCAGGTACACGCATTTCATTGCGCTAGCTCATCCATATTCTGCACCCACGATTGCTCGCCTTTTCCTCGACCATGTGTTCAAATTGCACAGCATGCCACTGTCCATTATCTCGGATCGTGACCGTGTGTTCACCAGTACTTTCTGGCGTGAGCTGTTTCGTCTTACTGGAACCAAGCTGCGTCTCAGTTCGTCCTATCATCCCCAAACGGATGGTCAAAAGGAGCGTGTCAATCAATCTCTCAAAGCTTTTCTGCGCTGTTTTGCGCAAGCTTGCCCGCAACGTTGGGCGCAATGGCTTTCCCTGGCGGAATACTGGTATAACACAAATTGGCACTCAGCATTGGGGAAGTCTCCCTTCGAGATTCTTTATAATCACCCTCCGCGCCACTTTGGACTTGTACCAGCTGATGCATCTCTGTCACTGATCTCCAACTCTGGCTGAATGAGCGCACCAATGTGATCTCTCTCTTGCGTCAACAATTGCTTCGTGTGCAACAGAAGATGAAGCATTATGCTGACAAGAAACGCACCTTTCGTGAGTTTGCTGTGGATCACATGGTTTTTCTGAAGCTCCAACCTTACATCCAGAATTATGTGGCTCTCCATTCCAATCAGAAGCTGGCGTACAAATACTATGGACCATATCGTGTGCTCGCTCGTGTGGGCAAGGTGGCTTATCGGTTAGACTTACCCGAGTCCAGCCGTATTCTTCCTGTTATTCATGTTTCCCAGCTCAAGCGCGCTATCGGTCCCGGTGAGCAAGTCCAGCAACAATTGCCTGTAGCTAACCCTGCTCTCCAGGTTCTGTTCAAGATTCTTCAGCGACGCATCTGTCGCAAAGGAGGTGCCAACATTTCCCAAGTCTTGGTGCACTGGACAGGCATGACGGAAGATCTGGCGACCTGGGAAGACACCGAAGCTCTCCGGCAACATTTTCCAGCTGCTGACGCTTGGGGACAAGCGTCATCTCAGGGAGGGGGGGTTGTCAGCGAACCATCAAGTGCTGCATCTGACGCTGCTGCACCAGGCCCACGAAGGAGCAGTCGAGCCCGCCAACTACCGGCCCGCCTGCGAGACTGAAGCAAGACCCACGTCGAACACTCTATATGTATGCGAGGCTGTACCGTGTAATGACTTGGCTTGGAACAGGAGGCTTCGGCCATCACCAACTTGCTGCGCAAGAAGGTGTAGATAACTGAATATTCGAACTATCTGAGGCTAATCGCTGTGAGTTCGTCGAATTCCTAGCCTAGGGTTAACAGAGGGGTCACTGATGTGTGCTCGGTGCTCCTCATCCAAATATGACGGTGTGAGGTTGATGATGCTACCCACAAACTCAGTGCGGTGAGGAGTGTTCCTCCCCCGAATCGGACGCCATGAGGTCGATGTAACCGAGAGTGGATTCGGCGGGAGGCATGGTGCTAACAAAAGAGGCAGCCGACGCGAACACTATACGAGTTATTTTATAAGCGATCTAGGAAACCGTCAAGAACATTATAAAGTTCCCATTACGGTCGATTTTAGAAATAAGCAGAAACGGAAGATTCACAAACGATTTCAACCACAAAACCGTGTGTGATGAGACACATCAAGAATTAAATGAGGGACAAAAAGCGTGTGTAATATATCAATTCCCAAATGATTAGGGGTCACGAAACTGTGAGCGATATTAGATTGTTTATCTATAAATATACAAATTAAGGACTACCATAATATACATTTAAAATGCCATAGAAATCAATCTAAAATCTTAACTAACATATCTTATTATACTCATCGTCAGAGGAGATGTAGATGCTCTCCTAGTTGCAGGTAGACAAGGATGCCACATCGCCGGCCTTGACAATGGTGGAGGAAGAGACTGCGACATCGTTGGCAGCGATGCCATTGCAGGCATGCACCGCGTGCGCTCTATCTTCCTCATGCTTCATCACGAAGGAATTCTCCATCAAACGATGATCTTCAAACATCTCATCGTCCTCCTCCTCGGTCTCGTGCTTAGCCTCCTCCCATCATATGAGACACACAACAAGTAATCATCCGACATCGCCGTCGACGTGACCTCCAAATTGCTTTTGGATTCGTAGTCCAAGGAGTACCTGCCAGAGTATGGCGGGGAAGAGTTGGCTCATGGTCCGGAAGCAGGAAGGATTACTAACCATGGTGGCGCTTCATCACGAAGGAATTCTCCATCAAACGATGATCTTCAAACATCTCATCGTCCTCCTCCTCGGTCTCGTGCTTAGCCTCCTCCCATCATATGAGACACACAACGAGTAATCATCCGACATCGCCGTCGACGTGACCTCCAAATTGCTTTTGGATTCGTAGTCCAAGGAGTACCTGCCAGAGTATGGCGGGGAAGAGTTGGCTCATGGTCCGGAAGCAGGTTGGATTACTAACCATGGTGGCACTTTGCTAGACTACCACACGATATGTAGAACTGATGAATTTTTTTCATGTACAATAATGCTTTGCTCTTTTCTTAGATATGCACAATTTTAATACTCCCTCCGATCTATATTACTCTTCTCTAATATAGATGTATCTAGATATATTTTAGTAGTAGATACATCCGTATTAGCGAAAAGTAATATAGGTTGACATCAGCATTTGACAGCCACAAGTTATGTTTTCCCTTTATCTCTAAAAAACATTATAAAACTTTGGCTGCAAGCAGTGTACATTTTCTACTTGAAAAAGTAGTCGGATTCTGTCCATGGGGTCCATAAGAGTGACGTGGCAGTGGGCGCATTATGATATTTGTATGATTAATTAGTGCACACGAGTGGAATGGGTCCCATGCGACCACCCGTGCGGCCGCAACGCCTGAAAGGCATCCGTCGGCTGTGACTCCCGCACCCCAATCGTCTACTACCTTTTTCTTAAAAAAAAAAACCGAAGCAGCGACACAGCCCGTTCGTATATCCCCATCGGTATTCTCCTGTCTGAACTCGAGCTGAGGCAATGGAGGGGCAGTGGAAGCTAATCCATCCGGCCAGACCTCGGCCGTGCGCCTGTCGGCCTGTTCCTGCGGGCTGCGGCCCACCGCCCCATCCGGTCGAAGGATCTCGCCGCTCCGCCGTGCACCTCGGGGTTAGAGCTGTGTGCCTCGACCTGGACGAACGCTACCGCGCCTCTGCCTCCGGCGCCGGCCCGGGCAGCCGCGTCCCCCTGTGCATCACGGATGACGGTGGCGACCTCGCAGGATGCCGGACAAAGGGTCGACCAGGGTTAGCGGAGGCCGGACTCCTCGCGGCAGCGAAGCGCCGCCTAGCCGTCGCGGCGAGCCTCTCACTGTGGAGGTAGTTTAGATGACGATCCCGCTGGAAGAGCTCGTTGCTTACCTCGTCTCTTTCTGAATGCAAGCTCAAGGAGAGGTAAGCAGATTTTGCAATCTATGGCGCCAAAGTCTGATCAGTCGCTAATCAATTGATCTAGAGCTAAAACAGAACAATCCACATGGCCAGGCCAAAGCACATCCAACTGCTCCTCTCCAGTTTAACGTCGCGAATCCCTGGTGGCATCTTCAAGGATTAGTCATGGTGAATCACATTCAAATTCTACCGTCCCCAGAGCGGCGAGATCCGTCGAGGTGCGGCTGGACGTGGAACGGGACCGCGGCCAGAGGTCTCGCCGGACGGCTCAGCTTCCGCAGGTTGAGTTCCTGTTTCAGTTCGAGTTCACACGGGGGATACAGAAGGGGGGAAAGAGATTTGTTTTTTTTTAATAGAAAAGACACGAAGAGATGGTGCGGGAGGCACAACCGTTTGATGGGATCCCGCGTGCAGGTCGCACGGTGAGGGCACAGGCAAGCCCCGTCCCTGGAATGGATGTTGACTCAGTCTATCACAAGATTCCACCGTGGCATCCTATTCTACTAGGAGTATGATAATCTATTTAGGGCTGGGCTGCGATATTTGGTACAAACACATGTGAAAGAACATGAACTTAATTTTATCTCACCCGATGGCGATTAATATTTAGAATTACTTCCTCCCCTGAATTTTGTTTTGCCTTCGAACGTCCATTCTGGTCTTTTGTTAATCAGCCTTTTGTTCTTTTCACCTTGAGATCTTCATGCAACCTCCATCTTTGTCTTATGTAATCCAACTAGGTTGAGTGATGAAGCATCCTATTTTCTAAAAATTACTTGTCTTCTGATCGCGCGACCCTTTTTTCCGCAACTAGCAGATTTCCTTAGCAAAATCAGTCGATTATCTTCTTTTCCATGCACTAGGAAGCTCTGTTTTTTTTTGACAAATTCTGATTATTTTTTGCACCTTTATTCTACACAAATATACATTTCGAAAATATTCATCAACTCCATTTGTAATGCGCAACTTATTGTAATTGTACATGGAAAGTGTTTTTGGCTCCCGAGCTCTAGTGATCCATTCATTTAGTATGTCAAAAAGTTCACATTTTTAAGTTTCAAAAAATTATGAATATAAATCGGGACATAGTCAATGATATAACCAACAAGAGTGCAAATTTTGATTACAAAATTCTGTGTATTTTGGGCTACACAAATATAATTTTTTTTATAAAATTTGTAGGATTGAAAATATACATACTCAAATCTAGACGTTTGTGGTGTTTGTGCAGCCCAAAAAACAAATTATTTGAACATGCTTTATTGCATTTTTGTGGGATAAATAGTTGGCTACATCTGAATATTTTTTCATTTTTTAAAATCATAAATATGATATTTATTTATTTCTAAAAAAAGATCACTCGTGCCCATGTGCACCAAATCTTCACTCATCATCATGGATTTTCAAAACTTTGCTTTATTGCTCTCTATTAAAATGTTCAACATGTATACCTATGATTCTACGATGCGTGAAATGATTTTTCATACTAGCAAATACCTTTGATGATTTCTTTGGCTTTTATACTTTATTTGGCTGGCTCCACTTTTAATGCACACATGTTATATGGTATCTTTGTAATGTGCAAATGATTTTATTTTGCATTGATGAATACGTTTATGAAGGAAATATGCCCTAGAGGCAATAATAATATTGTTATTATCATATTTCTTGTTCATGATAATGTTTATACTCCATACTAGAATTGTATTAAGCGGAAACATTAATACTTATGTGGTTTATGAACAACACCGTGTCCCTAGTATGCCTCTACTAGACTAGCTCATTGATTAATGATGGTTTAGGTTTCCTAACCATAGACATGAGTTGTCGATTAATAATGAGATCATGTCATTAGGAGAATGATGTGATGGACAGACCCAAATAAAGCACAGCAATTAGATCGTGTCATTGTGTTCATCTTTGCGAAGCTTTTCCTATGTCAAGTATTGTATTCCTTAGACCATGAGATAATGCAACTCCCTGGTATCGAAAGAAAGCTTTGAGGTCATCAAACGTCATCCTATGAAAGGGTGATCATCAAGGTGTCCCTTAGGTGATCGGAAAGTACTCGTTGGGTTGCATGTATCGAGATGGAATTTGTCCCTCCTAAGTCGGAGAGATATACTTCGGGCCCACTCGGTAATCGATATCAACATCGCTTGCAAGCACGTGGTTAAGGAGTTAATCACAAAGTGATATCAGATTACGGAACGAGTAAAGTACTTGCTGTGAACGAGATTGAACTAGGTATGTCGATACCGACGATCGAATCTCGGGCAAGTAAAATATCGCGAGACGAAGGGAATACATATACAGGATTAATTGAATCCTGGCATCGTGGTTCATCCGATATGATCATCGATAAATATGTGGGAGTCAATATGGGTTTCCAGATCCCGCTATTGATTATTGATAGAAGATCATGTCTGCATATTCTCGAACCCGTAGGGTCACACACTTAACGTGCATCGACGCTAGGATAGAATGGATAATTGGTTAATGAGTTTTTTGTTCGGAGTCTCAGATGTGATCCAGGACATCACGAGGGGTTCCGGAATGGTCCGAAGAATAAGATTCATATAAAGGAAAGCAGTTTTTGGATTCCGAAAAAGTTTCGGAGTTTATCGGTATTGTACCGGAAGGTTCTATAAGGTTCTGGAGTGGGGCCAATGTGGGCCCACTTGTCGGAGGCCTGCATGGGCCTAAGGGGAAGTGTCCTGGCCACTTTGGGCCAGGCACACAAGGCCCCTAAGGCCCAGCCGGCCAGCCCTTAGGGGAAACCCTAAGGGAACCTTCCAGAAGGAGGGGAGAAACTTGCCCCCCACTCTTCCCCCTTGGCTGCCGCCGTAAGGCTTGGAGGAGGGGGCAAGGCAGCCGGCCAGCCTCCTATATAAGGAGGGGCAGGGGCGCAGCCTCCCTCCACTCCATCCCTAGCCACCGGCCAACTGCTGCCCTCCAATTTCTCTCTCTCGCGACTGTGCGTAGGCGAAGCCCTGCCGTAGAAACTCTCCACCATATGCACCACGCCGTCGTGTTGCAGATCCAATCTATCTCTCCACCATACTTGCTAGACCAAGGAAGGAGGAGACGTCGCTGCACCGTACGTGTGCATCTCTCGGAGGCGTCGCCACTTGCGGCGTTGGATCGGATCGGATCGCGGGGAGGAGACGGCTAGTACGACTACATCATCCATGTTCTGTTGAACGTTTCCGCTGTGCGATTTCTTCAAGGGTATGAAGATCTCATCTATCTCTCTCGTTGATTACATCTCCTAGATTAGATCTTGGCTTTCTTATTCGCATCCGTAGGAATTTTTTTGATTTACTATGCTGCAAAACCCTTCAGTGGTATCAGAGCTAGATCTATGCGTAGATGTGTTTCACGAGTAGAACGCAACATGCTTATTGCGGGCGTTGATGTTTTCTATTGCAAACCTCTTTGTTGTGTATTTCTTATGGCACGGCATAGTGAGATCGAAGCGGTCCAGGCCAACTTTATGCGACCTCGTTCGCGAGACCGGCTCCGCACTTGACGTGTGGCTTGTACCGCACATGCGGCTGGTGGATACCAGTTTCTCTCACTATAGTAGTCATGAGATTTACAACGGATGTTAGCAACCATAATATCACCGTTGTGGCTTTTCGTAGGTAAGAATCATTCTTAGCTTGTTACTCCCGTAAGCCACGTAAAACATGCAACAACAAAGTAGAGGCGTCTAACTTGTTTTTGCAGGGAGTGTTTTGTGATATGGTATGGCCACAAGATGTGATGTGATATATGTGATGTATACGATGATCATGTTTTGTAATATTTCACGACTTGCATGTTGATGAGTTCACAACCGGCAGGAGCCATATGGTTGTCTTTATAATTGTGTATGACCTGCGTGTCAACTTCTTATACGCCATGTAATAGCTTGACTTTATCGCTAAGTAGTTAGCAATAGTCGTAGTTGCTATTCATGGTGGAGGCAATCATGATGGAGTGATGGAGATCATGCCGACGCGCACGAGATGGAGATCAATGCGCGAAGATTGGCTATACCATGTCACATATTGTATATGCATGTGATGTTTATCCTCTATGCATCTTATTTTGCTTTGATCGCGACGGTAGTATTATAAGATGATCCCTCACACTTAATTTTAAGATAAAATGTGTTCTCCCCTCGTATGCGCCGTTGCGAAAGATCGTCGTTTTGAAGCATCATGTGATGATCGGGTGCTATAAACTCTACGTTCACATACAACGGGTGTAAGCTAGATTTACACATGCGAAAATACAAGGGTTAAACTTGACGAGCCTAGCATGTACAGACATGGCCTCGGAACACACGGACCGAAAGGTCAAGCATGAGTCATATGGATGATATGATCAACATGTTGATGTTCACCATTAAAACTACATCATTCACGTGATGATCGGTCTCGGTGTAGTGAATTTGGATCATGCTTCACTAAACAACTTTGATGGATGTTGAATTTAGTGGGAGTTCATTAGTAATTTGATTAGCTTGAACTAATTATCATGAACTAAATCTTGATGTATTTGCATAAGTCGTTGTAGTCTTTGGCACCGTTTCCCACCGACACTTAGCTTAATTGAATTAAAAGAACTATAGAATTCTGGATAATCACTTTTCGGTCTAGTGTCGTTTAATGTCAAGACTAAAGATTAATTCCTATTGCAAACTTTAGCAAACCTTGCTTGCTCCATACGATTTAATAAATTGTATTGATCTAAGAGCAACGATTCAAGTTTAGTATCTAAAGATCATATGTTTGCCTTCATGATAAATTGATCTTCAAAATTGTTTGAGAATCAAAGTGATCATCGAGCTGAAAGAATTGTTTCAGAAACAAACAAGAAGTGAAAGATATTTGATATCTAAAACTTTGATTGTTTGCAAAAATGATGAAGTATAATTTAGTAAAAGAACATATGCTCATATTGTATGACTATATGCGAAGATTGAAGATGCTAGGCGTCCCGATCACCCAAAAGTTTGGGAACTAATATTATACTTGCATTCATCCTTATAAGCTATAGTAGTTTCATCATGAAAGTTGTCATGATAAGATGAATGAAAGGGTATTGGCTAAATTGTTTTTGCTATACCAAAGATACTAAAAATGGAATCTAGAAGAACGCCAATTATATGATGATGGTGATCCACCTCAATGTGCAAAGTCCAGGGCTATTAGTATTTGACTAACATCCTTTGGACCATGTGTCAAATGATTGACGCCACTATTGATGTTGATAGATTCTTCTAAATAGAGAGGAAATGCTAAATAGGATCTGCAAAATATTTGGTAGAAAAGTAAAAGACTGGAAAAGTCCATCTCAGGTATATAAATGATATACATGTTATAGATGTATTCTTTGCTAGTACATAATGTAATTCTTGGGTATTGGATACTAGATTGTTGGTATGAAATGTCATAGAAAGCAACAATACAAGAACTACGATGGCCTAAGTAACTAGCAAAATAATGTGGTAACAATGCACATCGAGAAACAAATAAATGTGTTATTGTGTTTTTCGTCGGCATAAAACCTAGCCTTCTAGATTTGTTAAGAACTTAATAATTATTATTTTGTTCTGGTATTATGAGAGTAATGGTTGTTCAAATTATTACCGTCTTCCATAATCGATGGATAGATTATTATTATCTTGTTGGTGAAATAGACATTTATAACACTGATGCTAAAGGTCGCAAGACAAATTGAATTTCACTTATATATGACACCGCCGTTTAAGTCATATTGGAAACAAAACATGAAAAAAATTCTATATTGATAGATTTTCGAGTCAATTGATTTTGAATTGATTGACGCTTGTGAGACTTTTCCTAAAGATGATTAAACTTCGTTCATGGGCCATGGACAGAACAAGCGACTAACTAAATGGAGATCATACATGTTGATGTATGTAGTCCATGGTGTGAAGTCGATCATGGTGTATTTTATATTTCATCAATGACTCAAATAGATGTATTGTATATCTACTTGATGAGATAGAAGTATGAAATAATTGAAATTGTTCAGTTTATGAAGTGGAAATTATTGTAACAAGAAAAATTCAAGTTTTTATGATTGGATCATAAAGAAGAATATTTGAGTTACAAGTTTAGCAAGCATCTAAGAGTTAGAGGAATTATTCCACAAACTTGCATCGTGATAAACACCATAGGAGTATGGAGTTTTCGATGGATGTAATCAAACCTTGTTTGACATGGTTAGAGCAATGATTATATAAAACTACCAATATAATTTGTGGATTATGCTTTAGAGACTACCGCTTTTCACTAAATAGAGCACCATCATAATCCGCTGAAATGACACCGTACAAGTTATAGTTGTCTTTTCTTAAATTTTGGTATGCACGGCATATGTAAAATGTTTACAACCAAAATCGGATTAGTAAGTCTTTGTAGGTTGTCCCAAAGAATGTCGATGGGTATTCCTTCTACTATGAACCCAAACACATAGTGATTGTCGCTTAAAAGTAAATTTCTTATGAAGGAGTTTTCTCGCGAAAGGTTTAAGTGGGAGGAAGATAGAACTTGATGAGGTTATTGAATCTGAGCAAGATGATCAGAGTAGCGCAGCACCAGAAAATATTCTGGAAGCGGCAACTGCATTCATAGCTCACGCGTCTACAATATGTTGTAGTCACGGCATCGAAGTTCCTATTTAACCAATTTGGTCGTAATCAAATAGCAAGATTTGAGGACGAGATATTATTAGATAATAGTAACCAACAATATACAAAGAAGCGATGATGGGCCCTGACTTCGTCATATGGATTTTTCTAGCAACAATTACATATTGAGATATGATAGTTGAATAAATGAAACAACGTTCCTCTACCGGAATGCACACCAAGGACGTGTAACTGACACGATCCAATGGGTTTTGTTGATTCAAAGGTTGCTAGATATGTATGCAAACTTCTATGGTAGAAGTAAGCGTAGCGAAGTTGGAATCTTCAATGATGAAAATGTTAAAGTGTTAATTTCATCAAGATATTTGAAGATGCTTGTATTACAAGAAAGTAAGTGGGAGCGCTCAGACATATTTCTAATACTTTATGTGGATGACATATCATTTATTGGAAATAATGTGTTTTTCTTGATATTGTTAAGTTTTCATTAAAATTAGTTTTTTGATGAAAGACTTAGGTAAAACCAGAATATTAAGCATCAATGTCTATGCAGATAGATTGAGGCATTAATATAGTTTTGCCAGAGTACATAGATGAAATATTGAATTTGTTCAATATGGAAACAATAAGAACGGTTCTTGTTGCATGGAAGAGGTTGGAGCAAGAATCAATTGTTTTGACACTTGATGAGTGAAACCGCAAGAATGATTTTATCAATCTTGTGTTCCATGATATGTAGATCCAGATATGTCCAATGCGCTGAAAGGTTACAAGCATTCATATGATGATCGTTGGACAATAGTAAGAATATTCTTATGTACTTTCGAAGAACTAAGAATATATTCTGTATGCGAAAGTGACAAATGGTTCATTGCAATGTGTTACATTGGCTTTGTCACATATACAGGTAAAATTTTATCTCAATTTTAAGCTATTTGTTTGAGTTAAAAGGTGGCACAATAAGATGGAAGAAAGTTCCATGATGACTTGGATGAGTTCCAATGTTAACATTGTGGCGGACACTGCAACAAGGACTAAGTATATAATCGCTTTAGAAGCGGCATAAAAGATGCAAAGTAGATAGTGATAATCCAACTTCTTTGTGGCAATGTCGTCTAGGTCATATTGGCGTAAAACACATGAAGAAACTCCATTCTGATGGACTTTTGGAGTCTCTTGATTTTGAATCATTTGACACGTGCGAGCCATGCCTCATGGGCAAGATGATCAAAACCTCGTTCTCCGGAATAATGGAGCGAGCAACGGACTTATTGGAAATCATGCATACCTATGTGTGTGGACCAATGAGTATTTCGACGCGCGGTGGATATCGCTATTTTCTCACTTTTACTGATGACTTAAGTAGATATGGGTATGTCTATTTAATGAAACATAAATCTGAAACGTTTGAAAAGTTCAAAGAATTTTAGAACGAAGTGGAAAACCATTGTAACAGGAAAATTAAATTTCCACGATCCGATCATGGAGGTTTAGTTCCAAGTGTGCTAGTACTATGTAGTTCTATTTAATGACAATAGTGACAACATAGTTTTGGCAAAGAAACAAAGGTTTCATCAGAAGACCAAGTTTATACGATGCCATCTCATACAAGATGAGTAATGCGTGCTGACGCAAAAAGGAATATGCAAATACAAACGAACCTGAAAGTGTCAGACCCGTAGATAAGGTTTACCACGTGCAACGCGTATGAATAACATCGGAATGTCATAGGTGTTAAAGGCGCAAGTATGACTAGATTATTGACTCTAGTGCAAGTGGGAGACTGAAGGAAATATGCCCTAGAGGCAATAATAATATTTATTATCATATTTCTTGTTCATGATAATGTTTATACTCCATGCTAGAATTGTATTAAGCGGAAATATTAATACTTGTGTGGTTTATGAACAACACCGTGTCCCTAGTATGCCTCTACTAGACTAGCTCATTGATTAATGATGGTTAAGGTTTCCTAACCATAGACATGAGTTGTCGATTAATAATGAGGTCATGTCATTAGGAGAATGATGTGATGGACAGACCCAAATAAAGCACAGCAATTAGATCGTGTCATTGTGTTCATCTTTGCGAAGCTTTTCCTATGTCAAGTATTGTATTCCTTAGACCATGAGATAATGCAACTCCCTGGTATCGGAAGAAAGCTGTGAGGTCATCAAACGTCATCCTATGAAAGGGTGATCATAAAGGTGTCCCTCAGGTGATCGGAAAGTACTCGTTGGGTTGCATGTATCGAGATGGAATTTGTCCCTCCCAAGTCGGAGAGATATACTTCGGGCCCACTCGGTAATCGATATCAACATCGCTTGCAAGCACATGGTTAAGGAGTTAATCACAAAGTGATATCGGATTACGGAACGAGTAAAGTACTTGTTGTGAACGAGATTGAACTAGGTATGTCGATACCGACGATCGAATCTCGGGCAAGTAAAATATCGCGAGACGAAGGGAATACATATACGGGATTAATTGAATCCTGGCATCGTGGTTCATCCGATATGATCATCGATGAATATGTGGGAGTCAATATGGGTTTCCAGATCCCGCTATTGATTATTGATAGAAGATCATGTCTGCATATTCTCGAACCCGTAGGGTCACACACTTAACGTGCATTGATGTCTACGCACTTCTATTCTTGTAGACACTTGTTGGGCCTCCAAGTGCAGAGGTTTGTAGAACAGCAGCAAGTTTCCCTTAAGTGGATCACCCAAGGATTATCGAACTCAGGGAGGTTTGAGGTCAAAGCTATCCCTCTCAAGCAACCCTGCAATTACGATACAGAAAGTCTCTTGTGTCCCCAACACACCCAATACACTTGTCAGATGTATAGGTGCACTAGTTCGGCGAAGAGATAGTGAAATACAAGTGGTATATATGATTATAAGTAGCAAACGTGATGTGCAATAAATATTGCTGCGAGCAAACAAGTAACAAAATAGCAAGTAAACGGTATGCAAAGCTTGGAAACAAGGCCTAGGGATCATACTTTCACTAGTGGACACACTCCCAACAATATAACATGACTGAACAAATAACTTCTCTTTGCTAAGGCACTCTGAATTACTCTCCTATTGAATAACACTAATCATTGTGTAGTGGCTACAGAAGCACCCCTTAAAGTTCATCAAGTACTTGACAAACACCACTCATAGAGATACTCAAATCAGATCACAACTCAAGATAGAAATCATTGCAACGTAAACCAAGTACTAACACGGTGCACACACTGTCAACATTACACCATGAAAGGAGGAATAGATCACTCAAACTATCATAGCAATAATTATTCTCATAATCCAGAAGACATCACAATCATAGCCTAAACCAAGTACCACCATGATGCACGCACTGTCATCGTTACACCATAGCAGGAGGAATAGATTACTTTAATAACATTGCTAGAGTACACAAAATATCTGAATAATAACATGTACTTGTTCAACATGATACAAAGCTCACGATCACATAAAGATCACATCATGGGAGAGAGAGGTGAACCACATAGCTACCGGTAGAGCCCTTAGCCCCGGGGATGAACTACTCCCTCCTCATCATAGGAGACAGCAAGGTTGATGGAGATGGCGGTGAGGTCGATGGAGACGGCGGAGACGGCGATGGAGACCGATGGAGATGGCTCCGGGGGCACTTCCCCGTCCCGGCAGGGTGCCGGAACAGAGACTTCTGTCCCCCGAAATTCGTCGGTGGCGGCGGTGGAGCTGCGGAACTGCTTCTGGAAAATTGCCGACTCCCTTAGGGTTTTCCGTCCCGAGGCTTTATATAGGCGAAGGGGCATCGTCAGAGGGGGAGCCAGGCGCCCTCACACGGGGCTCGCGCGGCCAGGGGCCTAGCCGCGCCACCCCTGTGTGTGGGGCCCTGGTGGCCCCACTCCTTCTCTCCTTCGGATCTCTGGAAGCTTCCGGGTAAAATAAGACTTCAGGAACTTGTTTCGTCCAATTCTGAGAATATTTCCTGTGTATCACTTCTGAAACACAAAAACAGCAGAAAACAGGGAACTGGCACTGTGGCAACTTGTTAATAGGTTAGTTCCAGAAAATGCATAAAAGTGCCACGAAGTGTAACGAAACAATAGGCAAATGGTGTAAAAACAAGCATGGAGCATCAAAAATTATGGATACGTCGGAGACGTATCAGCATCCCCAAGCTTAACTCCTGCTCGTCCTTGAGTAGGTAAGTGATAACAAAAGAAATAATTTTTGAGGTGACATGCACCTACACAATCTTGATCATATATGTAAGCGTTGTGAGCTGGGATCAAAAGAACTTAAAACATGGGCATGAAAGACATAATCTTGATAATAGAAACTTAGCAACCATGTTATAACATGAAAATGAACACAAACAAAAGATCATGAATAATGAAACAATGAAAGTCAAACGTGTGTTCAAATCATAAGGAAAAACATACAAATGGTTTTCAGCTTGTCCTTCATAGAGAGCAAAACATAAATGCATAGGACACCTTCAAGTTTAAGAGGGCGACTAGATACAAGTAATTTAAGAACAAGTGAAACCATAGTCATGAATCAATCCATGATAAACTTTGGGACAATGCACATTATACTCAGAATGACAACTATGCTCTCTTAGACGGTGCATAAAGATAGAAGGTGGTGACTCAACATAAAAGTAAAAGAAAGGCCCTTCGCAGAGGGAAGCAGTAATTAAACATGTGCTAGAGCTTTTCATTTGTAAAACAGAGAGATAAAAATTGGTTTTGAGAGGTGGTTGTCTTTGTCAACGACTGGCAATGGGGTTCTTACTATCTTCCATACAAAAATGAAGCAAGTTTTTGAGAGAGAGATTGGCACTTTTGTGCTCTTTTATAAAGCTTGGCACTCCTCCCACCTTTTTTCCTTTCACAAACCATGGCTAACCGATTCCATCGGGTGCCCACCAACATTCACATTCCATGGAGGAGTGCCTTTTTTCTTTCTTTTTTTCTTTTTTTTCTTTTTGGAATAAGCAATATGGAAGATAGCAAATCCGACCACTACGTCCCCATGAGCTAAAAACAGTGTCACAAAATGAGAAGTATTTTGAAGGTTTTTTGAAAGGTAGCACATGAAAATTTACTTTGGAATGGCTTACAAATACCATGCATAGGAATTTATAGTGGACACAATGGCAAACTTTGTTTTTAGGAGTTGGATGCACGAGTAGAGCTCATACTCAGTACAAAATGAGGGCTAGCAAAAGACTGGGAGCGACCAACTAAGAGAGCAATAATGGCCATAATCATGCAAAGCGACAAAGTGACATTAAAAGAAGCATAAGATGGCATCAAAAGTCAAAAACTAAATGATCATAGAGGCTATTGGCGACTTTGTAAGAGTCTAACATGTGTGAGCATGCACCAAGTCAACCCAAATAAAGCATCAAGGAGAAAACCAAAATAATGCTTCCAAACGATAAAAACAACGCATGATTTTTTCAAAGGCTCATTAAGCAATCTCAGTTATTTGAGACAAGTCATGCTACAGAAAAACCACTAAGCATACTATCAAAAAGACATCAAGCATTACATGAAAAAGCCTAAGCCGCAGTCTACACAAGCTCCTTCTTGTACCACTTTTTTGCATAAAGCTTGTTCTCTTTTCCAACACCATTTGAATTTTTTTAAGACACCTCTTTTGATGAAAACCAATAAAGATCAGAGGCAAAAATACACCTTGATGAAAATGTATGACAAGGTCTGAACGCAAATCAAGGCGGAAACGAAAACCAAAAGCAGTAGCAGAAAAAGAGAACACTCGTTGAAACGATAGGAGTGAAAACTAGAGTGTTCTTGGCAAATGAAAAGCGAGTTTATCTTCTCCAAAAGAAACATGATGTGATCTAACCATTTATTGCAGCAAACAAAACTAACTAACTAAGAAAACTAAAATAACTAACGCTCCAAGAAAAACGCATAGTGCATGAAGCAATAAAAATATAGTGTTTTGAAAGGTGACCTGATTTTTGCCGATGAAGAAGGGGTGCCTTGGGGGCATCCCCAAGCTTTGACGCTTGTACTTCTTGGATATTTCTTGGGGTGATGCATGGGCATCCCCAAGCTTGAGCTTTTGTCCATTCTTCAACTCATCTCATCATTCTCCAATCCCTACACTTGAAAACTTCCTTCATACAAAACTAAACACAATTCTATTAGCAACATTAGTGCAAGCATAACATATAATCAACCTATTTTTGCTTCAGGTTTCAACCTAAAACCACCACATATAAAGTATATACTACTGTATTAATTTCCCCAAAAGTTCCGTGATAAAAAAGAACTCAAAAAGAAAGCGATAAAGCGGCAAACACAAATATTGGTAGAAATCTGTAAAAACAGAACAGCTGACAAAGGTCGAATTTTTAGAGGGTTTTCTGTTGCTCAAATCAAAAAGTGTTCAACTAATGAAAGTTTGGATATAACCTGGGGCATATGCACAAGAAATCGCAGGTCCAAAAGATATACAGAGAATTTTCACGAATTTTTACGGTGTAGCACCGAAAACAGTTTCAGGACAGCAACATCCCCAAATCTTTACCTCACTCAAATTAGAGGCTTCTCTTAGCACAAAAACGAAATAAACAAGATAAGGAGCGGTCATTACAGTATTAATAACTTCCAAGACTCAAATAAAAGAAAAAGAACTGAAAGTAAACAATGGGTTATCTCCCAAGAGTGCTTTTCTTTAACGCCTTTGAGCTAGGCGCAGTAATTTGCAAAGATGCTCATGTGGATGCCATATAAGAGCTTGAGGCAAAGGCGCCATATAGGAACTTAAAGCAATAAAGAGCATCAAAAAGCAAGTATGGAACACATTTAAATCTAAACCACTTCCTATGAAAAATAGTCTTGTAAAGAGACAAGTCATGAAAGCGCAAAGCAAAAAGCATAGGAAGGCAAAACAAGTAGAACTTCAAGAATTGCAACATAAAGAGGGGAAACTCAATATTGTTGAGATCCATCAAACCATGTTTCCCTCTCTCATAATAACTTTTAGTAGCATCATGAATAGAATTAACAATATAACTATCATGTAAAGCATCCCTATCATGAGCCACATGCATAAAAGGATTAATACTCACCACAGGAACAATAGTAGTAGGAGCAAATTCAATAGAATAATTATTCTCATCACCATAATCATCATAAATAGGAGGCATATTGTAATCATAACTAATTTTATCCTCAATAGTAGGTGAACTGAAAATATTATACCCATCATCATAACCATCATAAACTAGAGGTTTAGTATCATCACAAGCTAGAGAACAGCTATTTCGCAAAGCATATTCTTCAAACATATCATCATAAGAAGGAACATCACATATGGGAGATAAAATATTATCAGAACAAACTTTCTCCACTAAAGCTGGGGAACTAAAAATATCATGCTTAACAAAACCAGCTTCCCCAAGCTTAGACTTTTCTATAGCATTAGTATTAACAGTATTCAAAGCATTCATACTAACAACACTATTAGCATGCAAATTATTGCTCCAAAGGTTTTTCAATTCTCTCTTCAAACACTTCATATCTAAACTCAGGAAAAAGACTACAGAACTCATTGTTTTCCATTTAAGCCTAACTAGTGAAAATAAAAACAAGAAACAAAAAGATGTAGTTGCAGAATCTAAAGGAAATAACTCCGAGCACTCACACAGGAGGATGCGAGTACCTTTTACCTTACCTCCCCGGCAACGGCGCCAGAAAAGAGCTTGATGTCTACGCACTTCTATTCTTGTAGACACTTGTTGGGCCTCCAAGTGCAGAGGTTTGTAGAACAGCAGGAAGTTTCCCTTAAGTGGATCACCCAAGGTTTATCGAACTCAGGGAGGTTCGAGGTCAAAGCTATCCCTCTCAAGCAACCCTGCAATTACGATACAGAAAGTCTCTTGTGTCCCCAAAACACCCAATACACTTGTCAGATGTATAGGTGCACTAGTTCGGCGAAGAGATAGTGAAATACAAGTGGTATAGATGATTATAAGTAGCAAACGTGATGTGAAATAAATATCGCTGCGAGCAAACAAGTAACAAAATAGCAAGTAAACGGTATGCAAAGCTTGGAAACAAGGCCTAGGGATCATACTTTCACTAGTGGACACACTCCCAACAATATAACATGACTGAACAAATAACTTCTCTTTGCTAAGGCACTCTGAATTACTCTCCTATTGAATAACACTAATCATTGCGTAGTGGCTACAGAAGCACCCCTTAAAGTTCATCAAGTACTTGACAAACACCGCTCATAGAGATACTCAAATCAGATCACAACTCAAGATAGAAATCATTGCAACTTAAACCAAGTACTAACACGGTGCACACACTGTCAACATTACACCATGAAAGGAGGAATAGATCACTCAAACTATCATAGCAATAATTATTCTCATAATCCACAAGACATCACAATCATAGCCTAAACCAAGTACCACCATGATGCACGCACTGTCACCGTTACACCATAGCAGGAGGAATAGATTACTTTAATAACATTGCTAGAGTACACAAAATATCTGAATAATAACATGTACTTGTTCAACATGATACAAAGCTCACGATCACATAAAGATCACATCATGGGAGAGAGAGGTGAACCACATAGCTACCGGTAGAGCCCTTAGCCCCGGGGATGAACTACTCCCTCCTCATCATAGGAGACAGCAAGGTTGATGGAGATGGCGGTGAGGTCGATGGAGACGGCGGAGACGGCGATGGAGACCGATGGAGATGGCTCCGGGGGCACTTCCCCGTCCCGGCAGGGTGCCGGAACAGAGACTTCTGTCCCCCGAAATTCGTCGGTGGCGGCGGTGGAGCTGCGGAACTGCTTCTGGAAAATTGCCGACTCCCTTAGGGTTTTCCGTCCCGAGGCTTTATATAGGTGAAGGGGCATCGTCAGAGGGGGAGCCAGGCGCCCTCACACGGGGCTCGCACGGCCAGCGGCCAAGCCGCGCCACCCCTGTGTGTGGGGCCCTGGTGGCCCCACTCCTTCTCTCCTTCGGATCTCTGGAAGCTTCCAGGTAAAATAAGACTTCAGGAACTTGTTTCGTCCAATTCCGAGAATATTTCCTGTGTATCACTTCTGAAACACAAAAACAGCAGAAAACAGGGAACTGGCACTGTGGCAACTTGTTAATAGGTTAGTTCCAGAAAATGCATAAAAGTGCCACGAAGTGTAACAAAACAATAGGCAAATGGTGTAAAAACAAGCATGGAGCATCAAAAATTATGGATACGTCGGAGACGTATCATGCATTGATGCTAGGATAGAATGGATAATTGGTTAATGAGTTTTTTGTTTGGAGTCTCGGATGAGATCCAGGACATCACGAGGGGTTCCGGAATGGTCCGGAGAATAAGATTCATATAAAGGAAAGCAGTTTTTGGATTCCGGAAAAGTTTCAGAGTTTATCGGTATTATACCGGAAGGTTCTAGAAGATTCCGGAGTGGGGCCAATGTGGGCCCACTTGTCGGAGGCCTGCGTGGGCCTAAGGGGAACTGTCCTGGCCACTTTGGGCCAGGCGCACAAGGCCCCTAAGGCCCAGCCGGCCAGCCCTGAGGGGAAACCCTAAGGGAACCTTCCAGAAGGAGGGGGGAAACTTGCCCCCCACTCTTCCCCCTTGGCCGCCGCCCTAAGGCTTGGAGGAGGGGGCAAGGCAGCCGGCCAGCCTCCTATATAAGGAGGGGCAGGGGCGCAACCTCCCTCCACTCCATCCCTAGCCACCGGCCAACTGCTGCCCTCCAATTTCTCTCTCTCGCGACTGTGCGTAGGCGAAGCCCTGCCGCAGAAACTCTCCACCATATGCACCATGCCGTCGTGTTGCAGATCCAATCTATCTCTCCACCATACTTGCTGGACCAAGGAAGGAGGAGACGTCGCTGCACCGTACGTGTGCATCTCTCGGAGGCGTCGCCACTTGCGGCGTTGGATCGGATCGGATCGCGGGGAGGAGACGGCTAGTACGACTACATCATCCACGTTCTGTTGAACGTTTCCGCTATGCGATTTCTTCAAGGGTATGAAGATCTCATCTATCTCTCTCGTTGATTACATCTCCTAGATTAGATCTTGGCTTTCTTATTCGCATCCGTAGGAAATTTTTTGATTTTCTATGCTGCGAAACCCTTCAGTTTATGAAAAAATTGTATTTTTCATTTTGCCGCCTTTTATTTGGTAGATTGATTTATTCTTGTGTTTTTTCTATATTTCAATCAAAGTTCTAA
Source organism: Dactylis glomerata (assembly GCA_007115705.1). Lineage (NCBI taxonomy): Eukaryota > Viridiplantae > Streptophyta > Magnoliopsida > Poales > Poaceae > Dactylis > Dactylis glomerata. Next base: position 762,233 of record QXEO01002092.1, read on the forward strand.
ATATCACACTATTTCTTCACTATAGCTTCGGTATAGCATATCCAGAGCACTGCCGCTAACGATATGCACATTTAGCGCTAAATAGGATCTCCCGCTAATATCTCGCTAAATAACGCTAAAACGCTCAATTTTATGAAAAAATAATGCTATTTCTCCCATCACGTGTAAAAAAATTCTGATCTCAATTCAAAAGTTAGACATGATTATATAGTATGCAATTATTTGTTGCTACAATACAAATGTTTTTTCAGGACATGTTTGTATCACGCAATCATTGAATTTGTGGTTATATTTTTGGATGATATGAAAATCTGATTCCTATTTTTCTGGAAATTTTCTTGTTTTTATAGAAAACACTAAATGACTTAGCTTCTCTATAGCTTTCTTAGCATCTAGAAAACTCCACCTCTAAGAAGCATAACCCACTATTTGAAACTTTGATTTCAATCGACTTACGCGCATCTAAACCCTAAGAAAATAGATAGGTATGCACAATTTAAAACTGCTCATATAGAAAAAACAAATTGGCCCACATGTCATATAAGATAGTTTTTGTTTCCATTTTCACTTTACAAGGGCTAAATGAAGCTTTAACAGAAAATCGGAAAGCTACCTCTTTGTCCGATTATTATTCGCTAGCTACCTATGCCATCATTCAAACCAAAACAAAAAAGGCACAAGAAAAAGGAAGAACATAAGGTGTCCATACATCCAAAAAGAAAGGAACAATCCAAAGCTAATACTTTTTGTTGCATCCATCCATATTTGTAGAGGTCGATTGCATCCATCCACTGACTGAAGCATCAGATTCTGCTTAAACACCAAGCAGTCTAGTGCAATGTATATATGGGTGGAAAATGACCAGATAAAAGCTAGCTAGCTATGCAGGTACTACTCTATCCAGCTAGCTATGTAGGAGCATATCACTCACTCTCCTAGTGCAAGATCGAACAATCATTGTAACTTATATATCTCTATAGATGTTTTAATAATCTTCTTAATTACTGTATTTAGTAGTAGTATTTTTGTTACCTAATTAATTGCTTAGGTTGGATCTCTCCAGATGAACTGATCATCTCCTTAACTCACTCTTAGTTACTAATTACTCGTTGGTCAATCGATCCCTTGCACTTGCACCACTAGTAGTTGATCAATTACACGGCCACATGTTTTGGTTTCTGGCCGGAGTAGTCTTTCACGTCGATCTTGCCTGTCCGGCCGGCGGGTCCGAACTCTGCGAGCATCTGCACGACGTCGGCCATGGTAGGTCGTAATCCCGGGATGCTGCAGGTGCACCGGACGGCGATGCGCAACGCCTGCACCATCTCCTCCTTGAACGGGCTCCACGCGAGCCCCTTGTCGAGCGCCTCAGCCTCCGCCGCGGCTGCCACCTTGGCGGTCACCCACTGCACGATGTCCCTCGTCTCCCCGAACTCCGGCTCGATGGGTTTCCTTCCCGTGACCAGCTCCATGAGAACCACCCCGAAGCTGTACACGTCGCACTTGGTGGTGGCCTTGGACGAGTAGGCGTACTCCGGGGCCAGGTACCCGTAGGTGCCGGCGATGGTGGTGGTGGACGCCGTGGTGTCGCCGCGGGAGGAGGCGGTGGCCTGGATCACCTTGGCAATGCCGAAGTCAGCGACCTTGGGCTCGAAGTCGGCGTCGAGGAGGATGTTGGAGGACTTGACGTCGCGGTGGACGATGGCGAACAGGAGGTCGTGGTGGAGGTAGGCCAGGCCTTGGGCGACCCCGATGGCCACGCGGCGGCGTGTCGGCCAGTCCAGGAAGCCCCACCCGCCGCCGTGCAGCGCGTCCCACAGGTTGCCGTTGGGCATGTACTCGTACACCAGCAGGTTGCTGTCGGCGCCGGAGTAGCAGCAGTAGAGCTTTACAATGTTCTTGTGCCGGATGCTGCCCAGCGTCTCCACTTCCGTCCGCAGCTCCCGCCCCTCGTCCTCCTCGCCGCCCCAGCCGCCGCCGCCATAGCCGCCGCGATGCTTCTGGTTCTGCTTGGAGGACGACACCCAGAGCTTCTTCACCGCCACCAGCTCACCGCTGCTCAGCTCGATCTTGTACACCGTGCCGGAGCCGCCATGCCCCACGATGTTCTTCTCGATCAGAGCCTCCACGATCTCGTGCTGGTCGAAGCTGAGCTTGTGGAAGTTCGTCACGTCATACGACGACCCGCCGTGGCCCCTCCTTGACCCCGGCGACGACGACCCGTTCTGCTCCCCGTCCTGCACCGCCCACCGCCGCATCATCCACCGCCGCCCCAGCGCCAGCATTGCCACAACGCACACCACCGCGCACGCCCCAATGATCCACGCGCTCCCGGCGAGTCCCCGCTTATCTGCATCCTTGTGGCACATCGGTATCGTCGTGTCCCTGGGATTGAGCCGGAATGCCACGCACAGCCCAGGGTTGCGGGCGACGCTCTCCAGGAGCCCATCCTTGATCATCGCCGGCGGCACAGGCCCGGACAGGTTGTTGCCGGCGAAGTCCAGCGAGTTCGGCAGCAGCGCGCACAGCGCGTTCGGGATCTGACCCGACAGTGCGTTCTCCGACAGGTTCAGCACGTTGAGGCTACGGAGCTCGGCAAGCGTCTCCGGGATGGTGCCGTTGAGCCGGTTCACCTGCAGCGACAGCTGGTTCAACCTAACCATCTTCCCCATGTCCGCCGCGATCGGGCCGGCGATGAGGTTATTGCTCAGGTCAATCTTCACGAGGCTTCCCGCGTCGGCGATCTCCGGCGGGAGCACGCCGGAAAGCCGGTTATCCGAGGCGAAGAGCGACGTGATGTTCTTGGCGCCGCCAATGGACGGGGACACGGGGCCGGTGAAGTGGTTGTAGGAGAGGTCGACGATGGAGGCGTGCGGCAACGCAAAGATCCCAGCCGGCACATCGCCTTCGAGGTGGTTGTTGCTGACGCGGAACCGGAGCAGTGGCAAGCACTCTGCGTAAGCGGCCGGGATGGCGCCGGTGAGCAGGTTGCTGAGGACGAGGATGTACTGGAGCTTGCCGTTGACGCAGGCGTGCGGCGGTAGCGGGCCGGTGAGCAGGTTCTCGGACACCTCGAGCACGTTGAATTCGGAGTAGCGGCCGAGGTCGGCGGGGATCTCGCCGGTGAGCTGGTTCTTATACACGGAGATGATCTCGAGCTGGGTCGAGTTCCCCAGCACCGCCGGGATTGGTCCCGTGAGGAAGTTGGTGTACACCTGGAGCACGCGGAGCCTGGGTAGTGCGCAGAGCGAGTCAGGGATGGCGCCGGAGAGGCGGTTCTCGGAGAAATCGACGTCGGCGAGCCGCGTGAGGTTGCCGAGCTCGTCGGGGATAGCGCCTGAGAGCTCGTTGTAGTACAGCTCAAGGAACTCGAGGTTGGCGAGCCGGCCGAGCGACGGCGGGATGCGGCCGGTGAGGAAATTGCCGCTGAGCTCGAGGTCGGTGAGCGTCGTCATGTTGCCGAGCCATGCCGGCACGCCGCCGCGCATGGAGGTCGTGGACACGATGAGAACGCGGAGGCGCCGGAGCCGCGTGAGTGTCTCCGGCGGCCGCCACACGTCGAACCCAGGGTTCTCGTTGAAGTTGATGACCTCGAGAGAGGTCATGTTAACGAGCGACGCCGCCGGGAATGCGCCGGTGAAGAGGTTGTTGGACATGTCGAGCACCTGGAGCGCGCGCATCGGGGACAGGTCGGGCACGGCGCCCGACACCCCGGAGTAGCTGAGGTTGAGCGTCTCGAGGGACGAGCAGTTCAGAACACCCGCGGGGAACCCGCCGCGGATGTCGTTGAAGGCGAGCTGGAGCTCCCGGAGCGCCGGCAGAGCTGCGCAGATGCCGGGAGGGAGCCTGCCGGTGAGGCGCCACGAGGTGAGGTCGATGCCCGTGACGTTGCCGCCCCCTCCCTCGTCACAGACCACGCCCTGGAACCGGCAGTAGTCCACCACCGGCGCCAGCGAGAAGTCCCACCGCGCCATGGCCGGCCCTGCGAGGTCCTGCTTCAACCTCGACAGGTACGCGGCCTGGGCGTCCAACGCCGCCGCACCATTGCAATCACGGGCCACGAGCAGGACAGCGACGGCGAGGAGACAGGACAGTGAGCGGAGAGCGGTGGCTACTACCATGGCAGGCTGTCACTAGCTAGCTAGCTAGAAGACCACGTACGAATCGACGGAGCACTACCACGGCTACCTGAGCTTGATGATGGAAGACTGAAATGTGTTTGTGGTATCTGACGATGGAATTGAGGGAGAGGAACGAGTATATAAGTGCTGGGAGAATCTGTGCATTTGTCATTGTCGATGGCGATGATGATGATAGAAAGCACCAGAAAGAAGATGCCCTCCAAATTAACTCTTCTTGTTCTCCTCTCTTCTCTTCTATGGTGCAGTGTCAGTCAAGGAGCAACATCAAACATGTACTGTGACATTGTGTGGAGAGAAATAAGGAGCTCGAATTTTGGAAACCTCTAGCAAAAATCGTATTTCTAAGTTTACAAAAAATTGTACATGAAGAATGGATAAAATTTACTGTTATTATGTTTGATTGTCCAACATTTATTTCGGCTATCCTTTTGAGCGCCTCATGTGGTGCAATATTTTGCTTATGGTCTTCAATTTTCCCCATCCAACTTTCATCTCGAATATATATGAGAACTGGTTAGATGTGGCAGATAAGTAAATTAAGAATCATATCCGGAGTAGGAGTATGTGCCTTGACCTGGGCTATGTTAAATTGTCGTAACAATATTATTCTCGACTACTAATAGAGGCCAATGTCCAATAAGGCTCAACTGTGTCACACTTTTCTCTATCATGAAAATTATTACTCCCTCCGATCGAAAATTAGTATCGGATATTTTGTGCCAATTTAATATAAATTTATAGTAAGCCACTAACACTTATTTCCGATCGGCGGGAGTAGTAGAATTGCCGTTTCATAGAGAAGAACTTCAACAAATAACTATAGGGAGAGGTGACCATGATTTTAGTATGAAAATGCCTCGGTTATTCACTCAAGTGGATTTCTCGCATTTGTTGGAATCGCCCCTTTAGGGGTTGTTGACATTGCCAATTGACCTATGTCATGTTATTCCACATATTAACCTTGAATAAATGAACTTCCTATATGAACGATTGATTTATCCACAAATTGCACAAGACATATAGCAAATCTTGCTCTGACCTTGGCATGTCCTAAAAACAGTGGTGTATCGACAAAAACTTATGAGGCACCAGAGTGTCAAACTCGCCATCTCCCAATTCTAGACCGCATTGGGTGAATGACCGGCCCCAAGGGAGGTGGATCAATAATTCGACATACCCAACACCATAAGACAAACCAATAAAATCGTGCAACCAAATTCACTGTCAAGATGAACATGTGCAACACTTACTTAGAAAATAGCTTACATTTGGCTTCTTCTATTACTTTCAAAGTTTGCAAGCATGACTAGAACAACACCCCAAAATTCGGATTTGGATTCCCTATATACATTCAACCGACTATGTATTTCCTTAGAGCATACAACATCAACCAAATTTCAAAAAAAAATACAACATTAACCACTTCTAGTCTAGAACATACAGGGCCTAACTACTCTGTCCACGGTTTTTTTTTTTTAGCGCCTGGGCCCAATTGAACCAAATCGTGTTTCACATTTTTTTAGGAAAGTCAAGAAACAACGAGTGGGTAATTATGATGATGATTACTCGGCCAGAAGAGCATATAATGCAGCTACCAATTTTGGTCGAATTAATGGAGGCGACTGTTAATCTTGTACTACTGCTAATGCTTGACTAGGCTTACCAGCGCTAGTGCACTCGCTGCAATCTCCATGGGGAACATAACCATCCCGTTTGTTTGGTGCCCCTCCCAGTCAGTGCCAACACTTTCGGAGGAGAAGGTGAGAATTAATATATGCAAAGACCTTTTCATCCCAAAAAAATACTAATAGTAAGAGCAGCAACTGAGATAGTACTGGTATCATGATATCCATGATATGATGTGTGGCTCACTAACATTTAATTAATTAACAATGCGTGCATGCATATATATGCCAATCTGCACCTTTTCCCTGTTGAGAAAGTGTGTGTGTCTGTGTGTTATTGGTCATGGATTAATCTTGAACTTAATTTGCTCTATTATATTCACCACATGTAAATGGAGTTGTAAAGCCTGAAAGCACGCATAACTTTCGGGGGAAATCTTTCTGCCGGAAGATATGAGAATTTTGGCTCAAGAGTCATCTAGTCAACATTCTTTGAATTAGTTTTCTAGGGTTATGTAAAAATTTAGGCACTTCACCATTAGTGTTATTAATGCATTTCAAGGTGTTAGAGCATATTATGTACTGTATTAAAATGTCACTAGAACAAATGCAGACATAAGCGCGAACAAGTGTGCACCGATGTGTTCTTCTTTAGTAGAGACATTGGCATTTGGATAACGCCGAATAAAAATGACAATCTCTCATCAGAATTGGCATATATATGAAAAGTGGATTTAATAATTTGTTTTTCCTTTTTTAGAGCCTAAAATTAAGATACACCATGTCAGCTTGTACCGCTATTCTAATTAAGACACATGTGCTGCACAACATTGTGCTATTTGCCTTAGCGCGTAAGCATCCATAGTTGACACTAATACTTGTCAGTGGAAAATGTAAAATAATGCGATGTTTTCAAATTTTAGCTATAAAAAAGCCTAGGATGATTATGGATATGATTATATTCAATTTAAACAATAGAAAAACTAAAAGGATGACTTCCAAAATCTTGTTGCGACTGATGCTTCTTAGATTGGTTGTAATACATTCAGTGGTTCCAGCCATGGAATTATGCTATGAGATGTATTAGTACTTCTAAAATGATACTCCGTATGTTCCTACTTATAAGGCGCACGTGTGTTTCGAGAAGAACACTGACAAGAAACAATAGTTCAATTTCCAACTACATATATTTTGCGTCTAACTCTAGTGGGAGATTTTAAGTTTTTTAGAAAACAGGTTCATGCTTCTTTAGAAATTAGCTATTCCAAAGCCGTGTCGTAAGAAGGTATTCTATATGTTGGTAATTTTTTGACACTGGATCCTCATTTGGCTGCATTTTGTCACTTCACTAGGTTATCATAATTATATTTTCCTAATCATAGTTAATAAAGCTTGTTTTGGCTAACTATCTATTTTTCTCATCAAACTATAAAATAAGTTCGATACACTTCAGCAACCACAGTAAACTACATAGATTTGAAATATAATGTAAAAGACATACAATCCAGAGAAACAATGACATATGTAAAAGTCAAAAAAAAAAATCTAAAGTTTGCAAAGGGATGAATAAGAACAAATCCTTTTGTGGTGGTGGGTCCATTGCAAAGAATCCATAGTGGATAAGGAGGTGTCCTCTCCCTCCCTATGCGTGTCATGCATATCAAAGTGTGGTGAGGAATACCCAACACCCAAAGATGCTCACTGGAAAGGGAGCACTCGTGATTAGATAAAAATCACTCAAAAGGGAAGACCTTGACATGCTAAAAGAAAATTAAACCCTTGGTTTGCACATACATGAAACATGATGCATACATGCATTGTTCCTTGATTGATGAAAGGGATTAGGTCCAGCAGCACACATCGGAGCTGATAAGGAAAAGGTTTCCAGACGAATCGCCACATATGAAAAAGGAGGCCCCACTCTTTTGTCAAACTACTATATATTAAAAATTGGCTCGCGGGGGAAGCTGATTAAACATGATCATTGTATATTGGTTATACAGTAACTAGTGCTGTAGAACTGGCTGCATGTGAGTAAAGTTTCTTCAGTAGTTTCTGGTGCTTGGCCGCAACTAATCCAATTTAAGAGAACCATACACCACATATACTGTGAAAGGTAACAGCACAATCTGGAATGGAAGAGTTAGGTATGTTAAATCTGTTCTTTTCATTCTTTCTTTTTCACCATGGATACTAATAGTAAGTAAAAAATACACATTTAGAAATTCAGTGGTAAGAAAGAGAGAGATGATCACGGGGCCATTAGCAACTAGGTGAAAAACACCGTCATGTGGCATTAGCTGATAGTAGTGGAGGCAGAATGAATTCTCATGACTTCTCCTATCCTTTTTTTCTGGAACAATGAGATCTTAGGCTGGATTGAGTATGTAGCCTAACTAGGAGCAGCTGAGCTAAGCCTAAGCTGAGACTGAAGCATCTAATCTGTCCTAATTTTTGCTGTACAGATAAGTGATCTTGGCCGAACAGTTAAGGATGTGGTTAGCTTACCAACAAGGCATCAACGCCTTCTCGTCTATTCCTCCCCCGTACACATCTCCCAGGTCTTAGAGGACACATTGTGATATTTGCTTGAGAGGAGTAAATGAACGAGTGCGGAAGCAATTAAAGTTGACTGAGTATACCAGAAGTAATCCATGGTTAGTTCCACCGTGTCATCGTATTCACTGACTGTGATGAATAATATTTAGGTTGTAATGCTGGGAAATTTGCTACTCCCTTGGATCAACAGATTACAGGATGTGTCCAACTAATTATACTTCTTCACACAGTCTAATGGAATTTGACTTCAGAGCACAGTGTGAGTGGAACTTTTCTCTTTTTAGCGACAGTGTTATGGCGACTGCAACAACCATAAAGGCTCAAATATAGATGACTCGGCCCAGCTAACCGTCAAAATAAATTCATAAACGCAATGGCCTTTTTCTCAAAAAGGAAGTGACGGTTCGGTCATTCGGACCGTTTTCTGTTTCCAAAAAATCAAAATGGGAAGACCAATTTTGATGATGGAGATGTGGGGGAAGCCATGGGCGTCGACCTCCACTCCAGGATCTCCTTCTAAGTTCTAACGTTGCCTCAAGCCTCATGCAAAGCAGCATCCGTGTGGCGGTGCACTCTGGAGTGGTGGTCTGAATGCGTATCTTAAGGCAAGATAGATGTAATTCATGGGAAGTATAGGTGGAAGATGGCACTAGAGCACTACAACCATCACAAGGCTACAGAAGAAGCAAGAGTATCTGTGACATTGGTCATTTCTTGTATTGGCATGTAAACCTTGTTGTTAAATCGTCTCGTAATTGACAACTTTGTCATGTGTAGTAGCATGATGAGAAGGGTGATATACATGACATACATGTAATCCATGGGCATTTAGATTTTCTTATAGTAACGCTAAATCCGAATGCATTTCGGACATGAGGTGTTTACAAACTTAGAACTAGTGCTAGTAAAGGTCAGGTGCTTCATTATTCTAAGTAATTAATAGTAATGCATATGTTGTTGCATGCGTGCAGTTGCTGTATGGACAGTGGTGAGGTATCTATTTGCCGACAATTGCTGTGGTAACTTCACTTCAGTCCACTAAGAACTAAACTCAATACTCAATGGTAATTCGGCATGGATCGGAGTCCATGTCGACGCAACTGGCTTCTACAAGTAACATGAAATGAAGTATTTGAGGTGATCGTGCTTACTACCAGAACCATTGCTTGGCTATGTTGTTTTCCTCCAATATTCGAGACTATGTAGTTGGTATATTGATTTTACAAAGTTGATTTACAGGTCTTGAGTAAGGCTTGAACGGTAGTATTTATACAATGGACATCTTCAACTTCTCACTATTCTTCATGCAATTTTCATTAACCTACTCATATCATGAAGTTTTCACCTCTCTTCGTCTCTTTTATGTCATGGGAAACGGAATATGGTCACACAGCAAACACATGTGATTTTGCAGTGCATACTTGGTGATACAAGAGAACATAAAACAGTGACTACTTGCTCAACACTTGTTGCATGCTTAGCTAACAAAACCTCTATATATAGTCCCAGTGTGCCACATCTATGATCTTGCATTAGGAATTAGGATGCTAAAGGTCCCATGTTAATAACTTCAGATATGTTCTCTTCCACTATTTTGAATCTTTGAAACACACTAAAATATTGGAGGAAAACAAAACATCATGGTAATCATTTACCATACGTACCTGAGTCATTTTTCCAAGGAACTTAATTTGAATAGCTGAGGTTGAGCATCTCGAGGGACGAACAGTTCAGAACACCACCCGCGAACCCGCCGCGGATGTCGTTGAAGGCGAGCTGGAGCTCCCGGAGTGCCGGCAGAGCTGCGCAGATGCCGGGAGGGAGCCTGGCGGTGAGGCACCACGAGGTGAGGTCGATGCCCGTGACGTTGCCTCCCCCTCCCTCATTGCTCTCTTCCTCACCTCTATTGGTTTTAGAGATATCTCGTCTCCCACCAACTTGAACGGATACCAGTCTTTCGCGGTTGCGACATCCTCAGGCAGATGCCCCCTTTTGTTCCTGCGGGCAAGAAAAGACATTCAAGCACACTGCAGAAACATCAACACATATAGATGCATGTTGATCAAAGACATTTGAACTCAGGTTATTGAATGGTTATTTTGTGCAGTACTTCACAAAGAAAATCTAAATCTTGATGATTCTAGTATTACCAAGATACTGTAATGGAATGAATGGTTCGGGGTGGAAAGTCAGGAACATTCACCTCTGAATATATCCAGGTGCACGACTTTATTATTTGGAGTGCCAGCGGAAACCCGGTCTGCTGACTTCTTTGGGCTTGCCATCTCTTCTCTTTTACACTGAAAACTGATTATCCACCTTCCGAACCTCATTAGGCAGATCATCATTGGACAGGCACACCTCGATAGCAGGGACACTGTTTCCAAATGGGGATCTGCTGAATCCATCATCAAGCGCAACATCTCGTATTTCAGCATAGTGTTGAGTTGTGACCATCTCATCTGCACTGAACCCGAACGATGCTCTGTACGTTTCAAATTCCTCAGCGTCTTGCGTAGCATCTCTCGAGGCGCTAAGCCACCCACCGTTATGCGGAAATGTCTCCTGCTGAGCCTGATCAGGTAGAACTGAGCAGATGCGGCTGGGCGAAAAAAATTACTACTATCTTAGCAGGCAGTTCCTAGTGGCAGCAGCTGAATCAAACCCAAACATATTTGACGGCGATGTCCTAGAATAAGGCATGTCGCAAGCGTACCTGGATGTCTTCCACTGCGCAGTAGGGACCTCTTGCTCAGGAATGGGTGAAGCGCTGGAATATGGCGTGTAACAGGCAGACCTAGATGTTTTCAAGTGTGCGGCAGGAACATCATGCTCAGGGATAGGTGAAGAAAGGCCGATGCTAAGGAATAGGTGAAGAAAGGCCGGTCCTCGGAGTTACCGAGGCATGTGTTATGAGGCTGCTAGAAGGGCTGCCAGGGTAGAGTGGATAAGACCCCTGGAGCCCTGAACCACCAGAGAATGTTGTTGACAAGTAATGCATGTTGTGCTCCTTGCTTGCAGTTTTTTTTTTCGAGAAGGACGGGGGGATTACTCCCCACCGGTTGTAACTTTATTACTCTCGAAGGGCCTGGCGGCCAGTCCGTTACAATCAAGCAACAAGCTGTGTGCTAGGGCATAAGAAAAAAGGGGGGGGGGGGAGAGACACGCATATACATTTACATGGGGGGAGATAAGGAAGGACCGTAAGAGGTCAAGTAGGGGCCGATCGTCGGGGTGAAACCGCCACCTCCAAATGGCGATGTCACCACACGCGCGGGAGAAGATCGCTTGCCTCGTGCAAGTGACGCCATTGAAGACATGGTCGTTGCGCTTTCAACAAGGTCCATAGGATCACCGCAACACCCACATGCCAAATGTGAGCGGGAAAGCTAGGGGGAGCCCGAAGGTCCCAAATGGAGAAGCCCCCATCTGGGATGGGGATGCCGATCCGAACCCACACCGCAGCGGCGGCGGGGCAGTCGAAGAAGATGTGCCGCCCGGTCTCCACCGCCCCGCAGGCAGCACAGCGGTCCGAAGGTGCGCAGTTCTTGAAGAAGAGGTTGGCACAAGAGCTGAGGCGGTCGATGTCGGCGAGGTAGGCGAAGATCTTCACCTTGGCGGGGAGGCGCGACCCCCAAGCCGTGCAAGCAGAGGCGTCAGGGGAGAGCACGGGTGACAGCATGCGGTATGCCGCCCGTGAGCTGAAGGGCGGGGAGGTAGGCGAGTCGATGGAGCGAGTGTCGTGGCCGCCCTGCAGCTGGATGCCGGTGATGATCCTGGAAACCTCGGTGAGCTGGGACGAAGCAGCGGAAGTCAGCCGAGGTTGGAGGTGCAGCCCCTCGGTGACAGTCGTGGCAACCGAAACATTCGGTCGCAGGCAGTGGGAGAACAAGGCCGGGAACCGGTCGGCGAGGCACGGCCCCGGCAACCACCTGTCCTTCCAGAGGGCGGTGGAGGAACCATCAGCAAGGGCGACCCTGGTGATGGAGCGGTACAACGGGAGGCAATCTGCAACAATTTTGTCAAGAAAAGACGGCGATGCCGAGGCATCCCCAAAATCCTGGGGGGGAGTGGCGACGGTACCAATCCTTCCAGGGAAGGCTATCTGGCTGGTGTAGTTTGTGGATGAAGTTGAGCAGCAAGCACCTGTTCTGCCGGTGGAGATCCTTAATGCCGAAACCGCCTTCCTGTTTAGACAACAAAACTTTATCCCAAGCGATTAGACAGCGAGCACCCGAGCAAGAATCCTTGCCGGTCCAGAAAAAAGCGCGGCGCCTTTTATCTATGCTCTCAACCACACCACGTGGAAGCAAGTACAAACACATAAAATAAGTAGCAAGGTTGTTAAGAACTGCATTAAACAAAACCAACCGACCACCCGAGGAGAGGAGGAGCGCACGCCAACCAGAGAGGCGTCTATCAAAGGAGAGGATGAGGGGGGGCGAAAGCAGAGGCGGGGAGTTTGGTGGGAGAAAGGGGGAGGCCGAGGTAAGGCTGGGGGAAGGATGAGATGGTGCAGCCCATGGTGGCAGCCATAGGGAGGGCTTCCCCAGGGGGGACGTGCATGGGAATGAAGCAGGATTTGTGGAAGTTGATGGCAAGGCCGGTTGCAGATGCGAAATCGTCGAGGACTTTCTTGAGGTGGGAGATTGCAGCGGAGCTAGCCCGAAAAAGGATAAGAGTGTCATCGGCGTACTGGAGTACAGGGCACGGGAGATCTGTGGAGAGGGGGTGACTCAAATCGCCATTAGTCCAGGCGCTGCGGATGAGCCGCTGGAGGACGTCAGCGACAATGATGAAAAGGTATGGGGAGAGGGGGTCGCCTTGTCGAAGGCCGTTACGGCAACGGATCCAGTCTTCGGGGACACCATTAAGAAGGATAGCGGTGTGCCCAGTAGAGAGAATCTGGGCCATCCAATTGCACCACTTTTCGTCGAAACCCCGAGCTTTAAGGATGAGGAGAAGGCTCCCCCAATGGACGGAGTCGAACGCCTTCTTGAAGTCCAGTTTGAGGACAATGGTAGGAGCTTTCCTGATGTGGCAGCAGCGGAGGAGGTCAGCCGCGTAGACGATGTTTTCCGAGATGCGACGCCCAGAAAGGAAACCAGTCTGGTCAGCGTCCACCAAGGAGTGGATAGTGGATTGGAGCCGAGTAGTGAGGACCTTAGTAATAGCTTTCATGATACAGTTTTGCAGAGAGATTGGACGGAAGAGGGAGGGGTGATTGGCGGCATCCGTTTTCGGGAGGAGAACGAGAAAGGCTCTGTTGATCCGAGTAAGGTCAATATCCCCAGCAAAAAAGGAGTCAAAAACCGCAAAGACATCATCAGCGAGAAGGTCCCAAAAGGTCATGAAGAAAGCCGGACCAAAGCCGTCCGGCCCAGGACTGGATAGCTTGTTCATATCGCAAAAGGCATTGCGGATCTCATCCCTGGCAAAAGGGGCACTGAGGCCGCTGTGGAGCGAGACGAGGCTTGGATACAGGTCCGCTAGGCTGAAGCGCCACACACAAGATGGGACTGAGCCGAGGAGACCCGTGTAGTAGTCCTTTAAAATCGCAGCTTTGCCAGCGTGAGCGGAGGTCAAAACCCCGTCCACGAGGAGGGAGGCAATAGCATTGCGCCGCATACGACAAGTGGCCGAGGCATGAAAAAACTTGGTGTTTTCATCTCCCTCGAGAGCGTATCTGATTTTTGCGCGGGTCTTCCAATAGATCGACCTCTCCTTAACAGAGAGGTGAAGGGCGTCCAAGGTGAGGGAGCGTAGGGAGTTTTCAGCGAAGGAAAGGGGGCGATGTTCTTCCAGAATGTCAAGCAGGTTTATAAGGATGCGGCAGTCTTTCTCCCGTTGGGGCTGGGGGAGAAAACGTCTAGGCCATTTCTTGCACGCGTCCCGGCAGAGGCGTAGGCGAGAGACAATCTGGGAGGTGGGGTCAGAGCGCCTAACAGCAGCCCATGTGGCAGCAATAGAGGCGCGGAATCGATCATGGAGGGCCCAGGCCGGCTCGTAGCGAAAGGAGCCACGTTTAGGAATGGAAGTGGAGATGGAGGCCACAAGAGGGACGTGGTCCAACGTGTCGCGCGTGAGAGAAGCGAGGGAGGAGGAGGGGAAAAGGGCATTCCAGGAGTGGTTGATGAATATCCGATCAAGCCGAATGAGGGTGGGAATTTCTCTACGGTTAGACCAGGTGAACTGACGGTCTTTGAGAGGGAGCTCAATGAGGGCCAGGTCATTGATGCAATCGTTGAAAAGGCTGGCATCGGCCTGCGAGAAGTTGCCATTGTTTCGGTCTCGGGGATCCCTAGTGAGGTTGAAATCTCTGGCAATAATCCACGGGGTGGCATCACCACGGTCGTGAGTGGCGAGATCACGGAGGAAAGAGGCCTTCTCGGAGTGGTCGCAAGGGGCGTAGATGTTAGTGAAACGAAGGACAGAACCATCAACGTGGAGGGAGAGGTCAAGAGAGAGGATGTGACGAGAGGGGATCAAGAGCTTAAGGGAGAAGACTTTCTGATCCCAGGCTGAAATCAGCCCGCCAGAGGCGCCAACCGAATCCACAGAGGTGAAGCTGCGGAGGGCGGGCGGGAGGAAAGATGCAGCCTTGGCTGGGGTGATAGGGCCCAACTTAGATTCTTGCAGACCAAGAATCATCGGCCGGGCCGCCAGGATGTCGGCGCAGACAGAACAACATTTGTCTTCGTCCCCGAGACCACGAACATTCCACGAGCAAACAGCGAAGAGGAGTCTATTCATTGGGACACAGAATCATCGACGAGGAGTAAAAACGGCGGGAGCTAGCTTGGATTAGGTGGGAACCAGAGGCCATTACAACATCTAGCATGAGAAAATGAAAAAAGGCGAAACTCCAGAAGCATGGCAAGCTAAGGAGCTGTTCCAACGGCTCAGACTAGGTGGAGTGAAGCTAGGACGGGGCGGATGATCGGCGACTCCGGCGAGCTCCGCGCAGGGAGAGGCCAAGAGTGCCTAGGTGCAGCTAAGCTGCATCAACATCCGGAGGAAGAGGGCACCGACGCGTCATCAGAGACGCGGCCAGGGTCGATGCCACAGGCAGCAGCGAGCGCCTTCAGGCGCGGGAGGGCGATGGCCTTGGGCACCCCGTCTCCGAAACCGGCCGCCACGGCCACAGCTTGGAGGCGCGGAGAACCACCCGCGAAGTCGAAACGAGAGGCCTTCACCGCCTTTGCCTTTGCCATCATGGGGACGAAGTTGTCGGGCTCCTTGGCCGCAAGGCGAGAGCTGCGTCTGGCCTTGAAGGCAGAATCGACCGCACGCTTGCGGCGGACACGCTGCTTTCGGGCGGCGTCCTCATGCTCCTCGCCAGGTGCACCGAAACCCTGCAGAGAAGCGGCTGGAACGGAGTGGCCAAGGTCAGCAGCAACGTCGTCGGCCTCGGCACCGGCATCATCGACGAGGGGCGTGGCAGGGATCGCAAGGGTGTCATACCACTCACTAGTGGGAAAAGGCTTATAGATAGATATTTTATCAGTGGAGCATATTTTTCAATATGCTCCACTAGTATTTACTAGTGGCGCATTTGGTAATATGCTCCACTGATAAAAACATTACTAGTGGCGCATTACTTCCAAAATGCGCCACCAATAAGTCTGTGGGACCCACCTGGAGGGTCGTCGACAAAATATCTTGACTTATCAATGGCGCATATTGGAAATGCGCCACGCATATTTGAGCCTTTAGTGGCGCATATAGTGAATAATGCGCCACTAATAAGTCTGTGGGATCCAGCTGGGCCCCACTGGCCTGACCCTGCCAGAGTTATGCGTGGCGCATATGACAATATGCGCCACTGATAAATAAAATATCAGTGGCGCATATTGTCATATGCGCCACGCAAAACTAGTGGGGCCCACACCTCTGAAAAGGTGGCAGACTTATTGGTGGCGCATTTTTTTCAATATGCGCCACTGATAAGGTAGGCCAGATCTATAAGTTGGCAGCCCCACCACCACCATTTCATTCTTCTCCATCCAACACCAAACTAGATCTAGGTCGTCCTCCTCCTCCCCACCACCTCAATTTCTCCATTCTTGTCTCCATTCTTAGTTTTTAAACCTACTTTGCTCCATAGTTTTGAGAGGGGATGCCTCTCTAAGTTGTAGATCTACTAAACCACCTAGGTGAGTTGTTGGAGGACATGCATGTGTGGATGTTTTGTGTGGCCGGTGGACGTCTCGCGTGCGGTGTACACGCATGCATGCATGCTTGTGTGTGGTGCATGAATGTTTACAGGTGACGAAGAAGCAAGAGCATGTTGCTTGCTACGGTGTGGTGCATGGATGTTTGCCGAAATGTTGATTAACTTCCGTTTCGGCAAATTTTTGCACTACCCATACGTCCTATTTTTAGGAGAGGTCATGTCGAATTTTTCCGGCGACCATGCATGCATGCATATGTGTGTGTGTCTGTGTGTGTGTGTGTGAGTGCATGATGATGTGTGATTCATAAGGTACTCTCTTTTCTCTATACCACGCAGGCAACCATGGTCAGACACATGAGCGAAGGTCAAGTGGCTAGATACAAGGAACGCGCGGTGGCCGACATGAGGATGAACAAGAGGACCCACATAAGATGTCCGTGTCGAAAATGCAAACTCGGGAGCTTACTTGACCCTGATTCCGCAGACCTGGAGAGTCACCTGCTCACGCGTGGTTTCATGCCCGGCTATGATTCTGAAGATGACGAGGACGTCAACAATGGTGTTTCTGAAGACGAGGGCGTACATGATGATGATCACGAAGGAGATGGCGGCGGCGGACATGATGATGATCATCACGAAGGAGATGGCGGCGACGGACATGATGATGATCATCACGAAGGAGATGGCGGTGACGGATATGATGATGATGGAGAAGACGCGGCGTCGACGGGCACACAGACACGACTAACCTCAGCCTTGCAGGACCCACATGTTCAGGAACTGCTCCTCAAGGAGACGAGCAATGCGAAAGCTGCTGCCAGAGAGAAAGCCAAGCTAGAGCAGATGGAGATTGACGGGAAAACTCCGTTGTTTCCTGGGTGTCGACCCGAGGATACACGCTTGAGCGTCACGCTCAAGGCTCTAGAGATGAAGGCGGAAAGCAAATGGACCGACGTAAGCTTCAATAAAAACATGAGATTCTGGCAAAAACGTCTTCCCAAGGGAAACACGTGTCCAACTAATATCGAGGAGGCCAAGAAAATCGTGTGCCCTCTGGACATGCCGTACGTTAAGTACCACGCCTGCATCAATGATTGCGCACTTTATCGGGATGAGTACGCGGAGAGAACCACATGTCCGGTGTGCGGACAAGGACGATACAAGATAGGGAACAAGAAAGTACCTCGGAAAGTGGTATGGTACTTCCCTATCACTCCCCGTCTGCAGCGGTATTTCGTAGACCCTAAGGAAGCAAAGCTCATGCGATGGCACACGGATAGGAAGAAGACCGAAGATGATCCGCATAAGGGCAAGATCCTGACACACCCTTCGGACGCTAGCCAGTGGAACGCACTTGACATCGACTTCCATGAGTTCGGGGCTGATCCAAGGAACATCAAGCTTGGTATGAGCACTGATGGACTCAATCCGTTTGGCAACCAGAGTAGCACGCACAGTACCTAGCCCTTGTTTGTATGGCCGTACAACCTCCCTCCATGGTTGTGCACCAAGCAGAGATACATACACATGTGTATTCTAATTCAGGGCCCAAAACAGCCAGGTGTCGACATGCATTTGTATCTCGGGCTGTTGAAAGAAGAGCTAGCCACGCTGTGGGAGACGCCTCCTCGTACGTGGGATGCATACTCAGAAGATTATTTCCCTTTGAGAGTCGCGTTGTTCACGACGGTGCAGGACTATCCAGGTTACAGTTACGTCTCTGGCCAGGTGAACCACGGACACAACGCATGTGTCAGGTGCATGGATAAGACCCCGCATCTCCAGCTACCAAGGGATCCCGGTTCCTCGAAGACCGTGTTCCAACGGACTCGGATGTGGCTTCGAATGGATCACCCGTGGAGAAAGCGCGGATACCTGTTCAACGGTAAAGAAGAGCTTGAAAAATCCCCACGTCCGAGGAGCGGTGAAGTAATCGATGACATGCTAGAAAACTGGGAAGAGTGCCCTTTGCCGGGAAAGAAGCGTCCGAGGACAAAGCCACTGCATGGTGTGTGGAAAGCGAGGTCTGTTTTCTGGGACCTGCCGTACTGGAAATACCTCCACACGCCCCATAGCCTTGATGTCATGCACGTCACGAAGAACATATGTGAGAGTCTGCTGGCCACTATCGTCAACATGCCGGATAGGACCAAGGACGGGCCAAAGGCAAGACACGACCTGGAATTCCTTGGCATCAAGAAAGAACTTCATGGTCCGCTCGATAATGATGATGATGAGACGATGGACGAAGATACTCAGGGTCCCCGCAAGAGGGCTAAGAAGAGGGATGTGGTGTTTCCCGCTGCCTGCTTCACTCTAAGTGAGAAGGAGCTCGAGCAGTTTTTTAAGTGCCTCCTAGGAGTTAAAGTTTCTCACGGTTACTCTGGGAACATAGGCAGATATCTGGATGAAGCGAAGAAGAGGTTCAGCGGGATGAAGTCTCACGACTGTCACGTCTTGATGACACAGATACTTCCCGTTGCGATCCGAGGGATAATGGACGAGCACGTCCGTGAGACGTTGTTTGGCCTCTGCAACTTCTTCGACGTCATCTCGAGGAAATCTATCGGCTTGAAGCAGCTCGACGCGCTGCAAGAAGAGATCGTCGTGATACTGTGCGAGCTCGAGATTTACTTCCCGCCCGCGTTCTTTGATATCATGGTGCATCTGCTCGTCCATCTCGTGGATGACATCATTCATCTCGGTCCGACATTCCTGCACAACATGATGCCGTTCGAAAGGCTGAATGGTGTTATCAAAGGATTCGTCCGCAATAGGTCCCGTCCAGATGGAAGCATCGCCAAGGGCTTTCTGACCTACGAGTGCCTCTCGTTTTGCCAGAATTATCTACGCACCGAGGAGGACGACACGGACGACCCTGTTGGTCTGCCTAAAAGGACGCACCTCGGTAGACTTGCCGGATATGGTCACCGCGAGGGTTTTCGCGCCTTGCATGTCGGCGCGAAGGGTCGACGCCCCGACTTTCTCCGGGCACACCTCGTCGCGCTATAGCACATCGAATTGGTTGACCCTTGGGTGGAGGAGCACAAAAGCTTTGTAGAGCAGAAGTTCATTGACCTAGGTCGACCGAGGAAGAAGGGAGACGTAACAAGAGAGCACAACTCCAGCTTCACGGCTTGGTTCAAGGAAAAGGTTCACGGCCTGCAGTCAACGCCTTCTACGGAGGATGAAAAACTCATTTTTGCATTATCACAGGGCCCCGGGCACAACATGAGGACATATCAGGCCTACGACATCAACGGATACAGATTCTACACCGAGGAAAGGGACAAGAGTAGCGAATATCAGAACTCAGGAGTAACGATGCTATCCTATGGCGATGATGAAGCCACCGTGAAGGAAAGATTCTTCGGAAGGATCGAGGAGGTCTGGGAGCTTGACTACGCCGGAGAGAAGGTGCCGATGTTCCGTGTCAGATGGGCCAAGAGCGTCCAGAAAGAGGGCCGGTATTTCACCACCATGGTTATACCCGATGCCTCCGCGAAGAACGCCTCCGCAAAAAACGAGCCATGGGTACTCGCGAGCCAAGTTGACCAATGCTTCTTCATCACCGACCCGTCAAAGCCAAGCCGTGTTGTCGTGAGGAGGGGCAAGAGGAGTATCATCGGAATGGAAGGACCCGCCAACGACCAAGACTTAGAAAAGAACGGCGATCCAAAGATCGAAGAGGAATTTGACAAGTACTTCGACAAGCCGACCGCTGCAGGAAGAAGGAAGACCACCCTACCTACTAAAGGTTGTCCGTTCACGAGAAGAAACCTCAACATTCCCGGCCTAAAGTATTCAACCGCGACGAAGAAGGGCAAGAAGATCGCAAAGAGACGCTAGCTCTAGCTAGCTAGCGCGGAATCGAGATCATGACATTTTTTGTGTATGCATGCGTTTACTCGAAACTATATAGACTATCATAATATTCGTACGTGTGTGTATGGATATCGATGTTCGTGTAACACGACGATATATATTCGTGGTTTTTTGAATAAACTAACTATTATGATACTCGCAAATGAAGTGAGAAAAAGATGTGACATGACGATGTTTGTGTCTTTTTACTATTACAAACTATTATTTTGAAGTAACTTGTATTTGTTAGAAATTATGAAAAAATAATTTAAAACTATTACAAACTAGCATACCTACTAGTTCTAGACTATTTTGATGTATGACTATTTTGACAAAAGAAATAAGATTTCTTCGAATATTTAGCACAAAATAACCCTATCTCGAAAATATTTCAAGATAAGTTCTTTTTTTCCTATATTGTAGAAAAAGGTTATTTTAGTCAAAATAGTGTCAATACAGCTTGGGTAGGTATGTAGCAGACAGTAGACATACCCGTTAATTCATATGTGCTAATAACATCCGAACATAAAACCCACAATTAGTGCAGAAGCGCGTGCAAAGGGAGACCCAAAAATATGTCAAAACAAATGTAAAAAAAGGTGTGAGGCAAACAGGATTCGAACCCTGGATGCCTCTAATGCAAAGGGTGTGTGCTGCCACTGAGGCAGGTAAGCGTTTCTGTCAAACAGAGAGCCTTTGCGGTATTTGACTAAGTGTCAAATATGCGTGGCGCATATTGCACATAATGCGCCACGCATAGTTGACACTTAGCCACATACCGATTCGGCCGGCCGATCGAGCTCCTTCTTCCCCTCTCATTTCCCCCGCGCCTAACCCTAGCCCTTGCTCGCTGCCGCAATCCTCGCCGTCGCTAGCCCTCGACCCTGCTGCCCCTCTCCAAGCCCTCGACCCTGCTGCCCCTCTCCAAGCCCTCGACGGCAAGCCATGCCGCCTCTCCAAGCCGCTGATCCGCCGCAGAGCAGCGGTTGATCCAGATCAAGCGCCCGCCGAGGAGAAGGAGCAAGCGCCCGCCAAGGAGGGAGCAAGCGCCCGCCGAGGAGGAGGAGAAGCCGCTGGCGCTGACCACCTGCAGGAGGAGCCGGACCAGGAGGAGAAGTCGCCGGCGTCGACCACTCCATCGTCGCCAAGTACATCCTCCAGCCCTTCTGGTCGCGATTCGTCCACCCCTTCCCGCTCTGGTTCCCGTAAGCACCCACCCTCGCTCGCCTGACTCCCTCCCTGCTCTGTTTCCTTCACGAGCGCTCCTCGCGCGTGCGCGCTCCCTTGATCCGTTCCTCTGCCAAGCTCAACGCGCAATGCATAGGATGTTCTTAGGAGTGTCTCTGTGACCCGATTCGAATACATCTATTTCGTTGTTATTTAAGGGCGGATAATACTAGCATTCCGGCATTATGCTTTGATGCTGAGCTATTGGGTGTTTGTGATTTTGAAATGTGCCCTTGGCTTTACTATAGCATATATATATCACGACGAATCATCTTTACCTTGGGGAGCATCTACAGACAGTGCGAAAGCGCACCTGACTTTTCGTTAGTGGAGTGGCTCGTGAGGCGCTGTGGATAGCGTGTTTAAGCATATTTTATAGTCTGATACTGGATTAGCTACTCGTTTTCGTACACATGATAGATATGAGTTGTTTAAGGTTGTCATGTCATGCTGACGAATTTCTTATATAGTAGTTTCTCTAAAGTGGGTGGTTCAAAACTTCAGTGGGGATATCTACTTTTTGCTCTTTATTATGCGGAACACATGATTTCTACTTTCATAATAACTGCGACCCAGTGGCTTGAGATTCTGCCAGATCTTTCATTTTGTTCTAGGCTATAGTATAATTACTCCCATGATTTTTGCATCCATTATGATGTATGGCGCCCATGGAACATTTACAGTGGAGTAGTAGACACTATTATCTGAATCAAGTTCACTTCTAGGCTATGCTTGCATTGCAAACATCAGGGAGAAGCTGTCGATCTTTCACTGAACAATATGCACACCTGCAATCATGTTTAAAATCTTGCAGCGTATCTTCTCTGTTCAGTAAGGCTATTCATAACATGCTTGCATTGCAAACATCAACCTTTCACTTGCACCAGTGCACAATTTTTCTCAACACTTTTGTCACATTGAGAGCTTTGTCTTCCACTAAGTCATCTAATTACCCCTTAACTGTAGAAATAAGCATATCCCAGTTAATGTGTACCAAATGGCAAAGGGGCAGTAACCATGTACGTGTTGGTTTCTAAGCAAAGATAGCAGTGGTTAGATGATACACACACATACACTAGAGACTAGGAAGAAACTCTTCACGAGGGACACAAGAAGCTGGGGCAATTTTCTGTTTATTGTCTTGCTGCTACTTGGTGCTCTCATCTGAGATACAAGGGGTAGTATTTATACTACTACAAGCTACTAATAGAAGTACTAGCTAGCAGTGTGAACATCAGCTATGAAGTCTCTACTGAAAAGATGAAAGATGGCAATGTGTACCAAATGGCAAAGGGGCGGTAACCATGTTAGAATGGTTGAACCTTCCCACAATTCGACCAATGAAACTAACTAAGCATCCATGGCCACCCCATAAGGTTTAGAAAACGAAACTCTGTTATTATTTGTTCTCAAAGATGAAAGATGGCAATCTCTACTGAAAAGTTTATCTCCCACTTTGTACTGTTCAGTGACGCCAGTATTTTGCGTTGAGTGTTGACATAAGTGTGCAGAGGCAGTACTGTTATTTATGCATACAGCTGAAAGTTCTCTCTTCTTTATTTTAAGTTTTCTTGTATTAATCTGTCTTTATGTTTTCAAGTTTCTTGTATGAATCCTATATTAAACTGTATAGTATTTTGTTGTTGCTGCTGTACTGTGAACTGTGAACAATATGCTGTGACACTTAATCCCTGCATTGGGCACTGTGAACTGCTGTTGCTTTGCTGATGCTGCTGCTTTGCTGATGCTGCTGATGCTGCTTTGCTGATGCTGCTGCTGCTTTGCTGTTGCTTTGCTGCTGCTGCTTTGCTTATGTTGCTGCTGCTTTGCTGATGCTACTGCTGCTGCTGCTTTGCTGATGCTGATGCTGCTGCTGCTGCTTTGCTGCTGCTGCCGCTTTGCTGCTGCTGCTGCTTATTGCTGGAATATGTGTATATGTGAATTGGTACAGGTTATTTCTAAACGAGTTGCCCATTTCTCCCGAAATGTCGATTTACTTCCGTTTCGGTTGAGAAATGGGCACTCCTAGGTCAAAAAAACAGCAAAGTTCATGCCGAATTTTTCGGTCGACTCTAGCTTAATTAATTATTGTACTAATTAAATTATTACATATTTTGTATGAAGTGCCGACATGTCGAGCGGAGACAAAGACGTTGGGGCTGGCCCTTCTCAGCCCATGAGCGTCGAAGAAGAAGCAAGAAAAGCCAACCTAAAGTTTTGGCGGCTTGGCGATGACTTGAGCGGGTCCGACGAGGAGGCCGAAGAAGCTGCGGCCGATGAAGTTGGCGAGGAGGCCGAAGGAGGTGCAGCCGATGAAGTTGACTCGGAGTCCGAATATGACTTCGAGGCCGAAGATGGCGACGACGCCGGAAGCAGCAATGGCGACGAGGAGGATGACTTAAGTAGTCATGGTGGCAGTGACCGCATGGACGTCGGTGGATCGGACGGCGCCGCTAAGAAGAAGAAGAAGAAGGAAAGGCAGGATCGGACGCCGCCGGTACTCGGCACCAAGCTCGAAGAGTTCACGTATGTGAAACCGAGTGGCCAACCCGTGGAGCCTGCGAAGCTTGCCGCTGGGTACGGCTTGCAGCTTGGGTGCATCGTGCGGGAGAGCATGAGCATCAACCAGAAGAACATAAGAGCTAAGGGCAATACGCGGTTGCGCGAGCTACTCATTGAGAAGCTTCACAACCGGTACCAGTTCCCAGAGCCGTTCAATAACAAGAAGCTCAAAGGGAACAAGGTCAACAAGTTAGCCCTCACGAGGATGAGCACTGCCTTGAGCAGCTGGAAAAGTCGAGTGAAGAAGAGAATTCTCGCCGGCAAAAGTTGGGAGGAGATAAAGAAGGCCGAGCCGATGCTCGACGAAGATGAGTTCATCAAGTTCAAGGATGCGTGCCTCACTCCGGAAGGTATCGAATGGACCGAGTGGGGGAGGCATATGCGGGACCTCAACATAGGTAACCAACGCTGCGGAGGCGGCAGTTACCGAGGAAAGAAGGCCATTTGGGCAAAGGAGGACGCCGAGTATGCCCGTCTAGGGAAAGAGAACCCGTGGCACAAATTCACGGATGAGCAGGTGATGCAGTTTGTCCGTGCCCGCTACTATCTCCACCCCGAACTCAAGGAATTCGTTACCGACGACGATGATGTGAGGAAGTTCCAGAAAAAGCTGGTAAGGAATTTACCGTGCATCTCGATCGAGTCGATATGCGTTCTAAATTTCTAAATGGCCATGTCTTTCCTTCTCTGCAGAGAATCGAAGAAAGATCTTGTGCTTCAAGTTCGAGCTCATCCCAGGGGTCGACGGCGGACCCGCGGTGGGACACGCCCTTCAACAGGGCGATAAACGTGATCAAGGGGAGAGCCAAGTCCTTGCCGCCGACTTCAGCTGGCCGCATGGCCGGCTATGGTACGTACGACAAGGTTGGCGACTTCAAGAAAGAGGACCCCGAGGCAAAGAAATAGAGGAAGGCCGCGGCAGTGGCGGCGGCGGCTGCGGCCGCCGCCGCAAATGAAAGACGCGAAGTTGAAAAGCTCCGGGAGCAGATGCCGGACCTGATCGCCCAGCAAGTGCAACAGAAGCTCCGCGAGATCATTCCCGATGAGCTGTGGGAGGGGCTTGCTGCTTGGAATGCGGCAGGTCGACGAGGGGCGCTAGTGGTGCCCAGCATCTCTGGCAGCAACTCTATCCAGCATGTGTCGCCGGATGTGGTGACTCCAGATACCGCCAACGTCGAGGAGGCGCAGCCGGCGGCCGCTCCGGTGCCCCCTCCCGCCGTCGCCAACATGACCGCGCACCCAGAGGTCGCTCTGGTGACACCACCTCCCGGCAATGCCAACACCGAGCAGCCGATCGCACCGGTGCCTCCTCCCGCCATAGCTAAGGCGCAACCGATTGTGCTTCGTCGTAAGGCATCTCGGCGGGAGAATGATACCGGTGTATCGACATTAGCCGAGCTCAACGCCATCTCCAAGGTAATGACTCCGGCCAGCACATTTCATTTCCTTTGCCTTCGATGACTATATAGCTATAGCCAGCGACATCTCATGATATGAATGCAAACTTGTTTTCCCACAGGACACACCTTGCACACTTTTGCATTTCGTGGACGGCGAGCTGAAGGATGTTGCTAAGGGCACAATCATTCAGCCAAATAGCACAGTCATGCATCATAAGGATATGGTATCAGCGGTGTTCAAGGTCCGGCTGGCTCGGGTGTTGCCGGGATGCGAAGACATTGACCCCCCAACCCAACCTCAAGGCGCCGATGAACATAAGACCCTTGCGGGTTGCTTCGGCTGGGTCTTGACATGGCCGAAGACCCAGATTCGGCTTGTGAAGGAACAACAAGTTACTCAGCCGCCACGCATGGAAAAAGTTACTGAGCCACCGCCATGTTCGGCACCAGTTACTGAGCCAGCGCCGCCACGTATGGTGCCACCGCCTCGGCGGCCACAACAAGTTGTCTCCGCCAACACCTCCCGTCACCAGAAGTTGTTGGCCGCCGCTTTACCGCAGCCACCACCAGCACCACATGGCAAGGCCGTCGCTGCATCATACCCAGTACTGGTTGAGGACATCAACGATGATGATGATGACAACCCAGATGACTGGCTCAACACCGGCGCCACCGACTCTCTGTTCATGCCAAACATGCTGGAAGAACCCTACCGTGTCCGTGAAGATCCAAATGCTCGCACCAAAGCATGCACGCGTTTGGACTTCCATGGTGCCCTAGAGGAGACGCCTCCGGATGCTAGCGCCGCTGATCCTAAAGTCAATACGGGAAATATTTTTAGCCCCAACACACTCCATAAGGTGGTGAGCGGCGGTGATCAGTTGGCAACCGGCTGTGGTGAGCAGTTGGAAACCGGTGGTCCCATCCAGAAGAAGCACCACCAGAAGAGGACCAAGAAGGATAAGCCGTCTGCAAGCCAGCAGCCTATCGGTCCGAAGAGGCCCAGGGTTCACGATGACCCGATGTCACAACCCGCTAAGGGCACCTTGCAGGGCATAATTCATGAAGCTGGAAAACCGATCATGACTGAGGAGCAGGTCGCCCACGCGAGTGGAGCGATGGTGAGCCTTATGCACAGTATCCTGTATCTGGAGGAGGGCCTTCTTAAGGAAACAAATCCATCGTACCCGGTTTTCCCGGTGAAGGTTCCAGGGGACGTGGGCTTCGTCGATGATCACCCCGCGGATATCTTCTTCATATCGTACGAGGACGTCTTCAAGCTTTTCAACGCCAAACGGCTGGACTATAACTTGGTCCGCCTATACGCGCTCCAGCGGGCGATGAAGGTCAACAGAGAGGAGAACCCTGGCGTCGCGATAGCGGACCCCTACTACATGCGTGAAGGCATGTTGATGAATCCAGCGAACCGTTCCAGAGCAAAGGAGTACCTCCAAAAGTTCCTGCTGGACAACAAGAGTAAAAAAGACATACTTCTTCCTTACTTCCCCGAGTAAGTGCACACTCACTCGGCCGCCGTAATAACTTGTCATTTCTTAGCTCCTTTTCCAACATTCTTTCGTTTCAACTGTTTTGCGCAGAGACATATACTACACATTGCTCCTCGTTGCCCCGAGGTACTCGGTAGCCGTCTACTTAGACTCGGGGAGTGAGGCAAAGACAAAAAACTACGCCTACATCAAGGGTGTTCTAGATGATGCTCTCGAGGGATACGCCAGGAAGGGAGGCGACTTCAGGAAGGGGGCAGAAAATGTCAAGGACGGCAGACACATGTTCAAGCACGTAATCAAGTTCCCCTGCGTCAAGCAGCCGCCTAACAGTGTCAAGGAGGCCTTCTACGCCCTCCATCACATGCGGGCGATCATCCAGAACGAACACAGGCTTACAACGCCAGCTAGTGTCCGAGGATGGGCCGAAGAGCATGCAAGGATCGAGGACGCTGAACTTAGGGACGACTTCTTCCGCATCCAGAATCAGATTGCGACTATCTTGCAAGAAGATGTCATCACACGGGGCGGAACCTTGTCCTACGCCAGACCGTTGGCTAAGCGCGAGATTGAAGACCGGTTACAGAAATAGCATGACACTAGGACATGGACAACGAAAGATTGCTACAAACCGTTCCCGGAGCCATGCCAACCAAAGTCTTCATGATTCTTCCTAGTCGTTTAAGCGTGTATGTCAATCGTATGTGCTTGAGTCATAAACTTTACCGTCTGCAACTCATTCCGGTGTGTGTGTGTGTGTGAGGTGTAAACTTATAACTTGCCTTAGTCAAAAGCATCGTTGTTGGACTTATTTACTTTTGTATGCGGGATACTTATATATAACTCTTTGCTTAGCTCGAGTACTTTCCTTTGTCGACATGCATGTGAATCCTTCATTCTGTCGGTTGCATATGATATATGGCTTTGTCGACATATGTAACTCTTTTCTTATAGCTTGAATACTATATATATGGCTTTGTCTACAGAGATGCCGAGATGTTACGTGGTGTACAAAGGATGGGTACCAGGAGTCTACGATGAGTGGGAGGATTGTCAGAAGCAAGTGAACAAGTTCAGCGGCAACTCCTACAAGGGGTATCCAACGAGAGAGCTAGCGGAAGCTAGGTGGAGGATCCACCTCCTAGGAGAGCGGAGAAACAACAACCGGATGAAGACCTTGATGATCGTGCTCCCGGTCTTGCTCACCATTACGGGTGTAGTCTACTCGGTCTTTTGGTGAGATGTGTAGTGTGTGTAATGTGTAATGTGTGTAATGCATGGACTAGGGCTATATATGCTCTAACACTTATAATATTCGGGAACTTTGTCACTATATTATGGATCTAATTGTTTGTGATGATATATTTGTTTTGTACTGTATGCTGTGTATTCTGGTATACCTATATATATTTTTGTGCATTACTGTCTATAAATACCAGAAAATATTAGTTTTTTTTGGACCTGCACGAAATATCAGTGGCGCATCTCACAGGTCTTTAGTGGCGCATTGTCTATTGGTGGCGCATATAGCAATATGCGCCACGCATAATCCTCTAATGGCGCATATGCTATATGCGCCACCAATATTCACAATATGCGTGGCGCATATCGTGATGCGCCACCAATAAACTGTTATTGGTGGCGTGGCATTGGTGGCGCATACCATATGCGCCACGCATATGATAAAAGATGCGCCACCTATAAGCATTTTTCCACTAGTGACTGCAGGAGAAGAGGAGGATGAGAGGAGGGAAGTAGATGCATGGGATTGGAGGGTGAAAGAGCGGTCGTTCCAACCTGGGCGGCGTCGAGTCCCTCCTCAGGGAACTGGGAAGCGAGGCGCCGGGCCAGGACCATGTCCCAGAGCACAGTAGGGGAGCGAGCCGGGGCGTTGGTGGTCGGAGAGCCGCCGGCGGGGGAGGCATCGATGTCCTCCATGACAGAGGAGATACCCGCACGACGCCGCTCGACCACGCGGCGCCAGAGGTCCATGAGAGCCGAATGGGGACCAAAGCCAGGGGTAGAAGCTTGTGGCGCCCCGGGGAGAGAGACATCATCGATGTCACTCATCCGAGACTCACGAGGTCCCGCGCGCGGCGAGCTGCCAAGGCCAGCGCCGCCGACGCAGTCGAAGTGTGGAGAGGCCGGGGAAGAGCCTGAGCTGTCACAGGCCCAGACCTTGACAACTCTGATGCGCACCTCCGTGCCCATCGAACCATCGGCGTCGCGGACAAGAAGGGCAAAAGGGACATCCCTTGCGTTCTCCAGCCTGATCACGAGCCGCACCGCGGAGTAGTCGAGTTCGTTGAGGCAGAGGGGATCAATGCAGCAGACGCTCCCGATGGACCGGAACGCCGTGCGGATCCCACCCTCGTCCCAGTGCTCGATCGGGAACCCGGTGGCGGAGAGCTGCGCAAAACAGGCGAAGCGCTAGGTGAAGCGGTTGAAGCCCAGCTCCGGTTTCTCCAGCCGGATGGAGTGGCCGTCGAACTCGATGGGGAAGAGGCGAATGGCTTCCTCCCGAGCCTCAGGGGAAGGGAAGAGCACCATCAGAGCGCCGAAGTCGCTCGCAGCGAGGCCGATGAAGGGGCTCCCTCCGCGCATCTCGAAGGCGCGCCGGAGAAGGAAGCCGGGCGAGGCGGACGGCGGCTCGACGATGGCGTAGGCGAAGCGCCGGCTGCCAGAGACGTTGTGAGCGGGGGGCATGAAAATCTCAGCATAGGCCGGCCTGGCAGGCAGCTCGTCGTCGTCAGAGGAGGACGGGGAGCGCGGGGCCTGGGGCCCCTGGGCCGGCGGAGCGGCCGGTGGCTCCCTAGAAGGAGAGGCCGACGGGGGAGCAAAGAGAGGTGGGCCACGAGGCCCACGCAGGGGCGAAGCGGTTGACGGCGACGAGGCCGCCGGCAGGCCGCGCGGGTACGGTGTGGGCGGCCGGAACATTGGTGGCCGGAAGCGGTTCCCCACGGCGTCGAAGCGAAACCCATCGCCAGGGAGGCTGGAGCGAGGCGAGGAAGGCGAGGCCGAACGGGACCGAGAGATGCGTCGAGACAACCTGGGAGAGGGCGGATCAGGCAGGGCAGGCAGGGCAGCCAGAGCAGGAGAGGACAGGGAGTAGGTAAGCGGAGGGTACTCACATGACCGTTGTGAAGGGTTTCGTAGCATAGAAAACAAAAATTTTCCTACGAGTACGAACAAGAACAGCCAAGATCTGATCTACGAGATGCAAAACAACGAGCAGGAGAGATTAGATCTACATACCCTTGTAGATCGCACAGCGGAAACGTTCAGATGAACGTGGTTGGCATAGTCGTACTAGCGTCTCCTCCTCGCGATCCGATCCGATCCAAACGCCACAACGGGTGGCGCCACACGTACAGCGCAGCGACGTCTCCTCCTCCTCGGTCCAGCGAGGTGCGGTGGAGTGGTAGATGGGATCAGCAGCACGACGACGTGGTGCTTATGGTGGAGAGTATCTGCGGGCAGGGCTTCGCCTACGCGCATGAGGTGGAAGAAGATAGGCAAAAGATCTAGTCAAACTAGGGCTAGAAAATACTATAAAAGGCAGAGACGACGCCGGCTGAAACAATTTTCAGTATTAGGTCTAACCTAAAGCAGCGCCGGTCCGTTCCTTTTATATGCGTGGGCGGGCAGCTTCTTGCAAGCCAAGTTTTCAAATCAAACTTGTCGTGCACGTGAAGCGTAGCTTCACGCGATCGATCGGATCGATGCAAGACGTGCGCGGCCGATGGCCACGACCGGCCCATGGCTTGACCAATCGCATGGGCCAAAGCCAACGCGTGGCCGCGATGCTATCCGCGAGCGATGTTAGCTGAGCCAGGGATCGAGCACTGGCCAGCTCGCCCCTTCATTTTTTTTTCTTTGCCTTTTTTTTTTTGCAGTTTGTCTAGATGGGCTACAAAATTAGACCATTAGCAAAACTTTCTGCGGACTATTTTTTAGCCCATATTTATTTGCAATAAATAAATATATGTATTAACATTTATTAATTCAACTAATTAATAAATCATTAATCCTCTTCCCGGAACCATTCCGTTACTCTCCGAAACAATTTCCATAAATCCCGAAACTACCCTAGCGTCGATGAGCGTTAAGTGTGTGACCCTACGGGTTCGAGAATGTGTGGACATGATCTCTATCAATAATCAATAGCGGGATCTGGAAATCCATATTGACTCCCACATATTCAACGAAGATCATTATCAGTGAACCACGATGTCAGGATTCAATTAATCCCGTATACAAATTCCTTTGTCTCACGATATTTTACTTGCCCGAGATTCGATCGTCGGTATCGCCATACCTAGTTCAATCTCATTCGCAGCAAGTACTCTTTACTCGTTCCGCAATCCAATATCACCCTGTGATTAAACTCATTAACCACGTGTTTGCAAACGGTGTATGATATTGATTACCGAGTGGGCCCAGAGTATATCTCTCCTGACATGGGAGGGATAAATCCCATCTCGATACATGCAACCCAACAAGTACTTTCCGATTACCTGAGAGACACCTTTATGATCACCCTCTCATAGGATGACGTTTGATGACCTCAAAGCTCTCTTCCGATACCAGGGAGTGGTATTATCTCATGGTCTAAGGAATATGATACTGACATAGGAAAAGCTACGCAATTGTGAACACAATGACACGATCTAATTGCTGTGCTTAATTGGGTCTGTCCATCACGTCATTCTCCTAATGACATGACCTCATTATTAATCGACAACTCATGTCTATGGTTAGGAAACCTCAACCATCATTAATCAATGAGCTAGACTAGTAGAGGCATACTAGGGACACAGTGTTGTTCATAAACCACACAAGTATTAATGTTTTCGCTTAATACAATTCTAGCATGGAATATAAACATTATCATGAACAAGAAATATGATAATAACAATATTATTATTGCCTCTAGGGCATATTTCCTTCACGTTGCTTGTGGCCGAAGCGCCCACAGGCCTTGCACCGGAGAGGGTCTCTGCACCCACCCACCCCGTGCTCGGGAGCAAGACACCGGAAGCAAAGGGGCTTGCCTTTGATTGGGGAGAACACAAGCTTCCCGCGGCGAGCTCGAGGGGATGGAGATAGAGAGGAGGAAAGGAGGGCATCTTTATAGGAGCGGGGGGGGGGGGGGGGAGCTCGAGGTGCCCGCCACAGACCCAGTGGGCAGAGCAGAGGTCTCGCTTTCCTCCAGGATCGACGGAGCTGCGGCGCGCCCATGCCCTGCAGGCGCGGAAGAGGTGGCGAGATCTGGCGGGGGGAGGGAAAACGAGGGAGTTTTTGACATGAGAGGGCAGGGCACGGAAATGGTTGCACAGCGGAAGGGCATGCGCGTCGTGCCGTCCGGCGTGCGAAAGCCAGTTCCCTCCGCAGGGGGGGGCGGAGCTAGGAGAGGAGGTGGGGCGGGTGAGCAGAGAGGTAGGGAGGTAGGGGATGGGTGTGCCGGCCGAAGCGGTCTGACTTAGGGGTGGGGGAGAAAAATCCGTGCGAGCGGGTCCCATTCAAGAAACGGGCGAGCAGGGGTGGGCCAGGAGGGAGGGTTGGCCGTGGTCAAATGCCACAGTTGACTTGGAACAACCTTCTGGCCACGCCAGCAGAGGCACGGGCAACTGATCGCCGGAGGTGAGCAGGCATGCCGCAGCGGCAGCCTCCGCCACCGAGCGGTGGAGGAAGTATACAGATCGACCCAGCCGGACGCGTCTGTGAGCGAGGATGAAGTCAGCCACGGCGGCCGAGGCAGCACTTGCGGAGAAGACGCCACCACCGTGGTCGATGACGGAGAAACGATCCGGGGAGGCGGTGAGATTGAAATTGAGAGCATTGCAAACGCAAAAGGAGTTGAGTCGGGGGGATAGGACGGCCGGGGTAATCCAGAAATTAACAGCCTTGCTAGATTTTCCATGCATCGGGCGAGCAACCATGGAGTGAAAGGAAGAGAGGATAGCGTCAAGGAAAGCCGCACCTGGGGATAGGTACTGCACGCCGCCGCTGTACTGGACCGACGAGGATGCACGGCGCGGGCGTGCGCTGCCGTCGGCGCAACGGAACGCAAAGAAGTCGCCATCGGCAGGAGGGAAGGCGTCGGCATCAGGGTCCCCGGGCTCCGGCGCGGCAGCCGTCGAGAGGGCGGCCGGCGCGTGCGGGAGCCACGCCGACATCACAAGGTCGCGCTCATGGAGGAGCAGGAGGTGGGGCGGGACAGAGCCAAAGGAGAAGAGGGGGTGGAGGAGGGGGCCGGTCGGCGGCCGGGCGCACGCCGGCGACGCGGAGTCGCCTACGGGGTCGCCAGAGCCCGACATCTTTTTAGCCTGTAGCGCGCGTGCATGACCAGCGGACATCTTCCTGCTTGCAGTTTTAAGACCCATAGACGATGAGAGAAACCGGGCGTATGGAACGTCTGGAGAGGACGGTGTGGTCGCGTGAGCTAGATCAGGAGGGGTCAGTGGTGCTGTGGAGGGCTCGGTCGTGTATGTTAAAAGGCTGTTGGAGGTGACAGAAGTTGAGCTTCATTGGCATATGGTCCAACAGCAAACATCACTGGGCCACCAGGGCAGTTTGCAGATATGGTTAGGCGACTGAGCGGTCGGAGGAAATGCAGAGTTGGAGAAGGATGCTAGTGACGAAGAAATAGATTCACAGCCCTGTTTTGGTTGGAGTTGCCACCAGATGGGATAGCGATGGAATAAATGCTCACATCCCTGTTTTGGTTCACCGCGGTCAGCTGCGTGGCTCACCCGGTCGCTCGAAAAGGCAAACGAGACGCGATGGATGGATCGCTCGCCTCCTCTCTATCTATACCTAATAATAAAAGCAAAAGGGTTTCTCCCAGTTTTTGGGGATTCCACCTTTTAAACTATTTACCATACTTGCCACCGGTAAGTTCTCCATTCCTTCGTCCGTCCGTGTCGTGCGTTTCCTGGGCATGGTGTTTTGTTGAACGGCCCGGCCCACCAGCCCCGTATTGATTACACGTATTATAGCTGAGCTGGAGAAGGTCTAGATTTAGATTGTTCCTAGGCTGCCCGTTCCCCTCCAGCCTCGGATAAACAGCTGCTTTTTGCCGCCGCCAGGAATATCCTGCTCAACAACACGTCGCCGGAGGCGGATGTGAGGCCGCCAGGCCGGTGCTGGTGCCAGGAGGCAAGCTGCCAGGACGCTCGCGGACACCGATTGCCACCGGCCGGCAAGTGCGTCAAGCCTCAACGAGCGACTACCTGCCGACTGGTCATGCATGGCTGTGTCGCTTTATCGATATTGTTTAGTCCTGTAAAATTCGAGCGCCGGTGAACATTGGGTCTGTGTTGAAGGCTGGAGCGCGCTGCCGATGCCTACTTCTATGTTTCGGGCAGTTAAAAGCAACTCTCAATCAGTTCCAGGGGCATGTTTTCTTGGATCAACATGTTGCTTGGACTGAATTTAAAAGACAGTTCAGCTTGAAGAACCGGATAACCCAAAACATTGAAGCTTTCAGGAAGCCCTTTGCGACAGATGCAGTGCAAGCATCAGGTACCTCGCGGGGCTCAGTGTCCAGTAAGGACTACCACGGAATGATTAGCTGATGTATAGCTGGACGTGTTCCTTTGCATCAGAGCAATACCTACTTCTCCTCTCCTTGCCGTTTAATTCATGTATAATTATTATTTTGAAGATGAAATTCTACTCATGGACAATGCTCACAGTGGGTACTTTGCTTAGGCAGCACAATAATGCAACCAGTTTACACGCATGATAGGCCCAGCAAGAGGCATGGAAAGGTATTGATGGTGGGTACTGATATGTGCTAGCTCTCACCTCCGGTTCCCTATACATGATACATGTCGACGGGAGACGTCATCCTCATCGCGCACGACTCTACTGATCAGCACAGGTGTTGTTGGCGCGCACGATGTCCATGGCGCCGAAGGATGGCGACCTCGACCAATTCCGCGGGCGCGACACAGCAGCTGCCTCCATCCTCCCGCCCGCTTATATATAGCCACGAGACGAACGAGGCTAGATCGAATCTCATCTTCGCGCTACGCTGGACGTCGGACCCCACCGCCGTTGCATGGGCTTCGACTAGGGCCACAACAGATACTGTCCGATGTGGAAGCACGGCGCCTGATGCGAGGGAGAGGCAGCTGAAGAAGGTGCTCTTCCTCAGAGATCCTGTATAACAATGACTTGAAGCTGGCCGAGTTCCGTGGGTACCCGATCATGGAGGCAGAGCAGCAGGCCGGCGTGGTTGATGTCGCCATGGGCCTGCAGAAGCTGAGGAACCTGGAGATGACCACGAAGGACGCGCATGCTAGACGACGTTTCCAGTGACCACATGACGCCGGAGATGGTGGTGATGCTGGATGGGACTGTGCAGGGCGCCCTGCGACCTCCGGTAGATGGTTTTCGTTCGCCAAACATGGAAACAGCGCGGCAAGGAAAACCACGCTTTGCTATGCCATATGATGCGGTCCACGCTTGTGTGTAGAGCTGTGAATTAAATCATATGGAGCCAAGCAGTTCATGCGGTCAATCCTTGATAGGGAGTATGTGAATTAGGTACTGTAATTGTTTGGCCTGCTAACTTGATTTATATACCTGTTTAGCTGTTTATTCATATATGCTACCTTAATCATCT
This sequence comes from Dactylis glomerata, assembly GCA_007115705.1. Classification (NCBI taxonomy): domain Eukaryota; kingdom Viridiplantae; phylum Streptophyta; class Magnoliopsida; order Poales; family Poaceae; genus Dactylis; species Dactylis glomerata. The sequence continues at coordinate 797,928 of QXEO01002092.1, forward strand.
TGCGGTGATTTACTTTGCACACTACTTTATGTCTGCATGCTCTCATTTAATTTTATCCCATCACATTGGTGCATATGTTATGCTTGAAAAATGAATTTACATTTAGTCATAGTCATACTAGCTCGTGCCTCAATGATTTAAGGCATGTAATACATGTGCAAACAAGAAAAACATATGCATCTTTTAGATAACAATCCCCCAAGAAGTTAAGATATTGAAATTTTACAACATATACCGAGGTCAGCATAAGTGATGGTAAACTCTGATTTGCGATTGTTTTTGCTTACACTTCATGGAAAAGATTATTTTTCCAAAACAGTGTAACAATTATACACCAAAAAATATCTGAACTCCCGCGCAGAGATACGAGTAGTGGGGAGATGAAGTCGGATGCTACGGGCACAAGGACTAGCTAAGCGGATACAAGATTGTTGTCAAGGTGTCAGCTCCATGGGATTACCGGACATCATCAAATGGTGCAACCATGCCCACCAAAAAGGTTAAGGTATATATGTAGATTTCTATTCCGTTGCAACGCACGGGCATATTTCCTAGTCTATATCTATACGATAAGAGAAACAAGACCCGATTTGAAGCACACAAGCTTAGCTTAGCTTGCGTGTCGCTCACCCGGCTGGATTTCATCATCAGCCAAAAAACTCAAACCAGTACGTACGCGACCCAGCTTAGCTTGCGTGTCGCTCACCCGGCCCCGCGGTCGTTCATCCTCCAGTCGTCCCGATCGAACCGCCGAAAAGGAAAACAAAAAACAAAACAACGTCGCTCGATCCGATCTACACGAAAGCGTTTCCGATCGACCGATTACTCCGTTCCTACGCGCGAGTGATTTGGAGCAAGGAAGGAAGAAAATCATCCACCAGAAAAAAACTCAACTGAGCAGACTGGAAAAGGATGATGGATCGGTACCTCCTCAGACTTCCTTCTTTCTTTCCGTTCCTTCCGCCGCCCACAGCGCCTGCCCTGTCCTCCATCTCTCCTCCTTCGCCGATGCCGACGATCCGATGCAGCGCCGGTGCTGACGGCCGATGCGACGTCGGCGCCCGCGCATGTTCATTTGCCGATCCGATCTGTACGAAGCCACCCGACAGTTTCCGAATCGATCAGCTCGTTCGTTCGTGTATGTGATTCGGAGGAAGGAAATCATCAACCATAAAAATCAACTGGAGACTCCATGGATGGTACGTGCCTTGTATCTGGCCGCGCTTTCTTTTCTCCGTTCCGCCGCAGCGCCGCCCATCTCCATCTCTCCTCCGCACAGGTGCCGGCGGTCGATGCCAGCCTCGGCCGCGAGATCTTCCCCGCCCGCCCCGTCTCCGACGCAGACAAAGATCAAAGTCTAAGTCACACGCGCACCCTCGCACGCGGTGAGCTCCAGACCCTTTGTATCTATAGACGGGATGAGGTCAAGGCTCCGTTTCGTTCGAATTTCAAATAATCTCCCGCTGAAAATATTTTCGGTTTCCCATCCATGGGCCGCTCCTTGTTTATAGTGAGAAAGCTCAGGAGTCCTACAAGGAAGTTAACGAGGGGTCAGGGAATCATCCGAGATTTGTTGGCCTTAATTTAGTCAATCTAATTAATTATGAGGATCCATAAATTTTCATTATTACGCAGTTTCCCCATTCCCTTTTTGGGGGGGGGGGGGGGGGGTTCCCCATTACCTAGACATACTGGAACTTTTTTTTTTGCAAATAGACATACTGAATCTATACTTGCTTTATTTTAGGGTATAACCGCTACATATCTTGTTACCCTAAGAAAGCAAGCACCGGACATCTGGGCATTCATTTGGAGTGATGAATCGAACAAATCATGGTTGGCCTACATTAAGATCGTACCACATCTTCGCTAGCTCCTTCCCAACGAGGCCTAATCTCGCCACCCCCGCCGCTAACGTCGACCCTCTCATGGCCCCACTCGTCGTTGCCAGCATGCCCAGTCTTTCCCAATCCCGCTCGTCGTTGTTACAATGGTATGTTGGCCCAGACCTCAAGCAGGAGCCCTCTAGGCCTGCGAGGGAGAAGAGCGGAGCCCCAACAGCCGCATCTCTGCACAGCAGCACAACATCCTGGCACGTATCGTATCACAGCAAACATGTAAAGGATCCAGAGTATGGACGACGCCTTCTCAGCAAAGGTCGCAACTTATTGCCTGTAAAGGAGCACTAGACACATTGATAGATCTAGTATATGAAAGTTGCCAACTTATTGCCTGTCAACACGCATCACATTCATATGTACTCCGCATTCCAGAAGCAAGTCTATTATGACTAAGAACATGTTGAACGATAATGTACAGATCACAATGATTCAAAAAATGGTCAAACCTTCCACTATTATTTTCCCGGTAATAAAAGTTTTACATGATACAAATGAATCGATAGATTCACCCACGTGCGGTGACCCAGCATACCATTGCATGTTGTAGTACGCAAGTCGTTGATATAACACTTATGAAACTCCATTCCACAAATATTACATCCCTCAGAGTGGTACAACAGAAACATTGCGGGTCCACTTACAAACTTTTATTATTACAAGCCCAAATATAACAACTTTGAGGTCCTCTTAGGTTCATCGAGGATACCCCATTGACTCACAACTTACATTACTTGTCCTAGAATAACTGAAAGTACAACTAAGACCTAAGGTAGCTCAGCAACTTATTTAGTAGTGGTTCTAGGTTGCTCGGCTAAACTAACGGTACTATCTCGTCTACTGCTCGGCTTCCTCTTCGGCACCATAGACGATCTTGTAATCTTCACCTTCTACACCACCGGACAGATCTGGCTCCTCATAGAAGATCTCCTCCTGGGTTGCATTCGCGTAGAGAGCCTCCTCCTCCTGGTCTTCAGAGTCTAAGCAAGGGTTAAGAGGGAGTGGGGTGAGTAACGAGCATTACCCAGCAAGTTCATTTAAAAGGGATAAGTGTTTGATGCACTAGCTACGACCATAGATCAATGATCACAGGTCATGCAGGTTTTCATAAACATTTCTTCAAGAGATTGCTTTTATTTTGAAAACTATGCCCGACAGCCTTCACAGGTTGACTAGAACTTCATGGAGTTCCTTTCCTGCCGTGTTCGCATTTCCTTCCCGGAACAAGGAGTGACAAGCCACAATTTGATACACTCTGCAGAGGTGCGTTGCTTTACCCATAAGAGATCAAAACCTTGTTGCACAACCGGGCGAATCTTTCCCGTCCATACACTTCACTATGGGGCCCAGTCATTGATCCAAGCCAATCACTACCCTTCTCCGCGACCTCGCATGCCCACCCTTTTGCTTCGCTCAGGCCACGGTAAGCCCCGAATTACGGCATAGCCCACGGCGAGCCCCGAATTATTGCCCGAACCCCACAATCCATCATAGACACTAGGTACCGGGGGAACTTAGGGGTCCCACCCTTTGTCGTCAGGCCACGGCCAAGTCCGAATTACACCCTGACTCTCCGGTAAGGTACGTCCGTTGACATGCGAAAGGAAAAAGAACCAGCTGACTTCCCCGTCCCATTCCAAGTCTTATGGTTAACGCGTAATTTACGGCACAAGAATCACTGGCGACATTTGTTATTAATCCTAGGTTTTACTTTCCCGTGCAAATGGAACCTCCACCACATCCATCATACAGTGGTTCCATTTGCCAGCCATCCTAGGTTACCACCACTCGGGTCGATAACCAGCTAGCATATTAATTATGAAAAGAGAACCTTTTGCTTTTTAGATGCAGTAGTAATACCACAGGTATATTTGCAAGTAATTTGATAAAAATAATCAAGAGATATGAGCAAGAGTGAACTTGCCTTGAGACTGCAAGGTATTGCAATCGAAAGCTTGGGTTGAACCCTGAACCCCGGGTTTTGGAAAAATAGCATCATTGTCTGGTAAGACAATGTTTAAAGAGGCAAACCGTGCTATGATGCATATAGATGCTATGCATTAGGGTTTAAGTGGTTTACCCCCCTTTTGTGTGTTGGATTCCAGTTTTAATAAAGATTTAAGTATTCAGGAATTCAATTAGATGCTAAGTCATACTTATGCATATGAATGGTAAAACTAGCACTTATAATGTTATGGAACTATTTAGGCATGATACCAACTATTCAAATTTGTTGTTACAAATTTTAGGTCATTTAAAATATAGCAATTTTATTCTCCAAAAAATAGCCAAAAATCATGAATAGAATTTATTCAACCTTTTGGGGTTATTATCATTCTTTAAAATACTATGTTATAAGTAGTATTCAAAAATTATTTTTAGTTCATTTTTAAGTACACACAGGGTATTATTAACATTTTGTAGAAATTCTAGAATCTAATAAATATTATTTTATTTTTCTTTTTAATCAGGGCTAGGCTGAATTCTAACTGGCTAAACAGGCCAAAGCCCATTTGGCCTGGCCGGCCCGCTAGTCTTAACCGGACCCGATCGGTCCGATCGACCGATCGGTCAAACCGACCGATGACCGCCCTCGTCTTCCTTCACTCGACACCGAGTTCGACCCGACGCCGCCGCCGCCGCCTGCTCTGGCTCCGGCGAGCCCCAGCCACTCCGGCTGCCGCCGTTGGTCGCAGGGGACCAGCGCCCGCGGATCTACCCCGCCACCGCTCTGATTTGCCCGCCTCCTTCTCCGACGGCCGTGCCGAGCACCTCCTGCGGCTAGGGTTTCGACCCTCTTCGCCGCCATGCTCCGACGCTCCTCCGATGTCGCCCGTCCGACCACCTCCGGATGCTGACGCCGGTGGCCTCCCGGTCCTCGAGCTGGTGTGGCTCAACGTGGGTGGTGCCGTGGCACCCTCGCGCCGCCACTGTCGCCTCTGCCGCCACCACCTCCTCGACGCCACCGCCCACTCTCCGTGAGCTGCTCCTCTCTCTCTCACCCTTTGGCTTGATGCAAAGCTTGATGCAGTTATAGGCCTATGTTGGTGATGCTTTGCTAGTTAATTGCTCTGTTGATCACCTGCCCGCTGTTGCTGGCTTATGCCCATTTCGGTTAGATGCTAGCCTGATGCTTGCTTGTGGTATCTGTGTTAGTTCACATGTGAAGCTGTGATGCCAGTTGATGGTACTGTGATGGTGCTAAATTGACTCTGGTGTGCTAGTGGCTATTACCATGCTGTAGTTGATTTCATGCAAAGATTCTGTTTGGCCATGAGCATGTTACTGAATGATATTCAGTTATATCACTTGACTGAACTATGGTTTTGGTGACCACCCTTTGTCTGTTGCTTAAGTGAATTGACCTATGACATGAGCTGAAGCAAGTGTTTCAGTGATGATTAAATCAAGCTCCACCTCTAGAGATTTCTAGAATCCATGCTTGTACCCAAGTGTCTGCTGCTATCCTTTTATACAATCTCCTGTGGTGCCCCCAGGAAAGTATGCATATTTAAGGGTTAAAATATTTGGCTGGCTGCTCTGATGAGTGATGCTTTTCTGATGTTGGTGGTGACCTTGGGTTGCTGTGATGTGTAGAAAATTAGCCTTTTCTTAATGATATACTGATAAGAACATATATGTGCTTGATTCTGTCTATGATGCAAAGTCTGAGACTTCTATTGATAAGATAAGAGCAGATACTTATTGTGTTGGATTTTCTTTACTACTCTATGATGAGTTTAGCATAGCACTTCTATGCTAGTCTGAGAGTATCCTGCTGCCCCCCTTATTTTCTTTTGTTGATGATAAGAACAGAAATTACTACTTGTTCTTAGTTGTTCACCTTGTTGCTGAAATTTTTAGAAGAAGAGATGTTGGTATCAGACTTTGATCTGGTGCCCTTCTATTTCTTCTTGATCTTGTTCTTGTGGTGCTCTTGTTCTGCTTGATCTGGGTCGGCTGGACACCTTGCTGCCCTCTTGCTCCTCCTTCATGGCAGCCCTGCTCCTCCTCTTGGTCAGCCTCTGGTGATCTTCTAAGTGACCATGGTCACTGGTTGCTTGAGCTGAGATCTTTGTGGTGATGTCTGGGAGTAGTTTGTGGTGTTCTTGAGACAAGATGAAGAGAGAAGTGTTGCTTGTGGTGTGTGCGGCTGCCTATGTGATGTTTATCTACTACTAGTGCACAACTTACACTTGACTTGCTTACCTTGTGAAGTAAGCCACGGCTGTGTCCATGTTTATCTTGATTGGTGAATTCTTTTAGTGTTGCCACTTGTAATTCGGCTGTCCAATAATGCTGATTTTTTGCTAAACAGATTTTGGTGACCTTTAATTCTGCTTAACTGATACCATGTTAAGTATGAATATAATATAAACTGATTTGGATTTATTACTTTAAACTTAGCTAGAATTAGAGGGTATCAAGCTATCTACTGCTACTGTTATCTATTTCGAATTTGATTTGGTTGCCTGACTCAAAGATGCCTATCCATTCAAGTGTATGATTTATAGACCCTTTTTCCAGAGTTGGTTATTTATTTAAATGATGCCCTCTAGTTCTAGGATATAGAATTTAGAAGTTCTTCCAAAATTCTCCACCTGAGTTTAATAAATTAATTGCCTCCAAAAACATGGAGGCAAACATTTTAATCATAACAACACATTTCTTTTGTCTTTGTTGCTTCTTATTTGCAGGAATGAAGATAATGACAAGATTAAAGATTAGTTAGGATTTTTATTTATTCCTTTTGTAATTTCTAATCCTTTAATGTAATTGATCTCATTATTTGAGATTGGTAATATAATATCCTATTCATTTGTAATAAAGACATTATTCCAAAACTTACTCTTAATTCTATTTGTGTGATGTTTATTAATCAATTTCTTCGTTCAAACTTATTTGAATTATTATCTAATTCAAATTTAAATGTTGAATTCAAATTCCTTCCCCCCAAATAAACAATTCAACAAAGGTAATGCCGAACTTCATCGCACTCACTCCGATGCACTAAAATAAACATCAGAGCAAGAGGAACTCCAGTCGCTTTGTGTTTTAAATAATTTGCGCGAAAATTTTCCAGGTTTTCAGATGCATGAATGCAATGCACAAACCCTAATTCTACCCCCGTTTGGTCCTAAACGCTGGGATGTTACACCACGCGACCTACCATCTCCTACCAACATGATACAAATAATCAACACACACAGCTTGGGCACACCAATATCCTTAAACTCTCACCAGTTCGGACAGCCTCATAAGCGCACAGTTATTCACTTTGGACTTCTTGACCCGCTTAAGCTTCACCCCCATGCTCTTGGCGAAAACTCAGGAAACTTTCAACAAAAAAAACAGATTCAGTGAATTCTTAGAAATATATAGAGAACATTACCTTCAACATAAAAGAACTAGGGGAATGTGCACTAAAACAGCATACAATAACAGGAGGGGCAAACAATTGAATAATTTGTTGGTACAAACTTTACTTCCCATGTGCTAAATAAACCGTGCTACCAAAGTCAATTAAACGGACAATTCGAGGGATATAAGGCCACCACAAACTTAAATGGTTGATCTATGAAGTGCTTTCAAGTTAATATACTCATCGATTGGTTACTATGATGCTATAATTGGCCAGCATCAGTGTGAAATACAACAGATCAGGATAGGGTGATCAGAGCATGTCATTAGCTCTTCTACTATCAATATTTTTTTTATCGCTAACCAACCAGAAGTGAGCAAAACTGTGATAAGAACTACTAAAACAAACTTCTACTTTGGAAGCCAGCCCCTAGAGTGGAAGACCCCTAAGACACCACAGAATGATGGAGAACCAAACGCGAGCCGTAGCTGGGAGAAGCCAGAGGAGAATTTTACAAAAGTAAATTTTGACACTGCTTTTGACCAGTCATCCGGCAATGGTGCTTGGGGATTTGTGGCCCGAACAGAGCAAGAAAAATTCATAGCAGCAGGCAAACTGAGACACCTACCCTACAGGACGCTGTAAAGCTGAGATGGAAGCGTGTGTTGCAGCCATTGAAGGTGCAGCTGCGCTTGTGCTCCATAGGGTTGAGTTTGAATCTGACTCATTGACCCTGATGCAAAGCACTGAACTCAAGTAGTAATGAACTAGGTGCGATTGGAGTTCTTTTGCGGGAAGCTTTAAGTAATTGTATTAGTGCTTTTGAAAGGTTTGAGTTCATTTTCTGTCCTCGTCGTTGTAACACTGTCGCCCATACTATGACATAGTTTGTTTTTAGGGCAGAAGATGAGTGTGTCGGGTGGGCAGATGATGCCCCTCCATATATTTCAGACTGGGTGGCCAGCGATTTAGCTCAGCACAGTTAATGGAATTTCCGTTTCTAGTCAAAAAAATACCTTTAACTCATTGCTCCTTTGTGCAAAATCATATCTGAAGAAATCATTGGAACATTAAAGATCTTAAAACTAATGGATACGCTTGTGACTCAGACAGTATTAGCCTAGTAAAGCTATAGCACTTGCACATATTAAACAGACTATGTTAAGTCAAGCAAATAGAAAACTCTGAGCAAGTATAAACATCTTATGAAGAAATAGCACCGAACAAAAAAATGGCATAAAGAGGAAAGTAATAACTTACTGAAAATCATCAAGTCATTACGCTTGAGCCAGAAATGCAGGCGGCCATGCCAGGAAGTAGGCGCAGATGGGTTCCCCGTAAGTCCTTGCCACCTTAAGTCGCCAGGCGCTCCAGCTTCCGGGTCTTCATGCTGACCATGTTCCTGGGCATGCCACCAATATTAATTCTTTCAAACAAGCATCGTTTCCTGAAGCAGAAGGGTTTTACAATTCAATAGAACTTGTTTGTTTTAAGTAAGAATTTGTGTACTATTAGATATTCAAATTAATAGTCAGACTATGAGTAGGTAAACTCCAAGTGTTTACACAAAGTAGGTAAATAGCATGAGAGCTAGAAGAAAATAATGATTTCATGCAATGTCTGCTACGTAAATAGTAAATGAGATTAAAGAACACTAAAATAATCATGTTTACACCAACACTGTCCCTTCAGACATTTCTTTGATGGTCAGATTGAAACAAAATCCTCGAAACGCTTCCGGAATCCTTGTCTACTGTAAGATAAGGTAATAGAAAGGGGCATTTGATGTTGAACTGAAGATCTCAGAGTGAATTTAGGTACCTTCACCCATCTCACCACCAATAAAAGGTCAAGGAAAAGAAAAGAAGAACAAGAAGGTAAATGGTGATATAACCGGCACACATCATCATTTCGTTGTAATGGTGATATAACCAGCAAGCTTCATAATGTGAAATACAACACATGTGGATAGGATAATAAAAGCATGCGATTAATTCTTCTACCAGCAACATAATATGTTCTTGCGAATAAGGAAGACTCATAAATGCTACTAAAACAAACCTCTGTATATTCAAACTAATGGATATGCATGTGATTACGAAGTTACTAACCTAGTAAAGATAAAGCAGACACATACAAGTATGCAAAAGACTAGTAAATTCAAGCACATAGGAAAAAAATTGATGAGCAAGTAACCATTTTATCAAGCAAGATCACTGAACAAAAAATGGCATGAACAGGAAAAGATTTACATAATAATACATGAAAAAAGATTTGAGTCCTATACATAATACATGATAAGATGACAACTTTCTACTCGAGTGAAAATAGATTTCCCTCTTGCACATATGCATGCTTCTGCCTACACATTCATTCGTCAACAAGGGAAAAAGCAACAAAAAGGAATCAAGACTCTATGTGTGCGACCAGGACGCGCCTAAAAGAACTTGAGACCAATCTCGGGAACCAAAATACCTCACATAATCACATCTCTGGAAGCTATCTACTACTAGCAACAGTCTGAAAACGTAAAAAAAAACACAGCAACCGCAACTTTTTTTCTTCATGATGGACTAAGATGACAAAGGCTGGGAGTTTTTTTCCTGCAGAAGATTGATGGGCAGACAATCCAGGCAAACGTCTAGCCATGGGCGCATCGGGACCAAACCTAAACTCTAGAACAGTATGGCTCGATGGCATGTCGGATTCAGGAGTGATTTGTATTGGTTACGCATTCAACGTGATAAAAAAGAACGGAATTTGGAAGGGATAAATGAAGGGGGAGAGGGAGCTCACTGGCAGTGGCCTGACGGAGTGGTGGATGGCGTCGGGAGCAACAGGGACTGGGACGTGGCCGCGACTGGTGGGAAGTCGAGGACATGGTTGTCGGCAGCAGCACCTTGGCCAGGCCACCAACTGCCCTTTCTCCATGCCTACCGTCGCCATTCCGGCTGGCTTTCGTCGCCGAAAGCGACAATCGCGATACCCTGATTGTCTCGGTCGGCTGACCACAAGGTCAACCCGTGGATCTCCATGGCTTAGGCAGCCGGTGGACGGCTGATACCCTCATCCGTGAGGTGGTCATCCTGGAGGAGGGCACTGGGTAGGCGCTAGGTCTGGAGATTGGAGGGAGGTGGCGCTGCATCGTGGAAGGTGCCTCACAGGGCCAGTGCAGGCCATGAGAAGGCAGAAGTTGGTCAATCGGGGAGCCGCGCCGGTGAGGAGCTACAGTCATCCTGATGACCCCGAGAAGAGCGTGTCGGACAACAGCCTGCGCAGTAAGAGGCCACGGTCAAAACATAGTTGGTAGAAAAACATACAAATTTCATGACCTGGTAACTACAAAGAAATTGTGGAGTATTTTCTAAGGTACTGGGATATGCAATACACGAGAATCGCATAAGATGGCTAAGAGATAGCAAGAATTAATCACCCATGTCATGTAATGGAACTTAGGCAACAACTGGGTATTAATAGCTGTAGAATCAAACAAATTAAGAAAAATTTACTATAGTATAAAAACTTATATCCAGGAACAAGAGAAATTACATCCGACCAATAACCAGCAACCACGGATCGCATATACCTAGTGTATATACTCAACCAGAGAAAGTCAATAATTAACAGAATCTAGGCATTATATTCATAACCACTACAAGCGGTAACTCACCTAATAAGCCTGATTACAAGGAGATAATAAATCGTGAATATGGGACCATGATGTGGCCGTGTTGAAGGTGACATACAAATTAGGTGACCTGGAATGAGTTACCAACAATATCGGAAACACAAGCAAAAAATTGCCGCACATGATGGCTGACTGCACCTTGCACGAATTTCAGCGCAAACAAAGGTAAATGGGTACCAAAAAAGGTAGTTTGCAACTATGTTAGTGAGAATGTTGAAGAAATCACATATATCCTGTTATATTTTTTTAAAGAAAATGAAGAATATGCTCCAGGAAAATCAACCATAGAGAATCTAAGATGCCCAATCAACCATTGTAAAAAGACAAATACGCAGAGGTGCATAAACTTAGGAGATCTCCCTGGAGCGAGCACATCAAACCCATCTGATGGTAAGTACATGCTAAAATAAGATCACTTTATTTATGCTATTCTCAACCTTCACTCCAATAGATGTAAAGGCAGGAATTATAATTCTCACATATAATATAGGGTAGGTTATGGTATTTCATTGCTAGAAACATGGGTTATTGTAAAATAACACATGCATTTGGATACTTATTTTCAACTCCGAAACATCAATGGTTGATTACATCAGACAAGTCAAACAAATACTATAGATATAATAAACTTCTATCCAGGAAAAAGAGAAATTACATCAGACAATAACCAACAACCATTGATTGCATATACCTAGTGTCTATACGCAACCAGAGCAAGTCAATAATTAACAGAAGCTAGGGATTATATTCATAACCACTACAGGGGGTAACTCATCTAATAAGCCTAACACTAGTTCATGTTTACAAGGAGATAATAAATCAAGAATATGGGTCCATTATATGATCATGTTGAAGGTGACATACAAATCAATTGACCCGGAATAAGTTACAAACAAAATCGAAAACACAAGAAAAAATTGCTGCACATGATGGTTGACTGCATCTTGCAAGAATACCAGCGCAAAGAAAGCTAAATGAATACCAATAAGGTAGTTTGAAACTATTTTAGTGAGAATGTTGAAGAAAATCACATATATCTCTATCATATTTTTTAAAGAAAATGAAGAACATACCCCTAGAAAATCAACCATAGAGAATCAATGATGCCCAATCAAACATGGTAAAAAGGCAAATATGTAGAAATTCACAAACTTAGGCGATTTTCCAGGAGCAAGCACCATTGAACCCATCCGATGTTAAGTAAAGGCAAACATAAGGATCACTATATTTAGGCTATTGTCAACCTTCACAACAATGTGTTAAGGCAAACATCGTGTTATAAGATCTAATTGATGTACACGAATAAAAGCATTGGATTCAGGCCCTCCATCGAATCTCCAAGGATCAGGGCCCCTCGCTAGAAGAAAGATTATAAAAATATCCTTCTCTGAAGTAAAAGGACTTAGAGGGCCCTCTCAGCATAAAAAAAGCTCCACAATAAACACATGTGTCTCTGAAGCACCAAGGTTTAGCCTCTGAAGGTACGTAATAGCAACGGCTGCCACCAAAATAGCAAGCACAAATGTCAAAAGCAAGCGCAAATGACAAGGACTAACCTTTCAAATAGGCTATAAAACGCTTGGACAACTGAGCAACGTCTACGACACTACAGACTGGATACCTTATACCTAATGATGAGGGAAAACATTCAGTGCAATTAACACTGAGAAAATTGGAACATCAGCAACCGTCTAACACAAAAAAATGGAGAAACAGTGAAATCACCAATCTCAAACAAGAACTATATTGTAACCATTAAACAAACTCAAACAAGTTCCTGATCAACTCAATGGAATCGCACACCTAAACAATCATCAAAGTGCACAGAAGATAACAGAAAGCATTATACCGCTAGCTATCTTGTTTAAGTATGATAAACACAACATATTTGTTCACGGACAAAAACTGGCACTCAGGTAAATGAACCTCACGATGGGGGCACTTTATTTTCTATTTTTTACAATTATGCAAGGTAAAAAGTAAATCTCAAATATGCCCCGCAGGTAGGAATCGAGATGCCTTAGGGAACTGTAAAAGATGGCGATCTGAGAACACCAAAAATCAATAAGGCAACATCAGATTGATATCTATCCATGTCAAAAATAAAAATAAATGATACAAAGATTAGATTGCAGTTATGCTTAAGCATGGTTTTTAAGGCGTCTGTAAAGCGTTGCCTAGGCGACGCCTAGGCGTCAAAGCGCCCTCATTCCGCTTTGGAAAAATAGCCGCTTTGGGCGCCTAGGCGCCTAAAGCGTCCACTTCGGCGTCGCCTAGGTGTCAAAGCACCCCTGTTTCGCCTTAGGGCGCCTTACCGCTTTAAAAACCAAAAGCATCAAGAGAGTGATTATTTAGTGAAGGAAGATACCCACAATATAGTACACAAGTAGTAGAGCGCTAACTACACAGGAATAAAACCTGTGACAAAAAATCACCTTAGAGGGCCTACAATTCATGCAAATACCCTTAATAGGGTAACAGAGCTATTCGACACATGAGCTAGATACTAGCAACAAAATAAATAAATAAAAAGTAGCACACCTCATTATTTTCTCATGGCACAACACTAACATTTAAGTTAATATCACCGTTTATGTTGCAGAGAAAGGAGATAGCTTTGGATTCCAATGTCGACAAGCTCCTGAAGGAGGGCTTCAAGGTTGCCGTGGTGGGCCTTGGGGATGGCGTGGACACGCCCTACCTAGCCTTGGGGGCGAGCAACTCATGATGCTCCCTTGCTGGCCTGATCCCTTTCTGGTGAAAGGTGTGGCAACAAAATTTAGTAAGCACACAACCCAACAAGGAATAGGGTATGATTCAATCCTCAATAGCAAGATAATAAATGACACCATCAGTCTAGTGCCAGAAAATTGCCCCTAAAATTAGCATGATTTCCAGGATTTTTATTTAGTACGAACACACAATTTCCATTATAAACTCAATCATCCATTCTCCTCATCTGCAGAGTGATGGCACACTACAATATTGTGTGTGCCTACCTAGCTACAGTAGCGTGACTTAGAACTACAAAATATACTAGGAAGTCTGGCGCGGCGGCACGCCGCGCCCTTGATGCTGATCCTTTGGATTTAAGTTGACTTAGATCGGAGCATTTGTGCCGGTGGTGCCTTTTTGGTCAGGCATTATGCATGGGTAAATAAAAGAATAGAGTACAGATTGGGACATGTACAAAAAAAGCTCATCATATACATGCTTTTATCACAGAAATACAAAATCATGATATTTATCCAACTTATCAAAATAAACCCCACTCGAGTGGCTGATCCCAGCATTACCCTCTGTAATTTTTTGTTGGAAATAAAAACAATGTATCAAGTTCTCCATTGTTTCGTACATACTGATCAAAAGAAATTATATTTCATGGAAAGAAATCATCAAGATAACACAAAAAAAGCAATCAAACATCTATGCAAGGGAGTGATTAGTAAAAGGAAAATCATGTGGTACAGTAAACTGTTAATTCATTCAATTATGCCTACCAAAGTGCCAGCACATGAAGCATGTACGACAGGAACTTTGGTCAAGAAACCTAACTAAATTTAGACCACCTAAATTAGTTCATTCATATTTGCCCAAGAAATATAAAATCAGGATCTACAGCTTGTAAAACCAAAACAAAAATTGACATTACAATATATGCAGCTAGTTGATCAGGATAATCTCAAATATCAGCTCATCATAATGAATTAATGCTTACATCCCTAATCCCTAAAACAGGAAATGGTGGCCTGGGAATGATGATTGTTGTGAAAAGCATGGCACTTATGACATTGTTCTCTAGGTAATAGCCATTATGAGAGTGCTCATTTTGTAGTTGCATGAGAAAAACTAAGATGGTCTCTTCTATGTTCACCTAAATAATGAAAATCATTTACATAATTATGTTCTTACTTTAGGAAAATAGTAGACAGAATAAGATGAAAAATGAATGCATATACCTGAATTTAAAATAGCTGTCATGATTACTTCATCTTCATTCACAACTAAGTATATGCCCAATAAACCATCGCAAATCTGAGGAGCATCAACAACCTTCAGGCCTTATCTAGCAGAAATAGCAGGGAAATTAGTGAGAACTGTTCAGCTACACTACACACTGCTTAAAAGCATCTAAGCATATCTCAGTTATAAAAGATTACAAAGAACAAATCTACAGCGTTGATGGCTATAATTAGCACAAATGGAGCCACAGGATTGTAGGCAATACAAAGTAATCTACACGTACTTGTAATCCTGCCTGAACTTTCCAGGCTTGTCACCTTAAGCCATACTATACCAAAACGCAGAGGGAGTTGCTCCCCAGGAGAATTGCAGAACTCAACTGAAGTAGAGAATAAATTTTATTCACTTATAAGTAACTCAGCCGGATGTGACCTGTGAAGAAAAAACTATAAGCCCAGAACGACAACACTCAAAAATTCAAAGAATCACCCATCCTCATTCTTCCAGGCCGCCGACCGCGAGATGGCGATGACGTGACGAAACCTCTATACTACTGTCGTCTGTCGTTAGCGCGCCTCTTCCCCTAGAGTGCCATGGACCACGTCAACCTATAGATCTCTGCCACAACAGCGCCCTCTGCTAGCTGCAGCGCGCGCCGCGTGCCATGGCAGCGACGCTTCAGGCCTCTACCGGCGGCGGCGGCACCCCACGGTCTAGCTCCCTTCGTTGCATGGCGACGGCCCCGGCGATGCTCCTCCCGGCGCGGCCTCATGACGCATCGGCCCATGGCTGCGGCGGCCAAAGAATGGGATGGCGAAGCCCTCCGGCATGCAGGGCAGCAGGTTGGGTAGGAGAGGAGAGCCGCCCCGAGTTCCTCCTCCTTCACGCTGTCTACTGCCTCGAAAGAGAGGAGGGCAGCTGGCTGATAGCTGCCTCCACGGAGGCTAGGCCCAAGGAAGCATACCAGCGGCAGCAATTGGACATAATTTTTTGGACCAGAGAAATGAGATTGGGGAGAAAGAGAGCTGTGGGGAGCAACGGGATTGAGGGCTGGAGAGGAGACCGTTTGGGGGCAGGTCGATTGCACCGCTTTGACCGCCTCGGTGACCTCCGGGAGGAACGCGAAGAAAGGAACGTGGCGCAGTGTTATCAAGAACGGCACTGTAGATGGCAAGCCATGAACAACAATGAACAGTAAAATAAGATGTGTGCATGATTGGCCAAAAACGTCAAGCTACAGTACCAAAACGTACCCAAACCTCTAACAAAAAAACATAACTGGTTCACCTTTATGTATGGATCTATTGATTCACAAGTATGTCAAGTATCTAGCCTATCACATGCACATGGTCAGATCTAACGGACAATAAACAAGTGGCATATCAATCTCTAGAAGTGAAGGCTGAGAGATAATATTTGGATCTCCTCATAGCCAATCAATTCATCATCGTAAAAATGAACTATTTTTCTAGTGGATACAAATATCAAATGTGTATGTTGCAAGGAGAACACACTCCAATCTTTTTCAGGAATCAATCTGAAGTCTGAACACTAAAAAAGGCTTTAACTTGTAGCAACTAAAGGTAACAGGAGCGATTACATTGACAAAAGCTAGAGTTTTCCCTTCTGATTTGTGGCCTAATCCACGTACTCATGAGGCCATAAATACGCAGATCAGGACCAAAACCTACTCGTAGAAGCACATGGCATGATATCCACACTCAGAGCAGAGGCGAAGAGCTGGAGCTGGAGCTCACCTTGGACGGAATAATGCCAATATCAGTGCGCGAAGGGGCACCATCCCATCAGCAAGCCACCGGTCTACGACTGCACCAACAAGTGGCGGGCTCCAGGGGCGCATCCGAGGCCAGGGAAGATGAAAGGAATATTGGAATTAGTGATCCTGATGAAAGATTGCATTATACATGATAATTGTACTCAGAACATTCAAGTTTATAGCCGAGTGCAAATGAATCACCATCACTGCGAACAAGAGAACAAAAAACAATATAGGTCATGGCTTCTTGATGTCTAGGTGGTTTACCTTGCCTGTCCATCAGATCAGATCATGTGCATGTGACAATAAAAATAATTCTATTCACAGATTCAAGCACTGTGATTGGGTGGGGAAATTGCATTAATCCGTCCAATTCTACCTAGAGATATCAGCATCACAATCGAAATGAAGTAGGCACATTCTTGAAAGTGACATACATGTTGCCGGTTCGCCGGTTCAGGGATCCTGCATGACCACTTGGCACAGCAGGCAAATTGGGCTCGGAATCTAGATCCTACTCCTTGCCTAATTGAAGGAAAGACAGGACTAGATTTGATTCAAAGTCCATGACGGCTTCCAAGTTCCAAAGCATCAAGCTCTGCATTTTTCAACACACAAAATTGAAACATAAATGAGAGAAGTGTCTTTTTCTAGAATAAATCAACACCGTGATACTACAAGAGTTTTATGGTTATATAATCATGTTTATAATTAAGTAAGCAACAAGTGGTTAGATACAAACACAAACTGAATTTGGTAACTCAAAATTTTAGGTCAACTACAACAGATGACAGGTTGTCATTGATTCTTTATGTTCAGGTGTAGGGGAAGCACCGGAAGCTACTAACTGCCGCTCTAGTACCAGAGAAGAACACAGGTCAGCCTGCATCACCATGCCACTCCACTGGCATGGTCCCTCCCTGGTTAGAGGTGTGGCACCAAATTTCAATCAATACACAAGTGGCTCAACAGAGTGAACATGGTATATGATTAACTCGCAGCAGCAAAAAAAAATCAACACTAGTGAATATTTTTAGTGGCTCAATAGAATGAAATATTTTTTAGTGGATAGCAAAGTGTATGCTGTGATGAGAACACACTCCAATCTTTATCAGGAATTGAGCACCTTCACATCACAGCAAGGTAGTAACAATCTAAACACCCAAAAAGACTAAACTTGCACCAACTAAAGGTAACATGAGCGATTACATTGATAAAAGCTGGAGTTTTTCCTTCTGATCTGTGGCCTAATCCACATAATCATGGGCCATACATACACAGATCAGGGCCAAAATGCTAATCCTAGAACACCATGGCACGATGTCCACGCTCAGAACAGAGGCGAAGAGCTGGAGCTCACCTGAGACGGAAGGAGCGCCATCCCACCATTAAGCCAACAGTCTACAACTGCACCAACCAGGGGCGGGCTCGAGGGGCGCATTCGAGGCCAGGGAAGCTGAATGGAATATTGGAATTAGTGATCGAGATGAAAGATTTCATTATGCATGATATTTGTACTCAGAACATTCAAGATTTATAACCGAGTGCAAAAGAATCACCATCACTATAAACAAGAGAACAAACAACAATATAGGTCATTTCTTCTTGATGTCTAGGTTTACCTTCGCACATGTAGAAACCTTGGTGTGTGGAGGAAGCACCGTGGGCTACTCATCGCCGCTCTAGTACCAGGGAAGAGACATCATGCGCAAATAACACACGTCGGTCCGCATAACCATGCCAGCCCACTGGCATGATCCCTCCCTAGTGAGAGAGGTATGGCACCAAATTTCAATCAATACACATCCAGCTCAACACAGCGAACATGGTATATGATTAACTCGCAGCAGCAGCAAATAAATAAGCAGTAAGCAAAAAAAATCCAACACTGGGTCGATACGAAACAGCTGATAATAAGACTGTTTAGTAATCACACAGTCATAATCTACATCTACCTGTTGACCTACAGTAAAATGAGCACTTGCCAGAAATAATAAGATAGATAGCATGGATCAAAATGTGGACACATTCCGACAGATGTTTGTATGTCACCTAGCCAATTTTATGTAGATAAGATATATCAACCAAAATTCAGTTCTATCAAGCATATACAAAATTAAAGCATACAAATGGATAGCTAATTTGCCACTGGATCAATCATAAAAGCCATTCTAGAGGACAACAATATGGGGGGAAATGGACCTTTTGCATGGCACAGTTGAGCATCTCCAGGCCGCCCCCTCCTCCAGACAGTGGCGCGGAATCCAAGCGAGCAGGGGAGTAGACCTCAGATGGCTTACTTGATGCTTTCAGGAAAAGCCTTCCAGCATATCTGTTTATAATCATAGGGATAATATCCCATCAGGCCCAGAGTTGTCATATAATGACACAAAGAACAATAATATTCCAAGCCGGAGAAAGAAACAACCTTAGTTCTTCTTTGTCAGGGTCATATAGCTTTAAGGAAAGTAAAATATCATCCTTTGTCCTCAATGGAAGAGTCAAATGATTTCCCTGTATATGTCACAGGCGAATGTTAGATGGTACACCAGCAAACGAGATGAATACACGTAAGCTAGACATGGTGGTGCATTGCAGTTGGGCATATGATGAATCAGTTCTACCAAGCATATACAGCATTAAAGGATTTGGACACGAATAGCTAATTTGCCACTGGATCAATCATAAAAGCCAGGCTAGAGCACACCAATATGGGGGAACATGGAACTTTTGCAGGGCTCTGTTGGGCATGTCCAAGTCGCCCCCTCCTCCAAGCTGGCAGAGGAGTATACCTCAGCGCGGACGCAAAGCGGGAGGTAGCATGGGGAGCAGCCGGAGCGGGAGAGGAGTGGAGGCAAGCACCACGCCATCCCCTCCTGCAGCTGCTTTGGCCCTGCTAGGGTTTCAAAGCACGGGCATGAACTGGAGCCGGAGGGGACGACCAGCGACGTCTGCCGCTGGTGCATCGTCCGGCGAGGCCAAGATGGAGTAAAGCCATCCCCGCACGCACGTCCCTTGCAGCCGATCCATCCGGGCGCGGGCGTCATCCAACAGGAGATAAGCCATCAGCCTACTGGAGAGAAGCCAATCCATCCACGCCGGTGTCAGCCAGCAGGAGAGAATCAATTCGCAACGTCCAGCAGAGCGCTGCCAGCAACGCACAACACCTCCAGGCTTCTCGCTGGCCGCTGCGGCTCAGCTCGCCGGCAACGTCGCTGGCAGCACCGTCCAAGCTCGCCAGCAACGTCACCTTCTTTCGATGGCTCCATCTCAGCTCGCTGGCAGCTTGCTCCCAAGGTCATCGAGCAATAACTATCAAGAAATCATGGGGGAGTAAATAGCCAAGTTATAGCTAAAGCTTCCAGGAGTAGTACTTAATCTCATATGCATTCCCTCCTTTCTTTCAAGTATCAACATGGGTAATTCTAGCAGGCCTCCTTTTCTTTATGAAATATATCAATACAGAGATTCAAATTTTTGAGAGGACAAACCTGAAGAGGAAATTGCCAAAACCCACCAGATTTGAGGTTAGGGCTTCAAAAAACCACCAGATTTGAGGAAATTTTCAAAAACCCACCAGTTTTCACGTTGACAGTGGCAACGGGCGCTAACCGGCCAGATTAGGGCGTTTGACGTGATTTATGACAGGGCAGGCCCACCTATCGGGCGAACGTGGCAGCGCTGGCACACGCCGCTCGGGACGGCCGTTATGACAAGCGTGGCCCACCACTCGGTCGAATTAGGGCACGGGTTCCTCTCCCCGGCCGTGGACCGGTCTCTCACTCTGCTCTCCCTTTCTTCTTCCTCTAGCGATCTGGCGAGCATCAGATTCCTTCGCCTGCCTACTCCGCACTAGCCACGCCGTGCATCGCCGCCGCCGGGCGCGATGCTCAGCTGGGGTGATGGGTCGTACTCGAGCAATGAAGTGCTAGGGGTAAGTTTTTGTTCCCGAATTTATGTTTTTAGGGTTAGGGTTTCCGATTTGGGATTCAGCTGGATTTCGTTGATTTCTGTAGCTTTAGCTGAAATTCTTTGTACTTCATGATCGATTAGGACCTGACCGACATGGATTACTGCCCGGACACTTGTGAAGACCCAACATTTCATGGGTATGCCGATGGCTGCGAAGAGGTGTGTCGTGTCCACCGCTGATTTCCACGCAAATGAGTGGCATTTGAAGGATCTAACACTGGTCGCCGTTTTTACATGTGTTCAGTGGAAAACGTAAGTTAAATAGATCGATTTGTTTAGTATTCATCACTGTTATTTTCTTGTTCAGTGAGTTGACAGATCCAGTTAGGTTTAGATTTAGGATTTCAGTTACTGATCTGTGTTTGATGAATTGGTCAGATACTATTGTTGACTGGGCAGATGCATTTTAAATTTTTGTAGGAAGTTGCAAATTGTGGATTTGTGTCATGGCTAGATGGTGACTGGCCAGTTACAATGAAGAACTCCCTGGACAGGCTGTGGTCCATGTATCATGAGTGCAATGCTCAGAGAGTTGATGAGAGGCTTGTTAATGCAAAGCTGGTGGACCAGTTGTATGCAGAGAAGAAAAGCATCCAGGAGAAGTACTTTAGTTTACTGGATGATGTGAAGAAATTTTCAGATGAAACTGAGAGAGCAGTGATGCAGAGGAACTATCATAGGATCAAGACTGAAGGAGAAACTGAGAAAACTGTGGAATTGCTGCAGAAGGAGGTATCAGAGTTGAAGCAGATTCAGCATTCTCAAGCTGATGTCCTGAAGGTGAGGCTGAAGGCATGGGAAGAGGAGAAGAAAGGATGGGAAGAGGAGAAGAAGGCATGGGAAGAGCAGAAGAATGCATGGGAAGTGGAGAAGGAGGCACTGAAGGAAGGCAAGAGTAAGGTAGAGTATGCACTCTATGAGGTGTTCTCAGCAAATGATGCTAACAAGGAGAAGCTGAGGAAGATTAAGGAAATTATGGATGAGTGATGCACTCATTGATGTAATGCTTTTAAGTTAGTGAACCACTCTATGCTGTTGAACTATGTATGTCTTATGTTAGGGAACCGTGTATGTCTTATGTCAGTGAACCATTATGGCATTTGTGTTATGTGCTGTGTTGGATTAGGTCATGTTGAACTATGTAGCTTCTGTCCTGTGAACCATGTATTTTCTTATGTCAGTGAACCATTTGTCATTTGTCTTGGGTCATGTTCAATGGATGTTGTTGTGTTCTCTGATTTCTGTTATTGATTTATGTTCAATGATTCTAAAGTTGATGGTTGATGACTTATTTGTGTGAACTGATGCTAAAGTTGATGGTTGATGACAGATTTTTGTGAAATGATTCTAAAGTCTAAATTTTGAGTGAAATGGTATGGTTGCCGAGAAGCGCCGACGCCTCTCGACAACCCTAGCATCAATCTTTTGAGTTAAATGGGAGGGTTGTCGAGAAGCGTCGATGCCACTCGACAACCCTAGCATCATAACACAAAGTGAAATGGTAGGGTTGTCGAGAAGCGTCGATGCCTCTCGACAACCCTAGCATCAATCTTTTGAGTTAAATGGGAGGGTTGTCGAGAAGCGTCGACGCCACTCGACAACCCTAGCATCAATCTTTGAGTTAAATGTTACCTAGCATCAATACATCCAGAGAAACATAGTTCAGAACACATAGTCTTGCATCAATACATCCAGAGAAACATAGTTCAGAACACATAGTTCAGAACACAAGCATAGTCTTACACACATAGTCTGAAACATAGTCTTACACACATACTCTTCTGCAAAGTCTTACACACTTAGTCTGAAGCATAGTCTTACATCCAGAGAAACTAGATCAACTCCTTCATCTCTTCCACAGTCCTCTCATCAATTCTGCTGGCATTAAGGTAACCTTTAAGCCTGGAAGATTGCTCCCTACTCCTCTTTTTCCTTGTAGATGCAAGGGATGGTCCTGCAACCTACCTGGGAGCAGTGAAGCCTGTAGACTTCCTCTTTCTGGATGCATTGCTTGCAGATGTCCCTGTACCTTGCTGTGGAGGTTGCTAGGATGGTCCTGCAGCCTGGCTTGGAGCAGGTCTTGGAGGTAGCTTGGAAGCAGTTCTTGTAGGTACTTCTGAAGCACCTCTTGTAGCTTGTTGTGGTGCAGAAGGTTGAGGTGCATAAGGTTGATGTGTGGAGCTGTTGCCATCTTGTCTGTTTGACTAGACAGAACCAGAGCAAGAATGTCAGCAAGAATGTAAGCAAGCTTGTAAGGAAGCATGTCAGCAAAATGGTCAGCAAGCATGTAAGCAAGATGGTCCGCAAGCATGTAAGCAAGATGGTCAGCAAGCATGTAAGCAAGATTGTAAGCAAGAATGCAAGCAAGCATGTCAGCAACAATGTAAGTAAGCATGTCAGCAAGCATGTAAGCAAGATTGTACCTTGTGTTGATTCTTCCTGGTATGAAGGTGTGGAAGCAATGGCTGTGAGCAGTTGGTATATATACCTGTGGCCCTGCATGCTGCAGTTGCTACATGTTATGGTAGCCATCCTAGAGGTGTCCCTAGGTTGTGGCACTTCAAATTGGCCTTTCCTCCTCTTAGTCTGTGCCCTACCCTTCTCAATTTTAAAGACAGGTGGGTCTATGTCCTGTGTGTATGTCTTTGTCCACTGATCTTGACTAGGTACAGGATAAATGGGAGGAGTGTAAGCAGCCAAGTACATTGGCTTTTTGAAGAAGTCATGAACAAAATCTTCAGGCTACTGCTTTGACTTGTAAATGGCTGAAATAGCATGGCTGCAGGGAATTCCTGACATGTCCCACCTCCTACATCCACATGTCCTTGCATCCAAGTTAACAGCATAACTGCTTTCAACACCTCTGCTCACTTGCCAGAGATTTCCAACCGACTTTATGGATTTGTAGTTTCTGGAGTATTTCTTGTTCTCCTCCAGAATCTCACAGTAGGTAGGAGTGATATCCCACCTTGCACTTGCTGCTCCACTTCTTTTCTCTTCATGTCTAACCATTAGTTTGGATCTGATGCCTTCAAACATAGTCACCACTGGCTTTCCTCTGACATCCAAAATCATCCTGTTAAATACTTCACCGAGGTTGTTCACCACAAGGTCAGTCTTGCAGTTGCTATCCATAGCATGCCTTGCCCAGCACTCTACTGGGATCTTGGTTAGCCACTGCCAAGCTTGCTCTGATTCCTCTTTCAAGTTCTGCATTGCAACATCAAAGTAGTGTCTTGTGCAGGAGTAGCTAGCAGCATACAAGTACTTCTTGAGTTCTTCCCCTCTGAAGCCAGCTGTGTGGAAGTTGGCATAAATATGTCTAACACAATATCTTTGAGGACAGTTTGGGAAAACTTGACTAACAGCCTTAAGCAGACCCTGTTGGAAGTTCAAGAACATATATGTTACTAATCATGTGTAGCAATTGCACTAACAAGCATTCATCACAGCAACATGCTAAGCATTCATCACAGAACATGAAAAACATGCACTAACAAAGGTTACCTTCTGCCTGTCAGATATTATTGTGTACTTCCCAAATTTTCCCTCTTCTCCACCAATTGCAAGCTTCAGCTGTGTTAGAAACCAACACCAACTTGCAGTATCTTCTCTGTCCACAAGTCCAAAAGCTACTGGATAAATGTTGTTGTTTCCATCTCTTCCAGTGGCTACAAGGATCTGTTGTCCTGTGGTTAGCTTAACAAAGCATCCATCCAAGCCTACAAGCAGTGGTACAAGGAGTGTTAGGGCAAAGCAATACAATACAATTACAAGAAAAAGGCATGAAAAATGTTAAGTATATTACTAATAAATGGTCTGCAACCATTTAGAAACCCTTCTTTTGATCCATTTAGACATATGAACATGCCATGGAATCTTGGATTAGGGCTAGGATGCTCAGCAACAACATTTGTTGTCACAATGCACCTACTGCCTGGGTTTGTGTCAATTACTGTCTGCAAGTAATCTCTCAGCCTACTGTACTGTTTAACCTGATCACCTAGCACCACTTGCAAAGCTTTGGTCTTTGCTCTGTAAGCCATCACCTTTCCTACCTCAACACCATATATCTCTTTTGCATTCTCCATTACAGTCTCAACACTGGTCCTGGGGTCAATTCTCATGCTCTGCTCACACTGCTTGGCAACCCATTTACCAGTAACCTTGCAAGCTTCACCAGCAGTAGCACATGTGTGCTTCAAGTTGATCTTCCTCAAGCAAAATGTCTTCTCATGCCCAATGACAGAGCCAACCATG
Source organism: Dactylis glomerata (assembly GCA_007115705.1). Taxonomy (NCBI): domain Eukaryota; kingdom Viridiplantae; phylum Streptophyta; class Magnoliopsida; order Poales; family Poaceae; genus Dactylis; species Dactylis glomerata. Next base: position 822,848 of record QXEO01002092.1, read on the forward strand.
TAGAATTCACATCCTTGCTCTTCCCTTTCTGAGCACTCTACAATTACTCTATCAGGATTATTCCTGTGCAGGTGATAGTTTCTCAGTTGTGCAATGTGCAAATTCTGAACTGCAAGCCTGAACTGGTAAACATCAGTGAAGCACATCTTCAGGCACAGTTGATCTTCTGGCTGCAACCTCTTCTCATCATACCAAATCCTTGGCTTCCTCTTCTTGGCTCTGCTCTTCCTTCCATTTGGCAGTACCCAAGACATTAACTCTGATGCATCATCATCCTCTGCTTTGATGTCACCATCTGAACCAGAATCAGAAGAAGGCACATAGCAATCTGGTGTAGAACTCTCAGCACTGAAATGTGTTCTTTCAGTTGGGCCTTTTTTCACTTGTTTCACTCTTTTTCTGTTCCTATAGTCAGGTTCTGGCTCTGGCTCTGGCTCAACACCTACCATGCAGTCAGAGTCATCTAATTCACAAAATAAGTCTTCTACATCTGTATCACCTTCACAATGTTCATATAATCCTTGCCTTCTCTTCTTCAAGTCCTGTAACTTCTGGCTCAAACCAATCTTCTCTTCAGTAAACTGTGCATCACACTCTTCACTTGCAAATTCCCCTCTTTCAGACATTAGCTCATCCTCTTCCTCCTCTGTCATGCTTCCTTCAAATTCAGATTCTTCAGTATCATCCAGCATGCTATTGCCTTCTTGTGCCAAGAAATAGTCACCATCTTCTACAGCAATAATTTCATTATTGTGGCCAACATGCTGGCTTTGCTGACTGTCTAAGAAAACCAGATCATTTCCATGTGCAGTTGGTTCACTAGGAGAAAGAACACCTAATTCATCTACTGAAAAAACCATGGGGTCTCCCATGGGGTCTCCAATATCAGAAATAATAACTTGATCCTCATAATCTGTGTTCATTGCAGCATCAGGTTTATTATTTCCCCTAACAACTACCAATGAAATACATTTTTCAGACTGACATCTCTCCACCATCTGCAAAACCTTTGCCATTCCATCTATCAACTCCATACCAGCAAACCCCTTACCCTTTTCCTTGACATGGTACATAGAATCATTTATTCCATATCCCTCTTGCTCTATCATAGCTAACAAATTCATGTATGTAATATCTGATTCTCCTAGCTGCCTCTCCAAATTATCACGGCCCTCAAAATGGAAACGAACGTCCCACACATCATCGTCCAAGCTACAAATATGAGTACAATGCATCTAAAATTCAGTTCTCGCACTAAATTGCAGTTCTTGCTACAAAAAAATCTAGTAGAAGCTGAGAAATGAGCACAGATTGCAGAGATGGGGGAAGTATCATCTTACTCGACTCCGCCGAGGGAAGTGTTGAACCGAGCTGACTGCGTTGGATTCTCCTTCCACATCTTCACAGCCACTGTCGCAGCCTGCGGGAACAGTGAGTATGGCGTGGCGGCAGGGTTCGAGCTCCCCCAGATCTCGCCGTCGTCGCCAACTGAGGGGACCCGACACCCTCCTCCACACCATCTTGGAATTCCGCCGCCGTCGCCGCCTCCGCCTCCGGCGCCGGGAGCGCCAACGCCGCCGCCACCTTCTAAAGACGCCGCCGCCGACGCCATGGCTAGGATTTGAGTCTGTTCGGGAGAGTGAGAGACCGGTCAACGGCCGGGGAGAGGAACCCGTGCCCTAATTCGACCGAGTGGTGGGCTAGGCATGTCAGGAGAGGTGGGACACGCTTGTCATAACGGCCGTCCCGAGCGGCGTGTGCCAGCGCTGCCACGTCCGCCCGACAGGTGGGCCCGCCCTGTCATAAATCACGTCAAACGCCCTAATCTGGCTGGTCAGCGCCCGTTGCCACTGTCAACGTGAAAACTGGTGGGTTTTTGAAAATTTCCTCAAATCTGGTGGTTTTTTGAAGCCCTAACCTCAAATCTGGTGGGTTTTTGCAATTTTCTCCAAACCTGAATCTAGTCCTGGTTACCAGCTGTGATGTTTTAGATTGTCCAGTATGCTTCTTTCTTGATGCTTTTCTTGTGATTGGTGGTCAAGAGGTTCAAGAGGCAAGGAACTGCTTGATGATCATGAGCAACAAGTTCATTTTTCAAACGGTAGACACAACGCCGCGAATCCGCCGTGGCAGCCAGGGCGCCCTCATGTACCTCACTTGGTGAGGCACCAACGCTGCAAATGAACAGTAAAACCAAATTACTAGGATGCAACAGGAGAGTATTACTATAAGTGATATTCTCTTGAGGAAGTTCATGAGCAAGAAGACATAAAGTTCTAGATCACCCTCCAACAGAACCATATAGTAGAAAAAACACTTCCAAGATTACAGATTAAAATTCCAATTATATGTTACCCTCCTACACTTCCACAAGCACAAGATTAAAAAGTTGTGTTGCTGTTGTTCTAGTACAAGCAAAAGCACAACATTCTGTCAATTAAGTTAATTGTAGAAAATTGCACAAGATTAAAATTCCAATATATGTATGGAATCACTATAAAAAGGAATAGGTACATAGTGCATTTGCATTTGAAGGAATTTTCACCAGATAACCGATCATGGATCATCAAGTTCATGACAGGACAATAATAAGATTATTATTTTAATCTCTATCTAGTACTGTCCCATAATTCAGAATGCTCAAGCAGAAAACCATTGCAGCCAAGTTACGGAAACGACCAGAGGCATTGTATATTTTAAACCAGATGCAGGATCATCAATTGAGACCTTCAGAAATTCCACTAATGATATCAAATTAACAAAAATCATGCAGCAAGTGGAGTATTTAATCAATCTCATGCATCAAATTCTGGTATGATACTGGTAGATTGAGTACACTGCTTGTCGATGAATTCCTTCCATGGACAAACTACTTGGCTGCTGCCGCTCTTGTTTCACTGCACCTAGAGCCAACTGAGGTCCAAGTCAAACTTGAATTGCACATAATAGCTTAATTAATCATGATTACCGCTGCTAAAAAAATTCACAGAAATATGGAATACTGAGCTGCATACTAAAAATTCACAGAATTGTACTCCAGGGAGCATTTGTTGTCTTGGTTTATTTTCTCAGATCAAAGAATGAGACAATGTAAAGAATTTTATCACCACTGTAACAATATGATCTGTTAGAGACATTCCTGCTTCCATGTTTTACTAAAAACATGAGGAAGTTTGAGGAAACAGGCAAAATTACTCCACACTGAATAAATCAATAAAACAATATTACAGGCAAGCCGGATTCAGTCACCTTCAGCGGCAGTTCACCAGGGCATCAAGGTCGTCCCCGAAGCAGCACCACGCCCTCTCAACCGCCGGACAGGCGGCAGCCTCGTTGCATCCCTTGAAGTCCAGCCCACCACCGGCATGGCCACCACTCCTCAGCCGTGGCAGCCAGGGCGTCTCGTCACTCACCAGAACCAGCCTGTGTGCAGATGAATGCAAAGTTCAGAAAGCATAAAAATCTCACAGCAGCCTGAATACTCATTTAATTCATTTAATTAAGTTCAGAAATGCTACCAGCTAAAACATGGAGCCAATAAGGAAAAGTAAGTAAGTAACCAGATGCTAGATTTGAATCAATTCAGTTCCATCACTACTCCAAATGTTTGAGTTAGCCAAGTGATGGATTACGTGTACTCCCCAGTATGTTCTACTTATAACATGGAGAATTTGTATGGTACAGGAAATGGGACATTTGGCGTAAAAATCACAACACGCCCAAGGATCCAAGAGAATAACATTGCACATAACATTGCTACAAGCATTTCAGCAATTCCGTGTAATCATCAGTGCGTAAAGCTTGCTATATGTGCGAGAAATGTGTGATGTTGTGGTAGCATTTCCAAACATCAGCATTTTAGTTCTAATTTTGCCTTTCTATATGGTGAATACAAACAGATATTACTACGGTGATACAATCACAGTAATATATTTTCCTACAAATAAGTGATTTGTGACACACACACACACCAAAAGGCATTGCTCATTTTACTCATGGAAAACAACAAGGGATGTGCATTTGCATCCACTGAACACTTGTGCTGAGCAAAACCACCTATTTCATCCGCAGAACCCATTAAGTAGAATCCGCAACATGCCGTTGGGCATTACAGGCACAAATAAAGAAGACACAACAACAAAAACAAATTTAGGGAACCAGCAAAAAGTTCACCCTTAACAACGGAATGTGCAAAGTCTTCCAGCATGCGAGGAGCAGGAGGTGTAGAGGATGGAGAGCACTCACGTGGAGGAAGTTGAGGACGGAGGCCAGCTCGCAGCCTCCCACATGCCCCACAGACTCCACCGCGGTAGCTCGGCGGCGGCCGCGTCCCCAAATTGGACTTCTCCTCCTTCGAATCCGGCACCACTGGGCTCGGGTACCGCGGCACCCACATCGGAGACGCCCAGGTTGACCCCTGCATCACCCCAGCAAGGAGCGGAGACGAGCACCATACCGTGCCATCCCCTCCTGCAGCTGCGTCGGCCCTGCTAGGATTTCGAAGGACGAGCGTGAACTGGAGCCGGAGGGGACTACCAGCGAGTCCGCCGCTGGTGCGAGGCCAAGATGGAGCCGTTCGGCCAGAGCCGCGTCGACCTGGATGCCCAGCCGACAGGTTAGCCTCTAGGGTTTCGCAAGATCGCGGATGTAAGCGCGGAGAAGCGACGCTGGGGCGTCCATCGGGTGGGTGGGGCTGCGCCGCGCCGGTGAGCGGCGGCGAGGGTGGCGTTGCGCCCGGGGAGGAGCGGCGATGAGGGTGGTGCTGCGCAGAGGGCGAGCGGCGGCGAGGAGTAAAGGGAATGAGGGATCGAAGAGACTGCAGCGTCGCAAGTCGCGATCGAGGCAGGTCGGTTGCTGTAGTATAATCCCTCCGTTTCCTCGACCTCGACGCCCAGCCCGTAGGTCAGCCTCTAGGGTTTCATAAGAACGCAGATGTAAGCGCGGAGAAGCGAAGTTGGGGCGTCCATCGGGTGTGTGGGGGCTAGGCCTGTGACAAGGATTTGGATTTCGGTTTTGGTTTTTTACCGGTCCTGAGCGAAATGGGCGAAATTCGGGAATTTCGGTGCTTTTCGGTCAAATTTTCGGACAAAATTTGACCAAAATTTAAATTTTCAAAAAAAAATCTACAAAATTCCCTAAATTCAGTAGATTTCGTCTGTTAAATCATTTACTGGTCCTGACCGAAATGGGCAAAATTCGGATGAAATTCGATTTTTCCGGGCGAAATTCAAATCTCTGGCCTGTGAGCGGCGCGGCGGCGAGGGTGGTGTTGCGCATATGGCGAGCGGCGGCGGGAAGGAGTGAAGGGAATGGGGGATTGAAGAGACTGCAGAGTCGCGACTCGCGATTGAGGTAGGGTTGGTCGCTGTAAATATCTCAATTTTCTCATGGTAGCGTTAAAAGTTTCCTGTTTTGCCCCGCGTTAAACACGTACGCATGGGCCAGCTACCTAGCCTCTCTCCTTAATTATCTCCCGGCCTGTTGCCTATCACGACTGAACTCCTCGTATTTGCACCGTGCGGTCTCTCTCTCTCTCGTTTATCCAACCACTTCACGCATGCACCCTATCGCGCAGAAGACCAAGCAAGGGTTTTACGTGGGGGATTAACGTGATGCCCCGTTTGGTGCCTTGGTGTTCGGGAATTAGTTTATGCATATATATAAGATTAACTTATCTTACAAGCGAGCATATATATACAATTATATGGAGATCAGAATTATCGGGACTAGAGCCCGTCTATTCGATTACATGGACCAACATCAGTAATGGCCCCTAGCTACACTAAATCGTCCTTTGTCGTCTATAGCTTCTATTCTCAGAAAGGTCGCCAGCTCCTCTGCAACAGCAATCGCGCGTTGCTCTGGTAGGTACTTCTCCCGCATGGCCGTGTACTATATAAGAAGAGGAGATGAATATGAATATCAATCATGATAACAAAGAATGACGAGTAAAAATAGAGGTGTGAATGTTTATTGCTTACATCGTATCTGTAATCCTTGTGCTCAGAGGTAAACGTGCGAATGGTCTCGCAAACATAGTATCCACATAGATGCGTCCCCCGTGGCTGCTGGTCGCACTTTACGAGAATAGAATATATATAATCAAAATAATAATCTAGCATTACAAAAGTATTGAAAATAGAAGTATATCATACTACTACTTACCTGAGCCGCTCTAAAGGTCAGCTTCTCATGCCGGATACCGGGAGTCACGCACTTGAACCGCTTCCCAACCCTGCCCGACAAGGAAAATGATTTGCTAAGTTTTTCATTAATTGATATATCAGAAAATCATCGAAAGAGACCGATAGAGTGCAAGAATGATTGAAATTACCCTTGGAGCATGTCCTGCAGGCTTTGGAACTGTTCCAAGGGTCTCGATAATGGGTCGAAGGCATCAACTCTTCCCTTATCAATTTGAATGTCCAACAGAATCCAGTGGTAGCTGCACATGTATATATATATGTGTCAGTAACTTATCAATTACACTCATAAGTGAATGGACACAACAGAGTAAGACCCTCACTTGAAGTTGTATGGAAACAGTATGTGGTCACAATAATTTTGATCTGTTAGAAACCTTAGAAGGTTTTCCTCCGTCTCCTTGGGGTTATCAGTTAGCGTCTTTATATGTATTTTATCTGGGTCAATAAACCCAATATTTAGGATGTTCCTACTTTTACATTCCAGAATCTTCATTCTGCATAATAGAGTACAAGTCAGAACGGAACAAGTTATATGTAGAAAATGAATTGAAATAACTGAACAAGTTATATGTAGACAATGAATTGAAATAATTGAACAAGTTATATGTAGACAACGAATTGAAAAACTTACAGACAATAGCAACTCATAAGCGATTTGTCGAGGGCGTCGGCATTGTACATCTGGAAGAGTTCATCAAAGTCGATATGGATGTCTTCGGGACGGCCGTAGTACTCCCGTGGGACAAGCGCCACGATCATCGTTCTCCCTTTCTTTGATTCACTTAAGTACCATGTATGCAAGTAACGCATATTTGTTGGGAGATCATCAAACTTATCTTTGCTGACCAAAGGCGCTCCCATGACAAACTGTGGCTTAGGGGCTACCACAGCCGTGGGTACCACGTCGTCTTGGGAAGCCAGAATGACTTCAACCGGGATACCCCATTCATCCGCCCACTTCTTTGCTAATCCCAAATCTTGCCCCTGCACCAGAGAGGGAACATTCTCGGGTAACACCTTGAGGGGTGGGATCGACTGTTTGGCCTGTTGTCCAAGCTGAGGAACGTCTGATCTTATTTTGCTTGTAGTTGAACTTGATTTGCTCCCACTTGCACTTGCACTTGCACGTGACTTGCTCTTTTGCCCTTCCTTCTGCAATGTGCGTGTATAGTCGTCAGGCTTATGGTGTAAGTCATACTGTGATGGAAGGGTCATGAAGTATTTTGCATATGCTATTTGCTTCTCGGTGTATTCCGGGCGGGGCTCGGGTTCCTTCTTTTTCATCTGCGCCTCATAATGTTCCTTTGCTATCCTTGCGTTTTCCTCGTCGGTACGATCATAAGGTCTGATAGGAAGATCAGCATGAGGTACCTTTGGGAGGGGCGACAGTTTGCGCTTTGGGGAGCTCCGTCGCTTAGAACTCATCGACGGAGCGTTCTTGCTGGCACGCTTCCGCTTAGTATCCTTAGCGGGGGGCGGCGGAGACGGCCGACCCAAGTCCGGCGGCGGTGAACGATCTGGACTCGTGTTGTGGTGGCCGTCGTCATGTGGAGGGCTTGGAGGTGATGGAGGTGTAGGTGACCTGCGACGACTCGGAGGCGGTGTTGTCCTTGGGGCCGAGCCTGGAAGCTTGATGTAGTTCTTGTCCCATAGGATGACTCCACCCAGTACTTCTCCGAGTGTCCTCTCGTCTTCGGGTCCAGCCATGTCGAGCTCCATATCATGAAACCCCGCCATGATTTCATCCACCCCGACTTTAGCAAAGCCAGCTGGAATCTCACGGCCATGCCAGCGTGCATCAGGGCCAGAAGGTAAAGCTTGTCCGACGGCCACCTTCATGGATATGTTCTTGAATTTCTGATGGAGTTCACATGATGTTGACTCCTTGATTCCATCCACGGGGTAGCCGGGACCGCCCTCTATCATTCTTCGTGCATCGTCGGGCGGGGCCTCAGATTCAGCCACGCTGCTTTTCCGCTTAGATGGGGCGCCGGTAATATCGAGTGCAGGATCTTCCTGGCGCGCTACTCCTCTAAGCTCGTCAATCTGCTTCTGTTGCTCGTTAAGCCTGGCAAGCAACTGGTTGAACTTGTCATTCTCCTCATCCTGCTGTCGCTTCTTTGCTATCGCTCGGCTTCTGTAAGTGTCTTGGTCTCTGGCAAACCCAAGCCACCACGGGTAAGAAGGACCGAAGCCTCGCGTTCGTCCTCCATGTTCGTCATTGCCGAGGACCAGTGTGAGCAAATCTTTCTCTCTATCTGCAGTGAACTGTCTTTTTCCCTCTTTAATTTCTTTCACTATTTTTTTCCAATTCTCCCTGGGTATCCTAAGACCGTCACTGCAGATGAGGTCCCCTGTTTCTTCATCGTACGAACCACCATGCGCAAGGAACCAATTCCTTGCTCTCAATTCCCACTCATCACAGATGGGTTCAGGTACGATGCCTTTAGCTAGCAGATCTTGCTCTTTCTTATCCCACTTTGGGATGGCAGTCTCATAGCCCCCTGGCCCCAGCGTGTGGTGATATTTCTTCTTGTCGGCATTTTTCTTGTTCTTTTCTGATAATGCCTTGGCATCTTCTGACTGCTTGTACTCCTGAAATGCCTTCCAGTGATTCGCCTGCTTGGCTAGATACCCCTCGAATACTGGCACTTTCTTTGTCTTCAGATAGTCTTTCCATAGCTTCTTCTTCCAGCTACGGAACAGTTCGGCCATCTTCTTTAGAGTCCACTGCTTGACTTTGGCCCTCAGTTTATTTGCAGCGTCTTGATTCTCACATTCTGGCAGGTTGAAATGTGACATGATATCATTCCAAAGATTATCTTTGTACCTTTCGGCGACATAGTCACTATCGGCTGCCCCTTTGCGCTTGTTCCACTCCCGAACGCTGATCGGGACGTGATCCCTAATGAGAACTCCGCATTGCTTCTTGAATGTGTCAGCAGCATTCTTAGGAAGCTTTGGTTCGCCCGTAGGCAATATCACCTCAAAGGTGTAATGCGTCCGTGCGTCCAACTTTTTAGTCGGGCCTCGTTTCGTAGCTTTGCTCGATGTGGAGGCCTAAGAGGGAGAAACATTCGTCAAATGAATGTATATGTATACAATATAGAGCTATCTCCAATATTTTTCACATATTACAAGTGATTGTCGAACTTCATATGTATACCTCGCCGGACATTATTATTTCTCCACCGGCTTCTCCACCTGCTTCTCCATCAGTGGAGCTATCACCTTCTCCGTCATTGGAGCTATCTCCGGCCCCATCGGCTTCATCTTCGTGTCGATCGACCTCCATTCCATCTCCGGAGGGGTTCAGAAACGACGACGGAGATTCAGCTCGTTCAATGTCGGGGGCGTCTTTGATTATATCTTCGAGAAGTTCTTCCTCTTCGAGGTTCCTGCTATGTGGATCCATAGTTTCTGCAAAATACCGACATTTGATTAACTAATAAATTCTATTTGCAAAATAATTCTATTTTTAATTGCAAAGTAATTCTATTTCTATTTGCAAAGTAATTCTATTTTTTCTAACTTATTTCTATTTGCTATTTCTATTCTATTTAACTCTATTTCTATTTGCTATTTCTATTTAACTCTATTTCTATTTAACTCTATTTCTATTCTATTTAACTCTATTTCTATTTAACTCTATTTCTATTTGCTATTTCTATTCTATTTAACTCTATTTCTATTTAACTCTATTTCTATTTGCTATTTCTATTTCTATTTAACTCTATTTCTAATTAACTCTATTTCTATTTAACTCTATTTCTATTTGCTATTTCTATTTAATTCTATTTCTAATTAACTCTATTTCTATTTAACTCTATTTCTATTTGCTATTTCTATTCTATTTAACTCTATTTCTATTTAACTCTATTTCTATTTGCTATTTCTATTTCTATTTAACTCTATTTCTAATTAACTCTATTTCTAATTAACTCTATTTCTATTTAACTCTATTGCTATTTGCTATTTCTATTCTATTTAACTCTATTTCTATTTAACTCTATTTCTATTTAACTCTATTTCTATTTGCTATTTCTATTTAACTCTATTTCTATTTAACTCTATTTCTATTTGCTATTTCTATTCTATTTAACTCTATTTCTATTTAACTCTATTTCTATTCTATTTAACTCTATTTCTATTTGCTATTTCTATTTCCATTTAACTCTATTTCTATTTAACTCTATTTCTATTTAACTCTATTTCTATTTGCTATTCTATTTAATTCTATTTCTAATTGCAAAATAATTCTATTTCTATTTAACTCTATTTCTCTTTGTTACAATTCTATGTAACAAATAAAATTCCTAACAATTTTATCTAACAATTCTATCTAAAACTTTCTAACAATTTTATCTCTAACAAATAACAAAATTTAAAAAAAAACTAAACCTAACAAAATTTATCTAACATAACAGTTAACAAAAAAAATTAAGGGGTGGCCGGCGGGCGGGCTCACCGAGAGGTGGCCGGGGTGGCGCGGCGCTCGCGGCGGCTCGGTGGCGCGTCGGGCGGCGCGCGCGGGAGGGCGGCGGGTGGCGCGCGCGGGAGGGCAGGCGGTGGCGCGTCGGGCGGCGCGCGCGGGAGGGCGGCGGGCGGCGCGGCGGGGCTCGATGGCGGCGCGGGAGGGCGGCGCGCCGGCGAGTTTTCGCGCAGCCGCAACGATCGGCGGCAGAGCTCTCCTTACGCGCGTCGTCGACTCCTGCAAATGGCTAAGTGTCGGGCGGAGGAAGAAGAGAGGAGGAAGGGGCGGGCTTATATACCCCAACCCTTTAGTCCCGGCTGGGGGCTTAAACCGGGACTAAAGGGGGCCTTTAGTCCCGGTTTAAGCCCCCAGCCGGGACTAAAGGGTTTTGGGGGGGCGGTTCGAGTTCGCGCCCGAGCCCCCCCCCTTTAGTCCCGGCTGGTTACTCGAGCCGGGACTAAAGGTGAAATAAATGCGCGCCAGTTATGATTTTTTTCAGATTTCATTTCAAAACTATTTTATTTGAAATTTGAATTGAATAACTTCTGTATAGTTTAGAATTTGAAAAAACTATGAAAATGAAAAGTGTTTGAAATTGAATAAATAATTCAAAACTATTTTCTATTTTAAAAATTAGTTATTTTAACTATCCAAACTATTAACTATTTTGCCATTTTCAATTAAAAATTATGTTTATTAATATTCTTTTTGTATATTTGAGAATTTGAAAAAACTATGAAAATGAAAAGTGTTTGAAATTAAATAAATAATTCAAAACTATTTTCTATTTTAAAAATTAATTATTTTAACTATCCAAACTATTAACTATTTTGCCATTTTCAATTAAAAATTATGTTTATTAATATTCTTTTTGTATATTTGAGAATTTGACAAAACTATGAAAATGAAAAGTGTTTGAAATTGAATAAATAATTCAAAACTATTTTCTATTTTAAAAATTAATTATTTTAACTATCCAAACTATTAACTATTTTGCCATTTTCAATTAAAAATTATGTTTATTAATATTCTTTTTGTATATTTGAGAATTTGACAAAACTATGAAAATGAAAAGTGTTTGAAATTGAATAAATAATTCAAAACTATTTTCTATTTTAAAAATTAATTATTTTAACTATCCAAACTATTAACTATTTTGCCATTTTCAATTAAAAATTATGTTTATTAATATTCTTTTTGTATATTTGAGAATTTGACAAAACTATGAAAATGAAAAGTGTTTGAAATTGAATAAATAATTCAAAACTATTTTCTATTTTAAAAATTAATTATTTTAACTATCCAAACTATTAACTATTTTGCCATTTTCAATTAAAAATTATGTTTATTAATATTCTTTTTGTATATTTGAGAATTTGATAAAACTATGAAAATGAAAAGTGTTTGAAATTGAATAAATAATTCAAAACTATTTTTTCTATTTTAAAAATTAATTATTTTAACTATCCAAACTATTAACTATTTTGCCATTTTCAATTAAAAACTATGTTTATTAATATTCTTTTTGTATATTTGAGAATTTGACCGATCCATACAAGGGATTTGTTGTTGCGCAGGACGAGATCCATCGGTGGCGGCCTGAGTTAAATCTAGAAGTCTAGTTTAGTTTAGTTTGAACTATGCGTGAGTTTTATGCGGTGGCGGCCTGAGTTAAATCTAGAAGTCTAGGATCCAGTGTTGTGGCGTTCGGTATGAAATGTTCTATTCGTGGTGCTTGTGATAGCTCTGTTTGTTTCTTTGGCAATTTACCCACTGGTCAAGATGAACCAAAATTCAATCTTTGCTGTTTCGTCTAATTTTACGATGAAACACTCAGGAGGTTTTTTTCTTCTACAAAATTTGTTTACGAAGGCTTTTTTTCCAAAGAGCGGTGTAACCGTGTCTGTCGTAGCCATGGAGAATCTTCATCATGCATTACATAAAAGGTTTAATACATTATTACATTATTGCACCAACATTCCTATCTATTATTTATGTTTTCTTCTAGGTCGTAGCCATGGAGAATCTTCATCATTCAGTAGGATGCTTGGGTCAGTTTTCACTTTGAAGGGCAGAATTTCATGAAACTTATTATAATCTACTGACATGTCTGTCTTGTCATCTACTCCCACGATGTTTCTTTTCCCTGAAAGAACTATGTGGCGCTTTGGCTCATCGGACGATGTCTTCTTTTGCTGATTTCTTTTTCTCATTTTTGTAGACATGTCCTTCACATAGAAAACCTGAGCGACATCGTTGGCTAGGACGAATGGTTCATCCATGTACGCAAGATTGTTGAGATCCACTGTTGTCATACCGTACTTTTGGTCTACAACTACCCCGCCTCCTGTCAGCTTCACCCATTTGCACCGAAACAAAGGGATCTTAAAAGTAGGTCCATAGTCAAGTTCCCATATCTCCTCTATGTACCCGTAATATGTTTCCAAACAGTGCCCATTCTCGTCTGTTGCATCAAAGCGGACACCACTGTTTTGGTTGGTGCTCTTTTTATCTTGGGCAACCGTGTAAAATGTATTCCCATTTATCTCGTACCCTTGGAAAGTACATATAGTAGAAGATGGTGGCCTGGCCAAACAGTACAGCTGATCTCCAACGGTGTCATCATTCATGAGATGTGTCTGCAACCAACTGCCGAAAGTCTTCTCGTGTTCCCCTTTAATCCAAGAGTCAGTCTTCCCCGGGTTTTCGGAGCGTAGAATATTCTTGTGTCTCACGATATACGGAGCCACCACGGTGGAATTGTGTAGAACCGTGTAGTGTGCTTGAGAGAAAGAATGCCCGTCCATACATACTTTTGCTTTCCTTCCTAGTGTGCCTTTTCCTGTCAGCCTACCCTCATACCGAGATTCAGGAACACCAATCGGCTTAAGGTCAGGAAGAAAGTCCACACAAAACTCAATGACCTCCTCTGTTCCATAGCCCTTGGAGATGCTTCCTTCTGGCCTAGCACGGTTACGAACATATTTCTTTAAGACTCCCATGAACCTCTCGAAGGGGAACATATTGTGTAGAAATACAGGACCGAGAATTCTAATCTCTTCGACTAGGTGAACTAGGAGGTGTGTCATTATATTGAAGAAGGATGGCGGGAACAACAACTCAAAGCTGACCAGACATTGGACCACATCAATCTGTAACCCTGATAGACTTTCTCGATCGATTACCTTCTGAGAAATTGCATTGAGGAATGCACATACCTTCACAATTGCCAGGCGAACATTTTCCGGTAGAATTCCCCTCAATGCAACCGGAAGCAATTGCGTCATAAGCACGTGGCAGTCATGAGACTTTAGGTTTTGGAATTTTTTGTCTTTCATATTTACGATTCCCTTTATATTCGACGAGAAGCCAGTCGGGACCTTGATACTGAAAAGGACTTCAAAGAAGATTTCCTTCTCTTCCTTAGTAAGAGCGTATCTGGCACGCCCTTGAAACTGCCCTGGATGCATGCCATCTCTTCCTTTATGACGTTCCTGGTCCTCCCGTGCTTCCGGTGTATCTTTTGACTTCCCATACAAGCCCAGGAAGCCTAGAATATTCACGCAGAGATTCTTCGTCAGGTGCATCACGTCGATTGCGGAGCGGACCTCATGGACTTCCCAATAGGGTAGCTCCCAAAATATAGATTTCTTCTTCCACATGGGTACGCGCTTATCAGGGCCGTTAGGAATAGGTTGGCTGCCAGGACCCTTTCCAAAGATTACTTTTAAATCTTTGACCATATCAAATACTTCAGCACCAGTACGGATGACAGGCTTCCCCCGGGGTTCTGCCTTGCCATTGAAATGCTTGCCTTTTTTCTTTAAGGGATGCTTGGGCGGAAGAAAACGACGATTGAACGGGTACACATTCTTCCTATATTTGTCCAGATATATACTTTCTGTCTGATCTAAACAGTGCGTGCATGCATTGTATCCCTTGTTTGACTGTCCTGAAATGTTACTAAGAGCAGGCCAATCATTGATGGTTACGAAAAGCAAGGCTCGAAGGTCAAATTCCTCTTGTTTGTGCTCGTCCCACACACGTACACCTGGTTCGGCCCACAGCTGTAAAAGTTCGTCAACTAATGGCCTTAGGTACACATCAATGTCGTTGCCGGGTTGCTTTGGACCTTGGATAAGCACTGGCATCATAATGAACTTCCGCTTCATGCACAACCAAGGAGGAAGGTTGTAGATACATAGAGTAACGGGCCAGGTGCTGTGACTGCAACTCTGCTCCCCAAAAGGATTCATGCCATCTGTACTCAGACCAAACCATAAGTTCCTTGCGTCACCTGCAAATCTCGGGAACTCTCTCTCGATTTTTCTCCACTGCCGACCATCAGCGGGGTGCCTCAACTTATCGTCTTTCATACGATCTTCCATGTGCCATCGCAACAACTTCGCATGATCTTTATTTCTGAATAGATGTTTCAACCGTGGTATTATAGGAGCATACCACATCACCTTAGCAGGAACCCTCTTCCTGGGTGGCTCGCCCTCAATCTCACCAGGGTCATCTTTTCTGATCTTGTACCGCAATGCAGTGCATACCGGGCATTTATCCATATTCTCATATTTCTCACCGCGGTAGAGGATGCAGTCATTAGGGCATGCATGTATCTTCTGCACGTCTAATCCTAGAGGGCAGACAAGCTTCTTTGCTTCGTACGTGCTGGCGGGCAATTCGTTCTTTCTTGGAAGCATCTTCTTCATCAGTACCAGCAACTTTTCGAATGACGAGTCAGTCACACCGGTCTCTGCCTTCCACTTCAGCAATTCCAGTGTGCTACCCAGCTTCTTCTGGCCATCTTCACAAGTTGGGTACAACAATTTGTTGTGGTCCTGTAACATCTGCTCGAACTGCAACCTCTCCTTTTCTGTGTCGCAGCCTCGCCGTGCTTCAGAAATGACCCGACCAAGATCATCAGCGGGCTCATCTGGTTCCCGTTCTGCACCCTGATCTTCTTCTTCATTGTCTTCCATTGCGGTATCAGCATACTCAGGGAACATAGATCGGTAGTTGTCATCATCGTTATCTTCTTCTTCATCGTCGTCTTCCATCATAACCCCTCTTTCTCCGTGCTTGGTCCAAACATTATAGCCCGACATAAAACCGGACCGAAGCAGGTGGCTCTGAATGACTCTTGAGGAAGTGTAATCCTTCTCATTCCGACATTCAACACATGGACAAAACATATAGCCACCACCATGCTTGTTCGCATCGGCCGCATCTCAAAAAGAATGCACGCCTTCTCTGTAAGCGGCGGTGCGTCGATCACCGTACATCCATGGATGGCTCATCTGCGTCATGCAACAGTATATCAAACACAATCACGATCCTAAAAATTAGTACCGCACGGTCTAAACGAGGAAATATAGTTGCTAACCTTTTAGAATAAGTGGAAATAAAGAGGAAGAGGCTTAAGCGTGGCTCGGGCACCTCATATCGTAGTTATGTTCGGTGAACTGAACCGGCATCGCTCTAACAAACATTTCAACAAACACCTCTAGTGCATCCAAGCAAAAAGGAGAGCTAGCACACACTCACACACTTTCATCCAAAAAAATGCAAGAGGGGAGAGAGGGGCTGCGCTGCAGCCATATATATAGGCAGAGGACTTTAGTCCCGGTTTGAGACACAAACCGGGACTAAAGGGTGCGCACATGCGGGCCGCTCAGCGCATAGCCCTTTAGTCCCGGTTTGTGTCTCAAACCGGGACTAAAGGCTCGTTACGGGCCGGGACTAAAGCCTCCCGGGCGGCTGGCGAATTTCGGGCGACGTGGCCGGGCCTTTAGTCCCGGCCCAGATGGAGGCCGGGACTAAAGGGTCCTGGCCAAAGGCCCTTTTTCCACTAGTGGGGAGTAATTAGCTGGTAAGGTGGTGCCCACACGGGCAGTGGCAGAGCTGCTCTTTGTTTATGATGTCAAGTGACATCACAAAAAATTGGTTAGCACCATTATATTAGCTATTGATACACATATTTGAACCAAATAATACCAAAAATTGACCCCACTAGCCTCATTTATCACTTAAATTGGGCTTTTGACATCACTCAACACCAATCTCAGCTCCGCCACTGCACATGGGGTAACGCGCATCATGCTGAAACCATGCTGACGGTCACCCAAACAAGAGCGCCTCTGGCTACGCAATATCCAAATCCATCCCGCCTAGGAAGCTGTAAGTTTGGATATCCCGGTCTAATCAAAAAGCAGGGAGAGATGTGGTGGTAGCGCGAGACACACTACTCACCTACTAGACGTCGATCTGTAGACGACAAAGCTTGGACGAAATTAAGGTGCCATGACAAGTGTGCACCGCAACTGCACCGACAAGTGTTGCGGCATCATGGAGCATGTGAACACCCCTCCTACTCCCTATTTATCTTGAGGAGCTCCATGGCAGGATAGTCTTGCCCGATTCGGTGAGACATTGTGGAAGAACATGAGCACGTCCGAGCTTGAGCCTACCATAGGAGGAAACGATCAACTTGACGACGACAAAAAAGGGGACCTAGTTTTCAATCATGAGCATCTCAAGCTTGATCTGATCGGTGTGTTGCACCACGAAAATGTATATTGTGTAGTAGTACGTCATGTTGATGGACGCCGCCCGCTTGTGTTGCCACCATGTAGGTTCTTGTTGAGTGATCACGAATAGGACAAAGCAGGAGTAGCATCTGCCAGAACCTCTCCACGTCTTGCAACAACCCCATGTTCATCCCGTCGTGTCATCGATGGCAAACTCGTCGGGGTCTAGAGGTACATCTCAGATGTGGTAGAGATTGAAGACCATGGACGCTCGAGAGCCAACGGTGCCTAGCCCGTCAAGACTAAGTGCGGTAGATGGTGCACCGCTGGGCTTCACAGGCAAAAACATGGCGACGTATGGCGGATGGGGTAGCCTAGATTTTTAAGTTATTAGTAAATTTGAGTTAAGTTCTAATTATTTTAATTTTTGCTAATCAAGTATTTAAATGAAATGCTAGTCTTTACGTGCAATATGAGCGAGACCAGCTTATCCTAGTGAAGTTTGGGTCCCTAACTTGTGCATGTCCACATGCACGCATAGATCGATGAAGCTAACTACAGTAGCTAGCAGTACTTGTTATATTAGATGTAGCTAGCTTACTGTTACTAGCTTGTGTACACGTACGTTGTACTTCCGAGAGGACTTCCGAGAGAGAGAAGAAGCTTGGCAGTCTGTGAATCATCCATGAAGAGATGAAATGAAGACAAAATTAACGTGCATTAGGTGCTCAGAGATGTGTTGGCTCTGTCCAGTCCAGGGCTGAGGCGACCTTCTTCTTTCCGTGGCGTGCTGCTTGTTGTCCAGGCAGCATGCAGTGAGTTACCCGTCTGGTCAATCAAGGTCTAAGCTAGCAGCGATTGCGTCTGTATTGTATGATAAGCGGCGATTGCCGGCAGGCGACTCGGCCGTCGTTGATCCTTTTGTTTTTACTGCATATATTTTTTACCTTGAACGACAAGCTGCAAACTTGGATTCAGAATTAACCGGTGTATAATAATTGTTTAAAAAAACGGATGTATAATTTGTATAATAGTTAGTACTTTCAAATTTAATTGCGGCATATCTCAAAGAATTTTTAGCAGTGACATTTGTCACACAAATATATAACCCCCTTCTGGTTGGTCTGAGAAAGGAGGAATCGGGATTTTCAGCACCAAATAGGTTTAGACAATTCAAAAAAACATAGAAAAATGGTAGGTAGATTATTATAGTGAACCATGTACCATTAAAGTTGGTAAATATCAGCAGAAATATTATATCAAAATTCAAAAGAAAAGATAGGAGCACAACAAATCACCATATCACCTTTTTTTTCGCCAAATATGCTGGCTACTTGCCATGGATGTCATTTTCTCATCGGGTAGGTCGATACCTTGTCGGAGAGGGGGGACACTTGCTTGTCACATGATGTATATATATACTCCCGTGCTATATATCTGGTCCAGCTGGCAGGAACCCAAATTAATTAAACTTGGTTGGAAAAGAAACGGTAGTAGTAGCTTTAATAATTATTGACTTGAAGCAACCAACGTGCATGCATGGAACGGACCTGGTGCGATCGATGCGTCCAGCTTTATTTTTTAATTTAAGTAGTCGGTGGTGGACTTGACATGCACGTAGTATGTACTAGGACGACTCTACGAGAGTCGTTGCATGCCGGGGTGCAATAGCAAAGACACGATCGATCGAGGATACTCGGCCGTACCGACTTTCAGCACAAAAAACGTACTACGTCATGTTCCGCTCGATAACAGGAAATTGATTTAATATGCGCGATAGTAGCTAGTATAGTAGGAAAATGAATTAAAAAGCACGCCATGCATGCATGCATAACAACGGTAATTAAGGGCCACATATATATACTATAGCTTAATTGCCTTGTCAAGCATGGCCAAGCGCAGGATGCATGGCGAATAAGTGCACTAAGTAATGGAAGCAGTATTGTTGTTCAGTTCAGTCTGTGTTTCGGTATCTGAGTAGGCTCACTATATGTTAATAATCCGAACAACGCAGGTGATTGATCGAGTGTCTTTCTGCAGAACAAAGAGCTAGACACCTATCCTATGTCCTGCCATGCAAGTTCCTCGGTTCCAGCTTGTCGACTGGAAACATATCCGCGGTCATCAGCGCGCGGCGGGGCAGGGAGAGGTGTGAAGATGACAAAGTCAGGTAAATTTTAAAAGAAAAAAGTCACGATCGAGAACAGGGGGCATGCTGCATGCATTGTCCGGTGACCTTAATTAATTAAGCGCGTGCCTGCAGAGCGAGCCGCATGGAGCAGGCAAGGCAACGAGAAGAGAAGAAATTAAAATCACGCGCGCGTGAGGGAGGGAGGGAGTCCAGCTAGCTAGCTAAAAAATGGTCATATTGTTCGACTACGTCGGAGCCCAGGTCGCGGCGAGGACGGGCTGAGCTGACATATTGTTCGTCGCGTTGTTCGTCTCTTTTGTAAGTACTCTTCACTGCTTACAAAGAATGTCTGGCAATGAGATTTTCGCTGCTTACACATGCCAATGCTTATACCAGCTAGCAAAAATTCTCCTCTCTTAATTTGTGCTCTCCACTAGGCAGAGAGTACACACCATTGACATCCTATTTCCAAAGGCCGGTGAGCATATATACGTACGTGGGACTATCTTTTGCTAGCTAGGCACGTGATAAATACCGATTAATTACCGATCGAGCATGTCATTCAGAAGCTAGTATTTTATCTTCTTTTTTATCATGCAGCATGCGCCGCGCGCAAAATCATGCGATCATGGTTTGTCCATGATTTGTTTTCGGATGTAGAAAAGGAAGAGAGAAAAATGGTGAAAGCCTCACTGAATGAGTAGGTAAAAGACAATTGCATGCACGAAGAGTAGTGAGGGTTGAGGGACCTCCATTGTATAAATTCTCATGTTCAAGCCTTACTATTATTCATGATTCGCAAATGTAAAATCAATCTACGCATCGTGTAGTCTGGGATATTGGAGGAGATCGAACAAGCGATGAGCTAGCACTATGACTAGGATATCACAATTTCTACAAACTCTAGATAAACAATGTCGTTCGTTCGACTATACCCCTTGTTTTACATAGGCTAAATTTCCTAGGATGCAGTTTGAATCTTCACATAGACGAAGCGATCCTAAGTGGTGCCGCAACAATCAAGCACCGTTTCTATAATTTAAAGATTAGATGATTCCTCCTCGACCCCCTTTCACAATTCTGTATCAAATTCCAAAGAACACTAGTAGAACCTAAAATAGTGCTGAGTGTGTGCAGATCATCACGGACAGTACTGAGACGGGGACGGCGAGCGGGTTCGTCACCTTCGTCGACAGGGAGTCGATGCGTGATGCGATCGAGGAGATGAACGGCATGGAGCTGGACGGCAGCAACATCACCATCAACGAGGAAATCAAGGGGTCAAGCCCCGCCGCTGACAGAGGCCGTCCGTGTGGGGAAAACTGCATCTTCGTGGGCGGCCTGGCTACTACCACCGACGAGCGCACGCTCCGGCGCAAATTCGAACATGATGAAATCCTCGACGTCAAGGTCCGTCCCATGTCCTGATAACTGTGCTCTTCGTATGTATTCCCTGTGTCATCTTTATCTCACGCTATATGTATCCGCCGAGTGTGTGCAGATCATCAGGGACCGTGAGACGGGGATTTCGTGTGGGTTCGGGTTCATCACGTTCGTCCACAAGAGTTTCGGTGGACGCCGCCGTTCAGGGTATCACTAGTGGAAAAAAGGGCTTCCATTCGCCCCCATTAGTCCCAACGTATTCGATCCGCGTCTAAAGGGTCCATCAGTCCCGGTTCATTTGAAAATGTGGGCCAGGGGCATTAGTCCTGATTCAAATGGGTCCTTCGGTCTCGGTTTCAGCCACCAACCGGGACTAATGCCTTTGGGCCTTTAGTCCCGGCTCGTGGCTCAAACCGGGATTAAAGGGCACCCTTTAGTCCCGGTTCGTGCCACGAGCCGGGACCAAAGGCCCGTTCAAACGAACCGCCCTCTTCCCGCGCGGGTTCGGGTTCGTCACGTTCGTCCACAAGAGTTCGGTGGACGCCACCGTTCAGGGTATGCACGGCAAGCAGCTGGACGGCGGCACGCTCTTGGTCATCAAACACACAAGCCCCGGCGTACGTGACCGTCCGCGGTGGCTCTGAGCTTTGCGGTCGTCTTGCCCGTGTCCGCGTCGATTGTTTGAATAAGGAGACAGATCGGTGTGACAACTCTGTCGGTTTTAATACCCATCAGTGCCAAATAATAAGGATCGGAAGAAGAATGCACTCTCGCTAGCTGTTCGTGCTGCTTTCTGTTGTCCTATTAACTCACTCTGGCCTTTTACGGACTGGCTTCAAATTCTTGTTCAGGAATCCTTGTTCTGAACAATGGTTAAACATAAACTAGATGGGCCGGCGAGCTTCGCCTCGCCGGCCTGCACCACATTTTTGGCACTGCATGGTGTGTGTGATGGGCTTGTAGATTATAAATCGTTGAAACTCTCTTAGGTCAACATCATCTTCCATTGTGCAACTTTGGGTGATCAGATATTTCCCTTATGAGATGCACAAAGCAGGCCCTTATATATTCATTTTAAAGGTCATAGCGAAGATAGGTGCAGTGCCAAAAAGGCCCCTCCCGCTGCCGCCGCATCTAGGGTTGACGGTGGTGCCGCCGCCGCGGGCGGAGGCACCGTCGTCGGCGTCGTCGCAGGTTCCAAACGGAAGAGAATGGGCACTCACGTTGTCGGGCACGGGCAGCCGGCCGCGGCAGGCCAGGTTGGACTGGCCGTCGGCGCGCCGTCGACTCCGCCGGTCCGCCCGGTTGCCAAGATGTCCCCGATCCCCAAGCAACGTCCGAAGAAACCGGTGGCAAAGCCTCCGGTGGGGAAGAGAGCCCCGGCAAAAAAGGCCTCACTCGCGACAATCAATGCAGCCGCCACAGCCACGCCCGTGGCCGGCGGTGGACACACCACGAGGTGTTCGATGAAATGTCGGAGAGGTGTGTTTCTATTTTCTTCTCGATAAAGTGAGCTCGTTTGCGGTGAATTTGATTGCTTGCTTGTTTTGCAGTGCAGCTAAGGGGCGGATTCCTTTGTTGGCATGCTCAACGATGCATCCATCGACATTGACAAAGAGCCGCTTGGTGACTATGAGAATGGGCACATTGGCATTCCGGGGGGCTAGTGTGGTCCTTTGACTTTGGTTAGGGCATAGGAAAATGGGAAGCAAAGGTTTGCCCATGCTTACCACAAGATTCCCCCCGGTGTAACCGACGCGGAAGTTTCCACCTAAAAGTCAGCTCGAGCCGAACTGTAGTTACAGGTGGAAGGTCACACCTGGGACCTAGCTATAGCATCTCCCAACCCAACATCACACATACATACAAATGTTAGGTCCACATGCATGATTTGGGTGGGTTTCGGACCCCCGAAGCACGGTCTACGGCGAAACCCTAGCCCGCTGCCCACGAGTGGTCTACCCTAGTAAAAGTGAGGAACCGAGCCATATATCATTTCCAATTAGTGGATCCCATGTCAACTTTCATGGTGTCAAGAGGTAATGCATGCAGCTTAGAAGGAAAAAAAGTAAATCATTACTCGGGAATTTTCCGGGGACATATTGTTCACAAAAAGGGGTGAAATAGCATATGATATAACACTACCGTGTTAATACACACGGCAAAGCCACATTCACACGGCAGTATTTTGGCGCCAACCTTCTGGCGGGAACCTAAAAAATTGGAGAGCACGGGCTCTCAGAGGTGTGCCGTGCGGCCAGATATGCTGTGTGTCTGGGGCACCCTCTGCCGTGTCCACTTGTCTGCCGTGTTCCTCCGGGGCCCATTGCCGTGGCCAATTGTCTGCCGTGTGTCGGCGCCCATGGCCACAAAGTCTGTCGTGTGCCACGTTGGCCTGGAGCACGGTAGAGGCAATGTCTGCCGTGTTCCGGGTCAACATGGCACACAGCAGACTTTGTGGCCACGGTAACACTGTGTTTTCCGGTAGTGCAAAAAAACTGAATTTTTTTAGATGTAGAAAACGTTGGACTTTACCAACATGCAAAATCTCAGATCAAGATACCTTATTTATTGGGCTACCCAGAAATGCACAATTGGACAGATTTGAGAGGTTTAAAATTTTGCTCTGTGTGCTACATTGGATGTCACATTTTATCTTTTCTGTAGAGACCGTATATAAGTTATTATGAGTTGATCCTTTACACATTGTTAAAGTATAACATTATCTATATCTAGGTATTTTATTAGATTTGTTAAATCTTTAAAATGATGTTTTTGATTTTTTTTAAAGAATAGGCTCCATGGAGCCCTAGCGCAATTTGTCCATGCCCTATATTTTTAGAAGAAGTAGGCATATCAACCGTTTGCTTAAGTGTTGCCAGCGGTGGCGCGGCTGCGTGCAATGTATGCGGCGGTTGAGGGTTGGTTGCGTACGTTGCGTCGTGCGACTGACTTTCTCGAACCAAATTAGCATTGCCAACTACGTTCGATTGGCCGATATAGCTACTTGTGGCAATTTTCTACTCGTCGTCAAATTGAGAAGAAGGCAAGAGCCTTTACAAGCCAAATTAGCTACGCCAACAAACTTGATTCGCAGGTGTCGCCGTGTAGGTACGTACGTGATGTCTCCACCCAAGTAATATAAGCAGAGATCAAACACAAATTGAGCATTAGCTTCCGCTGATCGGGGAGAGAGAGAGAGAGAGAGAGAGAGAGAGAGAGAGAGAGAGAGAGAGAGAGAGAGAGAGAGAGAGAGAGAGAGAGAGAGAGAAGAAAGATGGAGTTGACGGCGGTGAGCTTGGCGAGGTCCGTGCTGCAAAGCGTGGTGAGCAGCGCTCGTTCCGCCGTCGCTGACGAGGTCGCCCTCCTCCTGGGCGTGCCCAGGGAGGTGGAGTTCATCCGCAACGAGCTGGACATGATGCAGTCCTTCCTCAGGGTGGCCTCGGCACGCCCCGACGCCGTGGCGCGCAAAGAGACGGTGCGAACGTGGGTGAACCAGGTGCGCGACCTCGCCAACGACGTCGAGGACTGCCTCTTCGAGTTCGCCAGTTACTCTGCCACAGCCCCCGCGTGGTCGTCCTGGCTCCCGGATTCGCTCACCGCGCGCCACAGGCTCGCCGAGCGGATCCGTGACCTCAAAGCCAGCGTAGAGGAGCTCAACCAGCGCAACCTGCGATACCACCTCATCGTCGACCCGCCCAGCAGCGCCGCCGAGGTCGACGAGGAGGAGCAGCAGCTCCTCCCCTATCACGACAGCGACGGGACGTCAGACGCCGACCATGCGTTCCCGGAGTGGGACATCATCGGGCGGGATAAAGACAAGGAAGAGCTGATCAAGCACCTCATCTCCGGCGGCGACGGACGTGATCTGGCCGTGGTGTTGGTGTGGGGGATGGGCGGCATGGGCAAGTCGTCGCTGGTCAGGATGGTGCGCAACGACCCCAAGCTCCTAGACGCGTACGACTGCGGCGCGTGGGTCACCATGCGGCATCCGCTGGACACCACCGATTTCATGCGGCGGCTGGGGAAGGAGCCCGGACTCCGACCGGCTGGGGCGCACGACGACCCCGGCGGTCTCAGGGAGCACCTCAAGGACAAGCGGTACATGATCGTAGTCGATGACCTCCAAACCAAGAAGGAGTGGGATCAGGTATGGCCAAAACTGTCTAACTTGAAGAACACCAAGGGAAGCCATATCATCGTCACCACGCGGCTGGAGGACGTAGCCCGGCACTGCGCTGGAAGCGTGAGAGAGGGGCATAGCCATGTCCACGAGCTCAAGCCACTTGAGAAGGAGGAGCCCATGAATCTCCTATTGAAGAAGGTGAGTACGAGTCCTCCTTCTCCTACAAAGTCAGTTATAGAAATTTTGATTCTGTACGGGTGACCAAACATTTTGCTGTTTTCGTTACACAAAACACTCACTATTCCTTTCTTTTGCAAGAAACACAAACGTTACATGTTATCTGTTGCACACAAGTCCAAATCCAGCGTTAGTATGCTTAACAGCAAATATGACAGCCATGAGCCATGGCCCACGGTTAGCTATCATGTGGCATTTCGGTGTCAAACTTTGGCAAATTTTCGAACTTCTTGAATTTTTTTGAAAAAATATAATATTTGAAACAGTATGATATAAATGATCTGGGAAAATTTGAGATAATATAGAGAAATCAATTAGGAACAAGAAAAAGTTGAAGATCCTTCATGCATCCATATACATATATCATCAGCTCTCACCAAAATATTATGGCCATCAAGTTACAACCATTACGAACATCATGCACACCAAAAAGATCACGAAGTGCAAGTGATTCGATTTTAGGAATGCAAAGGTATGAACACACAACACTTTATTCATACTTCACAGCGGGTTTAGGCTACCAAGCAGAGGCCAACCAGAGATGAAATTTATAATGGATGTAACTTTTTAGTGTGTACAATGTTCGTAAATCGTAATGGCTGTAACTTGATGGCCATAATTTTTTGGTGAGACCTGACGATATATTTATGGATGCATGAATGATCTTCTACTTTATCTTGTTCCGAATTTACTTCTCTAAATTATGTCAATTTTTCCTAGATCATTTATATCATATTATTTTAAATATTAGATTTTTTCAGATTTTTTCAAAAAGTTTGAAAATTCATAAAATTTTGACATCTGAATGCCACATCATCGCTGGTTGTGGGCCCTGGTTGTCATATTTGCTGTTAAGCATACTAATGCTATATTTGGATCTTTGTGCAACAGATAATATGTAAAATAGGTGTTTCTTGCAAAAGACAGGAAAAGTGAGTGTTTTATGCAAATGAGACAGTAAAAATAGGTGGTTTGTGCAATAACATATATTAATGAAAGACCACAAACCGGTAAGATAGCACTGGGCAGTATTATGTGATCTTGTAGGACAACAAATCAATCTAAATAGGTGTTAAACCACATAGATCTTACTGCTTCTACTATTAGATATGTATAGGAAGTAATACAGTACTAGTCTATTGTTAGTTTGAGTCGGTTAGCTTTCAGAGTCGTGGAGTCATCTAGTTAGATTGGACGTGGATATGTATCCAGCAGGCTGCAGATTTCACCATGAGACCAAGAAAGGAGAAACGGTGAAAAAATTGGATGGTGTGACAAGCACCCTTGGCCAAAGGCCAAATCTTTTGTATGTTTGCGTGTTAATCTTGTTTCTTGCGAGCGATCAGTGGCCAAATCCTAACAGGGTTTACCTCATATTTTGAAAAAGCAGTTCAAAGTGGGTCGTGGATTGCAGTTGCCGTATAGCAAAATGGACTATCCAAGCCTAGAATCTAAACTAGCAAAACATATTCCTACCGGGCCTTGCCATCAAATTGGGACGGACATGATAGGAGTACGGACATCCTAAGGCGGGGATGGTAACGGGAAGTCCGGGGTACAAAGGTGAAATGTCCACATTAGTATCCTCAATAAAGTGCCAGCACGGTATGAGCTCAGAGCTTTGTTCTGTTGAATGCTGGTAGCACTTCACAGCATGTGGATGTCGGTCTCATTTCCCATTCGTTGTAAATAAACATATGAGGGAGTACGGTTAACAAAGTTATAAACTTAGGCAGGTATTAACTTGCAATGGAAGTTGGGGAGATACATTGGGCCTTCAAGCTGGCTCTAATCAGCTGCAATCTGAATTTTTGCAAAGTGGTTGCAGCTTGCAACATAAGGAACTTCCAATTTAAGAACTATATGGCATGAGCATGCCAATAAAAATTAATTGGATATTTAGGTCCCAAAAACACCACTTCTATTTTTAGGAGAACTAGAAGGACTATCTACTATATACTAAAAGCACAATACGGGGTTTTGAAATAGAGACACTACGTTAATCCACATGTACTAAATTAATTTGAAGCATAGATCTTAGTTATAACGGTTGAGATTTAAAGTCACGAAAAATTACGTAATGTATATATATGTACGACACATCACGTTCTATGGAGTTTTTTTAATGGTTATTATGTTATGTAGAATTTGCCAAGCAAACGTGCCACATACAAGGAAAAGTAAAATTGTGGATCCATTGATTGTACATACACGTGCAACAAAAAAGGTGTAAAACAAATTTAAATAGGATACTATCTCTATCTAAAAAAAAGGATACTATCTCTATCAACGTACAATATTTTTTTTGTAAGGAAACGTATGGCAATCTTACTCTCTAAGGCTGATCGGCTAATCAGTCATTATAAAAACTCCAAAACTGAGTGACATGTAACTGAATCTAAATACAAAACAATTAGTGATAATTAATCTTTAAAGCAAATCCATATACCACAAGGCGACAGCCTGCTATAAAAATTATATATGAGAGGCTCTAAAACTAGACTAATTTGTACGTGAATATATACTAATATCACTTAACATATACTTCTTCCGCCCCAAATTATGTTGTGTATAATTTTTAATCAAAGTCAAACTTTATTCAGTTTCATCAAGTATATATGGACAGCAAATCCATGTACCATATGGCAGCAGCCTGCTAGGAAAGTTATATATGAGAGGCCCTAAAATTAAACTGATGATCTGTACATACATATATACCAATATCACTTAATACATACTTTCTCCATCTGAAATTATGTTGTGTATAATTTTCGATCAAAGTCAAACTTTCTTAAGTTTTATGAAGTATATATTTAAACTTTATAAGGTTTGACTTTGATGAAAAGTTATACAACATATTTTTGGGACGGTGAGAGCACAACCATTAGAAATATATTTTGTAAACTTTAAATTGACCTCACATGTTTTCAAAAATATATATGAGATAGACATTGACTTCAGAGAGATGGACCTAAGTCATCTGACACCCATCAGTGCAAAAGAAGAAATCCTAGAACCGAGGAAAACCCACTACTTTGCGATAAACGATAGTCCAGCGATGCTAGAGAGGAAATCTAAGCTACCAAAAAATTAAACAACAATACTAGAAGTTAATCCCTCCGTTCATAAATACTTTACGTTCCAGGTTTGATCAAGTAAAAATAGTAAACTTGACCAATTATTTATAAAAAATTCTAACATTTACAATATAAAATCTTTTGTGCTAGAATCCTCACAAAGTATATTTTCATATTATATGTATTTGGTATTATGGATGTTGATATATTTTCTTATATTACTGGTCATAGTTTACAATGTTTGACTTTAAATAAAGACAGAAGGCAAACTAAGGTATGTCGGATGATTGAATAAATTTTTTTTTTCTTTTCTTAGTCTGTATAGTCAAGAACATCGTGTGGCTTCTAATAGAAACCATTTAACTTGGAACATATTGCTTTAACCGCAAATTATTTTCACCTTAGCGAGGAAAAGTAGCTAGATCATTACATGAATCGCCTTATTTATCGCAGATGGCAGACCTACGAAAAACACGCAAACACTCACGGCAAATTCTTCGCATCTCATAAAGATCAGAGTTGGTAGCACCATTGTCGTTGAAGTCCCAGTCGATGATAGCAAAAACGGACCAGTGATGGAGACCTTGCAGACGAGAGGGACCAGTAGCAATGTAACAAGGCGTCTCTAGGCCATCAAGTCTGGCCTTTCCACGCGGTTGGTGTGGATGAACCGTCCAGTGCGGAGTTGGTGCCAGTGAGTAGGCTTCGTATCCTACTGAGGCAGGCGCAACAGCCGGCTACAGCAGAAGCCTGCGAGTCGGCTGAGTACCGCAACGCTAGCGAGTCGGCCACGATGGACGTTGTGGAGGAGTTCATCTGTGCGGTGTCGATGCCATTGTCGGAGTAGAGCCACGTGATGACTGCGACGGTGGGCGACTCAGTCCGATCTATTATCGGTAAACCAAAAAAAATACCGGTCAAAAGCGGCTGGCGGAGAGAAAACCTATCTAGAGATGTATAACCATTGTTCAAGTAAACCTCAATTATTTAACTTTATGAAGGTTAGCCTTACATACTTATCTAGCATCATATAAAAACTACCGGCTAGCACATGGTTTAAACTTTAAGTTCTATACGTTAATTTAACTCTCATGCATAAACTTCACATATATTCAGAATGCAGTGTTTTGGAAATAACCCAATAATTTTTACCCATAAATTAAAGATGGTAAGGATCTCTTCTTTTAATTTGATATGGCATATAGACGTTAATGGGAAATTTGTATTACCATTTCCTATAAATGAGACACTAACATTTCCTATCAATGACAAACTAATTAAATATAATTATCTCCAATAAAACAAAGGTGATTCCCCTCACATTTACGAGGGCCACCATGCTAGTTTGAGTAAATACCATATTGCCACCTACTGTAGCTTACTAGCTTTTCATCTATTTATTTTATTACCGAGATGACTCAATAATCAATCTTGTTTCAATCATTTGTAGGTCTACAAAACAACTAATTTTAAGTTGACGGATGACATGATGGTGCAAGCAACCATTATTTTACATAGATGCAGGGGCCTTCCGCTTGCCATATCCACAATAGGAGGTCTCCTAGCCAACAGGCCCAAGACAGGGATAGAATGGAAGAAGCTACATAAATATCTTGGAGTGGAGTTGGAGTCTGATCCCGGAAACATCACAAAGGTGATTGCCTCGAGTTATGATGGCTTGCCATATCACTTAAAATCAATCTTCTTGTACCTCAGTATCTTCCCTGAGAACTATGACATCAGACGCACCCGCATGTTGAGGCGGTGCATGGCAGAAGGCTACATAGCAAAGAAACGCAATATGCCGGTGGCGGAAGTAGGAGAGCGTTACTGCAATGAGCTTATGACAAGAAGTATGATCCAACCTTCCAAAAAGAAGAAGATTATACCTGGCTTGAGGGTTGGCCGCTGCACAATTCACAGCATGTTGTTGCACATCATCCAACCCAAGGCTATAGAGGAGAACCAACTCTTTCTCATCGATAAGCAATGCAATGAGGTTCCACAAAGCAAGATACGCCACCTGGTTGTGTCCAGATGGAAGACAAGTCAGAAGCTAGAAAACATAAATGTTTCTTGTATTCGGTCATTGACGGTCTTTGGAGACTGTCCGGTTTCTCTCATCTCTCCTAAAATGAGGTTGCTGCGAGTACTAGACCTAGAAGACACAACCAATGTAAAAAATGAAGACCTCATGCAAATAGGGGAGTTGCATCACCTAAGGTATCTTTCTTTGAGAGGAACAGATGTTTCAAAGCTTCCATCTTCTTTGCAACAACTTCGGTACCTAGAGACACTAGACATCCAAGACACAAAGGTAAAGAAGCTCCCTCACGGAATTGTCAAACTTGAGAAGTTGCGTTATATTCTTGCCGGTGTCAAGTTCTCGAGAGATCTACTACAGAAGGTGGCACAAGTAGAGAGGGATTACCAGAATACCAACAAGTTGGGAAGAAGCACAACCTTTCTATGTGGCAACCGCGTTGAGATTTCCAACATGGACCAACTCAGTGTGAGGGCTCCTGAAGATATCGAGAAACTTACGAACTTGCATATGTTGGGTGCATTTAATGTTGGTAGGGGCAATGGTTTGTCTAGGAGGCTCGGGGATTTGACAAACTTGCACACGCTGGGAGTAACAATCACATGTCTCACTGACAAAGGAACTCATGAGCTGTGTCAGTCTATAGGGAAGCTTAGCCAATTGCAGAAGCTTGAGGTGCGATCTCATTCCCTTGGATTTCTTGCCAAAATGGATGAATCACCAATACCAAAGCATCTAGCTTCACTAAAGCTACTAGGAGATCTGCTCAGGTTGCCTAAGTGGATCAGTTCGCTCAATGATCTGACCAAGGTGAAGCTACTAGGGACAAAGCTGGAGCAAGGACAAATTGACATCCTTGGGAACTTGCCTAGTGTGGCTTTCCTAGGCTTGTGGGAGAAATCCTACATAGGAGAGTCTTTGCGTTTCAAAGCTGGTCAATTCCCAAAGCTCAGATTCCTTGACATTGATGGGCTAGAGAAGATCCAAAAGGTGAAGATCAAGGAATCGAAGCTCAAAGTCATCGATAATAATGGGACACAAGAAATGGTACATGCAATGCCTGAGCTTGAGCAACTTTGGGTGAACAACTGCGAAGCATTGCGTGACAATCATCAAGGCTTGTCCGGAGTCCTGCATTTGGTGAACCTGAATGAGCTTCTAGTCAAGCAGTGTGGCGATAAGGAGATATTGACAGCGATATTGCAAGAACATGTCAGCAAGCACCAGAAGCGCCCTAAGTTCCTCATAGGTAAGATTATTCCACCAAAGATTACTCAAGCTACAACCTCACAACCAAGCACAAGCGCAACGACCGGGCCATAAGGATGGAAGAATTTTCATGAATACTTTTTTTTAATCTATTTAAGTTATTGTTTGCTTTGTTTCATCTTGGGCTGGTACTCCAAGAAGGGCATATAGCAATTCAGTAAACTAAGCTTTAGAAAATGAAGTTAAAAAGTACAAGATGTATATGTGTGTGAATCACGATCCATATTGTTGTACACGCAAATGATAATTCACATTATATTGGCATAGTTTTCATGTATGATGCTTTCTTGTTAACATGAACTGCAAGTGAAGGTCACCGAGGAATGGATTTTGTATTATGTTTTACCTTATTTTTTGCATTAGTAACGTTGGGAGTGCACCTACTTTGCTGATTTCACCAAGATCCCCAAAATTAAGAGCTTGAAAGTCAAATCAATTAAAGCAGTAATTTCTCGGTATAAATATGTTGAGTGGAAGTCATAAATATCTTCCATACATCTACCCACGCATATAGGGGTCAAGCCAAGAGGAGGCGATCAACAAGGAGGTTCCTGTAGAATTAACGAGCATTGGTATGGTAGGGATTACATACCAGCCGGCTACCTATGTCCAATGGTCCGTCCTTGTCAGATACTTTCTCCCTGTACAATCGGATCAGAGAGTTGGAACCGACATAACCCATGCAAAATCTCTGAACAATGAAGGATTGAATACTGGATGTTTGTCAATTCTACCATAAATCATTTTAAATTACATGAGAAGGAAAATTGGTAGGCTGGAACTGAACATGGAACATATTATCTCTGAAAACAATGAGAATAACTGGTACTTCAGCTCTAACATGAAACTCACATGTGATTTAAATGAAAATACAATTACCTTATTTTGTGTTGCTGCACAAACTGTTATGAAGTGTAAGGACAAGGTTTTTCAGGTAACATATAATGAGCAAAAACATTTTACATCTGGCCTGCACGAGTAGTTAGCATAAAACTACGACATTGAAGGTTAAATTTTAAAAAACCACGACTTTATGTTTCAATCGCAAAAAACCACGACTTTCCGGGTAAATATTCTCAATTCGCACTGATCTGGCATTGATCACAGATTGACACAAAATCTGACAAGTCGGACCCGTCTGTCAATGCTGAGGTGGATTGGGTCCCACATATCAGCTCAATAAAAAATATCCCAAATAATATATTTTTTAAAATCTCTCACCTTCTTCCCCAACCCACCCCACCACCATCGCACCTACCCCTGCGGCATCCATGGCCGGAGCCCTTCTCGCCCTGGCTGGAGCCGCCGAAGCCGCCACCCAAGCCCCCGCGCCTGCCCTCCCCTGCCTCCGCACCTGGCCGCCTTGGTGGAGGTCGCCGCCGGCCCTAGTGGAGCTTGCCCGCACCCGGCCTGGCCGGAGCCACCGCGTCCAGCCGCTCCTGCCCGCGCCTGGCCTGCCAGAGCCGCCACTCCCGCGCCGCATCCGAGCGCCCAGATCTCGACCGCGCCCAGACGAGACGACCGCGCCTGTCGGCCCGGAGCTCGCCGGCGCCCAGACCTCGATTGCGCCCACCCATGCCCGCGCCGCCAGAACTCACAGATCTCGCTCGGGGCCTAGATTTCTCCTGCTCCAGCCGAAGCTCACCTGGGCCACATGCGCCCGGCCTGACCGGACCGCTCCCACCCGCCAGAGTACAAGCTCGTCGCGCCGTTCCGCCCTGAGCTCGCCGCCCCGCACCTTCCCGTCGCCGCCCAGCGCCGCCCGGGGATGGGACAAGGCAGGGATGGCCGGAGCTGGAGGCGCGGTGGCCGGCAAGGAAGAACACGCAGCAAGGCTTTTTTCCTTTTTCTTTTTCTTTTTTTCCTTTTTTATTTTTTATTTTTAATTGGGCTGGCAAGTGGGCCCTTTTGTCCATGTCAGCAAGCCTATCTTTTCTTTGCCAACTCAGCACTGGCACATGGGTCCCACTTGTTAGATTTCGTGTCAATTTGCGATCAATCCCAGATCAGTGCGAACTGCGAATAATTACCCAGAAAGTTGTGGTTTTTGCGATTGGAACGTAAAATCGTAGTTTTTTTTAAAAAAATTAGCCTTCAATATCGTGATTTTATGCTAACTACTCGGCCTGCACCGAAGGGAAATAAACATGCAGACTGATATAATCACCAACACCATATGAGACGAGAAATTATATATCCACAAAACAGCGCCAAACAATCTGGTGGAGAGAGTAAGAGAGCACGTGCCGGGCACCAGCTCCACGAGGTGATTGACTGGGCAAGCCGGCAAGGCGGTGGTACTTGCTAGCTTAATTTTTCTACTAGCAAAGATGCTTGATCTATCTATATAGTTAGCATAAAATCATAATATTTGGGGGCTCAATTATGAAAAAACCACAGGTTTATGTTTGAATCGTAAAATCTCGCAAGTATACGGGAGATTTGTTGCAATATCCACTAAAATAAAATTGACAACAAATTGATGCTCAAATTGATAGCAGGACCCATTCTCTAGGGCTGACGTGGCAGAATTTGCAGAGGTGGACTGGGTCCCTCATGTCAGCTCAAATAAAAAAATTCTATTTTTTAAAGAAAACCCTCACCTTCTTCCTCACGTGGCCTGATACGTCCAATTTGCATCACTATTTTAGATCATAATTTGCTGTTATTCATTGATATATTTCATATGTAGACATGATACTTATGTTATTTTCTTTGTTTTCACATGTTTGATGATCATTGGGGGAGTTGCTGCCGGAGTCAGGATTCTGCTGGAAAAAGGACCATCAGGAGACCATATTTTGAAGATCAGGAAAATTCCAGAAAAATACCCAGAAATTATATTTTACCAGAAGACTCACGAAGCCAGAAGGAGGCGTTGAGAGGAGCCAGGGGGGCCCCACACGCCAGGGTGGCGCGGCCAGCCCCCTGGTCGCGCGGGCCCCACGTGAGGCCACCCTGGCCCACCTCTGGTCTATCCCCTTCGCGTACATCATCGTCCCCGAAAACCTAAGTCAGGAGGAGGGTTCAGAGTTAGACACAGCCGCCTCTGCGGGGCGGAGAACACCAGAGAGAGAAAGCTCTCCGGCAGGGAGAAATCTGCCGGGGAAATTCCTTCCCGGAGAGGGGAGATCGTCGCCATCGTCATCACCATCGCACTGGACTTCATCGGGATCATCATCATCATCATCTCCATCACCAGCACCTTCATCTCCACCATCACCACGCCATCCCGCTGTAACATCTTGAGTTGGATCTTGTTATATTCATAGGGGAAACTTTCCCGGTGTTGATTACTTTTGTAGTTGATGCTATTGGGTGGAACCGTTGAATTAAGGTTTATGTTCAGATTGTTATTTACCATTATTTCACCTCTGATCATGATCCATATGATGTCTTGTGACTAGTTCGTTTAGTTCTTGAGGACATGGGAGAAGTCAAGATGTTAGTAGTGAATTATTGTTGAGAAATATTTAATGGTTTGATATTGTTGTGGTGCTATTTCACTAGTGGTGTCATGTGAACGTCGACTACATGATACTTCACCATTTATGGGCCTAGTGAGATGCATTGTGTATTTGGCTACCGATTGTGGGGTTGCTGGAGTGACAGAAACCTAAACCTCCGTTGGGAAACCATTGCACCAGGGAGCGTAGGATCCTAGAGTTTAAGGCTGTGGTTAGATTTATCTTAATTACTTTCTTGTATTTGTGGATGCTTGCAAGGGGTATAATCACAAGTGTGTATTTATCCTAGTAAGGGTAGTGCGCTAGCACAGGTTCACCCCCATAACACTTACCAAACCAATAAATACTATTGGCTCTATGAAGCGAAAGCTCTTGACAGAAAACTCCCGTGTGTCCTCGAGAACGTTTGGTTATTATAAGTATACAACCGGCTTGTCCTTTGCTGAATAAAGGATTGGGCCACTTGCTGCAATTGTTACTACTGTCTTTTATTTACTCGCACTTTATTTACTCGTATTACCAAATACCCCTGAAAACCTGTTTGCTAGTATTTACAGTGATTCCTTGATCAAAACTGCTCATCAACACCTTCTGCTCCTCGTTGGGTTCGACACTCTTATTTATCGAAAGTACTACGATACACCCCCTATACTTGTGGGTCATCAAGACTATTTTCTGGCGCCGTTGCCGGGGAGTGTAGCGCTATTGAAGAGTGGAATTGGTAAAGGTAACTGTCGCTGTGAGTATTGTTTTTATTTTGTCTTTTATTTTTGTTTTACTCTGCTATGGAGAACTCTCCATTTGGTTTCCTATTTGGAAACACTTCTACTACTGCTGCTGCTGCACATGCGGAGGAATCACCACTGCCACCGCCTGCTGAAATTGATCCTTTTAAAATACCTATGAAAATTGTTGGGCGTATTATGGATAACTGCTATTCAGGAGATGGAACTGTCCATCCGGGAGATCACTTATTATTTATACATGAATTATGCGAGTTGTTCAGATGTGTAGGTATTTCACCAAGCCAGGTCAAGAAGAAAATATTCTCATTATCATTGAAAGGCAAAGCTGAGGAGTGGTATCGGCTACTCCAAGATGGTCCATCTATGGCATGGGAGGATATTGTGCCTCTCTTTTATTCCAAGTTTTATCCTCCAAGTGAAATTCATAAAGACCGTAACCGGATATATAATTTTTGGCCTCATGATGGAGAGAGTATTGCCCAAGCGTGGGGGAGATTGAAGTTACTAATGCTCAAATGCCCCATTCATGAGCTCCCCAATAATATTGTTATTAATAATTTTTATGCGCGGCTTACTCTTCCTGATAAGGATTATTTGGATGCCTCTTGTTTTGGATCATTTACTCATATGAAAGAAGATGCTAAGTGGAAACTTCTTGACCGTATACAAGAGAATGCTGAAGGTTGGGAAAACAACAAAGGTAGGAAGTCAGGTATAAACTATGATTATGAATGCATTAAATCTTTTATGGGAACCGATGACTTTCATAGTGTTAGCGCTGCTTATGGTCTTGATTCCCAAATACTTGCTAATTGTCTTAAGGCTTTTGCCTCTTATATTGATGTTCCAAAGAAAAATTGGAACAAATATCATGCGCCTTATAAAGATTCAATTAGTCATATTCCTGCTGCAGCTACTGAAGTTTGTACTGTTGATAGCATTGTGCCTGAACCTTATTTTGAGAAGACACCTTTCCCTGCTAAGGTAAAAAAGTATTCTACTTTGGTAAGTGTGTCTAATAAAAGTACTAAGAAAGCTGCAGAATCTGATGAGCAAATTACTATTAAGTCCCTTGTAGCTATATTGAAGGATCTTGTTACTAAAGATGTAGGGGATGAATATATTCTTTTTTGTGAAGATGCTTCTAACATTCTTTCACATCCTAAAAAGCACAGGAAAGCAAGTGTTCCTGTTATTTCTGTCAGGATTGGAGATCATTGCTATTATGGTTTATGTGACATTGGTGCTAGTGCAAGTGCTATTCCCTTAGAGCTTTACAAAGAAATCATGCACGAGATTGGCGCTTGCGAACTTGAAGATATTGATGTGGTTGTTCAGCTTGCTAACAGAGAGACAGTTTGGCCTCTTGGTATTGTCCGAGATGTGGAAGTTCTTTGCGGTAAGACTAAATACCCTACTGATTTTCTAGTACTTGGTAAGGAGGCTAGTAAAACTTGTCCTATTATTTTTGGTAGACCCTTTTTGAACACTTGTGGCGCCGTGATAGATTGTAAGAAGGAGAATTTTTTTACTAAGTTTAATGGAGAGTCTTATGAGTTTAATTTTTCCAAGTTTACTAAGACTTCTTATGAAAATGACATGCCTAATGAAAATTTTCGAGTTGAGCAGCTTGCTTCTATTGCTCTTATCCCTAATAATGCCTTGCAGCAATTCATGGAAGATCACGAAAGTGATGTTTTTAGCAAGGAAAGAGAAGAGATTGACGACATTCTTCTTCGTCAACCACCGTTACTCGAGCATAATCTACCTGTGGAGGATCTTGGTACCACTTTGCCGCCTAAAGAAGATCCTGTGTTTGAATTAAAGCCTTTGCCTGATGACCTCAAATATGCTTATATTGATGATAAGAAAATATATCCTGTTATTATTAGTTCTAAACTTTCAGGAAAGGAAGAAGAAAGATTATTGGAGATATTGAGGAAACACCGATGAGCTATGGGATATACTCTTGATGATTTAAAAGGGATTTCTCCTACTTTATGTCAGCAAGCCATTAATATGGAGAAAGATGCGAAGCCAGTTGTGGAGCATCAGCGCCGCCTAATTCCGAAGATGAAGGATGTGGTAAGAAATGAGGTATTAAAGCTCCTTGATGCTGGTATTATTTATCCTATTGCTGATAGTAGATGGGTTAGTCCTGTTCATTGTGTTCCTAAGAAAGGAGGTATGACTATTGTACCTAATGAGAATAACGAGCTTATTCCTCAAAGGGTAGTTGTTGGTTATAGAATGTGCATTGATTATAGGAAGGTAAACAAAGTTACTAAGAAAGATCATTACCCCTTACCGTTTATAGATCAAATGCTAGAAAGGTTGTCTAAGAAGACTCATTTTTGTTTCCTTGATGGTTATTCTGGTTTTTCTCAAATTGCTGTTAAGAAGGATGACCAAGAGAAAACCACTTTTACTTGTCCTTATGGAACTTATGCTTATAGACGTATGCCATTTGGTTTATGCAATGCTCCTGCTACTTTTCAAAGATGTATGTCTGCTATTTTTCATGGTTTTTGTGAAGAAATTGTGGAGGTCTTCATTGACGATTTCTCCGTCTATGGAACTTCTTTTGATAATTGTTTGCACAACCTTGATAAAGTTTTGCAGAGGTGCGAAGAAACTAACCTTGTTCTTAATTGAGAGAAATGCCACTTTATGGTAAATCAAGGAATTGTTCTTGGACATAAAATTTCCGAAAGGGGTATTGAAGTTGACAGAGCAAAAGTGGAGGCAATTGAGAAAATGCCTTGCCCAAGAGATGTTAAAGGTATTCGTAGTATTCTTGGTCATGCTAGTTTCTATAGGAGGTTTATTAAGGATTTCTCTAAGATTTCAAAGCCTCTTACCAATCTTCTTCAAAAGGATGTACCATTTGTCTTTGATGATGATTGTAAGGAAGCTTTTGAAACTCTTAAGAAGGCTTTAACTACTGCTCCTATTGTTCAACCACCTGATTGGAATTTACCTTTTGAAATTATGTGCGATGCTAGTGATTTTGCTGTTGGTGCTGTTCTTGGACAGCGCATTGATAATAAGTTGAATGTTATTCATTATGCCAGCAAGACTCTTGATGCTGCTCAGAAAAATTATGCTACTACTGAGAAAGAGTTTCTCGCTGTTGTTTTTGCTTGTGATAAGTTTAGATCCTATATTGTTGATTCTAAAGTTACTATTCATACTGATCACGATGCTATTAGATATCTTATGACTAAGAAGGATGCTAAGCCTAGGCTTATTAGATGGGTGTTACTTTTACAAGAGTTTGATTTGCATATCGTAGATAGGAAAGGTGCTGAAAATCCTGTGGCTGACAACTTGTCTAGATTGGAAAACATTTCTTTTGATCCTATTCCTGTTAATGATAGTTTTCCAAGTGAACAGTTGGCTGCAATTAATGTAACTTCACGAGACCTTCCTTGGTATGCTGATTATGCTAACTTTATTGTTTCCAAGTATTTGCCTCCGACCTTTACAGCTCAGCAAAGAAGAAAATTCTTCTACGATTTGAGGCATTATTTTTGGGATGACCCACATTTATATAAAGAAGGAGTTGATGGTATCATGAGAAGATGCATATCGGAATATGAACAACAAGAGATATTAAGGAAATGCCATAGCAGTGCTTATGGAGGGCATCATGCTGGAGATAGAACCGCGCAGAAGGTTCTACAATCAGGTTTTTATTGGCCAACCCTCTTTAAGGATGCCAGAAGGTATGTTTTATCTTGTGATGAATGTCAAAGAGTTGGAAATATTTCTAGACGAAATGAAATGCCTATGAATTACACTCTTGTTATTGAACCGTTTGATTGTTGGGGATTTGACTTTATGGGTCCTTTTCCTCCTTCAAAAGGCTATACCCATATACTTGTTGATGTTGATTATGTCACTAAATGGGTAGAAGCCATACCTACAAAGAGTGCCGATGGTGAGACTTCGTTAAAAATGCTTAAGGATGTTATTTTTCCTAGGTTCAGAGTGCCTAGATATCTTATGACTGACGGAGGTTCTCATTTTATTCACGGTAGTTTTAGAAAGACTCTTGCTAAATATGATGTAAATCATAGAATTGCTTCTGCTTATCATCCCCAAACTAGTGGGCAGGTAGAGCTTTCAAATAGGGAGATCAAGTCTATCTTGCAGAAGACTGTTAATAAATCTAGGAAAAACTGGGCTAGTAAGTTAAACGACGCTTTATGGGCTTATAGAACTGCTTATAAGAATCCCATGGGTATGTCTCCTTATAAGATGGTTTATGGAAAAGCGTGTCACTTGCCCTTAGAATTAGAACACAAAGCTTTTTGGGCAGTGAGAGAGCTTAATAGAGATTTTAAACTAGCCGGTAAGAAGAGGTTGTTAGATTTGAGTTCTCTAGATGAGTGGAGAAATGAAGCGTATGAGAATGCCAGACTTTTCAAAGAGAAAGTCAAGCAATGGCATGATAAGAGAATTCTTAAGAGAGAGTTCCATGTTGGTGAGAAAGTTCTTTTGTATAGGTCTCGTCTCAGATTTTTTGCAGGAAAATTACTTTCTAAATGGGAAGGACCATATGTTATTGTGGAAGTGTACCGCTCAGGTGCTATTAAGATTGCTTCATTGAAAGATGATTCTACACAAGTGGTGAATGGGCAAAGACTCAAACATTATATTTTTGGAGATTCTTATAATGAAGATGTTGATGTTATTGAAACAGTTTCTCTGGAAGATTACATCCAAGACAAACTGCAGGAACCTGCAGAGTTTGCTTCCGAATAGGTAACAGTTCTAGTCAGAAAAGTTTCGCGGAAAGTTCTTCTTTTAATATTTTTGCTGTTTTTACTAAATCTGAAAAATCACGAGATGAAAAAGGGCAGGAAAAAGAGTCCATGTGTGTCTCACACACGGGTGGCGCGGGCCCACCCCTGGCCGCGCCACCCCTGTGTGAGAACACACCGGAACTCGTTTCCGTCCCGTTTTCCTCCTGTGACTTCGTTTCGATGTATAATTTTCGCCTATTTAACCCCCCGGAGTCCCCGAGGTCTGTATATCATTTTCTCGTCGTGTTTTGTTTCGAGCTGTTTCTGTCAGGAGTTGATCTTAAGCTTGGGGGAGTTATGGCCTCTTCAAGCGGTGACAAGGAGAAGACACCTCCGGAAGATGACACCAAAGATTTCCGGCTGAAAGAAGAAGTTGAAAGCGAAGACGAGGAGGAAGATCAAAGTCCAAGGCCGAACACCGTGATTGCCAGCATAGGGGTGGTGACAGATCATGACAAGTTCAAGAAGAGTGCTCGCATAAGGACCGGAGGGGGTGTGCCACGTCACACCTTATCTCCACGGACATCTCCGCCAAGCCAAAACCCTTTCCATACTCTAATTCACGAACATCAGTTCCAAAAGGTGCCCAAATCACGATTACCCTCTGGCTGGGATATAGATCGTTCTAACAATGCAGGGACAGGGAGCTCCAAGAGTGAAGAAGGATGGGGAAATAATTCCAAGAGCTGGGATTCTCTTGCTGACAGGTTCATGAACCGTGTTGAGCACAATTCCGAGATGATTCGTAACCTCGAGTACAAGATTGATGATTTGAAGGACTTGATTGAGAAGCTTATTAGAGATTATCCACCGCCGCCACCAAAGGAGTAATTCATCATCGGTATAGGCATCCCCTTGGCTTGTCCCAAGCTTGGGGGAGTGCCTCGGTATCACATCATTACCTTTCGCTCATTTACTTTTCAAGTAAAATCTTATCATGAATAGAGAAGTTATCATATAGAATAGTTTGCAGTTGGAAGTATCCTCCTTAGTTAGTTATCTATGTATCCCTTGGTGTGAGTTGCGGTAATGAAATATTAATGAGAAGTTTTATCGTTTACTTTTCGCACACTTTATGTTAGTCTGCAATCTCTCTTATGTGACTAGTCTTGTTGATTGGTATTGGTATCACATTGGGAGCATGAGTAGATTTAGTTGGTTTTGGCAAACCTAGCTTGGTCAGTAGCAACTTTACCTTGAAGTTTGAGTAGAAAAGAATAAAGAAGTGCTTGCAGTTACATCGCTTTAGTTTTCCTTTATGTTTGGCTTACAAGCATTGTTATTCTTAAAGTTAAAATCGTTGTACCTTCAAGGGAGTTTGCATGATTGTTCTTATTATATGTATGTTTGTTTGTTTCATGCAACTCTTATGCTTGCTACCCAGCCTTGCTAGCCAAAAACCTGTACTGAGAGGAAATACTTCTCGTGCATCCAAATTCCAAAAACCAAGTTACTTCCGAAGAGTCCACTATAAATTCCTATGCATGGTATTTTAAGCCATTCCAAGTAAATTTTCATGTGCTACCTTTCAAAAACCTTCAAACACTTCTCATTTTGTGCCACTGTTTTTAGCTCATGAGGACGTAGTGGATGGGTTTGTTATCTTCCATACTAAATTAAGTACCCTTCGACTAGGCAGCTTCATCTGCTCGTCATTAATTTTGCAAGGGAGCTGGTCAGACCATTATAATCTTAAAAAGAAAAAGAAAGAAAAGGCACTCCTCCAATGGAATGTGAAAGTTGGTCGGCACCCGATGGAATCGGTTAGCCATGGTTTGAGAAAGGAAAAAGGTGGGGAGGAGTGCAAAGCTATAAAAGAGCACCAAAGTGCCAATTAATCAAACATCTCGGAACCGCTCTCACTTGTTTAGTATGGAAGATATCAAGAACTCCGTTGCTAGTCGTTGACAAAAGCAACCACCTCTCAAAATAACTTTTACCTCTGTTTTACAAATGAAAAGCTCTAGCACATGTTTAATCCCTGCTTCCCTCTGCGAAGGGCATATCTTTTACTTTTATGTTGAGTCAACCTATTTCCCTCTGTTTCAAGCAAGCATTTGAGTTGTTATGTTTCACTCATCCATATGTTGATCCGTTTAATCATGTTTATTATCTTCCTTGTTTTGTATAATGCTTTTGTCTGAAGGAATATATATCTTTGAAAGTTTTCTTTGAATGCAAAAGTTTATTTTGTTGAGCATATAGTCTTTGCTATATTAGCTCTGTTTTAAAAGGCTCCGTTTAAAAGAGAGAATAGTTTGTTCTCCATTCTTTGACCAAGAACTAAGGTTTGCCATTGCCAATTATTATTTACCTTGTGCATCTTTACATGTGATTCCCTTTTACTTATTGCAAGTCTATATCTTATAAAGGGAAGTTGCTGTCTATTATAATTTGTGCCTTAGTGAATGTGATGCTTCTTGTCCGTATTTT
This sequence comes from Dactylis glomerata, assembly GCA_007115705.1. NCBI lineage: Eukaryota > Viridiplantae > Streptophyta > Magnoliopsida > Poales > Poaceae > Dactylis > Dactylis glomerata. The sequence goes on from QXEO01002092.1 coordinate 865,788, forward strand.
GATTGTCGACACTTCACTCCATAAACCTGTGGTCATGTTTACCGAGTTTAGTTTTCGCTTGGGGACAAGCGAGGTCTAAGCTTGGGGGGGTTGATACGTCCAATTTGCATCACTATTTTATATCATAATTTGCTGTTATTCATTGATATATTTCATATGTAGACATGATACTTATGTTATTTTCTTTGTTTTCACATGTTTGATGATCATTGGGGGAGTTGCTGCCGGAGTCAGGATTCTGCTGGAAAAAGGACCATCAGGAGACCATATTTTGAAGATCAGGAAAATTCCAGAAAAATACCCAGAAATTACATTTTACCAGAAGACTCACGAAGCCAGAAGGAGGAGTTGAGAGGAGCCAGGGGGCCCCACACGCCAGGGTGGCGCGGCCAGCCCCCTGGCCGCGCGGGCCCCACGTGAGGCCACCCTGGCCCACCTCTGGTCTATCCCCTTCGCGTACATCATCGTCCCCGAAAACCTAAGTCAGGAGGGGGGTTCAGAGTTAGACACAGCCGCCTCTGCGGGGCGGAGAACACCAGAGAGAGAAAGCTCTCCGGCAGGGAGAAATCTGCCGGGGAAATTCCTTCCCGGAGAGGGGAGATCATCGCCATCGTCATCACAATCGCACTGGACTTCATCGGGATCATCATCATCATCATCTCCATCACCACGCCATCCCGCTGTAACATCTTGAGTTGGATCTTGTTATATTCATAGGGGAAACTTTCCCGGTGTTGATTACTTTTGTAGTTGATGCTATTGGGTGGAACCGTTGAATTAAGGTTTATGTTCAGATTGTTATTTACCATTATTTCACCTCTGATCATGATCCATATGATGTCTTGTGACTAGTTCGTTTAGTTCTTGAGGACATGGGAGAAGTCAAGATGTTAGTAGTGAATTATTGTTGAGAAATATTTAATGGTTTGATATTGTTGTGGTGCTATTTCACTAGTGGTGTCATGTGAACGTCGACTACATGATACTTCACCATTTATGGGCCTAGTGAGATGCATTGTGTATTTGGCTACCGATTGTGGGGTTGCTGGAGTGACAGAAACCTAAACCTCCGTTGGGAAACCATTGCACCAGGGAGCGTAGGATCCTAGAGTTTAAGGCTGTGGTTAGATTTATCTTAATTACTTTCTTGTATTTGCGGATGCTTGCAAGGGGTATAATCACAAGTGTGTATTTATCCTAGTAAGGGTAGTGCGCTAGCACAGGTTCACCCCCATAACACTTACCAAACCAATAAATACTATTGGCTCTATGAAGCGAAAGCTCTTGACAGAAAACTCCCGTGTGTCCTCGAGAACGTTTGGTTATTATAAGTACACAACCGGCTTGTCCTTTGCTGAATAAAGGATTGGGCCACTTGCTGCAATTGTTACTACTGTCTTTTATTTACTCGCACTTTATTTACTCGTACTACCAAATACCCCTGAAAACCTGTTTGCTAGTATTTACAGTGATTCCTTGATCAAAACTGCTCATCAACACCTTCTGCTCCTCGTTGGGTTCGACACTCTTATTTATCGAAAGTACTACGATACACCCCCTATACTTGTGGGTCATCATGGCCATGGACGGAGCCACCGCCGCCGCCCCCGCTCCTGGCCGCTGCAGCCTCCCGTCGGAGCGGCCGCGCCTGCGCCGGAGCCGCCGCCCCAGCGTCTGCCGCGACGACACTGGCCCCACACCTATCGCCCGCCCTCCCTGAGCTCATCCGCCACACCCTGACGAGGTTCTAACTCGGCAATGCCCATGCTTGAGGGCTTTCGATTCATGAGGAGAGCGATCCAGTGAACTCGATGGCGGGGAAAACTCCGGCGGGGCGGTGCTGGTGTGATCTCCATCCCCTCCAACGACTCTACCTTCGTCACCATGATGAAGAGGGAGTAGTGCACCTCTGGACTACAGGTTTGTGGCAGTAGCTATATGTACCTCTCTCTTGTTCTTCATCGTTTTAGCGACATATGAGCTGCATAACATGATTATGGCCATCTTTGTATCATTTTTGTGGTGGATCTTTCTATGAGTAATATAAGAGATTGCAATTATTCTTTAATTTCAGTGTATGAGTAGATGTATATTATGTACCCCGTTCTTATTTAGTTATTTTGATCAAGCATATTTATGAGAGCGTTTGTGGGGAAAGTGTGCATTAATTAAGCGCGCGCCAGAGCGAGCCGGTAATGCGTTAAGGCAAGACAACGAGAAGAGAAGAAATTAAAATCACCCGCGCGTGAGAGAGGGAGGGAGTCATCACGCTCATGCATGCCAGCCAGAGCCGCCGGTAATTAAGCTAGCGCATCTGATCGAGCGCTTACTCCGTCCAAACCATCGAGCGCCTACTCCGTCCTGGTAGGTACCCGGTCGTTTGGTAGGATTCTCTATATATATGACTAGGTAATATGCCCGTGCGTTGTAACGGGAAAACAAAATACTAAAAAAGATGATTTCATTTTGTCGGGTGAGTGACTTGTAGATTTCAAATAGGAAAACGCTACTAATAATCATCATAAGACGGGCGGTGGCCATCCAATGAGTCTGAATCACGTCAAAAGGGATCATACATGTAACAAATATCACACATAGAATCTACTATATACTAAAAGCACAATACGGGGTTTTGAAATAGAGACACTACGTTAATCCACATGTACTAAATTAATTTGAAGCATAGATCTTAGTTATAACGGTTGAGATTTAAAGTCACGAAAAATTACGTAATGTATATATATGTACGACACATCACGTTCTATGGAGTTTTTTTAATGGTTATTATGTTATGTAGAATTTGCCAAGCAAACGTGCCACATACAAGGAAAAGTAAAATTGTGGATCCATTGATTGTACATACACGTGCAACAAAAAAGGTGTAAAACAAATTTAAATAGGATACTATCTCTATCTAAAAAAAAGGATACTATCTCTATCAACGTACAATATTTTTTTTGTGAGGAAACGTATGGCAATCTTACTCTCTAAGGCTGATCGGCTAATCAGTCATTATAAAAACTCCAAAACTGAGTGACATGTAACTGAATCTAAATACAAAACAATTAGTGATAATTAATCTTTAAAGCAAATCCATATACCACAAGGCGACAGTCTGCTATAAAAATTATATATGAGAGGCTCTAAAACTAGACTAATTTGTACGTGAATATATACTAATATCACTTAACATATACTTCTTCCGCCCCAAATTATGTTGTGTATAATTTTTAATCAAAGTCAAACTTTATTCAGTTTCATCAAGTATATATGGACAGCAAATCCATGTACCATATGGCAGCAGCCTGCTAGGAAAGTTATATATGAGAGGCCCTAAAATTAAACTGATGATCTGTACATACATATATACCAATATCACTTAATACATACTTCCTCCATCTGAAATTATGTTGTGTATAATTTTCGATCAAAGTCAAACTTTCTTAAGTTTTATGAAGTATATATTTAAACTTTATAAGGTTTGACTTTGATGAAAAGTTATACAACATATTTTTGGGACGGTGAGAGCACAACCATTAGAAATATATTTTGTAAACTTTAAATTGACCTCACATGTTTTCAAAAATATATATGAGATAGACATTGACTTCAGAGAGATGGACCTAAGTCATCTGACACCCATCAGTGCAAAAGAAGAAATCCTAGAACCGAGGAAAACCCACTACTTTGCGATAAACGATAGTCCAGCGATGCTAGAGAGGAAATCTAAGCTACCAAAAAATTAAACAACAATACTAGAAGTTAATCCCTCCGTTCATAAATACTTTACGTTCCAGGTTTGATCAAGTAAAAATAGTAAACTTGACCAATTATTTATAAAAAATTCTAACATTTACAATATAAAATCTTTTGTGCTAGAATCCTCACAAAGTATATTTTCATATTATATGTATTTGGTATTATGGATGTTGATATATTTTCTTATATTACTGGTCATAGTTTACAATGTTTGACTTTAAATAAAGACAGAAGGCAAACTAAGGTATGTCGGATGATTGAATAAATTTTTTTTTTCTTTTCTTAGTCTGTATAGTCAAGAACATCGTGTGGCTTCTAATAGAAACCATTTAACTTGGAACATATTGCTTTAACCGCAAATTATTTTCACCTTAGCGAGGAAAAGTAGCTAGATCATTACATGAATCGCCTTATTTATCGCAGATGGCAGACCTACGAAAAACACGCAAACACTCACGGCAAATTCTTCGCATCTCATAAAGATCAGAGTTGGTAGCACCATTGTCGTTGAAGTCCCAGTCGATGATAGCAAAAACGGACCAGTGATGGAGACCTTGCAGACGAGAGGGACCAGTAGCAATGTAACAAGGCGTCTCTAGGCCATCAAGTCTGGCCTTTCCACGCGGTTGGTGTGGATGAACCGTCCAGTGCGGAGTTGGTGCCAGTGAGTAGGCTTCGTATCCTACTGAGGCAGGCGCAACAGCCGGCTACAGCAGAAGCCTGCGAGTCGGCTGAGTACCGCAACGCTAGCGAGTCGGCCACGATGGACGTTGTGGAGGAGTTCATCTGTGCGGTGTCGATGCCATTGTCGGAGTAGAGCCACGTGATGACTGCGACGGTGGGCGACTCAGTCCGATCTATTATCGGTAAACCAAAAAAAATACCGGTCAAAAGCGGCTGGCGGAGAGAAAACCTATCTAGAGATGTATAACCATTGTTCAAGTAAACCTCAATTATTTAACTTTATGAAGGTTAGCCTTACATACTTATCTAGCATCATATAAAAACTACCGGCTAGCACATGGTTTAAACTTTAAGTTCTATACGTTAATTTAACTCTCATGCATAAACTTCACATATATTCAGAATGCAGTGTTTTGGAAATAACCCAATAATTTTTACCCATAAATTAAAGATGGTAAGGATCTCTTCTTTTAATTTGATATGGCATATAGACGTTAATGGGAAATTTGTATTACCATTTCCTATAAATGAGACACTAACATTTCCTATCAATGACAAACTAATTAAATATAATTATCTCCAATAAAACAAAGGTGATTCCCCTCACATTTACGAGGGCCACCATGCTAGTTATGTAAATAATGCAAAAATAATACAATTCTCTAAATCATATTTCTAAGAATATTTGTTAAACTTGTCAACTGGACAGTGTAGGCTCCACTAGAATACAGGTTATATTTACACTTTACATGGGGAAGCTGCAAGAAACAACACCTCCAATTCTGCTTACTTCCAAAGTCACATGCAAAAATGTAGTACTAAAGAAAGTACAACTCTCTAAATCATGTTTTCAAGCATTTTTTTTTATCAAATAGGAAATATGCCAGTGCGTTGCAACGGGAGAAAAATAATTTGTCTAGGTCACAAAGTAAGTACGTGTCATATAAAGCGCCTTTCGGTAAGTCCTCGGCGTACTATGTGGTCATGTCATATGCACTAATGTGGCCTCCTCTGCCCGCTGATCAGCCAGGCCACCTGGTACACATGTGCAATGATAGCAGGTTCAGCTGTTGCCATCCCCACTCAACCCCTTCAGTGTTGGAGAGTAGGGATGCATATGCACAATGCCATGTTTAGTCATCCGCTCCAAAACCAACTGCACACTAAGGCCTTCCCAACGAATTCCTATTAAATTAAAGACAGAGAAATCAGGCAAGCAACAAGATATGCAAACTTGGATATAATATACATGAAATTGTTATTGAGATGAGCTGGTTGTGGTTGACATTAAAGTATTTCAAATTTAAGAGTATACCTCTTCTGGACAAAGATTTGGCCGTGTACACCATGTAATTTTCTCATTGGTTATTTAACCTTCATAATGTAATCAACATCTATTTCTAATCAGAGATGCTACAAAAAATATTAAGTGCACGCTGATACGTCTCAAACGTATCTATAATTTTTGATGCTCCATGCTTGTTTTTACACCATTTGCCTATTGTTTCATTACACTTAGTGGCACTTTTATACATTTTCCGGAACTAACCTATTAACGAAGTGCCACAGTGCCAGTTTCCAGTTTTCTGCTGTTTTTGTGTTTCAGAAGTGATACACAGGAAATATTCTCGGAATTGGACGAAACAAGTTCCTGAAGACTTATATCACGGGGAAGCTTCCAGACATCCGAAGAAGAGACGGAGGAGGGCCACGTGGGCCCCACACGCACAGGCGGCGCGGCCAGGCCCCTGGCCGCGCCACCCCTGTGTGAGGGGGCCTGGTCCCTCCTCTGACATCGCCCCTTCGCCTATAAAGACCCCCCGACGAGAAAAACCTAAACCCCCGATCAGTTTTCCAGAATACATCGCGATCCGCCGCCGCCGTCGACCCAAAGATCGGGAGGGTCCAGAAGCTCTTCCCGGCACCCTGCCGGAGAGGGGAATCGCCACCGGAGGTCTTCTTCATCGCCATGCTTGCCTCCGGAGCGATGAGTGAGTAGTCTACCTTGGACTATGGGTCCATAGCAGTAGCTAGATGGTTGTCTTCTCCACCATGTGCTTCATTTTAGATCTCATGAGCTGCCCTACATGATTGAGATCACCGTTATGTAATTCTATGATATTGGTTTGTTGGGATCCGATGAATATTGGTGTTTATGATTAAGTTGTTGTACTGAATTATATCTTTTGTTATCTCTATGTTGTTTATGATCTTGCATGCTCTCCGTTGTTAGTAGCTATCTTGGCCGAGTAGTTGCTAGTGACTCCAAGAGGGGGTATTTATGCTCGATAGTGGGTTCATGTCTCTATTTCACCTGGGGGAGTGACAGAAACCTCTAAGGTGGTAGATGTGCTGTTGCTACTAGGGAGAAAACAACATTCATATGCTCAAGGGCATATGCTTTGTTTACATTACACACTTTGCTTAATGCAATTATCTGTTGTTCGCAACTTAATACTTCTAGGGTGTTCAGATGATATCCCCGGGAGTGGATTATTAGTCATAGATGCAGTTGGATGGCGGTCTATGTATTTTGTTGTAATGCCCAGAGTAAATCTCATAGTGATCTTCTTGACATATCACGTTATCTTTATTCTATCAATTGCCCAACTGTAATTTGTTTACCCAGCATGTTATTTTATCTATGGAGAGACACCACTAGTGAACTGTGGACCCCGGTCCTATTTTAATCATATTGCTATCACCTGTTTACTTTTCCCGCACTGTTTACTTTACTCGCACATTACTACTGTTTTCCACTCGATACACTCATAACCTTTGTTTCAAGCAAACCGGTGAGATTGACAACCTCATCGCAAGTTGGGAACAAAGTACTTGTTTGTGTGTGTGCAGGTTCCACAACACCTTCAGTCGTCATCGTCTCCCTTCTCCTGTTCGATAAACCTAGGTTTCTTAATTGAGGGAAAACTTGCTGCTACACTCATCATACCTTCCTCTTGGGGTTCCCAACGGGCTGGTTATTCACCACGCACAAGGACAGTTTGCTCCCACGTCAACTAGTTGCCATCAAGTATTTTTCTGGCGCCGTTGCCGGGGAAGAGAGAAGACTTCTGCGAGGGGAGTTCTTCGCACACACATTCTTTACTTTGTTATTTGTTTTGCTTTACTTTATTTTATTTTACCTGCATTGCTTTTTATATCAAAAACCCAAAAAAATTAGAATCCTTGGTAGCTGTTTTTACTTGTTTACTTTCATTTTGCTGAAATGGCCAATCCTGAAAACACCAAGTTGTGTGACTTTGCTAGCACGAACAATAGTGATTTTATCTGCACTCCTATTGCACCACCTGTTCCTGCTACCACCTTTTATGAGATCAAGCCTGCTTTATTGAACCTTGTTATGAAAGAGCAATTTTTTGGTGCTAGTACTGAAGATGCTGCAGCTCATCTCAACAATTTTGTTGAGCTATGTGAGATGCAGAAATATAAAGATGTTGATAGTGATATTATTAAGCTCAAGTTGTTTCCTTTTTCTTTGAGAGGAAAGGCTAAAGATTGGTTGCTGTCTTTGACTAAGAATAGTATTGATTCATGGGCTAAGTGTAAGGATGCTTTTATTGGTAGATACTATCCTCCTGCTAAGATTATAGCTTTGCACAGCAATATTATGAAGTTTACTCAGTTTGATAATGAACATGTTGCTCAAGCTTGGGAAAGAATGAAAGCTATGGTAAAGAATTGCCCCACTCATGGACTGACTACTTGGATGATTATCCAAACTTTTTATGCAGGACTGAATTTTTCTTCAAGGAACCTACTTGATTCAGCTGCTGGAGGCACTTTTATGTCCCTTACCTTGGGCGCCGCATCAAAGCTACTCGACAACATGATGGTAAATTATTCCGAATGGCACACCGAGAGAGCTCCACAAGGTAAGAAGGTAAATTCTGTTGAGGAAACCTCTTCCTTAAGTGATAAGATTGATACCATTATGGCTATGCTTGCTAATGATAGGACTCATGTTGATCCTAATAATGTTCCTTTGGCCTCTCTGGTTGCCCAAGAAGAGCAAGTTGATGTGAATTTCATTAGAAATAACAATTTTAATAACAATGCTTATAGGAACAAGTTTGCTAGTAACAATTATAGGCCGTATCCTTCTACCAATGGTAATGGTTATGGTAACTCTTATGGTAATTCCTACAACAACACTAGGGCCGCGCCCTCCGAGCTTGAGGTAATGCTTGAGGACTTCATCGGTAAACAAACTGCTTTTAACAAGTCTGTTGAGGAAAAGTTAGGCAAAATTGATATTCTTGCTTCTAAAGTTGATAGCCTTGCTCATGATGTTGAACTTCTGAAATTAAAAGTGTTTCCTAATGATGTGAATGTGAGCAATGTTGTTGCTGCCGCTAATGCTACCCAAGTTGGAATTGATGAAAATATTAGATTGTTAGCGGAATTGCATGCCAGGTGGGAAAGAGAAGATGAGATGGCTAGAGAGATGAAGGTATGTACTATTACTACCTCTAATGATGTTGCTCCTACTGATAGCAACCCTCTTACTTTGATTGGTGTAGAGAAAACTCCCACTCCTTGTGTTAAAAAGCCTAAAACTGCCAAAACTTTTTCTCAAAAGAGTGCTGAAATTTTTCGGAGTATGGGAGATGATAGCTCTATTTCCTTTAATGATTTTGATGTTGATGGCTGCAATATATCTGAAGTAATTTTGTTCTGGCAAAAGCTTGCTTTGACTCCCAATGCTAGTTCTTTAAATATTGCTTTTACTAAGCATATTACCAATGCTCTCATAAAGATTAGGGATGAAAAGTTGAAGCAAAAAGCCTCTGTTCCCAAGAAGTTAGAAGATGGTTGGGAACCCATCATTGATATGCATGTTAATGGTTATGATTGCCATGCTTTATGTGATCTAGGTGCTAGTATTTCTATCATGCCTAGAAAGATTTATGACATGCTTGATTTACCACCGCTTGAAAAGTGTTATTTTGATGTTCCCATTGCTGATGTTGCTAAGAAGAAACCTTTGGGAAGAATTAATGATGTTCTTATTGTGGTTAACAATAACCTTGTTCCCGTTGATTTTCTTGTTATGGACGTTGAATGCCATGCTTCATGTCCTATTATTTTGGGAAGACCCTTTCTTCGAACCGTAGGTGCCATCATTGATATGAGGGAAGGCACTATCAAATATCAATTCCCACTTAAGAAAGGTATGGAACACTTCCCTAGGAAAAGAAAGAAATTACTTTTTGACTCTATTCTTAGAGCAAATTATGAGCTTGATGCTTCATCTATTGATATTACTTGATTCGCAATTTTCTGCGCCTAGCTCAAAGGCGTTAAAGAAAAGCACTCTTGGGAGATAACCCATTATTTTACTTTTCAGTACTTTTTCTTTTATTTGAGTCTTGGAAGTCATTACTACTGTAATGACCGCTCCTTATCTTGTTTATTTCGTTTTTGTGCCAAGAGAAGCCTCTAATTTGAGTGAGGTAAAGATTTGGGGATGTTGCTGTCCTGAAACTGTTTTCGGTGCTGCACCGTAAAAATTCGTGAAAATTCTCTGTATATATTTTGGACCTGCGATTTCTTGTGCATATGCCCCAGGTTATATCCAAACTTTTCTTAGTTGAACACTTTTTTATTTGAGCAACGGAAAATCCCTCAAAAATTCGTCCTTTGTCAGCTGTTCAGTTTTGACAGATTTCTGCCAATATTTGTTTTTGCCACTTTATCGCTTTCTTTTGAGTTCTTTTTGATCATGGAACTCTTGTGGAAGTTGCTACAGTAGTATATACTTTATATGTGGTGGTTTTGGGTTGAAACCTGAAGCTAAAAGAGGTTGAATATATTTTATGCTTACACTAATGTTGCTAATAGAATTGTGTTTAGTTTTGTATGAAGGAAGTTTTCAAGTGTAGGGATTGGAGAATGATGAGATGAGTTGAAGAATGGACAAAAGCTCAAGCTTGGGGATGCCCATGCATCACCCCAAGAAATATCCAAGAAGTACAAGCGTCAAAGCTTGGGGATGCCCCCGAGGCACCCCTTCTTCATCGGCAAAAATCAGGTCACCTTTCAAGACACTATATTTTTATTGCTTCATGCACTATGTGTTTTTCTTGGAGCGTCAGTTGTTTTAGTTTTCTTAGTTGGTTTAGTTTGTTTGTTTGCTGCAATAAATGGTTGGACCCCCAACAAATTTCCTTTGGAGGAGATGTACTCGTTTTCATTTGCAAAGAACGCTCTAGTTTTCACTCTTATTAAAATCTAGCGTTCTACTTCTTCTGCTACTGCTTTTGGTTTTCGTTTTTGCCTTGATTTGCGTTCAGATCTTGTCATATCTTTTCATCAAGGTGTATTTTTGCCTCTGATCTTCATTGGTTTTCATCAAAAGAGGTGTTTATAAAAATTTCAAATGGTGTTGGAAAAGAGAAAAAGCTTTGTGCAAAATAGTGGTACAAGAAGGAGCTTGTGTAGACTGCGGCTTAGGCTTTTTCATGTCATGCTTGATGTCTTTTTGATAGTATGCTTAGTGGTTTTGCTGTAGCATGACTTGTCTCAAATAACTGAGATTGCTTAATGAGCCTTTGAAAAAATCATGCGTTGTTTTTATTGTATGGAAGCATTATTTTGGTTTTCTCCTTGATGCTTTATTTGGGTTGACTTGGCGCATGCTCACACATGTTAGACTCTTACAAAGTCGCCAATAGCCTTCATGATCATTTAGTTTTTGACTTTTGATGCCATCGTATGCTTCTTTTAATGTCGCTTTGTCGCTTTGCATGATTATGGCCATTATTGCTCTCTTAGTTGGTCGCTCCCAGTCTTTTGCTAGCCCTCGCCTTGTACTGAGTATGAGCTCTACTCGTGCATCCAACTCCTAAAAGCCAAGTTTGCCATTGTGTCCACTATAAATTCCTATGCATGGTATTTGTAAGCATTCCAAAGTAAAATTTTCGTGTGCTACCTTTCAAAAACCTTCAAAATACTTCTCGTTTTGTGACACTGTTTTCAGCTCATGGGGACGTAGTGGTCGGATTTGCTATCTTCCATATTGCTTATTCCAAAAAGAAAAAAAAAGGAAAAAAAAAGAAAGAAAAAAAGGCACTCCTCCAAAGAATGTGAATGTTGGTGGGCACCCGATGGAATCGGTTAGCCATGGTATGTGAAAGGAAAAGGTGGGGAGGAGTGCCAAGTTTTATAAAAAGAGCACAAGAGTGCCAATCTCTCTCTCAAAAAATTGCTTTATTTTTGTATGGAAGATAGTAAGAACCCCATTGCCAGTCGTTGACAAAGACAACCACCTCTCAAAATCAAGTTTTATCTCTCTGTTTTACAAATGAAAAGCTCTAGCACATGTTTAAATCACTGCTTCCCTCTGCGAAGGGCCTTTCTTTTACTTTTATGTTGAGTCACCACCTTCTTTCTTTATGCACCATTAAGAGAGCATAGTTGTCATTCTTAGTGTGATATGCATTGTCCCAAAGTTCATTGATTGATTCATATTGTTGGTTGCACTTGTTCTTAAATTATTTGTATCTAGTCGCCCTCTTAAACTTTGAGGTGTCCTATGCATTTATGTTTTGCTCTCTGTGAAGGACAAGCTGAAAACCATTTGTATGTTTTTCCTTATGATTTGAACACACGTTTGACTTTCATTGTTTCATTATCATGATCTTTTGTTTGTGTTCATTTGCATGTTTACAACATGGTTGCTAAGTTCTTATTGTCATGATTATATCTTCATGCCCATGTTTTAAGTTCTATTGATCCCAGCTCACCAATGCTTACATATATGATCAAGATTGTGTAGGTGCATGTCACCTCAAAAATTATTCTTTGTTATCACTTACCTACTCGAGGACGAGCAGGAGTTAAGCTTGGGGATGCTTGATACGTCTCAAACGTATCTATAATTTTTGATGCTCCATGCTTGTTTTTACACCATTTGCCTATTGTTTCGTTACACTTAGTGGCACTTTTATACATTTTCCGGAACTAACCTATTAACGAAGTGCCACAGTGCCAGTTTCCTGTTTTCTGCTATTTTTGTGTTTCAGAAGTGAAACACAGGAAATATTCTCGGAATTGGACGAAACAAGTTCCTGAAGACTTATATCACGGGGAAGCTTCCAGACATCCGAAGAAGAGACGGAGGAGGGCCATGTGGGCCCCACACGCACAGGCGGCGCGGCCAGGCCCCTGGCCGCGCCACCCCTATGTGAGGGGGCCTGGTCCCTCCTCTGACATCGCCCCTTCGCCTATAAAGACCCCCCGACGAGAAAAACCTAAGCCCCCGATCAGTTTTCCAGAATACATCGCGATCCGCCGCCGCCGTCGACCCGAAGATCGGGAGGGTCCAGAAGCTCTTCCCGGCACCCTGCCGGAGAGGGGAATCGCCACCGGAGGTCTTCTTCATCGCCATGCTTGCCTCCGAAGCGATGAGTGAGTAGTCTACCTTGGACTATGGGTCCATAGCAGTAGCTAGATGGTTGTCTTCTCCACCATGTGCTTCATGTTTAGATCTCATGAGCTGCCCTACATGATTGAGATCACCGTTATGTAATTCTATGATGTTGGTTTGCTGGGATCCGATGAATATTGGTGTTTATGATTAAGTTGCTGTACTGAATTATATCTTTTGTTATCTCTATGTTGTTTATGATCTTGCATGCTCTCCGTTGTTAGTAGCTATCTTGGCCGAGTAGTTGCTAGTGACTCCAAGAGGGGGTATTTATGCTCGATAGTGGGTTCATGTCTCTATTTCACCTGGGGGAGTGACAGAAACCTCTAAGGTGGTAGATGTGCTGTTGCTACTAGGGAGAAAACAACATTCATATGCTCAAGGGCATATGCTTTGTTTACATTACACACTTTGCTTAATGCAATTATCTGTTGTTCGTAACTTAATACTTCTAGGGTGTTCGGATGATATCCCCGGGAGTGGATTATTAGTCATAGATGCAGTTGGATGGCGGTCTATGTATTTTGTTGTAATGCCCAGAGTAAATCTCATAGTGATCTTCTTGACATATCACGTTATCTTTATTCTATCAATTGCCCAACTGTAATTTGTTTACCCAGCATGTTATTTTATCTATGGAGAGACACCACTAGTGAACTGTGGACCCTGGTCCTATTTTAATCATATTGCTATCACCTGTTTACTTTTCCCGCACTGTTTACTTTACTCGCACATTACTACTGTTTTCCACTCGATACACTCATAACCTTTGTTTCAAGCAAACCGGTGAGATTGACAACCTCATCGCAAGTTGGAAACAAAGTACTTGTTTGTGTGTGTGCAGGTTCCACAACACCTTCAGTCGTCATCGTCTCCCTTCTCCTGTTCGATAAACCTTGGTTTCTTAATTGAGGGAAAACTTGCTGCTACACTCATCATACCTTCCTCTTGGGGTTCCCAACGGGCTGGTTATTCACCACGCACAAGGACAGTTTGCTCCCATGTCAACTTGGAGTAGCACACGCTAGTGAGTCCAACCTTGTAGACTCAGATTTTTTTTCAAAATGGAGGCATAGCCCCGGCCTCTGCATCCTTGTAGACTCAGATAAATGCACAAATCTTTACACATGATTATTTCTTGACCTTGGTGACTGAAATATGTTCGAGTCAGTCCACAATGTGATGGACTATCCAACCTCTCTTCACGCCTCCATCGCTCCTGTTCTTCCTTACCGCCTCCGGCAGGCTAGCCGGCTAGAGAACAACGTTGGAACAACACTTTCATCTAGAACCATCAGCGAAGAGCCCCGCTCCATGCTTCTTGAAGATCATCTCCATGGTGCCGGTCGCCTGCTCGGATCTTGCACTCTTGCCGCTACCACCTCTCCACGAAGCGGTGATCTCATCGCCTAGGAGTGGCTTCTTCTTGAGAACATAGGACTGAGCTGCTATCACTTCCTTCTAATGGCTATGCCTTATAGATTATGAAAAACATAAGTGCATCTAGGCTAAATGGATGGTACCTCGACTCAGCTGCAGCTGAAGATTGGCTGTGGCCGTGAGCAATCATAACATATTGGTGCTCCTTCCAAAGAGTTCCCCAATGGTAAGAAAAACTTATTTATTAGACTGAAGCGAAATAATTGCAAGGATTTATTAACGGTGTACAGATTGACAACAAAACACTGTGAAAAAGAAGAACAACTTGTTAGGAAGCATCTCACCTCATCTATATTCACACAATACATGAATCACTCCTGCAAGGTAAGTTAGGTTCTAAATAGTTTGGACCATGCTGGGCATAGGAGTTTGGTAGGAGAGGCAACCTCGCAGGAACAGTATAATCATCACCGTCGTAGTCAATTTCACGGGCAGGAAGGGTCGAAAGTACCATAACAAGAATAACTGATAATGACTGCAAATAATCATCTGTCAGAACTTATAACATCCAATGGCCTATGAAAGGTTTTTTAGTCAACTTCGCTATATAGTGGCCATATATCATTGTTTAGTCATGAGTCGACGAAACAACGAATCAAAAACACATGGGTCCATGTTAAGTATGTCTCACAAACAACATCAGGCAACATTGGCATGTAAATATTTAGTGTAATATGCTGAATATACCTGCATTTGAATGAAATAGCCTTCTGCATAATGAAATTATTTTCTCCATCAACTGTATCTTCCATATTTTCTTTATGATCGCAGATTTTCCTACTGTGTCAATAATTTTTTACTTGATGGCAAAAATTTAAGTTTTGAAATGCTCAAATGGATTCCATACAAACACAGTCACAAAAAAAAAATGGTATATGAGACATAATTTCATTGCTACGTTGGTACCTAGTTATTTCCTTACAATAACTATATGGTTATGAAGAAATTTAAAGTTAATAGATCTGTCTAAGTATTAGGAGTGGACCAGCTTATTTGAGAAAATGATCACTGCACAAGCATGGCAATCAACCATACGAATTGGACAAGCATGCCAAAAAATTGATTTAACAACAACACTTAAATATTTGTGAGGTGAAATCGAATTAGACAAAAGAAGCTTGCTATATGTCCTATGGTTTTCATAGTATCGTTTCAGATTTTGCTAATATCAATTTAGACAGTACTTGTACCAAACAGATTTTGTAGTTTATTAGTTGGCATTATGTAGAAGTAAACATATCAACACATGATACCTTTGGGTCTATATGTCAGTTATGCTAGGTCAAACATACAGCCAGTGTGGTTCATCCGCAAGCACACATACATGGCATGTGCATACAATCTTTTGGTTGGTTCTTGTTCTTCAGTATTATCATATCTGTCACTACCCTTCTGCTCTACTGTTGTGAATGGTTAATGTTATGATTAAAATTAAAGAAGCGGAGTGAAACGGAGGGGGGGGGGGGATACTGTGCTAATTTCTAGTACCACAGTATAAAATATATGAGCAACATCGATATGAAGTGAGTTGTTTGAAACATAACTTTAAGTTCCAACGGTCCATAAGTTTCATTATCAAATGGGAGAAGAGAGACAAATGAACTACCAAGATTGATACGGAACGAGCTATTTAAGAATGATAAGCCTAACTTTCATGCATGGATTAGTTTGATTATAAAATATAAAATAGAGGAAAAGGGACTACTTAGCTCTTAGTGGAGAGAATAAGTGTACACTATAAACAGTCAAATAAGATGCATCCATTCACCACATTGGATATTTCGAATTTTACAATCATTTGTAATGTTGAAAATAACTTTTGTCCCATGTGACACAGATTTCTAGATAATCATACATATAATACATGAGGGCAAACAATTGATAACTGAGAAAAATCGAGGAGGAAAAGAACTACCTATGAAGCATCAAGTTTGTGATGGCAGTTCCCTTCATCGCTTTTATCTAATGATCCCAGAGTATAGCTAATAGCAGTAGCACTAAGAATAAATGATTAAAATAGTTGGAGCATACGCAGCTAGCTATCTCTCTAGTGCATAGCATGTAGTGATGTAGATGATAATTCGGCTAAATCCGGCAGTTGGGGAATGGGAAGCCACATAACTGAATTCATGTAATAACAAAGACAACAATAAGGAGGGCAAACCTTGTAAACTAAGAGCACCCAGGTTCTCAGGAAAACCATAAAGGATACAACATGACTATCAGGATGATAATTCTGGCCTCCTTACCAACTTTTCAAAGAGCTCCATAATACCCATCCGTTGTGAGGACATTGATCTTAATCCTCTGGCCGCTGTGCTTCATTGCTCGCTGCAAGTGTTCCCCTGCACGTATCTGGGCGTGCCTCTCTCTGATCGCCGGCTGCGGAGATGTGATCTGCAACCAACTATCGACAAACTTGCTGCCAAGGTTAAAGGATGGAACAAAGGGAAGTTCTCCCTGGATGCAAGGCTGCTGCTAGTCAAGCATGTGCTATCGGCAATGCACTTCTTCCAGCTGCTTGTGATTGACCCACCAGTTTGGCTACTCAAGGTCATCGACAAGCTGCGTAGAGGTTTCCTCTGGAACAACGACGAGTTCGCGCCTGGGAGCCCGTGCCTGGTCAGTTGGGACACAGTTTGCAGACCGCGGGAGCTCGGTGGCCTTGGCATTCCTAACCTGTAGCGTGTTGACACAGTTCTACGTGTCAGATGGCTATGGCAAGATTGGACAGAATTGGACAAACCCTGGCAGAGATTGCCAATTACAACTGACGTGAAGGTGCAAAATCTGTTCAATGCTGCAGTTAAGTTCATCGTTGGCAATGGCAACCGTATCAAATTTTGGCTTGATCCTTGGCTAGACGGTGTGAGCCTAGAAGACTATGCCCCAGACCTCTACAAAGCCTGTACCTTGAAGAGGCTAACCCTGCGAGAGGCTCTAACTGATGGCAAATGGACCAGGCATTTCAGGCGGAACCTGACGCAGCAAGCAGTGGTACAGTTCCTACACATACATGACAAGGTGGCCGGCGTCGCCCTGCGGCCTGAGATTCTAGACTCGGTTACCTGGAAGCTGACTTCAAATGGGGAATACACTGCAGCTTCGGCCTACCAGTTTCAGTTTGAGGGATCCATCAGGTTCCCATTCCAAGAGACCATCTGGAACACTGATGCTCCGCTAAAATGTAAGATTTTTTCCTGGCTGGCCACCCTAGGGAAGTGTCATACTGCTGACTGCTTGAGCAAGAAAAGGATGCCACACAACGCAGCTTGCGTGATGTGCCTGAGTGAGCCGGAAACGGCAGTCCACCTGCTTGCAAACTGCCCTGCTACGATGAGGGTTTGGGGCAAGAAACCTTGCCCCCACCGGCAGCACACCGCAGCTCCAGGACTGGCTGTGCTCGACGACCGGCTCGCTTGGTAACAGGGGTAGGTGCTGGGGTGCCCTGGTATAGCTCGTCCGGTGGAACGTCTGGAAAGATCCATCGATGACCTGCGCAACAACATCACAACGGAGACAAGTGACTAAGGCGTCAATGGATGCGAGAAATATGACCTCCGCCGCGCGCCATCCACGCGCCGCGAGGCCACCCTGCAACCATCGGCCGTGACTCCGCGGATGCGCTGGCCGCCGGTAGCAGTAGTGTTGCCCATGGCCGAGGCAACAGCAGCACCAAAACCTGCCATCTCCTCCCGCGAGTGAAGGCCTCAGCTCAAGGCAAGACATCTCCTTCCCCGGGTTGGCTCCTGTGGCCGAAGCGCGTGTGAGAACAGCCATCAAGGGAACACCGGCTCCATGCAGATCCCTCGACGGCAGTGAAGGAGATCGGGCGTACTTGCGTGGCTTGGCAGGAGATGGGTATGAGGTCGATCGTGTGGGAGTCGTCGAGGCAGATGAAGAACCTGGCGCTGAGTCAGATGTGCCCTTGACCTCGACGGACCGCGTGTGGAAGAAAAAGGCGAGCTCGTCTGGCCGTGCGAGGATCATGATGGTGAGCTCGCTGGTGATCTCAGAGCCCCGCGCGTGGACGAAGAAGAGACCAGATGTGGGTTTGCTTGGCCGTGAAATTTGGGAGAGAATCACGGGAGAGTTAGAGGAGAAAATCTGTTTTGATTGCAGGTCAATGGTGGAATCCGGAATTAGCGCTAGACATTAGGAGGCCCCATGTGTCGGCGCTGTGAGATCGATGGTTTGACGAAACCATCGACGGAACGCTGTGGAGGTGAAATACGGAACACCTTCATTCTTTTTAAATAGTAGAGATTATGAGGCATGGTCGCTCCTCGCTCGAGCACCAACTACTAGAGGCCATGGTCTACAGCTACTACCCGCCCAGGAACTACGACGGCGAGAAGCCCTGCTAACTAACTTTCCGATCATCGTCGTCTTTCTCTCTGAAAGTCTGAATCCATACCCATGGTTAATTTACCTTTAACGCTGAGCTGCAAAATTGGATTCCGATTTAACCGGTGTAAAATAATTGTTTTAAAAAACTTATGTATAATTTATATAATATTTAGTACTTTTTAACTTTAACTGTGGAATATCTCAAAGAACTTTATGCAGTGTCTTATGTCACACAAATATATAACCCCCTTCTGGTTGGTCTCCTTTGTGTGAAAAAAAAGGTGGAATCGGGATTTCCAGCACCAAATAGGTTTAGACAATTCAAAAAAACTTAGAAAATGGTAGGTAGATTATTATACTAAACCATGTACCATTAAATTTGGTAAATATCAGTAAAAATATTATATAAAAAATTCAAAATAAAATTTAGGTCTACAACAAATCACCATCATCATCGATTTTTATCGCCAAATAGGATGATTACGCGCCATGCATAGATGTTGTTTTCTCGTCGGATGGGTCGATACCTCGCCGTGGAGGGAGGGGGGGGGGGCACTTGATTGTCACATTATGTATATACTCCCATGCTATACACTCCTTTGGAGTACATGCCAGGGTGGAGGCGTTGAAAAATTGATATATTATCATTTATAAAATGACGAGTCATTTCATGTGCCTTTCTTATGGTGCACACAGCACACGTTATTACTTTATGCATGAAATGATAACATGATACTCATCATTTCACGAGCCATCTCGTCACCGCACGCTTATCGAATCCCACACCATTCATCTGTGGAGATAGCTACTACCACTTCATTTCACGCATCCTCTCATTGGTAAGGGTTATCATTTTTTGGGAGGGACAACTTTGCATATAGGATTAATTTAATGTGTCATCCCATTGTTGCGCATTCTTACCTTGTGCATGAAACAATCTACTACCCGTCACCCATTTCATGTGTCATCCGGCATGCGTAGCAGAAGCTTAGGGTGGGGAACAACGTCATCATGGATGAAGATAAACTGCCCTCCGGCACAGGAAACGATGGGTGTGGCGCCAGGACGAGAATGATGTTGCAAGGGTGGGTGGGACAAGTTAGTTCTGGGTTGGGGGGCAGAAGAGACGGAGCGCCACGCGTGTGATGAGCTATTTAATTTGTTTCCACAAAAAGAAGATGATTGACTAGTGATTTGTTCGTACGTGTTGCCGGGTCTTGAGAACATACCAGTCCGTGTGCAGGTTGACCTGTTACATACGTGTTGTCGGGTCCAATTAAGACAAAATTAAGATAGGAGATCGATCCATGGATAAACGAATAGTAATTGTGTACTACATAGGTACGTTCGCTCCCTCGCTTGATCGGTATTGACTTTCAGCGTGAGGTGAAGGAACTGTTAAATCTAGGCTAGAACAATATCGGTAGATCGGTTCTATACTTGACATATCTGAGAGAGAGAGGAAGATCAGAGAGAGAGAGAGAGAGAGAGGGGGATAACCTGCACCTTGGCTCGAGGAACTCGAGCCACTGGCCATGGCGACGAAGGGTGGCGCGAGCGTGGGTGTGTGGTGGCGGCGGAGCTTCCCGTGGCCTAGCGCTAATCCTAGATCGGATTGGAATATCGGTGGGGCGACTGGCAACACCGACGAACCTCGTATCGTGTGCCCCAGCCCCCACCTCTTTATATAGCGCTACCACAGGGGCCCACCAACCATGTTTCGGTTGGACGCCCCCGATCAGGGCGCGTGAGAGGGGAAACGGGATCAAGTCGTTGGACTTGGTCCTTGAACGTTGGAGATGAGGAACAAATTTGTTTTGGATGGCCCGGCTGGATCACTCGAGCTGAATATTAAAACGTGCATGTTTTGTGTGGTGTTAGGCCCAGGGGCGACGAAAGATAAATTTGTACTGAATTATCGGACAACCTTTTTGGGTCGGAGGAGGGGAGTATTTGTTACTATATACATGGCTCGGCCCACACGGTTGAGCTGGGAGTAGCGCTAGGTTCACGTACGTACCTGCCGATCGAGTTTTATATATATGCGCGATAGTAATCGTAAAACGAATTCATAGCCGCGCGAAGAATCAAGTGAAAATATATATATACGGGGCTGCATGCTAGCTAGCTAGGTGGATATAATTCATTTTTTTAATGGGAATGTATGAAACGGCATGAGACACATATGCACAGCTAGGGATCGATATCCTCGTCACCTTTTTACCCCGAGCGGAAACGCACGTGACTTTGCTTCAGTCAGTCACGACAAAGGCGTCGATCGGCCGAGAGTAAAGAAAAATGCGATCGAGCGAATAAATTGGTCCGACCGTGGACACGTTTTGTGAACACGTATGCATGCATGCATCTCACGCTATATATATATATGTATCCGGCCAGCGATGCCTCCGCCGCCGCCGGCCGGCTAGCGTCACTCGCTACCTGCTACTGCCCCAGCCCCCACCGATCGAGGAGATCCCTCTACCGCATCCCTGGTCCTGCACCGCGCACGGCGCTTGGTACCTCCGCGGGCAGCCGTCTCTATTTCTCCTTCGCCCCAGACCTGGGCCGTAATCCTTTTTAATCAGGGAGGGACCGTGAGACGTGGACGGCGGCACGCTCTTGGTCATCGAACACAAGCCCCGGCGTACGTGACCGTCCGCGGCGGCTCTCAGCTTTGCGGTCGTCTTGCCCGTGTCCGCGTCGAATGTCTGAATAAGGAGATGGATCGGTGTGACAACTCTATCAGTGCCAAATAATAAAGATCGGAAGAAGAATGCACTCTCGCTAGCGGTTCCTGCTGCTTTTCTGTTGTGCTACTAATTCACTCTGGCCTTCTACGGACTGGCTTCAAATTCTTGTTCAGAAATCGACTTCTTGTTCCGAACAATGGTTAAACAGAAACGTTACACGATGAACAATCTCTACTAATAAGATTGCTAGAGGACGTGATGGTCCAAAAACCGTAGTACGTAAAAAACCATCGTTCTGTTTCGTACGTAAAAAAAACCAACATTCCGTAGGACGTGATCTGGCCAATGGCACCTAGGAGAAATTGGTGACGGCAATCCTCCGTTGTACAAATCAATCCTTGGCCGCTTCGCTAGACATCGGACGCGTCGGGGTCGCCCATATCGTGAGGCCCCGAGAGCTCCTCTGCTTGAAAATAGAGGCGGCGGCTCATCTGCTACAGCTTGCTTCCGCGCGTGGATGGCCATGGATCGTTGTATGTGACCACCTGCTGGAGAATTATTATAGGAATCATATTCATTTTACACGGATTGTTGAAGTAAATTGATAGTGCTGACACCAAATTTGGAATGTGAGGCATCCAGTAGTGTTCTTTGTATATAGCACTCCATAAATTAACAATCCAGTATGGAGAGCATTAGAGCACAGTTCAAGGGGCTGTTAGTATGGTAAGCAACTATTACCAAACATCTTACAGATAGTTTTATCTCAGCTTGTGCAATATTTTTAAGATGATTTCTGCAGGTGTAACCACTTTATCTCAATGTACAATCCGATCACCATATTCTTCAGAGTATGTCATCCTATTACTCTTCTCTGTTATCATAAATCTTGTATGTTCATACTGTTAGACTTTCTTCAAAATAGCACAGAATATGAGGACTCTTGATTTAATCTGTGAAAGAGTCATGCGTGTATCCCTTAAGAAAAATCATGCATGAAAGAAAAAAAAGCCCAATGCCTCTCTTGTCACTCAGGAATCAGGTCGCGTTGCTCTCTGCCAGCCCACGCAAGGTACCACCAGCAGCAGCCAGGGGCGGAGCTGGAGCTCGAGTTACCCTCATGCACCATTTAGCCAAAAAAAAAAGAGCGACAATCTATTATATATAATTATAATCTGTAGCTTGTAAAATAGATAACACTTTTGCATTCGATTTGATATGAATATCCCTGTAAATATTCTTGATGATGAATAAAATATAGCAGGATGTCTAACACAAAACAAATATTGTCCTGTTACCAGTTTCAGCTGCACCAGACATGATGGGAGCTTCTATACCCCGCTTCTTGCGGGAGCGAATCGCTCCCGCCTGGGAGCGGTCGCCGAATGGGCCAAGCCAATTCGGCCCAACTAGTAGGCTTTTTTTCTT
The DNA here is from genome assembly GCA_007115705.1 of Dactylis glomerata. NCBI lineage: Eukaryota > Viridiplantae > Streptophyta > Magnoliopsida > Poales > Poaceae > Dactylis > Dactylis glomerata. Next base: position 888,588 of record QXEO01002092.1, read on the forward strand.
TTTTTCTATTTAAACAAATTTTAGATGTGCATAAATATATTTTGAACAAGAAGTTGGAATAAATTTTAAATTGGAACAAATTTTAAATTTTGAACAAATTCCAAGTTTGGAACAAATTTCGAATTTGGAATAAATTTCAAAATATAACAAATTTTGAATTTGGAACAAATCTCAAATCTGGAACAAATTTTGAATTTGGAGCAAATTTCGAATTTAGAACAAATTCGGAATTTGGAACAAATTTCGAATATGTAAAAAAATTCGAATATGGAACAATATTTGAATTTGGAACAAATTACGAATTTAGAACAAATTTCGAATTTGGAACAAATTACGAATCTGGAACAAATTTCGAATTTAAATAGATTCCAAAAACTAAACGGTTTTAAAACATATTTGAAATTTGAAAATTGTTTAGATTTCACATAAAGAATAAAACAAAATTTTGAAAAAACAGAGAGAAAGGAAACAAAGAAAAAGCAGAAAAATCCTTACCTGGGCTGGCCCAGCAGGCGGAGCGACGTGAGCGGGACGCATCTCCCTCCCGCTAAGAGCGGGAGTTAGGATTTCCCAGACATGATGGTTTCGACTAGGTGTAGATGGGCCCAGCCCAACGTCTGCGTGTGTGGCCTCGTCGCCCACGTCCGGATCATGGAATTTGGACGACGCTGCGAGGCAGAGCAGTCCCTCCCGCCCCCTCGCCGTCAGAATCATGGAGCCTGGGCGACGCCGTCGAAGCCCGCCGCCACCTCGTCGTCTCGACCGCGAGCTCTCCGCCGCCGCGCCCATCGCCGATGGCCCGCAAGAACGAGTGTGCAGCTTGCGAAATAAATTTGCTGTGGCCTTCTGCCGACTAGGCTGAAGAGAGCAGCTGCGTAGCAGAACTCTGTCCACCACTGAGTTCTTGTTCTGAACAGTGGCTAGCCAGGTATTTCTCACTTATGTGGAGTACATTTTAGCTGCAGAAATATCGTGAACGGAGTGTGCTTCTGCTCGGGCCATTGACTGGTTCTCAACTCCTTGTACCCAATCCCCATGGATGGTCCGCTCACACTATAGGAGTATGTTTTTAGTGGCACTTTAAAGTGCCACTAAAAATAAAAAAAATGCCACTAAAAATATTTAGTGGCGTTAAAAAAGTGACGAATATAATCGTGTTGCTAAAAAATATTGTGGCACATTGAAAAAGTGTCACTGAAAATCCTATTTTTAGTGGCGGTTTGGAAAGTGCCACTACCTATTTTTAGCGATTCAGCACAGGACAAAATTTTCTCTGGTTTTCCTCTGAAGAACAAAAATGGTCGGCATCGGTGATAGCTAGCAGCATCAGCAGCAGTAGTGCTAGTGCTCACTCCCCTGTTTAGACGTGCAAGTGCAAGAAAGTCTACGCGCTTGCCTGAAAAACGTGGAGGATCACCCATCTCCGCAACGATTCCCGGATACCTCCGCGAAAGCCGAAAGCAACACTGTGTCGCCCAACCAGCTGCGATCGCGACATACACGACGAACCCAATTCCGAACTGAATTCATGCGACGGTTTGGAAGCTTGCATGTGCACCTCAGCTCACCTCAGCTGGACACATGGACAAATATCTGTCTCATCTCAAGGACATTTCATTTTATTATTTTAATATATGCTGGAATTCAGTCAGAGAGTCAGAGAGAATGTTTGGCCAGAGATCGATCTTCAAAGCTTTATCTCCTGCAAATGATTATTAATTAGCAAAAATTCTACTCTCTTCTTACTCTTCAATCTTCATATGATTGGCAGAGAGTATACACACATGATTGCCCAGGTAACTAGTAGAGTAAACTAGGCACAGCTTAGTTCAGTAACTTTTCTGCTATGTAGTATCCTTGAAAACTTTTCTGCTATGTATACCACCTACACACGTTTTACACATTGGCAAGATCTCAACCGTCCAAATCTCTGATCGGACGGCGACCGCAGATCCAAGATGTTGTTCATCACTATTCATTCCCCCTTCCGGCCCTAGCAACCTAGGGGACGACCTTTACCTCGATGGTCTTCTCAGAGGACCCATACTCCCGCCCGCCCACCGCCGCGTCCTCGAGCATCTGCACCACAGACCGCATCGAAGGCCGCATCGCCGGGGTTCGGCTAACGCACAACACCGCCACCCGCAGAACCCTAGCCGCCTCCTCCTTCTCCCAATCCTCTGCGATCGCTTTCCCATCAAGCAACGACATCGCCTTCTCCCTCCCATCTAGCCGACGCACCACCCACTCCACTATGTCGTTCCCTTCGACGATCGCCGCCCGACCCGTCACCAGCTCCAGCAGCACCACGCCGAAGCTGTACACGTCGCTCTTCTCCGTCACCTTGCGCGTGTACCCGTACTCCGGCGCCATGTACCCCACTGTCCCCGCTACCACACCGCCTGACGACGCTTCGTTGTTGGCCGCGACGTCATCGAGGATCTTGGCAAGGCCAAAGTCGGCGATGCGGGGCTTAAATGCCTCGTCGAGGAGGATGTTGCTGGACTTGACGTCGCGGTGGAGGATGGGTCGGCCGCCGCACCCGTGGTGGAGGTACTCCAGCCCTCTCGCCGCCCCCACCGCCACCTCGTACCGCTCCGCCCACCCGAGCCCGCCGCCCTCAAGCTTGCGGGCTGCCGGCCCGTGAAGCCGCTCGTACAGGCTGCCGTTGGGGAGGTGCTCGTACACCAGCAGGCTCGCCGCGCCGTCCTCGCTCGTCACGCTGCACAGCAGCTTCACCACGTTGACGTGGCGGATCGAGCTCAGCGTCCCCACCTCCGCGTCGAACTCCCGGCACCGCGCCGACGACGCCGAGCGCCGCAGCATGGCCGCGGTGGCGGCGCCCGAGGAAGCCGCGGCGCGGGTGCGGGTGATGTGCTTCACCGCGACGACGGCGCCGGTGCCGAGCTTCACGCGGTACACGTTCCCGGACCCGCCGCTGCCGATCAGGTTCTCGTTCCGGACGCCGCCCACGATCTCGCGCTCGTCGAATGCCATCATCCTGAACGACTTCACGTTCCAGGACCCCTTCTTCGCGAACAGCTTGCCGCCGGCCATGGCCTCGGCCTCTGCTGCCTGCGCGCGGTGGAGACGCCGCCTCTTGATGAATATCGCTATTCCGAGGACGGCGAGGGCGATCGCCATGCCGGCGAGGAGGCAGGTGACGAGCGTGCGCGTCGTGGTGCTCGACGAACGGTTTCCAGGAGAGCAGCGACGGAGGAAGCCGGCGCCGTTGGTGGCGCACATGCCGGGGTTGCCTTGGAAGCTCTCGCCATAGGCCGAGATGGCGAGCGCCGCCGGCAGGGGACCCTCGAGCAGATTGTCCGACAGGTTCAGGTAGCTCAGCTTCAGTCCCGCGAGGCTTGCCGGAACGGTGCCGGAGAGCTGGTTCCTGGAAATATCCAGCGAATTCAGCCGCGACAGGTCGCCCAGCTCTGACGGGATCGCGCCGGAGAGCTTGTTGCCGGCGAGGTTCGCCCTGCTTAGCGCCGAGCACGCGCCGACGCTCGCCGGGATGGCTCCGGTGATCTCATTGGCCGAGATGTCGATGCTGTCGAGATGGACGAGCCTCCCGATGCTCGCCGGTATCTCGCCCGACAGCTGGTTGGATGACATGTCGATGCTCTGGAGGTTCACGGCGTCGCCGATCGACGAAGGTATCGCGCCGGAGAACCTGTTGCCGGTGATGACGAGGCTGGTCAGCGACGCGGCCTTCCCGATGCCATCGCCGACGCCGCCGCTGAGCTGGTTCGCCTCGAGGTCGATGATCTCGGCGTTGGGAAGCGCCCAGATTCCATCGGGCACCTCGCCGGAGAGCTCGTTCTTGCTGACCCTGAATCTCAGCAGGGTCGTGCAGGTCGCGTAGCTCGCTGGAATTTCTCCCGAGAACTTGTTCTCCAGCATCAGCAGCTTCTGCATCGTGCCTCGCTTGCACATGTCCGGCGGGATGGCGCCCGTGAGCTGGTTGGTGGACACGTCGATGAAGTTGAATTCCGACCAGCTCCCGAGGCTCCGCGGCAGCTCGCCGGTGAGGTTGTTGTTGTAGAGCGACAGGTTCACGAGCTCCCTGAAGTCGCCGAACTCGCGGGGCACCGCGCCGGAGAAGTTGTTGAAGAAGAGCTGCAGCGAGACGAGCAGCTTCAGGGAACCGAGCTCCGAGAGGTCGCCGGTGAGTGCGTTCGTGGACGCGTCGAAGTACCGGAGCTTCGTCAGCTTCCCGAACCCCGGCGGGAGCGCGCCGGTGAGAGAGTTGTTGTAGAGCTCGAGATATTGGAGGTCCACGAGCTTGGCGATCTCCGCAGGTATCTCGCCGGTGAGGGGGTTGTCGGCGAGCTCGAGGTCGACAAGCTTGGTGAGCCTGCCGATGGTCGAGGGGATTTCGCCGTGGATGTTGGCCGCGGAGAGGTAGAGCGCGGTGAGGTTGGTGAGCGCCGAGATCTCGGCCGGGAAGGATTTCGTCGGCGTGAGGTACGGGTTGTCGCCCGCGGCGAGCACGGTGAGCCCGGGCATGGCGCGCAGCGCAGCCCACGGGAAGGGTCCCGAGAAGGCGTTCTGCGTGAGGTTTAGGACGCGGAGGCCAGTGAGAGGGGAGAGGTCCGGGACGGCGCCGGAGAAGGCGTTCATGGCGAGGTTGAGCTCCACGAGCCCGCTGCACGCGGCGACGCCGGCGATGCCGCCCTCGAGCGCGTTCGCCGGCAGGGAAAGCGTCATGAGGGAGCTCAGCGAGCTGCAAAGCGTGTCGAACGGGATGGAAGTGGCTGATAAGTTCTTCCCGGCGACAGACAGGCCGGTGACGGAGGAGCCGCGGCAGGTGACGGCGGTGAATTTGCACGGGGAGGCCGCTGCCGCGTCCCATGTGGCGAAGAAGGCGGCGGATGTGGCAGGGATGACGAGGGAGTCCTTGAACGCCATGAGAGCGGATAACTCGGTGGATGAGGCGGCGGTGGCGGCATGGAGGAGGGCGGCGAGGAGGAGGAGCTGGAAGGGGCGGGCGGGCGGCATGGCTGCGGCTGGGCAGAAGGTTCGGGTATCAGTGTTTGGACTCTGGGCTGACCGCTTCAGTTTTAAGCTCGGGCGTAGCTGGTGGGCCCTGCCTTTCCTCTAGTACACTCCTACAATACTATGCAATTATTAATGGACTTTTTGTATTTTTGGCTGGTGTGTCACTGCTTTTCTCAATATTTCTGCAATATCTCTTTTGAATTTTTTTCATATATAAAACACTTCTAGTGGTACTCTATTCAGTAAACACCACACTTTGATTCATGGATATTTTGTATTTTAGGTGAGAGTTTGACTACTTCTCTCCCAATGTTTCGCAAATAATTTTGGACTTTCTTCAAATAAAAAAAGACATTTAGGACTTTTCTTTTTTCTTTTGAAGCTGATCATGGGTTTGTTAGCAAGTGTTGAGATGCTAGGACAAGATAAATTATTGTACTAATCTATCAACAAATGTGTAAACCATGCTAATTAAATAGTAAAATCTATCCATCACTACACTAGTCCCTTGCTTTGCTTCGAATGTGCAGTAAGCACACTGATTAGGATCGGTTAATTAGCCAGTGTCATGTTTGGTGGATGGATATCACGGGGCCCGAACTTTATTTGCACAATCGAACCTTTTCATTCAGTGTATGCTTGTCCTTTTCGGAAGCAGGAACAGTTGGCAGGTGTAATAAGTCCTTTTAGAGTCCATCTCATTCTCACAGCCTGAATGAATTCAGATGCTCTGTAGATTAACTGAAATGGTTTGTCAGCATATTTTAATTACTAGTAAGTTGAAAGTACTGTGTGTAATTACAGTAAAAATTTGTGATGAGAGGGTGATGTTTTGGCTTGGGTGCATATGATCCGTATATTTTAAAATGCATCTTTGACATATTTTAAAATATAAAAAATCTAAACAAAAAGTTTGCGTGTACATCTTTACATGCTACATGCATACAAAGTATTTTTATAAAAAAATTACTTATCATTTTGGCTGTGTAAAAAAGACAAAATTGGTGTTAAAAATATTTTTTTATGAGACATGCGTTTTTCTTTTTTACAGCAACCACAAAAAATTGGTTTTCACAAAACTACACAAACACACATAGATTATCGAGATGTAGACGCAAATTTTTTGTTAAATATTTTTGACAACTAGAAATATTTTTTTGATGGAGGGAGCATCATCCTATGCGTCCGGAAGCCAAATTAAAGTTCCTGTGATTTCTTGTAGAAAAATAAAATAGTAAATTGGTAATTCGTGTTTGTCCTAATCTTGATACAAGCTAGTTCAAAAAAAATCTTGATACAAGCACTAGGCAATTCGTGCTTGTCATAATCTGATATATTTAGCCAAAGCGCGCACAACAAAAGTAGTGATAAAGTTTGACGACATCGTGCTAGTGGGGGTTTGATTTGTGACTGTATTTATATAATATAATGCAGATGAGAAATCCCTGATCGAGACTGTGAGATGATCATAGAGCTAGCCATGGCAGATCAAGTATGTATGCACGGCGCATATGCAGACTGTAGTAGCTCATGGTTTTAAAACCTTTTTTTATGAAGCCTCACGGTTTTAAATAGTAGGAGGACAAAGGGAGTGGAGGCTACCTGTGGGCTGTTTTTTTAACCTGTGACAATTTGAATTCAAATAATTTTAAAAATAGAGAAAATTGCCAGGATGTGGATAATTTGTTACCGGTGTGTAAATTTTCAGAACGTAATACCCCGGCCAACCTATATTACTTGTGGTTACTATGGATGTAACATAGTTCATAAGGCGTGGCACAAAGGTGAGAAAATATTGTTATATTTGGTTTTACAATTAATATACCTCTTATGTAAATAGCATAAGCGAAACTTTCATTGTTGACGTAATTCCAAGGCAAATGTCCTCACAGATGTACTGTAAAGCAGCTTTACTCAGAGTTCCCTCTAGTGGAGTTTTATATGACAAACAACCTTTTTATTATTGACGAATTCACGATAACAATGCGGGAGTGTCACAAAATAATAGAAATAGCAATGTCTGCAAATATTGCTACTGATTAGATCATAAGATTCAACAATCATCTAGGGGTTTCTGTGTAGTCAATTGCCTAAAGAGGAATGTGGCAAATCCTTTGCATGCTTAAAAATATCCCAACACAATTCTATGAAAAAAGTGAATATATGTAGATAATATGAGTTTGACATCATAACATTATGGTCCTAGCACGGCTACTGCCTATGATGGTGACCAGGGTCATGCTATCAAGCAAGCTAAGTAAGATTATGAGCTTCTATATTATCTGTTTGTTTCGTGAGTCATGGTGAACATACACTAGTCGAAAAATGGACATCAATACCGGTTCCAGAGGGCCATTTGTACCGGAAATCAAACCGGTACAAAAGATTCGGGACAAAAGCCCCCCCCCCCCCCTCTTTGGTACCGGTTTCTTACAAACCGGTATTAAAGGGGCCTCCACGTTGGCTCCCAGGAGAGTGCAGGGCTAGGGACCTTTGGTACCGGTTTGTAACACGAACCGGTACCAAAGTAATTCAGGGTTTAGGGTTTTAGGAGGGGTTTAGGGGTATCGGACCATTTCACCGTACGAGGATCGCGTCGATGCGCCAGAAACGCGTTTGGATTTAGGAGTACATGAAGATCAAGGTAATGCATATCAACTTGGTGCATATAATATAACACATGTAATTGCATAAGATCACAAATTAAGTAGTACATGCATAAAGATCGATCTTCATGCATAGTGGTACTCTCCGAGGCATACTATCTATTACATGTAGCATAGTGGTACTCTCCGAGTCAAGCTATATATTACATGTAGATCTTCATTCATAGTGGTACTCTGCGAAGTTAGGTATGACGTCCCGAAGAAAAAATCCCGCCAATTCCTCGCCAATTGCTTTGAAGCGGTGCTCGATTGGGAGCCTGTCACGCTTTCTTGCCAACTGTAAAAGAATGATATTGAAATGAATACATGAGCTATGTATATATATATATCAAATCACAATCAAACAATTATGACTGAAACTTAGCACAAGTTATGGTAACAAAATAAATTTGTGAATATTGTTTTCGTACCTCTCTATTCCTTTGATTATTCGTTCTCTCGCTGACAATCTTATGGATGTTCTCACAAACATAGTATCCACATAGATTAGTCCCCTCAGGTTGTTGCGCGCATTTCTGTACAAGAATATAATTCAATCAAATAATAATCAAGTATGATAAAGGTGTGTGGACCTAGGTAGTACTACTTACTTTGTTGGCACGCCATATCAGCTTCAGTTTCCATCCACCGGTCGGATCTTCCTGGATGAACGTTTGCCATACGCTGCCCGACAAAAGAAAATGCATAAAAGAGTTATTAATTTGTTGATATCAGGAAATTAACGAAAAAACCGATAAGAATTAAAATTACCTTTTGAGCATATCAAAAGCCGACTTGTATAGTATAGGCTCTTTGGTTAGTGAGTCAAAGACTTCAACCTCTCCATCGTACATTTTAATGACGATAAGAGTAAAGTGGAACCTGCGCACGTTTAAATATGCAGTGTCATAGATATAAGTCATCAGTTAAAATTTTAACATATGGTGAGCAAAATAGAATGTGTTATAAGACAGTTACACTTACTTGAAGTTGTAAGGCCAAAGTATTATCTTTTTGTCACGTTGTCGCTTCAAAAACCTTAGCAAAGTCTCTGGTGTATCCTTGTTATAGATGGGATCTTCTATGGTTTTTTCATGCATTGTATCTGGGTCAATGAACCCAATGTCCGTGATTTCATCCCTTTTGCATTCGAGCTTCTTCGATCTGCATAATATAGCGCACAAAAGATTAAATTGAGGATAATTTGCAGACAATGAATGAGATGAGCTAAAGACTTCTTAAATTATATTAATAAATCACTTACAGACAATAGCAACTGATGATAGATTTGTCGATGGCCCGGAGATTGTATAACTGAAAAAGTTCGAGGAAGTCAACACTCACAGAGTATTCTTGGAAGTAGTGCTCATCCTTAACTCGCACCATGATACAATCAATCCCTCTCTTTGTGGCATTAGTGTACCACGCATTCAAATTACGCATACATGTTGGTAGCGACCTGATATTCTCGACCAGATCTTTCCCTTGAACAAATTGATATACTACTTCAGCGATGGGGTAATCAATTGTGTTTTGTCGAGAACTTTCAACGGCCTTCTCGTTAAACACCTTGAGAGGGGGTACCGATTGAACGGGTTGTTCTCCGAGCTGGTACACTTGTTTCCTAGTTTTCGCCGAGACCACCGATTGATCGGGTTTTTTCACCTCCACCATAGCGTCATACGACTTTTCAATAGAACGCCTATAGTCAGATGGCGGCGATGGTGGAGGGTCATATAGATTTTCAACGGTACGAATAACTTTCACCGGATCTAGAGTCTTCTCAAAAGGTATCTCTGGCACTTTCTTAGCAAAATGTTTTGCCACCTCGGACTTAGAGATTTCGCTGCATTCCTCGATAGTTCTTTCCCAAGGTAACTTCTCGATAGGCGGCAGTGGTTTCTCCTTTCTAGGTCTCTTCCTAGGCGGCGTACCGTTCTGCTTAAAAAACGCAGTCTTACGCGGAGGATCTCGAGACGGTGGACTCGCGTTGGGGTCCCTCTCCGGTAGGTGTAGACTTTGCTGCTCATGTGGACTGCTACCAGGCGGAGTCGATGGCCATTGCTGCTCATGTGGAATTTGCTTCTCATGTGGACTGCTACGAGGAGGAGTCGGTGGCCTTGGCAAAAGGACGATGTATTTCTTGGACCATATGGCGAAACCGCGCTTGACATCGGCCAGTGTCTTCTCTTTGTCACCTCCAGGAAAATCAAGCTCCATTGTTTCAAAACCCGGAACAACGTCATCCACCCCGACACGAACACGCCCAGTTGGAATGGGCATATGATGGTGCGTTGCTCCATCTTCATTTGGGTAAACATAGCCGACCGCCACCTTAATGGACACGTTCCTCATTTGCACATGTAGCTCGCAATCTGTCTTCTCCGTGACATAATCCACGGGGTAGCTTCCTGCATATTCAAGATGCGAGGAACCCACACTGCTTCTTCGCTGAGATGGGGCGGCATCGGCTTGAGGATGTTGTATAAACAGCGGCTGATCAGGTGCCCTCTGATTTTTCTCAAGCACCTCCACCCTATTTATCAATTCCGCTAACCTGTCTAAGTCCTGCTTCTTCTTTCTCGAACGGCTTCTATAAGTGTCAGCGCACTCCGGCCATGCTTCCTTCATGGTGACACCTGGGAGGGCTCGTATCCGTCCAACGTGTTCCGCATTCCCAAGAGCGAGTGTCAGCTCGTCATTCTCTCTATCGGGAATGTACTCTCCCTTTCTAACTTTTTCAATTGCATCTATAAGCTGCGTCGTGATTGCATTAACTTTTTCCTTCCATTTTCCCTTTGCAACGATCTGCCCTGTCTTTGGGTCCAACCCTGCCCCATGCGCGAACAACCAGAACTTGGACCGGTCAGGCCAGTCCCATGTCTGTGGAGTGATTCCTGCTTCCATCAGTTTAGCTTCAAATGCTCTCCACTTCGGAATGGCAGTCTTGTAGCCACCTGACCCCAAATGATGGAAATGTTCCTTCTTTGAAGCATTTTTCGTATTTGTGACTGATCGGGACACAGCAGTAGAAGATTTCTTATAGCTCTTAAATGCGGGCCAGTGATCTTTTATCTTCACTAGACTTCTAGTGAATACTGGATCTTTATCTGCATATCTGGCCCATAAATTTTTCTTCCAGGTCTGGAATTGTGTGGCCATCCTCTTAAGAGTCCATTCCTTGACTTTCTTCTTCTGGCCTTCCGTCATGTCTTCCGGTAGGCTAAAGTGTGTCAGTAGACTGTCCCAAAGAAAAAGTTTTAGAGTATCATTGACATAACTAGCTTCAGCCCCCGCGTTCTTCGGCTTATGCCACTCTACAATGCTGATCGGTACATGGTCCCTAACAAGAACTCCAGCTTGGTTTATAAATTTACGGCAGTGCTCTTTGGGCTCCACCGGTTGACCACTAGCCTTAAATGCGGTGAGGGCTAACTTACCCTCGCCCTTTAGACGTTGCGTTGGGCCTCGTTGCTTTTTAACAGATTTGCTCGATGATCCAGAAGGCTAAAAGAAAAATGATTCGTTAATAAGTGTAATACAAATAAATCAATGCATCAAGTGATGAACATATAGCCTTGATATACACCTCGCCGGAGTTTATTAAGGACACTTCGTTGTCTCTTCTTTCTTCAGACTCAAGTCCCTCACCGACATCGTTCAAAAATTGTGAGCCGAAATCATCGTCATCTCCATCGGTGACAAGGGTATAGTTAATAGAGCCCGTTAGTTGAGTACCCTTGAGGCCCGATAAGCTAGGCCCAATTGTAATGATAGTCGAATACGAGTTAATACCGTATGTCGATAGTTGTAATCTGTATCGAACCCTACCCGATCCTCGAGACCTGGCCACCTATATATAGGGGCCAGGAGGGGACGGTGTAGGGCAGATTGAAAGCAAGCCAGGTTGAACACCCAAGTTTACTTTCAGTACACACCTATTTCGACTAACTTTACCTTCGAGTTCATCCGACGCCCTATCTCCCCGATCCTAAGTCCTTCATCTAGGACATTTGTCGAGTTAACCCTCGTCAATTGGCGCCGACCGTGGGGACTCTGGGCGTTGGAATCATGAATTCGACGGCTTTTTCGCTTTTAGCCAACATCAGTCCAGAAGTCGACGGAAGTCAAGAGGTGGAACTAACAATTGGAAGTTTGAGCATCTTCATCGGGCCGTCGGGTTCCTCTCGCCTTTCGGATCCGACGAAACAAGATCAAGATCCATCGGCACAAGGACCTGAAACGACAGTAATGATGGAGTATTCTGAAGGCTCTTCCAGCGAAGTAAACTCGCCGGTCAGCCTAGAAGAGGTGCAAAAAGGAGAGATCGCAAAAGACAACGAAGAAAAGGAAAATTCTGACGTAGAAGTCCAACTCGATGATCTCACGATCTGCCTCGACAATATCTCAAACAATTCAACAGACACATGGAAGACAGGGTTAGAGCTTTCTGAGGACAGCGACTCGATCTTTTCAAGCTTTAATAGCAACATCGGCAAGCAGTGCCAAGTACTCGCCATTGTGGGCGACAACTCAGAAGAATTCGATGAAAATAACAACCCAGTGATAAACCCAGCAAATATCGACAGAGGAGCAAATCACCTAGCAGAAGGGCAAACAGTGGAAACCCTCGCAGCCAGGGAGAAAATTCGACTATCAGTCGACGAGTGGAAAATAATAAGAGAAGCCGTAGAACACGGCAAACCAATACCATCCAGCTCCAGCAAAGACATGCTTTTTGGGTATCATTATGCCCTCAGGCAGCAAGCAAAGCAATTAGCAAAGGAAAAGGTAGAGATACAAAGAAGAAAAGATTCAGCCATTGCAGCCAGCGAAGCTGCCCGTAGAGCACGAAGCGACGCATCATATAGCAACGCAAGGAAAAATCGTCGACATGGCTCAAGGTATGACAACCTCGAGTACTCCGACAAGCAAAGTATTTCCAAAAACCTCGACTCGTCCTTCCTATCGGTCGACGAGCAGGGAAACATCCTACCAAAAACTCCCGAAGCAGCACTAGTGGCAGCACAAGCATATCTACTTACAACTCGACCAAGTCCAGGAGATCCTAGGGAGCATATGCATAGAGCAGCACTAAATGGACTCAATATGGTAAGTCACAAGCTATCAGCAAAAGGAGAAGAAGCACATCATCACAAGGAAGCACACAAAGCAAGGTCACCTCGCCGTAACAATAGTCCTCGGCATAGAAGCAGTAAACACCGATCTTGATCGCCATCACCAAAACAGCACGGTGGAACTCGAAAATCGCGATCCCCAAGGCGCGACTATGAAAACGACGAAAAAGAGATGGGGGCATCATGCTTTACCCATAGGGTTCGCATCACTCTAGTGCCTAAGGGATTCAAGCTACCTCATGACCAGCAAAAATATGACGGATCACAAGAACCACAATCATGGCTCGCAGATTACTTGCAAGCAGTTCAAATATTAGGAGGAACCAAAGAGACAGCAATGCAAAGTTTGCAGTTACACCTCACCGGAGCAGCAAGGTCGTGGTTGAGCAAACTAGAGAAAGAATCCATTGGAAGCTGGGAAGACCTCACAAAGCAATTCACAAGCAACTTCAGGTCGACGTACAAACGGCCAGCATCAATAGAAGAAGTCAAGGCATGCGTGCAGCAACGCGACGAAACACTACGAGCATACATCCAAAGATGGAGCCTCATCAAAAATTCAGCAGTCGAAGTCTCAGACGAAAGAGCAATAGACGCGTTCATCATTGGACTAAGGTGAAGAGACCTAGTCGAAGAGATGGGTAGAATCAAGCCTAAAACAGTGTCAGACCTCATGGACACAGCAAACAGGTTTGCAGATGGAGAAGACGCGTGCAACAACAAACGGACACGATCTCCAGAGGACGACAGAAGAAACAGATATGGAAGCCAAAGGAGACGATCCCGAAACTACGACACCTACGGCTCTCATAGCCAAGTCGCCGCAGGATATAAAGACAACAGTTATCAAGGAAACAATCGCAGAAGCTCGGGATATCGCAGCTACGGCAGAGGGGACTACAAGAAGTTCCCACCAAGAGAATCCAGAGAGTACAACCCATCACCAGAAGATATGCTCAACGGGCCTTGTCATATACACTCAGCGTTCGTCGACGGAAAGCGAGTATCAAGGCACGCAATGAAAGATTGCACAACATTCTTAAAGCTACAAGAAGCAGCAATCAACAAGCAAACCGAAGCAAGGCGACAAGGATTCGAAGGAAGTAACAATCCCTCGACAAGCAAGCAAGGAAACAACGGAGCTCCCCAAGGGCAAGATCAGCAAAACAAAGAACACGACGACGACGACGAAGGGTACGTCCCATCAAAAGGACACATCACAGCAATGATAAAACCAGTGCCCAAGTCGAACAAGGAAGAAAAAAGTATAACTCGACAAGTCAATCTAGCAGTCATGTCGCCTCCAGCTAAAACAGAATATCTGCATTGGTCAGAACAACCAATTGAGTTCAACAGAGAGGACCACCCCATAACAGTACCTCGGCCAGGAAACGCGCCTCTGGTACTCAAAGCTCAAATCGGCGCGTATGATGTCGACAGAATATTCATGGATGCAGGGAGTGGAATTAACTTGATATACACGAAAACACTCCGAGCGATGCATATATCACTAGAGTTTCTGAAGCCAACAGACTGTTCCTTTCATGGAATCGTACCAGGAAATGCCAATTACCCGCTGGGTCGAATAGCACTCAATGTTTGCTTTGGCAACCGACAAAACTACAGAAGGGAGAAACTAGACTTCGAAGTCATGGACTGGCCATCACAATATCACGCGATCCTCGGACGACCCGCGTTTTCGCGATTTATGGCAGTACCTCACTACACATATTTGGTACTTAAGATGCCAGGACCAAAAGGAATAATCACAGTGAAAGGAAGCTTTGAAGTTTCAGATCTCTGCGACAGGGAATTCCACAAGATGGCGCAAAATTTTGGCGTAATAGCCAACCATGCAGAAAAGGCAAAGAGCGCGACTACAGAAGGCGTCAAGCTACTCGAAGGATGCACCGCGGAACCCGAAACGAAGAAGCCACGAACAGGAACATCAGGAGAAGACACAGGCACAGAAGAGAAAGGGAAAGCCACGACGACATAAGCATCATGAAGACAATATAGTAGAACAATAAAGGCTGTAAAAGCCACGAGTTATTCCAAGGGCAATGCCCTCTAGATCCAGAACACGGGTCACAGGCCGGATCTCTGGGGTCACCCCATGTATCTTACATTAAAAGTATAAATAAAGACAAAGCGTTCCTCATATTCGAGTTTACGAGTCTTTCAAAAAGAAGATGCGGCAAACGCACGGATCATACAAACACACCTTGAGAACAAATTTCAGACATATAGTCGCGAAATAAACAGTCTCTCGCGTTCCACGCACACTTTACAACATCGGGTTGTCAGAATCATCTACGCCTAAAGGATCTAAATAATGATACTCGCGGAAAAACGCAGCATACGCCTCTAGAAGCCTAGCTACAAGTCTTCGAGCAGGCTGAAGCGTGTTCTCCATATGAACCCGAAGGCTAGCTCCACCTGGAGCCAAACTCAGGGACATAGTGCTGTAATTCAACCCCGGGTGCCACTTACGTATCCACCCGAGAGCAAAATTGGCACCAGCCACTAAGTTCAGTTCTATTAACCTATGAATACGATGGCTGGATCGGAAAGCATCAAGAAGAAGTGGGAAAGTTGCAGGCAAAGGATTACGGGGAAGCATGATGGAGTGCATAGTTGTAAGAGCTCGCCGGCAACCATCAACTGACTCGCCAATGTGCTGGGCACGATCTTGAAGTAATACAATGGCGCTACGGCGTCGAGGATTAGACCACAGAGTCTCATAGTCAGTCGACATCTTCTCCAAAGCAGCGTTTCGCTCAGCAACTCGACGTTCTTCAGCAGCAAAATCCAAGCAAGTACCTACAATGACAAATATATCACAAAAGAAGTGCACAAACAGCCAAAAAGAAGAAGTCGAAAGAAAACTCACATCGCAACAGCTCGCCAGCAGACTCGACAATTCCAAGAATGAAAGATTCGCACTCTTCATTGTGAACAACCTTCACCGTCAAGCTGGAGACCTTTTCTTCAAGTGAAGAGATTTTCTTCATATAGCCACTCGCCTGGCTAGCCTTTTTAATAGCCATCTGTGCTTGGCGTTTAGCCAGAGATAGGCGAGTCTCAAGGTCGGAAACCCTGGAAGAATATTCTTCGCAGTGACTGCATCGACTAGAAGTCAACGAAATCTGAGGATTGAATCCGCGAGCAGAAGAAGGAGCAGGAGCATGAGAAGAAGGATCATTGCCACGCATCGACTACAAAAAGAAAGAAAGTAGAAACAATTTCAGAAAGATAGCATAATACTCCATGCAAAGAAGATATATTTACATAAGAGCACAACCCTCTGGCTAAGATTCTCGGGTTGCACTTAAGTGGAGTCTTTACATCCAAAAGGAGAAAACTAAGTACTACAAAGAAGCTGAATCTACGCCACCTCAGCAATATGCTCCGTGGAAGAAGGGGGCATGGCCGGTTCCTCGCTAGAAGTCGATGGTGGCACTGGAGCCTTCGGCGCTGGAGATGGTGCAGCAGGCACAGCAGAGGCTGCCGAAGGAGAAATTGTGTTCAGCAATGTAGGCGCCAATTTCTTCGCCTTCTCGAAAAACACCTTCATCTCGTCGTGAGTATAGCCATGAGGGGAGTTAACTCTCTCCCAATCAAAGTCTGTGCCATGCGCAAGAGAAAGGGCAATGGCACCTTCGGCGCCGCGCTTAATGGACAGCCCCTTCAGATGGAGAGTAGGGTCTTCATCGCTGTCAAAAATCTTGGCGAGTTCAGTCAGGTTGCCCTTCGGGATTGCCATCTTTTTCTTCGGCCACAACCCGATGAATAGCCGTGACAGAACACGGCCAACCAACTCAAAAGTTTCCTGGATAGATATCCAGTTTTCTTCGAGTAGGTTAACCGCATCCATAAGAGGATCATCGTCCGTTTGCAGGGACGACGGAGATACCCCCGTGAATTCTAAAGCAATAGAAAAGAAAGGAAGAGGCAAGTGTCAACAAATACACCAGTGTAACAGGGGACGAAAACAGAAGACAAGTCAAAGAAACTTACTTTCGGCAGCAGCACAAATGGTGTGAAGACGCTCCGCCACGGCTTGCTCTCGTTGAGCATGCTCCTGGTTGGCATCAGCTAATGCTTTCTCAGCTTTCTTCGCCTTGGCAATCGCAGATTTCTGCGACTTCTCAGCAATTGCCTTAGCAGCGGTCGCAGCGTCATAAGCTTTCTGCGAAGCCTTGAGCTCCGCCTCTAGAGACGCAATGCGAACATTGGCTGTTGCTAAGGTTTCTACAAAAGAAGACAAAAGGGAGTCAGACAAACAGGATAAGTCAAGAGCACAAAGGGAAAGTAATGACTGAACATCCAAATTACACCTTCGGAAGCTTTTGCAACCTTTAGGTACCCCGCACACTCCGTGCCCAAGGCGATAAATCTCTTGACCAAGGCCTGCTAAAAGAAGAGTATAAGAGAAGAAGTGCATGAAAGGAAAGAAGGGAAAAAAGAATTGCTCACATCATCAGAAGAAACGGTAGAAGCATGGGCCTCCAGAGAAACCTCAGCTTCTTTAGCTTTCTTCGCGCGTTTGAGGGTGCGGGCTTGAGTTTGAGAAACCTTCTTCACAGAGGCCCTGGTAGTCCTCGGAGCAACATATGGTTCGACAGGTTCATCAGTCGCCACAGGAGAAGGTGGTGAAACAGCTGCCGCACATGTTGGTGGTTCTTCATCGTCACTGCATAAAAAGGATAAGTCATAAGTGAGAGGCAAGAACAAAAGGAATTGAAAAGTTCGACTACAGTACTTACGATGCAAGCATGTCAAAGTACTCCATATCTTCTGCAAGAACGGGGGTTTTTCCAGCCGCTGCAGAACTCGATGAAGCAATTTCGTCGACACGTTTCCGTTTTTTGTCGACACCAACATCTTCAGTAAGAGTAGGAGGAGGAGATGTCGACGAGCTAGTCTCATCTTCTGATTCTTCGACATCATCGCCGTCCTGACTTTCGTCAGCCTCGGGGGCTTCAGATGCAGGAGATGCTAGATCAGCAGGAAGGGGCCCTTCCTCCGGAAGAGGGGGACGAGAAACAATGAATTGGTGACCCTGCATATTAATAAATCAGCAGAGTGCAGAGGCAAAGGGTAATGCAAGTCGAAATTAAGATAAGTTTGACAAAAGTGGATGCAGCGATGTATACCTCAGGAATAGGGTGCACGGAGTCGAAGAAATCTGCCTTCAGGTCAGCAACTGAATGTTCCTTGGTGAGCTTGGTGAGATTCCTGACTCGCTTGTCGACATCTTCTTTCGACATCAGATCTTCAGATATGCGAGTAGGGTCCTCCAAGCCAGAATAAGTCCAAAGTTTGGTGAGGCGATGCTGTAGGGGTTGAACTCGACGTTGTATGAAAAACGCCATGAGTTGGATACCCGACAAAGCACCTCCTAGGCCTGTTTTCAGATTTTGAATGCGGGATAGAAGAGGAAGAATTTGTGCAACTTCCTCATCTGAGGGAAGCGAATCCCACGACTTCAATTTCTTCACTTCTTGGGAAGCGTCAAAGGGAGGAAGGCCGAACTCATCTTCAGGAGAGGATTTGCGGTCCTTGATATAGAACCACTTTGTCCTCCACCCTTGGACAGATGCGGCCATGGAAAACTCAAGATATTGCGCCTCAGGGCGCACAGAAACAACAGCTCCGCCCAGTTCGGGTTTCCTTGCCAGAGAAACATTGGGACGGAGTCGAAAGATCGATCTCCAGAGAGCAAAGTGGGGCTCAATGCCCAAAAATGACTAGCAAAGAGTCACGAAGCAATCAATGTGAAGAAGGGAATTGGGAGTGAGCTGATGGAGCTGCACACCATAGACAAATAGCAGCCCACGGAGAAACTCGTGGGCAGGAAGGGACAAACCACGAAGGAGAAAAGCAAGGAATATTACCCGGTAACCGCTCGGGGGCTTCGGGATCCGTTCGGTGCTAGGAAACTTGATCGAATCTTTGGCAGCAATGAGGCCGTCCGCCGTGGCTTTCTCCACCTCCTTCTTGGTGACGGTGGAGCGAACCCAGTTGGTGGCAGAGGATTTGGCCATATCGCTCTTGGTGGCCAGGTGCTTCACGCGCATTCAGCACAAAAGCGCGCTTGGGGGCTCCGCACGAGAGGAAGAGACAGAGGAGATCGGCAATGGAGGCGGTGGAGGTAACGAGCTGGTGAACAGTACGATTCCCCACTATGCCAGTTATATACCTTCTGGGAGAAGGATCGTGGGCTGAGTCGTGGCGCAAAGATCGGAAACGTTAGCCCACCAACGGTCAAAAATCGTGCAGCCCACTAACGGTCAAAAAAATCAGGGAAATTACAGTGCTACCCATAAAACGGTTCGCATTGATGAAGAGTTACGTCTTTATTGACGTCATCAAGTACATGTATAAAGGTAAAAGGATGGCGCCGACGAATGCTGAAACTTATCGAAGGAATCAGATATGAAGGATCTTTCGGTTATAAGCCTTAGGGGCTGTTAATGGCATAAATATCGAGTGGAACTATTCATTGAAGTAGTGGACTTGAAGACAAGATGTTCTTGAAAGTATCTCGAGTTGAAGAATTTTGCAGGTAAGGTGTTTCGAGTTGAAGTGTGACGAGCTATATTATTTCTTGAGCCTATACTCGAAAAAATCTTTTTTCAACTATAGCCTCGGGGGCTACTCCCATCGGGAGCGCTGAGCGCGCACCCGACGATATTCATTGGCAAAGATTTGAAGATTGGAGAAGTGTTACTCCCATCGGGAGCGAGTTTTATGGTTGTAGAAACCCGAATATTTTCAGTCGAACTTTGACTGCGATATGAGATTCTCGAGTTACGTTATCGCAACGAAACTCGAATGCCGTGATTTATCACGAAGGTAAGACCCCGGGATCCGTCCTGTGTGGCCCGGTATACGCACATGGATGCGCTCTGCTGGTATGTATCCGTGTCTACGACGCGAAGAAAATCCTGGTGGACGCACTGGGTACCCTGAGAACCACTGGGACTCATTTTTTGTAAGTCCTAAATGAGGCAAAAGAGTGAGTTTGACCGGTATCCCGAATTCAAGTCCAAGGGGATTGAATTTGAAGTAGGTGACAAGTATCTGTTCCGGCAGTTAACTGACCTCTTGATCCGTCAGAGTTGTCAGGCTTGTTCATCGAGACCCCTTGCGAGCAAATTATCATCAATATAAGTCGAAAAACCAAGTCGAAGATTTCAAGATAAAGTCGAAGAATTGGACAAGTCGAAGATTTGAAGATTAGAGATTCAACCCGAATCTGCAATTCTGGTAGAATCTCAGGGGCTACTGACAAGGGTATAGTTAATAGAGCCCGTTAGTTGAGTACCCCTGAGGCCCGATAAGCTAGGCCCAATTGTAATGATAGTCGAATACGAGTTAATACCGTATGTCGATAGTTGTAATCTGTATCGAACCCTACCCGATCCTCGAGACCTGGCCACCTATATATAGGGGCCAGGAGGGGACGGTGTAGGGCAGATTGAAAGCAAGCCAGGTTGAACACCCAAGTTTACTTTCAGTACACACCTATTTCGACTAACTTTACCTTCGAGTTCATCCGACGCCCTATCTCCCCGATCCTAAGTCCTTCATCTAGGACATTTGTCGAGTTAACCCTCGTCAATCGGGTTCTCCATTGGGTTCCGGTCCACGGGCACTCTCAAATATCATTTTCTGCACCATTTCTTCTCGCTCCTCATCTCGGATGAAGGTGTCGTCCTCCATAGCTGGAGTGTCACTGCAAAATTAAGTGCAATTATTTTGTTTTTATTAATGGACAAGATATATGTATAGGATGACAACAATGTCTTATAGAACACTTGTACCATGTATACTATAGAAGAACTCGGACATATATGGAAGGGGACCACATGGAATTGAGGATTAAAACCATGAGAACAACTAGTGGTAAATCACAACACAACACAACACAATAACATCATTATCTCGACACAACACAACAATATCATTATCTCGAATTCACAACACAACAACATCATTATCTCGAGAAACAAGTAAGCATGTCAGATCCTTCATAGTTTCACTTACAGCACTATGATGGAAAGGAAAACAAAAGAACATACATAGCAGCAACATTTGTCCAGCATGCAACAACATACATAGCAGCAAAATTTGTTCAGATTTCAGAACATACATAGGTCAAAACAAAAAAGGACAATCTATTTTATAGCTGCATAGTATCCCAGATTAGCATGCCATCTCAGTGCTTCCAGCTAAACCACCTCACCTGTGATTATAGAAAGGAAATAAAGGACATGTGTATGATTCAAGAATAAATTAAGTTAACATAAACTTTGGGCTCCTCTACATATTATAGCTAAAATAATCTGCATATGGTCTCTTGAAAAGTAAGCAACCATAGTACACAATTCAGCACTCTTAGGGCATCAATCAACCTTACAGCAGCTTAACTGTTTCTGTTGAAGTTCCAAGGTGACATCACTGAATATGCAGTTCAAGAACAAGGACCATGGATCAAGAATAGTGGAATTACTACACCAAGATAACTGATCCTAAGTAACAAATAATATCAGCTAATTTACTGCTTTTTTGTACTTCTCTATTTGCGTTAAAACAATTTAAAACCAAAATAGGCTTTGTATCATACTACCACATATATGTGAGCTGTGGCTGCTACTTGCATAAGATCTTAGTTACTAAGATAACTTTGACCACCTCTTTCCATGGAAACCTCAGCCAGAGCAAGAACAGCAGACAGGGAAATCACTGATTGCTACACTATGGACTACTCACAAGAAATTGAAAAGAAAAATACCAAACAACAGAAAGTGGTTGCTTAAAAATATGCAAGTAATACAACACTTTTTAGCGATGACAATAAATGATCAGCCTTAATAAGTATAGCATGATTGTAATAGACTAATAGTGCATTATTCCATTTCAAGTCAAATTGCTGTAACTTCATAATCCTGATGCAGATGTTTAACAACTCTTATTCACATTATTTCATAGCTTATGTAACACAGAATCTAAAAAAAAAAACTGGCAAGTACAGTGGTTAGAAGCTTGTTTTAAAAAGGAAAACACCGGTGCTTCTTATATCCATATCTGTTTGATCTGGTATTGCCATTCCAAGTGTACAAGTCAGAAAGGGAAACAAGTATGCAAATCTAGCCAACCCAGAAACAAGCTTTTAGCAATAAATTGAATTGAGCATAAACTGAATTGTACACTTGGCATTATGCAATAATTATGCTCTGCGACATTATGTACTTTCATTAAGCATAAATTGAATTGTGTGCCTTAAGAACAACTAGCAAAACACTACGTCTACCAAATGATCCTCTATGGACTGATGATGAGAATTCAAGAAACAAGTCCAATAGGCAGAACAGTTTCAAGTCCAAATGAGAATCATACTTTACAATGCAGATATATATTACCAACTAGCAGTTTACTGATTGAGTAGGTACTAAAACAGGAAGATAATAATGTCACGAACACCATATATACTGATAATAAAAAAATGTGACAGTCCCAGGTGAAGAGATAATCATATACCGTTTTCAGAATTATCTTCATCCAAATATGGAGCATTTTCATGGTTGCTACCAGGGGTCATTGAGTGTCAAAACTCATTAGCTACCCATTCATCAATTAACTAAAGGCCATGCAGCCCAGGACTAAAAAAATGTTTCTCATGTTCTAATGAAATCCACGACATAAAGAGTACTAGAAAAGGAATAAGGCAACACTGATAAAAGCAAAATAGGCCAAATATTCTAGACAAATTATTCCCATGTCCACAAAGAACACACCAAGCTATAAAATAATTTTGATATTTGCATATGCTTGAAAGCACTCCTGTAGTTTTTATGAGAGATCAGGAGTCCAAGGTCATGCAGACAACATCATATATAGTTGTATAGTACTGCCAATGACCTAAAGACTTGGATTAATCCTGAAACTTGTTAGAGCAAGTCAATCTAAAAAACTGCGAGCTTCTAAGTGGGATCCTGTAAGGTGTTAAGTGGTTTCTAGCTTATATTTCTTTGTAAGGTGTTAAGTGGTTTCTAGCTTATATTTCTTTGTAAGGTGTTAAGTGGGATCCTGTCAAAATTCCACTTCAAGTTTATTTGGTCTTTTTGTTCAAATTTGGGGGTCAAATTTTGTAGTACTAGAAATCGTAAAATAAATAAGTGAGACTTCGGTAGCATATCCTGATTGCATCTCTATATTTTGGTAAGCGGAATACAGAAATCAATACACACAACTATTTTATTTCAAAGCTTTCGACAAAATGTTGCGTTGTCAACTGAGCCTGTGCAAAAACGGTTTGGCTGGTTTGGCCGGTTTCCGCTAGTTAAAATTTTGTACTAGATTCAGAGCCTAGATTGCAAATATGAAAGAAAATGAACTAAGAAATAAGTGGCAGATTAGAGAGGGAGAGGTTACCTGTAAGACGACGGGAAGCCGGAGAGGACACGCGCGGCCGCACGAGCTGAGAGGGCAAGGGCGCCACCGGCCGGCCGGGTCTTGATCTGTGGCGGGGGCGTGGGAAGGAGGCCGGGGCACCGATGCGCGGCTGCGTGTTCCGGCGAGAGGAAGGATGCGGGAGGAGTCCGGCGGCTCGAGGCTGCGTAGTCCGGCGGCTCGAGGCGGCGTGCTCCGGCGGATCAAGGCGGCGCTGCGCGTGCGTGTGTTAGGGGAACGACTCAGACTAGGGTTTGGCGACGGCGCGTGGAAGAAAAAGGCCTAAGGGCCTTTGGTACCGGTTGCACCGGTTCGTAACAGCAACCGGTACCAAATATAATTACGAAAATTCTTTTTGCGATTTTAACCTTTCGTACCGGTTCTTTCAACCAACCGGTACGAAAGGTTTTTTTCTTTTTCTTTTGATTTTTCTGTTGCTTTTTTTGTTGCTTTTCGTTGGATTTTTCTTTTGCTGTTTCTTTTGATTTTCGTTTCATTTTTATTTTGCCGTTTCTATTGATTTTTCTTTTGCAGTTTCTTTTGATTTTCATTTTTGATTAGTTATATTTGATTTTCTATTTTATTTTGATTAGATATGTTTGATTTTATTTTTGATTAGTTATATTTGATTAGTTATATTTGATTTTCTATTTTCTTTTGATTAGATATATTTGATTTTATTTTTGATTAGTTATATTTGATTTTCTATTTTCTTTTGATTAGATATGTTTGATTTTATTTTTGATTAGTTATATTTGATTTTCTATTTTCTTTTGATTAGATATATTTGATTTCATTTTTGATTAGTTATATTTGATTTTCTTTTTTCTTTTGATTAGATATATTTGATTTTATTTTTGATTACTTATATTTGATTTTCTATTTTCTTTTGATTAGATATATTTGATTTTATTTTTGATTAGTTATATTTGATTTTCTTTTTTCTTTTGATTAGATATATTTGATTTTATTTTTGATTACTTATATTTGATTAGTTATATTTGATTTCCTATTTTCTTTTGATTAGTTATATTTGATTTTCTTTTTGATTACTTATATTTGATTAGTTATATTTGATTTCCTATTTTCTTTTGATTAGTTATGTTTGATTTTCTTTTTGATTAGTTATATTTGATTTTTCTGTTGCAGTTTCTATTGATCATATGTTCGCTTAATAATTAAGTGTCGGTTAGCGCGGCGGCACGCTGCGTCCGTGAGAGGAAAAGGGCGGGAAGAAAAGGGCGGAAAGAAAAAGGGCGGGAAAACGATTGAACAGGAAAAGAAGTACATATCTCAACTGAAAATTAAGATACATGGCCGGATTAGGTCACAATCGGCCGAGCTTGTTTTCGAATCTTGGAGTGATTTAGTCATAGTCGTGCCTAGCCCTATAAACGTCGCCACTGTAGTCGTCGTAGTCGCCGGTGTCATCGTCGCTGGCATCGGGGTCGCGGTAGTCGAACCTCGACTGGTGAGCACGCGTGGGCTGAGACTGAGGGTAGCGCAGGCGGAGGCCACGGTAGGCCATGACGCTCTGGAGAGTCCGGCCGCGCCACCATAGCCGACGGCCGGCCTCGTTGAAGTTCGAACGAGGCGAGCCGTCCTCCTCGTGCCTGGCAAGCGCACTCTTACGCCGATTGATGAAGAAGGCGTCCCAAGTCGGGCTGTAGTCGGGATGCCACTGAGGATTCCTCCGCTGCTCTGGCGTGAGCTCGAAGTAGTAGTGGTTCGTGATGGCCATCTGGCGCGCCACACCTACAGGGACAGGAGGGACCGGTACGCCTCCGACGCTCAGCATCCAGCCGGTGGGGACGCGGTAGCCCGGCGGGCAGGGGTAGTTTGAGGTGCAAAGCGCCTCCGCCTCCTGGGGGGTTAGAGATACGATGGAAGCCATGGAAGAGAGTGATGAGGTTTGCAGATATGAGTCTAGATGTGATATGTAAATGGAGGCCAAGCCTACATATATATAGTGAAAAATGGCGGGAAGACGGAGGCGGGAAGCGGTGGAAAGCGCGGGAAGAAAATAGGCGGGAACCTTTAGTCCCGGTTTTTGTGTCATCTAACAAAACTGTCGGTGGGATAAGGACGTGTGGGTAACCTTTAGTCCCGGTTGGTGGGTGCAACTGAGACTAAAGATGTCGGCAGGATAAGGACGCGTGGGTGGATGCACTGCTCGATGAGATAAGGACGCGTGGGTGGACACACGATGCCCCTGTCGGAGGAACAAGACAAAGTAGAAGCGGTGGAAAGCGCGGGAAGAAAATAGGCGGGAACGCAGTGGCGCGGGGAACCATCTAACCTTTAGTCCCGGCTGGTGGGTACAACCGGGACTAAAGGTGGTTTTTGTGTCATCTAACAAAACTGTCGGTGGGATAAGGACGTGTGGGTAACCTTTAGTCCCGGTTGGTGGGTGCAACCGAGACTAAAGATGTCGGCAGGATAAGGACGCGTGGGTGGATGCACTGCTCGATGAGACAAGGACGCGTGGGTGGACGCACGATGCCCCTGTCGGAGGAACAAGACAAAGTAGAAGCGGTGCCGTGCCTATAAAAGGAGCATCGATACGCCATGGCAAGCAGCTCAACAAGCCAACCTAGAAGGTAGGGAGAGTTTCATTCCCATGGATGGAGGACAGGGTTGGGAAATCTCCCGTGGCGGAGTTTCTCGAAGATGTCGTTGGTGCTCACGCCCTACGACATCTTCGGAAGCTCCGCCTCGGAAAAATTTCCCTGCAAGCCCGTGAAAGACTCTATCTCCTCTAACAGTTTTGGGTAAAGGGTTGGGAAATCTCCCGCGGCGGAGTTTCTCGAAGATGTCGTTGGTGCTCACGCCCTACGGCATCTTCGGAAGCTCCGCCTCGGAAAAATTTCCCTCATACAATAACATCATTACACAAAAATCCATATTGAGATACACAAGTTATGATCCCTATCTAGTCTTCTGAGTTTTCTTCTTGTGTTTCCCTTTCTTCTGATTGCAACGCAGCCATGGACAATCTTCATTATTTAAAATGATGCTTGGGTCAGTTTTCACCTTGAAGGGTGGAATATCATCAAACTTATTATAATCTTCTGACATGTCTGTCTTGTCCTCTACTCCCACGATGTTTCTTTTTCCTGAAAGAACTATGTGGCGCTTTGGCTCATCGTATGATGTGTCCTCTTACCTTTCTTTTCTTTTTTTCGGTTTGGTACACATGTCCTTCACATAAAAAACCTGAGCCACTTCACTGGCTAGGACGAATGGTTCGGTGTCGTACCCTAGATTCTTGAGATCCACTGTAGTCATTCCGTACTGCGGGTCTACCTGTACCCCGTTTTTCAGGTTGAACCATTTGCACCGGAATAA
This sequence comes from Dactylis glomerata, assembly GCA_007115705.1. NCBI lineage: Eukaryota > Viridiplantae > Streptophyta > Magnoliopsida > Poales > Poaceae > Dactylis > Dactylis glomerata. Next base: position 915,181 of record QXEO01002092.1, read on the forward strand.
AGGGACCTTGAAATTAGGTCCATAGTCAAGTTCCCATATCTCCTCTATGTACCCATAATATGTGACCTTCTTCCCATTGTCCTCTGCTGCATCAAAGCGGACACCACTGTTTTGGTTGGTGCTCTTTTTATCTTGGGCGAATGTGTAAAATGTATTCCCATTTATCTCGTACCCTTGAAATGTCGATATAGTCGAAGATGGTTGCTTGGCCAACAAGTATAGCTGTTCTTCATCAGTGACATTCATGAGCCGTGTTTGCAACCAACCGCCGAAAGTCTTCATGTGTTCTCCATCAATCCAATCTTCACGTTGCTCCGGGTATTCAGAGCGTAAAATATTCTTGTGTTCCACTTTGTACGGAGCCACCAAGCTGGAATTATGTAGAATTGTGTAGTGTGCTTGAGTGAAAGAATGTCCGTCCATACACATTGTTGCTTTCTTTCCTAGCGTGCCTTTTCCACGCAGTCTCCCCTCATAGCGCGATTCAGGAACACCGATCGGCTTAAGGTCAGGAATAAAGTCAACACAAAACTCAATGACCTCCTCTGTTCCATAGCCCTTGGAGATGCTTCCTTCTGGCCTAGCACGGTTATGAACGTATTTCTTTAAGACTCCCATGAATCTCTCAAAGGGGAACATGTTGTGTAGAAATACAGGACCGAGAACACTAATCTCTTCGACCAGGGGAACGAGGAGATGCGTCATAATATTGAAGAAGGATGGTGGGAACACCAACTCGAAGCTGACTAGACATTGCACCACATCCTTCTGTAAATTTTGTAGAGTTAGTGGATTGATCACCTTCTGAGAAATTGCATTGAGGAACGCACATAGCTTCACAATGGGTACTCGAACATTTTCTGATAGAAGCCCACTCAATGCAACCGGAAGTAATTGTGTCATAATCACGTGGCAGTCATGAGACTTTAGGTTTTGAAACTTTTTCTCTGACATGTTTATTATTCCCTTTATATTCGATGAGAAGCCAGACGGGACCTTGATGCTACTCAGGACTTCAAAAAAGATCTCCTTCTCTTCTTTGGTAAGAGCGTAGCTGGCAGTACCTTGATACTTCTCTGGATTCAGGTTGTTTCCTTCGTGGATACATTGCTGGTCGTGCCGTGCATCCGGTGTATCTTTTGTCTTCCCATACACGCCCAAGAAGTTTAGCAGGTTCACGCAAAGATTTTTCGTCACGTGCATCACGTCGATTGCAGAGTGAACCTCTAGGATTTTCCAGTAGGGTAGCTCCCAAAATATAGACATCTTCTTCCACATGGGTACATGTCCGTCAACATCATGCGGAACAGATTGTCCGCCAGGACCCTTTCGAAAGATCACTTTTAAATCCTTGACCATATCATATATAACATCCCCAGTAGGGCGGGTAGGATTCATTCGGTCTGCTGCCTCACCTCTGAAATGCTTTCCTCTCTTTCTTACTTGATGTTGTTTTGGAAGAAATCGACGATGCCCCATGTACACATTCTTGTTTCTCAAATATATACTGTCAGTCTCACCTAAACAGTGTGTGCATGCATTGTATCCCTTGTTTGACTGTCCTGAAATGTTACTAAGAGCAGGCCAATCATTGATGGTTACAAACAACAACGCTCGTAGGTTAAATTCCTTTTGTTCGTGCTCATCCCAAATAGGTACACCTTCTTCACGCCACAACTGTAAAAGTTCTTCAACCAATGGCCTCAGGTACACATCAATGTCGTTGCCGGGTTGCCTCGGGCCTTGGATGAGCACTGGCATCATAATAAACTTCCGCTTCATGCACAACCAAGGAGGAAGGTTATAGATACATAGAGTCACTGGCCAGGTGCTATGACTGGAGCTCTGCTCCCCGAAAGGATTAAAGCCATCTGTACTTAGACCAAATCTTAAGTTCCTTGCATCATCTGAAAATGACTTGTACTTTCTATCGATTTTTCTCCACTGCGATCCGTCAGCGGGGTGTCTCAGCATCACATCTTTCTTACGGTCCTCTTTGTGCCATCGCAACAACTTGGCATGCTCTTTGTTTTGGAACAAACGTTTCAACCGTGGTATTATAGGAGCATACCACATCACCTTTGCAGGAACCTTCTTCCTGTGGGTGGACTCGCCCTCAACATCGCCAGGGTCATCTCGCCTGATCTTATACCTCAATGCACCACATACCGGGCATGCATTCAAATTCTCGTACTCCCCGCGGTAGAGGATGCAGTCATTGATGCATGCATGTATCTTCTGCACCTCTAATCCTAGAGGGCAGACAACCTTCTTTGCTTCGTACGTACTAGAGGGCAATACGTTATCCCCTGGAAGCATCTTCTTTATTATTTTCAGCAACTTTTCAAATCCCTTGTCAGAAGTACCATTCTCTGCCTTCCATTGCAGCAAATATTTGGAAATGTGAGAGAGGAGAAGGAGAAGGGAAAATGAGATGCAGGGATCGGGCGCCTGAAGAAATAGGGCAGGGGCCCTTTAGTACCGGTTCTTCAGATGAACCGGTACTAAAGGTTCAGCTCTGGCCCCACCTCCGCCTCAAAATTTGACTAAAACCCTTTCGTACCGGTTCGTAGTATGAATCAGTACAAAAGGCCCTCAACGAACCGGTATTGATGTTGCTCGGCCGGCTGGGCAAATGAACCGGTACTAATGCACCCTTTAGTACCAGTTCATACGGGAACCGGTACTAAAGGCTTAGACCGATGCCCATTTTTCTACTAGTGATAGTAGTGACTTATAAATGTTCGAGTTGAGATTAGAAGCATGTCTAAACAAGGAAGTAGAGACGTAAGTACATGATCAATTGCTTGATATATATTCTCCAGCAACCTATTAATATACAAACCCTATCGGGTTAGGTTAATTTCCAGCGAGCCAAGAGATTCCAAATTTTCTTGTATGATTGAAATATGAACAAAGTTTAGGCAGATCAAACTAATTTTAAGAAATAATGAATGTCACAATCAAATGGACAAAATTATAAATTGTGGAATTTTGAATCCCAATACCCATTCCTGTTATGAATTGAGTGATTTATATATAATGTACATGTCACACGTGTGTCAATAGCTAACTACTTAAGAATCCACAAACGAGACAATTTTCAAGAAATGAGCACAGCCAACAAGCGAGAGCAGAAGAGTAGATTTTAAGACATGCTATTCCCTCCGTCCCTAAAAGGATGTCGAAGATATATCAAACTTTGGATTTATTTATACACTAAGTTGTGTCTAATTTTGAAAAATCGTTGAATTCCTTTTAGCGACAGAGGGAGTACTAGTTGATACTCGGTATTCTTGGATTTGAGGACAAACTGCTAACTAACACTTCATGCATTCTAGAACTACCTTTTTGTGAAGCTTTATATTCTTGGACTTCAAATATCCCTCCCATGCTATTTGATAAATCCATATACCTAAAAACATTTCACGTGATATTTAATGATATCAATGAAGATCATACAAATATGAAAGCATTTTAATGCCTCAAGGAGAACCAACAAATTGGTACATTAATGTAAAAATATTGTTTTTCTCGAATTTATGGTGAAACCCTCCATAAACAAACTATTTACTAAGTAACGCAACCTAAATAATACAATCAGCAACAAAATTCAATTTGATTTAAGAATTATAAATGTATTTGTAATAATAATATATGTTAATTCTATGACATTTTTACCATAAAATGAATAAGTATTTTTTTTGCTATTAATGTTGCTACTATATATATTTTAAATAAAGCATCAATAAAAAATCATATCTAACGCCTAGTTGAGTTACGATGAGGTAAAAATGTATAGTATAAATAAATAGGTGTACATTCTAAACGGGATAGTCGGTGAGCAAGTTGATAGAAACGACATGGTTCCAAAGTGGCGGAGCATCTCTCGTCGGCGAGGCTAGAGTGACGGTTGCCAGTTGTGTGTGGATGTTCGTGGGCAAGAGAAACGAGGAGTGGTTGTGGGTAAACGTGTTGGCGTTAGAGGAGAGGTGGTGGTTATCGATTTGAAATGGGAGAGAGAGGTGGGAGTGGGGAGTGAAGGAAATATGCCTATAGGAAATAATTAATATTTATATTTATATTTCCATGTTTAATTTTTATTTGTTTATACTATAATTTCTATGTTTATTGAATGTGAGATTTAAAGGAAAACTCATTTACTATCACATCTGCGACGACATGGCCGCCATCTTCTGGGCGCCTTACACTATCGACGCTCGCCATCCTCCATGCCTGGATGGTTGCCATCCTTCGCGCACTCTTGGATCGAAAAAAGGCTAACAAATCGATTAGGCAAATCACAAGATGGAAGATAAGGGGATTAAAGAATGGTTCAGCGGATCGATTAAATAACAGATCGTCCGTCCATAGACTAATGAAGAGCAAACTCCGGTGGAAGACTGCGACGAAGAGGTTGTGCTAGATCACGATATAGTACCCCAACATGGCTGAAGAATTGTTGCTTCCACTGCCATTCAAAGCGCCATCGGGCATATGGGATATGCCGCGACCCAGTGAAGTGCAACAATATATGTGTAGACACACTTCAATTCTAGATACATCCATACTTGCGACAAGCAATATGGGTCGGAGGGAGTATATTTTATTTTAGGCTCGGTATGCCAAATCTACATGTTATTGTCTATAAACGGTAATGCAAAACCTTACTGAGGGCCAAGTACAATGTATCCGTTTTGAAAAGTTGCACACTGATCGAGTACAACATCTTCCACATCTAGGTTTTTGCTTTTGCATTATTTTTCAAAACTTAGAAATAAAAAATTTAGAAGTTCAAAAAAGAAAACGGGCTACACTTGGGGTTTCTGGAGGACATATGTGAAATGTGTTGCAACATATACACGCAGTGGCGGGTGCAAGTGTAGCTACAAGGGTGCACTGGATACCACTAGATTTCTTTTTCTTTGTAAACCTGCAAATTTTCACCATAGGTGCACCCCATGAACAAGTTTTTTAGCTGCCGTGGCACCCTATTCTAGAGCCTGGCACCCCTGTTTGCACTTCTCTAGCTCCACCGCTGTATACACGCTTAGGTGTAGGAGTATATTTAGCCTTGCCTGGTGGATATTGAGCCCTTCGATGCACGGAAAATTGTGTAAACCGAAGTACAGTATGGAGCCGGAATGAGTTATTGCATTTTGTCTTGGCTTGGCGACCCAAGCACAGACCAATGGAGCAACCGAGCATACTGATATGCATCTAGAAAGACAAAAGTGTAGATATAGATAGGGCGAGGTGATGCGTTCGGTGGTGGTCACTAGCTCATCACTCACTAATGTCGAGCGGTGGGTGGCGAGTGGACGGCGAAACCAGACAGACACACGATCCAGCAGCGGCAGCAGGGCAGCTCACTTTCGTCTGAGATGGATCGAGCCGACGCTGACACGCCGCTAGTGCTCCCATCTCCGTCTCCATCGTCCACCTCCACCACAGCGGTCCAGCCGCCGCGTTTGACGAAATTCCGCCATTGCGTTCTCACCCTGTCTGAAGCTCGAACCGATGCACCCACGAATGATTGCTCCTTTTCTATCTCCACCGTGCGCAATCGCTCGTGCTGGATCGAGCTATCCTTTTCTGCCTCGCGCGTCCATCGAGGTGGCAACTAACCACTCGCTTAAACAATTTGCAGTTCGTTCGTTCGTTCGAGCATCTGAAGAAGGAACAGAACAGATCATGTGTGATTCTATTTCTTGAACGACATGTGAAACTCTACAGTTTCCAATCAGACAGAGGAAAGTTCATGGAACCAATCAGTATCGCACGCCAAGGAACACACGTGCTCCTCTTCTTTGTCCCAATCCGCATGCGGTTCCCAGGATTCCTATCTGTCCTCCGCTTTCAGGAATAAACGTACGGTGCAGATTCGATTCCAATCCATTCCATCAACACATGCCGTCCAAATTAAACCAACCAACCATCGGGCTGCTGCGCTGCTAGTTAGCCGAATCCGCAGGCAACCATCAGCAGCCCGTGCGTGCGCGCGCTAGCTAGCTTCTAGAGGAAATGTAGTGCATGCATGCGTGGGTGGTTAATTTATGGGCACATCGTCATCTTTCCCCTTTTCGAAGGCTAGTCATCTTTGCATCTCGATCGGTGAGATACTACTCCACAAATCTCCATCCACTTACATATAACATAGACGCTAGGTGCTTAATTAACATGTCTACCACACTAACGGAATGTCATCGGATGGTACATAAACAAATACTAGCACAAAGCCAACCCATCGGTGGCTTGACCACACCACTAGTCCGCTACACACTGTCATATCCACCACCACTGCCATATCCCTCACAAAGGTATAAAAGGGTAATACCGTTTTTTCATTTTGATTAGATTTTGATACCTACTAAAATTCGTTAGCCCACCGTGTGTCCAGATCCAGGACCATAGTATATATCTCGTATGCCTGTCAAAATTTCAAAGTATCCAAAAGATTTCGAAGAAAATACTTGGTTGTAGAGAATGTTGTACTTTAGTGTGTAAATTTTCCTAATGAAATACATTGTATTTGTCCCTTAGTAACACAAAAGATTTCAGGCACTGTGCATTACTATTCAGGATTAAAAAAATCTAAATTTTCTTTTTTTGCTGAGCCCAAAATAAAACATATTTCTATCTGAAAATTTACACATCGTATATTAAAATATTGTATATATTTGGTAGTTTTTTCAATATTTGAATTCAAAGTTTCATTAGAGGTTCAAAAATGGCCTCTATGTAGCCCAAGCTACACACTCTCATACGCCCGTAGGCTACACAAGTACTCGTGTACCTACGAACTAATGTGTGATGCGTTATAACCATTTGCCCGAAGTTGTTTCCAATGCTGCCTCTTCCTTTGTATGCCTTTCCAGAAGGTAGTGGTCAACGCCGTGGATGGCACTAACTAGGAAATTTTGCCCTCTATTATGATGGGGTATAGTTTAATCTCCCCTAGCTAGATGGGTTTAGGGGACACTATATATAATTTAAGTTTCATAATATTTTTTTCTGCAAATGCTTGGTCTGATGCCTTGGCTTGCTAGCTTAAGACATGTAATCCAAGAATTAGACCACTTGTACACGCATGATGCATGACAACTGGAACCATATCAATGTACTAGCTAGCTCAGTGAGCTTATTAGTGTGACAGTGTGACTGTGAGACACGTCAGGTGATAATAATGCAGACGGTACAAACTGTAATAATTAAGGAGATAGCTAGCACGTTCTTATATATTGTTAAGTTGGTCGATAATAATATATTGCCATGAAGAGGACAGCACTAGAGAAGAGAACAACACATGCATGCTTAGGTTAGGTAGTAGATTGATATATAGATGGAACGAACAAGACAAACTAGCAGCCGTGCACATAGTGGTGTATTGCACTAGGTAGTGATCTCTTTCTGTAAATCAGAAAGGCACTAATTAAGCATGCATGATGCCAACTTTCTGTTCTGGTTGCTGAGACCCCTTTTTGACTCTATACATGTGATAGCTTGCTTTATTCCCTTTTACATGAGTAAACTATGCAGGGTAGAATCTGCTATGCAAGTAGTCTACTCAATTTCCCATCTTTTAACTCAATTCGCACCTGAGCACCATGTATGATATGTAAGGTTACTAATAGGAATAGTCTGTTAATTAGATCAGCCAGATAAGTCTACATATAGCATAGCCACCTAGTAGTACTATCATGCATACATGTTGATCAATTAATCATGCATATAGGTGTGGCTGGAATCCTGCCGCAACAACCCCAGCCAGAAGAGTACAAAAATATGAGCAGGCATTCCCGAATAGATGCTGACCAAACGACCGAATAATAATGCGGCAAACATGCACGCACTCGTTTTTTTTATGTATGTCACTATATCTGGTTTACCACTCCTTATTTATATGTATGACCAGACCAAGTAACAGACTGTAGCCGACTAGCCGTGCTATTGCAAGGATTACCTAAGCCTACCCAAATTTTGGAGGGGTCTGTCCATTGTAGCCATGACTATCTCAAAGGAAGGGCTCTCGTGGAATACGGAGAGGGATCCTCTGACGTGCCCACCCCTACCATTCCCTGACGTTGGCTCACTGACGGGTGGGTTCCACGTTCTGTGTGGCCCACATGTCAGTGCCTCCAATGTCAAATTTGCTACGTCAGGGGATCCGCTTCCGTGGAATACTCGGTGTTGACCACACCAAGACCCCCAAGGTTTTTAGGTCTACAAATTGTCGTCCAATTTAATTTGCATTTACCACTTAATATCTTGTCGGTGCCAACTAGTAAGAACGCCCTCTAGATTTTCTTGAAGCTATTCAAAGTGTCCGGGTGTAGAACTAACGGTGTCAAATGGTAGATCGATTGAGAAGCTAGGACCGACTTGACAAGAGAGGTGCGCCCAAGATGAAATTTTTGTGGTGGCTTTATCTTTGAGATATTGTAAATCCAATCTTGTGAGGCACCAAATTGAAAGAGGAATGCTAAGGTATTTGATGGGGAATGTTGCAGGCTCAACGGGGATCCCATCAAGAATAGCATCAACATCAATATGCACACATCGAATCGGAACTAAGGAGATTTTTTGGAAGTTCATGCATATTTCGGTTGGAAATTGAGAGAAAACCCCTTTTTGGGAAGGCTTCTTGGATAAATGGAGCGACAACTATGGACATTGCACCCCTTGTCTACATGATCTCCTTGAGTAGAAAGTGGAATATAAAGAAGGCTCTCACCAATGATGTTTGGATCACGAAGATTAACATGAATGCAAACATAACAATGGAGCACAATGGGAAATTTGTATTTATTGGGATCTCCTTCAAGAGGTCAACCTAGTTGATGATGGCATCGACACTATCACTAGGATATTCACCAAGATCAAAAAATACACAGCCAAATCCGCCTACAAGGCGCAAATCTTAGGTGCAACATCCCTGTCCCTTAGGTCTCCAGTGTGGAAGATTTGGGGACCCCCAAAATCAAGTTATTTGATGTCTACCGATTCAACATCGATTATAGAGACCCGACCTTGCCAAGCGTGGGAGACCAAATTGCGGAGTTTGTACTCTATATATTCAATCGTGTCCCAAAATTGGTGGATTACTTTTTTGTCCAATGTTTATTTCACAATTCATCTTTGGTGGCTCATCAAAAATTGGCTCGGGCTAGACTTCATCCCCCCAACCTCCCCATACACACAGACACACTTGGCCAAATCAAGCAATTCATGACTGGTGGTCTTTTATGTCTAGGCAGAAATATTTGGCATCCATTACCCTTCTCACTTCTGGGAAATTTCAAAAGAGCGCAATACATGTGTCTTCTGCAACAAGAACTTTGGGTGCTTTCGGATGCCAAGAAAATTATTATTCTAATTCCGTGAGAATAGAGACATGTTTGTTGTAATAAGTAACCTTTAAGTTCTTGTTAATCTCCTTCTTAATAAATATATTGTTGGAAATTTTTTGCCCCTGTTTCAAAAAAAATTAAATAACTGTTATGCTTAGCTTTTTTCTTCAAAAAGGAGGACATTACTTGAGAAATCTCGATCCACTTATACAGACATGTAGACCCCATATGCGATTAATTCACAGGTCGACTACACTAACAGAATGTCAACACATGAAACATAAACAAACAGTACAAAGGCAACCCATTGATCAATCAAAGATATGGCTTGACCACCACTGCAACATACTGTATATGCTCAGTGCAATATCCATAAAAGACAGTACTAGTACTATATGCACACTTGAAGCATGAATAAAGGCTATATGAAATATTGTAGGACAGGATATCTCTCTTTTTCGAATAAAAAAAATCACACCTGAAGTTTCAGGAATAAAATATTTGTTTGCAAAATGCTTCGCCGATGCCTTATCTTGCTAGCTTTAGAAACGTAATACTCCCTCCGACCTATATTACCTTTTACAAATACGGATATATCCAACACTAAAATATGTCTAGATACATCCGTATTTGCGAAAGATAATACGTATTGGAGGGAGTACAGGAATTACACCACTTATATGCATCCATGATGCATGACAACTGGAAGAATATCAAGCTAGCTAGTTCGATGAGCTTACTGTGACAGTGTGACTGTGAGCACATCAGGTGAACATAATAGAGAAGGATTCAGAGGGTACAACCGATACGAAGGAGCTAGCACGTTCTTATACAATTCGGTAAGTTGGACAATAATAGATTGACGCGAAGAGGAGGACAGCACTAGAAGAGAACGACACATGCTTAGGCTAGTGGTAGATTGATACTAGTATAAAGATTGGTCGGAACAAGACAAATTAGCAGCCGTGCACTTAGTGGGGTGTTGAACTAGCTAAGGACCTCTTTCTGTTAATTAGAGACTGGCCCCAGACCAGAAAGGCACTGATTAAGGATGATGACAATGTTTTGTGTCCCTGTTGTCTGTTGATGCGCACCAGCAGGCAGCTAGCAGCAGGAACAGAACATCTGAACATGCACCTCATGATCCTGCGTATGAGTTTTAGTTTTCAGGTTCATGTTCCGTGATGAAGCAGTCAGTATCACACACACACACGTGCACATATATATTTAGCTTAATCTGCGTTAATTCTGAATTGGATAGCTTCTTCTGCTCGATTCAGCTCACAAACTCGATCATTTTTTAGGGGAAAAGAATTCACAAACTTCATCATCTTTGTCCACAAAAAAGTTTACTCCTTGAATCCAAATTTCACTTCGCTCCTCTTGTCAGTCTAGCAAAGTCACACGCGCGCTGGGGATGTCGCGGTCTAATGGATTTCTCCGCTCCTTTTGCCTTGCATATCCAAGAAAATAATAGTAGCAAAGACAAGTACTAGTAATGAGAAAATCTTGTATATCCTCTGGCGTGGTTAAACTTTAAACTTTAGCAGGTACGAGACCTACGCGTAGACGCTAGGCGCTTAACAGGTCGGCCACACTAACAGAACGCCATCAGATGAAACGTAAGTAAATATGCAACCAACCCAACGATCCAGGATACGGCTTGACCTCAGCACTACCTGAATGAATAAAAAATAAAATAAAATAAAATAATTAAAATAAAATAAAATAAAATGTAAACCACAAAATAAAAGAATAAACCAAAAAAACAAAAAAAACACTACCTATTTTTGGGCCGCATTGCGATGGGAAGCTTCCCGTGTTGAGCGAGGAGCTCCTCATCGCAGCAAAGGAGTCACCTCCCGCCATGTCGCCGCACGACCACCTCTGCCTCCTCCTATGGCCCACGAGTTCTCTGCCACGCCAGTCGCATATGTCTTGCATAACACATCTATGAGTTTCCTAATTCACTATGGTTCTCTTTTGGTAAACAGGCAATCTGCTGCTTCTGCAGAGATTGGGCATGGTTCAGTGTACCGAATCGCCTCCTCAATTGGTCCGTTGATGGCTTACTTGAAACTTGAAAACTCAACACATTGTTCTCTGCCAGGTCACACACAACACAAGGTACCAGATCGCACACACACATTTTTCACTTTTGTCATGCAGCACATGTTAAGAATCTAGGCAATTTTCCGATTAAATTAATCCATGAATAAAACATGAGCATGATGTGGACATACTGATATTTGATCATATAACTATGCAATACTAGGCAAATCGTAGAGCCACCTACAGAAATCGCTAGTACTATGCACATAGAAGTAAGCAGGAGAGGGATAAGCATATAGTACCCTCCAGTAGGCCAGTTGGCCGAAGCAGCAGCAGCAGCGGCGGCGGCAGCCTCTGAAGCAGCAGCGGCGGCAGCCTCATCGGCCACCTTCTTGGCGGCAGCAGCTTGTTCAGCTTCAGTAGATATAATGATGACGAGGACGACGCGGAAGAAGAGGAAGCAGACGATCGAAGTTGAGCAGTCGCGTACAAGACGCTCCCCAAAAACCTAATCGCCCCTCTCCCGTACAGGATCTCGAGAGGGCGGGGTTTCGGAGGCCTGCTCTCCCGCACACCGTGTACGCGGTGGACGGAATGGGATCACCGGAGGCAGCAACAGTGAAGGAAACGACTAGGCAGGCGCGCAGGGATTGTGTACTGTATATCAGAGAGGAGCGACCCCTCCAATATATAGGCACGGACACAGGGGCGGATGGAAAAGAAACGCACGTAATAAAGGCCATAATCGCCCGCAATGAAGGACTGGAAACGCCCGTACTTAAGAGCACTTAATACAGACGTTTCAGCTCGTATTCATTCTCATTAACGGCCCGTAATTATCGTTTCATTCGCAACAGTTTGTGTCTGTTTCTGCGCGACAAAAAGAAACTCGGCTCGGCGAGATTCCCGCAACCCGCGGCGCGCGCGCGCGCGTCGTGACGAGGCGAGGCGTGGCGAGGCGGGCGTGCGTGCGTCGTCGGAGGAGGAGCGCGCGTGTGGAGCTCCTCTTCCTTCTCACACTTCCACATACTAGTGGTGGAAGAGCTCACCTTATATGTTGGTGCTCATCTCTCCCAACTAGCAATGTGGGACTAAACTCCCACCACTTCTCTTGCCAAGCATGAATGGGCCCTTAGGGATTTTCTGAAATTGTTAAGTGGGCCTAAAGCCCACCCTATATTTCAACAATCCCCCACCAGATCCCAAAGGCCCATAATATTGTCCTCTGTTCCCAACATTGTTTTGATATACCGGTATTTTCAGTGGAGACCTGTTAGGGTTGAACATCCACCTAGAACAGATAGCTACACTCCTTTACAACGAACAATGGACTATGCCTTGAATTGTCAGTTTGGCGTAAAGTAGTTTCACCAAATGTCTTACCAGTACTAGGCTGCCGAAGGATGACCCCTCGGGTGGAGCATATTAGTCATACTCCTGGCCTATTCATGAGCTTACTAGAGACCACCCTAATCTCATAGACTGTGACCAGCAGTCGGGCTCATATAGGTGTGTTCCTCCAAAGATCGCTCTGTAGGATAGCGTCTTGCTTATACAAGCTTTGGGACACATTAAGACAAAAGTCATCCTGCCATACAGTTTCTGAGAGTACTGCATCTCCAACGGAGTGGGTTAGTAAACTACTCTCCTCTGTTCACCACTAGCTTGTTTTCCCAGATCCTACTTCACGGGATCTCCGATCACGTAGGTTGGGTTACTACCATGGCAACTCATGTGGGTCTCATACCCATCTCCCTCGATGCATTTTCTATCACAACACGTGATAGCCCTTTGGTAAAGGGATCTGCCAGATTCTTAGCCGACTGGATATAATCCAATGCTATCACTCCGGAGTTTCTTAAATGTCTAACAGCTTTTAATCTCATTCTTATGAATTTGTTGGACTGCTTGTTGTTCTTTGAACTCTTTACCTTGACAATTACAGTTTGATTGTCACAGTTCATAAGAATAGCCGGTACTGGCTTTTCAACCACCGGCAAGTCCATCAAAAGATCTCGAAGCCATCCTGCTTCGACACTAGATGTGTCTAATGCTGTTAATTCTGCTTCCATTGTCGATCTTGTTAGGATCGTTTGCTTGCAAGACTTCCAGGAAACAGCACCACCTCCAAGGGTAAACACATAACCCGTTGTGGCTTTCATCTCATCAGCATCAGAGATCCAATTTGCATCACAATACCCTTCAAGTACTGACGGTTGTCCGGTATAGTGAAGTCCATAGTTCACAGTACCTTTCAAGTAGCGCATAATCCTCTCCACAGCACACCAATGCTCATCACCCGGATTAGAAACAAACCGGCTTAGTTTGCACACAGCAAACATGATGTCAGGTCTTGTGGCGCTAGCTAGATACATGAGTGAACCAATAATTTGAGAATATCTCAGCTGATCCTTAGCTGTGCCTTCATTCTTTCGAATCCGCACACTAGGATCATATGGGGTTGGAGAAATTTTGCAGTCTAAATATCCAAAACGACTCAGAATTTTCTCAACATAATGGGATTGCAGAAGCGTAATCCCATCCTCGTTATCTCTCAGTAGCTTGATATTCAAGATAACATCAGCCACACCAAGATCCTTCATCTCGAAATTCTGAGATAGAAATGACTTAGTCTCCTCGATGACTTTGAGGTTAGTCCCAAGTATCAGTATGTCATCAACATACAAGCATAGTATAACTCCTTCGCCCCCACCATAGCGATAGTATACACATTTGTCAGCTTCGTTGACAACAAAGCCAGCAGATGTTAAAGTTGTATTGAACTTCTCATGCCACTGCTTAGGCGCCTGTTTCAGGCCATATAAAGATTTCAGTAACTTACACACCTTTCCTTCCTGACCATCTATCACAAAGCCATCGGGCTGTTGCATATAGATTTCCTCGTCTAGCTCTCCGTTTAGAAAAGCCGTCTTAACATCCATTTGATGGACAAGAAGACCATGCGAGGCCGCCAATGAGAGTAACACTCGAATGGTGGTCAGTCTGGCCACAGGCGAATAAGTATCAAAGAAATCTTCCTCTTCTTTCTGAGAATAGCCCTTGGCCACCAGTCTAGCCTTGTACTTTTCAATAGTACCATCAGGCCTAAGCTTCTTTTTAAACACCCACTTACATCCCAATGGTTTACAGCCATAGGGACGTTCGGTAATTTCCCATGTCCCGTTAGCCATGATCGAATCCATCTCGCTACGGACCGCTTCTTTCCAGTAGTCAGCATCTGAAGATGCATAGGCTTCTGAAATAGAAGTGGGAGTATCATCCACGAGGTACACAAGGAAATCATCACCAAAAGACTTTGCAGTCCTCTGTCTCTTACCCCTACCAAGGGTTTCCTCGTCATCCTCCTCAGGATTTTCATCAGGTGATTGTTCATAATATTCCATAGGAATGGCAGGCTCAGGAGTCTCCTCTGATTCCTGTCTAGAAGTGCTTGGCATATCTCTCATAGGAAAAATATCCTCAAAGAATGTAGCATCTTTAGACTCTATAATTGTACCGACCGTCACATCAGGTACCTCAGATTTCACTACTAGAAATCTATAGCCGACGCTATTCATAGCGTAGCCCAGATTAACGCAATCCACCGTCTTTGGTCCAAGCTTACGCTTTTTGGGGATCGGCACATTGACTTTCGCCAAACAGCCCCATGTACGTAAGTATGAGAGTGTTGTTCTTCTCTTCTCCCACTGCTCGTAAGGAGTAATTTCATTGTCCTTTGTCGGAACTTTATTCAGGACATGACATGATGTCAGTATAGCCTCCCCCCACCATGCCTTGGATAAACCCGCTGTATCTAACATGGCGTTAACCAAGTCTGTTAGAGTACGATTTTTCCGTTCGGCAACCCCATTTGACTGAGGAGAATAGGGAGGCGTCCTCTCATGAATAATACCATGTTCCGCACAAAAAGAATCAAACTCATTAGAGAAATACTCTCCACCACGATCTGACCGGATTCGTTTAATCTTCTTTTCAAGTTGGTTCTCAACTTCTGCTTTATAGATTTTAAAGTAGTGTAGAGCCTCACTTTTAGTGTTTAACAGATATACATAGCAAAATCTAGTGGAATCATCTATCAGCGTCATGAAGTATCTTTTTCCACCTTTAGTCAACACACCATTCATCTCACACAGATCAGAATGTATGAGTTCTAATGGTGCCAAGTGTCTCTCCTCCGCAGCTTTATGGGGCTTGCGAGGTTGCTTTGCTTGCACACACGAATGGCACTTAGAACCTTTGGCTAAAGTGAAATTTGGGATTAAATTTAGTTTTGCTAACCGTGTCATAGAACCGAAACCAATGTGACAAAGACGTGAATGCCAAACTTCTGTTTCATTAACATTCAAATGAATATTGTTCACGACTTTATTACAGAAATCAGCAAGGGAGAAGCGGAACAGACCTCCGCATTCATAACCTTTTCCAACAAACAGTCCATATTTCGTAACAACTACTTTATTAGACTCAAAGACCAACTTAAATCCTTCTCTGCAAAGAAGGGAGCCACTAACTAGGTTCTTCTTGATTGCGGGGACATGCTGCACATTCTTGAGCTGCACGATCCTTCCCGAAGTAAACTTCAGATCGACCGTGCCAACACCATGAACAGAAGCACTCGCGCCGTTCCCCATCAGTACGGAGCCTTTCCTTGTGGCCTGATAAGAAGAAAACAATGAGATGTCAGCACATACATGAATATTTGCACCCGTGTCAATCCACCAATCGGTAGATTGACTTACTGAAAATACTGTAAATAGATTACCGTACCCAGATGCCCCACTTTCATTGTTGCTCACAATCATGTTGGCAGTCTTGGAGTCCTGCCCTGGCTTCTTAAACTTGTTTGGGCACTTGTTAGCCCAATGTTCATCCGAACCACAAGTGAAACAGCCACTCTTCTTCTTATCCTTCTTGAAGGTCTTGTTGCCCTTCTTCTTGAAGTCGGTATTCTGTTGGACACCCATCTTCCCTTTGGACTTGTGGGAGTTGAAGTTCTTCTGTACCACATTGGCAACTGAAGTCCCTTCTCCTTTTCCATGCGAGTCCTTTGCTCTCGAATTCTGCTCAACACTCAGATGACCGATGACATCCTCCACTGAGAATTCACGCCTCTGATGTTTCAGAGTGGTGGCAAAGTTCCTCCAGGAATTTGGCAGCTTAGCGATTATGCATCCCACGACAAATTTGCCCGGTAATTCACACTTCAGGAGCTCAAGCTCCTTGGCGATGCATTGTATTTCGTGAGCCTGTTCCAAAACAGAATGGTTTTCAACCATTCTGTAATCGTGGAACTGCTCAATAATATACATCTCGCTTCCAGCATCAGTTGCACCGAATTTAGATTCGAGTGCTTCCCACAAATCCTTGGCAACCCGCACATGTAAATATGCATCGACCAACTTATCTCCGATCACGCTCAGAACTGCTCCAACAAAGACGACAGTGGCCTCCCTGAACGCCTTCTCCTGATCAGGAGCAATCGTTCCAGTGGGAGTGACACTGGCGACCCAGAACACGTTCATCGCCGTGAGCCATAAGATGGTTTTGGTCTGCCAACGCTTAAAGTATGTCCCCGTAAACGGGGCAGGTTTCAGTGTAGCAGCAAAACCTTGAATCGAAAATTGCCTACACAAATTAGGTTTTTGGATTGTTAAGAATCTAGGCAATTTTCCGATTAAATTAATCCATGAATAAAACATGAGCATGATGTGGACATACTGATATTTGATCATATAACTATGCAATACTAGGCAAATCGTAGAGCCACCTACAGAAATCGCTAGTACTATGCACATAGAAGTAAGCAGGAGAGGGATAAGCATATAGTACCCTCCAGTAGGCCAGTTGGCCGAAGCAGCAGCAGCAGCGGCGGCGGCAGCCTCTGAAGCAGCAGCGGCGGCAGCCTCATCGGCCACCCTCTTGGCGGCAGCAGCTTGTTCAGCTTCAGTAGACATAATGATGACGAGGACGACGCGGAAGAAGAGGAAGCAGACGATCGAAGTTGAGCAGTCGCGTACAAGACGCTCCCCAAAAACCTAATCGCCCCTCTCCCGTACAGGATCTCGAGAGGGCGGGGTTTCGGAGGCCTGCTCTCCCGCACACCGTGTACGCGGTGGACGGAATGGGATCACCGGAGGCAGCAACAGTGAAGGAAACGACTAGGCAGGCGCGCAGGGATTGTGTACTGTATATCAGAGAGGAGCGACCCCTCCAATATATAGGCACGGACACAGGGGCGGATGGAAAAGAAACGCACGTAATAAAGGCCATAATCGCCCGCAATGAAGGACTGGAAACGCCCGTACTTAAGAGCACTTAATACAGACGTTTCAGCTCGTATTCATTCTCATTAACGGCCCGTAATTATCGTTTCATTCGCAACAGTTTGTGTCTGTTTCTGCGCGACAAAAAGAAACTCGGCTCGGCGAGATTCCCGCAACCCGCGGCGCGCGCGCGCGCGTCGTGACGAGGCGAGGCGAGGCGTGGCGAGGCGGGCGGGCGTGCGTCGTCGGAGGAGGAGCGCGCGTGTGGAGCTCCTCTTCCTTCTCACACTTCCACATACTAGTGGTGGAAGAGCTCACCTTATATGTTGGTGCTCATCTCTCCCAACTAGCAATGTGGGACTAAACTCCCACCACTTCTCTTGCCAAGCATGAATGGGCCCTTAGGGATTTTCTGAAATTGTTAAGTGGGCCTAAAGCCCACCCTATATTTCAACAGCACACACTGCAAGATCACGCGATCATTGTGGATGACCATGTTTTGTTTCCGGTTGAAGAATAGAAGAGAAAAGAACGGTGAAAGCTACACGAAATGACTAGCTCAATGTCAATCGCATGAAGAATAGGGAGAACATGAGTGATGTCCTTGTATAAATACTTCCAGTTATTAGTTTTGGTGGAACGATGCTTACCCTTAGGGGCATCGGGTACGTGTTTATATAGGCGTAGGGAACAGCCCCCATACATGGTATACATGGTTTGTACGTGTACGTGTCGGAGTACTACTCCGTACACGTACCGTACCGGTACATACTCTAACATCCCCCCTTAATCTAAACCACGGGAGAGGTTTAGATTACGAAGAAACTCGTGAAAGGGTTTTACAGCAAGCGGTTTTGTAAATCCATCAGCTAACTGATCCTTAGTAGATATAAACTTGATGTCAAGACGATTGTCAGCAACACGCTCGCGGACAAAATGATAGTCAATCTCAATGTGTTTAGTCCGGGCATGAAATACTGGATTGGCAGATAAAAATGTAGCTCCCAGATTATCACACCATAGACGAGGTCTCTCACGTAGTCGCACACCAAGTTCACGAAGAATAGCTTCAACCCAAATCAACTCTGTAGTAGCATTAGCAAGTGCTTTATATTCAGCTTCAGTACTAGAACGAGAAACAGTAGCTTGCTTTCTGGCAGTCCAGGACACCAGATTAGGACCAAAAAAGATAGCAAAACCTCCAGTGGAGCGACGATCCTCAAGACAGCCAGCCCAATCAGCATCAGAAAAAGCACTTAGAAGGGTAGAAGGAGACCGCTGAAACGTGATACCAAGCGAAGATGTATCCTTGACATACCGAAGAATGCGTTTGGCAGCAGTCCAATGAGCAGTAGTGGGAGCATGGAGATATTGACAGACTTTATTAACCGAGAACGACAAGTCTGGCCGTGTAAGAGTAAGATACTGAAGTGCACCGACAATGCTTCGATACTGAGAACTATCATCAGGACCAAGGGGAGTACCGTCATGCAGAGATAATGGTTCAGAGGCGGACAACGGAGTGGGAGCAGGCTTGCAGTCACGCATACCAACACGAGTAAGTAGATCATGAGCATATTTTTCCTGAGTAAGGAGCAACCCATCATGAAGACGACGAACTTCAATTCCAAGAAAGTAGTGGAGATCACCTAAATCTTTAATAGCAAAGTGAGCAGCAAGACTTTTGAGCAGAACTGATATAGCATCATTGGAGGAGCTGGTGACTATGATATCATCAACATAAACAAGGACAAAAATTGTAACTCCAGATTTATCATAGAGAAACAAGGAAGTGTCACCCTTCGAAGGAATGAAACCAAACTCTTGCAATTTTGCACTTAGCCGAGAATACCATGCGCGAGGAGCCTGTTTCAAACCATAAAGAGCTTTATCAAGTCTGCATAGATAACGAGGAGCAGCAGGATTTTCAAAACCAGGTGGCTGTTTCATATAGACCTCCTCTTCCAGAACACCATGGAGAAACGCGTTCTTGACATCTAGTTGCCGAAGACTCCAACCACGGGAGACAGCGAGAGACAAAACAATTCTGATAGTGGCTATCTTGACAACATGACTAAATGTGTCTTCATAATCAATCTCATAACGCTGTTTGAACCCTTTTGCAACTAACCGAGCTTTGTAACGATCAATAGTACCATCAGAACGTCGTTTGATACGATAGACCCACTTGCAATCAATAACATTTTTGTTGGAGCTGGGAGGAACAAGTGTCCAAGTTTTGTTTAACATAAGAGCATCATACTCATCTTGCATAGCGGAACGTCAATTGGGGTCACTAAGAGCATCAGGCAAATTTCGCGGTTCACCTGTAGAGGAAAGCATGCCATATCGTACAGTACCATCAGTATACTTTTTAGGTTGACGGATACCTTGCTGTAAACGAGTGCGAGGGCCTGGTGGCGGCGGGGGCGGTGCAAGTGAAGAATCATCGGAAGTGGCCGCAGAAGATCTGGCAGAAGATGGCGTTGACACACGCGAGCCCGCAGAAGATCCTGGGCTAGCAGAATCCGGTGCAGCAATCCCGAGGGCGGGAGCCGGGGCAGCGTGGCCGAGGGCGGGAGTCTGGACGGCGTGGCCGAGGGCGGGAGCCTAGGCGGGCTCCGCTGCAGCGCCACACGGCGAGCCCGGAGTGGGGGCGGGCGATGACGCCGGAGACAGGCGCGCAGACCGCGCGGAGACCGAGGCGGGCGCATCAGCCTCGGGATTGGAGCAGCCAGAGGAATGTTCCTCTGAATCTTCTTCGATTTCAGCGCCAGTTTTGTCACTTTGCATATGAAGTTCAGTATATGATTCAGAAGGCATAGAAGCACCATTTTGAGCAAAATTTTCGCCAGGGCCTGCAGCGACCTGTGGAGAAACAACAGGAACATACATAGGCACAATAGTAGTCATAGGATCATTAGCAGTTTGTGCAACCTCATTTGAAGTGGATGATGGAAGTAAAAGAATTTCCTTTTTGAGAAGAGCACCGGCATTTGGATGAAGTTCTTGGAAAGGAAAAATATTTTCATCAAAGACTACATCACGAGATATGTAGACACGACCAGTGGAAACATCGAGACATTTGACTCCTTTGTGAAGTGGACTATAGCCAAGAAAAACACACCGTTTTGAACGAAAAGCAAGCTTTCTAGTGTTGTAAGGTCGAAGATTAGGCCAGCAAGCACAGCCAAAAGTTCGAAGAGCATCATAATTAGGTGTGATTTTGAGAAGACGCTCAGTAGGAGATTCAAAATTTATAACTTTGCTAGGAAGCAGATTGATGAGAAAAGTGGCAGTGAGAAAAGCTTCATCCCAATATTTGAGAGGCATAGAGGCATTGGCAAGCAAAGCAAGTCCAACGTCAACAATATGGCGATGTTTTCTTTCAGCAGAACCATTTTGTTGGTGGGCATGAGGACAAGAAACGTGATGCGTTATGCCAGCTTGCTGAAAAAAGGTATTGAGTTTCTCATACTCACCTCCCCAATCCGTTTGCATGGTGACAACTTTGGAATCAAACTTGCGTTCAACATATTTTTGCCAATTAAGAAAAGCTTGATAAACATCAGAACGCTTTTTAAGCAAATAGATCCAAACAAACTTACTATAGTCATCAATAAAGCTTACATAATATGCATGTTTTCCAACAGAAGTGGGTGCAGGACCCCATACATCAGAGAAGACTTGCTCAAAAGGAACAGTGGATCTACTAGTGGAGATGGGATATGGCAACTGATGACTCTTGGCAAGTTGACAAGAATCACAAACATAAGGAGTAACTTCTGGAGTGTAAGCTATTTTATTTTTCCTAAGAACTTGTTGAACGACAAACGAAGAAGGATGTCCTAAACGGCGATGCCACGTAGATGATGATGGCTTTATTGTGATGAAGGCGTGCTTGGAGGATGCAGTGGAGATGGGCATCAAGGGATAAAGTCCTCCATAGCAGGGGCCTCTAAACAGAATTCGTCGTGTTGCTTGGTCCTTGATCAAAAAGAAGAAAGGATGGAATTCAATAAAGACATGATTATCAAGTGTAAATCGATGAACAGATAAAAGGCTCTTAGAAGCACTCGGAACATGAAGAATATCATGAAGATGAAAGGAATTATGAGAGGTGCGCAAAACTGAATGACCAATGTTACTAATGTGCATACCTGAGCCTTCAGCAGTGCGAACACGATCTTGTCCATTGTACTTGTCATGAGTGTGAAGCTTGTCTAGCTCACTGGTAATGTGGTCAGTAGCCCCAGTATCATAGTACCAATTTGAGTCTACACCAGTGAAGTTAGCATCTTTGTTTCCACGATCTCCATCACCACGAGGAGTATCACCATAGCGCCACCAACAGTCACGAGCAGGGTGCCCATGAATAAAGCAAATCTGACAGGTAGTGTTGACATACGGAGTAGGTTGACGATCACGCCATCCACGCCTATCACCATCACGTTTTTCATCATCATAGCGACGACGACGATCATCATCATAACGGCGAGGGCGGTCATCATCATACCTTCTCCCTTGATAGCCACCACCATCACGGCGGCCTTGCTCATCACGACGTTCACGGTACTCACGACGGTCACGGTAATCATGCTGACGGCCACGATCATCATAGCGATCACGCTGATCACCACGAGCCCTATCATCAAAACGTGGACGCTCATCATACTGATGTTGGCGAGGCCGATCGTCTTGACGCTGGCGATCAGAACCACGCGGGGGAGCACCACCACGGCGTGCTACGTTAGCTGAGGATGTAAACCCCTCTTCAGGCTGATTCATGCGATCATAATCTGGAACTTGAGTAAGCAGATCATCAAGAGTTGTGCTGGGGTTGGCATTGACAGCAGTACGAAGAGTGTTGTAGTGACTACCAAGACCCTTGAGAACATACCAAATTAGCTTGTCAGAATCAAGAGGCTTTCCTGCAGCAGTGAGTTCAGAAGCAATAGACTTCATCTTGGCAAAGTACTTGTCAGCAGGGAGATCGTTTTTGCGAGTATCATTGAGAGCAGAACGCAGTTGCTGCACCCTGGACTTGGACGTAGAGGACACATGGGCATTGATGGCAGCCCACGTTTCAGCAGATGTCTCAAGCCCCGCAACATGTGCAAGCACATCGGGAGAGAGAGAGAGTTTAGAATCCAGCGGAGCACCAGCTGATCACGTGAGATCCAGGAAGCATAATCAGGATTTTCGATGGTCACCTTTTTCTTGTTGATGTCTTCGGTTTCCAGAAACTCCGCTGGTGCTTTCTCGTTCCCCTCCACCAGATCAAGAACACGAGCACCACGAAGAGCTGGGATGACAAGAGCCTTCCAGATCAATGCGTTTTCACGCGTGAGTGGTTGAGAGGGTGGAGATCCAAGTGCAGCAGCAAGAACCATGGTGGATGAGGTTGATGATGACGACATGGCGATGCTAGGGTTTTGATGTGCGGCGACGGCAGAGGAAGATCCGACGTGGCGGTGGTGATTTTGTCTTGGTTTGTAGGTCGTAGAGGTCTCAAGGCGGCGACGAGACGCGGCGGCCGAGAAGGTTTTGGTCTTGATCTAACTTGTAATCGTGGCTTGAGGCGGCGGCGATAGGATGCGACGAAGGCAGGCTATGGCGGCGGCGAGTCTTAGGTTTTGGTTTGTGGTCTTGATCTTGAGGCGGCGGCGATAGCTTGCGGCGGCGGCGGGTCTTAGGGTTTTAGGAGGCAACTAGAGCGCGGAAGAGGATGGCTCTGATACCATATTAGTTTTGGTGGAACGATGCTTACCCTTAGGGGCATCGGGTACGTGTTTATATAGGCGTAGGGAACAGCCCCCATACATGGCATACATGGTTTGTACGTGTACGTGTCGGAGTACTACTCCGTACACGTACCGTACCGGTACATACTCTAACACCAGTGTCACCTTATTGAGACTCATGATTCACAAATGTAAAACCAGTCTACCGACCATGTATTCTGAAATATTGGAGGAGGACAACATACCAGCTGGTACTGGGCCTAGAAAGATTATCGATCTATATATACCAGATTGATTGTGTTATTTCTAAGAAAAGAAAGCTTACTTTATATATGTTTCATTACCTAGGCTTCACATGGAATCTTAGGATAGACAATCTGATCGTCCGATTGGGGCATTTGTATATTACATGCTCTAAGCCATCTGCACACTCTAGGTCTGCGGCCAAAGTTCTTAACGACTCTGCGTTTGGGAGCTGTTACTCTAATTTCCATATCCCACCAATACTTGGCAGAGGGGACATAGAGGGGTTCCAGAATAGAAGGATAACAGAGAAACCCAATGTAAGCATGATCACCTTAGAGAATAAGTTCATTTAATTTAAGATGTTTCCATCTTAGCCTTCTTATATATAAAAAGTCTAAATGTGCAAGCAAAATGTCTCTGGTTTCTCATATTTTCATCGATCAAGTACGAATGACAAAAATGCAGAAAGGCCCAACAAATCGATATCATGAGTAATATGTATTGTTGTGAAGAGGAGGACAGTACTAGAAGAAAACAAACCACGCATGCTTCATATCTCTCAAAAAGATGTAATGTTTGCATCATACTAGGGTGTCCAAATTTTTTATTCCATCACTGAAACATAGTGGTAGCAAACTAGCAGCTAATAATTCAGTTAAAATAAATCATGCAAAGTAATTAGCAGGAAGTAATTTTATCATTTTGTACTAGTAAAGGAAAATCAGTTTTTTCGATAAAGAGCACTTTATTATTTAAGAGTTTTAAGTTTACACTCGGCCTCTGCATAACAAAGATGCACATAACCATTATCCAGTCCCGTTGAAGAAAACAAAAGGGAAAAATTACATATCATAGTGAGAAATTGTAAAATCGCCAAAACAGCCGGAGGTCCGAGTTACAAGCTATGTGGTCATCCATGTTGGGAAAAAACATCCCTCGCAGTAGCCACTAGCCGTGCATAGACCTCCACAAATAGATCTCGATTCTCCACAGGCTATAGAGACGACCATGAACGGAATGTATTGGTACACCGTTAAATGAGCTATAAAATGGAAGAGTTTTAATCGTTAAACACTTTATCATTTCTGCATAGCCATAGCAACCAAATTACGACAATCGCTCCCACCTTAACATGCTTTTTGAGCCTATGATCAATTCTATTTAGCCAATTTCCAAAAATATTAGCAATACTATGTGGCGGATATAAGGTCGAAGCTATTTGGATGACTGACCATATAGATCTGGCAAAACGGCATTGAAAGAAAAGATGCTTTATTGTCTCATCTTGATGACACAAAACACATTTCTTACTACCATACCAGCTTCGCTTTGCAAGGTTATCTGAGAATTACTCCTTTACGGAAATATCATCCAAATATGTTGTTCCGTAAAGGATTTTCAACTTCCAAAGCTTATTATTATTAATCTTATCAATTGGATCATCAAGTTAGATTAATGCATTATACATGGAGTCGACTAAAAATTTGCTATTTTCATGAAGGATGCAAATTCAGATAAACATCACGTTGGATTAATGCTTCATTTGGCATTGGAAAAAATCAGTTAGTTGAACAAGCCAGATAAGTCTAGCTAGCTTGATATAGCTAGTACTATCATAGATGCATGCTGATCAACTGAACTGCATATGTGTCGACATCACTCGCTGGAATCCTGATGCAACAACCCCACAAGAGTACAAACTTACCAAAAGGCATTCCCCTAATAAACGATGATCAAGCGATCCAATTATAATGCGGCCCCGTTAAAATTAATGCGGCAAACATGCACGTACTTGTAATATATATCCATCAGAGGTTTGACCACTGATCTATTCTTTTTGTGCAGGATTCTTTTGTAATTTGGTGCTGTTGGTTACGGCTAGCTAGCTAGCTAACTATAACAGATTAGCAGTAGTGGGATGTTGCAGTAGATAGTGATCTATTTCTGTTAATTAGAGACTAACCTCAAAGCAGAAAGGCACTAATTAAGCACGATGCTAATCGTTCTGTGTCATTGTTGCTCTCACTGATATGCATGTGACGTCCGGTTAATTAAACTGTCGAAGGTTCATGCAGATCGATCGATCGAGCGAACCAATCAGTATCACAAGCACGCGTGCACATATAAATTTTGCTTCTTCTGCTTGTCACAATCCGGAGTTCAACAATTCCTCTCAGGAATAAATGTATGTACGGTGCACATTGGATTCGATTCGATTCCATCCATGCCGTCTAATCTAATTACACCATTCATCGGGCTGCCAGCTGCTAGTTAGCTTAATCCTCCGGCAACGTAGTCTAGGTGCTTAACAGGTCGATCGGCCAATCTAACAGAATATCATGCAATGAAACTAAACAAACTAACGTTCAACCAACCAATGTCGATCGAGGATATATACGGCTTGACCACACCACTGCCTGCCCAATTGAGTCACTGTCATATCCACAAAAAAAGACAGTGTATGCGGACTTCAGGTTTCATGAATTGTTTGTTCTGATACCGTGTTACTTAGCTTAATGAAGAGTAATATACATGGTTAGAGCATAAAGTCGCTATAGATGTTCAGTTTAATTAGTACATCAAACTGTGAACCACTCAGTTTGTTCTATCAAGCTGTATAATTTTTGTAAGTAAATCAGTATGCATCACAACTGGAACCACCAATCGATATCATTGGCTCGTACAGTAGCTAGCTATACTCCAGTCATGATCAGCTTACGACGTGCGACGGGTCAAGTGATACATAGCACCATATTATAATTCAGAGAGCACAAACAGTACCGAGGACTATCACGTTCCTGTATAAGTTCGTCAGCAATAATGTATCATCATGAAAGACGGGGACATCACTGAAGGAAAACAACACATGCTTAGGATAGGTAGTAGATGGAAATGCGGGCGCCCTTTATCCAATTAAAAGAAAGATGGAACGGAATAAGACAAGTTAGCAGCTAGCTGCGCACGTAGTTGGGGTGCTGCAATTTCTGTTAATCAGACACCATCCCAAACCAGAAAGAATAATTGAGCATGCATGATGCCAACCTTTTGTCCTAATTGTTGAGACCCCTTTTTGACTCTCCATATATGTCTAGCTATCTTTTTGGCCGGTGTCAAACAGGCATTCACACCGATGTCGTATTTCTCTCTGAATTGCAATGTTCCTGCCATAGCCATAGAGGCCTGAAGATTTTCCTCCGTAGCGAAAAATTAAACCAGGAGCTAATTATACTGGAAATTAAAATCAGGAACTAATTATATATATATATATATATATATGCTTAGCTACCCTTCCGTGTAGCTCAACCCTACTTAATCACCTGGGTTTCCACGCATGACTGGTGTACATGTTGTACTGTTAATCACCACGAATAATCTGTTAGTTAAATAATCAGCAAGATAAGTCTATCTTGTTTTTTTTTCTCGAAAGAAAGTCTATCTAGCTATGTACCTAGATACAACTGGACTATCATGCATGTTGGTAAATTAATCATGCAGATGTGTCGGCATCAGTCGCTGGAATCCTGCAACCACTAACCTTGAAGAGTTTTTTTTTTTTTTTGAAACAAAAGGCGGGGCAAAAGATGAAGAGTAGAAAATATATGAACAGGAATTCGCCGAATAGATGCATGCAACACCGCGAGCGAATAATGCAGCAAGCAAGCGTGCACACGCATATTATATCTGTCCTATAAGGTTTGACAACTACCTTCTTGTTTGACTATTCGGTCGATGCAATCAAGCCACTGTTACTAGGTGACTGTTTTTTTTCTTTTTGCACGGCTATTAATTAGCGGGTAGACCAGGCTGCTGTTTTTGGTCCACGGGCCCTTACAATTATGAACGAAGACATGCGCAATCCCTATCTCATATTCGCTCACTAGCGCTCCCTCCGCGCGGGCTCATGGTTTGGGCCGGCTCATTAGGGGCTTTTACAGTTACCTGGCAGGCCGTATGTATACGGTTAATTTCTGTTTGTTCGCGGTTCATTTTCTGGTTTTTACTGTTTGGCTCCATTTTGACTGTTTTCTCGCAGTTTTCATGTTTTTCATTTTATTTTATTTTTCTTTCATCGTTATTTTTATTTTCTGCTCTCTTTTTATTTTTTTATTTTTAACTATTTGAAAATTTTCACATCGGAAAAAATTCTAATTTTGAACATTTTTCAAAAGATATATTTGAATTTGAACTTTTTTTCAAAAGCTGAGAAGAGAAAGCAAAAGGAAAGTAAAATAAACAAAAAAAAAAGAAAAGGAAAACACTATGTGCAATTGGGCCGCATCCAAGCGGCCCATGCTGCGAGGGACATATGGCCTCACGAGGACTTCGGCTTTAGGACGGATTGGATGCTCGATATGGTCCAGCATTCCGGGTAGTAAGCAACCCATCCAGTAGTTCGGAGTATTGTTGAGTAGAAGTTCTCTTTGGACATGCAGTTTCCACTCCCAGCTCATTTGCTCCTTCCTAAATAGGAAAATAAAAACATAGAAAATATAATTAAATAATATGAAATTTGTACAATTAATATGTACATGTGTTCTAGCAACATCCCAAAATTCTCCTAGAATATATACCTGTAGTGATGTGTGCAGAAAGAATAAATCTGAGTGATGTAAACACCAAATTTAAATGCTCTAAACAGCACCAAGTTTTGTTATTTTTTCATAGACCACCGCACATCTCATTTATCCACAAAAATATTGCATACAGTTAGAACACATTCTTATGTTCGTTGTGAAAAGAATTCAGTTTTTTATTGTTTGCTATTTTTCAAAAAAAAAAAGAATTGTTGGAGCAGGAGCATATGTGTATTGCTTGGCTCAAAATGTGAATTTTCGGTTCGTACCGCATCCAAATTTGTTCATTAATTTCCTGCAGAATGCGTCTACAATTTGCTAATAATTCACTCTTGTCGTTTACGGACTGGATTGAAGAGAGCAGCAGACAAGTGTGCAGCATCGAGACCTTGTTCACCACAACGGTTAAAGAGAAATCCACACGTATTAACTAAAGTTTTAAGCTTGGTCGTCAACCAGCCAGCTGAGGCCATCTGCCGCTCGCTTATGTCGATGTTGTGACGCTATGGTGTGGGCCTGGGGCGTTCCACCAGCCTCCGCCGGCCCAGCCGCCGCCGTTGCTCCTCCAGCCTCCGTCGGCCCAGCCGCCGCCATTGCCGTTGTCGCACCAGCCCCTGCCTGCCTAGCGCCCTTCGCCGCCGTCGCCACTCCAGGCCCTGCCGCCACCGTCGCCGCTGCTCACCCCCGGCTCAAACATGCCTCGCCTCCTCCAATCTCTCATCTTCAACGCTGGCTACAGGTGAGTCTTCTTTTCCCTCTGCTTCTCCCTCTCTCTTTTCCGTTCAAGGTCAATGGAGAAGAAGGATTTCAAGAACACACAGGTTGGTTGATTCCTTGAGACTTTACTCCATCAGTTGTAACTTACAGGTTGATTTGATTCGTTGGCACATACATGTTGTTTAATTCGGTGAGACACTTCTCCTTTGGTTGCTCCCAGCTTTTCTCATCCATGGTTAGTTTGAGATTAACGTTTCTCTCCTTGCTTACTGAAATTAGTCATATTTGTTCTCTAATGATGTATCTGTCTCACGCTGCTTTAAAATGTGCCTGTAATTGATAGGCAATAGGACTTGTGGAAGCTTTCTGTTAATTAAATATGTATTGTTTTGAAGATTGCCTCACCTGAAATTTTCTCATATGCAATATTAAACCTGTATCAATCTGATTCCTCTCACGAAGAGTTTAGTGTGTTCTTGAAAGAACTTAAATTTGTATATTAAATCCGATTTTGAATTTTCTAGGAGTCGAATATTATGCCTTTTCTTTGTAAATTTTTTAGTCTGTTCGTTTCGATGGTTGAATGGATCGATGGGTCGTGCTCTAAGATAGAAAGATGCTAAGGACGCTTGATACATGTATGACACTTGTCTGAAATATATAGGCAGATTAAGGCAACCATATGTCCATATTTATACAAGCATGATTCACCTCAGCTAACTGTTGTCAGTAGCAACCATGAGCTCTTGGTCAGTCGTGCATCGGGCATGGCATACTATGCTAATTATGCAAATGCCTCATCATGCACTAGATAAACTGAAGTTCCTTTAGATCATTAGTCTGCTTATATCTAAGAACTTGGGACACAACGGTTCGTTCTTTGAAAAAAAATGATTTTTTGATAATCAGCGTCAAATACAAGTAGAATGTATGGATCATCGATGGACTATGCTAACTCCAGTACTATACATAGGCTCCACTGCACAAGTTTACACGCACATGTACGATACTGCATTCTCAGTTCTGAACTGTCGTGAGCTTTCATGGTCCATTTCTTAATCAATTTGCTGCTTAGTAACACTAACCAGTCAGTCCTCCTGCCAGTGTCGCTGAAATAAATTGATATAAACTTTTTTCACACTAAATGGATTATCAAATTCCACATATTCCCTCTTATATATCTCTTACCAAGATCAAATATGTTATTTGCAATCTGTCATTTTACTAATGGAAACTAGCCAGTCATGGCCCTTCCATTGTTACTGAAATGAATACAAGATTCCATATGTTCCCTCTTATATATCTGACCAAGATCAAAAATGGTATTTGCAATCTGTCACTTTACTGACGAATTGCTCTAATTTAGTAGTATGAAAAGCAGTAGCGTGAAGTTATATTGTGCACTTGCATGGGTCTATAGGGGGTAGCATGATGAATTAATCAAAAAATTGCTCAAATCACTATGTGTAACTTAGCCTGAAGATGGTAAGTAAAAGTAGCAGCCCTTGCTTTTATTCTCTCAGTTAGCAATAGAAGTATACCAATTTCCCTAACTGTGTAAGTTGTTTTTTATTGTTTGTCCATCACAATATAACTTTTTTCGCTGACATACTACAGACGGGAGCACCAATGCACCATTAAACTAATATTATAAAAGCTATTATTCTTTTTAATTTAGATAATATTGAGTTTCAGCTAACACCCCTCATGGTGTGCTTTTCTAGGTAAAAGAGAGCATTTTATTCTTAGTATCAAATCAATTGGATATGTGGTAGCCAAATTTCATAAGACCCAGTAATTCTTACATATCTTGCAATTACATGAGAAAACCTATTATGTTCTCTTTTAATGTTACCACTCTCCCTGTTCTGCATCAGTTTGTCTTTCCTTGATTTCTCTATAAATGGCCACTTTTACGGTACATTTTTACAAATCATACTACTCATAGGAGAGAGGCTAGTCTGAAAGGCCCAGCAGGCCCATCACCAATAGCTGTATAAGTTCGTTGAAAAAAAAAGCAACGACAGAAAAAGGTTCGTTGAAATTAACAGAAGAAACGCCGCCGGCTCGCCGCCCTTCCAGACGACGGCCACACCTCCAGACGACCGCCGGACCTCCAGAATCCGCCGCCGCCGCACCCGACACCTCCATATCCCGCCGCAGCCGTAGCCGCCG
The DNA here is from genome assembly GCA_007115705.1 of Dactylis glomerata. Taxonomy (NCBI): domain Eukaryota; kingdom Viridiplantae; phylum Streptophyta; class Magnoliopsida; order Poales; family Poaceae; genus Dactylis; species Dactylis glomerata. Next base: position 946,323 of record QXEO01002092.1, read on the forward strand.
CTCCTCACATCGCATGCGGCCCGCGCCCAACGCTCAACGCCCGAGCAGGCCGCCGCCACCGCGCACGTCGCTTCCGTCGACGGCAGAGAACGTGCGACGTCTCCTCCCTCCAGACCGGAGGCCGCATCCTAGAAGCTGCAGGACGCCGCCGAACCTCCTCTCCGCTCTTCAAATCTGCCTGCATGGAGCCGACGCTGGCGCCACCGAACACGATCCACTTGGCGCGGTTCTGATCTCCCCCACGGTCCACGGATCCAGATCACACGCATCAGGTAATATCATATTTTGTGATGATTGCTGCAAATTCTTACAGTCAGCAAAGTAAACAGCTTCTAAATGCTAGTAGAATTTCTAACCGGAGTGACGCAAGCATCCAAATTGCTAAAGTGTTTAAGATTCCAAGTTTGCTTGATGCTCTCTGCGGTTAGGATCTGTTTCAATCCTTTGTTTGGATGATGACGTAATTGAATTGATGTACGATATCAGCAAAGGAATTATTAACCTTTCCCCACTTGTCATATAAATCTTTTTGCTGTTTGGATTCTTAAAATTGTCAAATAAAGATGCTGAGTATATAACCATTAGTCATTTCAATGTATTACCGAAAGTGAAATACTCTAAAGAAGGAATTAGCTTGGTGATTGTTTTGTTTAGAGAAGTGTAAACATTAGTACAGATCCTCATGTCTTGGTTGATAATTCCAGCCATTTCGGCCAACTAAATTGAAGTGAGAACAATATATCATTTAGTAGTACAACATTTACTATGAAAGGACCAAGTTTGACCAGGATCTTTATTTCAGTCATTTATTACACTACTTCAAGCCATTATACAGAGAGCTTTTACAACTCAACGCTTTGGCCAGGACCTTTGTGATGCTGTCAAAATCAACATGAGGCCAACGTGTCACGTTGATTAGAGTTAGATAACTATAGTACCTTCTGAAGAATCTTAGTGAAAATTCATGCATTTACCTTTTCAAAACTCTCTTTGTCATAAGCAAGAGGCCTTCTGAACTTCCAACACATTAAAACAACTCTGCTTTGTGTATCGACTCCATTTCGAAAGCGCAAATTAGATGCTCATATTTTTTTATGAAGCAATAAAGATCAATGATACCATGTTATAAGTTGGAAGTTTTGTTTTTTCAGATTGTTGGAGAATTTGAAGAGACCGTGGATGAATTTGAGGAGCCGACGAAGCTTGTTCATGCCAGGAACAGTACACAGTAGGAATAGACTTTTGCAGGGAATTATTATTCGAGCACTGGGAATTCAGTGTGAAACTGCGAATGTATAATACCAATGTTATTTCAGTACTGCTTAACTACACAGTCGGAATTATTATTTGTGCTACATACAATAGTAGCATGAACCAGAATAGTGTATGGTATTTTATATATTTACATTTGTCTTCATGTCACTTGCCGTGTGAGAAGTCATGTGCTATGCGCTTTTCCTTGGAAACAAACAGTTCTGCATATACTGAGTCAAGTGTGCTCTGATTGTAAAATTTAATGTTCCTAATCATTCAGAAGGTAGACCGACGAAGCCAATGCAGCTTGTACACTATTGTTTGAAGCACTTGTGCACTATTTGACCATCTCTTCAACATACTTGTTGAGAAGGTCCTCCCGGATTGACTTACTACATGCCAAAGAAAAGTTAATACAACGAAATTCAAGGAAAAAAGTGTTAAAAACATTGCACAATAGTGCATATGAATACAATAGAAAGACCACATCCGGCACATTGCATTTTAGTAAGCACACTCGTTCGTAATTTGTGTGCAATAGATGTCTCGCACTGCCGGTTCGTGGCAAGCATATTGGATCTCCGGCATATCACAATCGTCTAAAGAGGGCGATCCATGACGATTCAAACCCGGGATGGATCCTTCGGTTGACATATCCTAGAAAATCTTCCTGTAAAGTGTTCTTGCTGCTGTTACCATCGCTGCCTACTGCTAGTAGTTTTTTTTTTTTTAATCATGTACCGTTTTACTAGGAAGTCAAGAACCAGCGAAGTAACAGACTGCATGATGGCGAGCGCCGGCGTGCTAGCGCCGACTCGGGGTAGGCAGCGCCGGGTCACGGCCGACTGGAGCAGGACTGGTCGGCGTGGTCCAGGAAGGAGGGGGGCTCGACGAAGGATGCCTGGCCAGCGGCCATGGGGGCGGAAGGCGGGGGCGGCGTGACGCTGAGGACGTGCAGGGAAGGTGCAGGCGCACATGTCGCTGATGGAGCTTTAAGAGGCGGCGTTGGTCCTCGTATGCTCGCGGCCTTGTCGTCCCTCCAGCCGCCATCCGCTGCGCCGGTAGTGAAAGGCGGCGCCAGGGAGGAGCCCATGGACGTGGTCGTGCAGCTCGCAAGATCGGTGCCGGAGGTGGTGAAGGCGCTGCTGCCGGCGGTCCAGTGCGCGGACGGCGGCGGCGGGAACATCAACGGGTTTGGCTGGTGAGAGCCGGCCGAGAGGGAGAGACTAGAGAGTGAGGCCGGGCTAGGGCCCACCGCCCACGCGACTGAACTCGGTCTAGGGTTAGGCGAATTGGGCTGTGTGAGATATTTGGGCCGGGGGTTGTTGAGTTGCAGCCCGTCTACGAAATGTGTCAGTTTTTCTGACTAGTATGAATTGTACTAGTCATCTAATTGACACTAGTATAAATTATTATGGGCCATTAGATCTACGAAAATGGATGACTAATATTTATTTAAGGGTACCATAAAACTTCTCCTATAAATACCCTTGCTTTTTCACATGATTCTCTCAGTTTTGTATATTTCGCTGACCAACTGGGCACAACCTGTCTCGACGGTGAACTCTGAATAAACCCAGTTCTGCCCAAGTAGCAGGTCAACAAGTACCCAGAGCTTCTGCTTCTTAAGCAACATTGCAAACAGGATCACCCTACATTGATCGTCATTAATAACCAGGCCAACACTTCTTACGCCCATTTCAGCTAAAAAGGCATCAACATTGATCTTTGTCTTTCCTTCCTCAGGGGACTTCCATTGGGGCATTATCCTTCCTTAGTGAGGATGTGCAACTAACTCAAATACATTCTTTCTTACGTCTCTTTCAATGAATATGAGCTTAAAATCATATCAGTGTCCAGAAAATTCAAAGTGTCTACATAGTTTCCTAGGGAAGAGAAGCAGTTCACAATAGTGGGTTCCCCCTTTTTTTATGAATGGTATCATTCCTCAGATGTCACGAAAGCCAAAGCACAAGGCAAGTCAATCCACGAGAAAATGTTCGTGAGTTAGCCAGAAGTAGCTGAAACCGATTCAACCATGTTTTTATGTAGAAACTTTCAGTTGGGATATATCATCATTTTCCTAATTTGATACCTTAGTGATTTTGCGGTAACTATCCTCAACCTGTGACCACAAACAACATTGGTGTTATCCAGTTCCAGGGTTCATCTCCACTTTTTTTCTCAGTTGGAAGGTTATTGGCCGTCAAACACTATCTAATATTTTGATTTTCTTGGCTCAGAGGTGGCCCATATTAAGTACAACAAATCTTCTTGATACATTCTCTTTGGTGCTGGTTCCAGTACTGAACAGTCCACAATTTTCTTCATAAAGCCAAGCTATTAAATCCTCTTCACTGAAATTGACTGCAAGTAGTTGCTTATTAAGGAGCCTAGATCTGACAAAATCACTTCGTAGAGCTGTTTGCCTCTTCTCTTAAAAGGGTTCCTTTTATTGGTTCAATTGGAATCGTTATTACAAACCTCATGATTTTTGCAGGTGTAGCTCCTGTACCCAATTATTTGGACGGTACTATCTGGCTCGAGGTGCTTTCCTCATCACCACTGAGAAAGTTGCAGTGCCATCTTTTACTATCATGCCATCGGACTATGATGCTAAGCATTATTTATGGTAACTGTTACCTGATGGATCTTGCCCTTTTACGTTGGTAGTGTAGAAAGAAACAATGTATTAGATCTTATTTCACTTGGCCCCATTATGAACTGTAGATAAGGCCTGCTATAAATATATCAAGAATACCAGTCATGTTTGAAACAACTAAAAGTTGCGAATAATATTGGTGCTGGTACATAGCTACATATTAGATCAGCATTGCCATATCTTAAATGGGACTTATTTTTGCTTTCGATCAGCAACCTTCTTAGGTACCAATAGCCTCCCAACTCTTATATGACCCATTTTGTTTTTCATATCTCTTATGAGCTCCATTTGAATTTTTATCCATAGAGTTATCATGAATATTAGTGCTAATAAATTCAAATATTCTCTCAGTTATGGTTAGGCAGGATATATGTCTTATCTAAGAGGAAACCTAACTTCAGTTAACTAAATAAATATTTATAATTATCGATATTAGCTTATCTTTTAACTATGTCAATTTATGCCTTTACGATATTATTGATATACCCTGTGTTTATTTCAGATCACTAAAAATGTCTACTTGCCAGGGAATGATATGTGTATTACCATAAGGCTGTTGTAACTTCTTTCGCTGCTGGCCAGCGTCACTACATTGCTACACTATCTCCAACTATCTGTGCCCATGGAAAAGGTTGAACTCGCCTTGCATCAGCCATCAGGTAGTACTTCATGTGTTCCGACAATTTATTTTCTTATTATTAGCATCCTCCTTGCTATAAGTGGGTTTTCTTGGTGCCCTTCTTATGTTCTGATCTGTTGTACCTATAGTTGTAGGTGTACTCTATGCTCCATTTTCTTTTCCAACTGTCTCAATTTATTTTGAACCTCTTTGTTACCTATGTGTTTGCATCTGCCAGCATGCATGTTACATCCATATTGACTTCATTATACTGATACAAGATATTAACTCATGATATTCTCAATGAAAATATAATTATAGAAGGATACATTGTTAATTGTTGCCATTAAAATCCTACCAGAGGATATTGTAAAGATCAGTAAAAGTTCAATACTAATATATATCTTGGCCATTCCTGTTTTCCTGTTTACTTATTATACTTGGTTGTGATCATTGTCCGTGGTGTTAGTTTATTCTATGCAGCAGAAAAATTAGAGAACTGTCATGTGAACTCTCTTTAGCTTGCAATCTAACTTCAGGTAGGATTATCACCACATCATAAACCGAGTGCTTTGCTTTCCCTCATAGTTGAAGGTTTGTATCAGTCTACCGGTCTTAGCACTTGTGTATGTGAAGTCTTATGTTGTGTATATCACAATATCGTGTCGCATATTTCTATTAACCTAGATGACATTCTGTTTGAAGTTATAAGATTTATATGAAATGCGGTGTTGTTTTATGTATTTTGGCAGAGATTCCGTGTCTTGCGACAAGTTGCTTTTGGCAGTGGTCATTGTTAAATCCTGGAGGAAATAAGGTTGACTGTGCATGCACATTGTGAAAGATGGTTTTATGTATAGGAATGTACAAGTAATGAATTACAGATGGATGATGCTAATTCCTTTCTCACACTACTATTCTGGAATCACGCACACCGGATGCTATGGACTTCAGTCTTCTGGAATTGCAGTGGGGGAGGACTAGGATATGCTTTTGTGGTATAGTAGGAATAGCGTACGATTGGGATTTGGCAAGCTGATCATGGTGTTACATTTTTCCATTGTCCTATTTTTTCTTTCGTTGCCCTATTGTGTGTCTATTTTCTTATGAAGCTATTGATTTGTTTTTTTTTGTAGCTTTATGATGTGCTCCCATTTGATTCCTGTTGGCTGCTCTTCTAGCACAGGTATGATGGATTTGGGTGTTCTTTTCTTCATATTTTGGTTTTTGGTCTGTTGACTTGCATCCCATTATCATCCCAACAGACGGATATAATCGCTAGCTGGCCAATGTGAGGAGGTGATGTGATCTAAATGAGACACAAGGTCACCATCCAATGCCACTCGGGTTGCTATGCCTTGCGGCTTCGACACTACATCACATGTTTCAGATGCCACATTCCCACTTGCCCTGGATCTAGCAGCTACATCCCAAGTACCCGCCGCTGATCATTATATTGAAGTCTCCATGACCTCGCTCACTGTCCGGGTTTACCTAGACTAGAAAGTGGAGATGTGCAATAGATCTACACGGACGCTGTCACCAAAAAGAGGAAAGCCAGTGCAGAATTCGGCATGACAATGTCGTTGTTAATCTCCCATGGACTCCCACGTCAGAGCACATTAGTTGGTATCGCGTAGAGGTTAGATCCATCTGGACTTTGATCGGTCTTGTGTCCTTGGCAACTTTTTCTTTTGTTGGATAGTTCTAATTTTTATTTATTAGAGATATTTGTTATTGGTGTGAGCAGAACCACATAATCCAAATAATATGTTAACTTATCCCGGTATTTGTTTTTAAGGGCTCACATAACTTGGTAGGGAGATTTCTGAAGCCAATATGGTTGCAGATTCTGTCTTGGTAAATAACCTGTGATGCCAATATAGCCAATTGAATGTTTGTCCTTGGTGTACTGTTGTTGGTGACCATGGAGCTGAACTGTTGATGACCAGTACCTCTAGCTTGAGAACACTCAGTAGTCCACTCGGCAACCATCATACAAACCCAAGATTGTGAGCCATCTTACAAACCAAGTATTTTATTAATTCTCTGCATCTATTATGAGATGGCGTGTTGTGTTTTTGGAGAGGACAGAGTGCAGCTCGAGAGTGGTAGTTCCTGGCGTTGAGGTTGATAGCATCCTATGAAACAAGGCCACGCCTGCACATTAGACTCCTCTCCACCTTTTTTCAGTCTTACATACTTTGTCCGGCTGCCCATGCCTACAGTCTTTGTTAAGCATCATTATTAAGAGAAATCTATTATGATCACAAGTTTAGAGGAGAACACTGTATTTGTTTGCTAGGTATATATATACTTGGCTTCATCTTGGAAGTTGGTTCAGTTTTCCGCTTACATATTGATGCGGCACGGTGTTGATGTAATTTCACCGTCCAGTTGGGAACCCCAAGAGGAAGGTATGATGAGCACAGTAGCAAATTTTCCCTCAGTAAGAAACCAAGGTATGTCGAATCCAGGAAAAAGCCAAACTCAAGAAGGTGATGCTTGCTAGCTTAGTGACACTCCAACAAGGGCGCCGTTAACGATAACGTGTTAGCGCGTCTTCAACTAGTAGCAATGTGGAACCGGCACACAACACAACCAAATGCTTTGCTCCCAACTTACGATGAGGTTGTCAATCTCACCGGTTTGCTGTAAACAAAGGAATGAGCGTATCGAGTGGAAAGCAAAAGTAGTATGCGAATAAAGTAAACAGTGCGAGTAAAGTAAACAGGTGATAGCAATGTAAAGGCAATAGGACCGGGGTCCATAGTTCACTAGTGGTATCTCTCCATAAGATAAATAACACATGCTGGGTAAACAAATTACAGTTGGGCAATTGATAGAATAAAGATAACGTGTATATGTCGAGAGGATCACTATGAGATTTACTCTGGGCATTACAACAAAATACATAGACTGCCATTCAACTGCATCTATGACTAATAATCCACTCGCGAGGAATCAATCCGAGAACCCCACAAGTATTAAGTTGCGAACAACAGATAACTGTATTAAGCAAAGTGTGTAATGTAAACAAAGCATACATCCTTGGACATAAGAATGTTGTTTTCTCCCTAGTGGCAATAGCATATCTACAACCTTAGAGGTTTCTGTCACTCCCCCAGATTAAATAGAGGCATGAACCCAACTATCGAGCATAAATACCCCCTCTTGGAGTCACTAGTATCTACTCGGCCAAGATAGCTACTAACAACGGAGAGCATGCAAGATCATAAACAACATAGAGATAACATAAGATAATATTCAGCACATCAACTCAATCATAACACCAATATTCATCGGATCCCAACAAACACAACATGTAGAATTACATAACGGTGATCTCGATCATGTAACGCAGCTCACGAGAGCTAAACATGAAGCACATGGTGGAGAAGACAACCATCTAGCTACTGCTATGGACCCATAGTCCAAGGTAGACTACTCACTCATCGTGTCGGAGGCAAGCATGGCGATGAAGAAGACCTCCGGTGGCGATTCCCCTCTCCGGCAGGGTGCCGGGAAGAGCTTCCAGACCCTCCCGATATCGGGTCAACGACAGCGGCGAATCGCGATGTGTTTCTGGAAAATTGATCGGGTACTTAGGTTTTTCCCGTCGGGGGGTCTTTATAGGCGAAGGGGCAGCGTCAGAAGTGGACCGAGGCGGCCTCACACATAGGGGGCGCGGCTAGGGCCAGGGCCACACCGCCCTACTATGTGGCTGGCCTGTGGCCCCTCTCCGTCTCCTCTTTGGTTCTCTGGAAGCTTCGGTAAATTTCTGGATGTTTGGCTTTTGTTTCGTCCAATTCCGAGAATATTTCCTGTGTAACTTTTCTGAAACACAAAAATAGGAGAAAATAGGGAACTGGCACTGTGACATCGCGTTAATAGGTTAGTTCCGGAAAATGCATAAAAACGCCACGAAGTGTAACGAAACACTAAGCAAATAGTGTAAAAACAAGCATGGAGCATCAAAAATTATAGATACGTTTGAGACGTATCAGCATCCCCAAGCTTAACTCCTGCTCGTCCTTGAGTAGGTAAGTGATAACAAAAGAAATAATTTTTGAGGTGACATGCACCTACACAATCTTGACCATATATGTAAGCGTTGTGCGCTGGGATCAAAAGAACTTAAAACATGGGCATGAAAACATAATCTTGATAGAAGAAACTTAGCAACCATGTTATAACATGAAAAAGAACACAAACGAAAGATCATGAAAATGAAACAATAAAAGTCAAATGTGTGTTCAAATCATATGGAAAAATATACAAATGGTTTTCAGCTTGTCCTTCATGAGAGAGCAAAACATAAATGCATAGGACACCTTCAAGTTTAAGAGGGCGACTAGATACAAATAATTTAAGAACAAGTGAAACCAAAATCATGAATCAATCAATGAAAACTTTGGGACAATGCACATTACACTAAGAATGGCAACTATGCTCTCTTAGACGGTGCATAAAGATAGAAGGTGGTGACTCAACATAAAAGTAAAAAAAAGGCCCTTCGCGGAGGGAAGCAGTGATTGCGAGTTTTATAAACCTTCAAAAATTATGGTACTTACTAGCTTTGAGCTCTCATTGCCCCCATCATAGGCATCTTGAATGGTTAGAGTTAATGCGAGTACAATTATAAAGCATATGCTGGACAAATCATAAGTTGAAAACCTCATGTCCCGTAAAGTACGAATACCCAACCCTCATGCTACTCGACTTAGAGTCCCAAGCAGGCTCTTGTCATTATAAATATATGTGTATCATCGAGAACCGCCAACGGTGTACCTCCTGCCCGATGACATGGAACAAGCCCATATCAAAATGACAAGACAAACAGACAATGAACACCTCAACATCTCTTTTATTTACCATTGGTATAGCTTTTTATTTTGAGATGCGTCGTCGAATGTTCACTATGGATTCTCTTGTGGGAAACTTTTTGTAGTCCTCTTTTCCGTAGCTTCTATATCCTGAGCTTCTGCGATCACTCCCTTGGTAGCTGTTGTCCTTATATCCCGCGGCTACTTGGCTGTGGGAGCCGTAGTTGTCGTAATTGCGGGATCTTCTCCTTTGGCTTCCATATCTGTTTCTTCTATCGTCCTCTGGCGATCGCGTCCGCTTGTTGTTGCATGCGTCTTCTCCATCTGCAAATCTGTTTGCTACGTCCATGAGGTCTGACACTGTTTTCGGCTTGATTCTGCTCATTTCTTCGACTAGGTCTCTTCGCCTTAATCCAATTATGAACGCGTCTATTGCTCTTTCGTCTGAAACTTCGACTGCTGAGTTTTTGATAAGGCTCCATCTTTGGATGTATGCCCTTAAGGTTTCGTCGCGTTGTTGTACACACGCTTTGACTTCTTCTATTGATGCCGGCCACTTGTATGTCGACCTGAAGTTGCTTGTGAATTGCTTCGTGAGATCTTCCCAACTTCCAATAGTTTCTTTCTCTAGTTTGCTCAACCATGACCTTGCTGCGCCGGTGAGGTGTAGTTGCAAACTTTGCATTGCTGTTTCTTTGGTTCCTCCCAATATTTGTACTGCTTGTAGATAGTCTGAGAGCCACGAATGTGGTTCCTGCGATCCGTCGTACTTTTGTTGATCATGAGGTAGTTTGAACCCCTTGGGCACTGGCGTGGTGCGAACCCTGCGGGTAAAGCACGATGCTCCCATCTCCTTTTCGTCGTCTTCATAGCCGTGCTTTCTGTTTGAAGATCGAGATCTTCGGGTTCCTCCATGTTTTGGGCTCCCGTGGTGTCTTGGTGATGGCGATCGGGATCGTCGACTACTACTTCTGTGCCGAGGACTATTATGACGGCGAGGTGACCTTGGCTTGTGTGTTTCCTTGTGGTGATATGCCTCCTCTCCTTTTGTTAATAGCTTGTTGCCCACCATATTTAGTCCGTTCAGCGTTGCTCTGTGCATATGTTCCCTAGGGTCCCCTGGACTTGGTCGAGTTGTAAGTAGATACGCTTGAGCTGCCACTAGTGCTGCTTCAGGGGTTTTTGGTACGATGTTTCCCTGTTCGTCGACCGATAGGAAGGACGAATCGAGATTTTTGGAGATGCTTTGCCTTTCTGAGTACTCAAGGTTTTCGTACCTTGAACCATGTCGACGATTCCTCCTTGCGTTAGTATGTGATGCGTCGCTTCGTGCTCTGCGAGCGGTGTTGCTAGCTGCAATGGCTGATTCTTTTCTTTGTTGTATCTCTATTTTCTCCTTTGCTAGTTGTTTTGCCTGCTACCTTAGGGCATAGTGATACCCCAAGAGCATATCCTTGCTGGAATTTGACGGTATTGGCATGCTGTGTTCTACGGCTTCTCTTATTATTCTCCATTCGTCGGCTGATAGTCGAATTTTTTCCCTAGTTGTGAGGGATTCTGCTGTTTGCCCTTCTGCTAGATGATTTGCTCCTCTATCGTTTGCTGGGTTTAGCACTGGATTGTTGTTTTCATCAAATTCCTCTGAATTGTCTCCTACAATGGCGAGCACCTGGCACTGTTTGCCGATTTTGTTATTAAAGCTTGAGAAGATCGAGTCATCATCTTCAGAAAGCTCTAACCCTGTCTTCCATGTATCTGTTGACTTGTCTGAGATGTTGTCATGGCAAATCACGAGATCTTCGAGTTGGACTCCTAAATCGAAATTTTTCACTGTTTCATCGCCTTCTGTGATTTTTCTTTCTTGTACTTCTCCTAAGCTGATCGGCGAGTTTACCTCGCTGGAAGAGCCTTCAGAATATTCCATCATTGCTACTGTTTCGGGCTCACTTGCCGACGGATCTGGTTTCGCCAGATCTAAAAGGCGAGTCGAACCCGAAGGCCCGATGAAGATGCTTAGACTTCCGATTGTCAACTCCATCTCTTGATTTTCGTCGATTCCTGCACTGCTATTGGCTAAAAGCGAAAAAGCCGTCGAATTCATGATTCCAACGCCCAGAGTCCCCACGGTCGGCGCCAATTGACGAGGGTTAACTCGACAAATGTCCTAAATGAAGGACTTAGGATCGGGGAGATAGGGCGTCAGATGAACTCGAAGGTAAGATTAGTCGAAATAGGTGTATATCGAAAGTAAACTTGGGTGTTGGACCTGGCTTGCTTTCAATCTGGCCTACACCGTCCCCTCCTGGCCCCTATATATAGGTGGCCAGGTCTCGAGGATAGGGTAGGGTCCGATATAGATTACAACATCGACATACGGTAAGAACTCGTATTTCGACTATCATTACAATTGGGCCTAGCTTAACGGGCCTCAGGGGTACTCAACTAACGGGCTCTATTAGCTATACCCTTGTCAATCGGCATGCTGTAAATTTCCACCATGAATTATGCATGGCTTAGATTAGCGGCCCAGCCGTTTCCCTAACACATATAAGAACTCCATGATCCCGCAAGATTCCCAACTTGTTTCACATCACGAGTATCCATAAACAAAAGATCACGATATCAACTCAAATAAGAAGTGCAATGTTGAAAGCTTGCCCCATGACGGCATGGTTGGGCTAATTTCCAACTTACAACTTGCAAGCATAACAACTCAACATAAGACAGCCACAATTTCAAAATTTTAAAGCGAGAAAAGTAAAGTGTGCCATTAGGTTCGTGAGAGCTTTACTGACCAATTTTCGCATAACACCAAAAAGAGTTTAATTTGAAGGATAGATAAAAGCAAGTCAAATATACTTTGGAATAGCAAATTGCTAATAGGTATGTATGGTGGACACTTTGGAACAACTTGGTTTTTAGGAGTTGGATGCACAAGTAGAGCTCATACTCAGTACAAAATGAGGGCTAGCAAAAGACTGGGAGCGACCAACTAAGAGAGCAAGAAGGCCATAATCGTGCAAAGCGACAAAGCGACATTAAAAGAAGCATAAGATGGCATCAAAAGTCAAAAACTAAATGATCATAGAGGCAATGGCGACTTTGTATGAGTCTAACATGTGTGAGCATGCGCCAAGTCAACCCAAATAAAGCATCAAGGAGAAAACCAAAATAATGCTTCCAAATAATTAAAACAACGCATGATTTTTTTAAAAGACTCATTAAGCAATCTCAGTCATTTGAGACAAGCCATGCTATAGCAAAACCACTAAGCATACTATCAAAAATACATCAAGCATGACATGCAAAAGCCTACGCCGCAGTCTACACAACTTCCTTTTCGTACCACTTTTTTGCATAAAGCTTTTTCTCTTTTCCAACACCATTCGAAACTTTTTTGAAACAACTCTTTTGATGAATACCAACATGGACCAGAGGTCAAAATACACCTTGATGCAAAGATATAACAAGATCTGAACACAAATCAAGGCGAAAAAAGAAAGCTAAACGCAGTAGCAGAAAAAGAGAACACTCGTTGAACGATAAGAGTGAAAAACGGAGTGTTCTTAGCAAATGAAAAGCAAGGCAACTTCTCCAAAAGAAATTTGTTGGGGTCCAACCATTTATTGCAGCAAACAAAAATAAACAAAACGGAAAACTAAAACAACTGATGCTCCAAGAAAAATGCATAGTGCATGAAGCAATAAAAATATAGTGTGTTGAAAGGTGACCTGTTTTTTGCCGATGAAGAAGGGGTGCCTCGGGGGCATCCCCAAGCTTTGACGCTTGTACCTCTTGGATATTTCTTGGGGTGCGTGGGAATCCCCAAGCTTGAGCTTTTATCCATTCTTCAACTCATCTCATCATTCTCCAATCCCTACACTTAAAAACTTCCTTCATACAAAACTCAACACAATTCTATTAGCAACATTAGTGTAAGCATAACAATGAATCAACCCCTTTTTGCTTCAGGTTTCAACTCAAAACCACCACATATAAAGTATATAATACTGTAGCAACTTCCCCAAAAGTTCCGTGATCAAAAGAACTAAAAAAGAAAGCGATCGAGCGGCAAACACAAATAATGGCAGAAATCTGTCAAAATAGAACAGCTGACAAAGGTCGAATTTTTAGAGGGTTTTTTGTTGCTCAAATCAAAAAGTGTTAAACTAATGAAAGTTTGGATATAACCTGGGGCATATGCACAAGAAATTGCAGGTCCAATAGATATACTGAGAATTTTCACAAATTTTTATGGTGCAGCACCGAAATCTGTTTTAGGACAGCAACATCCCCAAATCTTACCTCACTCAAATTAGAGTCTTCTCTTGGCACAAAAATGAAATAAAAATGATAAGGAGAGGTCATTACAGTAGTAATAACTTCCAAGACTCAAATAAAAGAAAAATAACTGAAAGTAAAACAACGGGTTATCTCCCAAGAGTGCTTTTCTTTAACGCCTTTGAGCTAGGCTCGGTAATTCGAGAAGATGCTCATATAAGAAATATGAATTGAAGCAAAAGAGAGCATCAAGGAGCAAATATGAAACATATTTAAGTCTAACCCACTTCCTATGTATAGGAATTTTGTAAGAAAATAAATCAAAGAAGCACATCGTAACAAGCATGGGTAGATAAAATAAGAGCAACTTCGGAACTTTCAATATAAAGAGAGGTGTTTTAGTAACATGAAAATTCCAACAACCATATTTTCCTCTCTCATAATAATTTTCAGTAGCATCATGAACAAACTCAACAATATAAATATCACACTCACCCTCCTTTGTTAAGCATCGAGGGCGATCAAATAAGTTATTAGTTAAAGAGTTACTCTTATTGGGAGGTAGACATGGGTAGCTCCATTCTTCATCCTCTTGATCATTACACTCCTCTTCTTTTTCATCCAATGAGCTTCCAGTTTCAGCAATTTCTTCTTCCATAGGCTCCTTCAAGGCATTAGTCTCTTCCTTTAGAGAGCATCTATTAAGATATTTAAGAATATAGCCATTTTCTTCCTTGTAATTATCAAAGCAAAATTTAAGTATATCATAAACCTCATATTTATAAGGTGCATCATCAGTATTTTCAAGCAAATAAGCAAGTTTGAATGCACCCTTCCAAGCAATAAATTCTTCAATTTGTTCCACATCATAAAAGTCATAATTTCCATTAATATAAGAAGATATGGTAACATCATCATTATACTCACATTAAAAAGGGAGGTGTTTATACCTCCTACAGCAACAAGACTTATCAAAGCAATAAGTAACATTATAAGTAGAGCACACATTTCTAGCAATGATATACAATTTATCAATTTGTTCCCATAAGTGTTTCCCTTTTTGTGACAAGCGGTGTTCCTCATAATATTTTTGTTGCTCTTTCGTGAACCCACCTTGCCAAAAAGATTTAGTTTCAAAGAAGCCAAACATTGATAGAAAGCATGATAAAGCAAGACAATAACAGACCAACAAAAATAATAACTATAGTAGGAACTAATTTTTTTGTATTTTTGATAAAATGATGCAAGCAAAAATAAAGTAAAGCAAAACTAAAATAAAGTAAAGGATGTGCGTGCGAAACTCCCCTTGCAGAAGTCTTCTTTTTCCCCGGCAACGGCGCTAGAAAATTATGCTTGATGCGGCACGGTGTTGATCTAATTTCACCGTCCAGTTGGGAACCCCAAGTGGAAGGTATTATGAGCACTGTAGCAAATTTTCCCTCAGTAAGAAACCAAGGTATGTCGAATCCAGGAAAAAGCCAAACTCAAGAAGGTGATGCTTGCTAGCTTAGTGACACTCCAACAAGGGCACCGTTAATGATAACGTGTTAGCGCGTGTTCAACTAGTAGCAACGTGGAACCTGCACACAACACAACAAAATGCTTTGCTCCCAACTTACGATGAGGTTGTCAATCTCACCGGTTTGCTGTAAACAAAGGAATAAGCGTATCGAGTGGAAAGCAATAGTAGTATGCGAATAAAGTAAACAGTGCGAGTAAAGTAAACAGGTGATAGCAATGTAAAGGAAATAGGACCGGGGTCCACAGTTCACTAGTGGTGTCTCTCTATAAGATAAATAACACATGCTGGGTAAACAAATTACAGTTGGGCAATTGATAGAATAATGATAACGTGCATATGTCGAGAGGATCACTATGAGATTTACTCTGGGCATTATAACAAAATACATAGACCGCCATCCAACTGCATCTATGACTAATAATCCACTCGCGAGGAATCAATCCGAGAACCCCACAAGTATTAAGTTGCGAACAACAGATAACTGCATCAAGCAAAGTGTGTAATGTAAACAAAGCATATGTCCTTGGACATAAGAATGTTGTTTTCTCCCTAGTGGCAACAGCACATCTACAACCTTAGAGGTTTCTGTCATTGACGAGGGTTAACTCGGCAAATGTCCTAGATGAAGGACTTTAGATCGGGGGAAGAGCAACGACTAGAGATTCCGGGATCGAGATTGGCACACGATGTACCCAGGTTCACGTCCCCGCGGTGGAGGATCGCTATATCCTGCTAGCAATCTAGTAGATAATCACAATGGTGTTTACATGGTGCCGCCGTAGGCGGAATATTGTATCTAGTCTATGTCTAATCTATCTTGTATCTCTAATATTGCTTGTCTATGATATTCGATGTCTATGAGATTGTCTAAGATATCTCTCTAGGGGCGCCCTTGCCTGGCTTTATATATGCAACCAGGCTAAGGTTTTACAAGTGTCCTAGTCGAATACAGATTAGAACCTTCCTTCTTCGTCTCCAAGTTATCTTCGAGTCCTTGTGCCGGTCCACCTCCTTCATGGGCCGGACCCGGTATACTAATCCGCGGGTACCCGAAGGGCATATCCATGTCAGTAGCCCCCGAGACTTAATTCGAGTTGCAGACTCGGGTTGAGTCTCAAAACTTCAAATCTTCGAGTTCTTCAATTCTCTGACTTCTTCAATCTTCGACTTCTTCAATCTTCGACTTCTTCAATTTTCGACTTCAATTCTTCGACTTCCTGAAATCTTCGGGTTCTTGAATCTGCTTCCGATGGGAGTGAAATGTCGAGTTTATTTTCTGGTGCTTGCCACCGACAATGGACTCGAAATTTTCTTCCTCGCTCTTCATTGATGATCTTCTCGAAGTAAATCTTCATCGGGTGCGCGACCAGCGCTTCCGATGGGAGTAGCCCCCGAGGCTATGGTCGGATACTTGTAGTCGATCATAGGCTCCAGTTTTCTTCATCTTCATCTCTTCTCGTCAAATTTCTCGAAATTATCTTTCTATCGGGTGCGCGACTAGCGCTTCCGATAGGAGTAGCCCCCGAGTCTATGTTCGGGTAGTTGTAGCCGGGCATAGACTCAAGTTGTACTACTCGAAGAATTTTGATTCTTGTTGAAGGACTTGATGATTTTGTCGACTCCTGCAGAAAATATGAATAATTATGAAATACTTTGTCTCTCGAGAAAATATTGCGCTTGTAGATTGCAATGATGATAATGTAGTATGTAAAATAAAAACTCGATGTTTTTTGTGCAATTTTGTTGCTCGTACGTAAGACCCTTTCGTTATCCTCATGCACTTCACGGCTCGATCAGCTACTCAGGTCAGACGTAATGTGGTGCGTTTGCCGCATTTTTGAAGATACTTGCTAAGCCTTTTCGTTAGCCTGACGCCCCAAGATTTTGTGCCTTGCCAACCGTTAGTCGAGCTTCATGCGACTGTAAACTAAATTGTCAAGTATTCGACAAGGAACGCCAGCTAGCTACTAGGGCTTTCATAATTTTTCGAAGTCAATGATATGCAGGATGATTGTTCATGGCGGAGCCCCCGAGTGTCGGGTGCGGCGAGAGTAATAATCGACTCTTGGAAGAGGAGAACTTAGCTTTTATCGGGTGCGGTGTGGTTGGTGCGGCGTAGTCGATGATGTAGAGGTAGGCGAGTTATTGTCGTAGAATCACAACCACGATCGGAGGCGAAGTTGTTGTCGAGCCTCCGAGCGCTGTTGGGATCGTTGCGTTGCTGATGTCGACGAAATCGCAGGTCTTGAGATGATTTTCCACACTCCGGGGCGAGTTGATGTCGAGCCCCCGAGCGTTGCCGATGGTTATACGAGTGCATGATGACGAGCCCCCGAGCGTGGCGAGCCGTAGTTGACGATGTTGAAGACGAAGTAGTCGAAATATTTTTCTCCGAGTTGTCTGCTCCGAGCAGTCCGGCGAGTAGTTGAATATTTTTCTTTGAGTTATCCGCGTAGTCTAGCGACTCGCCACTATAGCTGATTCACTGCCTTTACCTAACAAAACACGTATGTACGTGGATGCTAGTCTTTTTTATGTGAAAGTACTGAGAGCTGCCGAGATCTTCACGTGAGGAACCAGCTTTGGTAAACTTCTTTTTAGGCAACTTCCGATCTCGGGACTTGAATACGTCGAATTCTGATCGAATCCGACAAACCGGCGCAAAACGATAGTTGATAGACTTTTGCCTTTGCTACTGCTGAGTACTCGCCGTTGACGTGATTGAGCTCCTTGTTTTTTTTCTTTCCTCGATTGATTTTGCCTTGCTTAAGCTGTAATCTTCATGTGGAATAGAATAATCTGACTCGTCTTGCATCGGCATTATTGCTAGTAGTCATTGTTGGATCAATCTCTGATGATTGCCTGCAATACTTGTTGTACGCGACATGGTCTTGACTGATAGCTTAAATTTCCGATTCCTTCTTGGCTTGAACTGGCTTTTTCAGATTCCATCGGCCAGGATGCGAAGACGACGCGGAAGTAACTTGCTGGGAGTCTCGAATCTTTGCCGAGAAATTTTCTTTCTTTTCTCAAAACGTACGCTCCAATCAATGTCTTGATCTGCTTCAACTTGCTCTTCTCTTCTTGATGAAAAAATGTTGGGATCTCGCCCGGATATTGATGCGATCTGGCTGCTTGCTGCCCTCGGCAGCTATAAAATTCGTTGATTTTGTCGATGGAAAACTTGTTGGCATGAACCCAACTATCGAGCATAAATACCCCCTCTTGGAGTCACTAGTATCTACTCAGCCAAGATAGCTACTAACAACGCAGAGCATGCAAGATCATTGATGGCGCGGTGATGAATAGTGCCAGAGAACTTGTTAGCATGTAGTTGATGAAGTAAATGACCGGCCAGTTGGAAACCCCAAGAGTAAGGTTTGATGAATATAGCAGCAAGTTTTTCCCTCAGTAAGAAACCAAGGTTATCAATCCAGTAGAAAAAAGCCAAACGACCGAAGGTGATGCCCGCTAGCTTCGCGACAGCTCCGGACAATTTATAGGGCGCCTTGTCCAAGCTTTGCTTTTCGAGCGGCAACGTGGAACCTGTACACAACACAACCAAATATTTTGTTCCCAACTTACGATGAGGTTGTCAATCTCACCGGTTTGCTCGAAACAAAGGGTATCAGTGTATCGAGTAGAAAACAGTAGTAGTATGCGAGGAAAGTAAACAGTGCAAGTAAAGTAAACAGGTGATTGCAATATATAGGAAATATGACCGGGGTCCATAGTTCACTAGTGGTGTCTCTCCATAAGATAAAATAACACATGCTGGGTAAACAAATTACAGTTGGGCAATTGATAGAATAAAGAAAACGTGATATGTCAAGAGGATCACTATAAGATTTACTCTGGGCATTACAACAAGGTACATAGACCGCCATCCAACTGTATCTATGACTAATAATCCACTTGTGGCGAATCAATCTGAGAACTCCACAAGTATTAAGTTGCGAACAACAGATAACTGCATTAAGCAAAATGTATAATGTAAACAAAGCATATGCCCTCGAGCACATGAATGTTGTTTTCCCCCTAGTAGCAACAGCACATCTACAACCTTAGAGGTTTCTATCACTTCCCCCGATTAAATAGAGGCATGAACCCAGTATCGAGCATAAATACCCCCTCTTGGAGTCACTAGCAACTACTTAGCCAAGATAGCTACTAACAACGGAGAGCATGCAAGATCATAAACAACATAGAGATAACATAAGATAAAATTTAGTACATCAACTCAATCATAAAAAAAATATTCATCGGATCCCAACAAACATAACATGTAGAATTACATAACGGTGATCTCGATCATGTAAGGCAGCTCACGAGATCTAAACATGAAGCACATGCTGGAGAAGACAACCATCTAGCTGCTGCTATGGACCCATAGTCCAAGGTAGACTACTCACTCATCGCGCCGGAGGTAAGCATGGCGATGAAGAAGACCTCCGGTGGCGATTCCCCTCTCCAGCAGGGTGCTGGGAAGAGGTTCTGGATCCTCCCGATCTCGGGTCGACGACAGCGGCGGATCGCAATGTGTTTCTGGAAAAGTGATCGGGTGTTTAGGATTTTCCCATCGGGGGGTCTTTATAGGCGAAGGGTTAGCGTCAGAAGTGGACCAAGGGGCCCACACCACAGGTCGGCGCGGGCCAGGGCTAGGCCGCGCCCCCTGGTGGTGTGGCCGAACTCTGGCTCGGCTCCGTCTCCTCTTCGGTTCTCTGGAAGCTTTGGTAAATATCTGGACTTCTGGTTTTGTTTCATCTAATTCTGAGAATATTTCCTGTGTAACTTTTCTGAAACACAAAAACAGTAGAAAATAGGGAACTGGCACTGTGGCATCTTATTAATAGGTCAGTTCCGGAAAATGCATAAAAATGCCACGAAGTGTAACGAAACACTAATCAAATGGTGTAAAAACAAGCATGTAGCATCAAAAATTATGGATACGTTGGAGACGTATCAGCATCCCCAAGCTTAACTCCTGCTCGTCCTCGAGTAGGTAAGTGATAACAAAAGAAATAATTTTTGAGGTGACATGCACCTACACAATCTTGATCATCTATGTAAGCGTTGTGCGCTGGGATCAAAAGAACTTAAAACATGGGCATGAAAGATATAATCTTGATAGAAGAAACTTAGCAACCATGTTATAACATGAAAAAGAACACAAACGAAAGATCATGAAAATGAAACAATGAAAGTCAAATGTGTGTTCAAATCATATGGAAAAACATAGCAAATGGTTTTCAGCTTGTCCTTCATGAGAGAGCAAAACATAAATGCATAGGACACCTTCAAGTTTAAGAGGGCGACTAGATACAAGTAATTTGAGAACAAGTAAAACCAACATCATGAATCAATCAATGAAAACTTTGGGACAATTGACATTACACTCAGAATGACAACTATGCTCTCTTAGACGGTGCATAAAGATAGAAGGTGGAGACTCAACATAAAAGTAAAAGAAAGGCCCTTCGCGGAGGGAAGCAGTGATTGCAAGTTTTATAAACCTTCAAAAATTATGGTACTTACTGGCTTTGAGCTCTCATTGCCCCCATCATAGGCATCTTGAATGGTTAGAGTTAATGCGAATACACTTATGATGCATATGCTTGACAAATCATAAGTTGAAAACCTCGTGTCCCATGAATTACGAATACCCAAACATCATGCTACTCGGCTTAGAGTCCCAAGCAAGCTCTTGTCCTTGTAAATATATGTGTATCATCGAGAACCGCCAACGGGGTACCTCCTGCCCGATGACATGGAACAAGCCCACATCAAAATGACAAGACAAATAGACAATGAACACCTCGACATCTCTTTTATTTACCATTGGTATAGCTTTTTATTGTGAGATGCGTCGTCGAATGTCCACTATGGGCATGCTGTAAATTTCCACCATGAATGATGCATAGCTTAGATTGGCGGCCCAGGCGTTTCCCTAACGCATATAAAAACTCCAAGATCCCGCAAGATTCCCAACTTATTTTACATCGCGAGTATCCATAAACAAAAGATCATGATATGAACTCAAATGAAAGATAGTGCAATGTTGAAAGCTTGCCCCATGACAGCATGGCTGGGCTAATTTCCAACTTATAACTTGCAAGCATAACAACTCAACATAAGAGAGCCACAATGTCAAAATTTTAAAATGAGAAAAGTAAAGTGTACCATCAGGTTTGTGAGAGCTTTACTGACCAATTTTCGCATAACACCAAAAAGAGTTTAATTTGAAGGATAGATAAAAGCAAGTCAAATGTACTTTGGAATAGCAAATTGCTAATAGGTATGTATGGTGGACACATTGGAACAACTTGGTTTTTAGAAGTTGGATGCACGAGTAGAGCTCATACTCAGTACAAAATGAGGGCTAGCAAAAGACTGGGAGCGACCAACTAAGAGAGCAATAATGGCCATAATCATGCAAAGCGACAAAGCGACATTAAAAGAAGCATAAGATGGCATCAAAAGTCAAAAACTAAATGATCATAGAGGCAATGGCGACTTTGTATTAGTCTAACATGTGTGAGCATGCGCCAAGTCATCCCAAATAAAGCATCAAGGAGAAAACCAAAATAATGCTTCCAAATAATTAAAACAACGCATGATTTTTTCAAAGGCTCATTAAGCAATCTCAGACATTTGAGACAAGTCATGCTACAGCAAAACCACTAAGCATGCTATCAAAAAGACATCAAGCATGACATGCAAAAACCTAGGCCGCAGTCTACACAAGCTCCTTCTTGTACCACTTTTTTGCATAAAGCTTTTTCTCTTTTCCAACACCATTCGAACTTTTTATAAACAATTCTTTTGATGAAAACCAATATGGACCAGAGGCAAAAATACACCTTGATGAAAAGATATAATAAGATTTTAACATAAATCAAGGCGAAAAATGAAAGCTAAACGCAGTTCTAGAAAAAGAGAACACTCGTTGAAATCTGTTTTTCACTCTTATCGCTCAACGAGTGTTCTTGGCAAATGAAAAACAAGGCAACTTCTCCAAAAGAAATTTGTTGGGGTCCAACCATTTATTGCAGCAAACAAAACTAAATAAAATTGAAAACTAAAACAACTGACGCTCCAAGAAAAATGCATAGTGCATGAAGCAATAAAAATATAGTGTTTTGAAAGGTGACCTAATTTTTGCCGATGAAGAAGGGGTGCCTCGGGGGCATCCCCAAGCTTTGACGCTTGTACTTCTTGGATATTTCTTGGGGTGACATGGTCATCCCCAAGCTGGAGCTTTTTTCCATTCTTCAACTCATCTCATCATTCTCCAATCCCTACACTTGAAAACTTCCTTCATACAAAACTAAACACAAATCTATTAGCAACATTAGTGTAAGCATAGCAATGAATCAACCCTTTTTTGCTTCAGGTTTCAACTCAAAACCACCACATATAAAGCATATACCACTATAGCAAATTCCCCAAAAGTTCCGTGATCAAAATAACTCAAAAAGAAAGCGATAACGCGGCAAACACAAATATTGACAGAAATCTGTCAAAACAGAACAGCTGACAAAGGTCGAATTTTTAGAGGGTTTTTTGTTGCTCAAATCAAAAAGTGTTAAACTAATGAAAGTTTGGATATAACCTGGGGCATATGCGCAAGAAATCGCAGGTCCAAAAGATATACAGAGAATTTTCACGAATTTTTACGGTGCAGCACCGAAAACTGTTTCAGGACAGCAACATCCCCAAATCTTACCTCACTCAAATTAGAGGCTTCTCTTGGCAAAAAAATGAAATAAAAATGATAAGGAGAGGTCATTACAGTAGTAATAACTTCCAAGACTCAAATAAAAGAAAAATAACTGAATGTAAAAACATTGGGTTATATCCCAAGAGTGCTTTTCTTTAACGCCTTTGAGCTAGGCGCCGAAAGTGCGAATCAAGTAATATCAAGTGATGAAGCATCAAGATCATAATTTGCTCTAAGAATAGAGTCAAAAAGCAATTTCTTCCTTTTTCTAGGGAAGTGTTCCATACCTTTCTTGAGTGGGAATTGATATTTGATGATGCCTTCCCTCATATCAATGATGGCACCTACAGTTCGAAGAAAGGGTCTTTCCAAAATAATAGGACATGAAGCATTGCATTCAACATCCATGACAAGAAAATCAATGGGAACAAGGTTATTGTTAACCATAATAACAACATCATTAATCCTTCCCAAAGGTTTCTTCTTAGCAACATCAGCAATAGGAACATCATAATAACACTTTTCAAGCGGTGGTAAATCAAGCATGTCATAAATTTTTCTAGGCATGATAGAAATACTAGCACCTAGATCACATAAAGCATGGAAATCAAAACCATTAACATTCATATCAATGATGGGTTCCCAACCATCTTCTAACTTCTTGGGAATAGAAGCTTTTTGCTTCAACTTTTCATCCCTAATTTTCATGAGAGCATTGGTAATATGCTTAGTAAAAGCAACATTTAAAGAACTAGCATTGGGACTCAAAGCAAGCTTTTGCAAAAACAAAATAACTTCAGATATATTGCAGCCATCAACATCAAAATCATTAAAGGAAATAGAGCTATTATCTCCTACACTCCAAAAAAATTTAGCACTCTTTTGAGAAAAAGTTTTAGCAGTTTTAGGCTTTTTAACACAAGGAGTGGGAGTTTTATCTACACCAATCAAAGTAAGAGGATTACTAGAATTAGGAACAATATCATTAGAGGTAGTAATAGTACATACCTTCATCTTTCTAGTCATCTCATCTTCTCTTTCCCACCTGGCATGCAATTCTGCTAGCATCCTAACATTTTCATCAATTCTAACTTGGATAGCATTAGCAGTAGCAAAAATATTGTTCTCATTCACATCATTAGGCAACACTTTTAATTTCAGAAGTTCAACATCATGAGCAAGGCTATCAACTTTAGAAGCAAGAATATCAATTTTGCCTAACTTTTCCTCAACAGACCTCTTAAAAGCAGTTTGCTTACCGATGAAGTCCTTGAGCATTACCTCAAGCTCGGAGGGCGCGCCCCTACTGTTGTTGGAGGAATTACCATAAGAGTTACCATAACCATTACCATTGGTAGAAGGATACGGCCTATAATTGTTACTAGCAAAATTGTTCCTATAAGCATTGTTGTTAAAATTAGTGTTTCTAATGAAGTTTACATCAACATGCTCTTCTTGAGCAACCAAAGTGGCTAAAGGAACATTATTAGGATCAACATGAGTTCTATCATTAGAAAGCATAATCATTATAGCATCAATCTTATCACTCAAGGAAGAGGTTTCCTCAACAGAATTTACCTTCTTACCTTGTGGAGCTCTCTCGGTGTGCCATTCAGAGTAATTTACCATCATATTGTTGAGAAGCTTTGTTGCGGCGCCCAAGGTAAGGGACATAAAAGTGCCTCCAACAGCTGAATCCAGTAGGTTCCTTGAAGAAAAATTCAGTCCTGCATAAAAAGTTTGGACAATCATCCAAGTAGTCAGTCCATGAGTGGGACAATTCTTGATCGTAGATTTCATTCTTTCCCAAGCCTGAGCAACATGTTCATTATCAAACTGGCTAAACTTCATAATATTGCTATGCAAAGCTATAATCTTAGCAGGAGGATAGTATCTACCAATAAAAGCATCGTTACACTTAGCCCATGAATCAATACTATTTTTAGGTAAAGACAGCAACCAATCCTTAGCTTTTCCTCTCAAAGAAAAAGGAAACAACTTAAGCTTAATAATATCACTCTCCACATCCTTATATTTCTGCATCTCACATAGCTCAACAAAATTATTGAGATGAGCTGCAGCATCATCAGTACTAGCACCAGAAAATTGCTCTTTCATAACAAGGTTCAACAAAGCAGGCTTAATCTCATAAAAATTTGCAGCAGGAGCAGGTGGCGCAATAGGAGTGCAGATAAAATCACTATTATTAGTGCTAGTAAAATCACACAACTTGGTGTTTTCAGGAGTAGCCATTCTAGCAAAACTAAAATTAGACAAGTAAAAACAACTATCAAGGATACTAATTTTTGTGTGTTTTTGATAAAACAAAACAAGTAAAAATAAAGTAAAGCAAAACTTAAAACAAAGTAAAGGATGTGCGTGCGAAACTCCCCTTGCAGAAGTCTTCTTTTTCCTCGGCAACGGCGCCAGAAAAACTTGTTGATGGCGCGGTGATGAATAGTGCCAGAGAACTTGTTGGCATGTAGTTGATGAAGTAAATGACCGGCCAGTTGGAAACCCCAAGAGCAAGGTTTGATGAATATAGCAGCAAGTTTTTCCCTCAGTAAGAAACCAAGGTTATCAATCCAGTAGGAAAAAGCCAAACGACCGAAGGTGATGCCCGCTAGCTTCATGACAGCTCCGAACAATTTATAGGGCGCCTCATCCAAGCTTTGCTTTGCAAGCGGCAACATGGAACCTGCACACAACACAAGCAAATACTTTGTTCCCAACTTACGATGAGGTTGTCAATCTCACCGTTTGCTTGAAAACAAAGGGTATGAGCGTATCGAGTGGAAAACAGTAGTAGTATGTGAGTAAAGTAAACATTGCGAGTAAAGTAAACAGGTGATAGCAATATATAGGAAATAGGACTGGGGTCCATAGTTCACTAGTGGTGTCTCTCCATAAGATAAAATAACACATGCTGGGTAAACAAATTACAGTTGGGCAATTGATAGAATAAAGGCAACATGATATGTCAAGAGGATCACTATGAGATTTACTCTGGGCATTACAACAAGGTACATAGACCGCCATCCAACTGCATCTATGACTAATAATCCACTTGTGGCAAATCAATCCGAGAACTCCACAAGTATTAAGTTGCGAACAACCGATAACTGCATTAAGCAAAGTGTGTAATGTAAACAAAGCATATGCCCTCGAGCACATGAATGTTGTTTTCCCCCTAGTAGCAACAGCACATCTGCAACCTTAGAGGTTTCTGTCACTCCCCCAGATTAAATAGAGGCATGAACCCACTATCGAGCATAAATACCCCCTCTTGGAGTCACAACCAACTACTTGGCCAAGATAGCTACTAACAACGGAGAGCATGCAAGATCATAAACAACATAGAGATAACATAAGATAAAATTTAGTACATCTACTCAATCATAACACTAATATTCATCGGATCCCAACAAACACAACATGTAGAATTACATAACGGTGATCTCGATCATGTAAGGCAGCTCACGAGATCTAAACATGAAGCACATGGTAGAGAAGACAACCATCTAGCTACTGCTATGGACCCATAGTCCAAGGTAGACTACTCACTCATCACGCCGGAGGCAAGCATGGCAATGAAGAAGACCTCCGGTGGTGATTCCCCTCTCCAGCAGGGTGCCGGGAAGAGCTTCTGGACCCTCCCGATCTCGGGTCGATGACGGCGGAGGATCGCGATGTGTTTCTGGAAAAGTGATCGGGTGTTTAGGTTTTTCCCGTCGGGGGGTCTTTATAGGCGAAGGGGCAGTGTCAGAAGTGGACCAGGGAGCCCACACCATATGCCGGCGTGGGCCAGGGCCAGGCCGCGCCCCCTGGTGGTGTGGCCGCCCTCTGGCTTGGCTTCGTCTCCTCTTCGGTTCTCTGGAAGCTTCAGTAAATATCTGAACTTCTGGCTTTTGTTTCGTCCAATTCCGAGAATATTTCCTGTGTAACTTTTCTAAAACACAAAAACAGCAGAAAACGGGGAACTGGCACTGTGGCATCTCGTTAATAGGTTAGTTCCAGAAAATGCATAAAAATGCCACGAAGTGTAACAAAATACTAAGCAAATGGTGTAAAAATAAGCATGGATCATCAAAAATTATGGATACGTTGGAGACGTATCAATCATAAACAACATAGAGATAACATAAGATAATATTCAGCACATCAACTCAATCATAACACCAATATTCATCGGATCCCAACAAACACAACATGTAGAATTACATAACGGTGATCTCGATCATGTAAGGTAGCTCACGAGATCTAAACATGAAGCACATGGTGGAGAAGACAACCATCTAGCTACTACTATGGACCCATAGTCCAAGGTAGACTACTCACTCATCGCACAGGAGGCAAGCATAGTGATGAAGAAGACCTCCGGTGGCGATTCCCCTCTCCGGCAGGGTGCCGGGAAGAGCTTCTGGACCCTCTCGATCTCGGGTCGACGACGGCGGCGGATCGCAATGTGTTTCTGGAAAATTGATCGGGTACTTAGGTTTTTCCCGTCGGGGGATCTTTATAGGCGAAGGGGCAGCGTCAGAAGTGGACCAAGGCGACCTCACACATAGGGAGCACGGCCAGGGCCTGGGCCGCGCCGCCCTACTGTGTGGCCGGCCTGTGGCCCCTCTCCGTCTCCTCTTCGGTTCTATGGAAGCTTCGGTAAATTTCTGGATGTTTGGCTTTTGTTTCGTCCAATTCCGAGAATATTTCCTGTGTAACTTTTCTGAAACACAAAAATAGCAGAAAATAGGGAACTGGCACTGTGGCATCTCGTTAATAGGTTAGTTCCAGAAAATGCATAAAAACGCCATGAAGTGTAACGAAACACTAAGCAAATGGTGTAAAAACAAGCATGGAGCATAAAAAATTATAGATAAGTTTGAGACGTATCACATATTTAGAACATGAGATTACTAATGAGTTTGACTCAGATAAACACAAGAATTGTTTTTCATTTCACATGTAGCTATGCATCAAACAAGAAATACCAGCAGGTAGTTCCCTTCTATCTGCTCCGTTGAAACATTGTCCATGGTATGTTCTGTAGAAAACATGAAATACAACACTATGATTTGTTTCATTTATTGCTATGTTGCTTCAATGAAAAGTATGATTATAAGCTCGAAAACTAATAGAACGTGATTTGATGTGATTTCCCCATTTTGTAACATTAACCACTTCATCATTGATAATAAACCCATCCAGAACATAACTCCATTTTTTTTTGATTTTTCATATACTGACGGTACTACTGTCCTCTTGATAGGCATACAGTGTGCATAGCTTCAATAATTTCTCATGCTGAGCTTTGATTCACCAGTGCTGCATTTGGTTACATGGATGTTCTACATATGTATGCATACCGATCATTATGAACTAGAAGTTAAATAAAGAATCCAAGAGAGGTAACAGGAACAGTTTCCTACTACCTTCGTCATAATTTTACATGCTTCTTTAAGAATATCAGTTGTCCAAGCTTACTTGATGGTCGTAATTAGTTTGTAAGCAATGCAATTCTAATCCTCCTTTTATGATCCCTCCAATACCATGTTTTGACATGGATCTTTAAATACTTGTCTGAGAAAAGTGAACTTTAATGGTTTTATATCTTTGCTTTGTCCTCTGTTACAAGGCCGAACAACTTTCAAGTATATGAACCTAACTTGCATGATATAATAGTGTGATTCTATTCAAAAGCATCTTGCATCACTGAGAAGTTACAGTATGAACCAGTTCAGTCTGGCATACATGTTTTTTTACTCTTTACATGACATTCTTATTGACTGGATTTGGTCTACGCAATCCTTGAACTTCCCGTTGTCATGGGTGGTGATTTTAGGCAGGTCTTGCCGATTATACCTGGGGGCTCGCGTGCTGATATAGTGGATGTTGCACTTAGCTCTTTTGCACTTTGGTCTTCTATGAAGGTTTTGCACCTAACTGAAAACATGTGCTTGAAGGCTGATGGTTTGACAAATGATTCAACGGCTGAGTTATCATAGTTATCAGAACGGATGGTGATAGAGTTGATGCGTTGATTGACTATGTTTATAATTATTTCAGTGCTTCTTATTGTTGCCTTGAGTATTTAGCTGCCTGAGCTATTGTGTGTCCAACAAATGTCGTTGTTGATGCTATCAACGATCGGGTTGCTTCTAGGATACCTTCGGAAAGCCGCGAGTACTTGACTGCAGATAGGGTGGCTCCAGGATCATAGCAAATCCCTAATGTAGATGTTATGTATACATAAGTTATATTTAATGCAATAACACAACCTAACTATCCTCAACAGCGCCTGCTCCTTAAAGTTGGCATGCATGTTGTATTGATGCGGAACCTAAATCAGTGGATGGGTTTATATAATAGAACGAGATTGATTATTACTAGGCTTGCTGATTGTGTGCTTGAGGTTACTAATATGCCATCATCTTCTTCGGGTCTAAATAAACAAACATTTTCTTTGGGTCTAAATAAACACAATGGCACGCTAAAGCAATGAGAAATAACACGGAAAGAGGAGACTGTAAAGAACAACAACTTTGCATGGAATTTATAGACAGCAAGAAGAGCTTCGCCAACAGAGACATTAGAAAAAAAAGCCAAAAGAGCATGCACGTGGGGCAGGCGCCACACACCTTCCATCAGAGCCCGCATGCCAACTGCACTGCAAAAATATATCTACCACACCGCACTACATGCACCGACCACCATTCTTAGCGACCAGCTTAATTGCACAGCGTAAATCCATGCGTATACACGAAACACAATGCTAAAATAGATTAAAAAGAATTAACAAGACACATAAAAAAACATGGTGCAAAAACGTGTTGCATTCGGGCCGGGCGAAGCCGGCTGGCCCGTCTAGTATACATTCTATCTCGATGGTATGGGAGCAAGATAGAACAAGACCAGTTGGTGTATGCTAGGAATTGCCTCAATGGATTGCAAATGCATAAGCTACTAGTGGAACATCTACATTCCACCGTTCCCTACAAAAAAACATGAAAAACCCCCTTGAAAAATGAAGATGCAACTAATGAAATCCCTAACCTACTGGTTGCACATCTACAACAACACATATCAAACGTCATCAGCTACAAGAGCACAAGAGAAAACCACAAAATAGATGGGAAAAAATGGACTTACGTTCGCGTTCCCAACTTCCTCTTCAACCCCCGCCAGTAGAAACCCTCAAAGATTCAGATAAGGGACCATCAAAAGGGAATCAGCATCATGAACACAAGCATCATAATCCACCGAAAAGGAACGAAGTGGAAATCAGATCTGCAAGGATCAATGTTTGAAATGAAAATGCGGCAAAGACCTTTATATGTAACTAGCAACGTGGCCCTCGCAAATGCGAGGACATCGTCATTAGCTTGTAAAATATATTTATGACATAAATTTGTGGTGTATGTAATAGATACGGGAAACATGGAATTCTATAGCTTGCACAAACATCATGTCAGGTAAAATATCACATGTGTGGGGAATATTCTGAAACGTTTTAATTTGCAACGAGTAGTTATTATTACATTTCTTAGGCTTTCTTCTGATGGTAGGAATTTCACATGATTTTTATAGGATTCTAGTGCTTAGTTTTTTCCTCTGGTGCCTTTGTATTACATGAAGTCAGAAACACTCCTTCCAAAATTTCAATAGATTGAATTCCTAATTCCAAAGAAATTTGAACAGCCACTAACATATTTTTTAGACTCGGTCCATACGAAGATATTTTTCATGTGTTCAATTGGAACTACTTATCACGCAAATTTCTTGTGATTAGGAACCCACTAGTTTGCACTGGCCTTCTATCAGAATCCTATATTTTTCTAGTCCCTATATTCATTGGGATCCAAAGAGGCCCTACTAATATGCAACATGGTATTAGTAGGGCCTCTTTTTTTTTTTTAAGGTGGTAAGCAACCTAAACAAGAAAAAAGAGGCCCTACTAATACCATGTTGCATATTGAATGTTCACAATCTTTAAACATAGGTAACCGTTGTTTTATATATATTCACTTGATGTGTATTATCCCTTACGCATTAATCTAGGTATGTGTTATGCTCTCTTACATACATGTATTTGTTTTATCATGTAAGAATAACTACACTGACTTGGATGGCACATACTTCCATGTAACATATTGAAGATAACACATATACTTGGATAAGGCACATACACTTAAATCACACTGATTTACAAATCATGGCTACACAAAACTATATTTGATTACATCATAGGAAATACATATGTACTCCTGAAGTCATGAGAAATTCTAATTCGGACCTTGAGAAAGTTTTGCTAACACATAGTTTCATCCATGTAAGATTGTGAAGTTGAAACCTTATTAGTGGATTCTTGTCATGGAAATTTATATATCAGTAATCATCACTCTTTTTTTTTGGTTGACACCAACTATGCCAGTAGATTACTATTCTACCAACCGCATGAGGTTTAGTTGACAACTCTAATGTTAATAGCCTAATATTTCTGAAACCAACTCTTCAGAAAAGGGGAGCAGTCTGGTCTCGAATATTTGTTCTTATAGAAATATGGAAATTTTGAATGAACCAAACAAATTTGGATCTCTACCTTAAAACATAGAATTCATCAGTAATTTGAGGTGTTGGCTCATGCGACAAAGGTAAAGTTATACTTAGGTCGTGTCATGCAGCTAGCTAGCTTTCAGCCGTGTGCATCTCTTTGATGCAGAGGCTAGGGCTATGCCTCCATTTTGAAAAAAAATGCAGCTAGCTAGCCAATCTAGGATTTATAAATAAAATTATTAGGATAATTTGTATTAACAAAATCAGGATAATATCGAATATGAACTATGAGGAAACTGTTAAGATACTAAACGTCATGCCTTATTGAGTATCTTATCCCATCTTAAACTTGGTTTATTCGGCGGCAACCAATGCTACTCTTTATAGGGAGTTCGACAAAGCAAATTTATTCATTACTAAAGCCGAAATTAGTAGGAGTACTATTATGATCGTGAAGGTGAAATCTCATTAGTGGATTCTTGCCATGGGAATTTATATATCAGTAATCATCACTAAGTTTTTTTGGTTGACACCAACTATGCCAGTAGATTACTATTCTACCAAGTGTTTTAGGTTTAGTTGAGAACTCTAATATTAATAGCTTACTTAATATTTACGAAACCAACACTTCAGAAAAGGGGAGCGATCTGGTCTCAAATATTCATTCTTGCACAAATATGGAAATTTTGAATGAAGCAAACAAATTTGGATCTCTACCTTGAAACATAGGCTTAATTAGTAATTTTAGGTGTTGGTTCGTGCAACAAAGGTATGAGTTAAACATACTTAGGTCGTGTCATGCAGCTAGCTAGCCATTCTAGGATTTATAAATAAAATTATCATGATCATATGTATTAACAAAATTAGGATAATATCAAATGCGGCCAAGTAGCTAGTCATACTATAATCGGGGGATACTATCGACACCTAGCCCATGAATATACGAGTAAGTACATGTGATGCTATCCTAGGCCGTACTTGCCATATGCCGACCTCTGACAGTATGTGAATATAACTGTTTGGGAATGCTATGAGAAAATTAAGGTTAATATAAAATATTTTAAATACTACTAAAACCATACTCATTTTTGTTTCCAATAGAGGCATGGAATATTTCAGATGTACCGGTAACTATCCTTGACACTACACGTGTACTGAATATCCCAAAAATACATGTTATATTCAATATATGAATATAATTATTTGGGGATACTGTCAGCTGAAAGAAATTTAAGGGAACATTGAATATTTCTAAATAGCACTAAAATCATATCCATATTTTTATCCATGAGAGGCATGGGATATTTTGTATATGCCGGTACTATCCCTGAACTGTTTGCATCCTTCAAAACTGAGTGCAATAAAATTGACAAAAAAATATTACAATAATTAATTGAAAAAATAATTATGCTAGGGTAATGCATGCATGTGAAACACGACTCAAAAGTCACACACTTGATCACCATGAGTGCGTCTCCTCACGGCTATGGATGATTGTACTACGCAAACCGAAGTTGTGCCAAAGAATTAGTATTGGCGCTCAAGATTTATAGATTACAAAGAGTCTATACCTATTATACATACCTGTCCTCTAATATGTGTACATATGGTAGTAATATGGATAAATCACTTCAACGTTGTATAGCCAATCGTCGACTGGCTGGGCTATTTTATTATTTTTAAGTGAGCATTTGATTTTATCTTCTCCAAATATTTATTCTTCCTATTTACTCTTTTCATTACCGAACACACAATATTTTAGGCTGGCTACGTACATAACAAAGGTCTCCCTTTGACATTATTTTACATACTGTCTAGATTAATTGTCAAATCTTACGCATGTGTTCTAGATTTTTTGTCAATCAGTATAGGAGATGCACAGTACAACAGGTTGTCAACGCTTTTTTTTTTTCTTAGTTGCCCTTCAAATTTCAAACCGGTGAGATACATAATATGTTTTTTTCTTAGGTGTACTTTAAACTTCAAGATGATGAGATAAGGTGAGTATCGTGTGTTAGAGGGACTCTGGATTACCATGCATACACGCATGTAGGCCAAAGATCACAACGTGACAAGGCCTAATATGTGTATACGTAACATAATGACGTTACGTTATTTGCTTTAATTTTAACCATAGAATATTAGATCCAACAGTTAGAAATAATTTTTATGATGTGGATTAACTTGATGCCTCGAAAACACAATTCCGTATTGTACTTTTAGTATATAATAGATACAGGGTCTCTTGCCTCTTGGATTTGATTACACGGATGTTGGTCATCAAATCTGTGTGTCCTGTGTTTCAAGAGGACAGACAAGTTCCCTATGCTTGCTTCTCTACCTCCATCGGAATGAAGTATATGAACATGTCCCACCATATGCAAGTCGTGGGGGCTCACAACTCTTCTCTGTTACAGTGTTATTTGGTGCTCCGTGGGATGCATCATCTGCGAGTGTGACACCAAGGGGCAGATATAGAGGAGGCAGAGAGGATCAGGCAACATGCAGGTGCAGCTCGGAGCATGAGATGGCGTTGGAACTTATGGGCGTTGGAACTGATGAGCATTATCATGCTTTCCCCTGCCCCTGGCTTCTCCCGCTTTCTCGTCCCTCGTGCCATAATTGTTGGACTATATATCGGAAGCAAAAAACGTTTTGTCATGGCGTAATACACTATCCAGAAAAGTAAAGTATACATGATATGATTCAGATTTTGCCTAGCGTATACGTACACCGAAGACTGGAGATGTTAGATTAAGTAGTCGGTAACCGGGGTTAAGGAGGAAGTAGCTATGCTAGATATACATATCTGGGAATTCTGCTGCTAGCTTGTACCATATTCAAGATTTCCATGTTCTAGGTTACTAGCCGACGCAGCTAAATGTGAGCTTACAGTGAAGCTGCCTGCAAGCTTGCAATCAATGATCTTTTGTTTTCCTCCAATGTTTCAGATTCAAAGTATTCCAAAGATTTAAACTATTGCTAGAGAAAGCATATATAAACTCATGTGACAGTCTAGCTTTCACATTCTAATTCCTAAGGCATGTAAGTATATTGCGGGACTATATATATAACGTTGGTTAGCTAAGCATGGAATAAGTGTTGAGCAAGTCATCTAGGAAATGTGACCGTCTCTTTAATCATGCCAGCACTCACTACAAAATCATGTGATCATTGTGTGTTCATGTTTTGTTTCCTATTGAAAAACTAAGAAGAGAAAAGAATGGCAGAAACTTAAAGGAATGAGTAGGTAAATGACAATTGCATGAAGAATAGAGTGAGGTTAATGAATTTTATAACAACCGCATGAAGCATAGTTAGAAGTTCAAGGAAGTCCATCATATAAATACCCTCGTTGTGCTCTTAGTCAAGACTTGTGAGTGGCAAATGTAACTCTAATCTACCAATCCCATAGTCTAGAATGTTGGAGGAAAACAATGGCTAACCAAGCAGTAATTCCAGTAGAACACTTATTCGACATATGCCAGATAGTCAAAGCCACTCGAACAACCACATAGCTTACTTTACAAACGCCACCTTACGTAGGCCACAAGTGTCAGTTCCGGATTGATAATTCGGTACGAGGATTTATAGGTGAAACCGTCATCAACCGCAACATTTGTATATGACATGTTCAATGCCCTCCACATACGCTTGTTATGTGGCTGGCGAGGTGACCCCCGAGTTTTTTGATTTTTTTTGCAAAGCAGATAGGTAGGATAAAGCTGAAGGGTTCTAGATTAGATGGACAACAAAAGAGCAATACAGGATTGGTGACTAGAGTTTCATGTCACCTTTAACCTTGTACGTACAAGAAAATCGAACTGTGCATGCGTGAAAAATGGTAGCTTTTTCTAGAAAGAGTAGCAAAATCTGGTATGAATTGATGTACTACATTTGATCTATTGTAAAGTTTATGAACTCATAGTAGTACTATTAGACCTTCCTCAATACAAGTATTTTTTTTTTTTGGGGAATCTACGGCGGGCACGAGGCCGACCTGAACCATATTATAAAACCACCAGAAGGTCAAAGTACAAAATATTTACAAGTAAGAAGCACAAACCAAAGAAAAACTAAAAGAAGCAAACCAGCCATAGGAAGAGAGAAAAGGACTCAAAAGAGCTATACAAGAGCTATACAGAGCTATACAATTACTGAGCTAGATTGGAAAACATGGCAGCCCAACCACGTAAAGAATCCTTGTGGTTCTGCTTAGAGCACCTATGAGACCAAAGAAACAGATCGTCCACACACCTGCGAAAGACAAAGTTTAATGGCTCCATATGATCCCGGAAGACTTTAGCATTTCTTCTCTTCCAAAGGTTCCAAAGAGCGCAAATAATAACCGAAGATCTTGTTTTGCAAAGAGGCGCTCCATCCCACAGGTCTCTAACCCTTGTACAGAAGAGCACATCAACATGAAGAGCGGAAACCGCGGCCCAAAAGGATTGGACAAAGGAGCAGTGAAGGAACAAGTGCTCGGTGGGAAGCCAACAACATTTTGTCATGCAAAAGCAAAAGCTGTATGGGAAGCCAACAACGTTTTGTCATGCGTAACACACTGTCAAAACAAGTATAGTAATGATGTGCTCAAATCTGCATGATACGATTCAGAGGTTGCTTAGCCTAGCAAGCATGGACGCGGAGGGATTGGAGTAGTTAGGTCAAGTGGTCTGTAACCTGTACTTGGGAGGAAGTACTTTTACTAGATATACAAAATTGGGAATTCTACTGCTAGCTTGCACCATATTCAAGATTTCCATGATATATGTTACCAGCCGGCGCAACTAAATATGAGTTTACAGTGAAGCTGCCTACAAACTTGCACTCAAACTGATGCTGTATAAAACAATGATCTTTTGTTTTCCTCCAATGTTTCAGATTCAAAGTACTCCAGAGATTCAAACTATTGCTGAAGAAAGCATATATAAACTAGTGTGACACTGTACCTTTCACATCCTAATTCCTAAGGCAGGTAAGTATACGTGGGACTGTATATATAACATTGGTTATCTAAACATGAAGTATGTGTTGAGCAAGTCATCCACGAAATGTGACCGTCTCTTTAATCACGCGAGCACTCACTACAAAATCATGTGATCATTGCGTGTCCATGGTTTGTTTCCTATTTCAAAAAATAAGAAGAGAAAAGAATGGCAGACACTTAAAGGAATGACTTGGTGAATGCCAATTGCATGAAGAATAGAGTGGTTCATGAATGTTACAACAACCGCGTGAAGTATAACATTGGTTATTTAAAAACTCCCCATTTTATCTGAGATTCATCTATCAAAGAAACCCACCTAAATGGCTAATAAAATGGGCAAATGGCGGCGAACCTGTCAAGGTTTTCCGGCGGGAGGACTACAGATCGTTTGGGCAGGTAGCGTATCCACCGGAGATGCTAAACCTGCTGAATTGGTGATGATGTGTGGGTGGTCAAAGACAACCTTTAACAGCAATGTTGCACTAAAACGGTATGCCACTAATAGGGCGAACCCTCACTGATGGAAAAAAAAGGCATCAGTCCCGGTTCGTAATGGCCATTAGTCTCGGTTGTGCAACCAGGACTTGCAAAGCGGGACTAAAG
Source organism: Dactylis glomerata (assembly GCA_007115705.1). NCBI lineage: Eukaryota > Viridiplantae > Streptophyta > Magnoliopsida > Poales > Poaceae > Dactylis > Dactylis glomerata. Next base: position 983,350 of record QXEO01002092.1, read on the forward strand.
ACTCCTCCTCTTTAGTCCCGGTTTCTAACGAACCGGGACTAAAGGCCATCCACATGGGCACGGCTGGCGCTCGGGGACCTTTAGTCCCGGTTCGTAATACGAACCAAGACTAAAGGGTTTTGTCTTTTTTATTTCTGTTTCAGATTATATGTTTAGGGTTTATGGTTAGGGTTCACTTTAATTACAAACGAGTTTCCATACATATATTCTACACTAGTATATAGTACATATACATTGCACGTTGATGCATATATAATATTCAATATCTTACGACCCTATATACATAAACAATTTTAAACAAGTTTTCATACAACTATTTAAGTATAACTATTTAATTACATGGAGATAACTAAATTACATATCTCGTTCCACGTCCTCCACATAGTATTCTCCTTTTGGATGGAGGACCTCCCCCATCATGAATCCCGACAATTCCTCTTGAATTGCTCGTAAGCGCTCCTATGGTAGGAGCCTCGCCCGCTCCCCCATCATCTTTAAGAAGGAGATCAATATGGATATGTATAAGTTGAATGAAACTCATCACAATTTTTGATAATAAAATAAAACTTTGAATATTGTTTACGTACTTCCAATTTCATGTCACGAACTCTCCATTCAGTGGTAAACCACCGGATGTACTCACAAACGTAGAATCCACATAGATTCGTCCCCTCTTCCTGCTTCAAAGACTTTGCCGTTTTAAAAGTTAGCTCATCTTTGAATGGACCTGTTGTATTCTTTTTGAAACGTGTCCAAACCCTGCAGTGCAAAGAAAACGAACAAAGGAGTTATTAAATACTTGATATCAGAAAATGAATGAAAGAGGCCGATATAGTACGCTGATGATTGAAATTACTTCTACAACATTGCTTTCATGTCTTTATACAGCTCTTGGTCCTTATTCAATGAGTCGAAGACTTCAACTGTTGACTTGTCAAATTGAATTCTTCACAGAATCCAGTGGAACCTGCGGACACATTTACATGCATAACTCATCAATTAAACTTAACACCGAGTAAGCAAAAAAGAATGTGTACAAGATAGGAACACTCACTTGAAGTTGTAAGGAAATAGAATTTCACTTCTGAGATTTTGCTCGGTAAAAAATGTGTACAGGTCATTCTCAACGTCTTTGGGGTGATTTGTAACGTAATTTTATTAACGATATATGGGTCAATGAACCCAACGTCATACATTCCCCTTCGTTTGCATTCGAGCATCTTCATTCTGCATAATAGCGTACAAAAAGAATATAGTTAGGATAATATATTGCACACAATGAACGTGTTGAGCTAGAGACTTAATTACAAGAATAAATCACTTACAGACAATAGCAAGCGATGATAGATTTGTCGAGGGAGTGCTGATTGAATAACTAAAATAATTCCTCCAATTGTATATGTCTCAAGTATGGTTTGAAGTGATGCTCATCTCTAATGTCCGCCGTGAAATATTGTTTCATGTTCTTATTTATTATGTGCACCTTGTACCAGTTGAGCAGATTTCGCTTGTGTGTTGATAGACCGGCTTCCGCCTCAGGACTGATCAGAGGCCCCGTAGGACATATTGTAGTGATATTTGACCCCTTGGCACATCTTCAATGCCAAACATTTGACAAAGAGAGTGACTTATTCCGGGCGCTGTCTCTTTGGCCTGCGTCATAGACATATTCAATCTTTGAGCAGATTCTATGATTATGGGGTCCAATAAATCGTAGTCCTTATCCATATCGGCTTTGAAGGCCTTATCGATATCGGATTCCACTATGAGCGGGGGGACCGACTGATTCTTCTGTTCTCCGAACTAGGGAATTTGTTTCCCGCTTTTTGCACTTGTTTTCTTCTTCTCATCAGACATGGCACCTTGCTTTAAAATTTCGCGGTCATAGTCTGATGGAAGATTCATCTTATATTGGGTCGGTTGAGTAAGCATATGCATAGCCCACTTATTGTCTTTCTCACTATATATCTGCTTGGCCTCAGGCTTTTTCGATGCAAAATGTGCCTTCACCTCGGCGTCTGATATCGCTTTGTTTTCCTCGTAAGTCCCGCCTGAGCATCATCCATTGCGTGAACAAGTTTTTCGGTGGGAGTAAAGGTTAGCTTCGTATGAACACACTCCCCTGTTGCCCGATCTAACGATCCCCCATGCCCGTACCACCAGTTCTTGGCCCTTTTAGGCCATCTCTCTATACCTAGAGTGATTCCTTTAGTCCTCAGTTCACCCTCTATAGCTTCCCACTTAGACACTGCAGTCATGTAGCCGCATGGACCCAAAACATGGTGATGTGTCTTTTTCTAAGCATTTGCCTTATATTTTGGTGACATTTCCTTGGCTCTCTCCGAATCCTTGTACGCCACAAATTCAGACCACTATGCTCTCAACTTCTCATATGCTCCTTCGAATACTGGAGTTTTCTTTTTCGCGACATAAGTCACTTATAACATTTTCTTGTAGTTCTGGAATGCTTCAACCATCTTCTTGAGAGTGAACTCTTTGACTGTCCTTCTCCTTACACGTCCACCCAGAATTTCATTACCATCATCATCGAATCTGGAGTACTCCGGAGGTGGAATAAAATTTGCCATGAGCTTTTTCCAAAGGTCTTTTTTGGATCTTTTGTCCACAAAACTAGCTCCAACACGTGCCTTCTTTGGCTCGTTCCATTCTTGAACGATGGTCGAGAACTCGGGATAGTGTCCCTAACAATCACTCTGCATTGATTTAAAAAATTTGTCGCGTGCTGTTTTGGCTCCAACGGTTTGCCATTTGGAGCGATTACATCGATGCTCAGCTTTTGATTGGGATTCAACTTTTGGCTTGGGCCTCGTTTAAAAGACGACTTGCTCGATCCGTAGGGCTGAAAAAAGAAAGAGTCGTTAATACATGTATGCATATTCCCTTCATATCACCAAAGGCTCAATATATATACCTCGCCATTGGTGTTTGTTTGCAATTGTCGGTCGTCATCATTTCTATTTGCCCTTCGTCAAAAATTTCTATCTCCATTCTGTCACCGGAAGGGTTCAGATATGACAAAATGTCTTCTTCTTCACCTTCTCTGGCACCTTCTCGGCTGGCACCTTCTCCAGCATCTTCTTCATCATCTTTAGGCACATACGGTATTTCACCACGTATTATGCCCATCAGCAATTCTTCTCGGACTGCACCTTCTCCGGCATCACCGTCCATGTCTCTTCTGAAGACAGGTAAAAAAATTTAGGGAACATTTATACGCTAAGCAATACTTTAGATATCAATATGTACATATGAGCAATGTCCAAAAATAGGGGGCGTTGGCCGGGCGCCAGTGCGGTGGGGGAAGAGTTGGTCTTCCCCCACCGCACCGACGCCCAGCCAACACCCCTTTTGTACATATATATGAGCAATGTCCAACAAAAGGGGGCGTTGGCCGGGCGTCGGCGCGGTGGGGGAAGAGTTGGTCTTCCCCCACCACGCCGCCACCCGACCAACACCCCCTTTTTGTACATATATATGAGCAATGTCCAAAAAAAGGGGGGCGTTGGTCGGGCGGCGGCGCGGTGGGGGAAGAGTTTCTTCCCCCATCGCGCAGCCGCCCGGCCAACGCCCCCATATGTACATATATATGAGCAATGTCCAAAAAAGGGGCGTTGGCCGGGGCACAGGCGTGGTGGGGGAAGAGTTGGTCTTCCCCCACCGCGCCGGCGCCCGGCCAACACCCCCATATTATTTGGATATTGCCAATATTAGTTATAATGCCTAATATGCTAACCCTAATATTAACTAATAAAATCATAACCCTAATAAAAATCTTACCCTAATATTAAGTAATAAAATTCCTAAATAAAATGTTAACTAACCAAATGCTAATAACTAATTAGCAAATGCTAACTATTTTTTGTACATTGCTAACTAAAATCCTAACACTAACTAAAATCCTAACTACATATTTTTCTAACAATAACACTAACACTAATTAACTATTTCTAACTAGCTATTTGCAACAACAAAATCATCCTAATTAATATACCTGCAGGCAGAGAGGGTGGCCGGTAGCGTCGTGGAGGTGGCGGCGGTCTGCGGGCGGCGGCGCTGTGCGGGCGACGGCGTGGTGGTGTAGGAAGGTGGCAATCTGTGCGCAGGGTGACGGCGATGGCGCGGGACAGCGACCCAATCGAGCACAGGGAGAGGGGCGGCAGCGGCGGCGCGACGGCGATGCGCGGGCGTGGGCGACGGCCGCGGCGCTTCGCTTCTGTGCAGTGCTTTGCTCTGTAAACTGGCCTTCTTCTTCTCTGGATCGAGAATGGGGGAGGAGAGGGGGCGGCGCGTGCACTTTATACCCCGGGACCTTTAGTCTCGGTTGGTATAACCAACCACGACTAAAGACCCTTTAGTTGCGAGGGGTAACACGGCCGCGCAGGGACCTTTAGTCCCGGGCCGTTTCACCGACCGGGACTAAAAGGTGTTTTGAATAAACTTTATAAGTGGCATTTCAAAACTTGACTAAAAATTCAAATTAAATTTCTTAGATATGTACAATTCTAAATGGAGTGATTCAAAATCATACATATCACAAATTTTAATATCTATCCAATGCCACTAGTCCCATATTTTTCTGATTATCCAATAATTTTACATAATTAAAATACTCCAAATATGCTTATAGAAACTTTGAAAATTCATATCTAAAGACTTACAAATCAAAATTTAGTGAAACCAGTTGTGCTAGTCTTGTTTTGAATTTATCTACAAACTAATGCTTGTCTTATTTCCTGAAAACATCTTAATAAAAATAACATGAATTGCTCATTTCTTGTGTTCATACACTTTGCAAAAATGTGAAATATGCCAAAATAAGGCAATATTTGTTACAAAAATGGCTTAGTAATTCATTACATAACTATTAAACATTATTAACTTGCTCATTTAGATTTATCAACCCCTAGTTTGTAGAATCATGAATTGCTCATTTTATGTGTTCATACACTTTGCAAAACTGTGAAATATGCTATAATAAGGCAGCTTTATGCATCAAGGTATCATTACCTAGCACTGCCAAGGAATTGTTAATGCCATGATTAGGTTTGACTTTTGGGATTTCAAGGTTATTAGTTTTCTTTAGAGCCTGAGCTTTCTCCCCTATTGCCCGCCCATCATTGATGATTCTTGAACTCAGTCTTGTAGGAATTACCAGGCCCCATTTCTCCTTCCTCTTTTTATTGTCCGGTATCACCAGTGAGTTGTTAACCTGCGGCTCTTCATCCTCTTCTTCAGAATCTGACACCATTAGGTGCGGATCAATATTCTTCTCGGGCACCAGAGAAACAACCCTACTAGAAGGGGCTTCAGAACTTTGTAACTCCCAGACCTTCTTCATCACACTTGCTTCTAAGGATGCTTCGGTGTCAATGTGAATGCCTGCCGTTCTTGTCCCACCTCTGTTGGTATTCCCCTATGCCCCTGGAGTTGTGAAAGGGCTGGTGTGGTCAGTATCCATCTCCTCTGTCTGGGTTCTTCTGGATATGATCATTGAAGTTGTCTCCCAATTCCTCATCGCCAGGTTCTTCAGAATCATATCCACCACCATCATTACCATTCTCATCTCCAACCAACTCATCCTCTTCAACATCAAAGAAGACTAAGTATAGATTTTGCTCCATGATACGTCTCCAACGTATCCATAATTTTTGATGCTCCATGCTTGTTTTTACACCATTTGCCTAATGTTTCGTTACACTTCGTGGCGTTTTTATGCATTTTCTGGAACTAACCTAGTAACGAGATGACATAGTGCCAGTTCCCTATTTTCTGCTATTTTTGTGTTTCAGAAAAGCTACACAGGAAATATTCTTGGAATTGGATGAAACAAAAGCCGAACATCCGGAAATTTACCGAAGCTTCTAGAGAACCAAAGAGGAGATGGAGGGGGGCCACGGGCCATCCACACCATAGGGCAGCGCGGCCTGCCCCTGGCCCATGCCCCCTGGTGGTGAGGCCGCCCTGGTCCACCTCTGACATTGCCTCTTCGCCTATAAAGACCTCCCGAGAGGAAAAACCTAAACATCTGATCACTTTTCTAGAAACACATCGTGATCCACCGCTGTCATCGACCCGAGATCGGGAGGGTCCAGAAGCTCTTTCTGGCACCCTGCCGGAGAGGGGAATCGCCACCGGAGGTCTTCTTCATCGCCATGCTTGCCTCCGGTGTGATGAGTGAGTAGTCTACCTTGGACTATGGGTCCATAGCAGTAGCTAGATGGTTGTCTTCTCCACCATGTGCTTCATGTTTAGATCTCGTGAGCTGCCTTACATGATCGAGATCACCGTTATGTAATTCTACATGTTGTGTTTGTTGGGATCCAATGAATATTAGTGTTATGATTGAGTTGATGTGCTGAATATTATCTTATGTTATCTCTATGTTGTTTATGATCTTGCATGCTCTCCGTTGTTAGTAGCTATCTTGGCCGAGTAGTTGCTAGTGACTTCAAGAGGGGGTATGTATGCTCGATAGTGGGTTCATGCCTCTATTTAATCTGGGGGAGTGACAGAAACCTCTAAGGTTGTAGATGTGCTGTTGCTACTAGGGAGAAAACAACATTCATATGCTCGAGGGCATATGCTTTGTTTACATTACACACTTTGCTTAATGTAGTTATCTGTTGTTCGCAACTTAATACTTGTGGAGTTCTCGGATTGATTCGCCACAAGTCGATTATTAGTCATAGATGCAGTTGGATGGCGGTCTATGTATCTTATTGTAATGCCCAGAGTAAATCTCATAGTGATCCTCTTGACATATCACGTTGTCTTTATTCTATCAATTGCCTAGCTGTAATTTGTTTACCCAGCATGTGCTATTTATCTTATGGAGAGACAACACTAGTGAACTGTGGACCCCGGTCCTATTTCCTTTATATTGCTATCACCTGTTTACTTTACTCGCATATTACTATTGCTTTCCACTCGATACGCTCATTCCTTTGTTTTAAGCAAACCGGTGAGATTTACAACCTCATCGTAAGTTGGGAACAAAGTATTTGGTTGTGTTGTGTGCAGGTTCCGCGTTGCTACTAGTTGAAGACGAGTCAACAAGAATCATTAATGGCGCCCTTATTGGAGTGTTAGTAGGCTAGCAAGCATCACCTTCTGGAGTTTGGCTTTTTCCTAGATACGATAAACCTTGGTTTCTTACTGAGGGAAAATTTGCTGATGTACTCATCATACCTTCCTCTTGGGGTTCCCAACTGGGTCGTTATCCTGCCCGCATCAAGCTAATTTTTTGGCACCGTTGCCGGGGAAAAAGAAGACTTCTATAAGGGGAGTTTCGCATGCACATCCTTTACTTTATTTTAAGTTTTGCTTTACTTTATTTTTTACTTGCATCGTTTTATCAAAAACACAAAAAAATAGTATCATTTATAGTTGTTTTTACTTGTCTACTTTTAGTTTTGCTAGAATGGCTACTCCTGAAAACACCAAGTTGTGTGACTTTACTAGCACTAATAATAGTGATTTTATCTGCACTCCTATTGCGCCACCTGCTCCTGCTGCAAATTTTATGAGATTAAGCCTGCTTTGTTGAACCTTGTTACGAAAGCGCAATTTTCTGGTGCTAGTACTAATGATGCTGCAGCTCATCTCAACAATTTTGTTGACTTATGTGAGATGCAGAAATATAAGGATGTAGAGAGTGATATTATTAAGCTTAAGTTGTTTCCTTTTTCTTTGAGTGGAAAAGCTAAGGATTGGTTGCTGTCTTTGCCTAAAAATAGTATTGATTCATGGGCTAAGTGTAAGGATGCTTTTATTGGTAGATACTATCATCCTGCTAAGATTATAGCTTTGCGTAGCAATATTATGAAGTTTAATCAATTTGATAATGAACATGTTGCTCAAGCTTGGGAAAGAATGAAATCTATGATAAAGAATTGTCCCACTCATGGACTGACTACTTGGATGATTGTCCAAACTTTTTATGCAGGACTAAATTTTTCTTCAAGGAACCTATTGGATTCAGCTACTGGAGGCACTTTTATGTCCCTTACCTTGGGTGCCGCAACAAAGCTTCTCGACAATATGATGGTAAATTACTCTGAATGGCACACCGAGAGAGCTCCATAAGGTAAGAAGGTAAATTCTGTTGAGGAAACCTCTTCCTTGAGTGATAAGATTGATGCTATTATGCTTATGATTTCTAATGATAGGACTCATGTTGATCCTAATAATGTTCCTTTAGCCTCTTTGGTTGCTCAAGAAGAGCATGTTGATGTAAACTTCATTAGAAATAATAATTTTAACAACAATGCTTATAGGAATAATTTTGCTAGTAACAATTATAGGCCATATCCTTCTACCAATGGTAATGGTTATGGTAATTCTTATGGTAATTCCTCCAACAATACTAGGGCCGCGCCCTCCGAGCTTGAGGTAATGCTCAAGGACTTCATCGGTAAGCAAACTGCTTTTATCAGGTCTGTTGAGGAAAGGTTAGGCAAAATTGATATTCTTGCTTCTAAAGTTGATAGCCTTGCTTATGATGTTGAACTTCTGAAATTAAAAGTGTTGCCTAATGATGTGAAAGAGAACAATACTTTTGCTACTGGTAATGCTATGCAAGTTAGAATTGATGAAAATGTTAGGATGCTAGCAGAATTGCATGCCAGGTGGGAAAGAGAAGATGAGATGGCTAGAAAGATGAAGCTATGTACCATTACTACCTCTAATAATGTTTTTCCAAATGCTAGCAATCCTCTTACTTTGATTGGTGTAGAGAAAACTCCCACTCCTTGTGTTAAAAAGCCTAAAACATCTAAAACTTTTTCTCAAAAGAGTGCTGAAATTTTTTGGAGTGTGGGAGATGATAGCTCTATTTTCTTTAATGATTTTGATGTTGATGGCTGAAATATATCTAAAGTTATTTTATTCTTGCAAAAGCTTGCTTTGACTCCCAATGCTAGTTCTTTAAATGTTGCTTTTACTAAGCATATTACCAATGCTCTTATAAAAATTAGGGATGAAAAGTTGAAGCAAAAAGCTTCTGTTCCCAAGAAGTTAGAAGATGGTTGGGAACCCATCATTGATATGCATGTTAATGGTTTTGATTGCCATGCTTTATGTGATATAGGTGCTAGTATTTCTATCATGCCTAGAAAAATTTATGACATGCTTGATTTACCACCGCTTGAAAAGTGTTATTATGATGTTCCTATTGCTGATGTTGCTAAGAAGAAACCTTTGGGAAGGATTAATGATGTTCTTATTATGGTTAACAATAACCTTATTCCCGTTGATTTTCTTGTCATGGATATTGAATGCAATGCTTCATGTCCTATTATTTTGGGAAGACCCTTTCTTCGTACTGTAGGTGCCATCATTGATATGAGGGAAGGCACCATCAAATATCAATTCCCACTCAAGAAAGGTATGGAACACTTCCCTAGAAAGAGGAAGAAATTACTTTTTGACTCTATTCTTAGAGCATATTATGAGCTTGATGCTTCATCACTTGATATTACTTGATTCGCACTTTCTGCGCCTAGCTCAAAGGCGTTAAAGAAAAGCACTCTTGGGAGATAACCCAATGTTTTTACTTTCAGTTCTTTTTCTTTTATTTGAGTCTTGGAAGTTATTACTACTATAATGACCTCTCGTTATCATTTTTATTTCGTTTTTGTGCCAAGAGAAGCCTCTAATTTGAGTGAGGTAAGATTTGGGGATGTTGCTGTCCTGAAACAGTTTTTGGTGCTGCACCGTAAAAATTCGTGAAAATTATCCGTATATCTTTTGGACCTGCGATTTCTTGTGCATATGCCCCAGGTTATATCCAAACTTTCATTAGTTTAACACTTTTTTATTTGAGTAACAGAAAACCCTCTAAAAATTTGACATTTATCAGCTGTTCTGTTTTGACAGATTTCTGCCAATATTTGTGTTTGCCGCTTTATTGCTTTCTTTTTTTGTTCTTTTGATCACGGAATTTTTGGGGAAGTTTCTACAGTAGTATATACTTTATATGTGGTAGATTTGGGTTGAAACCTGAAACAAAAAGGGGTTGATTCAATGTTATGCTTACACTAACGTTGCTAATAGATTTGTGTTTAGTTTTATATTAAGGAAGTTTTCAAGTGTAGGGATTGGAGAATGATGAGATGAGTTGAAGAATGGACAAAAGCTCAAGCTTAGGGATGCCCACGCACCCCAAGAAATATCCAAGAGGTACAAGCGTCAAAGCTTGGGGATGCCCCCGAGGCACCCCTTCTTCATCGACAAAAATCAGGTCACCTTTCAATACACTATATTTTTATTGCTTTATGCATTATGCGTTTTTCTTGGAGCATCAGTTGTTTTAGTTTTCAGTTTTGTTTAGTTTTATTTGCTGCAATAAATGGTTGGACCCCAACAAATTTCTTTTGGAGAAGTTGCCTTGCTTTTCATTTGCCAAGAACACTCCGTTTTTTATTCTTATCGTTTCAACGAGTGTTCTCTTTTTCTAGAACTGTGTTTAGTTTTTGATTTTCGCCTTGATTTGTGTTCAGATCTTGTTATATCTTTGCATCAAGGTGTATTTTTTGCCTCTGGTCCGTGTTGGTTTTCATAAAAAAAGAGTTGTTTAAAAAGTTCGAATGGTGTTGGAAAAGAGAAAAAGCTTTATGTAAAAAAAAGTGGTACAAGAAGGAGCTTGTGTAGACTGCGGCCTAGGCTTTTGCATGTCGTACTTGATGTCTTTTTGATAGTATGCTTAGTGGTTTTGTTGTAGCATGAATTGTCTCAAATGACTGAGATTGCTTAATGAGCCTTTGAAAAAATCATGCGTTGTTTTAATTATTTGGAAGCATTATTTTGGTTTTCTCCTTGATGCTTTATTTGGGTTGACTTGGCGCATGCTCACACATGTTAGACTCATACAAAGTCGCCATTGCCTCTATGATCATTTAGTTTTTGACTTTTGATTCCATCTTATGCTTCTTTTAATGTCGCTTTGTCGCTTTGCATGATTATGGCCATTATTGCTCTCTTAGTTGGTCGCTCCTAGTCTTTTGCTAGCCCTCATTTTGTACTGAGTATGAGCTCTACTCGTGCATCCAACTCCTAAAAACCCAGTTGTTCCAATGTGTCCACCATACATACCTATTAGCAATTTGCTATTCCAAAGTACATTTGACTTGCTTTTATCTATCCTTCAAATTAAACTCTTTTTGGTGTTATGCGAAAATTGGTCAGTAAAGCTCTCACGAACCTGATGACACACTTTACTTTTCTCATTTTAAAATTTGACATTGTGGCTCTCTTATGTTGAGATGTTATGCTTGCAAGTTATAAGTTGGAAATTAGCCCAGCCATGCTGTCATGGGGCAAGCTTTCAATATTGCACTATCTTTCATTTGAGTTGATATCGTGATCTTCTGTTTATGGATACCCGCGATGTGAAATAAGTTGGGAATCTTGTGGGATCATGGAGTTCTTATATGTGTTAGGGAAATGCCTGGGCCGCTAATCTAAGCCATGCATCATTCATGGTGGAAATTTACAGCATGCCCATAGTGGACATTCGACAACGCATCTCACAATAAAAAGCTATACCAATGGTAAATAAAAGAGATGTCGAGGTGTTCATTGTCTGTTTGTCTTGTCATTTTGATATGGGCTTGTTCCATGTCATCGGGCAGGAGGTACCCCATTGGCGGTTCTCGATGATACACATATATTTACAATGACAAGAGCTTGCTTGGGACTCTAAGTCGAGTAGCATGAGGTTTGGGTATTCATACTTCACGGGACACGAGGGTTTCAACTTATGATTTGTCAAGCATATGCTTCATAATTGTACTCGCATTAACTCTAACCATTCAAGATGCCTATGATGGGGGCAATGAGAGCTCAAAGCTAGTAAGTACTATAATTTTTGAAGGTTTATAAAACTCGCAATCACTGCTTCCCTCCGCGAAGGACCTTTCTTTTACTTTTATGTTGAGTCATCACCTTCTATCTTTATGCACCGTCTAAGAGAGCATAGTTGTCATTCTGAGTATAATGTGCATTGTCCCAACGTTTTCATTGATTGATTCATGATGTCGGTTTCACTTGTTCTCAAATCACTTGTATCTAGTCGCCCTCTTAAACTTGAAGGTGTCCTATGCATTTATGATTTGCTCTCTCATGGAGGACAAGCTGAAAACCATTTGTTTGTTTTTCCTTATGATTTGAACACACGTTTGACTTTCATTGTTTCATTTTCATGATCTTTTGTTTGTGTTCTTTTTCATGTTATAACATGGTTGCTAAGTTTCTTCTATCAAGATTATATCTTTCATGCTTATGTTTTAAGTTCTTTTGATCCCAGCGCACAACGTTTACATATATGATAAAGATTGTGTAGGTGCATGTCACCGCAAAAATTATTTCTTTTGTTATCACTTACCTACTCGAGGACGAGCAGGAGTTAAGCTTGGGGATGCTGATACGTCTCCGACGTATCCATAATTTTTGATGCTCCATGCTTGTTTTTACACCATTTGCCTAATGTTTCGTTACACTTCGTGGCATTTTTATGCATTTTCCGGAACTAACCTATTAACAAGATGCCACAGTGTCAGTTCCATGTTTTCTGCTGTTTTTGTGTTTCAAAAAAGCTACACAGGAAATATTCTCGGAATTGGACGAAACAAAAGCCGAACATCCAGAAATTTACCAAAGCTTCCAGAGAACCAAAGAGGAGACGAAGGGGGGCCACGGGCTGGCCACACCATAGGGCGGCGTGGCCTGCCCCTGGCCCGCGCCCCCTAGTGGTGAGGCCGCCCTGGTCCACCTCTGATGCTACCCCTTCGCCTATAAAGACCCCCCGATGGGAAAAACCTAAACACCTGATCACTTTTCTAGAAACACATCGCGATCCACCGCCATCGTCGACCTGAGATCAGGAGGGTCCAGAAGCTCTTCCCGGCACCCTGTCGGAGAGGGGAATCGCTACCGGAGGTCTTCTTCATCGCCATGCTTGCCTCCAGCACGATGAGTGAGTAGTCTACCTTGGACTATGGGTCCATAGTAGTAGCTAGATGGTTGTCTTCTCCACCATGTGCTTCATGTTTAGATCTCGTGAGCTGCCTTACATGATCGAGATCACCGTTATGTAATTCTACATGTTGTGTTTGTTGGAATCCGATGAATATTGGTGTTATGATTGAGTTGATGTGCTGAATATTATCTTATGTTATCTCTATGTTGTTTATGATCTTGCATGCTCTCCGTTGATAGTAGCTATCTTGGCCGAGTAGTTGCTAGTGACTCCAAGAGGGGATATTTATGCTCGATAGTGGGTTCATGCCTCTATTTAATCTGGGGGAGTGACAGAAACCTCTAAGGTTGTAGATGTGCTATTGCTACTAGGGAGAAAACAACATTCATATGCTCGAGGGCATATGCTTTGTTTACATTACACACTTTGCTTAATGCAGTTAGCTGTTGTTCGCAACTTAATACTTGTGGAGTTCTCGGATTGATTCGCCACAAGTGGATTATTAGTCATAGATGCAGTTTGATGGCAGTCTATGTATCTTATTGTAATGCCCAGAGTAAATCTCATAGTGATCCTCTTGACATATCACGTTGTCTTTATTCTATCAATTGCCCAGCTGTAATTTGTTTACCCAGCATGTGTTATTTTATCTTATGGAGAGACACCACTAGTGAACTGTGGACCCCGGTCCTATTTCCTTTATATTGCTATCACCTGTTTACTTTACTCGCATTGTTTACTTTACTCGCATATTACTATTGCTTTCCACTCGATACGCTCATTCCTTTGTTTCAAGCAAACCGGTGAGATTGACAACCTCATCGTAAGTTGGGAACAAAGTATTTGGTTGTGTTGTATGCAGGTTCCGCGTTGCTACTAGTTGAAGACGAGTCAACAAGAATCGTTAACGGCGCCCTTGTTGGAGTGTTAGTAGGCTAGCAAGCATCACCTTCTGGAGTTTGGCTTTTTCCTGGATACGATAAACCTTGGTTTCTTTCTGAGGGAAAATTTGCTGCTGTACTCATCATACCTTCCTCTTGGGGTTTCCAACTGGTGGTTATCCTGCCCGCGCATCACTCCATATCAATTATCATATCCTTAGGAATCTTCTCAATGTCTCTAACAAAAACTTTCATTCTAATAGTTTTATAAAAGCTTCTGAAGATGATGTGCCAATCTATGTTGACTAGCACACCAATGGATGAGGCTATCTGAGCCATCACTTTCCATGTACACCACTTTGGAGGTATGCCTTCCACTTTCACCCAGACCTTTTGCAGTTCCCCAAAGGGGTCCACTTCACCATCCCATTTAGAGAAAGAGATGCTAACTCCTTATTTTCAGGTTAATTGATGGATATTCAACTAGTTCACTGATTCTCTTATTCAGATGCAGTCTTATCAGAAATTTCTTGGAGCTCAGCTGACAAATTTGCCAGTACCAATTGACCTTCCACATTTTAGAAAGGTTCTACTCTAACTCTTTTTCATTAGCTTCTCCCTCTAGGATTTCCACTACCTCCACATTACCATAGTTCAGCCATTTTGTGGCCTCAGGCCCTCCAGCATCAATGTGGAAGAAGCCCAGACCTGCATTAGCACTCCCTAGGTATTGAGCATGTGGCATTGGCTTATACCATTCAACACAAGTGTCCATGTGGTGACCTGGCTTTCCACAGATGAAGCAACATTTGGCCCTAGAGCATAACCCTACAAAGTGCCCTGGTTCCCCACAGTTGTAGCATATAACATCTTTATACTTGGGATCAACCACTAACACATTTGAACTAGGTTTCTCCTTGACCACTTGTTCAGGCCAGGTTTATCACCAGCTAAGTTGGCTTCGGTTACCTTCTTAGATTTGTTGGAACTAGTCCATTGATTCATAGTCGGTACTCCAATGCTACTGCTCTGACCAACCGACTGTTGCTGTTGCTACAGTTGTAATGGATACTAGCCTTGCATCGCCATCAGGGGGTTTTGCAGCATCTGCACTTGGTTCTGCTAGGGGAATGACATCTTATACGGCCACTAAGCAAACAGAGGAAAGTACATACCAGGTTGCAGCATCTGCATCATCCTAGCCCCCGACTCTCCTTGTAGACTGATGATGTTTTATATTCGCGAGTTACCGGTGACTCCAGATGACGCAGGTCTTGGCGCAACTGCCTTTGTAGCTTGCCTTGCCGGCAGGGATGAGGAAGCCTTGCTGCCGCTGGTGCGGCCACGACCAGCTCCATATCTTCCTCCACCTCCTCCTCGCGCCCCTCCACCTGCCATCAGGACCTCGACGAAGGTTGGGCGGCTTGATGTCGCACCCTAGAAATCCTTGGAGAAGGAGAATCGCTTCGGCTGAGGTATATGATGATCTTCCTTCGCCAGAATTGGGGATCTAGTTGAAAAAGCTCTTTACGAATCCACACCATAATTGGGGATCTAGTTGAAACCCTAGTTGTGCTCGGGAACGAGGGGTCCCTCACCTGAGCTGGATGGGAATCACCACCTCCCTTATCTCATGGAGAAGGCGCATTCCTCCTATCCATCTTCAACACTGTACTCTTCTCGCCATGGACGACATGGAGCTCGCTAGGTGGCTTGCATCCATGACTGGCTTGAGGTCGACCACGGTGATGGCTGACATGTGGGCCACCGAGATTCAAATCTCGCATCCCCTGCCTGCCGCTCCCCCCACATCGAGTTTCCCTAGATAGCACCGACCATGAGCAGTGTCTCGTGAAAGGAGATGGATCACGCTTCCGCCCCATCCGCCTCTTTCCTCCACCATCCTCGACTCTCGGATCCCCTCTCCCACCACCTCCGCGTAGCTAGGGATCGCTCGCGGACGATCGGTAGTCGCTGATCGCACTCGGTGCAGTTAAGCAAGAAGATCACCGATGGTTGTGTCGGAGCGCGTGGGTGGGCGTGGGTGGGCATTAATCCTGTTGAGTATATATTATATGGCACGTATGTATCCTGTATATTTACCCTAGGCCCCCTCCTCTTTTGTATATTCAAGGAAGTGGCGGCCCCACTATGTAACCTATATATATGCGTGCCTATGCACCAGATCAATACATCGTGCATCACATCCTCTCTACATGGCATCAGATACCCCATGATCCTAACCCTAGCCGGCCATCGCCCCCCTCCCCCTCCCTCTCAGCCGCCGCCCCCCAAACCCTAGCGCGACTGCCTCCTAGCGCCACCGCTCCTCTCTCCCACCACCATCGCCTCTCTCGATGCCGCCTCTCTCCACCATGTCCTCCGTCTCCGCCACCAGCAACCCCTTTGCTTCCTCCCCTCCTCCGCCTCCACCACTCCTACCCCCGCCCAGCTCCGTGATGTCCCCATCACCGACCATGTTCCCATCATGCTCTCCCGCAATGACAACAACTACCATCCATGGAAGACGTACTTCTACCTCCTCTTCTGCGAGTACAACCCTCCGCGACCACATCGATGGCACCACTGACCTCCTCTCCATGTAGCGCGACAGTGACTGGATGGCGATCGACGCCACCATCATCCGCTGGCTCTTCCTCACCATCATGCCGGACATCTTCAAGACCGTCGTTCACGATGGCGATGATGCTCGTATGGTGTGGACGAAGATCAACAGGCTCTTCACCGACAACAAGCTCCAGCGGGTCGTCTTCCTGCAGCAGGAGTTCTTCGGCACACTCCAGGGCGATCTCTACCAGGATGCCTACTGCCTGCGCCTCAAGGCCATCTCCGACGAGCTCCAGGACCTCTGTTTCATGATGGGGGATGAGCTTCTTCTCTCTACACTCACCGCCGACCTCAGTTAGGATCTCGATAACACCGCCTCCAATCTCACCCTCATGACTAACCCCACCTTCGAGCGTGCAGCCTCCTACCTTCGCCTCGAGGAACGTCACCTGACGAAACTGCACGCGCGTGCACCCCATGCTGCACTTGCTGCTGGGCTCGGCTATGGCGCCCTGGCACCCCTGGCGCCCCCCCTCCCCCGCCGACCCCTCCTCCGGCGCCCTTTGTTGTGCCCCCACCTCTGCAACAACAACAACAACAGGTGCGCCGCCGTCGCGGGCGTGGCGGCGGTGGTCGCACCAACGGCGGTTATAGGGGTGGCGGCCCGCAACCTGCCAACCAGGTGCCCACCCCGCCCTAGAGCGGCGACTTCAACCCTTGGACGGGGGTGGTGCATGCCTACACCATGCCTGTGTCGCGCCCCTGTCCCTGGCATACTTGATCCCCAGCCGCAGACTCATCAGGCGCTCTTCGCTGCGCCACAGCAGCCTTACGCGCCGGCCTATGGCGGCATGCTGTCCTACGCGCCTTCTCAGCAGGCGGGCTGGGACCCTGCGCTCATCGCCGCCCTCCAGCAGGTCTCTCCTGCAGGATCCTCCGCCGATGGCGTGCCGTGGCTCATGGATTCTGGCGCCTCCTCTCACATGGCTGCTTACCCGGGTAACCTATCCTCATTATCTCCCACTTCCACCATTTCTTACATCATCATCGGCAATGGCGCTAGTCTTCCTATCACTCACATTGGTTCCGCTGCTTTACCCTCCATCTCTAAACCACTGTCTCTTAACAATGTCTTAGTTTCTCCACAACTCTGTCATAACTTAGTCTCTGTTCAAACTCTCTCTCGTGATAATTCTGTAACTGTGGAATTTGACGCTCTTGGTTTTTCTGTTAAGGATGCCCGTACCCGTATGGTGCTCCACCGATGTGAGAGTCCTGGCGACCTCTATCCAGTCCAGACGTCTTCTTCATCACGCTCTGGACCTCGTGCACTCTCTGTCGGCGTCGACCTTTGGCATGCTCGTCTTGGTCATCCTAGCTCCACCGCCCTCCGCCAAATAATGCGAGATTTCTCCTTTTCATGTAATAAACCGGCTGCTCATAGTTGTGAAGCATGCCGCCTAGGCAAACATGTGTGTCTCCCATTTAGTTCTTCCTCCACAGTTGTGTCTTTTCCTTTTCAGTTAATTCATAGTGATGTATGGACCTCTCCTACTGCTAGTAATTCTAGGTTTCTATATTATCTTGTTATTCTTGATGATTACTCCCATTTTGTTTGGACTTTTCCTCTCCGCAAAAAGTCTGACATCGCTGCCACTCTCACCACTTTTTATACCTACGTTTCCTCCTAGTTTAGTTGCCCAATACATGCTCTCCAAACTGACAACGGGAAAGAATTCGACAACTCCGCCGTTCGCACTCTCCTTTCTTCCCATGGCACCATTTTTTGCCTAACTTGTCCATACACTTCGCAGCAGAATGGTCATGATGAGCGTGTTCTCCGCACTCTTAATGACTATGTTCGCACCCTCCTGTTCCACGCTCATGTTCCTACAACCTTTTGGCCTGACGCCCTAGCCACCGCCACCCTTCTCGTTAACCTTCGCCCGTGCTGTACCCGATGGAACTATATGCCTCACCATCTCCTTTTTGGCTCCCCGCCCACCTATGATGGCCTTCATATCTTCGAATGTTGTTGCTATCCTAGCACCATCGCCACCGCCCCTCATAAACTCGCTCCACGTTCCATCCCCTGCATCTTCCTGGGTTACCCGGCTAACACAAGGCTACCGTTGCTATGATCATGTGTCGCACCGGGTGATCACATCCCGGCATGTTTACTTTGATGAGCATTGTTTTCTATTTGCACAAGAACAGGTGGCGCCCTCTCCATCACCCACCGGCGATTCCCCGCCTTGCCGTGTGCTTGCACTGGCCGCTGTGCCCGGGCCCAGTGCCATGACGCCCTCGAGCACCAGCTCCGGCACCCCCTCGCCACCCTCGAGTGCTACCTCGGGTGGCACCGCATCGCCCTCAAGCTCTGTCTTGGGCGCTGCCTCGCCATCCTCCTCCTTGCCAACATCACCCTCGAGCGGCGCCTCGGGTGACGCCTCGTCGACCGGCACGCCTTCGACGCTGCCCCCGCCTCCGGCCGGTGCTGGCCCCGTCATGTGCGCTCGTGCAGGCATCTCTCGCCCGTCCACCCGGTACCCTACGGATGAGTTCGTCTGCACGGCTTTGACTTCCGCGCCTTCTCTGCTGCCCGCCTTTGCCAGGGCAGCCCTTCGCAACCCCTCGTGGCTCGCGACTATGCAGGAGGAGTTTGATGACCTGCAGTGCAACAACACGTGGCATCTTGTCCCGCGCCCGCGACATGCCAATGTCATCAGCGGGAAGTGGGTCTTCAAGCACAAGTTTCATCCTGATGGTACTCTTGATCATCACAAGGCTTGTTGGGTGGTCCACGGTTTTTGGCAACGTGAAGGCGTCAACATCCATGACACCTTTGCGCCCGTTGTCAAATCCGGCACCGTTCTTACGGTCCTCCAGCTCGCGGTCTCTCACGGCTGGCCAGTACACCAGGTGGATGTCTCCAATGCCTTTCTCCATGGTCATCTCGAGGAGCAAGTGTTCTGTCAGCAGCCCACCGGGTTCGTCGATTTTGATCACCCGGATCATGTTTGCCTGCTGTCATGATCACTGTATGGGCTCAAGTAGACGCCCTGTGCTTGGTACCAGTGCATCGCAGAGTTTCTTCATCAGCTCGGCTTCGGTTCCACTCGCTCTGATACTTCGCTGTTATCTACAGTCAGGGCGGTCTCACTGCCTACCTGCTCCTCTACGTGGATGATATTATCCTGACAGCATGCTCCACTCACCTTCTTTGTCAGCTTACTGATCGTCTTTGTGCTGAGTTTGCTATCAAAGATTTGGGCCCTCTTCACTACTTCCTCGGGATTGAGGTCGTTCGGCGTCCGGATGGGTTCTTCCTTCATCAGCGAAAGTATGCTCATGAGCTCCTTGACCGTGCTGGCATGCTTAATTGTCATCCTGTGAGTACGCCTGTTGACACGAAGGCCAAGCTCTCCTCTACTGATGGCTATCCGGCCTCGGATCCGTCATTTTATCTGTACATCATCGACGCTCTGCAGTACCTCACTCATACTCGCCCGGAGTTGCAGTATGCCGTTCAGCAGGTGTGTCTCCATATGCATGCCCCTCGTGATTCTCACTGGACTACGGTGAAACGGATTTTCCGCTACATCCATGGTACTCTGGACCTTGGTTTGACGCTCCATGCTTCTCCCGCCACGGACATCGTCGCCTATTCCGATGCCGACTGGGCTGGCTGCCCTGATACCCGGCGCTCTACTTCCGGGTACTGTGTCTATCTTGGACCATCACTCATCTAATAGTCGTCCAAGAGGTAGCCCACAGTCTCTCGCTCCAGCGCTGAGGCTGAGTATCGGGTTGTGGACAACGCTGTCGCTGAGTGCTCGTGGCTTCGCCAGCTTCTTCTCGAGCTCTCCTGCCCCGTCGACAAGGCCACCATTGTTTACTGCGACAAAGTCTCCGCTGTCTACCTCTCCGCCAACCCCGTTCATCATCTCCGGACCAAGCACATCGAGCTCGACATTCACTTTGTTTGCGAACAGGTGGCATTTGGGCGTATACGTGTTCTACACGTCCCTACTTCCCAACAGCTCGCGGGTATCATGACCAAGGGACTTCCTACGGCGTCCTTTTAGGAGTTTCGGTCCAGTCTTTACGTCGGTTCCAGTGACGCTTCGACTGCGGGGGGTGTTGAGTACATATTTATATGACACATGTGTATTATGTATATTTACACTAGGCCCCCTCCTCTTTTATATATTCGAGGACATGGCGGCCCCACCGTGTAACCTATATATATGCGTGTCTATACACCAGATCAATACATCGTGCATGAGAACCGGGCGTCGACCGGTTGGTTAGGGCAGCGAGTGCGCTCCCAGCCCACCAGGTTTCGAGTCCCCGGACTCCCCTGGGCGCTCATGTTGTTTCTTCTATAAAACAATGTCAACAGGTGCTAGTGCCTGTTGATCTCATATATACATCATGCATCACATCCTCTCTACAAATCCTTTTTTCACAACATTCGGAAACTTCCGATTTCCCGTGGTGTGCGCTCAGCCAAGGTCGCCGTCGTGGTTGTCGCGCTCCAAATTGGACTGCATACATGGAATGGACTTTTCCGTCAGACAGATTCCTCCTACTCATATACCGAGCGAAGCAAAGAGGTAGCATGTACCAAGACAGCACACACAGAGAAAAAAATGGCCGAGCCGGGGCCGCTGGTCCGAGTTCTGATAATCCTATTGACGTGTTTCCTCCTCTTCCACTGGAGCTCACCGGCGGCGCTCGCACCAACACCACCAGCGGGCGCCCTCTGCATCCCCCGCGAGCGGGACGCGCTTCGCGACTTCAAGGCCGGCCTCAACGACTCCGGCAACATCCTGTCGTCGTGGCGAGGCGCGGACTGCTGCCGGTGGAAGGGTATCGTTTGCAGCAACCGAACCGGCCACGTCGTCGCGCTCCAAATCCGGAGCCCAAGGTATTCATACTTTTCCATTGGGACCATGGGAGGTGAGGTACGCCCCTCCTTGCTCGCTTTACGACATACAACGACTTCGGAGGCAAACCCATCCCGGAGTTCATCGGCTCTCTCCGAAGCCTCACGCATCTCAACCTCTCTTACTCTAATTTCGGCGGTAGGATTCCTCCGCACATCGGCAACCTCTCGAATCTACTCAGCCTACAGCTCAACAACTATCATTATTTCCTGCCACAAACTCAGGTCATGCCCCACTCGCATGATGTCGCATGGGTGTCGCGCCTGACAAATCTGCAAGTTCTCAGCATGTCTGGCGTGGACCTCAGCGCTGCAGTCGACTGGTTTCATTCTGTCAACATGCTCCCTGGTCTCATACACCTTGATTTAGGTTTTTGTGGCCTTCAGAACACTATGCCTCATCCGGTGCAATCCAACCTCACATCGTTGGAGAGCCTAGAGCTGCAATATAACCCCTTCAACACCTCTCTTGTAGCCAAAAAATTTGTCTGGGTTTGGGATCTGCCCAGCCTCCAAGTACTCTCTCTACGTGGCTGTGGAATCCATGGTCCTATACCTCAAGTGGTGGGGAACTTGACATCCCTTCAAAGACTCTATCTTTATCACAACCACTTCACCGGCATGGTGCCATGGACATTCAGGAAACTGAAGAAACTTCAGTGCCTCGAATTATCGAAGAACTTCATTAGCATGGACCTAACGAAGCTACTGCAGCTCTTGCCATCAAATGAACTGCAAATGCTACTTCTGAGCACAAATTCTTTGACAGGGAGCTTGCCAGATTGGATAGGGCGCTTTAGCAGCTTGAACATGATTTACCTCGACCACAACAAGCTGGCTGGAGAGATACCAGTTGGTATACGGGAACTCAGAAATTTGACAGAACTGTGGCTAAACTCAAACAGCCTACATGGTACAATCACCGAGGACCATTTCACAAATTTAACTACCCTGCAACACCTGTGGATCTCTCATAATTCCATAATTGTGAAGGTCAATAGCACATGGCACACTCCATTCAGGTTGATTTCAGCAGGCTTTAGCTCTTGCACTCTAGGGCCCCATTTTCCAGCTTGGCTTATCCAACCAACAATGGATACTCTTGATATTTCGAACACAAGCATACACGACAACATACCTGCTGAGTTTTGGACTGGTAGTTCCGATTATTATACGTTGGATTTGTCAACGAATCGTCTTGTTGGCATGCTTCCTACACTTGGTGACCTGCAGGAATTAGAAATATTAGATATCAGTTCTAACGAGCTCACTGGTCAGATTCCAACACTTCCCAGGACGCTCAGCTACTTGGACCTGTCTAAAAACAATCTATCAGGCCCACTGCCATCAGATACGGAAGGACTAATGCTACAAGTACTGCTTCTCTTCAGCAATGCCTTGTCTGGGACCATTCCTTGCTCCCTGCTTCGGTTGCAACAGTTGGCATTTCTAGATCTATCAAATAACATGCTACACGGGACATTCCCTAAGTGCCGTCAAGGATACAGAACCTCAAGTATTATCACCCTTAACTTGAACAGCAACAATCTTTCAGGAGCATTCCCTATGTTTCTCCAAAGGTGCAAAGAGCTAAACTTTCTTGATCTAGCATACAATAAATTTTCTGGGAGCCTACCAACATGGATCGGATCAAAGTTACCACAGTTGGGACTTTTGCGGTTGCGCTCAAACATGTTCTCTAGTGGCATTCCTGACCAACTAAGCAGGATGAAGAGGCTTCAGTATTTAGACATTGCATGCAACAACATCTCAGGCAATATACCAGAGTCAATTGGGAATCTCACAGCTATGATTCTTACTCCCAATGATAGTGGTGCCCTTTCCGGAATTTTCGACTCCACAGTCGAAATTTCCGACATTTTCTTTAACTATTATACTGATAGTTTATTGGTGAACACAAAAGGTCAACAGCTGGAATACACCAGTGGAATCGCATATATGGTAAACATTGATTTTTCTTGCAACAGTTTAACTGGGCAGATTCCTCACGAGATTGGCATGCTGGTTGCATTGAAGAACTTGAACTTGTCATGGAATAGTGTGAGTGGCATAATGCCCCAAAGTATTGGTGAGCTATGCGCTTTGGAATCTTTTGACCTGTCTCATAATGAGCTGTCTGGTGAAATCCCTACAACTTTATCAGATCTAACATCACTGAGCCGCTTGAACTTGTCATATAACAATTTGACAGGAACAATACCATCTGGGAATCAGTTAAGAACTCTAGATGACCAAGCATCCATCTACATTGGTAATCCAGGTCTTTGTGGTCCACCTCTCATTAGGAATTGCTCAGGAACGACTCACAAAACTCCACTCGTCCCTGAAGAGCATGAAGGCATGAGCGATGTGGTTTCCTTTTACGTCAGTATGTGCCTCGGATTTGTGGTAGGTCTCTGGATTGTCTTCTGTGGTTTCTTGTTCAAGAGGAAATGGAGGGATGGTTGTTTGTCATTTCTGGATCACGTCTATGATCGTGTTTCTGTGCAAGTCGGTGTGGGTTGGGCTTCATTGGCTAGAAAAATCCGTCAAAGATGAGGAAACACTTGTTGTGTGCCATGCTTTTCTTTAGTGTGTAATTCACTGTGATCATCTGTGACAATTAATATCTTAAGAATGTGTATAAAGGCAAACATGTGTAACTGTTGTGTAAGATATAGTTAGTTAAAACTCTGTTTAATCTGTAAATGTGTGGACAGTTGTATGAACTAGAAAATACCTTGCGCGTTGCTGCAGTTATTTTTGTCAAAGTTGCTGAAGTAAATATACAATGATGAAATTAATTCAAATTAAATATTTGCACACTACATAATAATAAAGGCGCTAACAGCAGTTGCAAGGGTAATGTTGATATAGATAATACCAATTTGTTTGCTATCCAATATCTGGAAGAATTTAACCATCCATGATTATAACAGTACTTAGTATTTTCATATTTTTTACCAGAAATGTATTTCTGGTACTCTCGTCTCCTGATCAGGAAAACATGACAATTTTCCTGCAATTGCATGAATTCACTTCTTCCTTTCCCGTCCATTTCTATCGTTTCCTTGACCAGTAAACTGAAAAGGGGATACCCCTAATCAAGATCTGCAACGACAAATAAATGGTTTTATGTATATTAAATAAGACAGTAGACAAGAAAGGCCCCCGCGTGGCGGCTGGGGGGAACCCTAATTCCGCCGCCGCCGCCCCCTCCCCACTTCTCTCTCCTCCTCCCGCCGCCGCCCGAGGGCGTGGCCGGTCAAAGCCTGTCCGTTGCCGGCGGCGGCGGGGACTGTTGGTCCCCTTGCGTGCTAGGGATGGCGCGGGCTGTCTCCTTCATGGCGTGGGCTTGGTGCGGCCGCCGGGAACCATGGCGCGGCTGCTCTCCGGCGTGCGGCGGCGCAAGCCGCGGCGATCTGGAGTGGTGGATGCGTGGCGGACGGCGTGGCAGTTTGGAGGCGTGGAGGAGGCAGAGAAGGTTGTGGAGAAGGCCAGAGGCGGCGGCGTGGCCTGCCCTTCGTGGCAGCCTAGTTGCATCTCCTAGGCTCGATTCACGGGCCTAATCTGGGGCTACCTTAGGCTCGTCTGAGCCGGAGGTCGCTCCGCTCGATCCGTTCGCCGGGAGCCGGCCGGCAGTGTGGGGACTGCTGGTTCGGCATGAATAAAGGTGGTGGTCCTATGGTTCCTCCTCGCGCCAAGATGAGGATCTACCGGAGGCCCTTCTTCATGGATCTGGCAGGAGTGGCGTGTTCCGGAAGGCTCCGCCGGCGAACTCCACTGGGCAATCATGCCTGGAGATTGTGTCAGACCTGCTACTTCTTCTTTAGCATTGGACGGCTGGGATACACTCCACCTGAGACCTAGGATCCAACGGCTCGATTTGTAATAACTTAGTTAAATTGGTTTAGCGTTTAACGTTGTCATGTAATGAACCTTATTGGACGCGTGGCTCTTCTGGGGACTCCTTATAACCAGAAAGAGAGAGGGTGGTTGGGTGGCACGCATCCAGAAAACCAAAAATATCTTTTTCTTACTTTCCTTTCTCGCTCAAACCCTAGAACAGTATCTTTCAATCCTTGCAAAATATTCCACTGATTATCCTATTTTACTGTTCTTCCTCAGTTTCAACCTCTATTTTCCTGCTCAGAATCATATTCCAGAGTCGATACTGTGACAAGTGGTAT
Source organism: Dactylis glomerata (assembly GCA_007115705.1). Classification (NCBI taxonomy): domain Eukaryota; kingdom Viridiplantae; phylum Streptophyta; class Magnoliopsida; order Poales; family Poaceae; genus Dactylis; species Dactylis glomerata. Next base: position 1,008,937 of record QXEO01002092.1, read on the forward strand.
CAGAGCAGTCCTTCCTCGGCGAATTATTTTTGTCCCCGTCGGCTTCTCTTCCTCGGTGGTCCGATTCCCAACAATTCCCCACCCTCCTCCCCACTCCGACGTGCTGCTCTCACTAGGGTTCTCCGGTCGTCTCGATCCGGAGGGTAAAATCCCCTACCTGATTTGGCGCCTGGGCTCAAGTTGCCCTGCATCTCATGATGTCCATCATCAAAACCCGCTCCCAGGACCGCCTGGATCGCGCCGCAGAAGAAGCCGCCCTCCTCGAGGCGGCACAGGAACAGGCAAAAGCGGAAGCAGAAATCGGTGGCCGCCTTCCCCGCGAGGTCCTCAACATCCACCGCCGCCTAGACCTCCACCAAGCTTCTGTCGACTAAATTTCTGGTGACCTCTCTGTGCTGACAGACATGGTCAAGCAACTCGGCACCTCCCTCGGCAAGCGGCCTGACGCCAGCGGTACTCCAGCGCCCTCTCCACCTCCACACCCGCAAGGTACTCCTCCCCACTTCCACCCCAACCTGAGTCCAATTCCGGAGGTGTCCACACCTTGCAGCTCTGCCACAACAGCATCGGCACCACATCCAGTGCACCCTCTTCATTTTGGTAATCTGTCCCCCCGCCATCTCACCCACACCGAGTTCTCGTCCAACCCAAGCTCTTCCGCTGTACAAAATTTTGCACCTTTACACACCACAACCCCAGCTTCGATCCAAAGCCACCACTTTCATCAGCAAACAAACCCAACCAACAACCCACAGTACTACACCCTACCACCCCCACCACACCCACACCAATCCCACCCACCTAGTTCATCATACCAGCTTCAAAACCACAGTTTTGCTCCCAGTATACCTACCTATTTCACATATACACCGCCATACACTGCTCCACCGACGTACTCATCCCCACAACCTTCACCATTACCTCTCACTTACAATCCTTAGCAGCAGTAGTACCATTACAGCCAAATGCCGGATCCGAAAATGATGCGGCGCGGTGTTGATGGTTTTTCACCGTCCAGTTGGGATCCCCAAGAGGAAGGTATGATGAGCACAGCAGCAAGTTTTTCCCTCAGAAAGAAACCAAGGTTTATCGAATCCAGGAAAAAGTCAATACTCCAGAAGGTGATGCTGACTAGCCTACTAACACTCCAACAAGGGCACCGTTAATGATTCTTGTTGAGTCGTCTTCAACTAGTAGCAACGCGGAACCTGCATACAACACAACCAAATACTTTGCTCCCAACTTACGATGAGGTTGTCAATCTCATCGGTTTGCTTGAAACAAAGGAATGAGCGTATCGAGTGGAAATCAATAGTAATATGCGAGTAAAGTAAACAGTGCGAGTAAAGTAAACAGGTGATAGCAATATAATGAAAATAGGACCGGGGTCCACAGTTCACTAGTGGTGTCTCTCCATAAGATAAAATAACACATGCTGGGTAAACAAATTACAGTTGGGCAATTGATAGAATAAAGACAACGTGATATGTCAAGAGGATCACTATGAGATTTACTCTGGGCATTACAACAAGATACAAAGACCGTCATCCAACTGCATCTATGACTAATAATCCACTTGTGGCGAATCAATCCGAGAACTCCACAAGTATTAAGTTGCGAACAACAGATAACTGCATTAAGCAAAGTGTGTAATGTAAACAAAGCATATGCCCTTGGACATATGAATGTTGTTTTCCCCCTAGTAGCAACATCACATCTACAACCTTAGAGGTTTCTGTCACTCCCCCAGATTAAATAGAGGCATGAACCCACTATCGAGCATAAATACCCCCTCTAGGAGTCACTAGCAACTACTCGGCCAAGATTGCTACTAACAACGGAGAGCATGCAAGATCATAAACAACATAGAGATAACATAAGATAAAATTCAGTACATCAACTCAATCATAACACCAATATTCATCGGATCCCAACAAACACAACATGTAGAATTACATAACGGTGATCTCGATCATGTAAAGGAGCTCACGAGATCTAAACATGAAGCACATGGTGGAGAAGACAACCAACTAGCTACTGCTATGGACCCATAGTCCAAGGTAGACTACTCACTCATCGCACCGGAGGCAAGCATGGCGATGAAGAAGACCTCTGGTGGCGATTCCCCTCTCCGGCAGGGTGCCAGGAAGAGCTTCGGGACCCTCCCGATCTCGGGTCGACGATGGCGGCGGATCGCGATGTATTCTGGAAAAGTGATCGGGTCTTTAGGTTTTTCCCGTCGGGAGGTCTTTATAGGCGAAGGGGCGGCGTCAGAGGTGGGCCAGGGTGGCCTCCCCACCAGGGGGCATGGGCCAGGGGCAGGCCGCGCCGCCCTGTGGTGTGCCTGCCCTGTGGCCCCACTCCGTCTCCTCTTCGGTTCTCTGAAAGCTTCGGTAAATTTCTGGACGTCTGGCTTTTGTTTCCTCCAATTCCGAGAATATTTCCTGTGTAAATTTTCTGAAACACAAAAACAGCAGAAAACAGGGAACTGGCACTGTGGCATCTCGTTAATAGGTTAGTTCCGGAATATGCATAAAAAATGCCATGAAGTGTAACGAAACACTAAGCAAATGGTATAAAAACAAGCATGGAGCATCAAAAATTATAGATACGTTAGAGACGTATCAGAAACCTCCACCACATACTCCCACTTACCCACCACCACCAAGCCACTACACCACAAGAAACACACCCGATCGAGACACACAAGGGCACCAAACATCCCAAGAACCATATATCAGAACTCCTAACATGGAACTGCCTATATTTCATGGAGAAAATGCCTTGGCTTGGCTAGATGAATGTGAGAGCATATTTCAATTGACTGGAATACAAAATGATACCAAAATCAAGTGGGCTAATGCACACATTCGCGGCAAAGCAAAAATCTGGCTAGCCAGCAGTGGCATCAACCTTTACCTGCTCAATTGGACACAATTCTGTGAACTCCTATGCGACAGATTTCCTCCACCTAGAGAACATGAATCTATGGAACAATTTCAACAGCTCAAGCAAACTACTTCTGTCAACAACTACATTGACAATTTTGAAGAGTACATGCTGCAGATGAAGAGGGATCATCCCTATTTGACTGACAATTTCTTCCTCCTAAGATTCCTGGCTGGCCTCAAAGATAGTGTCAAACACTCAGTCAAAAGTCACAACCCATCCACCCTCAGGGCTGCTTACTGGCAGGCACGCCAACAGGAACAAGCATATCTTGCAACCTCAAAGAATCAAGCAACTGTGACCAATAACTAGAGGAACCCCAACTTTCTGCCCAGGCCAAATAATCTGAATAGAGACAATAGACCCAAGCAAGTACAAGAGAAACCCAGAGATAGAAACAAGTGTTGGTATTGTCCAGAACAGTGGGTATTTGGTCACAGGTGTGCTAATGTGAAAAGCATGCTCAATGCCATTGAAATGCAGGGCCACAGTGATGACGAAGCCCAAGCAGAATTGGCCGACAATTTCCAAGATGCTCAACCAAACGTACCTCCAGAGATTCCTATCCAGGACATGGTTCAACATGATCCTGTAGCTGCTCCCCCAAACAATGAATGTTTGATGCAAATCTCAGCTGAAGCATTACATGGTATTCCTGGACAATCTACACTTTCTGTCCTCATTCAAATAAATGGACACCAAGCTGTAGCACTACTGTATAGTGGTAGCACTAATACCTTTGTAGACACTGAATTTGCACACAAGGCAAAAATACCCATCACCTACACACTAGCTCATACTGTACTGGTAGCAGGAGGTGGAGAATTACAATCCGCTGGCTGCATTCCCAATTGCACTTTTAAAATTCAGAATACTAAATTTGTCTATGACTGCAAGATCCTTCCCTTGAAAGGTTATGATATGGTTCTAGTGTTGGAATTATGCCCTAGAGGGAATAATAAAGATGTTATTATTATAATTCTTGTTCATGATAATGTTTATATTCCATGCTAGAATTGTATTAAGCGGAAACTTTAATACTTGTGTGGTTTATGAACAACATCGTATCCCTAGTACGCCTCTAAGGACTAGCTCATTGATTAATGATGGTTAAGGTTTCCTAACCATAGACATGAGTTGTCAATTAATAATGAGATCATGTCATTAGGAGAATGATGTGATGGATAGACCCAAATAAAGCACAACAATTAGATCGTGTCATTATGTTCATCTTTGCGAAGCTTTTTTCTATGTCATGTATTGTATTCCTTAGACCATGAGATAATGCAACTACCTAGTACCGGAAGAGAGCTTTGAGGTCATCAAACATCATCCTATGAAAGGGTGATCATAAAGGTGTCTCTCGGGTAATCGGAAAGTACTTGTTGGGTTGTATGTATCGCGATGGAAGTTGTCCCTCCCGAGTCGGAGAGATATACTTCGGGCCCACTCGGTAATCGATATCAACACCGCTTGCAAGCACGCAGTTAAGGAGTTAATCACAAAGTGATATCGGATTACGGAACGAGTAAAGTACTTGCTGTGAACGAAATTGAACTAGGTATGCTGATACCGACGATCGAATCTCGTGCGAGTAAAATATCGCGAGACGAAGAGAATACAAATACGGGATTGATTGAATCCTGACATCGTGGTTCATCCGATATGATCATCGTTGAGTGCGTGGGAGTCAATATAGATTTCCAGATCCCGCTATTGATTATTGATGGAGATCATGTCCACGCATTCTCAAACCCGTAGGGTCACACACTTAACGCAAATCAACGCTAGGGTAGTTCCAGGATATATGTGAAATAGTTTTGGAAAGTTACAAAATTGTTCCGGGTGAAAAAGATTAATATTTATTAATTGTAAGAATTGATAAATATTTAATAGTATTTATTTAACAGAAATAAATAAAGAAGAAAGAAAAAAAGGAAAGGAAAAAAAGGAGCGCAGCGGCCAGGGGCCGATCGCACGCCCGCGTGCATGCATGGCGTGCATGCATGGGCCTCTTGACCAGTGGGCCAGCTGCACACGGCGCACGGCCGCACGCGCATACGATCGATCGATCTGATCGATCCAATCGTGACCGGCGGCGCTCCCAGAAACTTGCATGCGAAGTTAGGTTTCGTGAAACCCTACTCGCAGCCTATAAAAGGACTAGGGCGTAGGCAGTTTTTTGGGACCTAATTTCCACGGAGCCGCTGTCTGGTTTCTGAAGCCTCATTTTTCCGTTCTTCTTCCACCACGCAAACAGGCGAAGCCCTGTCGGCATATACTCTCCACCATAGACACAACGCCGTCATGTTGTCGATCCCATCTACCACTCCACCATATCTCGCTGGACCGGGAAGGCGGAGTCGTTGGTGTGCTATACATGTGCATCTCTCGGAGTCGTCGCCACTTGCGGCGTTGGATCGGATCGGATCGCTAGGAGGAGACGGCTAGTACGACTACATCATCCATGTTCTGTTGAACGTTTCCGTTGTACGATCTTTTCAAGGGTATGAAGATCTCATCTATCTCTCTCTCGTTGATTACATCTCCTAGATTAGATCTTGGCTTTCTCGTTCGCATCCGTAGGAATTTTTTTGATTTACTATGCTACAAAACCCTTCAGTGGTATCAGAGCTAGATCTATGCGTAGATGTGTTTCACGAGTAGAATGCAACATGCTTGTTGCGGGCGTTGATGTTTTCTATTGCAAACCTCTTTGTTGTGTATTTCTTATGGCGCGGCATAGTGAGATCGAAGCGGTCCAGGCCAACTTTATGCGACCTCGTTCGTGAGACCGGCTCCGCACTTGACGTGTGGCTTGTTCCACACATGCGGCTGGTGGATGTCAGTTTCTCTCACTATAGTAGTCATGAGATTTACAACGGATGTTAGCAACCATAATATCACCGTTGTGGCTTTTTGTAGGTAAGAATCGTTCTTAACTTGTTACTCCCACAAGCCACGTAAAACATGCAACAACAAAGTAGAGACGTCTAACTTGTTTTTGCAGGGAGTGCTTTGTGATATGGTATGGCCACAAGATGTGATGTGATATATGTGATATATGCGATGATCATGTTTTGTAATATTTCACGACTTGCATATCGATGAGTTCACAACCGGCAGGAGCCATATGGTTGTCTTTATAATTGTGTATGACCTGCGTGTCAACTTCTTATACGCCATGTAATAGCTTTACTTTATCGCTAATAGTTAGCAATAGTTGTAGTTGCTATTCGTGGTGGAGGCAATCATGGTGGAGTTATGGAGATCATGCCGGCACGCACAAGATGGAGATCATTGCACGGAGATTGGCTATACCATGTCACATAAAATTATATGCATGTGATATTTATCTTTTATGTATCTTATTTTTCTTTGATCACGACGATAGCTGATGACCCACAAGTATAGGGGGTGTATCGTAGTACTTTCGATAAATAAGAGTGTCGAACCCAACGAGGAGCAGAAGGTGTTGATTAGTGGCTTTGATCAAGGTTTCACTGTAAATACTAGCAAACGGGTTTTCAAGGGTATTTGGTAATGCAAATAAGTAAAGTATGAGTAAATAAAAGACAGTAGTAACAATTGCAGCAAGTGGCCCAATACTTTCTTAGCAAAGGACAAGCCGGTTGTGTAACTTATAATAACCAAACGTTCTCGAGGACACACGGGAGTTTCTGTCAAGAGCTTTCGCTTCATACCGCTAAGTAGTCTTTATTGGTTTGATAGGTATTATGGGGGTGAACCTGTGCTAGCGCACTACCCTTACTAGGATAAATACACACTTGTGATTATACCCCTTGCAAGCATCCGCAAATACAAGAAAGTAATTAAGATAAATCTAACCATAGCCTTAAACTCTAAGATCCTACGCTCCCTGGTGCAATGGTTTCCCAACGGAGGTTTAGGTTTCTGTCACTCCAGCAACCCCACAATTGGTAGCCAAATACACAATGCATCTCACTAGGCCCATAAATGGTGAAGTATCATGTAGTCGACGTTCACATGACACCACTAGTGAAATAGCACTACAACAATATCAAACCATTAAATATTTCTCAACAATAATTCACTACTAATATCTTGACTTCTCCCATGTCCTCAAGAACTAAACGAACTACTCACAAGACATCATATGGATCATGATCATAGGTGAAATAATGCTAAATAACAATCTGAACATAAACCTTAATTCAACGGTTCCTGTCGTGGTTCTTACGACACGTATGCCATGAGGGGTACCTCAAGGCGATAGAAAGAGGGGATAGGCGATCTGGTGCCCGGGACGGTGATAGACAGGGATTACCCAGGTTCACGTCCCCGCGGTGGAGGATCGCTACATCCTACTACAACTCACTATAATGGCACAATGTGTACAAGTTACAATGGTTGTGCTGGTCGCGATGCGATCTGCTATGTCTTAGCTATTCTAGCTATCTCCTAGCCTCAAGGGCTCCTCCACGCCGGCTTATAAAGGCGCCTGGCGTGGGCATCACGGTGGTTCCGGGGCAGATACAATATGGAGTCCTAGACTAAGTCCTATGCGTGTACTACAAGGCAACCTGCCATGGGCCTGTCTTCGGATCCGCCATAAGCTCCTGCGTCCAGTAATCCACCATGGTATGGCAGCATTGAATCTGCCATAAGCTCCTGCCGTCTGGGAATCTGCCATGGCATGGCAGCGTGGAATCTGTCATGGCATGGCAGCGTGGAATCTGCCATGGCATGGAAGCCTTCAATCCGCCATACCACCAGCAACTAGGCCGCCCGGTTGGCTATCCGCCATACCACCTCCATGGGCCACCCTGGTTTGCCGGTATGAGACTACGTCACTGGTATACCCGTTTGGTATATCCACAACAGTAGCCCCCGGAGTTCTATGAGATCTTCTCTTCTGTCTTCATCTTCGTCTTCAAGATAGTCGCGTGAAAGATCTCGTAGAGCTCCCAAAGAATAAATTTTATCCACCTAGAATTTTAGGCGGACCAGTGACGTCTCATACTTGCAGGGCAATTCTCCAGATACATGCTGGTATGCTACTGCGAACGAATCCAAGGCGGATAACTAATATTTTTTCCGAGCTCAAGAAACATTCTTTCCAGTATAAGATGTTGCCTCGAGGCTTACCAAACAGTGAGCGCAAAATTATCGCACTGCTTCTGTTTTTGAACTTCGATGCTTTTACACCATGCGTAGCCCCCGAGCGCCATGGCGGGTTCTCATAGAAAATCCATCAGGGTGCTCTTAGAGAAACTACTTAGAATATTTAGCCTGTAGCCCCCGAGCACCGCTACGCAATTTTCCTAGCGGTGCTCTCAGAAGACTTAGGATTTTTTGCTAGCTGTAGCCCCCGAGCATTATGGCGGATTTCTATCCGGCATAGGGCTCTAAGAGAACTACGTAGTTAAAATGCGATGAGTAGCCCCCAAGCGTTATGGAGGATTTTTATCCGGCGCAATGCTCTAAGAGAACTTCACAAAATTTAGCATCGGTGTAGCCCGCGAGTGTCAAGGTGGAATTCACTTAAAAATCCGGCTTGATGCTCTTAGAGAACTTCACCAGTTATTAGATCAACATAATGTGGTCGCAGCCCCCGAGCGGCTAGCTCCAAGACGGCCTGCTCCAAGGTGACCTCAAGGCATCCTACTCCATGGCGGTCTCAAGGCATCTTGTTCCATGGCGGACTGCTCCAAGGTGGCCACTCCATGGCGGACTCAAGGCGGTCTGCTCCATGGCGGACTTCTCCAGGGTGCCGCTCCATGGCAGATTTGGGCTGCCATCGAAAGTGACCGCTCCATGACAGATTTGGGCTGCCATCAAAGGTGACTGCTCCATGGCAGATTTGGGCTGCTGTCGACGGTGTCCGCTCCATGGCAGATTTGGGCTGCCATCAAAGGCGGCCGCTGCATGGCAGATTTGGGCTGCCATCGAAGGTAGCCCCCGGGTATTTGAGCTGAATGGCTCGAAAACACCTCTTATGACACGTATGCCATGAGGGGTACCTCAAGGCGATAGAAAGGGGGATAGGCGATCTGGTGCCCGGGACGGTGATAGACAGGGATTACCCAGGTTCACGTCCCCGCGGGGGAGGATCGCTACATCCTGCTACAACTCACTATAATGGCACAATGTGTACAAGTTACAATGGTGAGGTTGGTCGCGATGCGATCTGCTATGTCTTAGCTATTCTAGCTATCTCCTGGCCTCAAGGGCTCCTCCACGCCGGCTTATAAAGGCGCCTGGCGTGGGCATCACGGTGGTTCCGGGGCGGATACAATATGGAGTCCTAGACTATGTCCTATGCGTGTACTACAAGGCAACCTGACATGGGCCTGTCTTCGGATCCGCCATAAGCTCCTGCGTCCAGTAATCCACCATGGTATGGCAGCATTGAATCTGCCATAAGCTCCTGCTATCCGGGAATCTGCCATGGCATGGATGCGTCTGGGAATCTTCCATGGCATGGCAGCGTGGAATCTGCCATGGCATGGCAGCCTTCAATCCGCCATACCACCAGCAACTAGGCCGCCCGGTTGGCTATCCGCCATACCACCTCCATGGGCCACCCTGGTTTGCCGGTATGAGACTACGTCACTGGTATACCCGTTTGGTATATCCACAACAGTAGCCCCCGGAGTTCTTTGAGATCTTCTCTTCTGTCTTCAATGCTTGATGGGCTTTTTATCTTTCGTCTTCATCTTTGTCTTCAAAATAGTTGCGTGAAAGATCTCGTAGAGCTCCCAAAGAATAAATTTTATCCGCCTAGAACTTAGGCGGACCAGTGACGTCTCATACTTGCAGTGCAATTCTCCAGATACATGCTGGTATGCTACTGCGAACGAATCCAAGGCGGATAACTAGTGTTTCTTCCAAGCTCAAGGAATGTTCCTTCCAGTATAAGATGTTGCCTCGAAGCTTACCAAACAGTGAGCGCAAAATTATCGCACTGCTTCTGTTTTCGAACTTTGATGCTTTTACACCATGTGTAGCCCCCGAGCGCCATGGCGGGTTCTCATAGAGAATCCATCAGGGTGCTCTTAGAGAAACTACCTAGAATTTTTAGCCTGTAGCCCCCGAGCACCGCTATGCAATTTTCCCTAGCGGTGCTCTCAGAAGACTTAGGATTTTTTGCTAGCTGTAGCCCCCGAGCATTATGGCGGATTTCTATCCGGCATAGGGCTCTAAGAGAACTACGTTGTTAAAATGCGATGAGTAGCCCCCGAGCGTTATGGCGGATTTCTATCCGGCGCAATGCTCTTAGAGAACTTCACAAAATTTAGCATCGGTGTAGCCCGCGAGTGTCAAGGTGGAATTTACTTAAAAATCCGACTTGATGCTCTTAGAGAACTTCACCAGTTATTAGATCAACATATTATGGTCGTAGCCCCCGGGCGACCAGCTCCATGGCGGCCGGCTCCAAGGTGACCTCAAGGCATCCTGCTCCATGGCGGTCTGCTCCAAGTTGGCCTGCTCCATGGCGGACTCAAGGCAGCCTGCTCCATGGCGGACTGTTCCAAGATGACCGCTCCATGGCAGATTTGAGTTGCCATCAAAGGTGACCACTTCATGGCAGATTTGGGCTGCTGTCGACGGTAGCCCCCGGGTATTTGAGCTGAGTGGCTCAAAAACACCTCAGATCGGGCACCAGCAAAGCGTTCAAGCGTCATATGTACCTGTGACATGAAAACAAAACACAATTGTATTAAATCGTTCTTGTGTTCAACGAACAAATGCAAGGCGGGTAAAACACGGCCATTGAACAAATGTTTTAAGGCTGAAACTATGCAGCAGTTGAACAACATAAAACTGTCAAGGCGGAAAAAACTCGACTATCTTGAACAGTTCATGTGCATTTAATATATTTTTAGCAAGTGCTGGTTTATCCATTCTTTTGGTTTATATGCTTGACTTTTCGTGAGATGGCAAACTTTTGCACGAACAATCCGCCAAGGCGATAGCGCTTAATAGCAGCCGTCCAAAACCTTGGAAACGGATGGCGGCTTTAAACACTAGTGGGAAAAGGCTTATAGATAGATGTTTTATCAGTGGAGCACATTATTCAATATGCTCCATTAGTATTTACTAGTGGCGCATTTGCAAATATGCTCCACTGATAATTTTCTTACTAATGGCGCATATTGTTCAAAATGCCCCACGCATAACTGGCGGGACCCACCAGAAGGGTCGTCGACAAAATATCCAGTCTTATCAATGGCGCATTTGCCATATGCGCCACGCATATTTGACCTATTAGTGGCGCATACAACAATATGCGCCACTGATAACTCAAATATCAATGGCGCATATGCAATATGCGCCACGCATAACTGGCGGGAATTTTTTTCACCCGCCACCCACCCCCCCTGGGTCGCCTTTTTAGTCTTTTAAAAAATAAAATAAAATGATAAAATGTTTGAAAAAATTCCAAAAAATCAGATTTAGTTATGTTATGTGATCTAGTAAGTAAGAAAAATAATAAAAATGAATTTTGATATTTTTTACAAAAAAACTTTATGTCTCGGTAAAACGGCCATAACTTTTGCATACAAAGTCGGATTAAAAAGTTTTATATATGAAAAAGTATCTACACGAAAAGTTACATCCGATTTCAACGACCTATGGTCGTTTCGACAAATTTTAGAATCTCAAAATTCAAAAGGGAAAATAGACTTTTTCGCACTTTTATATTTTCAAATTTTTATTTTTATTTTTAGATCAAAATTTATATTGGTTTAAACTTTTGGATTAGTTATATACACACATATAGCACACATGCAGATATATACACACATATACACACACATATACACATATATATGCACACATACACACACATACACACACATAGACACACATATACGCACACATACACACATATACGCACATATACGCACACATACACACACAAATACACATATAGACACACATATACGCACACATACACACACAAATACACACATAGACACACATATATGCACACATATATGCACATATATATGCACACATGCATACATATACATACATATACACACATATACGCACACATACACACACATATACGCACATATACACACACATATACATATATATATACGCACATATACGCAAATATACGCACACATACACACATATACACATATATACGCATACATACACACACATATACGCACATATATATGCACACATGCATACATATACACATATATACGCACACATACACGCACATATACGCACATATATGCATATATACGCGGACATACATACACATATACACACACATATACATAATACATATACACATATACACATATACACATATACACACACATATACACATATACACATATACACACAAGCACACATAGGCCTTAAGAGGATTGATATGATAGTAATATCAATAAGAACTTGGGTAGGTTAGGGATAGCTCATGCAATTAGGATGGAGAAGTTAAGCGTGCTCAGCCCGGATTAGTCTAAGGATGGGTGACCTAGCGGGAAGTCAAGAAATTCGGTGTGATTTGAAAATGTTCCTCATGTGATAAAATTCTCAAAAAATTGAAATACAATAGTTTTTCACATTATTTCGATTTTTATGATTTTTTTTTTAAAAAAATTGTTTTTTTTCGATTTTTTTTTTGTTGAATTTTTTGAATTTTCAAAGGCTACTAGTGGCGCATATAGCAATATGCGCCACGCATAGGCAAATTATGCGTGGCGCATATTGAGATGCGCCACCAATAAACTGTTATTAGTGGCGTGGCATTGGTGGCGCATCCCATATGCGCCACGCATATGCCAAAATGGTGCGCCACCAATAGGCTTTTTTCCACTAGTAAAAGTGCCAAAATGTCACTACTCGGGAATCCACATATAAAACATCAGAAAACGTGTAGGCCAGAAAACTTAAGCTAACGCCGGATGGCGGATTTTTGCATGATACCGGGGCCTTTGGAGGCAAGCCAGTCAAAAATTTACTCACGAGCGCTGGCAAATCGTGGAAAAGTTATGATCAAAACGAAAGCGGTAAAAGACTCAGAATATGAGCGAACCAATCTTTATCTTATGATCATAAAAACATAAAATATTAAATATAGATAGTGACTTAGCTGTTTGAGCGGAGTCGATGTTGGTCATGCCGAAGACGAAGTGGTCCGCCACGGTGGTTAAGCTGGTCATGGCGGAGATGAAGTCGTGCCATAAAGGATCAAGTCAGCCATGGCGGGACGAAACCGGACATGACGAAAACGAAGTCAGACGAAGCGAAGTTAAAGTAGACTGCTATGGCGGAGATGAAGTAGCTAATCCACGGCAGCCAAACTTCATCCGCCATAGCCAAGCTACATCCGCTAATGTATTTAGCCTCATATCGTTATGCAAGCAATTAGCGACTTGGCCACAAAAAACATGCACGTAGCGTGCTAGCTTGGCCTATGCACACATTGCCTGATTCCTTTACATGGCCAAGCTGTATCCGGCGACGATACAGATGAATAGTCCGCCAAGCATGGCGGCAAAGCCGACCGTGGCGGAGCCAAAGTGGTCCGCCAATGCATGGTGAAGCAGGCGGACGCGGACACGACCAAGGCTGTCCTAGCGAAATCTGCCGCCATGAAGTTAGCCGTGGCGTCTACCCTGGCAAAGTTTAAACCAGCTCCCGTGATGGCAGCAATTCATGCAAACATGCACATGAATCCAGGTGAGTTCATGGCAGCACGCATACGTGGATAATCTGTTGCCTTGAGCTGACGCCGACGAACATGTAGATACCGCCATCGGGATCGATCTGAACCAATCTGCTGCTGTACGCCCCTTTTGTGGAATTCATGGCTTGCGCTGAATCTTATCGGGCGTGGCTCAGTTGACCAGTGGTCGTGCGTGGAGATCACGTCGCGGAACAAATTAATCTAGAGCTGTGCGCGAGTAACGTTCCCGTCATCAGCCCATTAGATCGAGAGATCCGATCGGTATGGTTTTAGAGCGCGGCAACGAACATGACAGGGAGGGACCGATCAACGTAGCTGGATCGCAGGCGATGCGAGATCCGACACCTGTGACATCGAGCTTGCGGCATAACCAAAATTTATCTGCCTAAGTTGATGCGGATTTTGGACGACGGAAGACGAAAGACGCTGCGACAATCTCCGCGCCGAATTGCAGAGCTGGATGCGGCGATGAAGCAGTCCGCCATGAAGATAATGTAGTCACACTGATGATGAAGTATTCTTCCATAGCGGCGGAGCCGATGATGGCGGAGACAAAATCATCCGCACACAAGGTGAAACAATCTGTGGCGAAGTAGGAGTAATCCGCGGCGGCGGCGAAGCCAGCGACGCCGAGCGGATGTAGAAACGTGGCAGATCGACAATCAGGTAAGATCGGCGCCACCTCGAACACAAGGGATCAGGACGATCCGCCAGTGTGAGGGCTGTTACGTCGAGCCCCCGATTGCCTAGCCTGGGGCGGTAATGAACTTTCCGCCGGTGTTGCAGATGAAAGCGATCCGATCGTCGTTGAAGGCGGTGAGAAAATCCGCCCGGATCGATTCCAGACGCCCTAGCCCCACGGTGGGCGCCAACTGTTGTGGTTCTTACGACACGTATGCCATGAGGGGTACCTCAAGGCGATAGAAAGAGGGGATAGGCGATCTGGTGCCCGGGACAGTGATAGACAGGGATTACCCAGGTTCACGTCCCCGCGGGGGATGATCGCTACATCCTGCTACAACTCACTATAATGGCACAATGTGTACACGTTACAATGGTGAGGTTGGTCGTGATGCGATCTGCTATGTCTTAGCTATTCTAGCTATCTCCTGGCCTCAAGGGCTCCTCCACGCCGGCTTATAAAGGCGTCTGGCGTGGGCATCACGGTGGTTCCGGGGCGGATACAATATGGAGTCCTAGACTAAGTCCTATGCGTGTACTACAAGGCAACCTGCCATGGGCCTGTCTTCGGATCCGCCATAAGCTCATGCGTCCAGTAATCCACCATGGTATGGCAGCATTGAATCTGCCATAAGCTCCTGCCGTCTGGGAATCTGCCATGGCATGGCAGCGTGGAATCTGTCATGGCATGGCAGCGTGGAATCTGCCATGGCATGGCAGCCTTCAATCCGCCATACCACCAGCAACTAGGCCGCCCGGTTGGCTATCCGCCATACCACCTCCATGGGCCACCCTGGTTTGCCGGTATGAGACTACGTCACTGGTATACCCGTTTGGTATATCCACAACAGTTCCACTCAATAGCATCAACTACAAGAGTAATCAACACCGGGAAAGTTTCCCCTAAGAATATAACAACATCCAACTCAAGATGTTACAGCGGGATGGCGTGGTGATGGTGGAGATGAAGGTGCTGGTAATGGAGATGATGATGATGATCCCGATGAAGTCCGGTGTGATGGTGATGACGATGGCGACGATCTCCCCTCTCCGGGAAGGAATTTCCCCGGCAGATTTCTGTCTACCGGAGAGCTTTTCTCTCTCTGGTGTTTTCCGCCCCGCAGAGGCGGCTGTGTCTCTCTCTGATCCCCCCTTGACTTAGGTTTTGGGGACGATGAAGTACGCGAAGGGGCGAGACCAGAAGTGGGCCAGGGCGCCTTCACACAGGGCCAGCGCGGCCAGGGGCCAGGCCGTGCCCCCTGTGCGTGAGTCTGCCCCCTGGCTCCTCTCTCCTTCCCCTTCTGGCTTCCGGAGTCTTTTGGTAAAATATAATTTTCTGGTATTTTTCTGGAATTTTCCTGATCTTCCAAAATATGGTGTCTTGACGGTCCTTTTCCAGCAGAATCCTGACTCTGGCAGCAAATCTCCCAATGATCATCAAACATGTAAAAACAGAGGAAATAACATAAGTATCATATCTAAATATGAAATATATCAATGAATAACAGTAAATTATAATACAAAATAGTGATGCAAAATGGACGTATCAACCCCCCCAAGCTTAGACCTCGCTTGTCCCCAAGCGAAAACTAAACTTGGTAAATATGACCACAGGTTTATGGAGTGAAGTGTCGATAATCAAAATACGGACAAGAAGCATCACATTCACCAAAGGCACAAGTTATAATAGACAGCAACTCCCGTTTATATAATATAGACTTGCAATAAGTAAAGGGGATCACATATAAAGATGCACAAAGTAAACTATAATTGGTGATGGCAAACCTTAGTTCTTAGTCAGAGAACAATGAACAACTATACTAGCCTTTGAATGGAGCCTTTTTAAAACAGAGCTAATATAGCAGAAACCATATGCTCAACGAAACAAACTTTTTGCATTCATAGAAATCTTTCAAAGATATATTCCTTCAGACAAAAGCATTATACAAAACAAGGAAGATAGTAAACATGATTAAACGGATCAACATATGGATGAGTGAAACATAACAACTCAAATGCTTGCTTGAGATAGAGGGGAATAGGTTGACTCAATCATAAAAGTAAAAGATAGGCCCTTCACAGAGGGAAGCAGGGATTAAACATGTGCTAGAGCTTTTCATTTTGCAAAATAGAGGTAAAAAGTTATTTTGAGAGGTGGTTGCTTTTGTCAACGACTAGCAACAGAGTTCTTGATATCTTCCATACTAAACAAGTGAGAGCGGTTCCGAGATGTTTGATTAATTGGCACATTGGTGCTCTTTTATAGCTTTGCACTCCTCCCCACCTTTTTTCCTTTCTCAAACCATGGCTAACCGATTCCATCGGGTGCCGACCAACTTTCACATACCATGGAGGAGTGCTCTTTTCTTTTCTTTTTGAGATTATAATGGTCTGACCAGCTCCCTTGCAAAATTAGTGACGAGCAGATGAAGCTGCCTAGTCGAGGGGTACTTAATTTAGTATGGAAGATAACAAACCCATCCACTACGTCCTCATGAGCTAAGAACAGTGGAACAAAATAAGAAGTATTTGAAGGTTTTTGAAAGGTAGCACATGAAAATTTACTTGGAATGGCTTAAAATACCATGCATAGGAATTTATTGTGGACTCTTTGGAGGTGACTTGGCTTTTGGGATTTGGATGCACGAGAAGTATTCCCTCTCAGTACAGGTTTTTTGCTAGCAAGGCTAGGTAGCAAGCATAAGAATTGCATGAAACAAACATACATACATATAACAAGAACAATCATGCAAACTCCCTTGAAGGTACAACGATTTTAACTTTGAGAATAATAATGCTTATAAGCCAAACATGAAGGGTAAACTGAAGTGATGTAGCTACAAACACTTCTTTATTCTTTTCTACTCAAACCTCAAGGTAATGCTGCTACTGACCAAGCTAAGTTTGCCAAAACCAACTAAATTTACTCATGCTCCCAAAGTGATACCAATACTAATCAACAAGACTAGTCATATAAGAAACATTGCAACCTAAAATAAAGTGTGCGGAGAGTAAACGATAAAACTTCTCATTAATATTTCATTACCGCAACTCACACCAAGGGATACATAGATAACCAACTAAGGAGGATACTTCCAATATGCAAACTATTCTATAAGATAATTTTTCTATTCATGATATGACTCTACTTGAGAAGTAAATGAGTAAAAGGTAATGATGTGATACCGCGGCACTCCCCCAAGCTTGGAACAAGCCAAGGGGATGCCTATACCAATGACGAGTAGTTACTCCTTTGGCGGTGGCGGTGAGTCTTCATCGCTGTCATACTTCCAAGGCATGGGTCCTCCATCGAGGAAGGATGTCCTGGTCTCCAATGTCCTGAAACTTGCAGCAGCACTCATTTGTTTAAAACTAGCTTCATACTCACAGTTTTGGTTCTGCAAGTCGTAGAGTTGTGCTTGTAATTGGTTGGAGGTCTAATGGAGCGAAAAGATATCCTTCGAGAGTTCTGTAGTCTCCTTCTTGTACTTGGTAACAAGCTCTTGATTAATCCTATGGATGAGTTCCACCTCGCGTTCCGCCATCTTCTTATATTTGAAAACTTCTTGTTCCAGTACTTCCATCCTGGCTTCGAGACTCCCTTCTCCCTTAGGTCCTTGGACATCTTTAATCTGCAACTCCCCATCCTTGAGTGACAACTCCTTCGGATGCATCTTCAGCTCCCTCATGTACGGATTAATGGTATCCGCAAGAGAGTTCTCCTCGGATGGACCGGACGAAGACATTGTAACTCCAAAGCTGAGAGCAATCCCTGACAGAAACAGCTCGAAACAAAACACGATGAGAAAACGATATACAAACCTCGGGTACTTCGGGGGGTTATATAGGCGAAAATTATACATCGAGGGGAAATCACAGGAGGAAACCGGGACGGAAACGAGTTCCGAGGTGCTCTCACACCAAGGCGGCGCGGCCAGAGGTGGGCCCATGCTCCTTGTGTGTGAGGAGCACACGGACTCCTTTTCCTGCCCGTTTTCATCTCGTGATTTTTCATATTTAGTAAAAACAGCAAAAATAATAAAGGAAGAGTTATTCGCGAAACTTCTCTGACTAGAACTGTTACCTATTCGAAAACGAACTCTGCAGGTTCCTGCAATTTGTCTTGGATGAAATCTTCTGGAGAAACTGTTTCAATAACATCAACATCTTCATTACAAGAATCTCTAGTAATATAATGTTTGAGTCTTTGCCCATTCACCACTTGTGTAGAGTCATATTTCAATGAAGCAATCTTAATAGCACCTGAGCGGTATACTTCCACAATAACATATGGTCCTTCCCATTTAGAGAGTAATTTCCCTGCAAAAAATCTGAGACGAGACCTATACAATAGAACTTTCTCACCAACATGAAACTCTCTCTTAAGGATTCTCTTATCATGCCATTGCTTGACTTTCTCTTTGAAAAGTCTGGCATTCTCATACGCTTCGTTTCTCCACTCGTCTATAGAACTCAAATCTAACAACTTTTTCTTACCGGCTAGTTTAAAATCTCTATTAAGCTCTTTCACTGCCCAAAAACCTTTGTGTTCTAATTCTAGGGCCAAGTGACACGCTTTTCTGTAAACCATCTTATAAGGAGACATGCCCATGGGGTTCTTATAAGCAGTTCTATAAGCCCATAAAGCATCGTTTAACTTACTAGCCCAGTTTTTCCTAGATCTATTGACAGTCTTCTGCAAAATAGACTTGATCTCTCTATTTGAAAGCTCTACCTGCCCACTAGTTTGGGGATGATAAGCAGAAGCAATTCTATGATTAACATCATATTTAGCAAGAGTTTTTCTAAAACTGCCATGAATAAAATGAGAACCTCCATCAGTCATAAGATATCTAGGCACACCAAACCTAGGAAAAATAACATCTTTAAGCATTTTTAACGAGGTCTCACCATCGGCACTCTTAGTAGGTATGGCTTCTACCCATTTAGTAACATAATCAACAGCAACAAGTATGTGGGTATAGCCTTTTGAAGGAGGAAAAGGACCCATAAAGTCAAATCCCAAACAATCAAATGGTTCAATAACAAGAGTGTAATTCATAGGCATTTCATTGCGTCTAGAAATATTATCAACTCTTTGACATTCATCACAAGATAAAACATACCTTCTAGCATCTTTAAAGTGGGTTGGCCAATAAAAACCTAATTGTAGAACTTTCTGTGCGGTTCTATCTCTAGCATGATGCCCTCCATAAGCACTGCCATGGCATTTTCTTAATATCTCTTGTTGCTCATATTCCGGTACGCATCTTCGCATAATACCATCAACTCCCTCTTTATATAAGTGTGGATCATCCCAAAAGTAATGCCTCAAATCATAGAAGAATTTTCTTCTTTGCTGAGCTGTAAAGGTTGGAGGCAAATACTTGGAAACAATAAAGTTAGCATAATCAGCATACCAAGGAAGGTCTCGCGAAGTTACGTTTACAGCAGCTAACTGTTCATTTGGAAAACTATCATTAACAGGAATAGGATCAAAAGAAATGTTTTCCAATCTATACAAGTTGTCAGCCACAGGATTTTCAGCACCTTTCCTATCTACGATATGCAAATCAAATTCTTGTAAAAGCAACACCCATCTAATAAGCCTAGGCTTAGCATCCTTCTTAGTCATAAGATATCTAATAGCAGCGTGATCAGTATGAATAGTAACTTTAGAATCAACAATGTAAGATCTAAACTTATCACATGCAAAAACAATAGCAAGAAACTCTTTTTCAGTGGTAGCATAATTCTTTTGAGCAGCATCAAGAGTCTTACTAGCATAATGAATAACATTCAACTTATTATCTACTCGCTGTCTAAGAACAACACCAACAACAAAATCACTAGCATCACACACAATTTCAAAAGGTAAGTTCCAATCAGGTGGTTGAACAATAGGAGCAGTAGTTAAAGCCTTCTTAAGAGTTTCAAAAGCTTCCTTACAATAATCATCAAAGACAAATGGTACATCTTTTTGAAGAAGATTAGTAAGAGGCTTTGAAATCTTAGAGAAATGTTTAATAAACCTCCTATAGAAACCAGCATGACCAAGAACACTACGAATACCTTTAACATCTCTGGGATAGGGCATTTTCTCAATTGCCTCCACTTTTTCTCTGTCAACTTCAATACCTCTTTCAGAAATTTTATGTCCAAGGACAATTCCTTCATTCACCATAAAGTGGCATTTTCCCAATTAAGAACAAGGTTAGTTTCTTCGCACGTCTACAAAACTTTATCAAGGTTGTGCAAACAGTTATCAAAAGAAGTTCCATAGACGGAGAAGTCGTCCATGAAGACCTCCACAATTTCCTCACAAAAACCATGAAAAATAGCAGACATGCATCTTTGAAAAGTAGCAGGAGCATTGCACAAACCAAACGGCATACGTCTATAAGCATAAGTTCCATAAGGACAAGTAAACGTGGTTTTCTCTTGATCTTTCTTTTTAACAGCAATTTGAGAAAAACCAGAATAACCATCAAGGAAACAAAAATGAGTCTTCTTAGATAACCTTTCTAACATCTGATCTATAAACGGTAAAGGATAATGATATTTCTTAGTAACTTTGTTTACCTTCCTATAATCAATGCACATCCTATAACCCAGTACTACCCTTTGAGGAATAAGCTCGTTATTCTCATTAGGCACAACAGTCATACCTCCTTTCTTAGGAACACAATGAACAGGACTAACCCATCTACTATCAGCAATAGGATAAATCATACCAGCATCAAAGAGCTGTAATACCTCATTTCTTACCACATCCTTCATTTTTGGAATTAGGCGGCGTTGATGCTCCACAACTGGCTTTGTGTCTTTCTCCATATTAATAGCATGCTGACATAAAGTGGGGCAAATCCCTTTTAAGTCATCAAGAGTATATCCCATAGCTCCTCGGTGTTTCCTCAATATCTCCAATAATCTTTCTTCTTCCTTTCCTGAAAGTTTAGAGCTAATAATAATAGGATATATTTTCTTATCATCTATATAAGCATATTTAAGATTATCAGGCAAAGGCTTTAATTCAAACACAGGATCTTCCTTAGGTGGCAAAGTGGTACCAAGATCCTCCATAGGTAAATTATGCTTAATCAGCGGTTGCTGACGAAGGAAAATGTCGTCAATCTCTTCTCTTTCCTTGCTGAAAACATCACTTTCGTGATCTTCCATGAATTGCTGCAAAGCATTATTAGGAGCAAGAGGAATAGAAGCAAGCTGTTCAACTCGAAAATTTTCATTAGGCATGTCATTTTCATAAGAAGTCTTAGCAAACTTAGAAAAATTAAACTCATAAGACTCTCCATTAAACTTAGTAAAAAAATTCTCCTTCTTACAATCTATCACGGCGCCACAAGTGTTCAAAAAGGGTCTACCAAAGATAATAGGACAAGTTTTACTAGCCTCCTTACCAAGTACTAGAAAATCAGTAGGGTATTTAGTCTTACTGCAAAGAACTTCCACATCTAGAACAATACCAAGAGGCCAAACAGTCTCTCTGTTAGCAAGCTGAACAACCACATCAATATCTTCAAGTTCACAAGCGCCAATCTCGTGCATAATTTCTTTGTAAAGCTCTAAAGGAATGGCACTTGCACTAGCACCAATATCACATAAACCATAATAGCAATGATCTCCAATCCTGACAGAAATAACAGGAACACTTGTTTTCCTATGCCTTTTAGGATATGAGAGAATGTTAGAAGCATCTTCACAAAAAACAATATATTCATCCCCTACATCTTTAGTAACAAGATCCTTCAATATAGCTATAGGAGACTTAATAGTAATTTGCTCATCAGGTTCTGCAGCTTTCTTAGTACTTTTATTAGACACACTTACCAAAGTAGAATACTTCTTTACCTTAGCAGGGAAAGGTGTCTTCTCAAAATAAGGTTCAGGTACAATGCTATCAACAGTACAAACTTCAGTAGCTGCAGCAGGTATATGACTAATAGAATCTTTATAAGGCGCATGATATTTGTTCCAATCTTTCTTTGGAACATCAAGATAAGAGGCAAAATCCTTAAGACAATTAGCTAGTATTTGAGAATCAAGACCATAAGCAGTGCTAACACTATGAAAGTCATCGGTTCCCATAAAAGCTTTAATGCATTCATAATCATAGTTTATACCTGACTTCCTACCTTTGTCGTTTTCCCATCCTTCAGCATTCTCTTGTATACGGTCAAGAAGTTTCCACTTAGCATCTTCTTTCATATGAGTAAATGCTCCAAAGCAAGAAGCATCCAAATAATCCTTATCAGGAAGAGTAAGCCTCGCATAAAAATTATCAATAACAATATTATTGGGGAGCTCATGAATGGGGCATTTGAGCATTAGTAACTTCAATCTCCCCCACGCTTGGGCAATACTTTCTCCATCATGAGGCCAAAAATTATATATCCGATTACAATCTTTATGGATTTCACTTGGAGGATAAAACTTCGAATAAAAGAGAGGTACAATCTCCTCCCATGCCATAGATGGACCATCTTGGAGCAGCCGATACCACTCCTCAGCTCTGCCTTTCAATGATAAAGAGAATAGCTTCTTCTTGACCTGGCTTGGTGAAATACCTGCACACCTGAACAACTCGCATAATTCATGTATAAATAATAAGTGATCACCCGGATGGACAGTTCCATCTCCTGAATAGCTGTTATCCATAATACGCCCAACAATTTTCATAGGTATTTTAAAAGGATCAACTTCAGCAGGTAGTGGTGGTGGTGGTTCATCCACATGTGCAGCAGTGGTAGAATTCTCCATAGCAGAGTAAAATAAAAATAAAAGACAAAATAAAAACAATACTCATAGTGACGGTTACCTTTACCAATTCCACTCTTCAATAGCGCTACACTCCCCGGCAACGGCGCCAGAAAATAGTCTTGATGACCCACAAGTATAGGGGGCGTATCGTAGTACTTTCGATAAATAAGAGTGTCGAACCCAACGAGGAGCAGAAGGTGTTGATTAGTGGCTTTGATCAAGGTTTCACTGTAAATACTAGCAAACGGGTTTTCAGGGGTATTTGGTAATGCAAATAAGTAAAATGCGAGTAAATAAAAGACAGTAGTAACAATTGCAGCAAGTGGTCCAATACTTTCTTAGCAAAGGACAAGCTGGTTGTGTAACTTATAATAACCAAACGTTCTCGAGGACACACGGGAGTTTCTGTCAAGAGCTTTCACTTCATACCGCTAAGTAGTCTTTATTGGTTTGATAGGTGTTATGGGGGTGAACCTGTGCTAGCGCACTACCCTTACTAGGATAAATACACACTTGTGATTATACCCCTTGCAAGCATCCACAAATACAAGAAAGTAATTAAGATAAATCTAACCACAGCCTTAAACTCTAAGATCCTACGCTCCCTGGTGCAATGGTTTCCCAACGGAGATTTAGGTTTCTGTCACTCTAGCAACCCCACAATTGGTAGCCAAATACACAATGCATCTCACTAGGCCCATAAATGGTGAAGTATCATGTAGTCGACGTTCACATGACACCACTAGTGAAATAGCACCACAACAATATCAAACCATTAAATATTTCTGAACAATAATTCACTACTAACATCTTGACTTCTCCCATGTCCTCAAGAACTAAATGAACTACTCACAAGACATCATATGGATCATGATCAGAGGTGAAATAATGGTAAATAACAATCTGAACATAAACCTTAATTCAACGGTTCCACTCAATAGCATCAACTACAAGAGTAATCAACACCGGGAAAGTTTCCCCTAAGAATATAACAAGATCCAACTCAAGATGTTACAGCGGGATGGCGTGGTGATGGTGGAGATGAAGGTGCTGGTGATGGAGATGATGATGATGATGATCCCGATGAAGTCCGGTGCGATGGTGATGACGATGGCGACGATCTCCCCTCTCCGGGAAGGAATTTCCCCGGCAGATTTCTGCCTGCTGGAGAGCTTTTCTCTCTCTGGTGTTTTCTGCCCCGCAGAGGCAGCTGTGTCTCTCTCTGAGCCCCCCTTGACTTAGGTTTTCGGAGACGATGAAGTACGCGAAGGGGCAAGACCAGAAGTGGGCCAGGGCGCCCTCACATAGGGCCGGCGCGGCCAGGGGCCAGGCCGCGCCCCCTGTGCATGAGGCTGCCCCTGGCTCCTCTCTCCTTCCCCTTCTGGCTTCCGGAGTCTTTTGGTAAAATATAATTTTCTGGTATTTTTCTGGAATTTTCCTGATCTTCCAAAATATGGTGTCTTGACGGTCCTTTTCCAGCAGAATCCTGACTCCGGCAGCAAATCTCCCAATGATCATCAAACATGTAAAAACAGAGGAAATAACATAAGTATCATATCTAAATATGAAATATATCAATGAATAACAGTAAATTATAATACAAAATAGTGATGCAAAATGGGCGTATCAGTAGCATTATAAGATGATTCCTCACTTAAAGATCAAGATAAAATTGTATTCTCCCCATGTATGCACCGTTGCGAAAGTTCGTCGTTTTGAAGCATCTCGTGATGATCGGGTGCTATAAACTCTACGTTCACATACAACGGGTGCAAGCCAGTTTTGCACATGCGGAAATAATTGGGTTTGACTTGACGAGCCTAGCATGTATGTCGTGGGGATGACTAATGGGGCATGCCACGGGCTGAGCTAAATGCCGGTTGGCGTCCCAGGAGTCTCCACGGCTTCAGCACGAGAAGACCGGCTCCGTCCGAAGGGCCGGCTGCGCCAGCAGCCGGCTGGCGACTCCACCGAGGAGAGCCGGAGCCGGGCGATGAAGTCAAAGGCCTCCCAACGGCTATTTCGCCGAAAGTGGGTTGGCCCCGAGAAGAGCGACAGAGGCCAAGGACGGGAGTGACGAGCGCCACGACCGGCCTCAGCCAATCAGCGACCGAAGACCCTTCCCCACGACGGGATCCGAGGCAAAAGGGAGGGGATATGCCTCCCAGATGCTGGTCCGGGGAAAAGGCACTTTATAAAGTGCCTTTGCCAGAGCAGGGCCAGAGGATCACGCCAAGGACGCCGCCGCCGAGGAGCCGGCAGCCGGCCGAACCGCTACCTAACCTGTAACCAGGCCCCCGCCTATATAAGGGGGCCTGGGCCCTTAGTCTAGGGAGATCCAATCTTCTTCTTCCTCCTCTCACCCGAACAGCTCAAGGAGCATTGTAATCGATACTGTCTAGTCAATACGAAGCAGGCAGAAAGTAGGGGCTTTACCTCCACCCAGGAGGGCCCTAAACCTGGGTGAACCGAGGTGTCTCCATTGGCACAATCCCGAGCCGGACCCATCGTCACCACCATCGAGCCCCTTCATTAAGCCACCCCATGGCTACTGTCTCTAAATTCCCACGACAGTTGGCGCCCACCGTGGGGCAAAGCGCGGCGGCGAGCGGAGTCAAGTTCCGGCCGGGACCCTCATTGGCTCTTAGCGAGAAGGTCGCCTCCGGCTCGTCTGGAGGTTCGGCACCTTTGACTGCGTCACCGACAACTTGGCCCACTTCGAGAACGGCTTCCGCAATAGCGGCTCCTTCCTCGACATCGGCAGTCACCGCTTCTACGTTGCCAAACCCTTCCCGGAGGAGGTAACCGACGTCTTCGACTCTCTCTATGACGGAGGCTCGAGCTGCGGTGAAAGCAGCAATCTTGGCGCCATGGTCGAGGTGATGGCCCTAGGAGAAGATGAGGGCGGCGACTCACCGCGCCCCGAGCACCCGTCGCCCGAACGCCTTCATCCACAGGAGCAAGATGCTCCACTCCCAGAGCAGGATGCCCCGGACGTCTCCGTGGTGGACCTGCACGCTCCCCTCAGCCGCGTCATCGATCCTGCCTGGGTCGCCCTGGCCCCTGAGCGGACGTGTCTCGTCCTCCTCAGCAAGGTGGCGGAGGATGAGGCCAACCGGTGCCGCGCGAGCACCACGCTCAGCTAGTTCTACGACGTGCATGGAGACGCACCGACCGAGCTCGCTCGTGACCTGCGGCGCAGCTTCGCCACCGCCGTCCCCGGCCAGATCCAGCGGTCGCCATCGGCAAGCCGAGGCCGAGGAGGGTGCGGACAGGGCGTCCGTGCTCCGAGCGGCAACGCCCAAGGCCGCCGCGCCCAGCAAGGCGGCGGAGCAAGCAGGCCAAGCCAGATCCCGGTGTCAGAGCCAGGGTCGGAGTCCCAGGCTCGCCCATCGGCACTGCACATCCACCTGTGGCTTGACCACGCCGAGACGTTCCCCAGAGGACCTGCTAGCTCAAAGCGAGCGGCTTCTGACCAAGGAGGCCTGGGGGCTGCTGGCAGCGGTCATGGGCGCAAAGAGGGCAAGTACACCCTCGATGCTGCACTTGATCAGCCGTGTAAGTTCCACACCTCCCCGGGCAGGGAAGCAACCCACTCTACGCGTCAGTGCCATTTTGTGAGAGAGCTGGAGCAGCGCGCTCGACAGATCCCTGGTGTGTCACAAGCGCAACCGGCTGGAGGTCAGGAGGACCAACAGCGCGACCCGGCTGGAGGCAAGCCGGATCAAGATGATGACTTCCCGGCAGATGTTGAGCAGTATCACATCTTTACCACCCCCGGCAAAGATAAAAGGAACGACCTTTGGCATGAGGCAGAGGTGAACGCTGTAATGCCTGCAGAGCCCCAGTTCATGCATTGGTCTGAGGCGGCCATTACCTAGGGGCGCGAGGACCATCCGAGGCTAATGCCCAGCCCTGGAGAATACGCTCTGGTCTTGGACCCTGTTGTGTGCTCCGATACGCACATGTGCCGGTTTTCCCGCGTGCTCATCGACGGCGGTAGTAGTATCAACCTTCTTTACCGAAGCTCTCTGGAGAAGTTGGGCATCCCGTTTGCTCAGCTGAAACCGAGCCGGCTCACCTTCCATGGCATCGTGCCTGGGCATTCTTGCACCCCTTTGGGCAAGGTGCAGCTGGAGGTTCTCTTCGGAAAGAAGGGGAATAGCCGCTGCGAGCCCATCTGGTTCGAGGTGGTGGACATCAGCAGTCCCTACCATGCGCTGCTTGGCCGTCCAGCCCTGGCCAAGTTCATGGCTGTCCCGCATTACGCCTATCTGAAGATGAAGCTCCCAGGGCCCAGAGGCATGATCACGGTCTCAGGAAGCTTCAAGAAGTCCCTGGCCTGCGCAAAGGAGAGCTCACAGCTAGCAGAAGCGCTGGTCATCGCCGAGGAAAAGCGGCAGCTTCTGCATCGCGTGGAGCTGACCCAGCAAGATGTGCCGGTTCGCCAGTCGCCGGTGGAGAAGTTCAAGCCGGCCAACGACACCAAGAAGATCCTGCTGGACGAGAGTGACCCCACCAAGTACGACATCATCGGCACCGGCCTTTCTGCTAAATAGGAAAGCGAGCTCACCAGCTTCCTCCATGAGAATCGGGACATCTTCGCGTGGTCTCCAAAGGACATGCCAGGTGTGCCGAGGGAGCTGGCTGAGCACTCCCTCAACGTCCGGCCAGACGCCAAACCGGTCAAGCAGCTGTAACACCCCAGCCACCCCGTGGCATGGGCCTGTTACGCCTGGCAGCTCTCTAGGATCTCTAGACTATCCCCACAAACCAACACTAGTCTTTTCTGCACACTTTGTCCTCACTCGTGCGCACCCGGGAAAGACTTCCCGGTCGGTCACCCATCGTCAAATCGCTCTAGGCCAAGCACGCTTAACCTGGAGTTCTTTTTAGATGAGCTTCCAGAAAAGAAGGTATACCTTATTGATATGAGTATCCTATCAATCCTATTAAGCCCTGGCCAGGATGTCACACACTCACCCCCTTAGAAGACCGACGTCCTCGTCGGTCAACCCCAGTCCAGGAACTTCCCCTATTGGACACGTCTGTGCGTCCAGTGCCGACCCATGTGCCACGACGGGCCACATGTCCGCACACCTGACCCGCACACGCCCGTGTTACCGCAAGGGTCGGCTCTGATACCAACTTGTAACACCCCCGAATTTATAACAAATTCGAAGTGCCCGTTATGTAATCCATCACAATCCCAGAATCATTGTTGTGATTTACATAACGTAGTTGATATCACAGTCATAGACATTAATAGTAAATAAAGGGGATTACATAGGTGGTCGCACAGACCAAACCTTACAATACATCAACATGCAGCGGAATAACACTTTGGGTCCATATTGTCAAGCTTCAACCGCACAGGCAGAGCCGACAGTAGGAAACGAGCCTAATTCGCAAAGTCGTCAACAATTCCTTCCTTCTTGATTTTTCTCCTTCAAGTCTTGCCAAGTTAATAGCCAGGGACAGAGCCATGAGTACATTGCATGCACTCGCAAACCATCTTATAAATAAATGAATAGAGAATGCATAGTTCATATAGTGGTCTAAGCTCTAGGTTCATTTGCATAAAGCAGAATTTCCTTTCAAGATCTTAAAATGGTAAGAAAACATTTAGCTCTTTATAAATCCCTAGATGGAATCCCCCAAATGTCAATTCTTTTGTTCACCAAGTCACCTCCATGGTCATCGAATTCATTGTCAAGTCACCTTTCTCAATCATTTTCAAAGTAAATACTTTCTGGAAAGCTGAGAACATACCCTATCCAATGGTAGTGTTTTCAACCCACTTAGACTTATATTTTTAATGGGGTAAAAATAACAAACTTGCAGTTATGCAACCTTGCAAAATTCATAACAAATCAAATAAAATTCATAAAAATATGAATCCAATTCTCATAATTCATAAATAGAAATATTTATCTGTGTATCTCATTAGTTTTGAAATAGTAACTTTTAAAGCAAATACTATTGTGTTTTACGGTCAAATAAAACCTATTTGACTTAGGAATTTGAGTAGTTGAAAACTATAACTAGAGATTTTATAAATCCATTTGGGTTAAACCAATATCTCAAATAGTAATCTATACTACTTGACCTTGGTCAAGGTTTAACCTACCAGAGCTATTTGAAACTCCAATAGTTAATGATAGCTATCGATGGACTTAAAACTTGCCTCAAATATTCAAAGGAAATCAAAATAAATGGACGCCACTTTGGTTGAACCCTAATCTTGAATACCTACTTGTAGTCCATGAACTCAGTCAATAAGGACTTGTAGGAGATATTTTCATGATCCAAAATAAATAAACCCTACTTAGATACAACCACTCCATCATCTCATCCATCGGAACTCAATTATCGTCGAAACCACTCTCCATAGACTTCCTAGATCGTTTCTCTTACACAAGTATCCTTATTATAGTGAGTATGTGTTGTTTGTGAATTGTGTGGTGATTGTATGCTTATTTACTTCCTACGATTAGACGATAACGAGAGTAAGGAGAATGGATCCCGAAGTCAACCAAGCAATGGTGATGGAGACTACCCAACCCGAGATGAAGATGAAGAAGCCTATGACTTTGCCAACCAAGGCAAGCCATCTTTTGATCATACCATTACCCAGTTTTATAATGCATGTTTACTTGCTTTTAAATAAAAGCGCCTGCTCAAAATGATTGTTACCAAGTTGCAAATGAGTAGTGCTGTCTTTCTTAGCAAGTGCATCCAACTCTTTTTTTTTGTGGAAGACATCAAGTGCATCAAGCTTAGCCTACCTTTGAGAAACCTTTCCTTAGTGGATGCTAAGTAGAGCATCAAGCTAAGCCTATCCAATATACCTACCTAGATCCTTGTGCCCTCATGAGGATTATGCTTGAGCTGAAGGCATTCATGGAAAATGACTAGGTGGGAACCCCAATGAAGATCATGAAGATTTTGAAATGAAAACCTTGGAAAGGGGCAACCTTGCCCAAGGATGATTTTGCAACACAAACCTTGGAGATGGGCAACCTTACCCAAGGGTGACTTTGAAAACTATTTACAAAATGATGACATGGTGAAGGTGACATGAAGGTTTGACAAAAATGATAAATGCGTGAAGTACCATAATGGACCAACCATACAGTGCGACCACATTACCCTGGTATGGGACGGGGCTTAGTGGAGTAGTTTGTTTCTCCTTAGTGTAGACCCTACACACTATAAATGGAAATCCGACCAGGGACTCCTCTTCCAGGGCACCCTGTGGCTATGGCCTAGGCTCGCCTTGTCCTCCTTTTTAGGTGGTTGGGGTACAAGCCAAAGAGCCCTCATTGAAAATGGACTACCGGGTGTAGGACTCTACCTCGGTTAGTGGCATTCCGGTGGGTCAAGCGGCTGGGAACTTTGCACACTCCGGACAGCTTCTTGGACCCCGGTGTTGGGGGGTACATCTCTAGGCGGTAGTGTTTATGCTAAGGCGGGCAGGTGAAACATAAATGGTCGGCTGCTTGTCGTGGCATATGTCGTTATGCAGGGAAGTTGCGCACACGATGAGTAGTCGGATGGTGTGGGTAAAGTGTACAACCTCTGCAGAGTGTAAAACTATTCGAATAGCCGCGTCCGCGGTCATGGACGGTTGGATTGGTTGTACTTGGCCGTTATCAGGTTTTACTTTGAAAATGATTGAGAAAGGTGACTTGACAATGAATTCGATGACCATGGAGGTGACTTGGTGAACAAAAGAATTGACATTTGGGGGATTCCATCTAGGGATTTATAAAGAGCTAAATGTTTTCTTACCATTTTAAGATCTTGAAAGGAAATTCTGCTTTATGCAAATGAACCTAGAGCTTAGACCACTATATGAACTATGCATTCTCTATTCATTTATTTATAAGATGGTTTGCGAGTGCATGCAATGTACTCATGGCTCTGTCCCTGGCTATTAACTTGGCCAGACTTGAAGGAGAAAAATCAAGAAGGAAGGAATTGTTGACGACTTTGCGAATTAGGCTCGTTTCCTACTGTCGGCTCTGCCTGTGCGGTTGAAGCTTGACAATATGGACCCAAAGTGTTATTCCGCTGCATGTTGATGTATTGTAAGGTTTGGTCTGTGCGACCACCTATGTAATCCCCTTTATTTACTATTAATGTCTATGACTGTGATATCAACTACGTTATGTAAATCACAACAATGATTCTGGGATTGTGATGGATTACATAACGGGCACTTCGAATTTGTTATAAATTCGGGGGTGTTACAGCAGCCGCTGCGGCGTTTTGCAGAAGAGAAGAGGAAAGCAATTGGCGAGGAGATTGCCCAGCTCCTTGCAGCCGGCTTTATCATGGAGGTATTTTACCCTGACTGGCTTGCAAACCCAGTCTTGGTTCTGAAGAAGAATAACACTTGGCGAATGTGTATCGACCACACCAGCCTCAACAAGGCCTGCGCCAAGGATCCTTTCGCACTACCACGGATCGACCAGGTGATCGATTCCACAGCTGGTTGTGACCTGCTGTCCTTCCTGGACGCCTATTCAGGCTATCACCAGATCCCGCTCTTCCAGCCGGATCAGATCAAGACCTCCTTCATCACCCCATATGGAGCCTACTGCTATGTTACCATGCCGTTTGGCCTGAAGAACGCTGGAGCCACCTACCAACGGACCATGCAGCGATGCCTGCAAGGGCAGATTGGGAGAAACATGCACGCTTATGTGGATGATGTGGTGGTGAAGACCAAGCAGAGCGGCACGCTCCTGGACGACCTCAAGGAGACCTTTGCCAACCTTCGGCGCTATCGCATGAAGCTCAACCCAGAGAAGTGCACCTTTGGCGTGCCGGCTGGACAGCTCCTAGGTTATATCGTTTCCCAGCGAGGGATCGAGGCTAACCCCTCGAAGATAAAAGCCATCGAGGCCCTAGAGAAGCCCACCCAACTCAGAGACATGCAGAAGTTTGCTGGTTGCTTGGCCTCGCTCAGCCGGTTCGTCAGCCGACTCGGGGAGAAGGCCATGCCGCTGTATCAGCTGATGAAGAAGACGGACCATTTCGTTTGGTCCCAGCGCGCTGATGATGCCTTCAACGGCCTCAAGCGAGCCTTGTCTACCGCTCCAATCTTGGCTGCGCCGGCTCCGTGAGAGCCAATGCTACTCTACATCGCGGCTACTCCGCGAGTCAACAGCGTCGTGATCGTGGTGGAGCGCACCGAGGAAGGCAATGAGCTGCCAGTTCAGCACCCGGTGTACTACCTGAGTGAGGTGCTCACTCTCTCCAAGCAGAACTACCCGCACTACCAGAAGGTCGCATACGGCGTGTACATGGCGGCCAAGAAGCTGAAGCACTACTTCGAGGAGCATCCTATCATGGTGGTGAGCACCACTCCGCTCTCGGAGATCATTGGGTGCAAGGATGCATCAGGCAGAGTGGCCAAATGGGCGATTGAGCTTGCAGCTCATACCATTCAGTACAAGCCCAGGACGACGATCAAGTCACAGATCATAGCGGATTTCTTCACTGACTGGGGAGAGCATCAGTACCTGCCGCCGGCTCCAGACTCCACCCACTGGCGCATGCACTTCGATGGCTCCAAGTTGCTCGGGGGCTTGGGGGCCGGCGTCATCCTCACCTCTCCCAAGGGAGACAAGCTGCAGTACGTGCTGCAGATGCACTTCCGTGCGTCGAACAATGTCGCCGAGTACGAAGCCCTGGTGCATGGGCTCAAGATGGCCAAGCAGATTGGCATCAGGAGGATCCTCTATTTTGGAGACTCCGACCTGGTGACGCACCAGGTCTCAGTGGATTGGGACGCCAGGGACGCCAACATGGCCTCCTACCGCTTCTACGTGCAGCAGCTTAGCGGATTCTTCAAGGGCTGCGAGTTCCATCACGTCCCCAGAGCAAACAACGATGAGGCGGACCGGCTATCCAAGATTGGCTCCACCAAGCAGGATATCCCAGCTGGGGTGTCACTGGAAATCATCCACAAGCCGTCCATCAAGCCCTCGCCGGAATCTCCATCCATCTACGTGCCTGGAGACCCCGCCCCAGCTCAGGTGCCACCACCGGACCCGGGGGCTGCCGCCTCGGAGCTGAAGGAAGCAGCCGGCCAATCCAGCGCGGCCGGCTCAACGAAGGGCATGGGGGCTGCCGGCTCCACGCCCGCTCCCCCAGCTGGACAATCAGACAAGGCTGGCACGACGACGGACCCGGGGGCTGCTGATCCCCTGGTCGCCAGTGTCTTCCACATACGGGAGATACCTTCCTGGGCGGAGACATTCTCCAACTACCTCATCACTGGGGACTTGCCACAGGACGAAGTGGAGGCTAGGCGAATTCAACGTCGAGCAGGGGCGTACACCATCATCAACAGCGAGTTGTACAAGCGCAGCGTGTCAGGCATCTTCCAGAAGTGCATCGAGCCAGAAGAAGGGATAGAGCTGCTAAGAGAGATACACCAAGGGGAGTGCGGACATTACGCATCTTCCAGAGCTTTGGTGGCCAAAGCCTTCCGCCATGGTTTCTACTGGCCAACGGCCAAGCAGAATGCAGAGCAACTGGTGAAACAGTGCTATGGCTGCCAGCGCTTCTCCAAGCATAGAAACACTCCAGCGGCAGCTCTCAAGACCATCCCGCTCACCTGGCCATTCGCTGTCTGGGGCCTGGACATGGTAGGGCCATTCAAGACCGCACCCGGGGGCTTGACGCATCTGTTGGTTGCTGTGGACAAGTTCACCAAGTGGATCGAGGCCAAGCCAATCAAGAAACTCGACGGTTCGTCCACCATCAAGTTCGTCAACGAGATCATCACAAGATATGGAGTTCCCCACAGCATCATCACTGACAACGGGATGAACTCTGTGAAGGGAGTCTTTGCTGATTACTATGGCAAGAAGGCCATCCGGTTGGACTTAGCGTCAGTGGCGCACCCTCAGACAAACGGGCAAGTGGAGAAGGCAAATGGGCTGATCCTGGCCGGCATCAAACCAAGGCTGGTCGAGCCTCTCAAATGCTCAGCCGGCTGTTGGGTCGAGGAGCTACCCTCAGTGCTCTGGAGCCTGCGCACCACTCCAAATCGCTCTGTCGGCTTCATACCTTTCTTCCTGGTCTACGGAGCAGAAGCGGTGTTGCCCACGGACATCGAGTTCGATGCGCCCAGAATTGTCCAGTACACGGAGAAGCAAGCAAAAGAGGCTCGCAAAGATGGCATCGACCTCCTCGAGGAACACGAGAACAGGCTCTGGCCAGATCAGCGCTCTATCAGCAGCAGCTGCGACGATACCACAGCCGGAAAATTCGCTCGCTCGCGTTTCGCGAAGGAGATCTCGTACTCCGGCTGGTCCAAAGCACTAAGGGCATGCACAAGCTGTCTCCTCCCTAGGAGGGACCGTTCATTGTCAGCCGGGTGCTGGGCAATGGGGCATATTACCTCATCGACGCACAAGAGCCCAGAAAGAACAAGGCAGATAACTCTGACAAGGAGACGCAGCGTCCCTGGAATGTCAGTCTCCTAAGACCTTTCTTCTGCTAAGGCAAAAGCTTGTACCCCGAAAAACTTGTCAATGAATAAAGGAAAACGGAGCGGCTAGTTACGGCCGGCTCCGAGGAAAACACTTCGTGTATGTTTTGCTTCCTGCGTTATTCACTTGACCGGCAGCCGGCTCCGGGCACCGAGCCACAGCCGGCAGCCCCGAAAAATGATCGATTTCTCGTCAGCCGGATGAGTACTACATATGAAGAAGGTCTCGAGCCCAACCTCCACCTTCCGGCTCCGCGCAGCCATACGGATAGGAGCCGGCAGGCCACATACGAAGGAAAGCCGCAGAACAGAACTGCAAACGATAGAAAAATTGCTCAACCAGGCGTTAGAGGCAGTGTTCGTTAACTAAGCGTTGGCTAGCACGAGTCGGGTGCCCGATAAACCGAAGTACTACTTCTCACTTCGCAGCACGCTCCCACCCTAGGCCGGCATTCGGCTGCCGGCCCAAGGGAGACCAACCGGCACCAGGCTGCCGGTTGGGGGTAGAAGGGCCGAAGGGTGGGAAGATTAAGGAAAAAGTTGAGGGAACTGGACAAAGGCAAAGCCAGCGAATGGTTGATGATCACAGTCTCTCAACGTTTGGGCTGAGAAGCCACATCGAAGAGGTTCGAAGCTAGAGCTGCCTCGCTAGACAGCGGCATCATATGCGGAAGGTTAGTTTCGAGCCAGCTGTCAGTCCAGCTACCCCAAAACTCGGGGGCTAGGGGGAAAGGGAATTGCCCTCAGAAGTGAGCCGGCTCCAGTACCTCGCCGGCTGTCCGATCAGCTGGCGCTGCGATGTAATCAGCAAACGAACGACGAAATCGAAACCTAACACTCGCAAAGTAATGGCTAGAGCCAGAAACTGGGAGATTTACTCCAACCACAGCAAGGAACGTGCGAAGGCCCGAGAAGGGAAACGTACCGGCTCCGGCTCCGCTCGAGCCGGTACAGGACTCAGTTCCCGTGCCAACCCTACCAAGCCGGAATTAGTCTGTCCTTCCCAGAGCCGGCTAGTAGAAGCACTGCTCCTTTCGTGCTGAGGCCGGAGGGTCTCGCCCGAAGCATCTGTACAAACCAGTGACCATCGTAGTCCCTATCTACGGATTCGCATGGCAATGGTTCCATCCAAGGAAGGATCCTAGCCGAGGAATCGTTGCAGCGCGGCGATACAAGCACAAGAACATTCATGCAGTCAATGAAGAAGAACAAACGAAGATTCGCAGGAAATTAAGAGAAGTTCTTGAACATGCGACTGGGGATTACATAACATAGGCCATGCTAAGGGCCGAAACAACAAAAGAACTCCCCCTCCTAACCCCTAGACCTCTGTTGGCGATGCTGCTATCAGAGGGGGGGTTTCGAGGGCGCTCGCCGATCACGGCCAGGGGGAGTAGGCACGGGCGCAGCCGGAGCCGTCGACAACGCGGACGCAGAGGATGGGCGACCGGGAACGGTGGGTTAGGATGAGAGACCAGCCCCGTTCCAGGCCGTAGTCGGTGAAGAACTGCGCCTAGTCATCGGTGAGGTAGCTCTTCCCCTCCTCGTCGTGGAGGACCTTGACGTGGTACAGAGGCTGGCCGCCGCTGCCATCCTCCACCATGAGGCTCGTTGGGGGGGTTCTTCCCCATTGTGCCGACGAAGCTGGCGGGGAGCGGCAGACGCTCCTTGCACCCGGCCAGCAGGGGCACCACGGAGGTGGCGAACCCGTGCTTCGGGACGTAGGAGAGCCGCTGCCTAAACGGTGGGCGTGGCGGGCGCGTGCGCGCCTTGCTGGTGGCCGCGCTGGAGGAGCCACCGACGCTCGGGCCGGCGAGGCCCGGAGGGGCGGCCCCGAACGCCATCGCGGCACCGACGAGGGCCGCCGCCGCCTCCAGTGGAGTCCCGGTGAGGCCGGCGACGGAAGTCGCGGCCGCGGCGACTGCGGTATTAGCAGCAGCCAAGGCAACGGCCCCTCCGGAGGCCGCGACGATGGCGGTGGAGTGGCTGGCCCTGAAAGGCTCGGTGGCGGCCACGGCCGCAAGCGCCTCCAGGGTCTTCTTATTGCGGCTGCCCGGGGGCGGCCGAGCCTCCGGGGCACCGGCGGCGTCGCTGCCGGGTCCTTGGCCTTGTTCAAGCTCCCAAGCGGGCGGCCGCGCTTGCGCCCGCCTAGCCCGCCGGCGGACCAGGACCCGGCTCTGCTGGAAGCGTCAAGCGACAACATTGAAGTCGAAGAGGCGCAGACGACGGGTTGGTGTGGCAAAGGAGTGGAGACACTTGGGAGTGAAGAAAACCCTCGAGAGCTCCGAGATTTAAAGGCTGGCGAGGCACGAAAAGCCGAGCCAGTTTAATGCGATTAAACCATACGCGTGGCACTTCGATGGGACATGTCGCTGATGCCAGCCTCGCCCCGTCACGTGACGTCTACGGAAATCATTACGGTGGCCGTAGAGTCAAAGCGACAGGACGGGACATTGGCCACTGGCGCACTGCGCTGGTCACAGCGTGGGAGCACGGCCCGAAGCGGCACAAGTTCCAAGGAGGCTGCACGCCGGCTCGCGGCCGCCAGCCGGGTTACGCCTAGAGCCGGAACGTCTCGAGACAGCCGGAGGAGTCCTGCGTGACTTGGCCTCGAAATCAGCAACCTCCAGACCAGACTGAGAATCCTGGGACCTCGACGAAAACGAGCAAGACTTCGGTGAGAAGAAGAACCCGCCGAAGCCCCATGCTAACCCATGAGACTTCGCCAGTTTCGGGGGCTAGTGTCGTGGGGATGACTAATGGGGCATGCCACGGGCCGAGCTAAATGCCGGCTGGCATCCCAGGAGTCTCCACGGCTTCAGCACGAGAAGACCGGCTCCGTCCGAAGGGCCGGCTGCGCCAGCAGCCGGCTGGCGACTCCACCGAGGAGAGCCGGAGCCGGGCGATGAAGTCAAAGGCCTCCCAACGGCTGTTTCGCCGAAAGTGGGTTGGCCCCGACAAGAGCGATAGAGGCCAAGGTCGGGAGTGATGAGCGCCACGACCGGCCTCAGCCAATCAGCGACCGAAGACCCTTCCCCACGACGGGATCCGAGGCAAAAGGGAGGGGATATGCCTCCCAGATGCTGGTCCGGGGAAAAGGCACTTTATAAAGTGCCTTTGCCAGAGTAGGGCCAGAGGATCACGCCAAGTACGCCATCGCCGAGGAGCCGACAGCCGGCCGAACCGCTGTAACTAGGCCCCCGCCTATATAAGGGGGGCTGGGCCCTTAGTCTAGGGAGATCCAATCTTCTTCTTCCTCCTCTCACCCAAACAGCTCGAGGAGCATTGTAATCGATACTGTCTAGTCAATACGAAACAGGCAGGAAGTAGGGGCTTTACCTCCACCCGGGAGGGCCCTGAACCTGGGTAAACCGAGGTGTCTCCGTTGGCACAATCCCGAGCCGGACCCATCGTCACCACCGTCGAGCCCCTTCGTTAAGCCACCTCATGGCTACTGTCTCTAAATTCCCACGACAATGTACAGACATGGCCTCGGAACACATGAACTGAAAGGTTAAACATGAGTCATATGAATGATATGATCGACACTTTGTTGTCCACCATTGAAACCGCATCTCTTCTCATGAAGATCGGATTAGGTGTGGTGAATTTGGATCGTGTTCACTAAACAACTTGAGGGATGTTGAATTTAGTGGGAGTTCATCTAGTAATTTGATTAAGTTGAACTAGTTATCATGAACATAGTCTAAATTGTACTTGCAATGTTGTAGATCAAATGGCTAAGTCCAACTTCAACTTCAACGTGTTTGCTGAGAAAGAAAAGCTTAAAAACAATGGGTCCAACTTCACCAACTGGTTCCGCAATCTGAGGATCATTCTCGCTGGCGGACAAAAAGCTTATGTACTTGAGGAAGCGCTAGGTAACCCCCCTGCTGCAACAGCGAAAACTGAAGAACTTGTTGACTTCAATTCTTGCAGAGATAATTATGATGCGATTATGAGTACCATGTTGTTTTCTATGGAACCGGAACTTCAAAATCGTTTTGAGAAGTACTGTGGGCCTTATGAGATACTTGAGGAACTGAAAACCATATTTCAGACTCAAGCCCGTTCTGAGAGATATGAGATCTCTGAGAAGTTCTTTGACTGCAAAATGGAGGAAGGGAGTTCAGTTAGTGAGAACGCCATTAAGATGCCGGGCTACACTCAACGCCTTGAGCAACTGGACTGCAAGATTCCAAAAGAGCTCAACATTGACAGAGTTCTGCAATCACTCCCTCCTAGCTACAAAGGCTTTGTAGTTACTCACAATCAAATTGGTTCCACTGATACGATCACTGAGCTCTTCGCTAAGCTAAAAGCTGCGGAGGTGGATATCAAGAAAGATAATCATGTGTTGATGGTCAACAAGACCACTAGCTTCAAGAAAGCTAAGGGTGCAAAGGGATCCTTCAAGAAAGGCAGCGGCAAGCGCGTTGCCCCTACTGAGAAGAAGCTCAAGTCTGGTCCTAAGCCGGACGTTGAGTGCTTCTATTGCAAGGACAAGGGTCACTAGAAACGCAACTGTCCGAAGTACTTAGCAGACAAGAAGGCTGGCACCATCAAAGGTATATTTGATATACATGTTATTGATGTCTAACTTACTAGCGCTCGTTGTAGTGCCTGGGTATATGATACTGGTTCAGTTGCTAATATTTGTAACTCAAAACAGGAGCTACGGAATAGACGGCGGCTCGCAAGGGATGAGGTGACGATGCACGTCGGCAATGGATCAAAAGTTGACGTGATGGCCGTCAGCACGCTCTTCTTAGTTTTACCTTTGGGATTAGTTTTAAACCTTAATAAGTGTTATTATGTGCCTGCGTTGAGCATGAACATTATATCTGGATCGTGTTTATTGCAAGATAGTTATTCATTTAAATCTGAGAATAATGGTTGTTCTATTTATATGAATAACATCTTTTATGGTCATGCACCGGTCGTGAATGGTTTATTTCTTCTGAATCTCGAAAGCAATGAAACACACATCCATAACATTGAGGCTAAAAGATGCAAAGTAGATAGTGATAATCAATCTTATTTGTGGCACTGACGTCTAGGTCATATTGGTGTAAAACGCATGAAGAAACTCTATTCTGATAGACTTTTGAAGTCTCTTGATTTTGAATCATTTGACACGTGTGAGCCATGCCTCATGGGCAAGATGATCAAAACCCCGTTCTCTGGAATAATGGAGCGACCAACGGACTTATTAGAAATCATACATATCGATGTGTGCGGACCAATGAGTATTTCGACGCGCGGTGGATATCGCTATTTTCTCACTTTTATTGATGACTTAAGTAGATATGGGTATGTCTATTTAATGAAACATAATTCTGAAATGTTTGAAAAGTTCAAAGAATTTCAGAATGAAGTGGAAAACCATCGTAACAGGAAAATTAAATTTCTGCGATCCGATCGTGGAGGTGAATATTTGAGTTATGATTTTCTCACGCATCTTAAAGCAAGCGGAATCGTTTCGCAACTCATGCCACCTGGAACACCACAGCGCAATGGTGTGTCTGAACGCCGGAATCGAACTCTATTAGATATGGTTCGATCGATGATGTCTCTTACAGATTTACCGTTATCATTTTGGGGTTATGCATTAGAAACCGCTGCATTCACTTTAAACAGGGCACCATCTAAATCCGTTGAGACGACACCGTATGAACTATGGTTTGGTGCTAAACCTAAGCTGTCGTTTCTTAAAGTTTAGGGATGCAAAGCTTACATCAAGAAGTTGATGCCGGACAAGCTCGAACCCAAAGCGGAGAAATGTGTCTTCATAGGATACCCTAAGGAAACGATTGGGTATACCTTCTACCACAGATCCGAAGGCAAAGTCTTTGTTGCTAAGAACGGATCCTTTCTTGAGAAGGAATTTCTCTCGAAAGAAGTGAGTGGGAGGAAGGTAGAGCTAGACGAGGTTATTGAACCTTCTCTCGAATTGGAGAGTAGCGCAGCACCCGAAGTTGTTTCGGCACTGCCTGCACCAACAGGAGAGGAAGCTAATGACGAGGATCATGAAACTTCGAACGATGCTACTACTAAACTTCGCAGGTCGACAAGGTCGCGTGCCACTCCTGAATGGTACAGCAACCCTGTCTTAACCGTCATGTTGTTAGACAACAATGAACCTGCGAGCTATGAGGAAGCGATGATGAGCCCAGACTCTGGGAAATAGCTAGAGGCCATGAAATCCGAATTGGGATCCATGAGCGAAAACCAAGTATGGACTTTGGTGGACCCTCCTAGCGACCGTAAGGCCGTTGAGTGCAAATGGATTTTCAAGAAGAAAACAGACGCGAATGGTAATGTTACTATCTATAAGGCTCGGCTTGTCGCAAAAGGTTTTCGGCAAGTTCAAGGTGTTGACTACGATGAGACTTTCTCTCCCGTAGTAATGTTTAAGTCCATTCGGATTTTATTAGCAATTGATGCGTTTCATGATTATGAAATTTGGCAGATGGATGTGAAGACTGTGTTCCTCAATGTCAACATTGATGAAGAGTTGTATATGATGTAGCCCGAAGGTTTTGCCGATCCTAAGGATGCTGATAAGGTGTGCAAACTTCAGCGTTCCATTTATGGGCTGAAGCAAGCATCCCGGAGTTGGAACCTTCATTTTGATCAAGTGATCAAGAGTTTTAGATTTGTTCCAAATTGCTATGAAGCTTGTATCTACAAGAAAGTGAGTGGGAGCTCGGTGACATTTTTGGTACTATATGTGGATGACATATTGATTATTGGAAATGACATCAATATGCTTAACGATGTGAAGAGTTATTTGAATAAATGTTTTTCAATGAAAGACCTAGGAGAAGTTGCTTATATATAAGGCATCAAAATCTATAGAGATAGAGAAAGACGCCTAATAGGTTTAAGCCAAAGTACATACCTGGACAAAGTTCTAAAGAGGTTCAGAATGGATAAAGCAAAGAAAGGTTCATTGCCCATGTTGTCAGGTAAGATATTGAGCAAGGCTCAGTGTCCAACTATGGCAAAAGATAGAGAAACTATGAACAAAGTGCCATATGCCTCGGCCATAGGTTCTATCATGTATGCCATGTTGTGTACTAGACCGGATGTGTCCAATGCTCTTAGTTTGATGAGCAGACACCAAAGTGATCCAGGAGTGGAACACTGGACAGCCGTGAAGAACATCCTAAAGTATTTAAATAGGACTAAAGAAATGTTCTTGGTCTATGGAGGTGATGAGCAGCTCGTTGTAAAAGGTTACGTCGATGCTAGCTTTGACACCGACCCGGATGATTCTAAATCTCAGACAAGATACGTTTATATTTTGAATGGTGGAGCTATGAGCTGGAGAAGCTGCAAGCAAAGCGTGATCGCAGGATCTATAACCGAAGCGGAATACATGGCTGCTTCGGAAGCGTCAAGTGAAGGAGTTTGGATCAGGAACTTCATCACTGAGCTTGGTGTGGTTCCAAGTGCCTTGGACCTACTTGAGATATTGTGCGACAACACTGGCGCCATAGCACTGGCAAAGGAACCAAGATATCATCCAAAGACCAAGCACATCAACCGCCATTTCCATATAATTCGAGATTATATATCAGATGGAGATCTGAAGATTAGCAAAGTACATACGGATCTGAATGTCGTAGATCCGTTGACTAAACCTCTTCCATGAGCAAAACATGATCAACACCTTAATGCCATGGGTGTTAGATTGTTACCAGATGTAAACTAGATTATTGACTCCAGTGCAAGTGGGAGACTGTTGGAATTATGCCCTAGAGGCAATAATAAAGATGTTATTATTATAATTCTTGTTCATGATAATGTTTATATTCAATGCTAGAATTGTATTAAGCGGAACCTTTAATACTTGTGTGGTTTATGAACAACACCGTGTCCCTAGTACGCCTCTAAGGACTAGCTCATTGATTAATGATGGTTAAGGTTTCCTAACCATAGACATGAGTTGTCAATTAATAATGAGATCATGTCATTAGGAGAATGATGTGATGGACAAACCCAAATAAAGCACATCAATTAGATCATGTCATTATGTTCATCTTTGCGAAGCTTTTTCCTATGTCATGTATTGTATTCCTTAGACCATGAGATAATGCAACTCTCTAGTACCGGAAGAGAGCTTTGAGGTCATCAAACGCCATCCTATGAATGGGTGATCATAAAGGTGTCTCTCAGGTAATCGGAAAGTACCTGTTGGGTTGTATGTATCGAGATGGAATTTGTCCCTTCCGAGTCGGAGAGATATACTTCGGGCCCACTCGGTAATCGATATCAACACCGCTTGCAAGCACGTGGTTAAGGAGTTAATCATAAAGTGATATCGGATTACGGAACGAGTAAAGTACTTGCTGTGAATGAGATTGAACTAGGTATGCTGATACCGACGATCGAATCTCGTGCGAGTAAAATATCGCGAGACGAAGAGAATACAAATATGGGATTGATTGAATCCTGACATTGTGGTTCATCCGATATGATCATCGTTGAGTGCGTGGGAGTCAATATGGATTTCCAGATCCCGCTACTGATTATTGATGGAGATCATGTCCACGCATTCTCGAACCCGTAGGGTCACACACTTAACGCAAATCAACGCTAGGGTAGTTCCGAGATATATGTGAAATAGTTTCGGAAAATTACGGAATTGTTCCGGGTGGAAAAGATTAATATTTATTAATTGTAAGAATTGTTAAATATTTAATAGTATCTATTATATACTAAAAGCAATATACGTATGTTTAATAGAGCCACCACGTTAATCCACATCATCTATATTAATTTTGATAGTTAGATCTAAAATATGTGGCTATGATTTAATGAGAGATTAATAGTTACGTAACATGTGTCACACGATTTAGGTAGGCCACCTGACACGATGGTGTCTTGAAGAGTCCATACTGAGTACGGAAGGAAACACTAAAAAAAATTAAGAGTACATCTCTCCCTGATATTTTTTTCTTGGTGACCGACCATATTTTTCTTATAAGAAGTTCTCTATTGGATTT
The DNA here is from genome assembly GCA_007115705.1 of Dactylis glomerata. Lineage (NCBI taxonomy): Eukaryota > Viridiplantae > Streptophyta > Magnoliopsida > Poales > Poaceae > Dactylis > Dactylis glomerata. Next base: position 1,052,576 of record QXEO01002092.1, read on the forward strand.
GATCTAGACAAACACACTTGACGTCTTTGAAGGAAAAAAGAAAAGAAAAGCAGTCCTACTCTACACGTATGAAAGACTTCATCCCTTTGAACAAGAAAAAAGTTTTCATATCTCTTCCATACGTATACACACAAGCAGGATTTGCTTTTTTTGGAAGGACACGAGCAAGATCTATTTAAACCTGTCACGTGAATCAAGCTTAGTTGTTCAAAATCATAAATTAAGATGCACTAGCAAAAATAGTGCATGGCGATCACAGTTATCTCGATCCATCTAGCCCTACGTACTTGCTGTTATCAATTAAACTATAATTACCACATCATCAATTTTTTATCTTTAAATTGTGTATACCAAGTGATTTTTCATTTGAATATGACACTGAATATATTATTTGAGGACACCACAATTAAATTAAGAAACGTGTTATGAGAGTAAACAGTTATGTCTTTGCAAAAATGACATGTGTATGAGAATAACTAGATTATTCCCCGCGCGTTGCTGCGGGAATTTGTAGCACAATAATTTATGGTAATACAATTTAGAAGATATCATAGTGTTCGACAATTCATCATCATTATGAATAACAATGTCTCAATCGGTGTTATTATTTCGGCAAATAACGAATACATCATTGCATATTGATGGTATATAATTTGATAGGTTCCTTGAAAATGGGACATCTCTAAATGTTTATAAATTAGATATTCCACAAACCATTTACTAAAAGAACTATCAGCAAGCAAATAGTATAATGCAGATACTGAAAACAATTGATTTGCTTCTAGCCACCCCCATTCTATCTTGAACGTTTTAGTAGACTATTTGTACTTTCACACTTCTCCACGCTAATCTGCAAATGGGAAATAACTGCTATGGTTAGATCAATGGTTACAATAGTTAGTATAGTAATAATTAGTTGTTCTTGCAAAATACGTAGGCTAGAATACAAAAAAAACGTCCTATCTATAGCTAAATATCGCAACATTCCCTATCCATCACATTTTTGCGACCGATTGGTAAGACTGGAAGTGAAGACCAATTGAACATACCTGGTGGTTGTCATGCATGCTTTCATTTTTAGATCATGTGCAAGGCCGGAAGAAAAAGAGGAGATGTCACTCACCCCATTCAAACAACAGTTGTGGCATCGGACGTCACATTTGGAGGCCTACATGAAGTTTTTGTGGACACCGTAGACGGTTGCCGTAAAAGGTATGACAGATTAAGAGAACCGGCTTGACAGAACTCAGTCATGACCCTGGCCTTGGCGAGACTATTGGGAAGAATGGGAGGATATTTGGTGAGGTGACTATAGGAGCAACCATATGCCCTTCCTACTTGAACTGAAGACTGGTGTATTTATAGGAAGAGTTGGGAGGGGAGGGAAGTGGAGATGACCGCATGGAGAACCCAAATGACACCAATAAATATTTAGGTGACAGCTGGACTGCAGAAATGGAATCGTTCATGCACTTAGCGGAAGGAAATAGTGGCCAAGGATAGGAAGGAAATAAAGAGGAGGGTGTCTACTGTCTACTCGGCTGCCTCAGCTACACCTTCGGGTGGGTTCAGTTTTTACTCTAGGGAATTGATTAGCAGATCATAAAAAGAGTAACGTGAAGATGATGGGGTGCATGTTGTGGAAAAAATGATTGTGCTTCACTATGTTTTTTTTATGAAAACATTAAGTATATGCTGATGTGGCAAATTGCTTAGGTGGATAGCTTGCATGTTGAGAGAAATCAACTTAGTGGGTTGCTCCTATATAGATATTATAGATTATAGATAGCATGACAAGACATGATAGGTGCAAGGAAAAATTCCATTGCTAAAAGAAAAAAATCTCGCTAGAACCTTTTTTAAATGATCTCGCTAGAACATGGTGGCAAAGGAAGATGCTAGGTTGTGGAAAAATATATTGTAGTCTAAACTAATTGATACCTACTAAAATTGGTTCATTTTGTGTTCAAAATTTAGAAAATGGTTAATTTTCACTCAAGAGCTCCTTGGTTGGTTTCCATTTAGAAAGTGGATAATGATAACGGCCGGCAGAGATTTTATGTAACCTGTTCCACGTGATTTACTTTTTTTTTTGACGCATTCAAATCTCTTTACTCATTAGTCACATAAGTTACATCTTTCAGCATGAGAGGTATAATGAACCTAGGAGCATCATCTAGCCAAATAGACCAGCTACCACGGATGCCCTTTGGGCTTGCCGTAATTAAGCTGTCCGCGTTGCGAGAGATAGTTGTGTCCATGGAGAAAATGATTCGTGTACGAGAATAACTATTTGGCTAGACGTGATAGCTGAAAGGAAATATATATGGTTGGAACATGGTGGCAAAGGGAGTTTCCCTGAACACACGGTAATTATAAATAGAGAGAATAGTTGTTTCTATGTTTGAGTACACACAGACGACGAATTTATTTGACTACTGTCACACCAACACATCGACAAAAGGATGCAGAAGTTGAGAGCCGTGACATTAGTCGCATTAGTACATTGTTTCTATGACTGAAAACTTAATTCGACTGCAATCAGACCAATAATTTTACAAAATTTCTAAACCACTGCACACTGAGATATGGAGTCAGTAAATGAAAGGAAGAAACATCAAAACATGATAATTCATATTGTTTAATGTTTCCTACTCCCCCCGTACCATATTAGTTGTCGACGATTTAGTACAAAGTTATAATTAATCAGTGACAACTAATATGGAAATGATTAAGTATAACTTTGTAAAAGATAAAATAATCAGTGACAACTTATCATTTTATCTTAATTGGACATATTTTGTCAAAGATAAGAACCCATGCATGTTGATCAAACATCATGTAAGAACCATAATCAGGTTTAAATATCAAATATCACTTACATTGGTGTCTCAACATATGGCATGATAATCGTCTTGCCACAAATTTTAAATTCCAAATAAGTTACTCGAATACGTGATACTTTGTTTACCAAAATAGTTGTGATTATAGCTTGATTTTTTTGTTTGTCACATAATGGGAAGTAATATGATATCAATGAAACGATATTTTAATTTCTTAAACACTTTTGGCCAACTAAAGATGATGCCCTCGCATTTGCGAGGGCCACTGTGCTAGTTTATTTAATAGAAATAAATAAAGAAGAAAGAAAAAAAGGAAAGAAAAAAAAGGAGCGCAGCGGCCAGGGGCCAATCGCACGCCCGCGTGCATGCATGGCGTGCATGCATGGCGTGCATGCATGGGCCTCTTGGCCGGTGGGCCGGCTGCACACGGCGCACGGCCGCACGTGCATACAATCGATCGATCTGATCGATCCGATCATGACCGGCGGGCGCTCCAAGAAATTTGCATGCGAAGTTAGGTTCCGTGAAACCCTACTCGCAGCCTATAAAAGGACTAGGGCGCCGGCAGTTTTTTGGGACCTAATTTCCGCGGAGTCGTTGCCCGGTTTCTGAAGCCTCCTTTTTCCATTCTTCTTCCACCATGCAAACAGGCGAAGCCCTGTCGGCACATACTCTCCACCATAGACACCACGCCGTCGTGTTGTCGATCCCATCTACCACTCCACCATATCTCGCTGGACCGGGAAGGCGGAGTCGTTGGTGTGATGTACGTGTGCATCTCTTGGAGGCGTCGCCATTTGCGGTGTTGGATCGGATCGCTAGGAGGAGACGGCTAGTACAACTACATCATCCACGTTCTGTTAAACGTTTCCGCTGTGCGATTTCTTCAAGGGTATGGAGATCTCATCTATCTCTCTCTCGTTGATTACATCTCCTAGATTAGATCTTGGCTTTCTCGTTCGCATCCGTAGGAATTTTTTTGTTTTACTATGCTGCGAAACCCTTCATCTAGGAGCCAACTGGCTCAAACACCATGGCCCTAACTTCACAGACTGGGAGAAAAGAAGTATTGCTATAACAGCTAATGGGGAGTGGTTTACTATACTTGATTGAACAGCTACACAAAAGCAGCCAGTTATCTCTGCTAAAGCCTGTTCCAAGTTGTTACTCAGTGGAGCACAAGCATTCCTCATTCGCATAGCTACTGAAGAACACCAAACTCAGCAAGACAACAGTCCTATCCTAGGAATTCCGGCAAACCCGGTGGAAGATATCCTAGCAGAATTTGCTGACGTCTTCACAGAGCCAACTGGTCTTCCTCCATCGAGACCTTGTGACCACACAATTCCAATCAAGGAGGGCAGCAACCCTCCCAACATCAGACCCTACCGCATGCCTCACAAGTAGAAAAATATTGTCGAAGAATTGGTGCAACAAATGCTCAAGAACAAGGCAATTCGGCTCAGCAGCAGTCCTTACTCATCTCCTGCCATCCTAGTAAGGAAAAGGGATAAAACATGGCGATTATGCGTTGATTACAGGCAATTGAACAACTTGACAATCAAAAATAAATACCCAATTCCAGTCATCGAAGACCTATTGGACGAGTTGCATGGTTCTACTGTTTTCTCCAAAAATCGACCTCAGGTTGGGCTACCATCAGATAAGAATGCACACTCCTGACATTGCCAAGACAGCATTTAGCACTCATCTAGGCCATTATGAGTACCTAGTGATGCCCTTTGGGTTATCCAATGCACCAGCCACATTTCAGCAGCTCATGAACATCATTTTTGCACCTCATTTCTGGCAATTCGTACTTGTCTTCTTCGATGACATCTTAGTCTATAGCAAGCACATCAATCAACATCGGCAACACCTGACCAATGTGCTGCAATTGCTGCGTGTCCATCAACTCAACCCAAAATATCTAAGTGCACTTTTGCAACTCCAACTATTGCCTACCTAGGCCATGTACTGTCAGGGAACGGGGTGGCTACAGACCTAGACAAGATCAAGGAAATAGTAAACTGGGAAGCCCCCACATCTGTCAAACAACTCAGACAGTTCTTGGGCTTAACAGGATATTACAGACGCTTTGTTCAAGGCTATGCTTCCATATGTCGGCCATTACATGATGTCCTCAAGAAAAACTCCTTCAGCTGGACAGAGCAACAACAGTCAGCATTCAACACATTGAAAACAGCTATGACAACTCCTCCAGTGCTGATACTCCCCAACTTTTCCATCCCTTTTCAATTGGAAATTGATGCTTCAGGCACAGGCTTGGGAGCAGTTCTTATGCAACAAGGCCGTCCTATAGCATTTTTCAGCAAAGCCCTAGGACCCAAGGCACAAGCATCATCCATCTATGAAAAAGAGGCTTTGGCAATTCTTGAAGCTCTCAGGAAATGGCGACATTACCTCCTCAGCAAAAAACTCATTATCAGGACAGATCAAAGGAGCCTCAAGTACCTTGCCAGCCAGAAGCTTCTAGAGAGAATACAACATAAATTAATGTTGAAACTTTTGGAATTCGATTTCTCCATTGAATACAAGCAAGGAAAAGCAAATACTGTGGCTGATGCACTCTCTAGGAAACACTCCACCCCCGGTGATACATGGCAGGCTATTACTACTGCTGTTCCATCTTGGATGAATGATGTTGAATCGACATACCTGCAAGATAACAAGTGTATGCAACTTCTCCAGGAACTCGCAATCAACCCAGCCATCCATACAAACTTCACCTTGAGCTCTGGAATTCTCAGGTACAAAAATAGGATTGTGATTGCAAATAGCACTGACCTCAAGGAAAAGATATTCAAATCCTTTCCCTCTTCAATATTTGGTGGCCACTCGGGAAGTCGAGTCACATACCACAGACTCAAACATTTATTCTATTGGCCTCTAATGAAACAATACATTGATGAAAAGGTATCTATTTGTACCATTTGCCAAATCTCCAAGACTGAACGAGTACACTACCCGGGCATGTTAAACCCACTTCATATTCCTGCAACCAAATGGGCTGAACTGAGCATGGACTTCATTATTGGCTTGCCAAAATCAAAGGGACAAGACGTCTTCTTGGTAATCGTCGACAAACTGACCAAATATGCACATTTCCTCACTCTCAGCCACCCCTTTACTGCCCAACAAGTAGCCAAACTATTTGTGGATAATATCTTCAAGCTGCACGGCTCTCCTTCAACAATAGTCAGCAATATAGACAGTATTTTCACATCCAAGTTTTGGCAGGAATTCTTCAAAATACTCAAGGTACAGCTCAATTACAGCACTACCTACCATCCAGAAACAGATGGCCAAACGGAGCGCGTCAACCAGTGTTTAGAACAGTACCTCCGCAGCATGATTTTCAAAGAACCAAAGAAATGGGCTGAATGGATTCCTGCAGCTGAGTGGTGGTACAACTCCTCCTACCACTCCTCCCTGAAATGCTCACCATTTGAGGCTTTGTACGGTTACAAGCCCCCACAAATACAGGACATTGCTCTTCCTTGCAATGTGGCTCCAGATGTACAAGTAACAATACAGGAACAAGAGCACATGTTAAAATCTCTGAAAGCCAATCTAACACAAGCCCAGAACCGCATGAAGAAATACGCTGATTTGCAAAGGACTGAGCGTCAATTCAACGTGGGCGATATGGTCTACCAGGTACAACCTTACATGGAAACAACGCTCGGTTTACGCAACACTTTGAAACTATCTTCAAAATACTATGGCCCCTTCTATGTACTTCAGAAAGTGGGCCAAGTTTCTTACAAGTTGCAATTACCTGAGGGAACTCTCCTACACGATGTTTTTCACGTGAACCAACTGAAGCGCCATCTGGGTCCTACTGCAGTTCCTAATCCTAAATTGCCCATGCTGACTCCTGAAGGAAAAATCAAGGTAGCACTGCTGGCAGTCCTCCAATACCGCCAGGTTCCCAGAAACGCTGGTGAATACGACATTTCAGTCCCACAATGGCTCATTCATTGGGAGAATCTGACACCGGAAGAAGCGACCTGGGAGGATGCCAGTTTCATCAGGTCAACATTCCCAGCTTTCCATCCTTGAAGTATTGTCTCCAGGGCGAGGTATTGTCTGACCTGCTACTTCTTCTTCAGCATTGGACGGCTGGGATACACTCCACCTGAGACATTGGATCCAATGGCTCGATTTGTAATAACTTAGTTAAATTGGTTTAGCGTTTAACACTGTCATGTAATGAACCTTATTGGACGCGTGGCTCTTCTGGGACTCCTTATAACCAGAGAGAGAGGGTGGTTGGGTGGCACGCATCCAGAAAACCAAAAATATCTTGTTCTTACTTTCCTTTCTCGCTCAAACCCTAGAACAATATCTTTCAATCCTTGCAAAATATTCCACTGATTATCCTATTTTACTGTTCTTCTTCAGTTTCAACCTCTGTTTTCCTGCTCAGAATAATATTCTAGAGTCGATATTGTGACAGATTGCTGGATCGGATGGGATTCGGTCAGGCGCACCTATTTTTTATCTGACCGTTTGGTTTCAGAGGGAGCGTTGCGAAGCTCTGCTGACTTTTTCCACCATGCAACGTGATTTCTCGTTCCATGGTGAAGTCAGCTAGCTGGGAATGTCATGGCTGCCGAGTCCAGGAGAATTGCATTGGCGCCCTAAGTCTTTGTGGCAAAGAGGAACTTGCTTCGTGATTCGTGACTTATAGCAGCGACATGGTTAGTAGGGCGACAGTACATGAGAAGTTCAAGGTCCGACCTTGCAGGCTGAAAACCTAAGGTCTGGCCTTAATTGGTTGTGCCTGACAATTGCCTTGTTGAAGGCATTGTTTTGTGAGCACGGACTTTTCTCCAGGGTGAAAACCTAAGATCTATGATCGGGCGATGACGGTGTTAGTGCACTGTTCCCTTCTTGGAGGCGTTGTTTTTGGAGATGTTGGACTTTTGGTGCTATCTTGGTGGTGTTAGTGTTGATGCTACAAGGAATTTATCACTGTAGCGGGTCTTTTTCTTTTTCTGTAATTCTTCTTTTTTTTGGCTGTGTGCATCCGTGTTGCCACTATGGTACTGTGTTGGTATCATCTTGATATTAATATATATTCTTTATCTAAAAAAATGTATATTAAATAATGCAACTCATGATTGAGAAGTTCAAACAATAGTACAAACCTGAAATTATGCACTTCAAAGAATAATAATTTCTCAATTGAAACGACATTTGTGTGGTACCATATAGACATCTTATTAGCCTACTATAGGTGCAACCCGAAGGTTTTGTCAATCCAGCCTAAGGATGCTAATAAGGTATGCAAATTTTAGAACGCTATTTGTTCTCTGAAGCAAGTATCAAAGAGTTGGAACATTTGGTTTAATGATGTTGTCAAATCGTTTGGCTTCATAAAAAACGAAGAAGAGCCTTGTGTATACAGGAAACAAAGTGGGAGCTCAAAGGCGTTCCAAATCTTATATGGGGTTACTGCTTAGAAGTGATGTAAAGTTTATGGACACATTTAAAGAGTCACTGAAGAAGAGTTTTTTAATAAAAGATTAAGGTGAAGCCGCTTATATATGTGCAATCAGGATCTATAGACATAGTTAAGATGCCTGATAGGGCTTAGCGAGAACATCTTCATAGACAAGGTCTTGAAGAGGTTCAAGATGGCGGATGCCATGTCCTCAGACAGCTGATGAGAGAGCAAAAACGTCAGCAGTTCCGTACCCTTCAGCAATTGGCTATGTGATGTATGCCATGAATTGTACTAGATATTCCTGGCGTGCTCTGCTACGCTACATCTCTCTTCGCCGCTCTACGACTCGCTACTGTTCAGGAGCCCTCCTCTGCTAGTCTATCTGACATGGCGCAAGGTTCACGATGGTCCCTACCCTCAGACGCTCGGTATTGGCACAACTGGGCCATGCCTTCATCCCCAACGCAATCCCGAGTCTTGCAAGCTCAGCGCAGCGCCCCGTCTTCATCGACTACTTCTCTATGTCTGCCTCGACCGCGTCGTTGACTTCATCTTTGCGTACTTGGTTCTGGCAAAATCGGAGTATGCCTTCGTCCCCGACGTGCGCCTGGTTCTGGCAAACTAGGGCCGCACCTCATCCTCGACGGCTCAGACTGCATCGACTTCGGGATCGCCATCCCTCTTCGACGACTACCTCGACGCTTCTCCATCATTCTCCACACGTACTATGCGTCCGCGGCTTATGTGCGGCTACCTCAACACCGGTACCCGACCATGACATCGACCACGTCATCCTCTCGCACGGCTACCTCGACCAAGGTTGCAGCACCCACCGCTCTCGTCTACCTCGACATCGGCACAAGGGCTATCACCTCGTGTGAGCACTACTCGGCTTCCTCTATAGTCCAAGCATCCGCAATTCAACTCCGTCCAGGACGTTCCCTCTCTGAATGTCGACGGGGTGTCAGCCCGTTGGTTTCTACGCCTTCGGTTTCTCTCCAATCTAACCGTCCACGACACTACAGTTGTTCACGTCACTACTGCTACGACTATGTAGAAGTGTTAGAGATATATTAGGCAGTTACATATATTACGAGATTTGTGTAGTTAATTGTAGTTAATGTCATGCCTTATCTCTAGGAAAGCCTTCTTGGCCTTCAAGTCTGTACTACTATATAACTCGCTCGAGAGGCTTAATTTTTAGAAAAAGGGCTTTTTATTACTTAAAGAGTTTTAAACAGTATTACACCTGGCCTCTGCATAACAAGATGCACATAGCCGCACCACCACAAGGTCTGTATCAAGCACTAAAAAATATAACTCGCTCGAGAGGCTTAATACAAACATTCACCACATTATGCTAATCTCTCTCCCTCTCTATTGTTCTGCAACTAAGCACTAAGCTTGTCCGTTCTTCCAGTGCCGGCCTCCTCCCTGTACAGGATACGGACCTCCTGACCTCGAGCACCTCCGCCGTCTGCGTGTACCATGCAGGTTAGTTCCAGCACTGTGGTGCTTCCTCCGAAAAGATGCGACTGTTGCACGATGCAGCAAGTTGCTCTTCCACGCCCCTCTCTGCTTGCACAAAGGTAATTGGTCTACTATTTTGCAATGGATCAGCTCTTGTAAATGGCATGTAGAGACAGCATATACTAAAATTCAAACACAATGACATTATATGCATCTGCTGAACAACCATTCAAGAAGTAATTAACTATGTGGACATCGCTGTCTCATCTACAAATGAAAATGCTCATGACAAATAGAATTTGAGGATGATACTTGTGGTTGTGGCATATGTTATGTGTTAAAGAGATAACAAGTACTCTTTTATAAAATGATAATTAATAGTGAGGATGATGAAAGGCAATTACTGAAATGACTAAAGTTAAATTTGGCATCAGGGAGTGGAAACAAAAGCCCTCAATATTTCCGAAAACGATAATTTGCAATTCAATCTGTTGTTTGAATGTACTCCTTTATTAGATGATCCTCATAAAACATGACATGAAGTATTGTGCAAACTTTTCATAGTTACAACATTGGGAAGATGACAGATTGGTTCTGATGCTCCGGTAATCCATTGTACATTTAGTAAGTTATATATATTTTTTTGAATGTTCATGACTCACAAGATATAGTGATTGATCTTGTAGCTGATATAAAAGTTGGTGTTTGCTTTGGGCGTCTGCCCACAGCAGCAGAGTAGACCAATGACAGAGTAGATATGCACTATTAACCCCTGGTTGCTGCTATCTTCAAATTTCAACATCAGTTTATACAATGTGTATGTGTTGAATAGTTTAAATTTCTTCCTGGCTGCTTCTGGCTCAAACACTGAAAATCAGAATCATAGTTCGTAAATTTATTTGATCAATGCAATATGATGGCATATCGTATTGCACAATAAACATACATGGTTGAAGAGTAATTCATGTATATTCGCAAAAAGAAGAAGAAGAGTAATTCATGTAATAATAGACTGATAAAAGTGATGAACCTAAGAAGTTTTCAACTGTTTTAACTATATATCATTAACTTTTCGTGCTCATTTATTTGCATCAGTTGCAAACGCACTGGTACTCTGCTAGTTAGATCAAAGTACTCTATAACCGATGTCAGGGAGGAAGTAGCTATGCTAGATATACATATCTGGGAATTCTGCTGCTAGCTTGTACCATATTCAAAATTTCCATGTTCTAGTTTACATATCTGGGAATTCTGCTGCTAGCTTGTACTAAATGTGAGCTTACAGTAAAGCTGCCTGCAAACTTGCACTCAAACTGATGGAGTATAAAACAATGATCTTTTGTTTTCCTCCAACGTTTCAGATTCAAAGTATTCCATAGATTCAAACTATTGCTAAAGAAAGCATATATAAACAAGTGTGACACTCTACCTTTCACATTCTAATTCCTAAGGCATGTAAGTATATGTGGGAGTGTATATATAACATTGGTTATCTGAACATGAAATATGTGTTGAGCAAGTCATCCAGGAAATGTGATGTCTCTTTAACCATGCGAGCACTCACTAGAGAATCATGTGATCACTGTGTGTTCATGTCTTGTTTCCTACCAAAAACATAAGATGAAAGAATGGCAGAACTTAAAGGATGAGTAGGTGCATGACAATTGCATGAAGTATAGGTGAATGAATGTTATAACAACCATGAAACATAGTTAGAAGTTCAAGGATGTCCATTCTGTATATACTCACTAGATCATGTAGGGGCGTTGCCGCGCCCATCTATTAGGACAATGGATTGTTAGGAAATATGGAATTGTCAGAATAAAATTGGATTTTTTTTTTGAAAAAAAGTAATTCTGGCAGCAATCTCACACTCACAGCGGTCCCTGCGCTGAACCAACCTAGGAAACTATGCTTTTCTATAATTTAAAAGTAGAATGGCTAATCATGAGCACGTGACATCATTGATCAGGGACCTCATTAGAAAAATCTTTATGCATTAAGGTGTTAGGAATATGCAACATAGTATTCCCAGGGGCCAAAGGCCACATATATAGTACATGTACAGGTGTGCAAATATACAGGAAACCCCTAACAGGTGGGGAAACTACAGTATACAAATATACATCTAACACGCCCCCTCAGACTCATGGTGGATCCACAACACTGAGTTTGGAGAGAAAGAAACTATGTTGTGCTCTAGTCTGTGCCTTTGTAAAGAAATCTGCTAACTGTAACTCTGAAGGCACATAGTGGAGCGTAATCACCTGATCCTGCATACTAGCACGTGTATAAAAGTCATCAACACCAATATGTTTGGTAAGCTCATGCTTTACCAGATCACGTGCAATACTGATAGCACCTATACTGTCAGACAAAAGTGTAGTGGGTGTCGTAACAGAGACCCCAAAATCAGCAAGTAACCACCGAAACCAGGTCACCTCAGTAGTCAACAAGGCCATAGCCCGCAACTTAGCCTCTACACTCGAACGGGAAACTGCAGTCTGTTTCTTCATCTTCCATGCAATAAGCGAACCACCAAGAAACACACAGTAAGCAGAAAGCGAATGACGATCCATAGGATCGCTCGCCCACGTAGCATCCGAGTAGGCCTGGAGCTGGAGAGAGCTGGAACGAGGAAAGAAAAGATGACGAGTGATCGTACTACAAAGGTAGCGCAAAACATGAAGAAGATGACTATAGTGAACAGTGATAAGGGCTTAGACAAACTGACTCAGAATATGAACAGGATAAGAGATGTCGGGACGAGTGACAGCAAGATAGACAAGACTCCCAACAAGATGACGATAGCGTGTCGGGTCAGGAAGAGGATCACCATCACTGGCATGAAGCTGGACATTGAGCTCCATAGGAGTCTCAACAGTGCGCTCATCCCCAAGAGCAGCACGAGCAAGAAGATCCTGGATATACTTTTCCTGGGAGATAGAATAACCATCAGAAGTGGAGGAAATCTCAATCCCAAGAAAGTAGCGAAGAGGACCAAGATCAGTCATAAGAAACTGATCATGAAGATGGGCCTTAACAAAGGCAATATACTCAGAATCATCACCAGTGATGATCATATTTTCAACATAGAGGAGAAAAAGAGTGCGTCCACGAAGAAAAGTGTGAACAAACAGCGTATGATCATGAGTTCTAGGGGAGAAACCAGCAACGGTCACGACAGAGGCAAACCGCTCAAACCAGGCGCAAGGGGCCTGTTTTAGGCCATAAAAAGAGCGCCGAAGATGGCAGAACATCCCATCAGGAACAGAATACCCCGGAGGAGGCTGCATATAAACCTCCTCACGCAGCTCACCATTGAGAAAGGCGTTCTGAACATCAAGCTGAGACACAGACCAGTGGCGAACGGAGGCGACAGCAAGAAGAGTGCGCACAGTGGTCATATGAGCCACAGGAGCAAAAGTCTCATCATAGTCACAACCCTGCTCCTGCTGAAAGCCATGAGCCACAAGACGCGCTTTATAGCACTCAAGAGATCCATCAGAGTGGGTCTTAATTTTGTAGACCCACTTGCACGTGATGGGACGAACACCAGGAGGAGGTGAAACAACATCCCAAGTGCCAGTGCGCTCAAGCGCAGCAATCTCCTCGGCCATGGCAAGCTGCCATTCGGGATGACGCTCAGCATCCCGATAAGAAGTCAGCTCGAGGGCAACAGAAAGACCGTACTGACTAGGAGAGTAACGATCAAGTGGACAACGCTGACGAGTAGCAAGAGGAGAGCGAATCTCATCAGAAGAGGAAGACTCATCGGAAGAAGAGGAAGAAGGGACATCAGGGGGAGTATCTTGAACAGTAGAACATCGAGAATAATGAAAGGGAAAAGGAGACAACGGAGAGGTGGATGGGCTGTCAGTAGAGGAAGGAGGGGAATCAGGTGATGAGGAGGACAACGGGGTCGAAGGCGAGGCATCGGCAATAATGGGTCCTGAAGGAGGATCAATAGCAACAGAAGGAGGTGTGTCAGGAAAAAGTCGAAAACATATATCCTCTACCGGGTAGGTCGAGGAGGTGGGGCAAGGATAGAAAGGACGCGTCTCATCAAACGTGATGTCACGAGAAATGCGCATCCGACGACCAATAGGGTCCCAACACCGATAGCCCTTATGCTCATCACTGTATCCAAGAAAAACACACTCAACAGACTGAGCGGTCAGTTTGGTGCGTTCGCGAGGAGCAAGGAGAACATAGCAAACGCAACCAAACAAACAAAGCGTCGAGTAATCAGGAGAACGACCGGAGAGACGCTCAAGAGGAATACCACCCTGAAGGGCGGGAGAAGGCTGAATGTTAATGAGATAATCTGATGTAGAGACAGCCTCAGCCCAAAAATGCGGCGGAAGAGAAGAAGCAATCATCATAGCACGAGTGGTCTCAAAAGATGACGATGCTTACACTCAGCAACGCCATTCTGAGCATGGGAGCCTGGACAGGAGAACTGAGCAAGAGTGCCCTGCTCAGCAAGAACACCACACAGCTGCTTGGAGATATACTCACCAGCAGAGTCAGCACGGAACACACGAATAGGTGTAGAAAACTGAGTGAGGACCATAGCCGCAAAACGCTGATATATGGTGTAACATCCCAGCAAGTAGGACAACTCCGGGGTAGTTTAGAGGGCTTTTGTGCATAGCATCTAAAATTACAGGATTTTTTCGCGCTTTTATCACTAAAACCTAAGAGTGATCGAATCTCTCTTCGAGGGCGGGTGGTGAACTCTCGAAGTGCAAAAGATTTGGATATGATCTCTTTTGATCTATTGATGTGGGGAGATGATGAATTAGATAACTAAAACTCTAGTTATAAGCTTTGGAACTTAAACTGGAATTTGAATCAAGTTTGAATTTGAATCTTGAATGATTGAATTAAAATTGAAAAAACACATTTAGAAAGGATAAATATTATTAAAGAAAGAATAGTTAGAAATATAAACATCAATAAAGAGAGAGAAAACTTGAACTTTATTGATCATCAACATATATTACATTGTCTTTACATAATTCAAGAATAAAAGAATAATTACAGATTGGAATGAATAAAAGAATATTACAATAGGAGAATAGAAAGATTACAAGTTTACAAATCCTAAAAAGAAAACTACATGTCTTCTTTCTTTCTTCTTTTCTTTTCTTCTTCTTGGCACCTGCAACCAAAATATAAACAGCAAAAATCGCCAGAATGGTAATTACCAAGTGGCAGTCAAGAAAAACTATGCCACTGTAGATAATCATCAAGATGTTGAGCTTATCACCAAGCTCCCGAGTGGAAATATCTCAAGACAGCCGAGATGGGCAAGCCAGCCCACAGCAGCACACTCACCAAATGCATGAACCAAGGTGTCAAGCCCCCAGGTAACAAAGGATAGTATAAAAGCATCACAGATGGTGAAATTGCTTGGCCAAGAACACAGCCGACCAAGAACAACACCACCACACCACCAACAGCAACACACCAAGAACACCACCACAGTCAAGACCACATCACCATCACTGAATCACCACCATATAATCAACCTTGCTCATGTGTTGAGCAACAGGGAAGATTTACACCACCAGCAGACCATCAGATCAACCAAATCATCAAAGCCAAAGACCAACATGGTCACATAGTTCAACTAGGAACTAGGTCAAGCCGCTAGGAGGAGCAGGCTTGCCACAAGAAGCAGGAAATCAGAATTATCCAGAAGAACAAGCTACTCTTCATCAGCAGGTTATTATTAAACCACAGCACACATAAGTGCTGGGAGAGAACTCACAAGTTTATCTCCCAGGCAGGCAGCACAGAGCACAGCCACACAAGAATCAAGCAAAGCTTGATAAAACAAGGGCTTTGGTCATCATTTGGATGTCCAGGAGGCCATGATCATGAAGACCAGGCCATCCACAACACCTACTCCCTAACACATAATCTTACCTGGGAATTTCTCAAAGGAAATACTCACAGAAATAAGAGCAAGGCCAGGAGTGGCACATGGGTTGCCTAGCTAACAAGACTCAGGCCTAAACCTAGGAAACCATCAGCTTTGTCAATAGAAATTGATCAAGTTTAAATAAGCATTTGGGAAAAGTGGACAGGGACACTTTTAAACAAGTAAGTCACCAGCAGATCACCACACAGGGTGATCTACTCTCAAGAACACCAGCTTAGCACCTTACAGTCACTGTGAACACCTCAAGGAGGCATCACAGTGAAGTGATGACCCACAAGTATAGGGGATCGCAACAGTCTTCGAGGGAAGTAAAACCCAAATTTATTGATTCGACACAAGGGGAGCCAAAGAATATATGTAAGCCTTAACAGACGAGTTGTCAATTCAGCTGCACCTGGAAATAGCCTTGCTCACAGTGGTTTATCAGTAGCAACAGTTTTATAGTGGTGATAGTAGTGAAACAGTAATAGCAGCAGTAAAATAACAGCGGTAATAGTAACAGTAGTAAACAGTAGGAACAAATACTATAGGTATAGGGACAGATGTACGGACGTTGCATGGATAAGAAAATTCATGAAATCAATGAGACATGGGCATTGCAGATAAATAATGATAAAGCATCCTAGTACTAACAATCATAGGCATGCATTCCGTATATAGTCGTACGTGCTCACAAGGAGAAACTTGCATGACATCTTTTGTCCTACCAGCCTGTTGCAGCAGGGCCTCAAGGGAAACTACTGGTAATTAAGGTACTCCTTTTAATAAAGTACCGGAGCAAAGCATTAGCACTCGGTGAACACATGTGATCCTCACATCATAGCCACCCCCTCCGGTTATCCCAATTTCTGTCACTTTGGGGCCTCGGGTTCCGGACAACAATATGTGTATACAACTTGCAGATAAGACCATAAACAACAAGTATCATCATAGAAATAATAACATGTTCAGATCTAAAATCATGGCACTCGGGCCCAAAGTGACAAGCATTAAGCACAACAAGTTGCAACAATGTCATAGGCACTAAATAAAGATACTAGGCATTATGCCCTAACAATCTCATATCAAATTACATGAATGATCTCATCCAATCCCTACCATCCCCTCACCTACAGCGGGGGAATTACTCACACATGGATGGGGGAGTCATGGATGGTCGATGGAGTGACGTCGGTGATGATGGTGATGAAGATCTCCTCCAAATCCCCGTCCCGGCAGGGTGCCAGAACAGAGTTTCTGGTTCCGAATCACGGTTTCTGATGGCAGCAGCGCATCGGAAGTCTATCTGGGAAAAACACCGTCCCTCCGATATAATCGAGTCGGGGGGTATATGTAGGCGAAAGGAGAGGTCGAGGGGACGGCCGAGGCGTCCTCACACCAGGTGGGCGCGGCCAGGGCTGGGCCGCGCCCCCTGTGTGTGTGGGGCCCTCGAGCCTCCCCTCCGTCTCGTCTTCTGGCTCCGTGGGTCTTCTGGTGAAATAGGATTTTTGATGATTTTTCCCGAATTTTTACTGAAAGTTGGATTTCTGCAAAAAAATGAGACACCAGAGCAATTCTGCTGAAAACAGCGTCAGTCCGTGTTAGTTGTATTCAAAACACACAAATTAGAGGAGAAGCAATAGCAAAAGTGTTCGGGAAAGTAGATACGTTTTGGACGTATAAACTCCCCTAAGCTTAGCTATTTGCTTGTCCTCAAGCAATTCAGTTAACAACTGAGGGCGATAAAAGAAACTTTCACGAACACATTTGCTTCATAGATGTATATATACTAACTATATGATCAAGTACTCAGGCAATTCATAATAAGAAATATGCAGCTAATGCTACCTCATAATCAAGCAAGCTATGAAAGAGTGCCAACATACTAATAACAAGTAACATGAACACAAGAAGCTACAAGATTGTGATATGCATAAATGTCGTGGGGATGACTAATGGGGCATGCCACGGGCCGAGCTAAATGCCGGCTGGCATCCCAGGAGTCTCCACGGCTTCAGCACGAGAACACCGGCTACGCCAGCAGCCGGCTGGCGATTCCACCGAGGAGAGCCAGAGCCGGGCGATGAAGACAAAAGCCCTCCAACGGCTGTTTCGCCGAAATTGGGCTGGCCCCGACAAGATCGACAGAGGCCAAGGACGGGAGTGACGAGGGCCACGACCGGCCTTAGCCAATCAGCGATCAAAGACCCTTCCCCATGATGGGATTCGAGGCAAAAGGGAGGGGATATGCCTCCCAGATGCCGGTCCAGGGGAAATGCGCTTTATAAAGCGCCTTTGTCAGAGCGGGGCCGGAGGATCACGCCAAGGACGCCGCCGCCAAGGAGCCGGCAGCCGGCCGAACCGCTACCTAACCTGTAACCAGGCCCTGCCTATATAAGGGGGCCTCGACCCTTAGTCTAGGGGGGCCAATCTTCTTCTTCCTCCTCTAGCCCGAACAGCTCGAGGAGCACTGTAATCGCTACTGTCTAAGATAATATGAAGCAGGCAGGAAGTAGGGGCTTTACCTCCACCCGAGAGGGCCCTGAACCTGGGAAAACCGAGGTGTCTCCGTTGGCACAATCCCGAGCCGGACCCATCGTCACCACTATCAAGCCCCTTCGATAAGCCACCCCATGGCTACTATCTCTAAATTCCCACGACAGTTCGCGCCCACCGTGGGGCAAAGCGTGGCGGCGAGCGGAGTCAAGTTCCGGTCGGGACCCTCATCGGTTCTGGGCGAGAAGGTCGCCTCCGGCCTTATCTGGAGGTTCGGCACCTTTGACTGCGTCAGCGACAACTTGGCCCACTTCGAGAATGGCTTCGGCAACAGCGGCTCCTTCCTCGACGTCGACAGTCACCGCTTCTACGTCGCCAAGCCCTTCCCGGAGGAGGTAACCGATGTCCTCGACTCCCTCTGCGACGGAGGCTCGAGCTGCGGTGAAAGCAGCAATCTTGGCGCCATGGTTGAGGTGATGGCCCTGGGAGAAGATAAGGGCGGCGACTCACCGCGCCCCGAGCGCCCGTCGCCCGAACGCCTTCTTCCGCAGGAGCAGTATGCTCCACTCCCAGAGTAGGATGCCCCGAATGTCTCCGTGGTAGACCTACGCGCTCCCCTCAGCCGCGTCATCGACCCCGCCTAGGGCGCCGAGGCCCTGGAGCAGACGCATCTCGTCCTCCTCAGCAAAGGTGGCCGAGGACGAGGCCAACCGGTGCCGCGCGAGCACCACGCTCAGCGAGTTCTACGACGTGCATGGAGACGCACCGATCGAGCTCGCTCGTGACCTGTGGCGCAGCTTCGCCACCGCTGTCCCCGGCCAGATCTAGCGGTCGCCATCGGCAAGCCAAGGCCGCGGAGGGCGCGGACAGGGCGGCCGTGCTCCGAGCGGCAACGCCCAAGGCCGCCGCACCCAGCAAGGCGGCGGAGCAAGTAGGCCACGCCAGATCCCGGTGTCAGCGCCAGGGTCAGAGTCCTAGGCTCGCCCACCGGCGCTGCACATCCACCTGTGGCTTGACCACGTCGAGACATTCCCCAGAGGATCTGCTAGCTCAAAGCGAGCGGCTTCTGACCAAGGAGGCCCGGGGGCTTCCGGCAGTGGTCATGGGCGCAAAGAGGGCAAGTACACCCTCGATGCTGCAGTTGATCAGCCGTGTAAGTTCCACACCTCCCCGAGCAGGGAAGCGACCCACTCCACGCGTCAGTGCCGTTTCATGAGAGAGCTGGAGCAACGCGCTCGACAGATCCCTGGAGCGTCGCAAGCGCAACCGGCTGGAGGTCAGGAGGACCAACAGCGCGACCCGGCTGGAGGCGAGCCGGATCAAGATGATGACTTCCCGGTGGATGTTGAGCAATATCACATCTTTACCACCCCTGGCAAGGATAAAAGGAACGACCTTTGGCATGAGGCAGAGGTGAACGTTGTAATGCCTGCAGAACCCCAGTTCATGCATTGGTCTGAGGCGGCCATTACCTGGGGGCGCGAGGACCATCCGAGGCTGATGCCCAGCCCTGGAGAGTACGCTCTGGTCTTGGACCCTGTTGTGTGTTCCGATACGCACATGTGTCGGTTCTCCCGCGTGCTCATCGACGGCGGTAGTAGTATCAACCTTCTTTACCGAAGCTCTCTGGAGAAGTTGGGCATCCCGCTTGCTCAGCTGAAACCGAGCCGGCTCACCTTCCATGGCATCGTGCCTGGGCATTCTTGCACCCCTTTGGGCAAGGTGCAGCTGGAGGTTCTCTTCGGAAAGAAGGGGAATAGCCGCCGCGAGCCCATCTGGTTCGAAGTGGTGGACATCAGCAGTCCCTACCACGCACTGCTTGGCCGTCCAGCCCTGGCCAAGTTCATGGCTGTCCCGCATTACGCCTATCTGAAGATGAAGCTCCCAGGACCCAGAGGTGTGATCACGGTCTCGGGAAGCTTCAAGAAGTCCCTGGCCTGCGCAAAGGAGAGCTCGCAGCTAGCAGAGGCGCTGGTCATCGCCGAGGAGAAGCGGCAGCTTCTACATCGCGTGGAGCTCGCCTAGCAAGATGTGCCGGTTCGCCAGTCGCCGGTGGAGCAGTTCAAGCCGGCCAACAACACCAAGAAGATCCTGCTGGACGAGAGCGACCCCACCAAGTACGTCATCATCGGCACCGGCCTTTCTGCTAAATAGGAAAGCGAGCTCACCAGCTTCCTCCGTGAGAATCGGGACATCTTCGCGTGGTCTTCAAAGGACATGCCAGGTGTGCCGAGGGAGCTGGCTGAGCACTCACTCAACGTCCGGCCAGATGCCAAGCCGGTCAAGCAACCGTTCTGACATTTTGCAGAAGAGAAAATGTAAGCTATTGGCGAGGAGATTACCCGGCTCCTTGCAGCCGGCTTTATCATGGAGGTATTTTACCCTGACTGGCTTGCGAACCCAGTCTTGGTTCTGAAGAAGAATAACACTTCGCGATTGTGTATCGACTACACCAGCCTCAACAAGGCTTGCCCCAAGGATCCTTTCGCACTACCATGGATCGACCAGGTGATCGACTCCACAGCCGGGTGTGACTTGCTGTCCTTCCTGGACGCCTATTCAGGCTACCACCAGATCCCGCTCTTCCAGCCAGATCAGATCAAGACGTCCTTCATCACCCCATATGGAGCCTACTGCTATGTTACCATGCCGTTTGGCCTGAAGAACGCTGGAGCCACTTACCAGCGGACCATGCAGCGATGCCTGCAAGGGAAGATTGGGAGAAACGTGCACGCTTATGTGGACGACGTGGTGGTGAAGACCAAGCAGAGCGTCACGCTCCTGGACGACCTCAAGGAGACCTTTGCCAACCTGCGGCACTATCGCATGAAGCTCAACCCAGAGAAGTGCACCTTTGGTGTGTCGGCTGGACAGCTCCTAGGTTATATCGTTTCCCAGCGAGGGATCGAGGCTAACCCCTCGAAGATAAAAGCCATCGAGGCCCTAGAGAAGCCCACCCAGCTCGAAGATGTGCAGAAGTTTGCTGGTTGCTTAGCCTCGCTCAGCCGGTTCGTCAGCCGGCTCGGGGAGAAGGCCATGCCGCTGTACCAGTTGATGAAGAAGACGGACCACTTCGTTTGGTCCCAGCGCACTAACGATGCCTTCCATGACCTCAAGCGAGCCTTGTCTACCGCACCAATCTTGGCTGCGCCAGCTCCGCGAGAGCCAATGCTGCTCTACATCGCGGCTACTCCGCGAGTCATCAGCGTCGTGATCGTGGTGGAGCGCACCGAGGAAGGCAAGGAGCTGCCGGTTCAGCGCTCGGTGTACTACTTGAGTGAGGTGCTCACTCTCTCCAAGCAAAACTACCCGCACTACCAGAAGGTCGCGTACGACGTGTACATGGCGGCAAAGAAGCTGAAGCACTACTTCGAGGAGCATCCTATCACGGTAGTGAGCACCACTCCACTCTCGGAGATCATTGGGTGCAAGGATGCGTCAGGCAGAGTGGCCAAATGGGCGATTGAGCTCGCTGCTCATACCATTCAGTACAAGCCCAGGACGACAATCAAGTCGCAGATCATAGCGGATTTCTTCACTGACTGGGGAGAGCACCAGTACCTGCCGCTGGCTCCAGACTCCACCCACTGGTGCATGCACTTCGACGGCTCCAAGTTGCTCGGGGGCTTGGGGGCCGGCGTCGTACTCACCTCTCCCAAGGGAGACAAGCTGCAGTACGTGCTGCAGATGCACTTCCATGCGTCGAACAACGTCGCCGAGTATGAAGCCCTGGTACATGGGCTCAAGATGGCCAAGCAAATTGGCATCAGGAGGATCCTCTGCTTCGGAGACTCCGACCTGGTGGTGCACCAGGTCACAGGGGATTGGGATGCCAGGGACGCCAACATGGCCTCCTACCGCTTCTACGTGCAGCAGCTTAGCGGATTCTTCGAGGGCTGCGAGTTCCATCACGTCCCCAGAGCAAACAACGACGAGGCGGACCGGCTATCCAAGATTGGCTCCACCAAGCAGGATATCCCAGCTGGGGTGTCACTGGAAATCATCCACAAGCCATCCATCAAGCCCTCGCCAGAATCTCCATCCATCTACGTGCCTGGAGACCCCGCCCCGGCTCAGGTGCCACCACCGGACCCGGGGGCTCCCGCCTCAGAGCTGAAGGAAGCAGCCGGCCAGTCCAGCGTGGCCGGCTCGACGAAGGACACGGGGGCTGCCGGCTCCACGCCCGCTCCCCTAGCCGGACAATCCGACGAGGTCGGCACGACGACGGACCCGGGGGCTGCTGATCCCCTGGTCGCCATTATCTTCCACATACGGGAGATACCTTCCTGGGTGGAACCATTCTCCAACTACCTCATCACTGGGGACTTGCCGCAAGACGAAGTGGAAGCTAGACGAATTCAACGCCGCGTAGGGGCATACACCATCATCAACAGCGACCTGTACAAGCGCAGTGTGTCAGGCATCTTCCAGAAGTGCATCGAGCCGGAAGAAGGGATAGAGCTGCTAAGAGAGATACACTAAGGGGAGTGCGGACATCACGCATCTTCCAGAGCTTTGGTGGCCAAAGCCTTCCGCCATGGTTTCTACTAGCCAACGGCCAAGCAAAATGCAAAACAACTGGTGAAACAGTGCAACGGCTGCCAGCGCTTCTCCAAGCACAGAAACACTCTAGCGGCAGCCCTCAAGACCATCCCGCTCACCTGGCCGTTCGCAGTTTGGGGCCTGGACATGGTATTGCCATTCAAGACCGCACCCGGGGGCTTGACGCATCTGTTGGTTGCTATGGACAAGTTCACCAAGTGGATCGAGGCCAAGCCAATCAAAAAACTCGACGGCTCGTCCACCATCAAGTTCTTCAATGAGATCATCACAAGATATGGAGTTCCCCACAGCATCATCACTGACAACGGGACGAACTTTGCAAAGGGAGTCTTTGCTGATTACTGTGGCAAAAAAGGGCATCCGGCTGGACTTAGTGTCAGTGGCGCACCCTCAGACAAATGGGCAAGTGGAGAAGGCAAATGGGCTGATCCTGGCCAGCATCAAACCAAGGCTGGTCGAGCATCTCGAACGCTCAGCCGGCTGTTAGGTCGAGGAGCTATCCTCAGTGCTCTGGAGCCTGCGCACCACTCCAAATCGCTCTATTGGCTTCACACCTTTCTTCCTGGTCTATGGAGTAGAAGCGGTGTTGCCCACGGACATCGAGTTCGATGCGCCCAGAATTGTCCAGTACACGGAGAAGCAAGCAAAAGAAGCTCTCGAAGATGACGTCGACCTCCTCGAGGAGGCACAAGAACATGCTCTTGCCAGATCAGCGCTCTATCAGCAGCAGCTGCGACGATACCACAGCCGGAAAATTCGCCTGCTCGCGTTCCATGAAGGAGATCTCGTACTCCGGCTGGTCCAAAGCACTAAGGGCATGCACAAGCTGTCTCCTCCCTAGGAGGGACCGTTCATTGTCAACCGGGTGCTGGGCAATGGGGCATATTACCTCATCGACGCACAAGAGCCCAGAAAGAACAAGGCAGATAACTCTGACAAGGAGACGGAGCGTCCCTGGAATGTCAGTCTCCTAAGACCTTTCTTCTGCTAAGGCAAAAGCTTGTACCCCGAAAAACTTGTCAATGAATAAAGGAAAATGGAGCAGCTAGTTACGGCCGGCTCCAAGGAAAACACTTCGTGTATGTTTTGCTTCCTGCGTTATTCACTTGACCGGCAGCCGGCTCCGGGCACCGAGCCACAGCCGGCAGCCCTAAAAAACGATCGATTTCTCGTCAGCCGGATGAGTACTATGTATGAAGAAGGTCTCGAGCCCAACCTCCACCTTCCGGCTCCGCGCAGCCGGACGGATAGGAGCCGGTAGGCCACATACGAAGGAAAGCCGCAGAGCAGAACCGTAAACGATAGAAAAATCGCTCAACTAGGCATTAGGGGCAGTGTTTGTTAACTAAGCGTTGGCTAGCACGAGTCAGGTACCCGATAAACCGAAGTACTACTTCTCACTCCGTGGCACGCTCTCACCCTAGGCCGGCATTCGGCTGCCGGCCCAAGGGAGACCAACCCGCACCAGGCTGCCGGTTGGGGGTAGAAGGGCCGAAGGATGGGAAGATTAAGGAAAAAGTTGAGGGAACCGGACAAAGGCAAAGCCAGCGAATGGTTGATGATCACAGTCTCTTGATGTCTGGGCTGAGTAGCCACACCAAAGAGGTTCGAAGCTCGAGCTGCCTCGCTCGGCGTTGGCACCGTACGCGAAAGGTTAGTTTCGAGCCAGCTGTCAGTCCAGCTACCCCAAAACTCAGGGGCTAGGGGGAAAGGGAATTGGCCCTCAGAAGTGAGCCGGCTCCAGTACCTCGCCGGCTGTCCGATCAGCTGGTGCTGCGACATGATCAGCAAACGAGCGACGAAATCGAAACCTAACACTCGCAAAGTAATGGCTAGAGCCAGAAACTGGGAGATTTACTCCAACCGCAGCAAGGGACGTGCGAAGGCCTGGGAAGGGAGACATATCGGCTCCAGCCCCGCTCAAGCCGGTACAGGACTTAGCTTCCACTCCAACCCCGCCAAGCCGGAACTAGTCCGTCCTTCCTAGAGCCGGCCAGCAGAAGCACTGCCCCTTTCGCGCTGAGGTTGGAGGATCTCGCCCGAAGCGTCTGTGCAAGCCAGTGACCATCGTAGTCCCTATCTACGAATTCGCACAGCAATGGTTCTATCCAAGGAAGAATCCTAGCCGAGGAATCGTCACAGCGCTGCGGTACAAGCAGAAGAACATTCATACAGCAAATGAAGAAAGACAAGTTTTCATTAAGCGAAAGTTTGATGATTACAAAAGCTCCCTAAATCGCTACCCTAAGAGTGCCAAGTACTCCTAGCCTGGGGGATGCTCGCCTTCCTCGGTCCGGTGCGAGCGCTGCATGGACTTCGCCCCGGAGAAGTCCGCATTGGAGGTCGACGAAGCTCGCCCTTCACGGCTGGGCGGCGAAGGCGCGGGCGGAGAGGGTGCCGTCGGAGAGGCAGATGGTAAAGTCCTCTTTCCCATCACAGCGAGTGAGAAGGATGAACTAACCCTCGTGCACACCATAGTCGATGAAGAACTTTGACCACCCATCGCGAAAGTAGCACACCCCCTGGCCGTCGTAGTAGACCTCGACGCGGTACGTGGGCTGGCCGCCGCTGCATTCTCGCAGCTTGGCATAAGCCATCTCCTGGTCTTCCATCGAGCTCGTAAACTGGGACAGAAGGCGGAGGAGGTCCCAGGCACCGGCAAGCACAGGGACGATGCAGGTGGACCATCCCTCGGCCGAGATGTAGGCCGGCGGTTGGAGCGCCGGTTTCTCTAGCCAGGGCCATGATGGCCCCACTGGAGGTGAAGCCGCCGCTCGGGGCCTCGCGGAAGTGGAGGCGGTGGCCCCGAAGGCAGCGGGGGCCTTCTTGTTCTTGCTGCCCGGTGGCCGCCCGCGACAGCGGGGCGACGAAGGAGCGGCAGCCGCCGCGGAAGCGGTCTTCCTCCCGCTCCCCTTCGGACGGCCGGGCCTCCGCTTCTCTGAGACGCCCGTATCGCCAGAAGCCCTAGTTGCCCGGGGAGCGACGGGAGCGGAAGAAGCTGCGGCGGCCTTCGCCGCAAGGGCCTCCAAGGTATTCTTGTTGCGGCTCCCCTTCGGGCGACCGCGCTTCCGGGACGCGGAAGGCGCCATCTCCCGCGCCTTGACCTCTTCCTTGCTCCCCTCTGGGACCTTGTCACCGCTGGCGGCGGAACCGCTGGGGGACGACATGACCAGGTTGGGCTCGGAAAGGAGAGGCTCGAGGTGAGGGAGAAGTTGGGGGATGCCCTCTGCAACGAGCACGCTCAGCATTTAAAGAAGAGCGGCGAAGGGGATAACCCCCCGACGTTTCGGTAACCACCCCCGCATCATGTGCAACCGCTGCGGTTGCCGCAGTGGATCGTGGGAGGAGTCGATGGGACACGTCGCTGACGTATGCCAGTCCGCCCCACATGATGACTTGGGAAGTTATGACGGTGGTGATTCCGAAGTCAAAATGACAAGACTGGCCACTGGCGCACTGCGCCGGCCGCAGCGTTGGAGCAAGACCCGAAGCAGCGCAAGTTCCAAGGAGGTAGCACACCGGCTCGCGGCCGCTAGCCGGGTTACGCCTGGAGCCGGTGCGTCTCAAGATGGCCAGAGGAATTCCACGTGACTTGGCCTCGAAACCAGCAACCTCTAGATCAGACCAAGAATCCTGGGACTTCGACGAAGACGAGCAAGACTTCGGCGAGAAGAAGAACCCGCCGAAGCCCCATGCTAGCCCATGAGACTTCGCCAGTTTCAGGGGCTAGTGTCGTGGGGATGACTAATGGGGCATGCCACAGGCCGAGCTAAATGTTGGCTGGCATCCCAGGAGTCTCCACGGCTTCAGCACGAGAAGACCGGCTCCGCCCGAAGGGCCGGCTGCGCCAGCAGTCGGCTGGCGATTCCACCGAGGAGAGCCAGAGCCAGGCGATGAAGACAAAAGCCCTCCAACGGCTATTTCGCCGAAAGTGGGCTGGCCCCGACAAGAGTGACAGAGGCCAAGGACGGGAGTGATGAGCGCCACGACCGGCCTTAGCCAATCAGCGATCAAAGACCCTTCCCCACGACGGGATCCGAGGCAAAAGGGAGGGGATATGCCTCCCAGATGCCGGTCCAGGGGAAAGGCGCTTTATAAAGCGCCTTTGTCAGAGCGGGGCCGGAGGATCACGCCAAGGACGCCACCGCCGAGGAGCCGGCAGCCGGCCGAACCGCTACCTAACCTGTAACCAGGCCCCTGCCTATATAAGGGGGCCTGGACCCTTAGTCTAGGGGGGCCAATCTTCTTCTTCCTCCTCTAGCCCGAACAGCTCGAGGAGCACTGTAATCGCTACTGTCTAAGATAATACGAAGCAGGCAGGAAGTTGGGGCTTTACCTCCACCCGGGAGGGCCCTGAACCTGGGTAAACCGAGGTGTCTCCGTTGGCACAATTCCGAGCCGGACTTATCGTCACCACCGTCGAGCCCCTTCGATAAGCCACCCCATGGCTACTGTCTCTAAATTCCCACGACAATAAATGATATGGAAGAGTGGTATCCAGCTTGCCTTTATTTGTAGAGCAAAACATAAATGCTGAGGCACCTCTGAAGTCCAAAGGAAGACTAGAAGTAAAATATCAAATATACAAGCATCAAAGTTATACCAGAATTAACCGTGTTCTGGGACAAGCACATTACACTAAGAATAACAGCTATGCTCTCAAGAAGTGCTTTAAAGTTAGAAGATAAAGACTCAACATAAAAGTAAAAGAAAGGCCCTTCGCAGAGGGAAGCAGTGATTTAACATGTGCTAGAGCTTTTCATTTGTAAAACAGAGATAAAAAATTTATTTTGAGAGGTGGTTGTTCTATGTCAACGACTGGCAATGGGGACTTGCTATCTTCCATAATAAGCAAGTGAGAGCGGTTCCGAGTTCTTTGAAATTTGGCACATTGGTGCTCTTTTATAAAGCTTTGGCACTCCTCCCCACCTTTTTTCCTTTCTCAAACCATGGCTAACCGATTACATCGGGTGCCCACCAGCTTTCACATACCATGGAGGAGTGCTCTTTTCTTCTTTTCTTTTTAGAATTAGACTATAATGGTCTGACCAGCTCCCTTGCAAAATTAATGATGGGCAGATGAAGCTTCCTAGTCGAGGGGTACTCAATTTAATATGGAAGATAGCAATTCCGACCACTACGTCCCCATGAGCTAAAAATAGTGGCACAAAACGAGATGTATTTGAAAGTTTGAAAGGTAGCACATGAAAATTTACTTGGAATGGCTTTGAAATACCATGCATAGGAATTTATAGTGGACTCTTTGGAAGACTTGGTTTTTGGTAATTGGATGCACGAGTAGAGCTCATACTCAGTACAAGTGAAGGCTAGCAAAAGACTGGGAAGCGAAAATCGAGAGAGCAATAACTGTCATAATCATGCTTGCGACAAAACAAAATTAATATAGGCATAAAAATGATACAAGAACTCTGAGGCAAAGTAAATCAGCGAGGCTTAATTGACTTTTTGTTTAGTCATGTGCATGCTTGAGCATGTGCCAAGTCGATTCAAATGAAACTTTCAGAGGAGGATACCACAATAACATACCATATTATGAATAAAACAATGCATGCAAGCGTCTACATGACATGCTACAAACCATTAGTAAATTGAAACTAATCATATGAAAGCACGAACTACAAAGCATCCATTAGATAACATATACCTTACATGAACCGACTAAGCATGTCCACATAGATGAGTATATGTACAAAAATGAAAATAAATAGAGTTCATACCAGCCTCTTACCACATCTCGGATTGTCATATGTTGTCATTATTGCCTTTTCACTTGTGTGGCTTGAATAATATGAAGTGAATACCAAGCTCCAATGGAGTAACGCGAGACTGAACTCTACAACAAACTTTACAAAACCGAAGAAGAACAACAAATATTTTTGGGTTTTCGATTTTTGAAACAAGAGCGAAAGGAAATAGTGAACAAAGCGAAATATTTTTGGATTTTTCAAATAGCAAACCGAAAATAGCAAGTAAAGCAAACCAAAGGTAGAAAGCTAAAGAAACAAATAGAGAGAAACAACGGAAATATTTTTGGTGTTTTTGTGTTTTGGAAAGGAGAATTAAGAACAAGAACAAAAAAGAAAGTGAAACATGAATATACAAAGGACCGACAAAATATGATATGTAGATGAGTGAATCATCGGCGTACCTCCCCCCAAGCTTAGGCTTTTGGCCTAAGTGGAGATCAATTCCAACTCGGCCAACTCGACCACGAGGTGGCGCCTCCGTAGTGCGACAAAGAAGCACCATCGTCCTGATAAGAGTTCGAGGACGCCTCGGAGTGGTATGTGGTGAAGTGATAGGCCGGCTCCTCCTCTTCCTCCTGGTTCACGATGTCGTGCTGTACGTTGAAACCAAGCACCTTAAGCAGCTCGTCCAACTCCTCCTTCGTACGTGACCATGGCCTGTTATCAATACTGAACAAACTGGGTTGTGGCAAGGGCACTTCCCTTTCCTCTCCATCAGTGAATAGCATCATGTAAACTAATTTTCCTGCACGCGAGTTAGCTGTAACAAAATGATGGAGTTTCATGGCAGCAAGATCGAGCCTCTGTGGAGTCAACAATATATCATGAGGAGCAATAGGAAGTTCAAGAGCAGCAACAATGCGCGCAGCAATAATACCTCCATAAATAGGTCCCCTAGCAGCTAGGCGACGAGCAATAATAGCACCAAGGTTATACTTCCTACTGACATCAAGAGCGGTAGCTAGAAAAGCTAAATGATAGTTGGAGATATTGCTAGTATTCCCTCTACCAAGTACACTAGTGGTAAGATAGTAAGTAAAATATCTAATAGCTGGGAGTTGAATGTTTCTTATCTTGACACGCTGCGCGGTGCGGTCATCATCATTGGTTACACCTCGGTAGAGCTCCAACAAATCAGCGGGTTGATGTAGCATCTTCCTTGCCGTCCCAAACATGGGTATACCTAGAATATTACAAAATCTTTCCAAAGACATGGTGATAGGTCTATCATAAATCTTGAATGCAACGGAAGAATTGAAATGAGAGTTAGTGAATTTGAAGCTTTCAACGAAAATCTTTGTGAGAATAGCGTATTGATTACTCTCATCCATCATGTAAGCAGTCAATCCAACCCTGTTAACGAGTAGCAAGAAATCATCAAGAATCCCTGCATCACTCAAAAAATTAGTACAAGGGAAGGTCGATGGGTGTGCATCTCGATCATCTCCCTCAAGGTTTGGTGACATGAGATCTTCATTATAGGACATCCTATATTGAGTAGTGGATCTTGAAGGCCTTGATGACCTTGGTACATCACTTTCAAACACTTCTCCAAATGTGAAGTTGTCCATTTCCTTCTCTGAATTTTTTTTAACAAACCTCATAAAATGTGATTTTGAGACAAGCAAATGTAGGAAACTACTATAGTGAGTTACTAGAGAGCTAATATGCATCAAAATAACATTTCTAAGCAATTGAACAAGCATGCATACTTATTTATACTGTCACCTACAATGCTAAAATACTCAAGAAATACTTCACCAAAAGAAATTCCACTTGGACAAGCGGAGGAGTCACATACCGGAGAACAAATGCTCCAAATCTCAGCAGAAATGATGGGCTGAGCAAGGAGATTGAAAATTCGAGGTGAAGAACAGCAAGAACTCGAGTTTGAGCTAGGTGTGTTGTTGTTTTTGGGAGAGAGAAAGAGCAGGGGAGGAAAAGATAAGTGAGAGGCCAGGTGGGGCCCTCTCACACCAGGTGGGCGCGGCCAGGGCTGGGCCGCGCCCCCTGTGTGGGAGGTGGCGTGGCAGCCCCTCCTGGTGTCTCCCAGGTGCCTGTCTGTCCCATTTTTGACATAAAAATTTATAAAGAATTTTCTGGAATTTTTCGAGAAACTTTATTTTTGAGGATTTTTCAGAAATTGGCATATCGATAAAAACTCAGAAAAACGAAGATGAAATGATTTCAAGCAAATCAAAACCAAGTATACAGCAGCTCTGAGATACTCTTAATCATGTAACTAAACTAAAGGAATAAAATTGAACAAGTAAATATAGGCGAGGTGGAGTAGATGCGGTGAAAACGAAGTTTCGTTCATATAAAATCACTTTGTTAACAAGGTTGATTAAGTCTTGTTACCAAACTAACTTTATATGAGGAAAACTTTGCATTTCACTAAATGCTTATGTTACCTCAACTTTGATAGGCATAGTCCCAACCATAACAATTTTATATTCTTCCTTGGGCTTTTGCTCTGAACAAATAATTTGACCAACTCTGATGGTCTCAACATGCTTGATTGAATTTAGAGCATTCTTCCTATCAATCTTCTTGGGAAAATAAACTGTGTACTCTTTGTCATTGACATTAAAACTTACTTTTCCTTGATTGCAATTAATAACAGCACCTGCAGTGTTCAAAAAGGGTCTCCCAAGAATAATAGACATATTATCATCTTCAGGCATTTCCAACACAACAAAATCAGTTAATATTAAACAACTGTTAGCAACTTGAACAGGAACATTCTCACATATACGAATGGGAATAGTAGTAGACTTATCAGCCATTTGCAAAGATATATCAGTTGATACCAATTTTTCTAGATCAACTCTCTTATAAAGAGAAAAAGGCATGACACTAACTCCAGCTCCCAAATCACATAAAGTAGTTCTAACATAGTTATTTTTAATGGAGCAAGGAATAGTTGGTATACCTGGATCTCCAAGCTTCTCCGGAACTATACCATCAAAAGAATAATTAGCAAGTAAAGTGAAAATTTCCTCATTAGGAATTTTCCTTTTGTTAGTAACAATATCTTTCATATATTTTGCATAAGGAGGCATTCTAATAGCATCAGTCAAAGGAATTTGCAAAAATAAAGGTTTCATCCATTCACAAAACCTGTTGTAGTGTTCTTCTTCCTTGGACTTGTGTTTCTTACTAGGAAAAGGCATTGGTTTCTGCACCCAAAGGTTCTCTCTCTTTACCATGCTTGGTGGCAATGAAGTCTTCTTTGGTGTACTTTGCATTCTTATCAATCTTTTCTGGTTCCTCTTCAACTTCTTCTTTATCGGAAGCATCTCCTGGTTCAGTTTCAGCATCAGAAATAGAAACACTGTTAGGATCTTTACCTGCTTCAGATGATTCTGCAGTTGTTTTATGCTTCTTCTTCTTCTTCTTCTTGGAAGGAATATCATTACTTGAAGTACATTGAGAATCTTGCTCGACCCTCTTAGGATGTCCTTCAGGATATAGTGGATCTTGAGTAGTGGCACCACTTCTTGTGCGTATTTCACATGCTTGCTTCTCTCTTGCGGCATTAACTAGCAAGTCTTTTTGCACCTTAGTAAGCTAATCAATTTGTGTTTGAACCATTTGAAAATGTTTAACAAGTATCTTCACATCGTTGGAGGTTCTCTCCACAATATCCTCCAACTTGTTAATAGCTCTAGAATTTTCCAACAAATGATTCTGCACCATTCTATTAAAATTATTTTGCTTAACAATAAAATTATCAAATTCATCTAAGCATTGGTCAGGAGGTTTAGAATAAGGAATATCTCTTTCATCAAAGCGTTGGAGAGAGTGTACCTCAATTGTAGATGAATGAGGGATTGGCTTACATAATTCCTCTATAGGAGGTAAATTCTTCACATCTTCGGCCTTAATACCTTTCTCCTTAAGAGATTTCTTGGCTTCCTTCATTATTTCTTCATTTAATTCAATAATCCCTCTCTTCTTCGGTATAGGATCTGTAGATGGCGCAGGTGTTGGTGCTGTAGTTGGCTCAACTAGAGTCCAATCATCATGATTCCGGCTTATTTTAGCCATTAATTCTTCAGCTTCAGCCGGAGTTCTTTCCCTGAAAACACAACCAGCACAACTATCCAAATATGTCTTAGATTCATCCGTTAGTCCATTATAAAATATATCAAGGAGTTCATTTTTAGGCAATGGTTCTTTAGGTAAAG
Source organism: Dactylis glomerata (assembly GCA_007115705.1). Taxonomy (NCBI): domain Eukaryota; kingdom Viridiplantae; phylum Streptophyta; class Magnoliopsida; order Poales; family Poaceae; genus Dactylis; species Dactylis glomerata. Next base: position 1,085,317 of record QXEO01002092.1, read on the forward strand.
CTCTAATTAAAGAACAAAACCTTGTTCAAGATTCAGGCAATATCTCTCCTTTTCCCTGTTCAAAATCAAAGATTTTCTGCACAGCAGCATGTTGAGCACTAGCAGGAAAACATTTCTGAAAGAAAGCATTAACCAAAGCAATAGGACTATTAAGAGATCCAGTAGACAAGTTATTAAACCAAGTTTTAGCTGCATCTTTCAACGAGAAAGGAAAAATCTTAGCAACAAAGTAAGTGCGGAGCTTAATATCATCAGAAAATAAGTTACTCAAAGTAGAAAGCTCATTCATGTGCTCCATAGCACTCTCATCTTTAGTACCACAAAAAGGAGTTTTCTCAACAATAGATATGTAAGATAAATCCAAAGAGAAATCATAATCCTTGTCTCTAATATTTATGGGAGAAGCAGCAAACTTAGGACCAGGCGACAAATTATATCTAACAGTACGTCTAGCAAGGAGTTCTTTAACTTCAGCGGCATTACGAGTAGCACGTGCTTCAGCAATAAAGTCATCATGAAGCTCAATATAAGCGTCATCAAAATCATCACTAGGACATTCCCTAGACTCAGGTGAACTATCAGGTGTAACAGTGGTGTTTCCCAACTTAGCTCTAGCAATAGTAGCATCTAAAAAGGAACCTAGTGAACCACTCTCATCAAGCACAGTAGAAGTATCATCTAAATTATCAGTGGCATTTTCAAACTCAGCAGAAGTAGTAGCAGTAGCATGTGCATGTGGTGGTGTAAGCAACTTACTCATAACAGATGGTGAATCAAGAGCAACATAAGTGTTCAAAGTTGTACCTCTTCTTGTAGTGGATGGCAATATAGGAACTTTTCCATCACGAGGTTTACCCATGATGAAAGGATTGGAGCGAACAATATGAATACCAAGTGAACTTGCAAATAAAGCTATGCTCCCCAGCAACGGCGCCAGAAAATAGTCTTGATGACCCACAAATATAGGGGATTGCAACAGTCTTCGAGGGAAGTAAAACCCAAATTTATTGATTCGACACAAGGGGAGCCAAAGAATATATGTAAGCCTTAACAGACGAGTTGTCAATTCAGCTGCACCTGGAAACAGTCTTGCTCGCAGTGGTTTATCAGTAGCAACAGTTTTATAGTGGTGATAGTAGTGAAACAGTAATAGTAGCAGTAAAATAATAGCGGTAATAGTAACAGTAGTAAATAGTAGGAACAAATACTGTAGGTATAGGGACGGATGTACGGGCGTTGCATGGATAAGGTAATTCATGAAATCAATGAGACATGGGCATTGCAGATAAATAATGATAAAGCATCCTAGTACTAACAATCATAGGCATGCATTCCGTATATAGTCGTACGTGCTCACAAGGAGAAACTTGCATGACATCTTTTGTCCTACCAGCCTGTTGCAGCAGGGCCTCAAGGGAAACTACTGGTAATTAAGGTACTCCTTTTAATAAAGTACTAGAGAAAAGCATTAGCACTCGGTGAACACATGTGATCCTCACATCATAGCCATCCCCTCCGGTTATCCCAATTTCTGTCACTTTGGGGCCTCGGGTTCCGGACAACAATATGTGTATACAACTTGTAGATAAGGCCATAAACAACAAGTATCATCATAGAAATAATAACATGTTCAGATCTGAAATCATGGCACTCGGGCCCAAAGTGACAAGCATTAAGCACAACAAGTTGCGACAATGTCATAGGCACTAAATAAAGATACTAGGCACTATGCCCTAACAATCTCATATCAAATTACATGAATGATCTCATCCAATCCCTACCATCCCATCACCTACAGTGGGGGAATTACTCACACATGGATGGGGGAGTCATGGATGGTCGATGGAGTGACGTCGGTGATGATGGTGATGAAGATCTCCTCCAAATCCCCGTCCTGGCAGGGTGCCAGAACGGAGTTTCTGGTTCCGAATCGCGGTTTCTGATGGCGGCGGCACAGCGGAAGTCTATCTGGGAAAAACGCCATCCCTCCGATATAATCGAGTCAGGGGGTATATGTAGGCGAAAGGAGAGGTCGAGGGGACGGCCGAGGCGTCCTCACACCAGGTGGGCGCGGCCAGGGCTGGGCCGCGCCCCCTGTGTGTGTGTGGGGCCCTCGAGCCTCCCCTCTGTCTCGTCTTCTGGCTCCGTGGGTCTTCTGGTGACATAGGATTTTTGATGATTTTTCCCGAATTTTTACTGAAAGTTGGATTTCTACACAAAAACGAGACACCAGAGCAATTCTGCTGAAAACAACGTCAGTCCGTGTTAGTTGTATTCAAAACACACAAATTAGAGGAGAAGCAATAGCAAAAGTGTTCGGGAAAGTAGATACGTTTTGGACGTATCATGAAGCAGCTAGCCAGAAGCTACTGCAAGAGCCACAATAGCAGTCATGGAATATAGCATCACATCTAGGAATAACCAAGCTCAATAGAACTAGTTTGCATCACTAGATCAGCACAATAGAAGCACTGCAAGAAAGTGCAGTGAGACTGTTAATAGCACAGCTCAATTAACAGCAATATTCAGAGATAACTAACACATACTTATCCATGCACTTGATAAAATTGATCAAGACTAGCCACTAGAAGCTCTTAGCTAATCAAGCAACAACAGTAACTGAATAATTAAACAGTAAAATATCACCATAGCATTCAGTTAACTGAAACCACCTAGCTTCAGTTAACAGAGTTAACTGAAGCTATGACTGAAACTAACAGTGGAAGCTAACACAAGCATGTTCAAGCTTTAACAGCAAGCTTAATGGACAAGGAGTGATCACAAATCCTATAGTCACACATCACAGCCAGCTTAATTTTCACAGCACGAGAGCAAGCTTGGCGAGGAACCCCAGTGCATCTGAGAGAGAGAGCAGGGCCAGAACAAGCTCCAGGTGGGCATGGCCAGAGCAAGCTCCAGGAGAGCAGAGCAAGCTCCAGGAGAGCGGAGCAAGCTCCAAGAGGGCACAGAGAAGAACAGAGGAGGAGAAGCACTTACTCAACGCCCAGGAGGTACCACCGTGGCATGGCGAGGCAGTGCCCGCGCGGCCACGACGGCACCAAGCCTGGCGAAGGAGCCGACGACATGTCGGCGAGTCACCAAACTCGCCAACCACCAGATCTCGCCGAGGAGATGGCCAAGCAACTCGAGATCAAGCTCGAGGTCGCCATGGCCGAGGTCCAGAGCATCGGAGGCAAAGGAGACGAGAGCATCAGGGGGTAATCGATTAGATCTCACGGACAGGCGGGAGCACCGTCGCATGATCTATCGATTGCGACCCATCTCAGCGACGGACTCCGGCGGAGCTCGTCGGAATCGAGCGCGGCAGCGGCAGGGCGATGCAGTCGCCAGAGCGGGCATGAGGAAGAGGACGAGAGCGAGCGAGGGGGTGCGACCGGTCGGTCTGGCCGAAGCCACCTGGTCGGGTTCGACCAGGTAGGCCAGCGCCGACAGGTGGGCCCGGCCCGACAGGTGGGCCAGGTCTAGCGGGAGAGAGAGAGAGAGGATTTTAACCAGATTTTAAAATAGAAATTTGAATAGAGATAAAGAGGTTTTTAGAAAAACCTTTTAACACCCAATTAAAGGCAGAAAAATAAACATGATTTTGCAAAAATAACTTTAAATGATTTTTGACCTTTTAATCACATAAATAGTGATTTTGTGAATAAGAGAGGATTTATTCATAATTGAATTATGGGGTTTTCTTTAAAAGGAAAAAACCTCTGGAAATGATTTAAATGAGAAAGAAAAAAAAGGACAATAACATTCTTGAAATTAAATAAAGCAAATCCTTTCAAGAATTTATCCTTAGCATTCTTGAATGAATTTCACATAATATATACTCTGGCAAATTCATAACTAGGGTATATACACTTTTTAACAAATCACCCTATGAAGGTAAATAGTAAAAGGAACTTTAAAAGACTTTTCTATAATTGTGAGTTATATAAGAAAGATCTAATTAGAATAGAACTCATTATCAAGATTGAACTCCATTCCAGAATATTGAAGAATATTCTTGAATGAAGTAATTGATAACATATACTCTTTAAAATCATAAAAGGAGTATATAAATTCTAGGATGAAAATAAAACACTTCTGGGGGGTATAAAGGGAACACACACACCTTAAAGGCATGCATTATTTGAATCTTTAACCATTGCCCTTATCGGACAATGATGCTGTTTTCCAGAACCCGAGGTCCCGGGTCACTTCAACAAATACAACTGCACTACCTTGCAGTTTGCAGGCAAGTTCACTCTTATTCATATCTCTTGTTTATCTTTAACAAAGTACTTGCAAACATACCGGTGGTATTATTATTATGATTGCATTTAAAAGCAAAGGTTCTGCTTTTCTTGAATAAATATAACTAGTAGTTAGCAACCATGGTGGTTGTCGACCTAGGAAGGTGGGCAGTGGGACCATGGTAAGAGTATGGTGGAGGTCCCACTGTAACTGGAATGTTCACCTAGGATTAATAACCAATGTCGCCAGTGATTCTTGTGCCGTAAAATACGGTCAACCATAGGGTCTGGAATGGGATGGAAGAGTCAGCTGTATCTTTTCCCTCTTGCATATCAACGGATGCCGTTTCGGAGCAGTTGTCTCCCTATGCGGAGCTTCGGGATGGGTGGAATCCCCCTAATGATTCCATGATTCTGGCGGTCTATGATAGATTGCGGCAACGATGGGGGTAGAGTGCCGAGGCCGGTGTTACCACAGGGCGTAACCAAACCGGTGGGGGGTAACTCATTGTCAGTAAGGACAAGTATGCCGAGGTCGGCAACTACCAAAGACGTAGTCCGGCAAGGGTAGCAAACCGAAGTTGGAGCCGCAAAAGGGTGGGTATGCAAGGTTGCGGGAATGAACAGTGATTGGCTCGGATCAACGGCTGGGCCACATACCAAGGAAGTATGGAGGGGAAAGTACGCCCGGTCGTGCAGCAAAGCGTTGATCTCCTATGGGTACAAGTGACCACCTCTGCAGAGTGTACAAAAAGTATGAAGATACTCCATGTTCCAGGAAGGAGCTACGAACATGGCAGGAAAGGAGCCCATCGAAGCTCTAATTAACCTGTGAAGACTGATGGACATAGTTCTTTTGAATAAAATCAACCTTTGAAGAAATGATTATAAAAAACTACATTTGGCCTAAGACTTTCTAGTATGTGGTCGTAGCTAGTGCATCAAACACCTCTATGCTATTAAATGAACTTGCTGGGTAATGCTCGTTACTCACCCCACTCCCTTTTAACCCTTGCTTAGACTCAGAGGGCCAGTTTGAAGAGACAGAAGGAATCTCAGAGGACTACGAGGAAGTCTACTACGAAGAACCGGATCTAACAGGAGGAGTCAAAGGCATCGACTACACCATCTCCTATGGTACCGACGAAGGACTCGAGGAGGAGGCCGACAACTAGAGTCGTAGGATAGAAGCTTTGGTCGCATCGAACACCTAGAATAAAGCGACTAGAGTTGAGCATCATGTTTAGTTTACTACTTTCAATTGTAGCTAAGGTTTGTAGTATCAACTTAGAACCGTCTAGTGTTCCTCTTTGGACCGAGGAGGAACTGGAGTCCTTTGTAATATTATGGCTTGTAATATTTAGTGCTTGAATAAAGACCGCTATGTTTCTGTTGTACCACTCTGAGGGATATAATATTTGTGAATTGGTACTGTTGGAATTATTCCCTAGAGGCAATAATAAAGATGTTATTATTATAATTCTTGTTCATGATAATGTTTATATTCCATGCTAGAATTGTATTAAGCGGAAACTTTAATACTTGTGTGGTTTATGAACAACACCGTGTCCCTAGTACGCCTCTATGGATTAGCTCATTGATTAATGATGGTTAAGGTTTTCTAACCATAGACATGAGTTGTCAATTAATAATGAGATCATGTCATTAGGAGAATGATGTGATGGACAGACCCAAATAAAGCAGAGCAATTAGATCGTGTCATTGTGTTCATCTTTGCGAAGCTTTTTCCTATGTCAAGTATTGTATTCCTTAGACCATGAGATAATACAACTCCCTGGTATCGGAAGAAAGCTTTGAGGTCATCAAACTTCATCCTATGATAGGGTGATCATAAAGGTGTCTCTCAGGTGATCAGAAAGTACTTTTTGGGTTGTATGTATCGAGATGGAATTTGTCCCTCCCGAGTCGGAGAGATATACTTCGGGCCCACTCGGTAATCAATATCAACACCGCTTGCAAGCACGTGGTTAAGGAGTTAATCACAAAGTGATATCGGATTACGGAACGAGTAAAGTACTTGCTGTGAACGAGATTGAACTAGGTATGGCGATACCGACGATCGAATCTCGGGCAAGTAAAATATCGCGTGACGAAGGGAATACATATACGAGATTAATTGAATTCTGGCATCGTGGTTCATTCGATATGATCATCGATGAATATGTGGGAGTCAATATGGGTTTCCAGATCCCGCTGTTGATTATTGATAGAAGATCATGTCTGCATATTCTCGAACCCGTAGGGTCACACACTTAACGTGCATCGACGCTAGGATAGAATGGATAATTGGTTTATGAGTTTTTGGTCGGAGTCTCGGATGAGATCCAGGACATCACGAGAGGTTCCGGAATGGTCTGGAGAATAAGATTCATATAAAGGAAAGCAGTTTTTGGATTCCGGAATCGTTTCGGAGTTTATCGGCATTGTACCGGAAGGTTCTAGAAGGTTCCGGAGTGGGACCAACGTGGGCCCACTTGTCGGAGGCCTATGTGGGCCTAAGGGGAAGTGTCCTGGCCACTTTGGGCCAGGCGCACAAGGCCCCTAAGGCCCAGCCAGCCAGCCCTTAGGGGAAACCCTAAGGGAACCTTCCAGAAGGAGGGGGGGGGGAAACTTGCCCCCCACTCTTTCCCCTTGGGCCGCCACCCTAGGGCTTGGAGGAGGGGTCAAGGGGGCCGGCCAGCCCCCTATATAAGGAGGGCAGGGGCGCAGCCTCCTCTCCCACTCCAACCCTAGCCGCTGGCCAACTGCTGCCCCTCCACCTCTCTCTCTCGCGACTGTGCGTAGGCGAAGCCCTGCCGCAGAAACTCTCCACCATAAGCACCACGCCGTCGTGCTGCAGATCCAATCTATCTCTCCACCATACTTGCTGGATCAAGGAAGGAGGAGACGTCGCTGCACCGTACGTGTGCATCTCTCGGAGGCGCCGCCACTTGCGGCGTAGGATCGGATCAGATCGCGGGGAGGAGACGGCTAGTACGACTACATCATCCACGTTCTGTTGAACGTTTCCGCTGTGCGATTTCTTCAAGGGTATGAAGATCTCATCTACCTCTCTCGTTGATTACATCTCCTAGATTAGATCTTGGCTTTCTTGTTCGCATCCGTAGGAAATTTTTTGATTTACTATGCTGCAAAACCCTTCAGTGGTATCAGAGCTTGATCTTTGCGTAGATGTGTTTCACGAGTAGAACGCAACATGCTTGTTGCGGGCGTTGATGTTTTCTGTTGCAAACCTCTTTGTTTTGTATTTCTTATGGCGCGGCATAGTGAGATCGAAGCGGTCCAGGCCAACTTTACGCGACCTCGTTTGCGAGACCGGCTCCGCACTTGACGTGTGGCTTGTTCCACACATGCGGCTGGTGGATGCCAGTTTCTCTCACTATAGTAGTCATGAGATTTACAACGGATGTTAGCAACCATAATATCACCGTTGTGGCTTTCCGTAGGTAAGAATCGTTCTTAACTTGTAACTCCCATAAGCCACATAAAACATGCAACAACAAAGTAGAGGCGTCTAACTTGTTTTTGCAGGGAGTGTTTTGTGATATGGTATGGCCACAAGATGTGATGTGATATATGTGATGTATGCAATGATCATGTTTTGTAATCTTTCACGACTTGCATGTTGATGAGTTCACAACCGGTAGGAGCCATATGGTTGTCTTTATAATTGTGTATGACCTGCGTGTCAACTTCTTATATGCCATGTAATAGCTTTACTTTATCGCTAAGTAGTTAGCAATAGTTGTAGTTGCTATTCGTGGTGGAGGCAATCGTGGTGGAGTGATGGAGATCATGCTGGCGCGCACAAGATGGAGATCATTGCGCGGAGATTGGCTATACCATGTGACATAAAATTATATGCATGTGATGTTTATCCTTTTATGTATCTTATTATGCTTAGATCGCGACGGTAGCATTATAAGATGATTCCTCACTTAAAGATCAAGATAAAATTGTGTTCTCCCCATGTATGCACCGTTGCGAAAGTTCGTCGTTTTCAAGCACCTCGTGATGATCGGGTGCTATAAACTCTACGTTCACATACAACGGGTGCAAGCCAGTTTTGCACGCGCGGAAATACTTGGGTTTGACTTGACGAGCCTAGCATGTACAGACATGGCCTCGGAACACACGAACCGAAAGGTTAAACATGAGTCATATGAATGATATGATCGACACTTAGTTGTCCACCATTGAAACCACATCTCTTCTCGTGAAGATTGGATTAGGTGTGGTGAATTTGGATCGTGTTCACTAACAACTTGAGGGATGTTGAATTTAGTGGGAGTTCATCTAGTAATTTGATTAAGTTGAACTAGTTATCATGAACATAGTCTAAATTGTACTTGCAATGTTGTAGATCAAATGGCTAAGTCCAACTTCAACTTCAACGTGTTTGCTGAGAAAGAAAAGCTTAAGAACAATGGGTCTAACTTCACCAACTGGTTCCGCAATCTGAGAATCATTCTCGCTGGCGGACAAAAAGCCTATGTACTTGAGGAAGCGTTAGGTGACACCCCTGCTGCAACAGCGAAAACTGAAGAACTTGCTGACTTCAATGCTCGCAGAGATGATTGTGATGCGATTATGAGTACCATGCTGTTTTCTATGGAACCGAAACTTCAAAATCGTTTTGAGAAGTACCATGGGCCTTATGAGATTCTTGAGGAACTGAAAACCATGTTTCAGACTCAAGCCCGTTCTGAGAGATATGAGATCTCTGAGAAGTTCTTTAACTGCAAGATGGAGGAAGGGAGTTCCGTTAGTGAGCACGCCATTAAGATGTCGGGCTACACTCAATGCCTTGAGCAACTGGACTACAAGAGTCCAGAAGAGCTCAAGATTGACAGAGTTCTGCAATCACTCCCTCCTAGCTACAAAGGTTTTGTAGTTACTCACAATCAAATTGGTTCCACTGATACGATCACTGAGCTCTTCACAAAGCTTAAAGCTGCGGAGGTGGATATCAAGAAAGACAATCATGTGTTGATGGTCAACAAGACCACTAGCTTTAAGAAAGCTAAGGGTGCAAAGGGATCCTTCAAGAAAGGCAGTGGCAAGCGCGTTGCCCCTGCTGAGAAGAAGCTCAAGTATGGACCTAAGCCGGACACTGAGTGCTTCTATTGCAAGGACAAGGGTCACTGGAAGTGCAACTGTCCGAAGTACTTAGCGGACAAGAAGGCTGGCACCATTAAAGGTATATTTGATATACATGTTATTGATGTTTACCTTACTAGCGCTCGTTGTAGTGCCTGGGTATATGATACTGGTTCAGTTGCTAATATTTGTAACTCGAAATAGGAGCTACGGAATAGACGGCGGCTAGCAAGGGATGAGGTGACGATGCGCGTTGGCAATAGATCAAAAGTTGATGTGATGGCCGTCGGCACGCTCTCCTTAGTTTTACCTTCGGGATTAGTTTTAAACCTTAATAAATGTTATTATGTGCCTGCGTTGAGCATGAACATTATATCTGGATCGTGTTTATTGCAAGACGGTTATTCATTTAAATCTGAGAATAATGGTTGTTCTATTTATATGAATAACATCTTTTATGGTCATGCACCTATTGTGAATGGTTTATTTCTTCTGAATCTCGAAAGCGATGAAACACACATCCATAACATTGAGGCTAAAAGATGCAAAGTAGATAGTGATAATCCAACTTATTTGTGGCACTGCCGTCTAGGTCATATTGGTGTAAAACGCATGAAGAAACTCCATTCTGATGGACTTTTGGAGTCTCTTGATTTTGAATCATTTGACACGTGCGAGCCGTGCCTCATGGGCAAGATGATCAAAACCCCGTTCTCCGGAATAATGGAGCGAGCAATGAACTTATTGGAAATCATACATACCGATCTGTGCGGACCAATGAGTGTTTCGACGCGCGGTGGATATCGCTATTTTCTCACTTTTACTGATGATTTAAGTAGATATGGGTATATCTATTTAATGAAACATAAATCTGAAACGTTTGAAAAGTTCAAAGAATTTCAGAACGAAGTGGAAAACCATCGTAACAGGAAAATTAAATTTCTGCAATCTGATCGTGGAGGTGAGTATTTGAGTTATGATTTTCTCACGCATCTTAAAGCAAGCGGAATCGTTTCGCAACTCACGCCACCCGGAACACCACAGCGCAATGGTGTGTCTGAATGCCGGAATCGAACTCTATTAGATATGGTGCGATCGATGATGTCTCTTACAGATTTGCCATTATCATTTTGGGGTTATGCATTAGAAACCGCTGCATTCACTTTAAATAGGGCACCATCTAAATCCGTTGAGACGACACCGTATGAACTATGGTTTCGTGCTAAACCTAAGTTGTTGTTTCTTAAAGTTTGGGGATGCGAAGCTTATGTCAAGAAGTTGATGCCGGACAAGCTCGAACCCAAAGCGGAGAAATGCGTCTTCATAGGATACCCTAAGGAAACGATTGGGTATACCTTCTACCACAGATCCGAAGGCAAAGTGTTTGTTGCAAAGAATGGATCCTTTCTTGAGAAGGAGTTTCTCTCGAAAGAAGTGAGTGGGAGGAAGGTAGAGCTAGACGAGGTTATTGAACCTTCTCTCGAGTTGGAGAGTAGCACAGCACCTGAAGTTGTTCCGGTGCCATCTGCACCAACAAGAGAGGAAGCTAATGATGAGGATCATGAAACTTCGAACGATGCTACTACTGAACTTCGCAGGTCGACAAGGTCACGTGCTACTCCTGAATGGTACGGCAACCCTGTCTTAACCGTCTCGTTGTTAGACAACAGTGAACCTGCGAACTATGAGGAAGCGATGATGAGCCCAGACTCTGAGAAATGGCTAGAGGCCATGAAATCCGAATTGGGATCCATGAGCGAAAACCAAGTATGGACTTTGGTGGACCCTCCTAGCGACCGTAAGGCCGTTGAGTGCAAATGGATTTTCAAGAACAAAACGGACGCGGATGGTAATGTTACTGTCTATAAAGCTCGGCTTGTCGCAAAAGGTTTTCGACAAGTTCAAGGTGTTGACTACGATGAGACTTTCTCTCCCGTAGCGATGTTTAAGTCCATTCGGATTTTATTAGCAATTGCTGCATTTCATGATTATGAAATATGGCAGATGGATGTCAAGACTGCGTTCCTCAATGGCAACATTGATGAAGAGTTGTAAATGATGCAGCCCAAAGGTTTTGTCGATCCTAAGGATGCTAATAAGGTGTGCAAACTTCAGCGTTCCATTTATGGACTGAAGCAAGCATCTCGGAGTTGGAACCTTCGTTTTGATCAAGTGATCAAGAGTTTTGGATTTGTTCCAAATTGCTACGAAGCTTGTATCTACAAGAAAGTGAGTGGGAGCTCGGTGACATTTTTAGTACTATATGTGGATGACATATTGATTATTGGAAATGACATCGGTATGCTTAACGATGTGAAGAGTTATTTGAATAAATGTTTTTCAATGAAAGACCTAGGAGAAGCTGCTTATATATTAGGCATCAAAATCTATAGAGATAGAGAAAGACGCCTAATAGGTTTAAGCCAAAGTACATATCTAGACAAAGTTCTAAAAAGGTTCAGAATGGATAAAGCAAAGAAAGGTTCATTGCCCATGTTGTCAGGTAAGATATTGAGCAAGGCTCAGTGTCCAGCTATGGTAAAAGATAGAGATACTATGAGCAAAGTGTCATATGCCTCGGCCATAGGTTCTATCATGTATGCCATGTTGTGTACTAGACCGGATGTGTCCAATGCTCTTAGTTTGACGAGCAGATACCAAAGTGATCCAGGAGTGGAACACTGGACAGCCATAAAGAACATCCTAAAGTATTTAAATAGGACTAAAGAAATGTTCTTGGTCTATGGAGGTGATGAGGAGCTCGTCGTAAAAGGTTACGTCGATGCTAGCTTCGACACCGACCCGGATGATTCTAAATCTCAGACAGGATACGTTTATATTTTGAATGGTGGAGCTGTGAGCTGGAGAAGCTGCAAGCAAAGCGTGATTGCAGGATCTACAACAGAAGCGGAATACATGGCTGCTTCGGAAGCATCAAGTGAAGGAGTTTGGATCAGGAACTTCATGTAACACCCCCGAATTTATAACAAATTCGAAGTGCCCGTTATGTATTCCACCACAATCCCAGAATCATTGTTGTGATACACATAACGTAGTTGGTAACCAGTTCCATAGACATTACAATACGAATGGTTCAAATACAATGGTCATAGTGACCAAGTTCATATTACAATATAATATAGCAGCGGAAATAACGTCTTCGGGTCCATGCCTTCACCCTACAGGCAATGGCGACTGAGGAGATGATCTTAGTTCTGGTATTCTTCTTCATAACCTTCCTCCGGATACTCTTCCCCATAGTCTGGCCAAGTTGATAGCCAGGGACACAGCCATGAGTACATTGGATGCACTCGCAAACCATCGTATAAACAAAATGATGAAGGAAATATGCAAGGTTGATAAGGTGGACTAGGCACTAAGTTTATTTGCAAAAGCTAGTTTTATTTCCCCAGAATGTTCATTAATAGAGAAGAAGATTTAATTTTCTAAGTTCAATCTAAAGAGGAACTTCAAGTGTTGTCAACATCAATGTCCAGTCAAGTCATTTGCCAAGTTCACCCTAAGTTGTTAACATTCTTGACAAAAGTCAAGTACAGCTTGCCAACTGTCCATGACCGCGGACGCGGCTATTCGAATAGTTTTGAAACCTCTGCAGAGGGGTACACTTTACCCACAAGATTCGATCCATCTGCCGGGAGAAATCCACGGATCGTCATACACAAAGTATGCGAGATTCAGATAATCAAACAAACTCCTTCACTTGTCTACTCTAGTATAGGATTCTTCCCTAAGAGTCCATTTTGGCACTCATAGTTTTGCCTGCTGCAGAGTGCTGCATGAATGGAAATTTTCCACTCGGTTCGGAAGCACCCACGCATGGCTTACTTCTATAAAAGATGATACAAGATCTCCCATACTAGAATAAACAAGCTACAGACTAAGCCCCTTCCCATTTAGGGGTAATGTGGTCGTACGGTAATGGTTGGCTCACATGGTACATCACTTATTATCAATGAGCAAATACATTCCATAGTCCTTAGTCAAGATAAATTTTTCCTTCATAAAACCATCATGTAGGAGAAATCTCCAATTCAAGTTGTCAAGTTCAAGTCACCAATTTCAAATAGGGTTCCCCTTATAGATGGCCTCAATTTTATTAGCGGCTAAGCAACTAGATAGAGTGATGATACCACTAAATAGAGTTGGATAAACTCAGCTTGATACTCTTGCTAAGCAAGATATCACTACACAACTATCATTCTACTCTAGCGATTCAATCATGCAATTTACTTAAAAACAAGTAGAATGCAATAGTAAAACTAGGCATTTGGAGTATGATTCAAAAGATGGCTTGCCTTGGTTGGCAAAGTGTCCGGGGTAGTCTTCTTCTTCTTGATAAAACTCTCCCTCAATATCCTCCTCAGCAATACTAGCGTCTAATAACGAATAAACACAAAGCACATAATCACTACACAATACTAACAACACTCCAAGCACACATACTTGTTTTCAAACAATAGAATTTATGTTGGATTTTATTGAGTTGGGTTGCAAGTTTTCTTCCAAGTTTTCATTAAGTGTGTAAGGTAGATTTTTCTACCATGTGCCCTAGGTTGTTTACTTTCTTAGCATTAGTATTAAACTAGGGGTATTAGGGCTAGTTCAAGTGGGGAGGGATTAATTAAGTAAATTGGTATTTAGGAAAAAACTAAACTAAGTGTATAATAGGGATCTATCATTTTATGCTACACACTAGGGTTGGATTAGAGCTTAGTTGAAAGCACTAACAAGTTTTAATTGACTAAGGTTGGACTAAACAGTGGACAAGTTGACTAGTGAGCTCATAAACCAAGTTTCAAGATTTTAGGAGGTTTAAATAATTTTCTAGAATTTTCCTAAGATTAAGAAGGCTATGGTCAAAGTAATCTTATTAAATTAAATCACTAACTCAAATTGGATTCTAACCAGTTTCATAGGCTAGATAATTTCCTAAGCTTTCCAACGCATATTTATTTGCTAAAAACGGATTTCTAAATCTCTTGGAATTTAAGTTTGAAAATCATATCTGAAACAAATTTAAAATGAGCGGGAAAATAAATAAAATTGGTTCGGACCGAATCTCACCGAACTGGGCCAATTTCCGAAGAAACCCGAACGGGCCGGCCCAGTACCGCTTCGCCCAGGGCGGGAGACGTTCGAATTCGAACCTGACAGGCGGGGCCTACGCGTCAGGTCACTTACGCGACCGAACCGGTACGCTGCCGTTGGATTCTAATCCAACGGCGCGTCTGCGTCGTGTTCATCGGCGAGGGCGGGAGCTCACCGGCGTGCAGTAGCGAAGAGGACGGCGATGGGGAGGGACGTAGGGGAAGAAGAGCTTGACGGCGCGGGGCGGAAAAGGTTCCTGCGGCACTCCTCCTCCACTTCCCGGCGTCCGTTTGTCCAACGGAGGCCGAACGCGGTGGCGCCACCCGCGTCCAGGAGCTCGCCGACGGTGCTGGCTACGTCGAACGGGAGCGAACTGGGGGAAGAGAAGATGTCTGGGAGCTTGCTGGGGATGGTGTGAGTTCACTCGTGTGCTCGGAGGGGCTTTTTATAGGCCAGAAGGCCGGGGACGGGGATGTCCAGATGGTGACCGGTGCAGGGAGGTCTGGCGACGTGCATCGGCGATGCCGGGCGCGGCGGCCTTGGGCGCGTGCTAGCGGGGTGTTGTCTTGGCGTCGGGGCACTGTGGGCATGCTCTGGCAAGCTCACGCCGGTCGGTATCGTGCAGAGAGCAGAGGGCAAGGAGAGAGGGGGTCCGGGCAGTTTCCTCCTTGTCCTCCATGTCTCACGGCCTGGGTCGGGGCAGAGGAGGCTGGGGCTCGACCGAGGGGAAGTCCACGAGCATGGCTACAGGGCTAGGGCGAACGGGTACAGCGTTGGCCACAGTAGAGTCGATTTTCCTGGATTTTTGCCCACCAGGTGTTCGACACAATGCCCGCAAGAATTCAAAATTTGAATTTTTGAAAAGTTTCACTTTGGGTTGTCAACATACTTCACAAGGATTCCAAAGATATTTTTGTTGAGCAGAAAGATGATGTTTTGCAGAAATCAAATTTAAATTTTGGGGTATGGTCACTGTTTCAGATTCAAACTTTGGCAAATGTTTGAGTTAGGTTAAGATTTGAGTTTTTGTTTGAAAATTCTTGGTTGAGCTAGTATGCAGCCTGGTCAAGCTCAACTAACTGACCACACCCTTACTTGAGTTACAGATTGCTTAATCTAAGTGTCCAAAGTAGGGTAGTCAATAATATTTTCTAGATCAAACTTTTCTTCTCTTTTTCTTTATTTCTTTTGTTTCTGGTTTCTTTAGCTCTTATAGCTCTTCTCTAATGCTTCTGTTGGTTAAGTTTGAAATAACTAAATATTTCACAACAAATTATAACACTCATGAAATCATAAAAGACATATAATAGAAATCTATGCATACATGCAATATGAATGAAAAAGTTTTATCTTGGTCCAAAATTTGGCATTTTAATTAATAGGAAATGGATTACAAATATTTGGGTTGTTACAATCTTCCCCCCTTAAAAAGAATCTCGTCCTCAAGATTCACTAACTAAGAATTGAAAAGATGGGGAAATTCTTTCTGAAGGTAATCTTCTCGTTCCCAAGTGGCTTCATCTTCTGTGTGATTGCTCCACTGAACTTTCAGAAACTTGATGCTTCGGGTTCGAGTGGTTCGATATGCTTCCTCGAGGATACGGGTAGGCACTTCACGATAGGTCAAATCCTTGTTGATGTCCACAGAACGGTGATCAATATTCTTGAAGATCTCTGGCTTCTCCGGAACTTCAAGACATTTCCGAAGTAAAGACACGTGAAAAACATCGTGCACTTTGGACAATTCAGGGGGCATTTCCAACTGATAAGACACTTCTCCTCTGCGGCCTAGTATCTTGAAGGGTCCAATATACCTTGGTGCAAGCTTTCCTTTTACTTGGAATCTCTGCATTCCCTTGAGAGGTGATACTCTAAGATATACAAAATCTCCAATCTTGAAGGTCAGTTCTCTACGTCTCTTGTTGGCATAACTCTTCTGTCTAGACTGGGCTGCCTTGAGGTAATCACGAATCATGCGAACCTTCTCTTCAGCTTCTTGCAGAATGTCCGGTCCAAATATCTTAATGGTCTTCGGTTTCAGACCAATTCAAAGGGGTACGACACTTTCTTCCATATAAAGCTTCAAATGGGGCCATTTGCAAACTGGCTTGATAACTGTTGTTGTATGAAAATTCCGCGAAAGGCAGACAATCTTCCCACTTAGCTCCATAGGCTAGAACACAGGCTCTCAGCATATCTTCAAGTATTTTGTTCACTCTTTCAGTCTGTCCATCAGTCTGAGGGTGGTAAGCTATGCTAAAGGCTAATTTGGTTCCCAAGGCTTGATGCAAACTTCTCCAAAATCTCGAGGTGAAATGGGTTCCTCGATCGGAAACTATGGTTTTAGGGACTCCATGTAAACTAACAATTCTGGATAGATAAAGATCTGCCAGCTGTCCTGAGGTATAAGTGGTTTTGACAGGAATAAAGTGGGCAACTTTGGTCAGTCTATCCACAATGACCCAGATAGAGTCATTTCCGCGGCTAGACCTTGGAAATCCATTGATGAAATCCATTCCAACAGATTCCCACTTCCATTCCGGAACTTGCAAAGGTTGCAGCAGTCCCGCAGGACGTTGATGTTCAGCCTTGACTCTTTGACAAATATCACACTTGGATATGAACGATGCAATCTCACGCTTCATTCCATGCCACCAAAACTATTCCTTTAAATCTTGGTACATTTTGGTTCCACCGGGGTGGATGGAGTAAGGTGTCTCATGGGCTTCCTTCATAATGACTTCCTTCAGTTCTGAATCAGCAGGCACACAAATACGTCCTTTATACCAAAGAACTCCTTGATCATCTTCTTCAAATCCTGGCACTTTGCCGGAACTAATTCTGCGCTTAATTCCGTCAATACTCTCATTTCCCTTCTGGGCTTCTTTGATTTGGCTCATCAAGGTGGGTTGAAACTCAAGGTTGGCTAAGAATCCTCGACTGACTAGTTCCAATCCAAAATTTTCAAACTCTTGGTGCAACATGGGTTGCTCCTCCTTGATCATCATATTCAAGGTGCATGGCTTCCTACTTAATGCATCGGCCACTACATTGGCCTTACCGGGGTGATAATGAATTTCCAGATCATAATCCTTGATCAACTCTATCCATCTTCTTTGCGTCATGTTCAACTTCTTCTGGGTGAAAATATACTTCAAACTCTTGTGATCAGTATAGATTTCGCAACGGTTACCCATAAGATAGTGCCTCCAGGTCTTCAAAGCTAGAACTACGGCTGCTAACTCCAGATCATGGGTTGGATAGTTTTCTTCATGAGGTCGAAGCTGCCGGGAGAGATATGCTATGACCTTGCCTTCTTGCATTAACACACAACCAAGTCCAAGTTTGGAAGCATCGCAATAGACATCAAAGTTCTTGGTGATATCGGGCATGGTTAGGACGGGGGCGGTCACCAATCGCTTCTTGAGCTCTTGAAAACTTTCTTCACACTTAGGGGTCCATTCAAACTTCTTGTCCTTCTTCAATAGTTGGGTCATGGGTCTGGCAATGCTTGAAAACCCTTCAACAAATTTGCGGTAATATCCTGCTAATCCGAGAAAACCTCTAACTTCTGTTTGAGTGGTAGGGGCTTCCCATTCCATGACTGATTTGATCTTCTTTGGGTCCACTGACACTCCTCCAGCTGATAATACATGGCCTAAGAATCCAACTTCCTTCAACCAAAACTCACACTTACTAAACTTGGCATAAAGCTGATGCTCTCTCAGAGTCTCTAAGATTAATCTCAGATGGGTTGCATGCTCTTCTTCAGACTTGGAGTAAATAAGAATGTCATCAATGAAGACAACAACAAACTTATCCAAGAACTCCATGAAAACCTTATTCATGAGGTTCATGAAATAGGCAGGGGCATTGGTTAATCCAAAGGACATTACGGTGTACTCATACAATCCGTATCGGGTAGTGAAGGCTGTTTTAGGTATATCCGTTGCACAGATCTTCAGTTGATGGTACCCAGTTCTAAGGTCTATCTTTGAGAAAACTTGAGCTCCAGTCAATTGGTCAAACAGATCATCAATCTTTGGGAGAGGATACTTATTCTTGATGGTAACATCATTTAGCTTGCGGTAATCCGTGCACAGTCGGCTGGAACCGTCACTTTTATCCACAAACAAGACGGGTGATCTCCAAGCGGATGAACTTGGCTGAATCAATCCCTTACTCAAAAGGTCATCCAATTGCTTCTTTAACTCCACTAGTTCAGCTGGGTTCATACGATAGGGTCGTTGGGCTATAGATCCAGTTCCGGGGATAAGCTCAATGATAAACTCAATATCCCGATCCGGTGGCATTCCGGGTAGCTCATCGGGAAAAACATCCGGGTATTCACAGAGGACGGGAACTTGCTCTAGAGTTGGTCCTGAGATACTCTTATGACCTCTGGTGGTTTGGGGTGGTTTTACGGACACATGCTTTACTACAATTCGAGTGCTACTCTTCATGGTGATGGTCTTCTTGGCACAATCTATCACTCCTTGATGGGAAGACATCCAATTCATTCCAAGAACTACTTCCAAACCTTTAGTTCCCAACACTATCAAATTGGCTAAGAAACATATTCCATGAATTTCTATGGGAACTGCCAAACAGTTCCACTCAGCCCTTGTTGTTGACCCAGGTATTTGTACTAACATGGCATGTTTCATGGGTGTTGGTTGAAGTCCACTTTTATCAACAAATAACTTAGTAACAAACGAGTGTGAGGCTCCAGAATCAAACAGAACTCTTGCATGAACTGAATTAACAGGGAACATACCAAGCACAACGTCGGTTGCTTCCTGAGCTTCTTCAACATTCATGTGATTCAGACGGCCTCGAGGGTGAGGCTGGTTCCTTGGTGGATAATTCTTGCCATTTCCAACATGGCGCTGTTGTTGAGCAGGAGCAGTGGTCTTGGATGCATCATTCAACTTCTTTGGGCATTCATTGGAGTAGTGCCCCTTGATTCCGCACTCATAACAGGTAACACCAGACTTGTCACCCGACTTGGGCAGCGCAGGTGCGCCATTCGGCCTTGGAGTATTGGGGTTGAAGTTGTGGCCATTCGGTCTTCGAGGTGCATGGTTGAAGTTGTTGTCGGTCAGACGGTTGGGGAAGTTAGGACGTGGAGCAGGTGCAGATGGCCTCATAGGTCTAGGGGGAAAACCCATAGGTGCATTTCCCCTTGGCTTCTGCGAGTTGCTTGAGTTGCCTTGATACATCATACGACGCTTGCGGTTCTCTGCAGCTTGCTTGAGTTTGCCTTCCATCTAAATGGCAGAGTCAACCAATGAATCCAGGTCTGCAAAGGGAATGCTGACCAAGACACATTGCATCTCATCATGAAGTCCATTCAGAAACCTCTCTTGCTTCTTCTCATTGGTGTTGGTGTCATCTGGGGCATACCTAGACAAAGTAAGGAACTTGTCACGGTAGTCAACCATAGTTAGGGAGCCTTGCTTCAGATTTCTGAACTCATCTCTCATCCTTTTGACTAATCCCAAAGAAACATGGGCTTTGCTGAACTTGCTCTTGAACTCCTCCCAAGGCATCACATACCCTTGGGCTTGCATTGCACGAGTGCTATCCCACCAAGCTCTTGTGGCTCCAGCAAGATAGTGGGTGGTGTACAAGACCTTCTCATTTTCGCCAACTTCGGCGACTGCCAAATTGTTCTCCATAGTGCAAAGCCAGTCATCAGCATCTAAGGGTTCTTCCGACTTAGTGAACATAGGTGGGTTGGTGTTTTGGAAACTCCTTAACTTGGATTGGTGATCACCATGGCCATTGTTTTCTCCTTCACCATGGCCATTTCCATTGCCATTGTTGTGGTTCATTGCCATCTGGGTTAGCTGCTGAAGAGTGGCCAAGTTAGCTTGGCGCTCAGCTCGGGCTGCTTCCCGGTCTTCCATGATCAACCTTAGCAGTTGTGCTACTTCCGGGTTCGGGGGTGGGGGTACTCGCGGCATCTGAAGATAATGGGTGTAAGACAAGAGGGAAAAACTAATTGCTAAGATTTAAATGTAACAAAGATGATGCAATTTTGTCTTACTAAGGCCTTAAGGGCCAAATTCATATTTCATTCCACAAACATCAAACATACCACACATACGCGTTCACATGTTACAAATGGTTTACATCAAACCATTGCGACTCGTCTACTAGAGAGGGGGATACAACTCACACCTACACGAAGTGACTTAAAGTAAACTCATAACTAGATAACACGGGGATCTCCAATCTAAACATCGGGCTCCTCGGGGTCTTCCTCCTCATCATCCTCAATGAATCCAGCATCCTCATCATTCTCCTGATCATCAAGGTCCTCCATGAAGTCATCCTCGTCACTAACGAGGGCATTATCCCCCTTGCGGAGATCAATGCCTTCCTCCTCACCAAGGTGGCTCTCTAGATCCTCAATGTACTCAGTCAGCTCAGCCACATTGGCCTTCAACTCTTCAATGGTCTGATCCCTTTCCTCGCGCTGGCGGCGAAGGCTCTTGCGATCCTTAGCAAGGATCCTGATGGTGCTTCTCGCCTCCACAAGTGCGAAGTGCTCAAGGTTGGCCTTGGTACGGGCGCGATCTGCCTCCTGCTGAGTGGAGTATAGCAAGAAGTCCATGTGATCTGCATATGTACTCGGCTCATTTTGCCCTGGCATGTTTGCGGGACGCCCTTCCGCATCACGCCGAGCAAAGTTCCTAAAGCGCTGCACCTGAACCTCCTCAACATGCAGTCCGCATAAGCGGGCTAGCATCTCCTGCATACCTCGGACCAAACCATCGGCCCAAGTGTTCTCCACAAGCTCAAACTTGATCCTTGGAGAACTTAGATCTCCCTTCTTGCCACGGCAACTTGCCCTGATAAGCCACCGTAGCTCTCCATCCGGGTGCTCATTGAGCACGGCTCCCTTGAACTCCGGATATAGACGATCCAGGAACAAGGTCAGGGTGGTGAGGTCGCGCTCAAAAACAAGGCTACCACCATGGCCCAACTGGTATTGCTCCGTGAACACCGGGGCCATCTACAAAATTTTAGATTAGTTTAGGTTAGTGATCAACTCAAGTGTGCAAAATTTTAAGTAGGAAAAACTGAATCATGTACAAAGCTTTGTAAATAGAGAGGAAAAGACTAAGCAATTTTAAACCATTACTTATCTCTTTGCTTTGATAAAGGTTTCATTTAACGCCCATTCTAACTAAGGTCTCCTATGGTCAGCCTAGGCTCTGATACCAAACTTGTAACACCCTCGAATTTATAACAAATTCGAAGTGCCCGTTATGTATTCCACCACAATCCCAGAATCATTGTTGTGATACACATAACGTAGTTGGTAACCAGTTCCATAGACATTACAATACGAATGGTTCAAATACAATGGTCATAGTGACCAAGTTCATATTACAACATAATATAGCAGCGGAAATAACGTCTTCGGGTCCATGCCTTCACCCTATAGGCAATGGAGACTCAGGAGATGATCTTAGTTCTGGTATTCTTCTTCATAACCTTCCTCCGGATACTCTTCCCCATAGTCTGGCCAAGTTGATAGCCAGGGACACAGCCATGAGTACATTGGATGCACTCGCAAACCATCGTATAAACAAAATGATGAAGGAAATATGCAAGGTTGATAAGGTGGACTAGGCACTAAGTTTATTTGCAAAAGCTACTTTTATTTCCCCAGAATGTTCATTAATAGAGAAGAAGATTTCATTCTCTAAGTTCAATCTAAAGAGGAACTTCAAGTGTTGTCAACATCAATGTCCAGTCAAGTCATTTGCCAAGTTCACCCTAAGTTGTTAACATTCTTGACAAAAGTCAAGTACAGCTTGCCAACTGTCCATGACCGCGGACGCGGCTATTCGAATAGTTTTGAAACCTCTGCAGAGGGGTACACTTTACCCACAAGATTCGATCCATCTGCCGGGAGAAATCCACGGATCGTCATACACAAAGGATGCGAGATTCAGATAATCAAACAAACTCCTTCACTTGTCTACTCTAGTATAGGATTCTTCCCTAAGAGTCCATTTTGGCACTCATAGTTTTGCCTGCTGCAGAGTGCTGCATGAATGGAAATTTTCCACTCGGTTCGGAAGCACCCACGCATGGCTTACTTCTATAAAAGATGATACAAGATCTCCCATACTAGAATAAACAAGCTACAGACTAAGCCCCTTCCCATTTAGGGGTAATGTGGTCGTACGGTAATGGTTGGCTCACATGGTACATCACTTATTATCAATGAGCAAATACATTCCATAGTCCTTAGTCAAGATAAATTTTTCCTTCATAAAACCATCATGTAGGAGAAATCTCCAATTCAAGTTGTCAAGTTCAAGTCACCAATTTCAAATAGGGTTCCCCTTATAGATGGCCTCAATTTTATTAGCGGCTAAGCAACTAGATAGAGTGATGATACCACTAAATAGAGTTGGATAAACTCAGCTTGATACTCTTGCTAAGCAAGATATCACTACACAACTATCATTCTACTCTAGCGATTCAATCATGCAATTTACTTAAAAACAAGTAGAATGCAATAGTAAAACTAGGCATTTGGAGTATGATTCAAAAGATGGCTTGCCTTGGTTGGCAAAGTGTCCGGGGTAGTCTTCTTCTTCTTGATAAAACTCTCCCTCAATATCCTCCTCAGCAATACTAGCGTCTAATAACGAATAAACACAAAGCACATAATCACTACACAATACTAACAACACTCCAAGCACACATACTTGTTTTCAAACAATAGAATTTATGTTGGATTTTATTGAGTTGGGTTGCAAGTTTTCTTCCAAGTTTTCATTAAGTGTGTAAGGTAGATTTTTCTACCATGTGCCCTAGGTTGTTTACTTTCTTAGCATTGGTATTAAACTAGGGGTATTAGGGCTAGTTCAAGTGGGGAGGGATTAATTAAGTAAATTGGTATTTAGGAAAAAACTAAACTAAGTGTATAATAGGGATCTATCATTTTATGCTACACACTAGGGTTGGATTAGAGCTTAGTTGAAAGCACTAACAAGTTTTAATTGACTAAGGTTGGACTAAACAGTGGACAAGTTGACTAGTGAGATCATAAACCAAGTTTCAAGATTTTAGGAGGTTTAAATAATTTTCTAGAATTTCCTAAGATTAAGAAGGCTATGGTCAAAGTAATCTTATTAAATTAAATCACTAACTCAAATTGGATTCTAACCAGCTTCATAGGCTAGATAATTTACTAAGCTTTCCAACGCATATTTATTTGCTAAAAACGGATTTCTAAATCTCTTGGAATTTAAGTTTGAAAATCATATCTGAAACAAATTTAAAATGAGCGGGAAAATAAATAAAATCGCTTCGGACCGAATCTCACCCAACTGGGCCGATTTCCGAAGAAACCTGAACGGGCCGGCCCAGTACCGCTTCGCCCAGGGCGGGAGACGTTCGAATTCGAACCTGACAGGCGGGGCCTACGCGTCAGGTCACTTACGCGACCGAACCGGTACGCTGCCGTTGGATTCTAATCCAACGGCGCGTCTTCGTCGTGTTCATCGGCGAGGGCGGGAGCTCACTGGCGTGCAGTAGCGAAGAGGACGGCGACGGCGAGGGACGTAGGGGAAGAAGAGCTTGACGGCGCGGGGCGGAAAAGGTTCCTGTGGCACTCCTCCTCCACTTCCCGGCGTCCGTTTGCCCAACGGAGGCCGAACGCGGTGGCGCCACCCGCGTCCAGGAGCTCGCCGGTGGTGCTGGCTACGTCGAACGGGAGCGAACTGGGGGAAGAGAAGATGTCTGGGAGCTTGCTGGGGATGGTGTGAGTTCACTTGTGTGCTCGGAGGGGCTTTTTATAGGCCAGAAGGCCGGGGACGGGGATGTCCAGATGGTGGCCGGTGCAGGGGGGTCTGGCGACGTGCATCGGCGATGCCGGGCGCGGCGGCCTTGGGCACGTGCTGGCGGGGTGTTGTCTTGGCGTCGGGGCACTGTGGGCATGCTCTGGCGAGCTCACGCCGGTCGGTATCGTGCAGAGAGCAGAGGGCAAGGAGAGAGGGGGTCCGGGCGGTTTCCTCCTTGTCCTCCATGTCTCACGGCCTGGGTCGGGGCAGAGGAGGCTGGGGCTCGACCGAGGGGAAGTCCACGAGCATGGCTACAGGGCTAGGGCGAACGGGAACAGCGTCGGCCACAGTAGAGTCGATTTTCCTGGATTTTTGCCCACCAGGTGTTCGACACAATGCCCGCAAGAGTTCAAAATTTGAATTTTTGAAAAGTTTCACTTTGGGTTGTCAACATACTTCACAAGGATTCCAAAGATATTTTTGTTGAGCAGAAAGATGATGTTTTGCAGAAATCAAATTTAAATTTTGGGGTATGGTCACTGTTTCAGATTCAAACTTTGGCAGATGTTTGAGTTAGGTTAAGATTTGAGTTTTTGTTTGAAAATTCTTGGTTGAGCTAGTATGCAGCCTGGTCAAGCTCAACTAACTGACCACACCCTTACTTGAGTTACAGATTGCTTAATCTAAGTGTCCAAAGTAGGGTAGTCAATAATATTTTCTAGATCAAACTTTTCTTCTCTTTTTCTTTATTTCTTTTGTTTCTGGTTTCTTTAGCTCTTATAGCTCTTCTCTAATGCTTCTGTTGGTTAAGTTTGAAATAACTAAATATTTCACAACAAATTATAACACTCATGAAATCATAAAAGACATATAATAGAAATCTATGCATACATGCAATATGAATGAAAAAGTTTTATCTTGGTCCAAAATTTGGCATTTTAATTAATAGGAAATGGATTACAAATATTTGGGTTGTTACACTTCATCACTGAGCTTGGTGTGGTTCCAAATGCCTTGGACCCACTGGAGATATTGTGCGACAACACTGGCGCCATAGCACTGGCTAAGGAACCAAGATATCATCCAAAAACCAAGCACATCAACCGCCGTTTCCATATAATTCGAGATTATATATCAGATGGATATCTGAAGATTAGCAAAGTACATACGGATCTGAATGTCGCAGATCCGTTGACTAAACCTCTTCCACGAGCAAAACATGATCAGCACCTTAATGCCATGGGTGTTAGATTGTTGCCAGATGTAAACTAGATTATTGACTCTAGTGCAAGTGGGAGACTGTTGAAATTATGCCCTAGAGGCAATAATAAAGATGTTATTATTATAATTCTTGTTCATGATAATGTTTATATTCCATGCTAGAATTGTATTAAGCGGAAACTTTAATACTTGTGTGGTTTATGAACAACACCATGTCCCTGGTACGCCTCTATGGACTAGCTCATTGATTAATGATGGTTAAGGTTTCCTAACCATAGACATGAGTTGTCAATTAATAATGAGATCATGTCATTAGGAGAATGATGTGATGGACAGACCCAAATAAAGCAGAGCAATTAGATCGTGTCATTGTGTTCATCTTTGCGAAGCTTTTTCCTATGTCAAGTATTGTATTCCTTAGACCATGAGATAATACAACTCCCTGGTATCGGAAGAAAGCTTTGAGGTCATCAAACATCATCCTATGATAGGGTGATCATAAAGGTGTCTCTCAGGTGATCGGAAAGTACTTGTTGGGTTGTATGTATCGAGATGGAATTTGTCCCTCCCGAGTCGGAGAGATATACTTCGGGCCCACTCGGTAATCAATATCAACACCGCTTGCAAGCACGTGGTTAAGGAGTTAATCACAAAGTGATATCGGATTACGGAACGAGTAAAGTACTTGCTGTGAACGAGATTGAACTAGGTATGGCGATACCGACGATCGAATCTCGGGCAAGTAAAATCTCGCGTGACGAAGGGAATACATATACGAGATTAATTGAATCCTGGCATCGTGGTTCATTCGATATGATCATCGATGAATATGTGGGAGTCAATATGGGTTTCCAGATCCCGCTGTTGATTATTGATAGAAGATCATGTCTGCATATTCTCGAACCCATAGGGTCGCACACTTAACGTGCATCGACGCTAGGATAGAATGGATAATTGGTTTATGAGTTTTTGGTCGGAGTCTCGGATGAGATCCAGGACATCACGAGAGGTTCCGGAATGGTCCGGAGAATAAGATTCATATAAAGGAAAGCAGTTTTTGGATTCCAGAATCGTTTCGGAGTTTATCGGTATTGTACCGGAAGGTTCTAGAAGGTTCCGGAGTGGGACCAACGTGGGCCCACTTGTCGGAGGCCTATGTGGGCCTAAGGGGAAGTGTCCTGGCCACTTTGGGCCAGGCGCACAAGGCCCCTAAGGCCCAGCCGGCCAGCCCTTAGGGGAAACCCTAAGGGAACCTTCCAGAAGGAGGGGGGAAACTTGCCCCCCACTCTTTCCCCTTGGGCCGCCGCCCTAGGGCTTGGAGGAGGGGTCAAGGGGGCCGGCCAGCCCCATATATAAGGAGGGCAGGGGCGCAGCCTCCTCTCCCACTCCAACCCTAGCCGCCGGCCAACTGCTGCCCCTCCACCTCTCTCTCTCGCGACTGTGCGTAGGCGAAGCCCTGCCGCAGAAACTCTCCACCATAAGCACCACGCCGTCGTGCTGCAGATCCAATCTATCTCTCCACCATACTTGCTGGACCAAGGAAGGAGGAGACGTCGCTGCACCGTACGTGTGCATCTCTCGGAGGCGCCGCCACTTGCGGCGTAGGATCAGATCGGATCGTGGGGAGGAGACGGCTAGTACGACTACATCATCCACGTTCTGTTGAACGTTTCCGCTGTGCGATTTCTTCAAGGGTATGAAGATCTCATCTACCTCTCTCGTTGATTACATCTCCTAGATTAGATCTTGGCTTTCTTGTTCGCATCCGTAGGAAATTTTTTGATTTACTATGCTGCGAAACCCTTGAGGTACTTCATGAGTGTTATGTCAATGACTTGTATACTACAACATGCAGTGGTATGCTGGGTCACCACAGTTGGTATCAGAGCAAAAGCTTTGACCTTAGGTTGGACGCCTAGTTAATGGGAACGATCTGTAGGAGTCAAATAGGAATAGTAAAGAGTTCTCAAAAATTGTCATGACGTTATTCACTTGAGAATAACAAGGTCATACTTTTTAGTGTTACAATTCTTTATTGTTACTATTATGATGCATCATGTACTAATTTTTATCTTTTATACTGCTAGGATGGCACGCACAAATCCATCAAGGACCGTGCAAGTTCGAGATGTGACTCTGGACGACTATGATGGGAACTTATCCGATAGAATGGCAACGGTAGTTGGTGAAGAATCTGAACAACAGAGGATGGAGACTGAAGCCAGGGCTAAGGAGGCAGCCGATGCAGCAGCAAGGGAACTTTTACCACCACCACCACCATTCCTTACGTAGCAGGATTTTGCTCAGTATATGAGGACTGCAGATGAAAGGCAGCATATGCTTATTGAATGTCAGATAAAGATGGTGCAGGATGTGATGGACCATAATCGTGAAGTTCGGAATGACAGAGTGCATGGAGTCTCATTGGCAGATTTCTTAAATACAAGACCACTTCCTTTTGCATCAGCACCGGAGCCAATGGACGCAGAAAACTGGTTATTGGACACCGAGAGGAAGCTCAACACAGTAAGTTGCAATGACAGTGAGAAGCTTAGGTATGCCACACATCTGTTATGTGGACCCGCAGCAGCATGGTGGGACAATATTGTGGCTATACATCCTCCAGGAAGGGTATTCACCTGGGAGGAATTCAAGAAGAAGTTCAGAGGATCCAATGTACCAGAGAGTATCATGGAATTGAAGAGAAGAGAATTTGAGAATCTTGTGCAGAATGACAAGCCTATTATGAAGTATGTCAGGGAATTTTCTCTTCTATCTCGTTATGCGTCTGAGGACGTGAATACTGATGGTAAGCAGAAGAAACGATTTATGAGAGGACTTCACCCAGGTGCAAGGATACAATTGAGAATGTTAAAGGCAGCAGATTTTCAAGAGCTTGTCGATGCAGCCATCACTATGGAAGATGATTTCAAACAAGTCCTAGAAGATAGGAGGAAAAAGGCCAGGATTGAACCCAGGAGGTATTCAGATACCAAGCCAACTCCTAATATCAAGTTCAAACCCAAATACAGGTCCGGAGGGAATGTTACACCTCGTGGTAGTACAAGTGGGAACAATGATATCGTTTGCCGTGGTTGCGGTGCGCGAGGGCACATAGAGAGTGATTGCCGACAACCCAAAATCATCTATTTTGGGTGCAAGAAGGGGGGACACATGATAAAGGACTGTCCTAAAAGGGGCCGAACTGGAGGCCGTGGTACAGGAGGAGGACCACACCGGGGTGGAGGTTTTGGAGGCGGTAAAAGTAAAAGGCCAACTTATGGGAAGTTGAATTGTACCAACCTCGAGGACGTGAATCAGTCCGACAAGACCGTGATAGGTACACTTCAGATCCTATCTCGTCCCGGCAAAGTACTTTTTGATACTGGTGCTACTACCTCATTCGTTTCACAAGAGTTTGTTGATCTTTATGGAATTCCTTGCAATAAGCTAGAGTACCCCATTACTGTTTTATCTGCAGGGGGAACGATCTTAGTCACTCACCTCAGGCAAGAGCAGGTTATTATGATCCGCGATTGCGTTTATCTAGCTGATCTTTTTCTCATCCCTATGAAGGATATGGCTGTAATCCTTGGAATGGATTGGTTAGAGGAGAATGGAGCTCAGATTGATTGCAAAGAGAAAACTGTGTCACTTAAAAGCCCAGGAGGAGGAAGGATAGTGTATCAAGGTGACCGACATGCACATATTGAAGTTCAACTCCAACTTAACGCTCTAAAGGAATCAAGACTTGAAGATATTCCAGTGGTTAATGAATTCCAAGATGTGTTTCCACAGGAATTACCAGGAATGCCACCAGATAGGGAAATTGACTTTACCATTGACTTAATCCCATGCACAGCACCTATAGCTCAGGCACCATATAAGATGGGACCCAAGGAGTTAGTGGAGTTGAAGGAGCAGCTAGATGAGCTAGAGCAGAAAGGCTTCATTCAAGAAATTATTTTGCCTTGGGAAACACCAGTGATCTTCGTTGATAAGCGGGATGGAGGACGAAGAATGTGTGGAGACTACAGGAACCTCAACAATGTCACAATCAAGAACAAATATCCTTTGCCAAGAATCCAAGACCTATTTGATCAAGTCAGAGGAGCCGGAGTATTCTAAAAGATAGATCTTCGATCAGGGTATCAACAGATTAAAATCAAGAAGGAGGACGTTCCAAAAACAGATTTTGTGTCTAGGTACGGACATCATGAGTATTTAGTTGTACCTTTTGGATTGACAAATGCACCTGCGATCTTCATGAACCTCATGAACAATATCTTTATGCCCTACTTGGACAAATTTGTGATCATATTTATAGATGATATTTTGATCTACTCCAAGGACAAGGAAGAACATGGCAAGCACTTGAAGATTTCTTTACAGATTTTACGAGAACATCAGTTGTATGCCAAGTTCAGTAAGTGTGAATTCTGGCTAGACCAAGTAGAGTTCCTTGGACACGTAATCAGTAAAGAAGGTATAGCAATAAATCCAAGCAAGGTAGCATCTGTTTTGGAATGGGAGTCACCGAAGAATGTCAAACAGATTAGAGGATTTTTGGGAATGGCAGGATACTACCGAAGGTTTATAGAAGGGTTCTCTATGATTGCAGGACCAATGACCAAGTTACTCCGGAAGAATACACCATTTGTTTGGTCAGATGAATGTGAGGCAAGTTTTCAAACACTCAAGGAGAAGCTAACCACATCACCTGTGTTAGCCGTACCAGAAACTGGCAAGGACTATACCGTATATTGTGATGCATCCAAGAACGGACTTGGGTATGTATTGATGCAAGATAGAAAGGTGATAGCATATGGGTCGAGACAATTGCGACCACATGAAGTTAATTATCCAACACATGATCT
Organism: Dactylis glomerata; assembly: GCA_007115705.1. Taxonomy (NCBI): domain Eukaryota; kingdom Viridiplantae; phylum Streptophyta; class Magnoliopsida; order Poales; family Poaceae; genus Dactylis; species Dactylis glomerata. The sequence goes on from QXEO01002092.1 coordinate 1,115,707, forward strand.
GGAACTAGCAGTCGTAGTGTTTGCACTAAAAGGATGGAGGCATTTTCTTTATGGAGCCAAGTGTGAACTTTATACAGATCACAAAAGTCTCAAATACTTCTTCACTCAGAAGGAATTGAATATGAGGCAATAAAGATGGTTAGAATTGATCAAGGATTATGATTTGACCATCAACTATACACCGGGGAAGGCCAATGTGGTAGCTGACGCCTTAAGTCGAAAGAGCACAGACACTCAACCGATGGACCGAGAACTTCCCAAGGAATTACTGATGGATTTGGAAAGATTAGAGATTCAATGTCTTGAAGTGCAATCTTTGGGTAGTTTGTCTACCGAGAAGGTGATGGAAGAACGACATAGTGATCTCAAGTACACGATAATTCGAAGGCAAGATGAAGATGCATTTATTGCCAAAGAAATCTGCAGGATTGAGGAAGGTAGACCATCAGAGTTCCGCTTAGGTGATTTCAATCTATCTATTATATTATTAAAACAACTAACATTAAACAGCTCAGATTTAACTATGAATAAGCACCAACAAACAACGGTTCAGATTGATGGATATAACGCTGCGGAAAACCAAGTCGAGCAAACAACGTGGAGACGTATAATAAACGGACTCTACTTTCACGGAAACAATTAGAAGGAATAGACTAGAGCGTAAGGAGAACCAACTCTTCTTTGACGGGATGTGTAACAACTCAGAAATTGTAATCCACTTCTTAATAAATAAAGTGCCAAATTTTGGACCCAAATAAAACTTTTTATCTATTATTGTATGCATACATGTATTTTCTACTATATGTATTCTATGATTTTATGTGTGTGATTTTTGATTGAGCATTGGTTAGATAATTCTAAGTGAACCAACAGAATCAATTGAGAAGATTTTTAGGAAGCAAAGAAACCATAAGTTAAAATAAGAAAGAAAGAGATAAAGTTAATATGATCTAGAAACTGTTAGTGACTACACCACTTTGAGCCCTTAGATTAAGCAATCTACAGCTCACCCTCATGTTTGACCTATTAGTTGAGCTTAACCAAGTTGTGGACAAACTCAACCAACAAGCATTTACACAAATTTCAAACTGGAACATCACACAAACTTGAGCCAAAGTTTGAATCTGAAACAGGTACTATACCAAATTTGAAATTTAAATTTTTGCAAAACTCATCCTTTCACTGCAACAAAAATATGCCTGGGTACCTTATCCAATATGATGAGCACCCAAAGTGGAAAATTTTGAAAATTCAAACTTTGAGTTCTTGCGGGCATTTCGTCGAGCACTGGCAGAAGAAAATCAAAACGAGATCAACTTCACTGGAGCTGCACTGTGCTGGCTCGCTCCAGCACTGTCGCCATGCTCCTTGACCTCTCCTCGATCGACTCCAGCTTCCCCAGCCCCGACCCAAGCCGTGAGAAGAGGAGGAAGGAGGAGAAACGCACCCAGGGCCCCCTCCCAGCAACCCTCTTCCCTGCACAATGCCGATCAGCTTGGAGGCGCCAGAGGAGACCCACAGCACTCCGCGGCCGAGCCATAACCCTTCCAGCACGCGAGCGTGGCCGCCGTGGCCGGAGAGACCGTCGAACGCAACCAGGACCCCCGAGCCGGCGAGCTTCTGGTCGCCTTGCTCCCGGCCTCCTGAGACTATAAATACCCCCTCCGATCAAACAAATCGACTCACCTCACTCCCCTCTACCTCCCAGACACTCTCGCTTAGCCCCGCTTGCACTAGTTCGTCGACGCCTGCAACTCCGGCGCAGTACTGGACGAGCGGAGCGCCGCCGCGATCGAACACCTGGAGGCCAGCTGCTGCCGGGAATCGGAGGAGGAGGAGCACCGCAGCCGACCCCGCGCGTCGCCGTCAAGCTCTGCATCCTCTACGTCTCGCCCTCGCCGTCGAACGATCGTCGCTGCTCGCAGGTGAGCTTCCGCCGTGCTGAGGAAGACGATGCACGTGAGCCGTCCGATCTTAATCCGACGCTAGCATACCGATTCGGGAATCGTTAAGTGAGCTGACATCGCGACCCCACCTGTCAGCTCCCCTTTTAATTCTTTTTCCCCGCGCGAAACGGTATGGGCCGGCCTGTTCGGGTTTGTTCTGAATAGGGCCCGGCTCGTTTCAAATTCGGTCCGTTTCGTTTTTAATTAATTTCCCGCCCGTTTCATTTATTTCAAATAAATTTCAGATGTTATTTTCAAACTTTAATTCCTAGAGTTTTACAAATCCAAATCTAGCAAATGAATATGCATTGGAAAGCTTATGAAATACTCTATCCAATAGTACTGGTTAGAATTCAAAATAAGTTAGGAATTAAATTAGATATGAATAGTGTGACCATAGCTTGTTTAATAATGAAAGATTTCTAGAAAATTATTTAAGCTATCAAAAATCATGAAAATTAAAATGTGAACTCACTAATGACCCCTCTTACTGTTAGTCAACACTAATCTACCCCAAACCCTATTAGTGTGACCCATTAGACCCTAACCCAATCCTATTTGGTAGCATAAAATGATAGATCCCTACTTGCACACTTAGAATTAATTGCCCTCAATGCCAATTCACTTAGTGGATCCATCCCACTTGAACTTGTCTTAGTAACCCTAAATCAACACCAATGCTGCACCAGTGAACCACATATGCCACTTAGTAAAGAATCTAGCTTGCACACTTGGAGAAAAACTTAGAAGAAAGACTTACAATCCAACACCAAAAAAATGCAACATGAATGCTTTGGTTAGCAAACAAAGATGTGTGCTTGGTGTGTTGTTAGCTTGGTGAAGTGATGGTGTGCTTTGTGTTTATTCGTTATTAGACGCTAGTGTTGCCGAGGAGGATATTGGAGGGGATTATTATTATCAAGAAGAAGAAGAAAACCCCGGACACTTTGCCAACCAAGGCAAGCCATCTTTTGATTCATACTCCCCCTACCTAGTTTTAATATTGCATTCTACTTGTTTTAAGTAAATTGCATGATTGAATTGCTAGAGTAGAATGATAGAAGTGTATGATGTCTTGATTATCAAGAGTATCAAGCTGAGTTTATCCAACCCTAGTTAGTAGTACTATCACTCAATGTAGTTGCTTAGTCGCTAATAAAAGTTGATGCTATCTCTGGAGGAATCCCATTTGAAAGGTGGTGACTTGAACTTGAAACTTGAAATGGGAGATTGCTCCTACATGATGGCTTTATAAAAGAAATTAATCTTGACTAAGAACTATGAAATATATTTCTCAAATGACAACGAGTGATGTACTATGGGAGCCAATTCTACCGTATGACCACATTACCCCTATATGGGAAGGGGCTTAATCCGTAGCTTGTTTATCTTAGTATGGGAGGCCTTGTATCAAAGATTCATGGAAGGACACCACGAAACGGTTACTTCTTGACCAGGTGGATTCCACTAACCCGGCCTCCGGGATGGGCAGAACTAGAGGCGCCGGAGCGGGGTTCCGTATCCCGGGCTCTAGGGAAGGATCCTATACTAGGATGAGCAAGTGAAAGAGTTTGTTTGATTATCTGAACCTCGCATACTTTGTGTATGTCGAACCGAGGATTTCTCCCGGCAGATGTATCGAATCTTGTGGGTAAAGTGTACCCCTCTGCAGAGGTTTTGAAACTATTCGAATAGCCGCGTCCGCGGTCATGGACGGTTGGCGAGCTGTACTTGACTTTTGTCAGAACTAAAAGTGACAATGGTGAACTTGATGAATGACTTGACTTGACATGTTGTCGACACACTTGAAGTCCTCTTTAGGTGGAACTTAGAGAACTAAACCTCTTTTCTACTAATGAACATTCTTGGGAAATAAAACTAGCCTTTGCAAATAAACTTAGTGCTTAGTCCACCATTTCAACCTTGCATTTCTACTTCATCATTTCAATTATAAGATGGTTTGCGAGTGCATCCAATGTACTCACGGCTGTGTCCCTGGCTATCAACTTGGCCAGACTATGGGGAGGAATACCAGGAGGAAGGGTATGAAGAAGAGTACCAGAACTAAGCTCGTCTCCGTGAGTCGCCATTGCCTGTAGGGAGAAGGCATGGGCCGAAGACGTTATTTCCGCTGCTATATTGTGTTGTAATATGACTTGGTCTATGTGACCATTGTATTTGGACTATCGTATTGTAAGAACTATGGAACTGAGTACCAACTACGTTATGTATATCGCAACAATGGTTCTGGGATTGCGGTGGAATACATAACGGGCACTTCGAATTTGTATCAAATTTGAGGTCGTCACAAGTTGGTATCAGAGCCTAGGCTGACCATAGGAGACCTTAGTTAGAATGGGCGTTAAACAAAACCTTGATAAAAGCAAAGATACAAGAACGGTTGCAAAAATGGCTTATTCTTTCCTCTCTAGTTGCAAAAATGGCTTATTCTTTCCTCTCTAGTTGCAAATCTACTTAAAATTTTGCACACTTGAGTTGATCACTAACTTGAACTAATCTAAAATTTTGTAGATGGCCCCGGTATTCACTGAGCAGTACCAGTTGGGCCATGGTGGCAGCCTTTGTTTCGAGCGCGACCTCACCACCTTGACCTTGTTCTTGGATCGTTTGTATCCGGAGTTCAAGGGAGCCGTGCTCAATGAGCACCCAGATGGAGAGCTACGGTGGCTCATCCGAGCTAGTTGCCGTGGCAAGAAGGGAAACTTGAGTGCTCCAAGGATCAAGTTTGAGCTTGTGGAGAACACTTGGGCCGATGGTTTGGTCCGAGCGATGCAGGAGATGCACGCCCGCTTGTGCGGACTGCATGTTGAGGAGGTTCAGGGAGGACGCTTCAGGGATTTTGCTCGGCGTGATGCGGATGGACGTCCCGCAAACATGCCCGGGCAGAATGAGCCGAGTACCTACATCGATCACATGGACTTCTTGCTGTACTCCACTCAGCAGGAGGCCGATCGTGCACGTCCCAAGGCCAACCTTGAGCACTTCGCCCTGGTGGAGGCGAGGAGCACTATCAGGATACTTGCGAAGGACCGCAAGAGCCTTCGTCGCCAGCGCGATGAGAAGGAACAAGACCTTGAGGAGTTGAAGGCCAATGTGGCGGAGTTGACTGAGTACATTGAGAGTCTGGAGGATCACCTTGGTGAGGAGGAAGGCATTGATCTCCGCAAGGAGGATAATGCCCTCATTAGTGACGAGGATGACTTCATGGAGGACCTTGATGATCCGGAAGATGGTGGGCACAATGGATTCATTGTGAGTGATGAGGAGGAAGACCCCGAGGAGCCCGCTGTTTAGATTCGAGATCCACGTGTTATCTAGTATGAGTTCCACTTTATTTTCACTTCGTGTAGGTGTGAGTTGTATCCCCCTCTCTAGTAGACGAGTCGCAATGGTTTAGTGTGAACCATTTGTAATGTGTGAACTCGTATGTATGATATGTTTGATGAGAGTTGAATGAAATATGAATTTGGCTGTTAAGGCCTTAGTAAAACAAAAATTGCATCATCCATGTTATCTTTAATCTTAGCAACAATTAGCTTTTCCCTCTTGTCTTACACACCTTATCTTCAGATGCCGCGAGCACCCCCACCCCCGAACCCGGAAATGGCCGAATTGCTAAGGTTGATCATGGAAGACCGGGAAGCAGCACGAGCTGAGCGCCAAGCCAACTTAGCCACTCTTCATCAGTTAACCCAGATGGCAATGAACCACAACAATGGCCATGGCAATGGTGAAGGAGAAAACCATGGCAATGGAGAGCACCGATCCAAGTTGAGGAGTTTCCAGAACACCAACCCTCCTATATTCACTAAGTCTGAAGAGCCCTTAGATGCCGATGACTGGCTTCGTACCATGGAGAACAATTTGGCAGTCGCCGAAGTTGGTGAAAATGAGAAGGTTTTGTACACCACCCATTATCTTGCTGGAGCAGCGAGAGCTTGGTGGGATAGCACCCGTGCAATGCAAGCCCCAGGGTATGTGATGCCTTGGGAGGAGTTCAAGAGCAAGTTTAGCAAAGCCCATGTTCCTATGGGATTGGTTAAAAGGATGAGAGATGAGTTCAGGAATCTGAAGCAAGGTTCCCTATCCGTGGTGGATTACCATGACAAGTTCCTTACCTTGTCTAGGTATGCCCCAGATGACACCAACACCACCGAGAAGAAGCAAGAAAGGTTTCTGGATGGACTTCATGATGAGATGCAATGTGTCTTGGTCAGCATTCACTTTGCCGACCTGGAGTCATTGGTTGATTCTGCCATTCAGATGGAAGGCAAACTCAAGCAAGCTACCGAGAACTGCAAGCGTCGTATGATGTATCAAGGCAACTCGAGCAACTCGCAGAAGCCAAGGGGAAATGCACCGATGGGTTTTGCCCCTAGACCAATGAGGCCGTCTGCACCTGCTCCACGTCCCAACTACCCCAGCCGTCCACCCGGCAACAACTTCAATCGTGCACCTCCAAGACCTAGTTGCAACAACTTCAACACCAATACTCCAAGGCCAAATGGTGCCCCTGTGTTACCCAAGCCTGGTGACAAGTCTGGTATTACCTGTTATGAGTGTGGACTAAAAGGGCACTACTCCAATGAGTGCCCCAAGAAGCTGAATGATGCATCCAAGACCACTGCCCCTGCTCAGCAACAGCGCCGTGTGGGAAATGGCAAGAGCTATCCACCAAGGAACCAGCCTCATTCACACGGCCGTCTGAATCACATGAATGTTGAAGAAGCTCAGGAAGCAACCGACGTTGTGCTTGGTATGTTCCCTGTTAACTCAGTTCTTGCAAGAGTTCTGTTTGATTCTGGAGCTTCACACTCTTTTGTTACCCAATTATTCGTGGATAAAAGTGGACTTCAACCCACACCCTTGAAAGAGGTCATGTCTGTGCAAATTCCCGGGTCCGTAACCAAAGCCAGTTGTACCTGCTTGGCAGTGCCCATAGAAATCCATGGAATAGCTTTCTTAGCCAATTTGATAGTGTTGGGAACCAAAGGTTTGGAAGTAGTTCTTGGTATGAATTGGATGTCTTTCCATCAAGGAGTGATAGATTGTGCCAAGAAGACCATCACCATGAAGAGTAGCAATGGAATCATAGTCAAGCATGTGTCCGTAAAGCCACCCCAAACCACCCGATGTCATAAAAGTATCTCAGGACCAACCATGGAGGAAGTCCCCATTGTTTGTGAATACCCGGATGTCTTTCCCGATGAGCTACCCGGAATGCCACCGGATCGGGATATTGAGTTTATCATTGAGCTTATCCCCGGAACTGGATCAATAGCCCAAAGACCCTATCGCATGAACCCAGCTGAATTAGTTGAGTTGAAGAAGCAATTGGATGACCTTTTGAGCAAAGGATTGATTCAACCAAGTTCTTCCGCTTGGAGATCACCTGTTCTGTTTGTGGATAAAAGTGACGGTTCTAGTCGACTGTGCACGGATTATCGCAAGCTTAACGATGTGACCATCAAGAACAAGTATCCTCTCCCAAAGATTGAAGATTTGTTTGACCAACTGACTGGAGCTAGAGTGTTCTCGAAGATAGATCTTAGAACTAGATACCACCAACTGAAGATCCGTGCAACGGATATCCCCAAGACCGCCTTCACTACCCGCTACGGATTGTATGAGTACACCGTAATGTCATTTGGATTAACCAATGCCCCTGCTTATTTCATGAATCTCATGAATAAGGTTTTTATGGAATTCTTGGATAAGTTTGTTGTTGTCTTCATTGATGACATTCTTATCTACTCCAAATCCGAAGAAGAGCATGCAACCCATTTGAGATTAATCTTAGAAACCTTAAGAGAGCATCAGCTGTATGCCAAGTTCAGTAAATGTGAGTTCTGGTTGAAGGAGGTTGGATTCTTAGGCCATGTGCTATCAGCAGGAGGAATATCGGTAGACCCCAAGAAGATCAAATCAGTCATGGAATGGGAAGCCCCTACCACTCAGACGGAAGTTAGAGGTTTTCTCGGATTAGCGGGATATTACCGCAAATTTGTTGAAGGATTTTCCAGCATTGCCCGGCCAATGACCCAATTGTTGAAGAAGGACAAGAAGTTTGAATGGACCCCTAAGTGTGAAGAGAGCTTTCAGGAGCTCAAGAAGCGACTGGTGACCGCCCCCGTCCTAACCCTGCCCGATATCACCAAAAACTTTGATGTCTATTGCGACGCTTCCAAACTTGGACTTGGTTGCGTATTGATGCAAGAAGGCAAGGTCATAGCTTACCTCTCTCGGCAGCTTAGACCTCATGAAGAAAATTATCCAACCCATGATCTAGAGTTAGCAGCCGTGGTTCTAGCTTTGAAGACTTGGAGGCACTATCTGATGGGCAATCGTTGTGAGATCTACTATGATCACAAGAGTTTGAAGTATATTTTCACCCAGAAGGAGTTGAACATGAGGCAAAGAAGATGGATAGAGTTGATCAAGGATTATGATCTGGAAATTCACTATCACCCCGGTAAGGCCAATGTAGTGGCCGATGCGTTGAGTAGGAAGCCATGCTCATTGAATATGAGGATCAAGGAAGAGCAACCTATGTTGCACCAAGAGTTTGAAAAATTTGGATTGGAACTAGTCAGTCAAGGATTCTTAGCCAACCTTGAGTTTCAACCCACCTTGATGAGCCAAATCAAAGAAGCCCAGAAGGGAAATGAGAGTATTGAAGGAATTAAGCGCCGAATTAGTTCCGGCAAGGTGCCAGGATTTGAAGAGGATGATCAAGGAGTTCTTTGGTACAAAGGCCGTATCTGTGTGCCCGCTGATTCAGAATTAAAGGAAGTGATTATGAAGGAAGCCCATGAGACACCTTACTCCATCCATCCCGGTGGAACGAAGATGTACCTAGATTTGAAGGAACAATTTTGGTGGCATGGAATGAAGCGTGAGATTGCATCGTTCATCTCTAAGTGTGATATTTGTCAAAGAGTCAAGGCTGAACATCAACGTCCTGCAGGACTGCTGCAACCTTTGCAAGTTCCGGAATGGAAGTGGGAATCTGTTGGAATGGATTTCATCACTGGATTTCCAAGGTCTAGCCGTGGCAATGACTCTATTTGGGTCATTGTGGATAGACTAACCAAAGTTGCCCACTTTATTCCTGTCAAGACCACTTACAACTCGGGACAGCTAGCCGATCTGTATTTATCCAAAATTGTCAGTTTGCATGGAGTCCCTAAAACCATAGTTTCTGATCGAGGAACCCAATTCACCTCAAGATTTTGGAAAAGTTTGCATCAAGCCCTGGGAACCAAGTTAGCTTTCAGCACCGCTTACCACCCTCAGACTGATGGACAGACTGAAAGAGTGAACCAAATACTTGAAGATATGTTGAGAGCCTGTGTTCTAGCTTATGGAGCTAAGTGGGAAGATTGTCTACCTTTCGCGGAGTTTTCCTACAACAACAGTTATCAAGCCAGTTTGCAAATGGCCCCATTTGAAGCTTTGTATGGAAGAAAGTGTCGTACCCCTTTGAATTGGTCAGAAACCGGAGACAGTCAGATTTTTGGACCAGATATTTTGCAAGAGGCTGAGGAGAAAGTTCGCATGATTCGTGACTATCTCAAGGCAGCCCAGTCAAGACAAAAGAGTTATGCCGACAAGAGACGTCGAGAACTGACTTTCAAGAGTGGAGACTTTGTTTATCTCAGAGTATCACCCCTCAAGGGAATGCAAAGATTCCAAGTAAAAGGAAAGCTTGCCCCAAGATATATTGGACCCTTCAAGATACTAGACCGCCGAGGAGAAGTGTCTTATCAGTTGGAAATGCCCCCTGAATTGTCTGAAGTACACGATGTCTTTCACGTGTCCCTACTTCGGAAATGTCTTGAAGTGCCGGAGAAGCCAGAAATTTTTAAGAATATTGATCACCGTTCGGTGGACATCAACAAGGATTTGACCTACCGTGAAATGCCTATTCGTATCCTCGAGGAAGCATATCGAACCACTCGAACCCGAAGTATCAAGTTTCTGAAAGTTCAGTGGAGTAATCACACCGAGGCTGAAGCCACTTGGGAACGAGAAGATTACCTTCAGAAAGAGTTTCCCAATCTTTTCAGTTCTTAACTAGTGAATCTCGGGGACGAGATTCTTTTTAAGGGGGGAAGATTGTAACAACTCAGAAATTGTAATCCACTTCTTAATAAATAAAGTGCCAAATTTTGGACCCAAATAAAACTTTTTATCTATTATTGTATGCATACATGTATTTTCTACTATATGTATTCTATGATTTTATGTGTGTGATTTTTGATTGAGCATTGGTTAGATAATTCTAAGTGAACCAACAGAATCAATTGAGAAGATTTTTAGGAAGCAAAGAAACCATAAGTTAAAATAAGAAAGAAAGAGATAAAGTTAATATGATCTAGAAACTGTTAGTGACTACACCACTTTGAGCCCTTAGATTAAGCAATCTACAGCTCACCCTCATGTTTGACCTATTAGTTGAGCTTAACCAAGTTGTGGACAAACTCAACCAACAAGCATTTACACAAATTTCAAACTGGAACATCACACAAACTTGAGCCAAAGTTTGAATCTGAAACAGGTACTATACCAAATTTGAAATTTAATTTTTTGCAAAACTCATCCTTTCACTGCAACAAAAATATGCCTGGGTACCTTATCCAATATGATGAGCACCCAAAGTGGAAAATTTTGACAATTCAAACTTTGAGTTCTTGTGGGCATTTCGTCGAGCACTGGCAGAAGAAAATCAAAACGAGATCAACTTCACTGGAGCTGCACTGTGCTGGCTCGCTCCAGCACTGTCGCCATGCTCCTTGACCTCTCCTCGATCGACTCCAGCTTCCCCAGCCCCGACCCAAGCCGTGAGAAGAGGAGGAAGGAGGAGAAACGCACCCAGGGCCCCCTCCCAGCAACCCTCTTCCCTGCACAATGCCGATCAGCTTGGAGGCGCCAGAGGAGACCCACAGCACTCCGCGGCCGAGCCATAACCCTTCCAGCACGCGAGCGTGGCCGCCGTGGCCGGAGAGACCGTCGAACGCAACCAGGACCCCCGAGCCGGCGAGCTTCTGGTCGCCTTGCTCCCGGCCTCCTGAGACTATAAATACCCCCTCCGATCAAACAAATCGACTCACCTCACTCCCCTCTACCTCCCAGACACTCTCGCTTAGCCCCGCTTGCACTAGTTCGTCGACGCCTGCAACTCCGGCGCAGTACTGGACGAGCGGAGCGCCGCCGCGATCGAACACCTGGAGGCCAGCTGCTGCCGGGAATCGGAGGAGGAGGAGCACCGCAGCCGACCCCGCGCGTCGCCGTCAAGCTCTGCATCCTCTACGTCTCGCCCTCGCCGTCGAACGATCGTCGCTGCTCGCAGGTGAGCTTCCGCCGTGCTGAGGAAGACGATGCACGTGAGCCGTCCGATCTTAATCCGACGCTAGCATACCGATTCGGGAATCGTTAAGTGAGCTGACATCGCGACCCCACCTGTCAGCTCCCCTTTTAATTCTTTTTCCCCACGCGAAACGGTATGGGCCGGCCCGTTCGGGTTTGTTCTGAATAGGGCCCGGCTCGTTTCAAATTCGGTCCGTTTCGTTTTTAATTAATTTCCCGCCTGTTTCATTTATTTCAAATAAATTTCAGATGTTATTTTCAAACTTTAATTCCTAGAGTTTTACAAATCCAAATCTAGCAAATGAATATGCATTGGAAAGCTTATGAAATACTCTATCCAATAGTACTGGTTAGAATGCAAAATAAGTTAGGAATTAAATTAGATATGAATAGTGTGACCATAGCTTGTTTAATAATGAAAGATTTCTAGAAAATTATTTAAGCTATCAAAAATCATGAAAATTAAAATGTGAACTCACTAATGACCCCTCTTACTGTTAGTCAACACTAATCTACCCCAAACCCTATTGGTGTGACCCATTAGACCCTAACCCAATCCTATTTGGTAGCATAAAATGATAGATCCCTACTTGCACACTTAGAATTAATTGCCCTCAATGCCAATTCACTTAGTGGATCCATCCCACTTGAACTTGTCTTAGTAACCCTAAATCAACACCAATGTTGCACCAGTGAACCACATATGCCACTTAGTAAAGAATCTAGCTTGCACACTTGGAGAAAAACTTAGAAGAAAGACTTACAATCCAACACCAAAAAAATGCAACATGAATGCTTTGGTTAGCAAACAAAGATGTGTGCTTGGTGTGTTGTTAGCTTGGTGAAGTGATGGTGTGCTTTGTGTTTATTCGTTATTAGACGCTAGTGTTGCCGAGGAGGATATTGGAGGGGATTATTATTATCAAGAAGAAGAAGAAAACCCCGGACACTTTGCCAACCAAGGCAAGCCATCTTTTGATTCATACTCCCCCTACCTAGTTTTAATATTGCATTCTACTTGTTTTAAGTAAATTGCATGATTGAATTGCTAGAGTAGAATGATAGAAGTGTATGATGTCTTGATTATCAAGAGTATCAAGCTGAGTTTATCCAACCCTAGTTAGTAGTACTATCACTCAATGTAGTTGCTTAGTCGCTAATAAAAGTTGATGCTATCTCTGGAGGAATCCCATTTGAAAGGTGGTGACTTGAACTTGAAACTTGAAATGGGAGATTGCTCCTACATGATGGCTTTATAAAAGAAATTAATCTTGACTAAGAACTATGAAATATATTTCTCAAATGACAACGAGTGATGTACTATGGGAGCCAATTCTACCGTACGACCACGTTACCCCTATATAGGAAGGGGCTTAATCCGTAGCTTGTTTATCTTAGTATGGGAGGCCTTGTATCAAAGATTCATGGAAGGACACCGCGAAACGGTTACTTCTTGACCAGGTGGATTCCACTAACCCGGCCTCCGGGATGGGCAGAACTAGAGGCGCCGGAGCGGGGTTCCGTATCCCGGGCTCTAGGGAAGGATCCTATACTAGGATGAGCAAGTGAAAGAGTTTGTTTGATTATCTGAACCTCGCATACTTTGTGTATGTCGAACCGAGGATTTCTCCCGGCAGATGTATCGAATCTTGTGGGTAAAGTGTACCCCTCTGCAGAGGTTTTGAAACTATTCGAATAGCCGCGTCCGCGGTCATGGACGGTTGGCGAGCTGTACTTGACTTTTGTCAGAACTAAAAGTGACAATGGTGAACTTGATGAATGACTTGACTTGACATGTTGTCGACACACTTGAAGTCCTCTTTAGGTGGAACTTAGAGAACTAAACCTCTTTTCTACCAATGAACATTCTTGGGAAATAAAACTAGCCTTTGCAAATAAACTTAGTGCTTAGTCCACCATTTCAACCTTGCATTTCTACTTCATCATTTCAATTATAAGATGGTTTGCGAGTGCATCCAATGTACTCACGGCTGTGTCCCTGGCTATCAACTTGGCCAGACTATGGGGAGGAATACCAGGAGGAAGGGTATGAAGAAGAGTACCAGAACTAAGCTCGTCTCCGTGAGTCGCCATTGCCTGTAGGGAGAAGGCATGGGCCGAAGACGTTATTTCCGCTGCTATATTGTGTTGTAATATGACTTGGTCTATGTGATCATTGTATTTGGACTATCGTATTGTAAGAACTATGGAACTGAGTACCAACTACGTTATGTATATCGCAACAATGGTTCTGGGATTGCGGTGGAATACATAACGGGCACTTCGAATTTGTATCAAATTTGAGGTCGTCACAGGATGCAAGGTAATGTCTTCTTCCAAGGCAATAATTTGCTTCTCAATCGTATAACCTACGCCACTGCCCCGATTATGGAGATGGTAGGGTCACATCCCAGCGTATTGTTGATCTGGGAGGAGCACAGGTGTAACATGGTCGAAGGCGCCGACAAGTCATGGTCGAGGTCGTTGGTCACGCCGCAGAGTAGCTCGAAGTGACATCGGCGATCTCGCGCTTACGAAGGTCGACGTCGCGGCCGCTCCACACGGCTCTGCTCGATCTTACACCGCATCTCCTTCTTTTCTATGGAGTATATGACCGCCGTTATCCTCTCTTTTTTGTGCAGATTAAATCACGACATATCGACATAACTAGGGGACACAAGCTACCCATGCCACGAATGTGAGAGTATGCCGCGTTCGTCTTGGCATAGCCTGCAAGATCCGCTAAGGTGAGAGTGGTGGCACAGCAATGCCCAGCGGCGAAGAGATGCTTCCGGCGTGTCATATATGTGCCTTTGTGGCACAACCGACCATGCCACAAGCGCGGCAACTTGCCGCCCATGTGAGCAGTCCAGTTCTCAGTAGCAAGCAGTATCTACGTCGTCAAGAATCATGAAAGGACCTCGGCCATGCACCCATGGCTAGCATGAAAGCATGTCGACAGTGCTACCTTAAATTCATGTTCTTCCTGTAGACCAATTTGACTGAAGGTAGTCAGCGCTGCTTTTATCGACTAGGGAAAAATAACGAAACACAGGACTCAGAAGGAAGCAACATCACCACAGGAGGTACAGGGAAGGAATCAATCAGTCTTCGCGGGTCTTGCCATCAGTCCAAGCATATGAGTAATGCATCCATATCAGACCTCGGAACATACATAAAAAAGAGGTTAGTCCGTTGATCAAAACCGTCCATGTCTAATTCGAATTTAGCGACCAATAATATGTTGCACACCCCAATTGTTGTCCATTGCCATTTGCCGAAATAGAATATTTTTATCAGATACTTAAATACATTGAATACAAATGACTGTGACCAATGAAAAACAAAGTAATGGATTGAAGACGCGCATTACATGGGATAGTCTTCCAATGAATTTATAGATCAGTCCACACAGTTTTTCATAAAAAGAGTATATTATTTAGCTAATACAGTAATCAAAGAGAATAAGAGATAAGATAACCATGCAAGAGGATTTATACGCATGTAAAGATAATAAATAAGAAAGACACTAGCCAATTTTCTCCAAAATGGACCATTATAAACTACATTTCTAATTTACATCCTTCGTCAAATGCATAGCCAAGTTGAGATTCGTAGGGTGAGATTTATTTAGCAACTTTTGATGAATGTAAACTACTGATATTATCCTAAATTTCTGAAAAAAGAGAACATAAGGTTTAGGCATTAAGCGGTAGTGTTTGAATAATTTTTGTTGCAAAGTTTCTCGGAAGTTGTGGAAACAGATACAAATTATGATATGAGAATAAAAGATAACAAGAAATCTAAAAAAAGAAAACAACATCGATAGTTGGCATGAGAAGACATAGACTCCAATGTCATGTGTGATGTGTCTTCATGCCAAGGCCTGTGTTAACAACCCAATATACCAAAAAAAACAAATTAACAAAATCTATTAATATTAAATCATAGTATGTATATATTGGATACAATATTTCAATTTCGAATGTTATATAGCCAAAAAATTGAATAAATTTATGTCGCATCGGGTATTTTTAATATAAGTTATGCCATAAATTCACATGTAGCTTATGCAATATATAAGCGCACCCAAAATCTAGCCGCGCAATTGCGCGGGTCACCCAGCTAGTTCACTTTGGTTTCATGACCGAATATGTGTGCCGGACATACCGGGAATCAAGGAATTGATACTCAAGGAGGCACACGAAACACCATATTCAATACATCTGGGGAGCACCAAGATGTACATGGATCTTTAGGAATTGTTCTGGAGGAATAATATGAAGCGGGAGATAGCTAAGTTCGTATCTGAATGTCATACCTGTCAGAGAGTGAAGGCAGAACATCAGAGTCCTGCTGGACTTATGCAACCTTTGAGTATTCCCAAGTGGAAGTGGGAAGAGATTGGAATGGATTTTATCACAGGATTACCACTGACACCGAAGAAGAAAGACATGATCTGGGTAATAGTCGACCGACTGACTAAAAGTAAACATTTCTTAGTGATGTGTGGGTGACGGCACCAGAAGATTCCTTGTGCATGGTGAATGACCAGCCAGTTGGGAACCCCAAGAGGAAGGTATGATGAGTATAGCAGCTAGTTTTCCCTCAGTTAAGAAACCAAGGTTTATCGTTCTTGGAGAGGAGAGACAAACGACTGAAGGTGATGTGGACTGGCTTAGTAACACTCCAACAAGGGCGCCGTTTAACAATTCTTGTTGACTCGTCTTCGGCCAGAACCAACGTGGAACCTGCACACAACACAACCAAGTACTTCGTTCCCAACTTGCGATGAGGTTGTCAATCTCACCGGTTTGCTTGAAACAAAGGTTATGAGCGTATCGAGTGGAAAACAATAGAGGTATGCGAGTAAAGTAAACAGTGTGAGTAAAGTAAACAGGTGATAGCAATATGATGGAAATAGGACCGGGGTCCACAGTTCACTAGTGGTGTCTCTCCATAAGATAAATAACACATGCTGGGTAAACAAATTATAGTTGGGCAATTGATAGAATAAAGATAAACGTGATATGTCAAGAAGATCACTATGAGATTCACTCTGGGCATTACAACAAAAAACATAGACCGCCATCCAACTGCATCTATGACTAATAATCCACTCACGGGGATATCGTCCGAACACCCCATGAGTATTAAGTTGCGAACAACGGATAATTGCATTAAGCAAAGTGTGTAATGTAAACAAAGCATATGCCCTTGAGCATATGAATGTTGTTTTCTCCCTAGTAGCAACAGCACATCTACAACCTTAGAGGTTTATGTCACTCCACCAGGTTAAATAGAGGCATGAACCCACTATCGAGCATAAATACCCCCTCTTGGAGTCACTAGCAACTACTCGGCCAAGATAGCTACTAACAACGGAGAGCATGCAAGATCATAAACAACATAGAGATAACAAAAGATAATATTTAGTACAGCAACTCAATCAGAAACACCAATATTCATCGGATCCCAACAAACCAAACATGTAGAATTACATAACGGTGATCTCAATCATGTAGGGCAGCTCATGAGATCTAAACATGAAGCACATGGTGGAGAAGACAACCATCTAGCTACTGCTATGGACCCATAGTCCAAGGTAGACTACTCACTCATCGCTCCGGAGGCAAGCATGGCAATGAAGAAGACCTCCGGTGGCGATTCCCCTCTCCGGCAGGGTCCCGGGAAGAGCTTCTGGACCCTCCTGATCTTCGGGTCGACGGCGGCGGCGGATCGCGATGTGTTCTGGAAAAGTGATCGGGTACTTAGGTTTTTTCCGTCGGGGGGTCTTTATAGGCGAAGGGGCGATGTCAGAGGAGGAGCCAGGCGCCCTCACGCCAGGGTGGCGCGGCCCAGGCCCTGGCCGCGCCAGCCCTGCGTGTGGGGCCCTGGTGGGCCCCCTCCTACTCTCCTTCGGATCTCTGGAAGCTTCCGGGTAAAATAAGACTTCAGGAACTTGTTTCGTCCAATTCCGAGAATATTTCCTGTGTATCACTTCTGAAACACAAAAACAGCAGAAAACAGGGAACTGGCACTGTGGCAACTTGTTAATAGGTTAGTTCCGGAAAATGCATAAAAGTGCCACGAAGTGTAACGAAACAGTAGGCAAATGGTGTCAAAACAAGCATGGAGCATCAAAAATTATAGATACGTTGGAGACGTATCAAGCATCCCCAAGCTTAACTCCTGCTCGTCCTCGAGTAGGTAAGTGATAACAAAAGAATAATTTTTGAGGTGACATGCACCTACACAATCTTGATCATGTATGTAAGCATTTGTGAGCTGGGATCATAAGAACTTAAAACATGGGCATGAAGATATAATCTTGAGAATAAGAACTTAGCAACCATGTTGTAAACATGCAAATGAACACAAACAAAAGATCATGAAAATGAAACAATGAAAGTCAAACGTGTGTTCAAATCATAAGGAAAAACATACAAATGGTTTTCAGCTTGTCCTTCAAAGAGAGCAAAACATAAATGCATAGGACACCTTCAAGTTTAAGAGGGCGACTAGATACAAATAATTTGAGAACAAGTGAAACCAACAATATGAATCAATCAATGAACTTTGGGACAATGCATATTACACTAAGAATGACAACTATGCTCTCTTAATGGTGCATAAAGATAGAAGGTGGTGACTCAACATAAAAGTAAAAGAAAGGCCCTTCGCAGAGGGAAGCAGTGATTGCAAGTTTTATAACCTTCAAAAATTATGGTACTTACCGGCTTTGAGCTCTCATTGCCCCCATCATAAGCATCTTGAATGGTTAAACTTAATGCGAGAACAATTATGATGCATATGCTTGACAAATCATAAGTTGAAAACCTCGTGCCCCGTGAATACGAGTACCCAAACCTCATGCTACTTTACTTAGAGTCCCAAGCAAGGCTCTTGTCATTGTAAGTATATGCATATCATTGAGAACCGCCAATGGGGTACCTCCGTGCCCGATGACATGGAACAAGCCCACACCAAAATGACAGGACAAGCAGACAATGAACACCTCGACATCTCTTTTATTTGCCATTTGTTTAGCTTTTTATTGTGAGATGTGTCGTCGAATGTTCACCATGGGTATGCTGCAAATTTCCACCATAAATTATGCATGGCTTAGATTAGCGGCCCGGCGTTTCCCTAACACATATACAAACTCCATGATCCCCACAAGATTCCCAGTTCATTTCACACCGCGGGCATCCATAAACAAAAGATCACGATATCAACTCAAATAAGAAGTGCAATGTTGAAAGCTTGCCCATGACTGCATGGCTGGGCTACTCTCCAACTTACAACTTGCAAGCATAACAAATCAACATAAGAGACCACAATGTCAAATTTTTAAGAACAGGAAAAAGTAAAGTGTGCCTTTCGGTTCGTGAGAGCTTTACTGACCGAATTTCGCATAATACTGGTAAGAGTTTAATTTGAAGAGAAAATAAAAGCAAGTCAAATTTACTTGGAATAGCAAATTGCTAGTAGGTATGTATGGTGGACACTTTGGAAAACTTTGGCTTTTAGGAGTTGGATGCACGAGTAGAGCTCATACTCAGTACAAGGCGAGGGCTAGCAAAAGACTGGGAGCGACCAACTAAGAGAGCAATAATGGCCATAATCATGCAAAGCGACAAAGCGACATTAAAAGAAGCATAAGATGGCATCAAAAGTCAAAAATTAAATGATCATAGAGGCTATTGGCGACTTTGTAAGAGTCTAACATGTGTGAGCATGCGCCAAGTCAACCCAAATAAAGCATCAAGGAGAAAACCAAAATAATGCTTCTATACAATAAAAAACAACGCATGATTTTTTCAAAGGCTCATTAAGCAATCTCAGTTATTTGAGACAAGTCATGCTACAGCAAAACCA
The DNA here is from genome assembly GCA_007115705.1 of Dactylis glomerata. NCBI lineage: Eukaryota > Viridiplantae > Streptophyta > Magnoliopsida > Poales > Poaceae > Dactylis > Dactylis glomerata. Next base: position 1,134,924 of record QXEO01002092.1, read on the forward strand.
CTAAGCATACTATCAAAAAGACATCAAGCATGACATGAAAAAGCCTAAGCCGCAGTCTACACAAGCTCCTTCTTGTACCACTTTTTTGCACAAAGCTTTTTCTCTTTTCCAACACCATTTGAAATTTTTAAAGACACCTCTTTTGATGAAAACCAATAAAGATCAGAGGCAAAAATACACCTTGATGAAAAGATATGGCAAAGTCTGAACGCAAATCAAGGCGAAAACGAAAACCAAAAGCAGTAGCAGAAAAAGAAGAACACTCGATTTTTAATAAGAGTGAAAACTAGATAGTTCTTGGCAAATGAAAAGCGAGGCAACTTCTCCAAAAGAAATTTGTTGGGGTCCAACCATTTATTGCAGAAAACAAACAAACCAAACTAACTAAGAAAACTAAAACAACTGACGCTCCAAGAAAAAACACATAGTGCATGAAGCAATAAAAATATAGTGTTTTGAAAGGTGACCTGATTTTTGCCGATGAAGAAGGGGTGCCTCGGGGCATCCCCAAGATTTGACGCTTGTACTTCTTGGATATTTCTTGGGGTGATGCATGGGCATCCCCAAGCTTGAGCTTTTGTCCATTCTTCAACATTAGTGCAAGCATAACATATAATCAATCATCTTTTGCTTCAGGTTTCAACTCAAAACCACCACATATATAGCAAATACTACTGTATCAACTTCTCCAAAAGTTCCGTGATCAAAAGAACTCAAAAGAAAGCGATAAAGTGGCAAACACAAATATTGGCAGAAATCTGTCAAAACAGAACAACTGACAAAGGTCGAATTTTTGAGGGGTTTTCTGTTGCTAAAATAAAAAGTGTTCAACTAACAAAAGTTTGGATATAACCTGGAGCATATGCACAAGAAATCGCAGGTCCAAAAGATATACAGAGAATTTATATGAATTTTTACGGTGCAGCACCGAAAACAGTTTCAGGATAGCAACATCCCCAAATCTTTACCTCACTCAAATTAGAGGCTTCTCTTGGCACAAAAACGAAATAAACAAGATAAGGAGCGGTCATTACAGTAGTAATGACTTCCAAGACTCAAATAAAAGAAAAATTACTGAAAATAAAACATTGGGTTATCTCCCAAGAGTGCTTTTCTTTAACGCCTCTGAGCTAGGCGCAGAAAATTGCGAATCAAGTAACATCAAGTGATGAAGCATCAAGCTCATAATTTGCTCTAAGAATAGAGTCAAAACGTAATTTCTTTCTTTTCCTAGGGAAGTGTTCCATACCTTTATTTAGTGGGAATTGATATTTGATAGTGCCTTCTCTCATATCAATGATAGCACCTACAGTTCGAAGAAAGGGTCTTCCCAAAATAATAGGACATGAAGCATGGCATTCAACGTCCATAACAAGAAAATCAACGGGAACAAGGTTATTGTTAACCACAATAAGAACATCATTAATCCTTCCCAAAGGTTTCTTCTTAGCAACATCAGCAATAGGAACATCAAAGTAACATTGTTCAAGCGGTGGTAAATCAAGCATGTCATAAATCTTTCTAGGCATGATAGAAATACTAGCACCTAGATCACATAAAGCATGGAAATCAAAACCATTAACATGCATATCAATGATGGGTTCCCAACCATCTTCTAACTTCTTGGGAACAGAAGCTTTTTGCTTCAACTTTTCATCCCTAATTTTCATGAGAGCATTGGTAATATGCTTAGTAAAAGCAACATTTAAAGAACTAGCATTGGGAGTCAAAGCAAGCTTTTGCAAGAACAAAATAACTTCAGATATATTGCAGCCATCAACATCAAAATCATTAAAAGAAATAGAGCTATCATCCCCCACACTCCGAAAAATTTCAGCACTCTTTTGAGAAAAAGTTTTGGCAGTTTTAGGCTTTTTAACACAAGGAGTGGGAATTTTCTCTACCCCAATCAAAGTAAGAGGATTGCTAGCATTAGGAGCAACATCATTAGAGGTAGTAATGGTACATACCTTCATCTCTCTAGCCATCTCATCTTCTCTTTCCCACCTGGCATGCAATTCCGCTAACAATCTAATATTTTCATCAATTCCAACTTGAATAGCATTAGCGGTAGCAAAAACATTGTTCTCTTTCGCATCATTAGGCAACACTTTTAATTTCAGAAGCTCAACATCATGAGCAAGGCTATCAACTTTAGAAGCAAGAATATCAATTTTGCCTAACTTTTCCTCAACAGACTTGTTAAAAGCAGTTTGCTTACCGATGAAGTCCTTGAGCATTACCTCAAGCTCGGAGGGCGCGGCCCTAGTGTTGTTGTAGGAATTACCATAAGAGATACCATAACCATTACCATTGGTAGAAGGATACGGCCTATAATTGTTACTAGCAAAATTGTTCCTATAAGCATTGTTGTTAAAATTATTATTTCTAATGAAATTCACATCAACATGCTCTTCTTGAGCAACCAGAGAGGCTAAAGGAACATTATTAGGATCAACATGAGTCCTACCATTAGCAAGCATAGCCATAATGGTATCAATCTTATCATTCAAGGAAGAGGTTTCCTCAACAGAATTTACCTTCTTACCTTGTGGAGCTCTCTCGGTGTGCCATTCGGAATAATTTACCATCATGTTGTCGAGTAGCTTTGTTGCGGCGCCCAAGGTAAGGGACATAAAAGTTCCTCCAGCAGCTGAATCAAGTAGGTTCCTCGAAGAAAAATTCAGTCCTGCATAAAAAGTTTGGACAATCATCCAAGTAGTCAGTCCATGAGTGGGGCAATTCTTTATAATAGATTTCATTCTTTCCCAAGCTTGAGCAACATGTTCATTATCAAACTAAGTAAATTTCATAATATTGCTACGCAAGGATATAATCTTAGCAGGAGGATAGTATCTACCAATAAAAGCATCCTTACACTTAGCCCATGAATCAAAACTATTCTTAGTCAAAGACAGCAACCAATCTTTAGCTTTTCCTCTCAAAGAAAAAGGAAACAACTTGAGCTTAATAATATCACTTTCTACATCCTTATATTTCTGCATCTCACATAGCTCAACAAAATTGTTGAGATGAGCTGCAGCATCTTCAGTACTAGCACCAGAGAATTGCTCTTTCATAACAAGGTTCAACAAAGTAGGCTTAATCTCATAAAAGTTTGTAGCAGGAGCAGGTGGTGCAATAGGAGTGCAGATAAAATCACTATTGTTCGTGCTAGTAAAGTCACACAACTTGGTGTTTTCAGGATTGGCCATTTCAGCAAAACGAAAGTAAACGAGTAAAAACAACTACCAAGGATTCTAATTTTTTTTGGGTTTTTGATATAAAACGATGTAGGTAAAATAAATAAAGTAAAGAAAAACAATAAAACAAAGTAAAGGATGTGCGTGCGAAAACTCCCTTCGCAGAAGTCTTCTACTTCCTCCCCGGCAACGGCGCTAGAAAATTAGCTTGATGCGTGGGTGACGGCACCAGAAGATTCCTTGTGCGTGGTGAATGACCAGCCAGTTGGGAACCCCAAGAGGAAGGTATGATGAGTATAGCAGCTAGTTTTCCCTCAGTTAAGAAACCAAGGTTTATCGTTCTTGGAGAGGAGAGACAAACGACTGAAGGTGATGCGGCCTGGCTTAGTAACACTCCAACAAGGGCGTCGTTTAACGATTCTTGTTGAATCGTCTTCGGCCAGAAGCAACGTGGAACCTGCCCACAACACAACCAAGTACTTCATTCCCAACTTGCGATGAGGTTGTCAATCTCACCGGTTTGCTTGAAACAAAGGTTATGAGCGTATCGAGTGGAAAACAATAGAGGTATGCGAGTAAAGTAAACAGTGCGAGTATAGTAAACAGGTGATAGCAATATGATGGAAATAGGACCGGGGTCCACAGTTCACTAGTGGTGTCTCTCCATAAGATAAATAACACATGCTGGGTAAACAAATTATAGTTGGGCAATTGATAGAATAAAGATAAACGTGATATGTCAAGAAGATCACTATGAGATTCACTCTAGGCATTACAACAAAATACATAGACCGCCATCCAACTGCATCTATGACTAATAATCCACTCATGGGGATATCGTCCGAACACCCCATGAGTATTAAGTTGCGAACAACGGATAATTGCATTAAGCAAAGTGTGTAATGTAAACAAAGCATATGCCCTTGAGCATATGAATGTTGTTTTCTCCCTAGTAGCAACAGCACATCTACAACCTTAGAGCTTTCTGTCACTCCCCCAGGTTAAATAGAGGCATGAACCCACTATCGAGCATAAATACCCCCTCTTGGAGTCACTAGCAATTACTCGGCCAAGATAGCTACTAACAACGGAGAGCATGCAAGATCATAAACAACATGGAGATAACAAAAGATAATATTCAGTACAGCAACTCAATCATAAACACCAATATTCATCGGATCCCAACAAACCAAACATGTAGAATTACATAACGGTGATCTCAATCATGTAGGGCAGCTCATGAGATCTAAACATGAAGCACATGGTGGAGAAGACAACCATCTAGCTACTGCTATGGACCCATAGTCCAAGGTAGACTACTCACTCATCGCTCCGGAGGCAAGCATGGCGATGAAGAAGACCTCCGGTGGCGATTCCCCTCTCCAGCAGGGTGCCAGGAAGAGCTTCTGGACCCTCCCCATCTTCGGGTCGACGGCGGCGGCGGATCACGATGTGTTCTGGAAAAGTGATTGGGTACTTAGGTTTTTTTTCCGTCGGGGGGTCTTTATAGGCAAAGGGGCGATGTCAGAGTAGGAGCCAGGCGCCCTCACGCCAGGGTGGCGCGGCCCTGCCGCGCCAGCCCTGCGTGTGGGGCCCTGGTGGCCCCCCTCCTACTCTCTTTCGGATCTCTGGAAGCTTCCGGGTAAAATAAGACTTCAGGAACTTGTTTCGTCCAATTCCGAGAATATTTCCTGTGTATCACTTCTGAAACACAAAAACGGCAGAAAACAGGGAACTGGCACTGTGGCAACTTGTTAATAGGTTAGTTCCGGAAAATGCATAAAAGTGCCACGAAGTGTAACGAAACAGTAGGCAAATGGTGTAAAAACAAACATGGAGCATCAAAAATGATAGATACGTTGGAGACGTATCACTTAGCTATCAATCAGAAAGATTCCGGAGAGAAGTTAATAAATTTGTATGTTCAAGAGATAGTAAGCAAGCATGGACTACCCAAGACAATAGTATCGGACCGAGGATCCATATTCACTTCAGCTTTTTGGACGCAACTACATGAAGCTTTAGGATCTAAACTGGACTTTAGTACTGCTTACCATCCACAGACGGAAGGCCAAACTGAAAGGACTAATCAGATTTTGGAGGATATGCTCCGAGCATGCGCTTTAGACTTCAGAGGATCATGGGAAGAACACTTACCACTGGCAGAGTTCTCTTATAACAATAGCTACCAAAGCAGTATCCAAATGGCACCATTTGAAGCACTCTACGGAAGGAAGTGCCGATCACCTATTTGCTGGTATGAACTGGGAGCCAGTAAGGAGTTTCATCCGGACTACGTCAAGGAGAAACAACATGTGATTGATATTATTCGAGACTGATTAAAGATCGCTCAAAGTCGACAGAAAAGCTATGCAGATTCCAAGAGAAGGATATGGGAACCGCAAGTTGGGGACATGGTTTATCTAAGGATTAGCCCCATGAAGGGGGTACATCATTTTGGAGTCAAGGGAAAATTTAGCCCAAGATATACTAGACCGTTCAAGATTCCGAGTCAGAGTCGAGGAGTAGACTTTGAGTTAGAACTGCCAAGGGAACTATCTAAAGTCCATAATGTGTTTCATGCTTCTCAACTTCGCAAGTGTATGAAGACACCGAAAGAAACTATATCCTACAATGAGATTGAATTGCAAGCTGATTTGACTTATGTTGAAGAACCATCAAAGATTCTGGCAGAGAATTGGAAACAACTCCGTAATAGAGCCATCAAATATTGCAAAGTGCAATGGAAACATCACCCGGAAAGAGAAGCTACATGGGAGAAGGAAGAGGATCTAAGGACAGCCTATCCAGATATCTTCAGGTACATCTTACCCCAAACTTTGGGATGAAGTTTTTATTAAGGGGGGAAGTCTGTAACATCCCAGCACATAGGACAACTCCGGGGTAGTTTAGAGGGCTTTTGTGCATAGCATCTGAAATTACGGGATTTTTTTCGCGCTTTTATCACTAAAACCTAAGAGTGATCGAATCTCTCTTCGAGGGGGGATGGTGAACTCTCAAAGTGCGAAAGATTTGGATATGATCTCTTTTGATCTATTGATGTGGGGAGATGATGAATTAGATAACTAAAACCCTAGTTATAAGCTTTGGAACTTAAACTGGAATTTGAATCAAGTTTGAATTTGAATCTTGAATGATTGAATTAAAATTGAAAAAACACATTTAGAAAGGATAAATATTATTAAAGAAAGAATAGTTAGAAATATAAACATCAATAAAGAGAGAGAAAACTTGAACTTTATTGATCATCAACACATATTACATTGTCTTTACATAATTCAAGAATAAAAGAATAATTACAGATTGGAATGAATAAAAGAATATTACAACAGGAGAATAGAAAGATTACAAGTTTACAAATCCTAAAAAGAAAACTACATGTCTTCTTTCTTTCTTATTTTCTTTTCTTCTTCTTGGCACCTGCAACTAAAATATAAACAGCAAAAATAGCCAGAATGGTAATTACCAAGTGGCAGTCAAGAAAAACTATGCCACTGTAGATAATCATCAAGATGTTGAGCTTATCACCAAGCTCCCAAGTGGAAATATCTCAAGACAGCCAAGATGGGCAAGCCAGCCCACAGCAGCACACTCACCAAATGCATGAACCAAGGTGTCAAGCCCCCAGGTAACAAAGGATAGTATAAAAGCATTACATAGGGTGAAATTGCTCGGCCAAGAACACAGCCGACCAAGAACAACACCACCACACCACCAACAGCAACACACCAAGAACACCACCACAGTCAAGACCACATCACGATCACTAAATCACCACCACACAATCAACCCTGCTCATGTGTTGAGCAACTGGGAAGATTTACACCACCAGCACACCATCAGATCAACCAAATCATCAAAGCCAAAGACCAACATGGTCACATAGTTCAACTAGGAACTAGGTCAATGTAACAACTCAGAAATTGTAATCCACTTCTTATTAAATAAAGTACCAAATTTTGGACCCAAATAAAACTTTTTACTCATTATTTTATGCATACATGTATTTTCTACTCTATGTATTCTATGATTTCATGTGTGTTGTTTTTGATTGTGTATTGTCTAGTTAATTCTAAGTGAACCAACAGAATCAATTGAGAAAGATTATAAGAACCAAAGCAACGAGAAATAAAAATAAGAAAGAAAAAGAGAAGAAAAAGATGATCTAGGAAATCTGTTTGACTACCCTACTTTGAGCCTTTGAATTAAGAAATCTAGAACCCACCTTCATGTTTGGCCTGTTAGTTGAGCTTAACCAAGTTACATACTAACTCAACCAACAAGAATCTACTCAAAATTCAAACCAGAGCATCACTCAAACTTCAACCAAAGTTTGAATCTGAATCATATGACCACCCCAAATTCAAATTAGCCCTGGAGCAAAACACCACCTCTTGACCTAACAAAAATTGTTTTAGAGTCCCTATCCAATATAATGACCAACCCAATTGGAAATTTTCAAAAATTCAAATTTTTATTTCATGCGGGCATTTCAACAAACACTTGGTGGGCAGAAATCTAGCAAAATCGCATCAACTGTTTGCCACAGTGTTGGGCAGCCCTAGCCCTAGTCTCTGACCTCCAAGCAGTGCTCTGGGATCTCCTGGGTCGATTCCTTGTCTCCCCTGCACAGGCACCGGCCGTGAGACATGGATGGCATGGAAGAAGAGCACACCGGACCCCTACCATGCCCCCCTCTGAACCAGACCATCTCAGCCCCTCCCATCGCGCCAGGACACTCCTACAGCACGCAGCAGCCCGCCGCCCACGCCAGAACCAAGCCTTGCCCCTCCCACGGCCGACACAAATGGTGTACTGGCCGCCTCTGGACCTCGCCGGTGCTCCCTCTCCCGCCTATAAAAGGGCGCCCTTCTTCCCTGAAAAGAACCACACCATCCCCAGCACCTCCCTAGACAACGTTTCCCTCGCTCTCGTGCTCTCAGTCGAGCTCGCCGACCTCGACGTCCCCGCAGGCCACCGCACGTTCCCGGCGTTGCTGAGCTTTCCCCGGAGCTGTACCTGCTGGAGGTGGCGGAGGAGGACCCCCGCATCCGCCCTGCATCCTCGCCGCCGCTCCCCGTCACCACCGGTGAGCACCCCAGCCACCGCCTCTTCCCAGTAGCTCGCGCTCGCCGTGTACGCGTCGAGCTGGGGAAGAAAGCCACGTACCGATTCGATTCACTAAACCTGACCAGCAGGGCCCGTTGTCAGCTTTTATTTTTTTCCTACAACCGCCCAGCTGCAGCCGAACGGGCCGGCCCAGTTCAGCTGTGTGTCCGGCCCGAGTTAGAAAAAAAAGGGCTAAATCGATTTTTTTCCGATTCTTGAAAAACCTATTCAGATGCTTTCGTATATTTAATTTTCCCGGAGTTTCATAGGTTCAAATTTAGCAAATAAGATGTCGTTGGAAAGCTTGTGAAATACTCTACCCAATAGAACTGGTTAGAATCCAAAATAAGTTAGGAATTTAATTAGGTATGAATAGTGTGACCATAGCTTGTTTAATCATGAAAGATTTCTAGAAAATTATTTAAACCTCCATAAATCATGAAATTAAATGTGTGAACTCACCAATGACATTCCTTACTGTTTAGTCAACCCTAACTAACTAAAACCTTGTTAGTGTGACCACTTAGACCCTAACCTAATCCTATCTTGTAGCATAAAATGATAGATCCATATCATACACTTAGAATTAATTTGCCCTCTTACCAATTCACTTAGTTAATCCCTCCCACTTGAACTTGTCTTAGTTAACCCTAAATCAATACCAATGCTTAGAAAGGGAACAACATATGACACTTAGTAGAAACGTTAACTTGCACACTTGATGAAAACTTAGAAGCAAAACTTAATTATAATCCAACCCCATAAAATGCAACATGAATGCTATTGTTAGCAAACAAAGATGTGTGCTTGGTGTGTTGTTAGTATGGTGTAGTGATTGTGTGCTTATGTTTATTCGTTATTAGACGCTAGTGTTGCCGAGGAGGATATTGGAGGGGATTATTACCAAGAAGAAGAAGAATACCCCGGACACATTGCCAACCAAGGCAAGCCATCTTTTGATTCATACTCCCAATGCCTAGTTTTAATATTGCATTCTACTTGTTTTAAGTAAATTGCATGATTGAATTGCTAGAGTAGAATGATAGGAGAATAGTGATATCTTGCTTAACAAGAGCATCAAGTTGAGTTTATCCAACTCTATTTAGTGGTCATCACTCAAAGTAGTGGCTTAGTCGCTAATAATATTGAGGCCGTCTATAAGGGGAACTCTAGGTGAAATTGGTGACTTGAACTTGAAACTTGAAATGGAGATTGTTCCTACATAATGGCTTTATGAAAGAAAATCAATCTTGACTAAGAACTATGAAATATATTTCTCAATGACAACGAGTGATGTACCATGGGAGCCAATTATACCGTACAACCACATTACCCCTGAATGGGAAGGGGCTTATTCCTAGCTTGTTTATTTTAGTATGGGAGGTCTTGTTTCATCCTTTATAGAAGCATTCCATGCATGGTTGCTTCCGAACCAAGTGGTTATTGGAAATTTTCCTTCCTGAAGATTTCCATCCGTCCGGCATCCCGGAGTGGGCAAAACTAGAGGCGCCGGAACGGGGAAATCCGTGTCTCGGGCTCTAGGGAAGGATCCCATACTAGAGTAGACAAGTGAAAGAGTCTGTTTGATTATCTGAACCCCGCATACTTTTGTATGACGGACCGTGGATTTCTCCCGGCAGATGTATCGAATCTTGTGGGTAAAGTGTACCCCTCTGCAGAGGTTTTCAAACTATTCGAATAGCCGCGTCCGCGGTCATGGATGGTTGGCAAGCTGTACTTGACTTTTGTCAGGACTAAAAGTGACAATGGTGACTTGGTGAATGACTTGACTTGAAATGTTGTGACATACTTGAAGTCCTCTTTAGATGGAACTTAGAGAACTAAAACTCTTTCCTACCAATGAACATTCTTGGGAAATAAAACTAGCTTTTGGCAAATAAACTTAGTGCTTAGTCTACCATATCAGCCTTGCATATCTACTTCACTACTCATTTGTAAGATGGTTTGCGAGTGCATCCAATGTACTCACGGCTGTGTCCCTGGCTATCAACTTGGCCAGACTACGGGGAGGAATACCAGGAGGAAGGGTATGAGGAAGAGTATCAGAACTAAGCTCGTCTCCATGAGTCGCCATTGCCTGTAGGGTGAAGGCATGGACCCGAAGACGTTATTTCCGCTGCTATATTGTGTTGTAATATGACTTGGTCTATATGACCATTGTATTTGAATCATCGTATTGTAATGTCTATGGAACTGGTTACCAACTACGTTATGTATATTGCAACAATGGTTCTGGGATTGCGGTGGAATACATAACGGGCACTTCGAATTTGTTATTAAATTTGAGGTCGTCACAGTCAAGCAGCTAGGAGGAGCAGGCTTGCCACAAGAAGCAGGAAATCAGAATTATCCAGAAGAACAAGCTACTCTTCAGCAGCAGGTTATTATTAAACCACAGCACACATAAGTGTTGGGAGAGAACTCACAAGTTTATCTCCCAGGCAGGCAGCATAGAGCACAGCCACACAAGAATCAAGCAAAGCATGATAAAATAAGGGCTTTGGTCATCATTTGGATGTCCAGGAGGCCATGATCTTGAAGACCAGGCCATCCACAGCACCTACTCCCTAACACATAATCTTACCTGGGAATTTCTCAAAGGAAATACTCACAGAAATAAGAGCAAGGCCAGGAGTGGCACATGGGTTGCGTAGCTAACAAGACTCAGGCCTAAACCTAGGAAACCATCAGCTTTGTCAATAGAAATTGATCAAGTTTAAATAAGCATCTGGGAAAAGTGGACAGGGACACTTTTAAACAAGTAAGCCACTAGCAGATCACCACATATGGTGATCTACTCTCAAGAACACCAGCTTAGCACCTTACAGTCACTATGAACACCTCAAGGAGGCATCACAGTGAAGCAGCTAGCCAGAAGCTACCGCAAGAGCCACAACAGCAGTCATGGAATATAGCATCACAGCTAGGAATAACCAAGCTCAACAGAACTAGTTTGCATCACTAGATCAGCACAACAGACGCACTGCAAGAAAGTGCAGTGAGACTGTTAATAGCACATCTCAATTAACAGCAATATTCAGAGATAACTAACACATAGTTATCCATGCACTTGATAAAATTGATCAAGACCAGCCACTAGCAGCCCTAAGCTAATCAAGCAACAACAGTAACTGAATAATTAAACAGTAAAAGATCACCATAGCATTCAGTTAACTGAAACCAGCTAGCTTCAGTTAACAGAGTTAACTGAAGCTGTGACTAAAACTAACAGTGGCAGCTAACACAAGCATGTTCAAGCTTTAATAGCAAGCTTAATGGACAAGGAGTGATCACAGAGCCTATAGTCACACATCACAGCCAGCTTAATTTTCACAGCACGAGAGCAAGCTTGGGGAGGAACCCGAGTGCATCTGAGAGAGAGAGCAGGGCCAGAGCAAGCTCCAGGAGAGCAGAGCAAGCTCTAGGAGAGCAGAGCAAGCTCCAGGAGGGCACAGAGAAGAACAGAGGAGGAGAAGCACTTACTCAATACCCAGGAGGTACCACCGTGGCATGGCGAGGTAGTGCCCACGCGGCCACGATGGCACCAAGCCTGGGGAAGGAGCCGACGACATGTCGGCGAGTCACCAAACTCGCCAAGCACTAGATCTCACCGAGGAGATGGCCAAGCAACTCGAGATCAAGCTCGAGGTCGCCATGGCCGTGGTCCAGAGCATCGGAGGCGAAGGAGACGAGAGCATCAGGGGGGTAATCGGTTAGATCTCACGGACAGGCGGGAGCACCGTCGCATGATCTATCGATTGCGACCCATCTCAGCGACGGACTCCGGCGGAGCTCGTCGGAATCCAGCGTGGCAGCGGCAGGGCGATGTAGTCGCCATAGCGAGCAAGAGGAAGAGGACGAGAGCGAGCAAGGGGGTGCGACCGGTCGGTCTGGCCGAAGCCACCTGGTCGGGTTCGACCAGGTAGGCCGGCGCTGACAGGTGGGCCCGGCCCGACAGGTGGGCCAGGTCTGGCAGGAGAGAGAGAGGATTTTAACCAGATTTTAAAACAGAAATTTGAATACAAATAAAGAGGTTTTTAGAAAAACCTTTTAACACCCAATTACAGGCAGAAAAATAAACTTGATTTTGCAAAAATAACTTTAAATGATTTTTGACCTTTTAATCACATAAATAGTAGATTTGTGAATAAGAGAGGATTTATTCATAATTGAATTATGGGGTTTTCTTTAAAAGGAAAAAAACCTCTGGAAATGATTTAAATGAGAAAGAAAAAAAGGACAATAACATTCTTGAAATGAAATAAAGCAAATCCATTCAAGAATTGATCCTTAGCATTCTTGAATGAATTTCACATAATATATACTCTGGCAAATTCATAACTAGGGTATATACACTTTTTAATAAATCACCCTATGGAGGTAAATAGTAAAAGGAATTTTAAAAGACTTTTCTATAATTGTGAGTTATATAAGAAAGATCTAATTAGAATAGAACTCATTATCAAGATTGAACTCCATTCCAAAATATTGAAGAATATTCTTGAATGAAGTAATTGATAACATATACTCTTTAAAATCATAAAAGGAGAATATAAATTCTAGGATGAAAATAAAACACTTCTGGGGGATATAAAGGGAACACACACACCTTAAAGGCATGCATTATTTGAATCTTTAACCATTGCCCTTATCGGACAATGATGCTGTTTTCCAGAACCCGAGGTCCCGGGTCACTTCAATAAATCCAACTGCACTACCTTGCAGTTTGCAGGCAAGTTCACTCTTGCTCATATCTCTTGTTTATCTTTAACAAAGTACTTGCAAACATACCGGTGGTATTATGATTATTATTGCATTTAAAAGCAAAGGTTCTGCTTTTCTTGAATAAATATGACTAGTGGTTAGCAACCACGGTGGTTGTCGACCTAGGAAGGTGGGCAGTGGGACCATGGTAAGAGTATCGTGGAGGTCCCACTGTAACTGGAATGTTCACCTAGGATTAATAACCAATGTCGCCAGTGATTCTTGTGCCGTAAAATACGGTCAACCATAGGGTCTGGAATGGGATGGAAGAGTCAGCTGTATCTTTTCCCTCTTGCATATCAACAGACGCGCCATTTTGGAGCAGTTGCCTCCCTGCGCGGAGCTTCGGGATGGGTGGAATCCCCCTAATGATTCCATGATTCTGGCGGTCTATGATGGATTGCGGCAACAATGGGGGTAGAGTGCCGAGGCCGGTGTTACCACAGGGCGTAAGCAAACCGGTGGGGGTAACTCATTGTCAGTAAGGACAAGTATGCCGAGGTCGGCAACTACCAAAGACGTAGTCCGGCGAGGGTAGCAAACCGAAGTTGGAGCCGCAAATGGGTGGGTATGTAAAGTCGCGGGAAGGAATAGTGATTGGCTCGGATCAAAGGCTGGGCCACATACCAAGGAAGTATGGACGGGAAAGTACGCCCGGTCGTGCAGCAAATCGTTGATCTCCTATGGGTACAAGTGACCACCTCTGCAGAGTGTACAAAAAGTATCAAGATACTCCCTGTTCCGGGAAGGAGCTACGAACACGGCAGGAAAGGAGCCCATCAAAGCTCTAATCAACCTGTGAAGACTGACGGACATAGTTCTTTTGAATAAAATCAACCTTTGAAGAAATGATTATAAAAAACTGCATTTGGCCTAAGACTTTCTAGTCTGTGGTCGTAGCTAGTGCATCAATCACCTCTATGCTATTAAATGAACTTGCTGGGTAATGCTCGTTACTCACCCCACTCCCTTTTAACCCTTGCTTAGACTCGGAGGGCCAGTTTGAAGAGACAGAAGGAATCTCAGAGGACTACGAGGAAGTCTACTACGAAGAACCGGATCTAACAGGAGGAGTCGAAGGCATTGACTACACCATCTCCTATGGTACCGACGAAGGACTCGAGGAGGCCGACAACTAGAGTCGTAGGATAGAAGCTTTGGTCGCATCGAACACCTAGAATAAAGTGACTAGAGTTGAGCATCATGTTTAGTTTACTACTTTCAATTGCAGCTAAGGTTTGTAGTGTCAACTTAGAACCGTCTAGTGTTCCTCTTTGGACCGAGGAGGAACTGGAGTCCTTTGTAACATTATGGCTTGTAATATTTAGTGCTTGAATAAAGACCGCTATGTTTCTGTTGTACCACTCTGAGGGATGTAATATTTGTGAATTGGTACTTCATGAGTGTTATGTCAATGACTTGTATACTACAACATGCAGTGGTATGCTGGGTCACCACATATGGAGAGCACCTCACTGCGAGAACGCATAAAATACAACCAAGTGTGCCGGGAAAAATCATCTATAAATAGAATATAGTATCGATGGCCCCCTTTCGAAGCGAATGGAGCCGGACCCCAAACATCGGAATGAACTAAATCAAAAGGTCGCTGAGATACAGATGCACTGGTAGGATAGGATAACTGAATCTGTTTGCCCAACCTACAGCCCTAACAGTTTAAAGACACATCTCCTGAGACAGACCCTAGAAGACCACGATGAACTAACGACGACAGGCGAGAGCCACAAAGATGACCAAGACGATGATGCCACTGCTGAAAAGAGCCAGTGACGGAGGCGACGACCGTAGGAGAACTAGCAGGAGAGGTGGCAGCAGAAGGAACATGAAGCCAGTCTAACTCCCATAGCCCCGAAGAGTCACGGCGGCGAGGGCCAGCTCCAACTAGGACCTATGTGTGACGATCCTGAATAGCACAAGAATCCGCGTCAAGAATGACACGACAACCAGAATCAGTAAGCTGGCTAGCAGAAAACATGTTCATCTTAAGACGAGGAACATGAGAAATGTCAGGAATAGAAAAAGAGGAAGTAGAAAGGGTGCCTCGACTAGAAACAGGAAGAGAGGTACCATCAGAAGTGAGAACATTAACAGGAGAAATGATAGAGCGAAGAACGGACAGAATAGAGGAATCAGAGGTCATATGAAAGGAAGCCCAGAATCCAGATACCACGGGGACGTACCTGACTGTGTAGTAGGTGGTGGTCGTGTAGTGCCAGGAGAACCAGTCACAGAACCAGCAGTGCCCATCGAAGGAGAACCTGGAGTGGCGAGCAGATCACGAAGACGATTGAGAATATCCTGATCAGTGAGGGCAACTGCAGAGGAGCCTGATGAACCAGAAGTCGCACGAGCCTGGTGCTGACGACGCAGACTGGGATCCCTCGTATAATAGTTGGACATAGTGTGTCCATCCCTGTTGCAGTAGGTGCAGTGGCGAGTAGGGCGACGATCCTGACCACGAGGCTGCTGGTGCTGACTCTGATGCTGTCCCTGATGAGTGGGTAAAATAGGCAGAGCAGGCGACCGCAACTAAGGCAAAGGAGCAGGCGACGGTGGAGCACCACGAGCAGCAAACATAGAAGGAACCTCAAGAAAACCAGCACCACAGAGGCGAGTCTCCTCAGCCCGGAGCTCAGACAACACCTCAGAAATCGGAACACGACCATGAGCAAGCAGCTGCACATGGCGGGCTCGAACTCCTTGCGGAGCCGAGATAAGAACTCATAGACGCGCTGAAACTCCAAGTCCGAGCGCACCGTCTGACAGCACGGGCAGGTACCACAAACCACAGTGCAAAGAGAGTCAAGATGACGCTAGATAGCAGCACTCTGAGTGTAGAACTCATCAATAGTAGGCTCACCCTGCTGAAGGGCATGCTCCTGATGAACCACAGACAGATAAAGAGCATCCCCGGATGGCTGGTAGCGCTGACGAAGATGAGCCCACATGTCAGCAACAGTAGGAAGACCCATAAACTCAGAGGCAAACTGTGGTAGAACACTGGAAGTGAGAACAGCTGCAGCACGAGCATCCTCATCCATCCACTGAGTGTTGTCTATCAGGTCCAGCCGATAGGTCTCAAGGGCACTGGAGTACTGCTGAAACTGCAGATCATATGCAGCAACAACACTCCTATCAGCACTCTCAGCAGCATCCTTCTCAGCCTGAGTAGCTTCATCACAAGAGCAGGCGGAGTCGGCAGAATAGGAGCCACAGGAGGAGTGGGGCACGGCGGACAGGAGACCTCGCCGAAGAGCACACCCCACAGACGGAGACCGCACATGTGAACGCGCATAAAGGCGGCGAAATCAGGGTAATTTGCGCCATCAAAAATCACCGGGCAGCGAGGAATCGCAACATAGCCCGATGAGGAAGACATACCCCTCTCTCTTTTTTTTACAATTCTATCTAGATCTGAACCTGCAAACTCCGACCAATTCCGCCTAAACCAGGGCAGCACACAAGCTGAGTACTAGGACAAGCCAGATCGGGGCAGCACGAAGCTATTCTGGGGGAAATTGAGCCGGAACGGAAGGTGGCTGTGACGGGTTCCACCGGCGGCGGCTGTGGCTAAGCACGGGCGAGCAGACTCACTGCTCACGATTGAAGATGGGCGAGACTCACCGCTCACGATCGAAGACGGGCGGCGGCTGTGACTGAGCCGGAACGGAAGGCCGGGTTGGGCGCCGTCTCATGATCGAAGACGCGGCGTGTTGATCGCGGCCAGACGGGGCCAGACGGGCGAGCAGACGCAGCCGAGTGGATTGCGGCCAGACGGGGCCAGATGGGACAAGCCAGATCGACGGGGCCGATTTCCAAAGGAATGGGGCAGAGCCGGGCGGGATATCGTGGACGGGGCGGCGGCAATCTCCAGCGAGGGCAGGGGGGAAGATAGAGGCCGGGCCGAACAGATCGAGGCCGGGCCAAACGGAGACCGACGGGAGATCGTGGACGGGGAGGAGACCGACGGCGGCAGGGAAAAAGGAGGCCGACGGATGTTGCAAAACAGTGTCTAACCTTGCTCTGATACCATGTTAGGAATATGCAACATAGTATTCCCAGGGGCCAAAGGCCACATATATAGTTTCCAGTGGTTCATAAAGCTTGATCTGTTGAGATTATAGGGGGCTTTTTCTAGTCGTCTCCACAGGGATCAACACAAATGAGACTATTTCCTAATTTCCAGAAGCTAAGCAGAAAAGTGGGGTTTTTGGTGTTGTAAACAGAAAAGTAACAGGAGGTTTTGAGCAGGGAAGTTTTAACATAACAAGTTCAAGGATTTCTTGTTTGTCAGACAAGAAAGCATTGAACAAACTAGCAAATTTTAGACAGGGATATGTTTTTGGAACTAGGTGCAGAGACTAGTCTTACACCTACAGATCAAGCAAGTGCAACACAGTTTTCACAGTAGTCTTAGAGTTTACAATGGAGTGTGTCACTCAAACCATAGCAAAGGTCAAAGACAAGTTTCAAACTGCTTTACAACGCAAGATCAACACAACAGATCACAGAGCATGAGGGAAAGGAAGAGAGATTTGCTGTTTGTCACCGAAGGCTTGCCGTGGCAGAGAAAGTAGAAGAATTGCTGTCGCGGCAGAGGATGAAGAGGTTGAGGGAGAGCTGGGCCTTCAGATCCTTGGGGCTATGTTCATCCTGTGTTCTTGAGGTTCCTGAGGGAGTTCTTGGAGTTCTTGGTGGACGCCATGGATCCAGTCTTGTTACAACAGAGGAGAAGAGGGAAAAGGGTGGAAAAGTTTTTTGTGTTGGACTATGGAGGAGGAAGGTTTTGGTGGAGTGGTGGATGGATGGAGTGGCTGTGGATGCGAGGTGAGAGATGGATATATGGTGGGAGTGAACCTGGACCTCTCCTTTTAAAGACTTTTTGTGGTATTCTTGCTGCGGCGTAGAGGAGTAGTGGGAAGTTGGTGGCGGCAGCGGCTTTTCTGCTTTTGCCGTTTTTCCTGTCTTCTTGTGCCGAACCAGCCACTTTCTGCCGTGCTTGCTTTTCTTGCTCCTCAAGATGTACTCCTCCATTCCTGGTGGCTTGGTCTTTGGTTTGAATTACTCTGACTTGTAGATTTAAGTGCCTTGGCGCACTGATCTGTGACAAAGGATCAAATGATGTAAAATGTTGGTGCAACACTGGTAGAAATGAGGTAAAACAGACAAGTTTTATGGTTGCAAGGTTCAGATATATGTGTAAATCTTAGAGTGATCAAAACCCCCAGACCAAAACCTTTGCTTGTCCTCAAGTAAAGAATGGTGCATTGTACCAAACAAAATGTAACAGAGCATGATGAGGGACATTGCTGACTCAATGCAGATAAATCTTGCAATTGCCAATTCAAAAACAAGTTTCACAAGAGAATTTGAGTATGTCTAGATCAAACAACATGGACACATGAGTATAAAGTAATTGACTCTGAAATTGAAAACTCAAGATCCAGTACATAGCCCAATATGTAATGCAAAATTAGTGCTTCACCTATTACAGTTCCCAGGAACATAATAGGCTAATGCATAGACAAGTTAGTCAGTTAGTAACTTAGCTTGATGGGTCAACTTAGTTAGTGCTTCACACACTACAATCCCAGGATCATAGGTGCTAGTTCTTTGGATATTTACAACAAGTTTTACTTAGCATCATCAGGTTAGTGCTTCACACACCACAATCCAGAGATCATGGTTGCTAATGCTAAACTTTTTCCTTCCTGTTAGTATGTTAGTGCTTCACAAATCACAATCCAGAGATCATGTTTGCTAATGCAAAAAAAAAATGCAACAGATGCAATTGGTTAGGGGCTAAGAAATGGATCATGAACTTCATTCTTAGGGCAATTAACAAATATACTGATGTTTCACAGGTTCTTTGAGTAGAGACATACAAAGGTTCTGATTTGAAACTTGGCTTTGAAAATAGGCATTTGCAAGAGTTATAAGCAGATTCAAAGCAAAGTTCTTCATAGCATGCAAAGTGATATTTTCAGGTTCAAGCAACAAAATTTGATTCGTTTCTTAACAGAGCACTTTCACATAAGATCAAACAATAGTATAGTATATTCTGATTCAGATTCTAACAAATGTGTGGAAATGGAAAGTGTTCACCTGATGGTTTTCCTGCTTCTCTGCCTTGTCAATCAACAGCAATCTTTCTCCTCATCCAAGTTATCACTGAAACAACAAAAAGAAACAAACACACAAGGCAAAAACATAAAAAGGTGAAAGGGAAATATATGATACAAGGGATACCAGGTTTCCTCCTGGAAGAGAGCTTGTTTAAAGTCACTAGCTTGACTATAGCTTCATCATCACTGGTTTGCATGGATAGAGGATGCATTGGAGCCATCCTCTGGTTCATCATCTTCTTCAACTTGGTTTTCAATCAAATCTCCAATCCTGTAGTGCTTCAACCTCTGGCCATTTACTTTGAATGTTCCCTCAGCTGAGCTATAAACCTCAAAGGCACCATGGCCGAGGTCTCTCTTGATCACACAAGGGCCAAACCATCTGGACTTGAACTTTCCAGAGAATAAGTGTAACTTGGAATCATACACCAGCACTGACTGCCCTTCCTTGAATTCCCTTCTCAGAATGTGGGAGTCATGCCATTTCTTGGTCTTCTCCTTGTAAATCTTTGCACTTTCATAGGAATCATTCCTGAGCTCTTCAAGCTCACACAACTGCAGTTTCCTCATGTTTCCTGCTTTGCCAATGTCCAAGTTCAGCTTCCTGATTGCCCAATGCGCTCTGTGCTCCAATTCGACTGGCAGATGGCAAGCCTTGCCATAGATAATTCTGAAAGGTGACATGCCAATGGGTGTCTTGTATGCTGTCCTGTAAGCCCACAAAGTGTCGGGCAATTTCATTGACCAATCTCCTCTGGTCTTGGACACAACTTTCTCCAAGATTTGCTTGATTTCCCTGTTTGACAACTCCACTTGGCCATTGGCCTGCGGATGATAAGGAGTTGTCACTCTGTGATTCTTCACTCCATACTTGGTCAGAAGCTTCTCAAACTGGTCATTGTTGAAGTGAGCACCACCATCACTGATTACAACTCTTGGCACTCCAAATCTTGGGAAAATGACAGTCTTGAACATTCTACAAACTGCCTTGGCATCAGCATTAACAGTGGGAATGGCTTCAACCCATTTTGACACATAGTCAACAGCAACTAAAATATGCTTGTAGCCTTGAGAAGATGGCAAGGGTCCAACAAAATCAACTCCCCAAACATCAAACAATTCCACTTCCAAGATTCCTGTTTGGGGCATTTCATTTCTCTTTGACATCTTTCCTGCTCTTTGACAAGGATCACACTTCATTATGTACTCATGAACATCTCTGAACATACTTGGCCAAAAGAAGCCAGCTTGCAAAATCTTGGCTTGAGTCTTGAACACTCCAGCATGTCCTCCATACAATCCTGAATGGCATTGGAACATCACATCACTTTTTTCATCAGAGGGAACACACCTTCTCACAATGCCATCAGCACAATGTTTGTACAGAAAAGGTTCATCCCAATAGTAACTCTTGACATCATGGAGGAATTTTTTCTTTTGCTGGTAGGAGAGATCTGCTGGCACAATATCACAAGCTAGGAAGTTCACAAAGTCAGCATACCAAGGTGAAGTGGCACTGACTGCCATGAGCTGTTCTCCTGGCATCAAGTCTTGAATCTCTCTGTTTTCATCAATGTTGATTCTGGACAAGTGATCAGCAACTGAGTTCTCTGACCCTTTCTTGTCTCTAATTTCTATGTCAAACTCTTGGAGCAGAAGGATCCATCTGATGAGCCTTGGTTTAGCATCCTTTTTGCTCACTAAATATCTGATTGCTGCATGGTCTGTGTAGACAATGCACTTGTGTCCAACCAGGTATGGTCTAAACTTATCAAATGAGAACACAACAGCAAGCAGCTCCTTCTCTGTGGTGGTGTAATTGATCTGAGCATCATCCAAAGTCTTGCTTGCATAATGTATAACATGTACAGCTTTGTCTTTCCTCTGGCCAAGGACTGCTCCAACAGCAAAGTCACTTGCATCACACATAAGTTCAAATGGCAGTGTCCAGTCAGGAGGTTGAACAACAGGGGCTGTGATGAGAGCATCTTTCAATTGGTTGAATGCTTGCAAACAAGTGTCATCAAACACAAACTTCACTTCATGATTCAGGAGATTGGTGAGTGGCTTGGCAAGATAGGAGAAGTTCTTGATAAACCTCCTGTAGAAGCCAGCATGGCCCAGGAAGCTTTGAATTCCCTTCACATTTTCAGGAGGAGGTAGCTTGGCAATCACATCTACCTTTGCCTTGTCCACCTCAATTCCTCTAGCAGACACAAGGTGGCCCAACACAATGCCTTCAGAGACAAGGAAGTGACATTTTTCCCAGTTCAGAATCAAATTTTGCTCAGAGCATCTGTGAAGGACTAAGGTGAGGTTCTTCAAGCAGGCTTCGAAGTCTTTTCCATACACAGTGAAATCATCCATGAAAACTTCCATAATCTTCTCAATGTGATCAGAAAATATGGACATCATGCATCTCTGGAAGGTGCCTGGAGCATTGCAAAGGCCAAATGGTAGCCTTTTGTAAGCAAAGGTTCCATATGGGCAGGTGAATGTGGTCTTGTCTTGGTCAGAAGGGTGGATTGGAATCTGCAGAAATCCAGAGTAACCATCAAGGTAGCAGTAGTACTTCTGGCCAGCAAGTCTCTCTAGCATCTGGTCCATGAATGGCAGAGGGAAGTGATCTTTTCTTGTAGCTTTGTTCAATTTTCTGAAGTCATTCACCATCCTCCATCCTGTAACAGGTCTTGTGGTCATGAGCCTTCCTTCTTCATTTTCAACAACAGTGTAGCCACCTTTCTTGGGCACAATGTGGATAGGACTCACCCACTCACTGTCAGAGATGGGGTATATCATTCCAGCCTTTAACAATTTCAGAACTTCCTTCTTTACTACATCTTGCATAGCAGGGTTTAGTCTCCTCTGTCCTTCTCTTGTTGGCTTGCTGCCTTCTTCTAAGTGGATCCTGTGAGAACACACTTTCTCACTAATGCCAATGATGTCATCAATGGAATATCCAATGACATTCTTGTACAGCTTCAGAATAGACAGAAGACTTTCTTCTTGCTCACTTGAAAGGGCAGAACTAATAATCACAGGGTGTAACTTTTCCTTCTCCAAGAATGAGTATTTCAGATGGGAAGGCAATTCTTTGAGCTCCACAACAGAATGGTGAGCTAGATGAGCTGGTTCTCTTGCACTTGACACAGGTACAATTTCACAAATTTTCACTTCACAGAGCTGCTGTACATTGGTGGTTTCAGCAGTAACAAAGACTTGAGCTTTAGGCTCTTCATGCTCAGGTTCTGGCAAAGTTTCTAGCACACTTCTTTCAACAACATCAATGGAATGGCAATGTTCAGGAACATTGGGTAAGTGAGTGGCATGTTTCATGCTGAATTCAGCTTGCTCTGATCCAAATTGTAATTTGAGGGTTCCACCTTTGACATCAATGATGGCACCAGCAGTTGCCAAGAATGGCCTGCCTAGAATCATTGATTCAGCATTGTCTTCCATCTCTAGCACAACAAAGTCCACAGGATATGCAAAGTTGCCAACTTGGACTGGCACATCTTCAAGGACTCCTACTGGTTTTCTCAAGGTTCTATCAGCAAGTTGAAGTGTCATTGGGGTAGGCTTCAACGTTCCCAGCTGCTGAATCTGGCTTGCAGCAGAGGGTAACACACTCACTGAGGAACCTAAGTCACAAAGGGCTGTGAAGGTTTTTCTTCCCACTACACAGGGAATGCGGAAACTTCCAGGGTCTTGTAGCTTCTTGGGCATGTGGTTCAAGATCACAGCACTGCAATCTTCTGTCAAGGCTACTAACTCAGGGCTGTCCAAACTCCTCTTCCTTGTGATCAGATCTTTGAAAAACTTTGCATATAGGGGAATGTGCAACACTGCATCCAAGATGGGGATGGTGATTTGCACTTCCTTCATGGTCTCAAGGAATTTAGAGTATTGCTTCTCCTCCTTGGTCTTGCCCAATCTCTCTGGAAATGGCACTTTCATCAACAAAGGCTTCTCTGTTGGTTCTGTGGCAGAGATCTGTGCCTTGGCAGGGTTTTCTGTCTGGGCAGGCTGTCCTGTTGATTTTTCCTGCCTTGGCAGAACAATTTCTGGAGGTGTTTGTTGCTGCACGGTGGGTCTTCTCTGTGGAGCAACATAAGTGACATTTGGTGGGGTTTTGAGTAAGGGTTCAGTGTTCACCCCACTCCTAGTGGTGACTGCATCAATAACTTCAGTAGTGGAAAGGGCACCACACTGTTTTGGGTTTTTCTCTGCTTGGGCTGGCAGTTTTCCTTCAGCTTGTTTTCCAATGTTGTTGGTCTGGATTCCAACAGTGAGTTGCTGCATAGTCTTGTAGAAAAGTTCAGATTGCATTTTCATAGTTTCTTGCATTCCACTGAACATTTCCTTCTGTAGCTTCATCATTTCTCCAAGCTCAGATTGGCTGCTACTGCTGGATGAAGTAGTTTGCTGATGTACTGGGTGGTGTTGTTGTTGTGGGTGTTGCACTTGACCTTGGGGTCTGAAATTTTGTTGTCCAGGCTGATGGTAACTCTGCTGGGATGCTTGGGCATAGTGCTGCTACCCTGGTGCTGGGTAACTTTGCTGATTATTGCTCTTGTAAGAAAGGTTGGGGTGGTTTCTCCAAGAGGGGTTGTAACTTTGGGAATATGGCCCTTGATTCTGGGCATAGTTCACCTCTGATATCATGGCTTCAGGAGGTGCAGACAAGGTACATTCCATGAGAGAATGGCCTTCTTTTCCACAAATTGCACAGGCAGAAGTAACTTGGTTGACAGGAACCAAAGCTTGGCTGTTTCTTTCTGTCATGAGCTGGGCAAGCTGAGTTGTTAAACTCTCCAACTTGGCTTCCAAAGCATTCTGGCCACTTGACTGAATTTGCAGCTGATTGTTGGGGTGGACAGCTCTTTCATTTGTCCAGGAGAAGTTGTGTGATGCCATGCTCTCAATCAACTCAGTAGCTTCATCAAGGGTCTTGTTCATGATTCCACCTCCAGCAGCTGAGTCAACAAATGATCTGGTTTGCTCTGTCAAACCCTTGTAGAAGGTTTGCAAGATGAGCCATTGCTCCTGGCCATGGTTGGGACACATCCTGATGAGACCTTGGTATCTCTGCCAAGTATCATACAGGCTTTCTCCTTCATATTGCACAAATCTTGTTATCTTGTCTCTGCACTCAGCTGCTTTGGTTGGAGGGAAATATCTCTCAAAGAAGGCTTGAAGAACATGTTCCCATGTGTCTCTGCAGTGAATAGGAAGAGAGTGGAACCAAACTTTTGCAAGTCCAGACAGTGAGAAGGGAAACAATTGCATCCTGATGGCTTCAGGAGGAACACCATTGTGCTTCAAAGTGTTGCAGTACTCCAGAAAGTTTCTGATATGCTCATGGGGGCTCTCCAAAGCAGAACCTTTGAAGGGATTATGTTGCACCATATTGATCAGAGCTGGCTTGATTTCCCAGTTGTTTGCTTGTATTGCAGGCATAATCACATCTGCATTGTTGATCTGGTCCTTGGGAATCCACAAATCTCTCAACTTCTTATCACCCACGCTGAAATCTGAGGATGACGATTCCAAATCTGAGACAGAGGTTTCCAAATCTTCAGCAGAAACTTCAGAAGCTGCTCTCTTTCTTGCAAACAAAGTCCTCTCTGGCTCAGGATCAAATGGGACTAGTGGAGAATCTTCAGAGGACTGCATCAACTGAATTCCCACAGAGATTAGATGAAATCATTGTTCTACACACAATTACAGACAAGAACTTGATCAAGGGTTAGTGAACTAAATCCCCTAATAAAAGTTCTAAGCTTGATCACAGACAAGTCATTAAAACAAACAATCAAAGATTGCAAATTGGAACAAGTATTTACACAGCTTAGTCTACTGTAATCTAAGGAAACAATCAAAAGTTGATCCCCGGCAACGGCGCCAATTTTGATCTGTTGAGATTATAGGGGGGTTTTTCTAGTCGTCTCCACAGGGATCAACACAAATGAGACTATTTCCTAATTTCCAGAAGCTAAGCAGAAAAGTGGGGTTTTTGGTGTTGTAAACAGAAAAGTAACAGGAGGTTTTGAGCAGGGAAGTTTTAACATAACAAGTTCAAGGATTTCTTGTTTGTCAGACAAGAAAGCATTGAACAAACTAGCAAATTTTAGACAGGGATATGTTTTTGGAACTAGGTGCAGAGACTAGTCTTACACCTACAGATCAAGCAAGTGCAACACAGTTTTCACAGTAGTCTTAGAGTTTACAATGGAGTGTGTCACTCAAACCATAGCAAAGGTCAAAGACAAGTTTCAAACTGCTTTACAACGCAAGATCAACACAACAGATCACAGAGCATGAGGGAAAGGAAGAGAGATTTGCTGTTTGTCACCGAAGGCTTGCCGTGGCAGAGAAAGTAGAAGAATTGCTGTCGCGGCAGAGGATGCAGAGGTTGAGGGAGAGCTGGGCCTTCAGATCCTTGGGGCTATGTTCATCCTGTGTTCTTGAGGTTCCTGAGGGAGTTCTTGGAGTTCTTGGTGGACACCATGGATCCAGTCTTGTTACAACAGAGGAGAAGAGGGAAAAGGGTGGAAAAGTTTTTTGTGTTGGACTATGGAGGAGGAAGGTTTTGGTGGAGTGGTGGATGGATGGAGTGGCTGTGGATGCGAGGTGAGAGATGGATATATGGTGGGAGTGAACCTGGACCTCTCCTTTTAAAGACTTTTTGTGGTATTCTTGCTGCGGCATAGAGGAGTAGTGGGAAGTTGGTGGCGGCAGCGGCTTTTCTGCTTTTGCCGTTTTTCCTGTCTTCTTGTGCCGAACCAGCCACTTTCTGTCGTGCTTGCTTTTCTTGCTCCTCAAGATGTACTCCTCCATTCCTGGTGGCTTGGTCTTTGGTTTGAATTACTCTGACTTGTAGATTTAAGTGCCTTGGCGCACTGATCTGTGACAAAGGATCAAATGATGTAAAATGTTGGTGCAACACTGGTAGAAATGAGGTAAAACAGACAAGTTTTATGGTTGCAAGGTTCAGATATATGTGTAAATCTTAGAGTGATCAAAGCTTCTATAATTTATCCAGCCTCCGTAAACAAGGAAACTGTTTTTTACCCAGCCCAAATGGAGAAAACAAATGTAAGATAATTAAATATGAAGCAAGTAGTTTGTAGAAATGCATACCAGATGTCCTTTCATCATCTTATCTCTAAGAGCTTTGAATGCTGGTTGCAGATCAGTCTTCCCAAGTACACTGCACCTGCAATGCTATGTAGAATAGACAAATACCAAGTTGACAGTGTTATAAATAGTAACAACACTAATCAAGTAGTATTGTGCTTAGCTGATCTCAGCTAGAAATTAAACATAAGACCACATTTGTAGCATTTCATAACTCCTAATATTGGCACAACCCTTCAAGTTAAGTAACTTACTTTCCCACAAATGCAAAGATAATAATGAGTCTTTGTTCTTACACCTAGCACATGGTCAACATCATTAGATCCAACACTTAATTAATAATATAGCTATGCATAGATTACTCGCGATATGGCAGAGCCCTGAGACATAAATGGTTTGCCAAATGCTCCAATTCACCTTCCCCTCTCATTTGTCATCGTCCTTCTTCCATTAAAAATGTGTCCATACCACCCCTAGATGAAAAACAATTGAACGCATGTTTGTTGTGATTTTTTTCCCATAAGTAATGGAAACAAGTTATCTGATCTTAACTATATTGAGCATGTGATGGCAAATGAGATACGGACAAAATTTGAATTAATTGAAAGATTAAGGGCAACATCCACTTCAAGAACAGCACCAGACTAACGTTCACATTGAAGAACGCCATCATCTCTACTGGCCAGGCAATTCAAAATCAAATCAACCACCAGCAAAAGTTAGTTCAGTACTAATGACATCAACAGGCCGAGCTAAAGATAACTATGAACAAATTCATTGGAGTGCAGCCTTACATTAATGTTCTGAGCTCCAAAATATTCATGCAATTCACTTCAAGTCTTCACCAAAAACCAGGGATAGACACTATATAGTACACACAGCTGGAAAAAATGCATCCGATCATATGTTATTTTTATTTTGTTCAACATCTAGACACTGCAAGTGTAATATCGGCTCATGTAGAATATGTTAGCATTGTATAACTAAGTATTGTGGTTTAGAAAACTAAAAATGCTACACTGACAGGTTAAGAAAACTGCAGAGTACGTTAACACAAGTGAGGACATCATTTTTTGTATAAGCATGGACTATGACAAAATATAAGAAACTTTATCTTTCACTGGCCAACAATGATTTATATTTGAAGGAACATTAGTGCGGCTTCCTAGAATGAGCTGGATTAAGAATTTATACAATTTCATCGAACATACCTGAACTTGTTGTATTACCGAAAATAGCAACAAAATGAAAAAAATACTCAGCCATCTACATTGCTGAAGAAAAGGAGGAAAACACACACACACACACACGACAAGCTCAATTAATTGGTTTCAACAAAAGAAATAGTTGTCAAACAAACAAGTGCACTGCTCAATGGGCATAATTAGTTGTGAATCATGATAATTCAGCTCACTAAAATTAAGAACCATATGAGGTAAATACACCATAGTCCAACATTCTAGCAGGGAGATGGAAGCTCGGGCAGAGTAGTAATACCTCATTTTCCAGAATCACAATGCACACCATTTGAATGTGCTCATCAGGCAGGCTGTGAACACTTCCCTTGATCCGAATATCTTACAACCTTCTTGATGGGCTTTGTTTGGAGCTCAAGTCCACTTGGTCATCGTTATCATCAAGAATCTGCAGCGGGTGCCTAACACATGCCCAGAATAGTCAAATCGGGAATTACATGAGCCGGGGTTAGGATTTTCTACCTAGATGTGGGACAGTGGCGCACCTTGCCGTTGAGGGAGCAGTGGCCGTGGTGGAGGAAGGTGTCAGGCCCTCGATGGGGATCCGACCAGAACAATCAACAATTCATAGGAAATTCAGAGTAATTCGAGGAATCGAGAGTAGCCTCGCTGTGGATCGAGGTCTCGTATATTGTTTAGGTATGTCTTTGGCTTGCATAGCAATTCAGATAAGAGATAAGAACGAGTGGCTACAGCCCAACCCTCTTATAAGCACTTGTCAGCTCACACAGTAATACTTGTTGTCCCGTACTCAGCCGCCGCCTCTCTTGACCTAGCTCCATCTCTCTTCCTACTCCATCATAGATTGGTTCCCCCTCCTCCGGTCGGCCTCGCCGGTGTCAGGAGGAGTGGGGAACCTGATCTATGAGTGGAGGTTTTGATAAAAGTAGTCTTTTTACAAGATTAGATTAGGGTTTAGTAGCCATCTTCTTGTGGCCTTTGTCAATGGAGATGGCATCATCGACAATAATTGATCTCCGACCCTTCGATCGACGACGAGATCTTCCTCCCGGCGTCAATGGTGGTGTTGGAAGATTAAACTCCTTTAGGTATGGTCCTTCAGATCTTGCTTCGCCAGATCAATTTTGGATCTTTTCTCTTGGTTGCCGCGAGGAGAATTATCCTCGCAGTATTTGTCCCGGCGGCTACATCCTCGACAATGGTGATTCGTACCCTCGACTCCCCAGCGACGGCGATCAAGTTGTCCGGTTATTTTGCCCTGACATACTGGTGTTGGTATTCTTGCCGATGTGGATTGACTACTTCAATGGTTGCGCGCGTGCACGTAGCCTTGGCATTGTGGCTCAAATTAAAATTATGGGAGAACCTCCATTGGTATTTACAGGTTTATGGTTTGGTATCTATCTTGGGTTGCCTTCAGAAAAGTACAAGATTGCGTCATGGAAGAAGAAAGAATTTGAAGACCTCGAAGATTTGCTAGTTTCTTTCAGACTTTATTTTGTAATCGTCAAAGACAGCTCGTGTAACTCTACCATGTACTATTTGTTGCTATAAATATATATGGTATTGATTTTCAAAAAAAAAAGATGGTAAACAGTAATAACGGCGACAACGCCTTACAGTAGTTATTGCCGTAGCATCTTGACCGTTGATCTTGATCAGGCGACTAGCTGGGCATGACAATGCCCCTTCTGAAAAACGTCTTGTCCTCAAGACGTTGAAGCTAGAGCTTGCCAAGCTTGCACCATCTGGTAGAAGAAATCTGGAAACGTCTCCTTGATGAAGTCGGCATCTTCCTAGGTCGCTTCTTCTAGGGACAAGTTCTCCCACTGAGTGAGCCACTGCACGACGGCAACATTGTTACGGGGAATTTGGCGTGCCTGTAGTACCAGTGTTACCCCTTGTTTGACAGTGCCATCATCATGGACGAGAGGAAGATCAGGGCTGGGTACTTCCTTGGCGCCAGGTGGATTTTCAATTGGCTCACATGAAAGACCGGATGAATTTTTACACCCACTGGCAGTTATAGGCGATAGGCTAGATTGCCAACACGTTGGACTGACGCTCTGTCCGCTGGAGATCGGCAAACTTTTTCATGCGAGCTTGAGCTTGAAGCAAATTCTTCTTAAGTTGTTCTAGCATTGTCTGCTTGGCTTGCAAGAACTCGGTCGCAACTAAATCTAATGGACCCGAGATGGACAGTTCACTGATCAGTGGTGGAGGAAAGCCGTAGATAGCTTGGAAGGGTGTCAATTGTAGAGCAGTATGATAGGCCGTGTTATACCAGAACTCGGGAGTGACAGCCAAGATATCCATTTCTTAGGCTCATTGAAAGTCATGCAGCGAAGGTAGCTTTTGAGGCATTGGTTTACGCGCTCGGTCTGACCATCCGTTTGTGGATGATAGGAAGAGTTGTAGCGTAATTGAAATCCCAGTCCTTTGAAGATACTTTTCCACATGTTGCTAGTAAAGATACAATCTTGGTCGGAGATGATCAGCAGTGGAGGGCCGTGAAGTTTGACAATATGATCCAAGAATGCCTGAGCAACTGTCTCAGCCGTATAGGATGAGCAAGAGGAATGAAGTGGGCGTACTTTGTGAATTTGTCAACGACGAGCATAATCACTTCCTTGCCCTGAGACTTCGGTAGACCTTCCACAATGTCCATCAACACGTGAGTCCAGGCCATATCAGGAACTGGCGATGGATCCAACAGCCCAGGGTAATGACAATTTTCATGCTTAGAGCGTTGGCAAACTGGGCACTGAGACACCCAAGTTTCCACATCCTTTTTTAAGCCAGGCCAATAGAAGATCTTTTTGAGGCGATGGTAGGAAGCACGCATGCCAGAATGGCCCCGTACGGCTGATGCATGAAGAGAAGAGAATAATTGTTGGCGCAGGTTAGTGTTGTTTCCCACCAATCACTTGCCTTTATAACGGAGAACACCAGCATGAATGTTGTATGGTGAATCTGCTGAAGGTGGGGAGACAAGGAATTGTTCCAAGAGACGTTGGACTGCAGCATGTAACATCCCAAGATTTTATCAAATTTTGGGGGAAATTTTTTGCTGTTGTTTTGAGTGCATTGATTGAAAATTCACAGGATTTAAAACTTTTGTGTGTTTATTTGAAAGCTTTGTTAGAAAACCTATTTCAAACTCTCTACCACTTCATGAAGGACTTCCTTGAGAAAAACCTAGGTTCAAAATATTATTTTCCTATATCTTTATTCAAACTTATGCAAGCATGTTTGCAAAGGAGTGAATTTCAAAAAGTACTTATAAAGTGTGTATCTTTCAAAACTAATATGAAGAGTGTTTTCCAATTATTATTTTATAAAGTGTTATTCTTCTATTTTCAAAAGATTTGAGTCCAAACCCTAATTCTATTATTTTATGCAAACAAGCCTCCTTGCTTTGCTCATAAAGGTATATTGAAAACTTTCTATTTAATTTGAAAACTAGTTTTGCTATTGACTTAAAACACTGTGCAGAATATCTTCTTTACTATAGGATTCTAGTTGGTGATGGTGAAGCCACTTTTGGTTAAAATATTCGACTTCCCAAAATACCCCTAAAACAAATAACAAATCAGCCAAAAAAGTCAAACGCAACCATCTCAATCACGGAAAACTGGTCGCTCTAAATCAATTAGCACCTTGCTTATATAAGGTAGCCAGTCAATCACGTGATTAATGTCTTGCTAAAACTATATTCCCATTAATTCCCCTCAATTCCCTCAAATCACGTCTAATTCTTTTCTAGGACGTCCCCCTCTCATTAGCGGTGTTTAGGGGATCAATCAGATCATCTCTTTCCTATTTTCGTTACCACACATCTTGAGATTGCCAGGCACAAGGTATACGCCCTAGACGGACCAATGTCACCGAGGAGGCTGCTCGACGTCGCCTTGCCGTAGGGGCAGCAGCTTGACGCCACCTATCATTGCCCGTACTTCAACATAGGCGACATGGTGGGATCAGAAGGGTCCGTCCTCCCCTAGACACTTTGATCATTTTCTTTTGGCGGCAGCCATGGCTGCGGGCACCCTAGAGCTCTGCCACGGGACAGAGAGCAACACAATCGGCGGCGAATTGATGAGGTGAAGGTGGGGCATGGGGCCGTGTCATCACCCCCGGCCGCGGCGCGCAGCCGAGGATGAAGCAGCGGCGCCACAGGCTGCATGTGTACACGGAGTCGCCAAGGCGCCCCCTCAACGACGACGTCCAAGTGAGCAGTCCCCGGGGTATGATGATGAGCTCAGGAGGCACTTCAACTGCCTTCGCCCAGTACGGCCCTCGCGCACACATGAGGCTTTTCCACGCGATGGCGCAGTGAGAATGCCCTCCGTGTCGGTCCTTGTGAGGACTGGTTTCTATTTGATGTTTAGGTTTGCAATTAGGTGATGGATGTGATGCAGAGTGGAGAAGGTGCGACACGTACTCACACACAGGCGGCTCATGGAGCTGGCCAAGGATCCATCACGGCGGCGGGGCCTGTCGGTGCGAACCATACAAAGTGATGTGTTCTTTACAATGTACTCTACGATTCATTCTCAGTAATTGGTGGTTTAGTTTTTGCAATGGAGGTAATGTTTTTCTAATCCATCCGACCTGCACTGAATCTTAGTGAAAGAGTCATTCTCGGCTGATAATAAGTTCGGAACCTATTACTACTTCTGGATCGAACAACTTGTTTATGTGATAGTTGTTTATATTTTCAGCAGCACAAACTAAGTGGAAGCCTCGTGGGTGTCCCATCACCATTGTATTTGAGATTTGAAAATTCCACCAAGGGCTTTTGAATGTTGTAAGACTTGCACCGTTAAAATCTGAAAATAAGGTCAAAGTTAGATGTGAGGTTGGATCCTATATTGTTTTTAGAATGGGATTAGAAGCATAAATTCCTTTTTTCTGACAGTAAAATAGCTGCAGTCATATGTAAATACCTACTATTGTTGGTCATTATCCTTATATGGCAGTCTTGATTCATTAGGTCTCTCCAATTATTGATGCAAATCACTGATGTTGATTCAAACACACATCGGAGGAAGTTGCTTCAAGGCAGTTCAACAGGCAACAAACGTACTTGGTGATTAATGAACGAACTTTATGACTTTAACAATATGAAAGAAGTCGATGAAACTGATCCCGCTTAAACTTGTCTCGAAGACTTTGTGTCGTGGTCTCTAGGACATGAAACTTATGAATATGTTAGCATAATATACCTGATGCTTCTGGTTTTATAACATATACCATCTTAATGTTATTCTAGCATATAACACTTGCACAACTAACTAACCTATGCAATTTAGGCGACATACTTAATTAAAGCACCACCCAACAATCATCAATGACAATGGAAACAATAATGTTTTAGATTTAATGCAGTTAGAGGGACCATGTGAAAGTTTAATGGTGTAAGTGGAACACCACTTTCATAAATGGACTTACCAGGCGATGGCAAGGCGAGATGACAAACTATGGAAGAGACAAATACAGACAAGAGGGATGAACTGAGTAAAGTAGGGAGGAAGGATGGGTGGGAGAAAGATGATGATTTGTCATCTCATTGTCGGAAGAAGATGAGGAAAAAGGCGAATGATGTATGTGTCATTATACAAACTAGCACAGTGGCCCTCGCAAATGCGAGGGCATCATCTTTAGTTGGCCAAAAGTGTTTAAGAAATTAAAATATCGTTTCATTGATATCATATTACTTCCCATTATGTGACAAACAAAAAAATCAAGCTATAATCACAACTATTTTGGTAAACAAAGTATCACGTATTCGAGTAACTTATTTGGAATTTAAAATTTGTGGCAAGACGATTATCATGCCATATGTTGAGACACCAATGTAAGTGATATTTGATATTTAAACCTGATTATGGTTCTTACATGATGTTTGATCAACATGCATGGGTTCTTATCTTTGACAAAATATGTCCAATTAAGATAAAATGATAAGTTGTCACTGATTATTTTATCTTTTACAAAGTTATACTTAATCATTTCCATATTAGTTGTCACTGATTAAGTATAACTTTGTACTAAATCGTCGACAACTAATATGGTACGGGGGGAGTAGGAAACATTAAACAATATGAATTATCATGTTTTGATGTTTCTTCCTTTCATTTACTGACTCCATATCTCAGTGTGCAGTGGTTTAGAAATTTTGTAAAATTATTGGTCTGATTGCAGTCGAATTAAGTTTTCAGTCATAGAAACAATGTACTAATGCGACTAATGTCACGGCTCTCAACTTCTGCATCCTTTTGTCGATGTGTTGGTGTGACAGTAGTCAAATAAATTCGTCGTCTGTGTGTACTCAAACATAGAAACAACTATTCTCTCTATTTATAATTACCGTGTGTTCAGGGAAACTCCCTTTGCCACCATGTTCCAACCATATATATTTCCTTTCAGCTATCACGTCTAGC
Source organism: Dactylis glomerata (assembly GCA_007115705.1). Lineage (NCBI taxonomy): Eukaryota > Viridiplantae > Streptophyta > Magnoliopsida > Poales > Poaceae > Dactylis > Dactylis glomerata. The sequence continues at coordinate 1,168,991 of QXEO01002092.1, forward strand.
CAAATAGTTATTCTCGTACACGAATCATTTTCTCCATGGACACAACTATCTCTCGCAACGCGGACAGCTTAATTACGGCAAGCCCAAAGGGCATCCGTGGTAGCTGGTCTATTTGGCTAGATGATGCTCCTAGGTTCATTATACCTCTCATGCTGAAAGATGTAACTTATGTGACTAATGAGTAAAGAGATTTGAATGCGTCAAAAAAAAAAGTAAATCACGTGGAACAGGTTACATAAAATCTCTGCCGGCCGTTATCATTATCCACTTTCTAAATGGAAACCAACCAAGGAGCTCTTGAGTGAAAATTAACCATTTTCTAAATTTTGAACACAAAATGAACCAATTTTAGTAGGTATCAATTAGTTTAGACTACAATATATTTTTCCACAACCTAGCATCTTCCTTTGCCACCATGTTCTAGCGAGATCATTTAAAAAAGGTTCTAGCGAGATTTTTTTCTTTTAGCAATGGAATTTTTCCTTGCACCTATCATGTCTTGTCATGCTATCTATAATCTATAATATCTATATAGGAGCAACCCACTAAGTTGATTTCTCTCAACATGCAAGCTATCCACCTAAGCAATTTGCCACATCAGCATATACTTAATGTTTTCATAAAAAAAACATAGTGAAGCACAATCATTTTTTCCACAACATGCACCCCATCATCTTCACGTTACTCTTTTTATGATCTGCTAATCAATTCCCTAGAGTAAAAACTGAACCCACCCGAAGGTGTAGCTGAGGCAGCCGAGTAGACAGTAGACACCCTCCTCTTTATTTCCTTCCTATCCTTGGCCACTATTTCCTTCCGCTAAGTGCATGAACGATTCCATTTCTGCAGTCCAGCTGTCACCTAAATATTTATTGGTGTCATTTGGGTTCTCCATGCGGTCATCTCCACTTCCCTCCCCTCCCAACTCTTCCTATAAATACACCAGTCTTCAGTTCAAGTAGGAAGGGCATATGGTTGCTCCTATAGTCACATCACCAAATATCCTCCCATTCTTCCCAATAGTCTCGCCAAGGCCAGGGTCATGACTGAGTTCTGTCAAGCCGGTTCTCTTAATCTGTCATACCTTTTACGGCAACCGTCTACGGTGTCCACAAAAACTTCATGTAGGCCTCCAAATGTGACGTCCGATGCCACAACTGTTGTTTGAATGGGGTGAGTGACATCTCCTCTTTTTCTTCCGGCCTTGCACATGATCTAAAAATGAAAGCATGCATGACAACCACCAGGTATGTTCAATTGGTCTTCACTTCCAGTCTTACCAATCGGTCGCAAAAATGTGATGGATAGGGAATGTTGCGATATTTAGCTATAGATAGGACGTTTTTTTTGTATTCTAGCCTACGTATTTTGCAAGAACAACTAATTATTACTATACTAACTATTGTAACCATTGATCTAACCATAGCAGTTATTTCCCATTTGCAGATTAGCGTGGAGAAGTGTGAAAGTACAAATAGTCTACTAAAACGTTCAAGATAGAATGGGGGTGGCTAGAAGCAAATCAATTGTTTTCAGTATCTGCATTATACTATTTGCTTGCTGATAGTTCTTTTAGTAAATGGTTTGTGGAATATCTAATTTATAAACATTTAGAGATGTCCCATTTTCAAGGAACCTATCAAATTATATACCTTCAATATGCAATGATCTATTCGTTATTTGCCGAAATAATAACACCGATTGAGACATTGTTATTCATAATGATGATGAATTGTCGAACACTATGATATCTTCTAAATTGTATTACCATAAATTATTGTGCTACAAATTCCCGCAGCAACGCGCGGGGAATAATCTAGTTATTCTCATACACATGTCATTTTTGCAAAGACATAACTGTTTACTCTCATAACACGTTTCTTAATTTAATTGTGGTGTCCTCAAATAATATATTCAGTGTCATATTCAAATGAAAAATCACTTGGTATACACAATTTAAAGATAAAAAATTGATGATGTGGTAATTATAGTTTAATTGATAACAGCAAGTACGTAGGGCTAGATGGATCGAGATAACTGTGATCGCCATGCACTATTTTTGCTAGTGCATCTTAATTTATGATTTTGAACAACTAAGCTTGATTCACGTGACAGGTTTAAATAGATCTTGCTCGTGTCCTTCCAAAAAAAGCAAATCCTGCTTGTGTGTATACGTATGGAAGAGATATGAAAACTTTTTTCTTGTTCAAAGGGATGAAGTCTTTCATACGTGTAGAGTAGGACTGCTTTTCTTTTCTTTTTTCCTTCAAAGACGTCAAGTGTGTTTGTCTAGATCAAATCCAATAGAGAACTTCTTATAAGAAAAATATGGTCGGTCACCAAGAAAAAAATATCAGGGAGAGATGTACTCTTAATTTTTTTTAGTGTTTCCTTCCGTACTCAGTATGGACTCTTCAAGACACCATCGTGTCAGGTGGCCTACCTAAATCGTGTGACACATGTTACGTAACTATTAATCTCTCATTAAATCATAGCCACATATTTTAGATCTAACTATCAAAATTAATATAGATGATGTGGATTAACGTTGTGGCTCTATTAAACATACGTATATTGCTTTTAGTATATAATAGATGGATACAATGTGGCGTCATGTTCGACAAATTTTTGAATTCTAAAGATTCATGTCTAATATATCTGTATAGTTTTTAACCCGTAGCAACGCACGGGCATTCAACTAGTTTGAAGAATATAGGAATTTGTTTGAATTGTTTTGAACCATTTTTGCAAAAGATACAAAATAAAACATAAAACATAAATGAAAATCGAAAACAAATAAGAAAAGGAGAAAAGGCCGGGGGGCGCCGATTCGGCCCAGGCCGAAATGACAGCCCAGCCCGGCTAACAGCCGCTCCCGAAGCGGTACGCCGCCGACGCGCCGAGGCACTGACAGGTGGGGCCCGCCTGTCAGCTGCAACCTCTCGACGGGGAGTCCGCCCCGGATACGGCGTCTGCCGCCGCCGTCCGATTTACCGCCCCGACCCGAACCCTAACCCCTACTCCAAGTTCTCCCCCCTCTATAAATAGCTCTCCCTCCCCTCGACCTCCTCTGCCAAAACCCCACAGCCGTCTCGCGACCGATTCGTTGGAATCGCTAACCGACGCCCGCGGCTACAGCATGCTCCAGTCGAACCCTAGCCACGCACCAGCACACAATCGACGCCACCGTCAGCATCATCAGGTTCGTCGCGTCGCGGCGCACATCGTCGTCGCATCCGCCCGTCCCCAGGAGCTTCGCATCATTGCCGGAGCTCGACACCTGCACGCCTCGCCGGCAATTCCTCGTCGGAACCCTAGCCAGGTCCGCCCCCTCTCTCGTTTTAAATTTCCGCCGTCCGATCTAGATCTAACGCATCTAATAGATCACTTAAACGAACCAGTATTGATCAATCTCGTAAGTCCAATCTCACTTAAATCCGATGGCCCTCAGCCTTAATCCGACCGAACCGGTATCGGCAAAGAAGAAGCCGCCACGTGCCAGCTCTAGAATCAAACTCGATTTGAAATAAGAATTTGAATCTGAATTCAGTCCAAACTTAGGAAATTCATATCTTTTGATTCATGCATCCAAATTCAACAAACTTTATATCACTGGAAAGCTTATAAACTATAGAATCCAGTAATGCAATAATGTTTCATAGTTACTGACGAGGGTTAAACTCGACAAATGTCCTAGATGAAGGACTTAGGATCAGGGAGATAGGGCGTCGGATGAACTCGAAGGTGAAATCAGTCAAACAAGGTGGCTACGAAAGTAGGCGTGGGTGTAGAACCTGGCTTCCTTTCAATCTGTCCCACACCGTCCCCTCCTGGCCCCTATATATAAGTGGCCAGGTCTCAAGGATCGGGTGGGATCCGATACAGATTACAATATCGACATACGACATGAACTCGTATTTCGACTAGTATTACAATTGGGCCTAGCTTAATGGGCCTTAGGGGTACTCAACTGACGGGCTCTATTATCTATACCCTTGTCAGTAGCCCCTGATATTCTACCAGAATTGCAGATTTAGATTGAATCTCTAATCTTTAAATCTTCGACTTGATCAATTCTTCGACTTCTTCATATCTTCAAATCTTCGACTTGGTCTGTCGACTTATTCTCATTATAATACCTCGCAAGGGGTTTTGATGAATAAGCCTGACAACTCTGATGGATCAAGAGGCCAGTTAACTGCCGGAACAGATACTTGTCACCTACTCCAAATTCAATCCCCTTGGACTTGAATTTGGGAAACCGGTCAAACCCATTCTTTTGCTGCATTTAGGACTTACAAAAAATGAATCCCAGTGGTTCTCAGGGTACCCAGTGCGTCCACCAGGATTTTTCTTCGCGTCGTAGACACAGATACATACCAGCAGAGCGCATCCATGTGCCTATACCGGGCCACATAGGACGGATCCTAGGGTCTTACCTTTGTGATATATTTCAATCACGGCATTCGATTTGTCGCAATGACACAACTTGAGAATCATATGTCGCAGCCCTGTTTGACTGAATCAATATACGCAATTTTTCGAGTTATCCTTTTTAACTTTTATGAATACCTCTCGATGGGAGTAATCAAATGTTTATTTTTGTTGGCAATGTAGCCAAAGTTCCTTGCTCTTATCTTTTGTTGACTTCTTTCTATCGGGTGCGCGACAGCGCTCCGATGGGAGTAGACCCCGAGGCTATAGCCGAAATTTTCGGGTATAGGCTCAAGAGAATAGATAAATTTTTCTCCATACACTTCTTCTCGTATCATTTGTCGATTTTGCTCACTTTTGAATGGATTTTCCTCCTATGTTCGTTGCAAGCCCCCGAGTCGAAGACAAGGTAAACCTGTGAGTCTTGACAGAATTTTGCTTATCCTCTGATCCCTTCTCGCTTCTTCTCTTTTTTTATACGTATCGGTTTTCTTGATACGCTAACTCCTCTCTGCTATTTGCACTGTAAAAAATCCGGAAGTTTACTTTGGGCCTTGCCACTCCAGGGGCCCATTAACACGTGCTTATAAATAAAGCACACTTTGACCAGGGGGAAAACCCTAACTCCTCCATCTTTCTTCGCTGCATCGTCTTCTCACCCCATCTAGGGTATTTCATCTCTGACGCTTATCTCCCATGGCCGATCCAAGTGAATCTCGCTTGAACATCGACGCCCCGGTGGAGAAGCGGGGTCGTGGCCGCCCACGCGGTAGTAAGAATAAGACTGCTGCCGCAGCCATGGTAGCATCGTCTTCTACTCTGGTGAAGAGACGCCCCGGTCGTCCGGCTGGGAGCAAGAATAAGCCCAAGGTGCCCTCTGCCGCACCAGGTCCAAGTTTTTCTTCCCCTGATGCTTCTTCTTCTTCACCCAGAATCTATTCTTTCTTCTGCATCTGCAACACGCAGTGCCGTGAAATTCAGCGCCTACCACTGAATTTTACCAAATTCATGGATGGGCAAGAACTGCGTGAAGCAGTTCTTCGTGAACATTCCGGTGGAGGAACCCCATACGAAGTGGAGGTGTGGTACGACGACTCCGGTGAACAATTCTTCAAGGGCGGCTGGTCGCGATTTGCGGAGGATCATGACCTCCATCAGGGGTTCTTCATGACCTTTGATTTCCATGTTGGCACGTCGAAGTTTGACGTGAGAATCTACGACGGCACCCAGTGCCAGAAGGAGTATGAAGCCGAAGTGTAGTTTCATTAGTATTCTCCTTTATGTAATCCAGTTGTTCCTCCTCGTGCTTATCTGTAATAAATCGTATCTGGATTATGTGTTTTATTAATAGACCATAGGAACAAATTATGGTTCCGAGGTGTGCGCATTAATATTTATTGGGTTCCTTTGAACCGTTTACACCGCAGACAAAATGTCGGGTTGCAATCATCCTTGTAATATTCCTCAAAAAATCACAAATATCGATAACTTATTAGTATTATTTCGTACGACTCGAGGGTTTGAGCCCTCGAGTGTATAGTAAAATATTGTACACATATTGTCGATTTGGCCCAAGGAACCCGACCTATGGCCTCATGTTCTGGGTTCAGAGGGTCATAACTCGAAGGAACTCTTTATTGCCTATGCATAGAATCGCCGTAGTTGCTCTGCATTCCATGGGTTACTCTCGTCTTTCCCCGTTTTCTTGTCTCGTAATCGATAAGCTCCTCCTGGTATCACTTCTGTGACTATGTAAGGTCCCACCCATGGGGACTCGAGTTTTCCATGTCCATCTTGTTTGAGTCACAAAACTAGATCTCCCACCACGAAGGATCATGGACAAACTCGACTACTGTGGTAGTTTCGTAGATTTTGCTGATATTGAGTGGCTCTGGCAAGCGCGACATCTCTTGCTTCATCAAGTGCATCGACATCATCCTGAAGTGCTTCTGTAGAAGCTGCCTCATCATATGCTGCGATTCTTGGAGCTTCATGAGTTATTTCGACTGGGAGCACGGCTTCTACGCCATGGACCATAAAAAAGGGCGTTTCTTGAGTAGCTGCATTAGGCGTAGTTCGTAGACTCCATAGTACGGAGGGTAGCTCATGTACCCAAGCGTGCTTGGCTTTCTCGAGGGGCGCTAGCAGCATCTTCTTTATCCCATTGCATATTAGGCCATTGGCTTTTTCGACTTGCCCATTTGACTTTGGATGCGCTACAGAGGCGAACTTCAATTTGATTCCCAGACTTTCACAATAGTTCTTGAATTCTTTCGATGTGAAATTTGTCCCGTTATCTGTGATTATGCTGTGTGGTACTCCGAAGCGAAAAACTATAGACTTGATGAAGTTTATCGCGGCTGTAGAATCTTGGGTTGTCACTGGGGCTGCTTCTACCCACTTGGTGAATTTATCGACTGCTACCAGCATATAAACATGCCCTCCTGGCCAGGATTTGTATAGTTTTCCTACCATATCGAGACCCCATTGTCCAAACGGCCAAGATAATGGTATTGGTTGCAACTCTGCTGCTGGCGCGTGCGGTCGAGATGCGAAACATTGGCAAGCCTCGCACTTTCTCACTATGTGCTTCGCGTCCTCAATGGCTGTTAGCCAGTAAAATCCTGCACGAAAAGCTTTGGCTGCAATGGATCTGCTGCTAGCGTGATGGCCACATACTCCTGCGTGGATGTCTCTTAAGATCTCTTGCCCTTCTTGAGGGGTGACGCACCATTGTAAGATGCCTGTTATACTTTTTTGTATAATTTTCCTTGCAGCATGACGAAATCCTTGGATCCTCGTATTATCCTTTTTGCATGTACTGTATCTTCGGGTAGTGCTTTGTTTACCATATATGCCAAGTATGGTTGCATCCAAGTTTCCTCGATCATCATGACTTCTTCGGGTTCAGTTGTCCCGCTGCTACCAGCCCCCAAGCCTGTTGCTTGGTGCTGGGCCTGCTCTCCTGTAGTCGAGACTTTGGTGCTTTTGATTGATCTCTCTATGATTTCCTCCCAAAAAACTCCTTGTGGTACAGGTAAACACTGGGACCCGATATTTGCTAAATTGTCGGCTTCCTCGTTGCTTGCTCTGCTGAAATGCGAAACTTCGCATCCATCAAATGTTCCTTCGAGATAATAATATAGATTCCTGTATGCTGTCATATTGTCACTGATAGCATCACACTTGTTCATCACTTGTTGGACGATGAGATTTGAATCTCCGAAAATTTTCAGTCGAGTCGTTCCACATCATTTGGCCATTTTCATCCCATGAAGCAGTGCCTCGTATTCGGCTTTGTTATTAGAAGCTTGGGGAAAACTCATCCTTAGCACATAGTTAAACTTGTCGCCTTGTGGCGATATCAGGACTACTCCTGCTCCTGCGCCTTGGACCCTTTTGGACCCATCAAAGTACATTGTCCAGACACTCGATAGATCTGGTGGTGCTGTATTTTGTAACTCCAGCCACTCTGCTGTAAAGTCTGGTAAGACTTGCGATTTGATCGCCTTTCGCTTCTCGTACGTGATATCCATGAGTGATAACTCAATTCCCCATAAGGAGACACGCCCTGTTGCTGAAGGGTTGTTCAATATGTTGGATAGTGGTGCTTCGTTGACTACTATGATTGGGTATACCGCAAAATATTGCCGCAGTTTCCACGCTGTTGTGAATACGCTGTATGCAAGTTTCTGGTAGTGTGGGTACCTTTGCTTTGTTGGAGATAGCACCTCGCTAATGAAATATACTGGCCGCTGAACTCCATAGGTTTTCCCTTCTTCACTTCTTTCGACTACCAAGACTGTGCTTACCACCTGATGTGTTGCTGCAATATAGAGTAATAATGGCTCTTTTTCCTTTGGTGCGACCAACACCGGTGGTGTGGAAAGCACTTTTTTCAGTTGTGCAAAAGCTATGTCTACTTCTTCTGTCCATTCGAATTTATCGTCTAATTTTTTCATCAATGCATAGAAGGGAAGGGCTTTTTCCCCTAGTCTTGCGACGAATCGACTTAGTGCCGCAACATGTCCTGCGAGCTTCTGTACATCGTGCAACTTTGTGGGCTTGCCCATTGTTAATATCGCCTGGATCTTTTTTGGATTTGCTTCTATTCCTCTCGCAGATACTAAGAACCCTAGGAGTTGTCCTACAGATACCCCAAAAGAACATTTTGTCGGGTTGAGCTTGAGCTTGTACCTGTTTAAGTTGTTGAAGGTTTCTGCTAAATCACTAATTAAGGACTCCTCTTGTCTTGTTGTAATGACCACGTTGTCGATGTAGACTTGGATGTTTCGTCCTATTTGACTTCCGAGGCAGTTTTGCATCATCCTCTGATAGGTTGCTCCTGCGTTTTTTAGGCCAAAACGCATGACCTGGTAGCAGAACACGCCGTAAGGTGTTATGAAAGCTGTTTTTTCCTCGTCTTCTTTCTTCAACTTTATCTGGTTGTAGCCAGAGTATGCATCCAGGAAGGAAAGCCTTGCGCACCCTGCTGTTGAGTCAATAATCTGATCAATGCGAGGTAGAGGGAAGGGATCCTTTGGGCAATGCTTGTTGAGAGATGTGTAGTTGACACACACTCTTTGCACATCTGTGTTTTTCTTGGGGACTATAACTGGATTAGATACCCAAGTCGATGCTTTGATTTCTCGAATGAACCCTGCGTTTTCGAGTCTGTGTAGCTCGGATACTATTGCTTTCCTTTTGGGTTCGTCGAATCTCCTCAACGGTTGTTTAACTGGTTTTGCTTTTAGATCAAAGTTTAGTGCGTGCTCGACGAGTTCCCTGGGAACCCCTGGCATGTCCGAAGGACACCAGGAAAAGATTTCCCAGTGCTCACGGAGGAACTCGACGAGCGTGATTTCCCATGCGGGATCCAGGTTTACTGCTATAGAGGTAGTCTTGTTCGGGTCCATAGGGTGGACCTGGATTTTCTTCGAGTCCTGAGCTGCATCAAAAGCCTGATCTGGCAGGGATCGCCCGACGTCGGGTAGTACGTTGTGGTCAGTTTCGCCTTTTAGTCTCGCATATTCTACTGTCATGCCAAAGGTTTGCGCCAGTCTGTTGAATTCTTTGTCACAGGTGTTGGATACTTCAAAGCTGCCCTGCACCGTGATTGTTCCTTTGGGTCCTGGGATCTTGAGTGTAAGATACGCGTAATGAGGTACTGCCATAAATTTTGCAAATGCTGGGTATCCCAGGATTGCATGATATTGTGAAGGCCAGTCCATAACTTCGAACTCCAACTTTTCTCTGCGGTAATTGCTGCTGCCGAAACAAACGTCGAGTTCTATTTTCCCAAGAGGGTAATTTGCGCTTCCTGGTACTATTCCATAGAAAGAACAATCTGTTGGCTTTAAACTTTCCAGTGAGATGCACATTGCCCTCAAAGTTCTTGCATATATCAGGTTTATGCCGCGTCCTGCATCCATGAATACTCTCCCGATGTCATATCCCCCTATTTGCGCCTTTAGTACCATTGGTGCGTGCCCTGGCCTGGGAACTTTCCTTGGGTGGTCTGCTTTGCTAAATCTAACCGGTTGATTGGACCACTTTAGATACTCTGTGGTGGCTGGCGGTGATGATATTGCCAGGTTAACCTGTCTGGATATGCTCTTTCTTTCTTTGACTTTGGCACTGGTTGAATAATTGCTGATACATATACCTTTGACTCCAGTTGTTTCGCGAGTCGCTACATTTGATATCCTTGACTCGTGCTTTTTCCTCCTTGTCGTATTCCTTGGCTTGAATCCATGGCGTTTTGCAACCTTAAGAAGGTTCTGCAATCCTTCATCTGATGGTTGGAGACTCTTTTCCCATCCAGGTACGCATAATGGATGCGACAAGGACCATACAACATGTCTTCTGCCGAGGGACCCGAGTACCTTGATTTCTCCTTTCCCCTATTCTCCCTGGCTTGAAACTCTTTGCTTTCGTAGTCTTCCGCATTCCTTCCGTCGTATCCCATGGCTATTTGATTTCGCCTTCCCTGGTTGTCGTCGTTGCGGTATCGTCGCCTTTGCCTGCTTGATTTGTCGACTTCCGGTTACCGTCCCCTTTTGTTGTTATATGCGTCTTCTCCATCGGCAAATCTGTTGGCTACTTCCATTACCTCAGATACTGTCCTTGGCCTTGTTCTCCCTATTTCTTCCACTAGGTCCGAACGACGAAGGCCACTCGAAAAAGCGTCTATTGCTCTTTCATCGGAGACGTCTTCTGCTGAATTTTTGATTACACTCCAGCGTTGTATATATGAGCGTAGGGTTTCGTCTTTTTTTTGTACGCACGATTTGACTTCCTCCAGTGATGCTGGTCGCTTATATGTTGAGCGAAAATTTCTTGCGAACTGACTCTCTAACTCCCCCCAACTTCCGATGGAATCGTTGGGTAAGGTATTTAACCAGGACCGCGCTGCGCCGGTGAGGTGTAACTGCAAACTTTGCATGGCTGTTGCTCTTGTTCCTCTGAGTATCTGTACTGCTTGCAGGTAATCTGATAGCCATAGAATAGGCTCCTGCGACCCATCATACTTTTCCTGATCATGTAGCAGTTTGAAACCTTTGGGTACTCGCGTTTTGCGAACCCTACGGGTAAAACATAACGCGCCCATCTCTTTTTCATCGTCTTCATAGTTTTCTTCTCTCCACGCATAGCGCGAGTTGTTTACTCGTGCTTGTGTTATTATATTCCTTGCGTCCTCCTTCCTTTTTTGTTGCTTCTCATCTTCTGATGAATCATTGGGTTCGTTTCGCGAGGATTTGCGTTTGAATTCTTCTTTTCGCCTTTTTTTTTCCACGTGTCGCTTTTTCCTCTGGAAGTTTTCCCATTAGTTTGTCTTCTACCAACCCGAGACTTTGTATTGCGGCTTGATGCATATGCTCTCGTGGGTCCCCAGGCTCTGGTTGTGTGGTTAGTAGGTACGCCTGTGCTGCTACCAACGCTGCTTCTGGTGTTTCTTGAACGAAATCTTCTTCTTCTTCTGACTGCTGCGGGCTTTGACTTTTCGTGTAACTCTCCTATATTATCTGTGTTGTTGTCCTCCTGTTGTGTTTTGGGTCTCTTTGTCTCTCCATGCTGGACTCTGATGAATTGCTATATTCACTCCAGTATCCTTCACTTGGTGTACTGTTGTAATCCGGGTTTCTCATGATTATGTCTCTTTCCTGCCTTAACTTCTTTTTCCGCTGGTGTAGCGCGTATTGGTATCCCATTAAAACTTCTCTTCTTGAATCTGTGGGTACATCAGTCCCGTGGTTGACAGCTGTCATGATCATTCTCCACTCTCCAGCCGAAACATGCACTTTCTCCTTCTCTTTCTTGCCATTGCTCCTTATCTTGTCGACTTGCATGTCGACCTCCTTGTTGCCAGTGTGATTGTTTTCTTCTTTTGCTGCTTCAGTGATGATAACGCATAATTGGTGTATGCTCCTGGAGACACCGCTGCTTCTGCTAGCGATATCCCTTGATTTGTCCACTGCTGCTTCCACAATGGTCTTTTGCCCAGTTTCATCGGGTTCCTCTAATTTTCCCTGTAGATTTTCTATTGCTGCTAAGCTGACTGGCGAGTTTGCCTCGCTAGAAGAGCCTACAGATGATCCAGATGCTGTCATCCTCTCTGTTTTGCCCGCCGACGGAGCTGATTTCGTCGGATCCGAAAGGCGAGTTGAACCCGAAGGTCCGATGTAGAAGCTTAGACTTTCGAACGTCAATTCCATCTCTTGATTTTTGTTGACTTCTGGATTGCTATTGCCTGAAAGTGAAAAAGCCGTTGAATTCATGATTCCAACGCCCTTGATCCCCACGGTCGGCGCCAATTCACGAGGGTTAAACTTGACAAATGTCCTAGATGAAGGACTTAGGATCAGGGAGATAGGGCGTCGGATGAACTCAAAGGTGAAATCAGTCAAACAAGGTGGCTACGAAAGTAGACGTGGGTGTAGAACCTAGCTTCCTTTCAACTAGTATTACAATTGGGCCTAGCTTAACGGGCCTCAGGGGTACTCAACTGACGGGCTCTATTATCTATACCCTTGTCAGTTACAGTGTTCATTTTGAATCCATCTTTAAATTGGAACAAATCTATCTGTTAGTTTAATCCATATCTTTTGTTTCAAGTGTCCAAAAATTGTAAATTTGTAGTCCCTGGAATCCTATGAATCTGTAGAACATCATAGAATCAATAGATTTCAAAATTGAAACATCCACACACTTTGTACCTTCAAATATAAGAAAATCACTGTTTTGAGCATAGTTTGAATTCTATAATTTATTTTAGGATGATTCCAATTGCAGTGACTTTGTTTTACTGTAAGTTATTCACTAGTGTTACTTTCATATTTTCTCGATCCACTTCACCATTATTCAAATTCTAACATGAGGATTTGAGTAATTCTGCCATAGAAATAATTTCTAAATTGCTTTCAACATTGTTCTCTCTACATTAGTAAGTCCTATGATTTGTCTAGTTTCCAAGGCCACCTTTTCATATCACTTTGACCCAATATCATGCATGTCCAAGTCTATTTGTCTAGTTCACACATATTCAAATGCAAATGTGTTAATTGAGTAAAGTGGGAATTAATCCAACCCTAGGTTCTATTTTTACTATTGTGGTATTGATTTAATTCTACCATCATGACAAATGATCATATTCCGTGTATCCAATAGAAACCTTAAACCCTAATCTCCATTGTCATCTACCCATACTCAATCCTCTACTCACTTAATCATGTTCACTTATATGAATTGAACTATTCAATTAGCAAATGAGTTAATAGAGTACTTCAATGCTTTATACGTATTTACCCATTGCCTAAGTGTAATGTATGCTATATAAGGATATTTGTTGTCACATTTATTCAATAGTATTAATGTTATACAAATCAATACTTCAAAAATCCAGATCACTTGAATCTTGTCTAAAACTCCTACTCATGCTTTGTTGAGACATAAAGGTCCCACTAATTGTTTTGCCTAGTTCAATCTTCTCAAAACATATAGATTATCTCTTCGACTAAACTCTCAATGTCCCCATCATCTTGCAACCCATTGCTCCAACACACAATCTTTCTTGAACTTAACATCTCAATAAGTTTAAAAGATTAAACAAGACTACTATAAATGTTTGTTTTGCTAGAAGTTGTGTTTGTGTGGTGTGTTTATGTTGTGTTGTTTGTGTGTTATAGCATTGTGTGGAGTGCTTCATACTTAGTTGAGAGGGCTGGAAGATCTTGGACATCAAAAAGGCAAGTGACACACATATCTTCTACCTATTCTATTATTCATTAGTGATTTTCAATAGTATGCATGATAGGTGAATAGTCAAATGTTTATGAAGTGCTAGATCCTAGTAGTGAGTAGCTGTCCCTCAAACCCCACTTGGTAGGATGCTAAATACTTTGAAAAATATGATGATGTGCTATGATTACTTGTTAAAGTTGTTTTGGTGAATCAAATTAACAACTTCAACTAAAATGAACTACCTGGTTGGAGTGGTTTGTGATGGAAAGTGTAGTAGGTGGGTCCTGGGGCACATGCTAGGACAGATGTGTAGCTCAGGATGCCGCTCGGGATGGCCACTCAGGATTAAAGAGATTAATATGGCTTCCATGCTTAGATGTACTTCCAGTGCAACCTTATGACAATATGGGCTCTGTCTTGATTGAGTATGATTAAGGGTTCAACCAAGAGTACTGAAATGAGGTGGTAGCAAAATATAGGGGGTACGGTGAGACTAGTTTGGTTGAATGCTTTTTCTGAAAGGTCTTTTTTCATTTTATGTATGGGCATAAGATGAATCCTAAGGTGAAAGTGCACAACCCTTGCAAGGTGTCTAAAATCGAATTAATTAGCCGTGTCCTTGGTTATGGACGTTTGAGTCTCTAGTCATGGAATGATCGGAAGAATCTTATCACCATTTCTGAATGCTGGAAAACTTGACTAGCAACTATCAGGAGAAGCTCAGGGCCATACACTCCGAGGGGTGATGGATTCTGTGTTTGCAACTTTGTTGAGTTTCGCCCAGAGCTACATGCCTAATTAACATGTAGTGTATGGGGGTTATCTTGACCCTTATAAACTAAAATTTTGTTAAAAAGGTTTTGCAATAATGTTAGGATAAAACTTGCTTTATGCAAATTAGCCTTTGAGATCTACAACCCAAATGTCATGTAGTATAGTCTTTTCACCAATGCCACCAAATATGTGTCATTTGCCAGTATGTTGTTGTACTGACCCCTTTGGGGCTACATATTCAAACGTGCAGGTTTTGTTCATAGGGAAACGGTAAGTAGGATCTCGAGCTTACATTCCAACATGTTTGCTTGTGGCACTTGAAGAAGGTGGAGGCTCATTGATACTGTGCTTCATGCTGTGCATTTTGTAAAGGTAGATGAACTTCATAACTGGATTTACATTATAGATTTTATACTACTGCATTGATTACTATATTCTGAACTGTGGTGCTATCTATTGATCCAGGGAATAGCACATTTACACATGAGTTTCACCTTTAGCAAAAGGTGGGGCGCTACAGAATGGTATCAGAGCATAGTGTTGCCTGTAGGATCGAGACCCTAAGATTGGATTAGATTAGGAGACCCTAGGAATTTTTTTCCTTCAATTTTCAGTTTTCTAAACTTACCTGATTTTAGTTTGAATTTTCTTGTAATGCTTATCATATTCATTTACTAACCTAACTCCATCCTTACCTCTTTAGATGGACCATTACACTATGATGAAGGTACCCTTTGACGATGACGAGGAGAGTTTTAGTGACCAGCTTTCCCGCCTTTCTCGAGCACTACACTTGGCCCCTCCTACCTTCCGGGGAAGAGTGATACCTTGTGAAATTCTGGAAATCAAGCGCTGGGAGATTGAGACAAAGATCAAAGGACATACCATTGAGCCAGCCACAGTGACAGTGGTATACTCACGGATGTATCCTAGTTGGGATACTGGGATCATGATGGCCATTGAGGAAGCACTAGCACGCATCTGTGGAATGTACCCCAAGGAGATATTCGACATGGACAACTCCTTCCAGCAATTTGGGAGACGCAATGATGAAGGATGGGCATTAAGTACCCTAGGACGCCGTGAAGATTTACCATGGACAGAGATTCAATTGGAGGATATGGAGACCTACGCCTTCAACATGGAAATCATGCTCCGCCATGAGATGGATGCCACGGATGATGCCAAGTACCAACTCCATGAAAAGGATGTGAAGATTGAGCAACTGGAGGACACTATTTAGAAACTGAAGAAGAAGAACGAGTTACTAGATGCAATAAATGACAAGTTGACAGCCAAGATAGAAGGTCAGACTGCAAGAAATATAGGACTACAAGGATAGTGCGCATATCTCAGCAAGTATCTGATGAAGTATGAGGCTTGGCCCACCAAGAAGAAGACATTACGAGCTTCCGAGGAGGAAACACCGGAGGCGCCCAAGAATGTTCACCGGGAACTAGTGGTGTTCAAGGCCAATGAAGAGGAGACTCCAGCGGAGAAGGACGGTGAGGAGTGATACGTCTCCAACGTATCCATATTTTTTTATGCTCCATGCTTGTTTTTACACCATTTGCTTAGTGTTTCGTTACACTTCGTGGAATTTTTATGTATTTTCCGGAACTAACCTATTAACGAGATGCCACAGTGTTAGTTCCCTGTTTTCTGCTGTTGTTGTGTTTCAGAAAAGTTACACAGGAAATATTCTCGGAATTGGATGAAACAAAAGCCAGACGTCCAGATATTTCACGGAGCTTCCAGAACACCGAAGGAGAGACGGAGAGGAGCCACTGGTGGGCCACACCACCAGGGGGCGCGGCCTGGGGCTAGGCCCGCGCCCCCCTATGGTGTGCCCCACCAGGACCACTTCTGACGCCGCCCCTTCACCTATAAAGACCCCCCGATGGGAAAAACCTAAAGACCCGATCACTTTTCCATAATATATCGCGATCCGCCACCGCCGTCGACCCAAAGATCAGGAGGGTCCAGAAGCTCTTCCCGGCACCCTGCCGGAGAGGGGAATCGCCACCGGAGGTCTTCTTCATCGCCATGCTTGCCTCCGACGCGATGAGTGAGTAGTCTACCTTGGACTATGGGTCCATAGCAGTAGCTAGTTGGTTGTCTTCTCCACCATGTGCTTCATGTTTAGATCTCGTGAGCTGCTTTACATGATCGAGACTACCTTTATGTAATTCTACATGTTGTGTTTGTTGGGATCCGATGAATATTGGTGTTATGATTGAGTTGATGTGCTGAATATTATCTTATGTTATCTCTATGTTGTTTATGATCTTGCATGCTCTCCGTTGTTAGTAGCTATCTTGGCCGAGTAGTTGCTAGTGACTCCAAGAGGGGGTATTTATGCTCGATAGTGGGTTCATGCCTCTATTTAATCTGGGGGAGTGACAGAAACCTCTAAGGTTGTAGATGTGCTGTTGCTACTAGGGGGAAAACAACATTCATATGCTCGAGGGCATATGCTTTGTTTACATTACACACTTTGCTTAATGCAGTTATCTGTTGTTCGCAACTTAATACTTGTGGAGTTCTCGGATTGATTCGCCACAAGTGGATTATTAGTCATAGATGCAGTTGGATGGCGGTCTATGTATCTTGTCGTAATGCCCAGAGTAAATCTCATAGTGATCCTCTCAACATGCGAGTTGTCTTTATTCTATAAATTGCCCAACAGTAATTTGTTTACCCAGCATGTATTATTTTATCTTATGGAGAGACACCACTAGTGAACTGTGGACCCCGGTCCTATTTCCTTTATATTGCTATCACTTGTTTATTACTTTTACTCGCACTGTTTACTTTACTCGCACTATTTACTTTACTCGCATATTACTATTGCTTTCCACTCGATACGCTCATACCATTTGTTTCAAGCAAAGCGGTGAGATTGACAACCTCATCGTAAGTTGGGAACAAAGTATTTGGTTGTGTTGTGTGCAGGTTCCACGTTGCCGCTCGCAAAGCAAAGCTTGGACGAGGCGCCCTATAAATTGTCCGAAGCTGTCGTGAAGCTAGCGGGCATCACCTTCAGTCGTATTAAACCTCCTACTGGATTGATAACCTTGGTTTCTTACTGAGGGAAAAACTTGCTGCTATATTCATCAAACCTTGCTCTTGGGGTTTCCAACTGGCTGATCATTTACTTCATCTACAAACTGCAATCAAGTTCTCTAGCACCTTCAATACCGCGCCATCAACAAGCTTTTCTGGCGCCTTTGCCGGGGAGGAAAGAAGACTTCTGCAAGGGGAGTTTCACACGCACATCCTGTACTTTGTTTTAAGTTTTGCTTTACTTTATTTTTACTTGCATCGTTTTATCAAAAACCCAAAAAAATTAGTATCCTTGATAGTTGTTTTTACTTGTCTGCTTTTAGTTTGCTAGAATGGCTACTCCTAAGAACACCAAGTTATGTGATTTTACTAGCACTAATAATAGTGATTTTATCTGCACTCCTATTGCGCCACCTGCTCCTGCTGCAATTTTTATGAGATTAAGCCTGCTTTGTTGAACCTTGTTATGAAAGAGCAATTTTCTGGTGCTAGTACTAATGATGCTGCAGCTCATCTCAACAATTTTGTTGAGCTATGTGAGATGCAAAAGTATGAGAATGTTGATGGTGATATTATTAAGCTTAAGTTGTTTCCTTTTTCTTTGAGAGGAAAAGCTAAGGATTGGTTGCTTTCTTTGCCTAAAAATAGTATTGATTCATGGGCTAAGTGTAAGGATGCTTTTATTGGTAGATACTATCCTCCTGCTAAGATTATAGCTTTGCGTAGCAATATTATGAAGTTTAGTCAGTTTGATAATGAACATGTTGCTCAAGCTTGGGAAAGAATGAAATCTAAAGAATTATCCCACTCATGGACTGACTACTTGGATGATTGTCCAAACTTTTTATGCAGGACTGAATTTTTCTTCAAGGAACCTACTTGATTCAGCTGCTAGAGGCACTTTTATGTCCCTTACCTTGGGCGCTGCAACAAAGCTTCTCGACAATATGATGGTAAACTACTCTGAATGGCACACCGAGAGAGCTCCACAAGGTAAGAAGGTAAATTCTGTTGAGGAAACCTCTTCCTTGAGTGATAAGATTGATGCTATTATGCTTATGCTTTCAAATGATAGGACTCATGTTGATCCTAATAATGTTCCTTTAGCCTCTTTGGTTGCTCAAGAAGAGCATGCTGATGTAAAGTTCATTAGAAACAATAATTTTAACAATAATGCTTATAGGAACAATTTTGCTAGTAACAATTATAGGCCGTATCCTTCTACCAATGGTAATGGTTATGGTAACTCTTATGGTAATTCCTCCAACAACACTAGGGCCGCGCCCTCCGAGCTTGAGGTAATGCTCAAGGACTTCATCGGTAAGCAAAATGCTTTTAACAAGTCTGTTGAGGAAAAGTTAGGCAAAATTGATATTCTTGCTTCTAAAGTTGATAGCCTTGCTCATGATGTTGAACTTCTGAAATTAAAAGTGTTGCCTAATGATGTGAAAGAGAACAATCCTTTTGCCACTGCTAATGCTATCCAAGTTAGAATTGATGAAAATGTTAGGATGCTAGCAGAATTGCATGCCAGGTAGGAAAGAGAAGATGAGATGGCTAGAAAGATGAAGGTATGTACCATTACTACCTCTGATGATGTTGATCCTAGTGCTAGCAATCCTCTTACTTTAATTGGTGTAGAGAAAACTCCCACTCCTTGTGTTAAAAAGCCTAAAACTGCCAAAACTTTTTCTCAAAAGAGTGCTGAAATTTTTCGGAGTGTGGGAGATGATAGCTGTATTTCCTTTAATGATTTTGATGTTGATGGCTGCAATATATCTGAAGTTATTTTTTTCTTGCAAAAGCTTGCTTTGACTCCCAATGCTAGTTCTTTAAATGTTGCTTTTACTAAGCATATTACCAATGCTCTTATGAAAATTAGGGATGAAAAGTTGAAGCAAAAAGCTTCTATTCCGAAGAAGTTAGAAGATGGTTGGGAACCCCGCATTGATATGCATTTTAATGGTTTTGATTGCCATACTTTATGTGATCTAGGTGCTAGTATTTCAATCATGCCTAGAAAGATTTATGACATGCTTGATTTACCACCGCTTGAAAAGTGTTATTATGATGTTCCTATTGCTGATGTTGCTAAGAAGAAACCTTTGGGAAGGATTAGTGATGTTCTTATTGTGGTTAACAATAACCTTGTTCCCGTTGATTTTCTTGTCATGGATGTTGAATGCAATGCTTCATGTCCTATTATTTTGGGAAGACCTTTTCTTCGAACTGTAGGTGCCATCATTGATATGAGGGAAGGCACCATCAAATATCAATTCCCACTCAAGAAAGGTATGGAACACTTCCCTAGAAAGAAGAAGAAATTATTTTTTGACTCTATTCTTAGAGCAAATTATGAGCTTGATGCTTCATCACTTGATATTACTTGATTCGCATTTTCTGCGCCTAGCTCAAAGGCGTTAAAGAAAAGCACTCTTGGGAGATAACCCAATGTTTTTATTTTCAGTTATTTTTATTTTATTTGAGTGTTGGAAGTTATTACTACTGTAATGACCTCTCCTTATCATTTTTATTTCGTTTTTGTGCCAAGAGAAGCCTCTAATTTGAGCGAGGTAAGATTTGGGGATGTTGCTGTCCTGAAACAGTTTTCAGTGCTGCACCGTAAAAATTCGTGAAAATTCTTTGTATATCTTTTGGACCTGAAATTTCTTGTGCATATGCCCCAGGTTATATCCAAACTTTCATTAGTTGAACAATTTTTGATTTGAGCAACATAAAACCCTCTAAAAATTCGACCTTTGTTAGCTGTTCTGTTTTGACAGATTTCTGCCAATATTTGTGTTTGCCGCTTTATTTTTTTTTAGTTCTTTTGATCACGGAACTTTTGGGGAAGTTGCTACAGTAGTATATACTTTATATGTGGTTGTTTTGAGTTGAAACCTGAAGCAAAAAGTGGTGATTCAATGTTATGCTTACACTAATGTTGCTAATAGATTTGTGTTTAGTTTTGTATGAAGGAAGTTTTCAAGTGTAGGGATTGGAGAATGATGAGATGAGTTGAAGAATGGACAAAAGCTCAAGCTTGGGGATGCCCATGTCACCCCAAGAAATATCCAAGAAGTACAAGCGTCAAAGCTTGGGGATGCCCCCGAGGCACCCCTTCTTCATCGGCAAAAATCAGGTCACCTTTCAATACACTATATTTTTATTGCTTCATGCATTATGCGTTTTTCTTGGAGCGTCAGTTGTTTTTATTTTTCAGTTTAGTTTTGTTTTGTTTTCTGCAATAATTGGTTGGACCCCAACAAATTTCTTTTGGAGAAGTTGCATTGCTTTTCATTTGCCAAGAACACTCCGTTTTTCATTCTTATAATTTCAATGAGTGTTCTCTTTTTCTAGAACTGCGTTTAGCTTTCGATTTCCACCTTGATTTGTGTTCAGATCTTGTTATATATTTTTATCAAGGTGTATTTTTGCCTCTGGTCCATATTGGTTTTCATCAAAAGAGTTGGTTATAAAAAGTTTGAATGGTGTTGGAAAAGAGAAAAAGCTTTATGCAAAAAAGTGGTACAAGAAGGAGCTTGTGTAGAATGTGGCTTAGGCTTTTGCATGTCGTGCTTCATGTCTTTTTGATAGTATGCTTAGTGGTTTTGCTGTAGCATGACTTATCTCAAATAACTGAGATTGCTTAATGAGCCTTTGAAAAAATCATGCATTGTTTTAATTATTTGGAAGCATTATTTTGGTTTTCTCCTTGATGCTTTATTTGGGTTGACTTGGCGCATGCTCACACATGTTTGACTCATACAAAGTCGCCATTGCCTCTATGATCATTTAGTTTTTGACTTTTGATGCCATCTTATGCTTCTTTTAATGTCGCTTTGTCGCTTTGCATGATTATGGCCATTATTGCTCTCTTAGTTGGTCGCTCCCAGTCTTTCGCTAGCCCTCATTTTGTACTGAGTATGAGCTCTACTCGTGCATCCAACTCCTAAAAACCAAGTTTGCCATTATGTCCACCATACATACCTATTAGCAATTTGCTATTCCAATGTAACATCCCAAGATTTATCAAATTTTGGGGGAATTTTTTGCTTTTGTTTTGCTTGAGATGATTGGAATTTCACAGGGATTTAAAACTTTTGAGTCTATTTGAAAGCTTTATTAGAAAACTATTTTAAACTTTCAATTATTTTTCTTGAAGAACTTCTTTGAGAAAGATCAAGTATCCAAATACTATTTTTCATCCTTTATTCAAACCTATGCAAGCTCGCTTGCAAAGGAGTGAATCACAAATGTGTTTTATTTAGTAAAGAATGTATTTTAAAAACTAAGTTTGAAAGGGAATTTCAAACATTATTTTATAAAGTTTTATCTCTTATTTCAAAGGATTTTATTTTGAAACCCTATTTCTATTTCTTTTATGCAAGCAAAACCCCTTGCTATGTTAGTAAAGATATATTCAAAAATTAGCTTTTATGTTGAAAACATATTTCTTACTGGTTTGGAACATTGCATGGAATATTAGAAGAATTTAGATTTTTGTTTGAATTGATTTGAAGGAGTTTTGCAAAATCTATAAAGGAAATAAGAAATCAGAAAAAGAAAAGAAAATGAAAAGGAAATAAAGAAAAGGATAAAAGGCCGGGGGAGACCTTTTAGCCCAGCCCCAGATTCGGCCAGAGGCCCAGCAGCGCGCCGTCCCGAAAGGGTACCGGCATTCCTCGCCCCTCTCTGACCGACAGTGGACCCCACATGTCATCACCCTCCTCCCAGCAATCTTCTCCCTCTCTCTCCGTTTCTGCAAACGGTCGCCGGAGTAACACCCCCGTTGATTTCTCGCGAGTAATGGCCATCAAGACCACGCCTATAAGTACCTCGCGTCCTCCTCTCTCTTCTCTCCCTTTCTCTCCTCGAATCGGGCCGCCAGGCTGCTCAAATTTCCTCGTCGGAGGTCCGCACGTCTGTAGGCATCTCCGGACGAATTCGTCGTTGACGGTGAGCCAAGCGCCTCCTTCTCCCTCCTATCCTCTTCCTCTCCTCCTGGCGCACCTCCCTGAGTTTTCCCCTCAGATTTCTCGCAGAGAATCAACGCACCGGAGCTAACCCGAAGCTCGCCGTCTCCAGAGCACCTCCAGCCGGACCTCGTCGCCGTTCCAGGAAGAGCGCGAGCACGCCGACCTCACATTCGACATCTCCGCATCACGGCGCATCTCGTCGACATCTTCATCGCCCCCAGGAACGTCGGCAACGTCGCCGTCATCCATTCCAGTACCGCACCTCATTGGAGACACGCCGGAACCCTAACTAACAGTGAGCTCCCCCCCTCCACTTCTTTTCGTCCGTCAGATCTAGATCCGACGGCTCGTTTTAAATCATTAACCGAATCGGTACCCTCAGATCTGAGGCGTTCATTTAAGTAAGATCCAACGGCTTAAAACGTGAATCCGCCCGAAACGGTACGGGGCTATCAGGATCTGCCACGTGTCGGCTTCCGGTTTAAACAGAAATTCGAATTAGAATTTGAAATCAGATTTGATCCAAATTTCATAAAATCATAACTTTTGATCTGTAGGTCCAAAAATAACAAATGATATACCGTTGGAATCCTTGAAACATGTAGATTCCAGTAGTATAATAAAACTTCACATTTTATGGGTTCAATTTGAAACTATTTTCAAATCGGTATCAAACCTTCTGTTAGCTTGTTTAATCCATATCTTTTGAACGAAGTGTCCAAAAATTTCAAATTGGTAGTCTCTGGAATCCTTTAATCTTATAGAACATCATAGGATCAATGATTTTCAAATTTGATACGTGCACACACTTTGTGCATTCAAATTTGTCAAAATCACTATTCTGATCACAATTTGAATTCTATAACATATTTTAGAATGATTCCAATTGCAGTAGCTTTGTTTTACTGCAAGCTATCCAGTAGTACCACGCCCATATTTGTTTGAACCATTTCGCAATTATTCAAATTCTAACATGAGAATTTGAGTAATTTCCACTATAGGAATAAACCTATACCTTTTCTAGTGCAGCCTTATGACATTATGGGCTCTGTCTTGACTGATTAGATGTGAGGGTGCAACTTGTGTGCAGGAAGTGGCAGGTAGTTGAATTGTAGGTTGGGAACGAATCTTGCCAGTTAGTTGCTCTCTCCTTCTAAAAGGTCTCGTCTCATTTTATGTATGGGCATAAAATGAGTCGTAAGGTGAAAGTGCACAACCCCTGCAGGGTGTCGAAACTAATCGATTAGCCGTGTCCCCGGTCATGGACAATTTGAGTCTCTAGACATGGAATGTACGGAAGAATCTCATCACCATTTCTGAATAAATAAAACTTGTCTAGAAACCCCTAGGAAGGGGCTAAGGACCATGCACTCCGAGGGGTGGTGGTTCCTGATGTTCCAGCTTTGTTGAGTTTCGCCCAGTGCTACATGCCTAGCTAGTATGTGGTATTTGGGGGTTATTTCCACCCTTTGAAAATATAAAACTTTGAAAGAATGTTTTGAGAAAGAAGTATAGGACAAAACTGGCTTTATGCAAATCAGCCTATGAAATCCACCAGCCAAATATTCATGTAGATAGCTTTTTTCTCAACAGCCACCAAATATGTGTCATTTGCCAGTACATCATTGTACTGACCCCTCTGGGGCTGCATATTCAAACGTGTAGGTTTTCATTTCGAGTAAAGAACCAGGATTAGGATCTCGAGCTTACATTCCAACATGGCTGCCTGTGGCACTTGATGAAGATGGAGGCTCATTACCACCTTGTTTTTCCGCTGTGTATCAGTAAGGTTTGAATACTTTGTATCTGGGTCCACGTTGTAATCTTGATGCTATGCAATGAATATTTCATTTTGTTCTGTGGTGCTATCAGTGATCCAGGGAATAGCACTTAACACGGATGTTCCACCTTAAATCCAACGGTGGGGCGCTACATCCAAAGTACATTTGACTTGCTTTTATCTATCCTTCAAATTAAACTCTTTTTGGTGTTATGCGAAAATTGGTCAGTAAAGCTCTCACGAACCGGATGGCACACTTTACTTTTCTCGCTTTAAAATTTTGACATTGTGGTCTCTTATATTGAGTTGTTATGCTTGCAAGTTGTAAGTTGAGAATTAGCCCAGCCATGCCGTCATGGGGCAAGCTTTCAACATTGCACTATCTTTCATTTGAGTTGATATCGTGATCTTTTGTTTATGGATACTCGCGATGTGAAATAAGTTGGGAATCTTGCGGGATCATGGAGTTTTTATATGTGTTAGGGAAATGCCTGGGCCACTAATCTAAGCCATGCATCATTCATGGTGGAAATTTACAGCATGCCCATAGTGGACATTCGACGACGCATCTCAAAATAAAAAGCTATACCAATGGTAAATAAAAGAGATGTCAAGGTGTTCATTGTCTGTTTGTCTTGTCATTTTGATGTGGGCTTGTTCCATGTCATCGGGCAGGAGGTACCCCGTTGGCAGGTTCTCGATGATACACATATAATTACAATGACAAGAGCTTGCTTGGGACTCTAAGTCGAGTAGCATGAGGTTTGGGTATTCGTACTTCATGGGACACGAGGTTTTCAACTTATGATTTGTCAAGCATATGCAGCATAAGTGTTCTCGCATTAACTTTAACCATTCAAGATGCTTATGATGGGGGCAATGAGAGCTCAAAGCCGGTAAGTACCATAATTTTTGAAGGTTTATAAAACTTGCAATCACTGCTTCCCTCTGCGAAGGGCCTTTCTTTTATTTTTATGTTGAGTCTCCACCTTCTACCTTTATGCACCATTAAGAGAGCATAGTTGTCATTCTGAGTATAATGTGCATTGTCCCGAAGTTTTCATTGATTGATTCATATTGTTGGTTTCACTTGTTCTTAAATTATTTGTATCTAGTCGCCCTCTTAAACTTGAAGGTGTCCTATGCATTTATGTTTTGCTCTCCATGAAGGACAAGCTGAAAACCATTTGTATGTTTTTCCTTATGATTTGAACACACGTTTGACTTTCATTGTTTCATTTTCATGATCTTTTGTTTGTGTTCATTTTCATGTTATAACATGGTTGCTAAGTTTCTTCTATCAAGATTATATCTTTCATGCCCATGTTTTAAGTTCTTTTGATCCCAGCACACAATGCTTACATATATGATCAAGATTGTGTAGGTGCATGTCACCTCAAAAATTATTTCTTTTGTTATCAGTTACCTACTCGAGGACCAGCAGGAGTTAAGCTTGGGGATGCTGATACGTCTCCAACGTATCTATAATTTTTGATGCTCCATGCTTGCTTTTTACACCATTTGCTTAGTGTTTCGTTACACTTTGTGGCATTTTTATGCATTTTCCGGAACTAACCTATTAACGAGATGCCACAGTGCCAGTTCCCTATTTTCTGCTGTTTTTGTGTTTCAGAAAAGTTACACAGGAAATATTCTCGGAATTGGATGAAACAAAAGCCAGACATCCAGATATTTCAAGGAGCTTCCAGAACACTGAAGGAGAGATGGAGAGGAGCCACTGGTGGGCCACACCACCAGGGGGCGCGGCCTAGGGCTGGCCCACGCCCCCCTATGGTGTGCCCCACTAGGACCACTTCTGACGCCGCCGCTTCGCCTATAAAGACCCCCCGACGGGAAAAACCTAAAGACGCGATCACTTTTCCAGAATATAGCGCGATCCGCCGCCGCCATCGACCCAAAGATCGGGAGGGTCCAGAAGCTCTTCCCGACACCCTGCCGGAGAGGGGAATCACCACCGGAGGTCTTCTTCATCACCATGCTTGCCTCCGGCGCAATGATTGAGTAGTCTACCTTGGACTATGGGTCCATAGCAGTAGCTACTTGGTTGTCTTCTCCACCATGTGCTTAATGTTTAGATCTCGTGAGCTGCTTTACATGATCAAGACTACCTTTATGTAATTCTACATGTTGTGTTTGTTGGGATCCAATGAATATTAGTGTTATGATTGAGTTGATGTGCTGAATATTATCTTATGTTATCTCTATGTTGTTTATGATCTTGCATGCTCTCCGTTGTTAGTAGCTATCTTGGCCGAGTAGTTGCTAGTGACTCCAAGAGGGGGTATTTATGCTCGATAGTGGGTTCATGCCTCTATTTAATCTGGGGGAGTGACAGAAACCTCTAAGGTTGTAGATGTGCTTTTGCTACTAGGGGGAAAACAACATTCATATGCTTGAGGGCATATGCTTTGTTTACATTACACACTTTGCTTAATGCAGTTATCTGTTGTTCGCAACTTAATACTTGTGGAGTTCTCAGATTGATTCGCCACAAGTGGATTATTAGTCATAGATGCAGTTGGATGGCGGTCTATGTATCTTGTCGTAATGCCCAGAGTAAATCTCATAGTGATCCTGTCGACATGCACGTTGTCTTTATTCTATCAATTGCCCAACTGTAATTTGTTTACCCAGCATGTATTATTTTATCTTATGGAGAGACACCACTAGTGAACTGTGGACCCTGGTCCTATTTCCTTTATATTGCTATCACCTGTTTACTTTACTCGCACTGTTTACTTTACTCGCATATTACTATTGCTTTCCACTCGATACGCTCATACCCTTTGTTTCAAGCAAACCGGTGAGATTGACAACCTCATCGTAAGTTGGGAACAAAGTATTTGGTTGTGTTGTGTGCAGGTTCCATGTTGCCGCTCGCAAAGCAAAGCTTGGACGAGGCGCCCTATGAATTGTCCGAAGCTATCGCGAAGCTAGCGGGCATCACCTTCAGTCGTATTAAACCTCCTACTGGATTGATAACCTTGGTTTCTTACTGAGGGAAAAACTTGCTGCTATATTCATCAAACCTTGCTCTTGGGGTTTCCAACTGGCCAGTCATTTACTTCATCTACAAACGCAATCAAGTTCTCTTGCACCTTCAATACCGTGCCATCAAGGAGCCCATTGGTACAAGAGTGAAGCATCGCCGGACAGGAAACACTAGAGCGTACCTGGCGCAATTCAAGTAGAATAGACCAACAATACTATTAGACTTAGAGTTATGAATCTTACGATATGCACCTTGATCATGCCAAGTTGCGGCATGACCATACTTTTCTTAGAGGCTGATCTCTTAAATTTTTCTTATGTAATGGATGCTTGATGAGTGATTTTATGAGATGAATTCCCTTGATCTGCTGTTTGGGTAGGAATCTTCTTTAGACCATCTCCATCCTTATCTACGCTAGATACTAAAACCTGCCTCGAAAACCCTAACAGATGCATCCCCACCACCGGAATAGCCTCAACAGACCCTAGATGGTCTCAGCAATACAACGGATGGTAGAAGTACATGCAGAGCTAATGCAAGCCATGACTCAGAACTTGATCACCTCTGATAGCAAAGAGTTACCCCCAGGAATGCAGCAACTACTGGACGACCATTCTTGTATGGTGCAAATGATGCCCCAGATTTTAGCAAGTACCAACCTACTCCAAGACCACCAGTGCAACAGGAAGATGGAAAAGGAAATCAAGACAACCATGCCAGTCTGCAAGATCTGTGGAGAAACTGGACACCCTTCTGAAGAGTGCCCAGAGAAGTGTCATTGCTGCACTACTAGTCACTCTACCAGAGAATGCCCCAGAGATAAGGTCACCTGCTTCTTATGTTATGGAATCGACCACGTACCCAAGGAATGCAAGTTCTACTTCACGGTACAACAAATGAATCAACAAGCTAGGGAGAAACTGAGGCATCTAATAGAAGGCGCCCCAGAAGCCCAAGATCCAAAGGTGAAGATGGAAATCAAAGGGCAGGAGGAGACCCTTAACATCATCACCCGGAGTGACTTATTCACTAGAAGGCAAGAGCATCTACCAGGGAAATGCAACCGGAAACGAGAAAGGTTTCCCACGGCCGAAGTGGAATATCAAGACAATGAAATCAAAAATCTCCTAGCCTTGGAGATACCCACCAAGAAGAAGAGAAAGAGAAAGCAGGATTGTAGCCATATTACATGTTTTCATTGCCGGAATAAGGGACATTATTCCGATCAGTGCCCAGAAAAGGAGCAAACAATCAACCCACCAGGTAGCATAAAGAAGGATCTCAGTCGTGTCACCTGTTTCAAGTGTAAGAAACAAGGACACTATTCGAGTACCTGCTCGGAGGGTAGCGCAACCGCAACTGCCATTGATCTGGAGGATCCAGAAGACTAGAGAAGTGGACCAGAGGCTAAATCAAGGATGGCCAACAGGAAACGGAAGCTTAATAGTTACTAGCAGTAATAGAAAGTAGACGGATTATGTAAGGACAAAGCAACACTCAATAGAGTAAAATAAAAGTTTCTTAATCGTGTCAAGTCAAGAAGTCTACAAATTTGATGTTGTACCCAAAATTTTGTCCTGAACCCTAGTGAGAAAACGCAAGAATTTGGTTCCAAAAATTTAAAATTCCGTATCCGGATTTCTAAATCCGTACTAATGAAAGGTTAGATAAAGTAGTAAGGTTGAAACCCCAAGACTATGATGGAAGAAGAATTGTTGTGAGAGATGTCTCACCAAGGGAACCCTAACAACTTAGAGGGTCACCAGGATAAGACAGAATGATGTCATAAGGAAGGAATATCAGATGAAGAGCCTTTGATATGGATAAGAGGGAAGTAAAAGAGATGAGAGGATACCCTCTCAGCTTGGTCTTCTGATTGACCCAAAGAGTGACCCTTCAGTCTCCACAGTAGTTCAACAAACTACCACGCGAAATAGAAGCTCATCAACGGGGCAAGGTTACCCTCAAGTAGCCCTGATCAAGGTTGACACCCAACTTTGTGAGTAGACACCCACCTATTGTAAATGGAAGTGAAGACTAACTATAGGTCTGAAAGAAGGCCCAGTGCCATGTCAAACGATGACCCAGTGTTAATGTCAAAGGATGACCCAGTGCCAAGTCAACACCAAGGTGTTTCTGGTTTAACCCAAGAACCTAGACTACCTACAAAAGTTTCTTTTAAGGGTGGTAGCCACCTAGGTAGCCCAATACCTACTTTCTTTCTAGCCTCTCGAATCTCGGGGATGAGATTTCTTTTAAGGGTGGTAGTCTGTAACATCCCAAGATTTTATCAAATTTTGGGGGAAATTTTTTGCTGTTGTTTTGAGTGCATTGATTGAAAATTCACAGGATTTAAAACTTTTGTGTGTTTATTTGAAAGCTTTGTTAGAAAACCTATTTCAAACTCTCTACCACTTCATGAAGGACTTCCATGAGAAAAACCTAGGTTCAAAATGTTATTTTCCTATATCTTTATTCAAACTTATGCAAGCATGTTTGCAAAGGAGTGAATTTCAAAAAGTACTTATAAAGTGTGTATCTTTCAATTCTAATATGAAGAGTGTTTTCCAATTATTATTTTATAAAGTGTTATTCTTCTATTTTCAAAAGATTTGAGTCCAAACCCTAATTCTATTATTTTATGCAAATAAGCCTCCTTGCTTTGCTCATAAAGGTATATTGAAAAATTTCTATTTATTTTGAAAACTAGTTTTGCTATTGACTTAAAACACTGTGCAGAATATTTGAAGAATATAGGAATTTGTTTGAA
The DNA here is from genome assembly GCA_007115705.1 of Dactylis glomerata. Taxonomy (NCBI): domain Eukaryota; kingdom Viridiplantae; phylum Streptophyta; class Magnoliopsida; order Poales; family Poaceae; genus Dactylis; species Dactylis glomerata. The sequence goes on from QXEO01002092.1 coordinate 1,199,047, forward strand.
TTGTTTTGAACCATTTTTGCAAAAGATACAAAATAAAACAGAAAACAGAAATGAAAATCGAAAACAAATAAGAAAAGGAGAAAAGGCCGGGGGGCGCCGATACGGCCCAGGCCGAAATGACAGCCCAGCCTAGCTAACAGCCGCTCCCGAAGCGGTACGCCGCCGATGCGCCGAGGCACTGATAGGCAGGGCCCGCCTGTCAGCTGCAACCTCTCATCGGGGAGTCCGCCCCGGATATGGCGTCTGCCGCCGTCGTCTGATTTACCACCCCGACCCAAACCCTAACCCCTACTCCAAGTTCTCCCCCCTCTATAAATAGCTCTCCCTCCCCTCGGCCTCCTCTGCCAAAACCCCGCAGCCGTCTTGCGACCGATTCGTCAGAATCGCTAACCTACGCCCGCAGCTACAGCACGCTCCAGTCGAACCCTAGCCACGCAGCAACACGCAATCGACGCCACCGTCAGCATCATCAGGTTCGTCACGTCGCGGCGCACCTCGTCGTCGCATCCGCCCATCCCCAGGAGCTTTGCATCATCACCGGAGCTCGACACCTGCATGCCTCGTCGGCAATTCCTCGTCGGAACCCTAGCCAGGTCCGCCTCCTCTCTCGTTTTAAATTTCCGCCGTCCGATCTAGATCTAACGCATCTAATAGATCACTTAAACGAACCGGTATTGATCAATCTCATACGTCCGATCTCACTTAAATCCGATGGCCCTCAGCCTTAATCCGACCAAACAGGTATCGGCGAATAAGAAGCCGCCACCTGCCAGCTCCAGAATCAAACTCGATTTGAAATAAGAATTTGAATCTGAATTTAGTCCAAACTTAGGAAATTCATATCTTTTGATTCATGCGTCCAAATTCAACAAACTTTATATCACTAGAAAGCTTATAAACTGTAGAATCCAGTAATGCAATAATGTTTCATAGTTACAGTGTTCATTTTGAATCCATCTTTAAATTGGAACAAATCTATCTGTTAGTTAGTTTAATCCATATCTTTTGTTTCAAGTGTCCAAAAATTGTAAATTTGTAGTCCCTGGAATCCTATGAATCTGTAGAACATCGTAGAATTAAAAGATTTCAAAATTGAAACATGCACACACTTTGTACCTTCAAATCTAAGCAAATCACTATTTTGAGCATAGTTTGAATTCTATAATTTATTTTAGGATGATTCCAATTGCAGTGACTTTGTTTTACTGTAAGTTATTCACTAGTGTTACTTTCATATTTTCTTGATCCACTTCACCATTATTCAAATTCTAACATGAGGATTTGAGTAATTCTGCCATAGAAATAATTTCTAAATTGCTTTCAACATTGTTCTCTCTACATAAGTAAGTCCTATGATTTGTCTAGTTTCCAAGGCCACCTTTTCATATCACTTTGACCCAATATCATGCCTGTCCAAGTCTATTTGTCTAGTTCACACATATTCAAATGCAAATGTGTTAATTGAGTAAAGTGGGAATTAATCCAACCCTAGGTTCTATTTTTACTATTGTGGTATTGATTTAATTCTACCATCATGACAAATGATCATATTCCATGTATCCAATAGAAACCTTAAACCCTAATCTCAATTGTCATCTACCCATACTCAATCATCTACTCACTTAATCTTGTTCACTTATATGAATTGAACTATTCAATTGGCAAATGAGTTAATAGAGTACTTCAATGCTTTATACGTATTTACCCATTGCCTAAGTGTAATGTATGCTATATAAGGATATTTGTTGTCACATTTATTCAATAGTATTAATGTTGCACAAATCAATACTTCAAAAATCCAGATCACTTGAATCTTGTCTAAAACTCCTACTCATGCTTTGTTGAGACATAAAGGTCCCACTAATTGTTTTGCCTAGTTCAATCTTCTCAAACCATATAGATTATCTCTTCGACTAAACTCTCAATGTCCCCATCATCTTGCAACCCATTGCTCCAACACACAATCTTTCTTGAACTTAACATCTCAATAAGTTTAAAAGATTAAACAAGACTACTATAAATGTTTGTTTTGCTAGAAGTTGTGTCTGTGTGGTGTGTTTATGTTGTGTTGTTTGTGTGTTATAGCATTGTGTGGAGTGCTTCATACTTAGTTGAGAGGGCTGGAAGATCTTGGACATCAAAAAGGCAAGTGACACACATATCTTCTACCTATTTTATTATGCATTAGTGATTTTCAATAGTATGCATGATAGGTGAATAGTCAAATGTTAATGAAGTGCTAGATCCTAGTAGTGAGTAGCTGTCCCTCAAACCCCACTTGGTAGGATGCTAAATACTTTGAAAAATATGATGTTGTGATATGATTAATATTTAAAGTTGTTTTTGTGAATCAAATTAACAACTTCAACTAAAATGAACTACCTGGGTGGAGTGGTTTGTGATGGAAAGTGTAGTAGGTGGGTCCTGGGGCATATGCTAGGACAGATGTGTAGCTCAGGATGCCGCTCGGGATGGCCACTCAGGATTAAAGAGATTAATATGGCTTCCATGCTTAGATGTACTTCCAGTGCAACCTTATGACAATATGGGCTCTGTCTTGATTGAGTATGATTAAGGGTTCAACCAAGAGTACTGACATGAGGTGGTAGCAAAATATAGGGGGTACGGTCAGACTAGTTTGGTTGGATGCTTTTTCTGAAAGGTCTTGTTTCATTTTATGTATGGGCATAAGATGAATCCTAAGGTGAAAGTACACAACCCTTGCAAGGTGTCTAAAATCTAATTAATTAGCCATGTCCTCGGTTATGGACGTTTGAGTCTCTAGTCCATGGAATGATCGGAAGAATCTCATCACCGTTTCTGAATACTTTAAAACTTGACTAGCAACTATCAGGAGAAGCTCAGGGCCATACACTCCGAGGGGTGATGGTTTCTGTGTTTCAAACTTTGTTGAGTTTCGCCCAGAGCTACATGCCTAATTAACATGCACTAGTAGGGAAAAGCCTACCGCCGGCGCACCAAATTTGCTTACCGCCGGCGAATTACAACTCGCCAGCGACACCAATGCCGGCGGTAATGCATTATCCCTGGCGCGTTGCAAATTCGTCGGCGATAACTGCACCTACTGCCGGCGCATAGCAACATTCGCCAGGGGTAATGTGTTACCCCTGGCGAATATTGCTATGCATCGGCAGTAGTTGTTATCGCCGACGAATTTGCAATGCGCCAGGAATAACTGTTCTATGCGCCAGCAAAAATAATTATAGGAGCAAAAAAATAACATTTTATACAGCAGATATATAGCAAATATACAGCAGATATACAGCACATAATGCACAGACTAACAGTAGCAAAACAAGGAATTATGTTTACAAGTGATCAAGACTCCAATATTACAAACAAGTCTCCAATATTACAAACAAGTCTCCAATATTACACACAAGTGTTCAAGACTCCAATATTCACAAGTTGCACCAAATCTCAATCCGGACTTACAAGTTTTGTTCGGGAGAGTACACAAAGTAGCTAAACAAGGAACACATAGAAAATAAAGACGGTGGCGGCGGTGAGCATCATCACGAGGAAGGTCGTCATCCGGCTCCTCTCCATGTCCCTCGTCCTCTCTCGCGCTAGATAGTTGGCATATCTAGTTTGCGCCTCCGCCAAAGTATTGTATCCCTTGTAGCTGTTGCCGCTGAAACGGTGTACCTGCCTCCTACATTCTTCCCAGTTGTCGTAGACTCCGGGAACCTTGCCCTTGTACACGACATACCACATCATCTACACATAAGGAAAAAGTTAGTGGTTAAGTAATGAAGCATGAAAGTTGTGCAATAAATACGGTTTATAAACTAAATCTAAGTTTTAGGTTTTGGCGGGAAGGGATGGATTCCGTCGAGCGTGTTGAATGTCCTCGTGTCATAGCACAACTCTAAGCGGGTCTGGATTTCTAAATTTGGCGGTGGTTTGAAGCCGGCGTGGAACAAGCCACCCTTTCTTGGTCACATCCCTCGAAATGATCGAACAAATGGTCCGTTGAATGGCACGGAACTCAGCTCGCACTTGTGCATCGGTGGCGTTCGCCATGTCTATGCTAGCTTTTCGGAGTCTTTCTGGCACCAAGAGGTCTTGTTCTATTTTGATCATGTCCCTCATATGTAGGATGGCGTACCAGGCCTCCAGCCCACTATCTGGCTCAGCCTGCTTGTGGCAGCAGAACTCGGTTTGGTGGAAGAGGGTGAAGCATCCTCGTACTTTTTTCTTCTTTTTGAGGGGGCGGTCGGCCTTAGCGATGAAGCCGTTGAAGGCTTTATCAAGAACACCCTTAATCTCGGTGTAGTCCTTGCGATTCGCACTCCCCGAGTCCAGATAAACCACTCCCGATTCATACGGGTGAACGAGGAGGAGGGTACAGTGAATTCCTCTGCGCAAAACAACAAGTGATCCTTAGATAAATAAAATTTACGGAAGAATTAATGTACCGACGGGCAGCGAAGGACTACTTACTCGGGGAAGTAGGGCATGAGAAAGTAGTCCTTATCCTTGTTGGCTACCATGAAATCCTCGATGTACTTCGAGACAATCGCCCGATTCCCAGGGGTGCCGAGAAATAGCTCATCCATGTAGAAGGGGTCCATTATCATGTGCCTCCCTCTCCTCTCTACGATGATATCGTGCGCCATGCTGAGCGATATCAGGCGGACCAAGCTTTTGTCCATCCGGAACATGTGCAAGAGCCTGAAGATGTCTTCGAATCTAATAAAGAAAAGATCCCCTGGGTACCCATCCACAAAGCCCACATTGGTGGGCACCTTGACCACATGTATCGGGTACCCGGGATTTTTCTCTCTGAGAAGTTGGTCCTCCAGATACATGATGCTGTCATGCACGTCTTTGATGCTGCCCCCCATATCTTTGAGAATCTCACTCGGCAGCATCGGTGAACCGAGATAATGCATCTTCCTCCAAGGGGTCGACAACCTGTCGAGAACCCGAGCCGCTGGGCGCACAGAGGTAGAGGCCGCTTCACCTTTCTTCTTCCGCTTCCTCTCCTTCTTCTTGTTGCAGAAGGGAGTGCCTTTTTGTTGCATCTCCTCCTTCGTTAGAACGAAGAGTGTCTTCGGTGAAATCATAGATTGCGGCGGCGCGGTGAAGGAGGCAGCTTGTTCCTCTGGCGTTTCCTGAGAACTGAACATCATCTTCTTCGCCAGAGGACCACGGCCTTGATCGGATACATGTCGAGGAGCATTGTCGGCCTCCAAATCAGCGATAAAAGTATCGATGGGAGCCTGGTCAATATCCATTGCGCCATCATGCTCGGGAGGATCATAAGCGGGTGGAGTGTCGGGCCTTTCTTCCCTTGCCTCCGGCACAGAGGGCGGAGCGACCTTGCCTTGGCTCAGCGCCGCCGACACAACCGGTGGAGTGACCCTTTCTTGGCTTGCCTCTGACCTTAAGGCAGTGTTCAGCCGAATTAGGGCTTTCGGCCATAGCAAGATGTGGTTCTTGAGTTGTCCCATCTTCAGCTCGCTTTCGGCGTCCGCTGGTTGGTTAGGAGGATACAAGTCATGGCAGAACGGCAACACATGTGCCACCTAAACCCGGTGCACGCTATCGGGCATAGGGTTGCCGTGGTACTGCCGGCTGAGTGGCATCAAGATGTTTCCCTTTGCCACGTCCTTGAACTGGTTGTCCAGTTTCAGTAGCAAGGTGCATTGTGTTGAGGTCTCCTGCAGAAACACAACACGTATTTCAATAGAGAGTGGCAGCGATGAAGTAATTGACTGCTTGCAGAGGAGGCTTAATTTATTACCGTGAGGGTGTCAAGCTCGGCAAGCGTCGATGGACCGGTGGGTGTGCAAGTGATGGAGGGGCTGCTAGCCGCCACGGCCGGCGAGTCCTCCGTATGGCCAGCACGTGTGTTGCTGCCCTCCGGAGTCACCGTTGCAGCGTGTGAATCATGTTGTGGTTCACTTTGAGCCCGCAACGCCTCTTTGTCCGAGTTGCTGGCGCCTAAGCTCAGCAATGGTAACGGCCCCGTTTGGCCTCCCGCGATATAAGCGGCGATCCTCTGGGCGAGGTCGGGCATGATTTCGTTGACCTTCATCATGACGTGACAGTCATGAGACTTCATCCCACTGAAGATTTTTTTGTTTGGGTCCAGGTATCTCCTTATGAGCCCTGCGTAGCCTAAAGGAAATCTGACTCCAGGAGGCACTTGAACATCTGGTCTAGCTCGTTGGGACTTAGAGTGAAGCAGGAGGGGACGAGGCTGCATGATTTGCCCTTGCTGATCTCCTCCGCCGGCGGTAAGTGAAGCTCTTTCCTTATATTTAGGGCCATGAGGTCATTTCTCACTTTCGGCCCATCTTTGGTCCTATCCGGCATGTTGAACAGACTGCCGAGCAAGCTCTCGCACACATTCTTCGTGATGTGCATGACATCAAGGCAATGAGGCGTACCGAGGATCTTCCAGTAGGGCAAGTCCCAAAACACGGACCTCCTTTTCCATACACCCATGAGCGGTTGCACTTCAGCCTTGTTCTTCTTCTCACCTCGCTTTCGCTTCTTTATTATCTTTCCCGGCGGAGGGCAATTTTTCCAATCTTTCAACAAAATATCGATCTCTATGCCGCTCCTCTTAGGTGGAGGTCCTTTGAGCTCATCTTTACCGTTGAAAAGATCTCCACGCCTTCTCCAGGGATCGTTCTTGGGTAACCACATCCGATGCCTCATGTAGACGGTTTTTGAAGATCCGGGATCCTTACCCAGCTGTAGAAATGGCGTCAATTCCATGCACCTCACACAAGCCTTGTGTTCGTGGCACACCTGGCATGCAATATATCCGTATCCAAGATCGTCCTGCACCGTCGTGAGCAGCGCGACTTTGAGACAGAAAGTTTCTTCCTTGTGGGCGTCCCATGTTTCTACCTCTTCCTCCCACAAGGTGTCTAGCTCTTCCTTCAACAACTCGAGATACAGGTTGATATCGCTCCCTGGCTGTGTCGGCCCTTGAATTAGCATACTCATGTGTATGTACTTCTTCTTCAGGCACAGCCAGGGGGGGATGTTGTACATCCATACAAACACCGGCCAGGTGTTGTGCTTGCTGCTCTGGTTCCCAAACGGATTGAGTCCATCAGTGCTCGCACCAAGCCTGATGTTCCTTGGATCTCTCCCGAATTCTTCGTAGTACTCCTCGTCTAATGCTCTCCACTGGCTTGCATCCGAAGGGTGCGTCAGCACTGGCTCTTCAACCCGTTTTGGATCAAGCAACACTGCCGCCTTTCTATCCGCGTACCAGAGCATGAGCTTTGCTTCCTTGGGGTCTGTGAAGTACCGCTGCAGACGATGCCTTAGCGGGAAGTACCACACAACTTTTTGAGGAACCTTCTTGGTGCCTCTCTTGTACCGATCAGCTTTGCACACTGGGCATGTGGTCTCGTCCGCATGCTCATTCCGATAAATTATGCAGTCGTTGACGCAGGCGTGGTATTTTGTGTGCGGCAAATCGAGAGGGCACACGATTTTCTTGGCCTCATTTAGACTACCGGCACACGTGTTATCTTTAGGAAAGCGCTTCTTCAGCCATCAGAAGAGCTCGTCCACGCTCGAGTCGGACCATCCGTGTCTTGTCTTCATCTCCAGAAGATCAAGAGCTACTCTCAAGCGGTTCTCCTCTAGCTCGCGACTAGGCGTGTCGTACAATGGAGTTCTCGAGTCTATCTCCAGTTGCGCTAGCTTAGATTTTCGTCTATCGCCAGCTCTGGCACCAGTCGATATGTTGTTCATAAGAAGTTCTTGAAAGTGAGGGTCCCGCATGGCTGCGGTTAGCGGGGTACTCCTGTCCTCGACTTCTATATTTTCCACTTCTTCTTCTTCATCGTCGTGGGCGGCATCCTCTTCGTCGTCTTCATTGCCGTCTTCCTCATTTTTTGATCTCGCCGCCCCATCTTGGTCATGATTATCATCTTGGTTATCATCACCCATCCACTGGGTGTGGTCCTCCATGAAACTATACCTAAGCAGGTGCTCCTTCACCGTGCCTGAAGAGGGGGTGAACATGGACCCTAGTTTGCATCTTCGGCACGAACACCTTATATACATGTCATTATTTCGATGCATCTCAGCCATCGCGCGTTGCACGTATCTATCCACATCGCTTTCTCTCATCGTGAACACCATTGTTGTCTGTTACAACAAGAGAATTGATTATAACGATCGTCTCGGTTATCACAGAAAATTTCGGCATGACCTTCCCTAAAAAGGTCACGTGGAGAGCTGGAAATTCCCCGGAATGGAAGTCAATCAACATTCCGGCAAAACATTGGCAACTCATTCTCATGCCATCATGTCTTTCTCTCTTGTTATGAACGTACCTATTAGACCGGTACGTATATTGACGCGTCAACCGTTACTATGAAGTTCTAGATCTAGATCTAGATCTACAAGCATGCATGTATTTGGGAGAGATCTAATTTGGTAGAGGGTGAATGCATGTGGGTAGGAAGAGATTGGCTAAGATACATCAAATATTGTTGGTTAAAATAGCTAAATTGGGAGGAGGGAAGTGGGGAAATGAGTTTGGAGGTGGTTTGGCTCGAGTTGCAATAAGTGAGGGGGGGGAGGGAGATGGGTGGTGGTGGTGGTAGGTGGAGAGTTTGGCTGGAAATATCCCAGGTTATCCCTGGCGCATAAGCTTGTATGCGCCGGGGATAACCCCCTTTATCGTCGGCGCATTGTCACAATTCGCCGGGGGTAACCCTTATCGCCGGTGCATAGTGGCAAATTCGCCAGGGGTAAAAATCAACTTGGAAGGGGGTGGCCCCAGCCCACCTTATCACCGGCGCACAGAGCATATATTCGCCGGCGGTAAGACATCTATCCCTGGCGCATAAGGGCTATATGCGCCGGGGATAAATATTCTTATGTGTCTTACCTGTCTTGGTGGGCCCCCCCAACCCTTATCGCTGGCGAATAAATGGGCTATGCGCCGGCGATAACTGTTTATTGCCGGCGAATATTAGGCTATGCACCAGGGGTAATATTACCACCGGCGAGTTACATTCTGATGCGCCGGCAATAAGCCTGCTGGCTATAAGCTTTTCTCTACTAGTGATGTAGTGTATGGGGGTTATCTTGACCCTTATAAACTAAAATTTTGTTAAAAAGGTTTTGCAATAATGTTATGATAAAACTTGCTTTATGCAAATTAGCCTTTGAGATCTACAAGCCAAATGTCATGTAGTATAGTCTTTTCACCAATGCCACCAAATATGTGTCATTTGCCAGTACGTTGTTGTACTGACCCCTTTGGGGCTGCATATTCAAACGTGCAGGTTTTGTTCATAGGGAAACTGGTAAATAGGATGTCGAGCTTACATTCCAACATATTTGCCTGTGGCACTTGAAGAAGGTGGAGGCTCATTGATACTGTGCTTCATGCTGTGCATTTTGTAAAGGTAGATGAACTTCATAACTGGATTTACATTATAGATTTTATACTACTGCATTGATTACTATATTCTGAACTATGGTGCTATCTATTGATCTAGGGAATAGCACATTTACACAGGAGTTTCACCTTTAGCAAAAGGTGGGGCGCTACACAGCATCACTTGTATAGCTGGCTAGAACATCCTTGATCCACATAGGCTTGGCCACAGATATTGCAAATAGCTTGGTAAACTGGCGAGACAATGCATCAACAACAAGGTTTTCCTTACCCTTCTTGTACTCCATTGTAAAATCATATTCTAGTAGTGTTAACTTCAACTTGTGTTGAATCCCTTTGGCGACACGTTGCTTAGTAAAGTACTTTTGGCTCTGTTGAATCCCTTTGGCGACACGTCGCCAATGCTTAAGAGCTTCAATGATAGCCAATGCTTACTTCTCATAGGCAGACATAGCAGCATTGCGTGGGGCAAGGGCAGCACTAAAATATGCAATAGGACGACCTTGCTGCATGATAACTGCACCTATGCCAGTGCCCGAGGCATCTGTCTCCAAAGTAAACGGCTCACTGAAGTTCAGTAATGCCAAGACAGGAGCATTAGTGAGTGCTTGTTTCAGTGTGAGGAAGGCCAAATCATGATCAGGTGTCTAGTGAAAACTGCCTTTCTTCACTAAATCATGCAAGGGGCGACACATCAAGCCAAAGTTTTTAATAAAACACCTGTAATATCCGGCCAGTCCCAGAAAACTGCGTAATTGAGTGACAGACTGAGGTGTGTCCCATTCTACGATTGCACTGATCTTGCAGGGGTCAGTGGAGACACCCTGAGCAGAGATCACATGACCCAGGTACTCATCAACTTGGTTCACACCAAACACACACTTGCTCATCTTAGCTAACAGTTGGTTAACATGTAGGAGTGACAAAGCAATACTGACATGTTGGTGGTGGTCTTCTCTTGTCTGACTATATATGAGAATATCATCAAAGAAAACCACAATAAACTTGCGTAGATAATCACCAAAAATGTTATTCATGAGAGCCTGGAATGTGGCTGCGGCGTTTGAAAGACCAAAAGGCATGACAAGGTACTCAAAGTGGCCAAAATAGGTTTTAAAAGCAGTTTTGTGGATGTCGTCTTCATGCATGCGAATCTGGTGATATCCAAACCTCAGATCCAGTTTGTTGAAAAATTTGGCGCCATAAAGTTCATCCAACAAATCTTCAATCACTAGAAAAGGGAACTGGGGAGGAGTAGCATTAGCCACTAGATGAATTCAGTGGTCACAGTCACGGGAAGGAGGCAAATCTGTTGGTTTAGCGAAGACATCACCATATTGTTGTATGAGAAGGGTAATATCATCATTGAGGTACCTAGTTTCATTCTCAGGTAAATTCAGAGAGTATAGCTGAATCACATAGCCAGCATCACCTTTATCAATCAACTTGCACATTTTCTCAGCTTCAATAGGAATAGTTTCATCAAAAGAAGGACAAGTAGGCAAAATCATAAGAGTGCCATCAGGAGCTGTCAGATGGAATTCTTGCTTGGCAAAATGAAAGGACGCTGGACTATACTGTTTCATCCAATCACAACCCAATACTACATCATGACCAGGTAATGGCAGTGCTCTCAAGTGGTGGGAGAATTGAAAGGTACCTGAGAATCAGAAGTGAGACTGCCCCCTCCTGCCACTTGGACTATTGTAACAAGTGCTGGTAGCAATGGGCAATTTGCTTTGAGAGCAAATTGTTGATTAATAAAAGTGGACGTACTTCCAGAGTCCAACAAGGCTATTGTGCGTTTGCCACCAATGGTAATGAACACACAAGGTGTAGAAGATGGAATACTAGCATCCAAAGCATGATAAGTAATGGACTTCAACTGATCAGGTTGCGCTTCGGAAACTTCTAACTGCTGTAGTTCTTCAGGCGTTAGTTCCCCATCATTATGCTCCACTATCTCCTCTTGCATTGCATGAATAGTTGGTACCTTTGTACATTTGTGACCTGGAATCCACGTGTCCCCGCATCGCCAACATTCTCCCAACTTCCTAGCTCGTGGCTGCTATGAAGTGCTGGGCTGAGGGTTGAAAGAGCATTTCGCTAAATAATGTATTTTGGTGTTTGTTAACAACATGTGGTAGATTAACCTTGCTATTAAAGATTTGCAGACTTTCTAGGTTGATCCAGTATCTCGCGGATGTGCACCCCAAAAAGGAAGAAAAGATCGGAGTCTGAAGTCCAGTAGTGGGTTTAGGGCTCAGTAGTCTTGTAGGGTGCTTCGCGAAGGTGGAAATGGTGGAGAGGGTCTCCACAAATTGCTGCGGTTGTAATATCCAGGGTGGAGTCTCCGGCCCTGTTGCCCGGAGACTCCGGCCTGGGGTTTTTACCCTGGCATGCCATCGAGTTGGACGACTCAGACGCCCACCCAGAATTGGGCCGGAGACTTTGTGTCTCTGGCCAGATTCTCCGGGTCGACGTGCTGAAGCCGGAGACTCCGGTCCTTAGGGGCCGGAGACTCCGGTCTGTCTGGCTCGGCTCTGGCATGTACCAAGGGTTGGACGGCTCAGACGCCAGCCCAGAATTGGGCCAGAGACTTTTGTCTCCGGCTGGAGCTCCGGTGCTAGAGTCACTTAGGGCGGAGACTCTGGCTGACAAGGGTATAGTTAATAGAGCCCGTTAGTCGAGCACCCCTGAGGCCCGATAAGCTAGGCCCAATTGTAATAATAGTCGAATACGAGCTCTTACCGTATGTCGATATTGTAATCTGTATCGTACCCTACCCGATCCACGAGACCTGGCCACCTATATATAGGGGCCAGGAGGGGACGGTGTAGGGCAGATTGAAAGCAAGCCAGGTTGAACACCCAAGTTTACTTTCGACACATACCTATTTCGACTAACTTCACCTTCGAGTTCATCTGACGCCCTATCTCCCCGATCCTAAGTCCTTCATCTAGGACATTTGTCGAGTTAGCCCTCGTCAATTGGCGCCGACCGTGGGGACTCTGGGCGTTGGAATCATGAATTCGACGGCTTTTTCGCTTCTAGCCAACAGCAGTTCAGAACTCGACGGAACTCAAGAGATGGAGTTAACCATTGGAAGTTTGAGCATCATCGTCGGGCCATCGGGTTCGTCTCGCCTCTCGGATTCGACGAAACCAGATCCGTTGGCAAACAAGCCCGATGCAGAGGAAACATTGGAATCATCAGAAGGCTCTTCTAGTGAGGTAAACTCGCCGGTCAGCTTAGGAAAACATCAATCGCAGAAGGCGACAAAATGCGGGAAAATTTCGACTCAGAAGAAAAAGCGTGTCAGACGCACAACAATGCAAAGGACTTCGCCATGGGAAGCAGCGGCGTCTCCAAAGTACATCAGTTATGCATCATTATCACTGAAGCAGAAGAAGGAAACAACAGCGAGGGAAGTAAAAAGGCCGACAGGGAAGTCGACAAAATACAAGATCACAACAAAAAGGAAAAGGAGAAAGTCCATGTTTCGGCCGGTGAATGGAGAATGATCAAGTCAGCTATTAATAATGGTACAGAAATACCCGAAGGATCGAGAAGAGAAGTTTTAATGGGATATCAGTATGCATTGTATCAACACAGGAAGAAACTAAGGGAGGAAAGAAACATGATTTTTCAAGACAACAACAGTATATCAAGGGAGGAATACTGGGAAGACTATAGTGAAGATTTAGAATATAGCAGAGAAAGGCGCGGAGACCCAAAACACAACAGAGGGGCGACAGCACGCGGCAGAGAAGAAGGGTACTCAAGGAGCCCTACCCCACATCTAGAAGAGGAGGAAGATGACTTCATACAAAAAACACCAAAAGCAGCATTAGTAGCAGCACAAGCGTATTTACTAGCCACAAGACCAGAACCTGGGGACCCACGAGAAGATATGCACCGAGCAGCGATACGAAGCCTCGGAATAGTAGAAGGAAAGATCAGGGAGCAAGATCCAGAGACGAAGTCAACAAGCTACAAGGGAAATCAAAAGGAAAAGTTCAGATACAATTTCACAGATAACGAGTACAGTGAGTCATCAGAAGAGAAAAAGCGACAGAAAAGGAAGGAGGATGCGAGAAGTATAATAGCACAAGCTCGAGTAAATAAATCGCGACATGCTTGGAGGGAAGAGAATTACGAGGACGACGATAAAGATATGGGTGCGTTATGCTTTACCCGCAGGGTTCGCAAAACGCGGGTACCCAAAGGATTCAAATTACCACACGACCAGAATAAGTATGACGGGTCGCAAGAACCTACCTTGTGGCTATCAGATTATCTGCAGGCAGTGCAGATATTAGGGGGAACAAAGGCGACTGCAATGCAAAGCCTGCAGCTGCACCTCACCGGCGCCGCACGGTCCTGGTTGAATACCCTACCCGACGAATCCATTGGAAGTTGGGGGGAACTTGAAAGTCAATTCACAAGAAATTTTCGTTCCACCTACAAGCGCCCAGCATCACTGGAGGAAGTTAAAGCATGTATGCAAAGGAAAGGCGAAACGCTACGTTCTTATATACAACGCTGGAGTATAATCAAAAACTCAGCAGAGGAAGTCTCCGACGAACGAGCAATAGACGCCTTTTCGGAAGGACTTCGTCGCTCAGATCTTGTGGAAGAAATAGGAAGAACAAGACCCACGATAGTAGCCGAGCTAATGGAACAAGCCAACAAATTCGCTGATGGAGAGGACGCGTATAACAACAAAAGAGGACGTTCGCCAGAAGTCGACAGAATAAGTAGACAGAGGAGACGACACCGCAGCAGGGATAACCATGGAAGGCGAAATCAGGTAGCCGCGGGTTACGTACTAGAAGAGGAGGAATGATATGAAAGTAGGAGGTTTCAGGCAAAAGGAGTAGAAAAATCAAGGTACTCTGGTCCTTCGGCCGAGGATATGCTATGCGGACCTCGTCGAATCCACTACGCGTATCTCGACGGGAAAAGGGTCTCAAATCACCAGATGAAGGATTGCAGAACATTCCTAAGGTTGCAAAGCGCCATGGGCGCAAGCCAAGAAAGGAGGCAAGGAGAAAGGCACAGAAGTCAAGGATATCAAATACAAAGGCCAGCAAGACACCTAGAGTCAAAAGTGTACATATCAGCCATGATTCAACCGGTGCCCAAGTCAAAGAAAGAGCGAAAGAGCATATCTAGGCAAGTAAACCTAGCAATATCATCACCACCAGCTACCACAGAGTACCTACGGTGGTCAGAACAACCAATCAAGTTCAGTAGAGCAGACCACCCAAGGAAAATTCCCAGGCCAGGCCACTCGCCTATGGTCTTAAAGGCTCAAATAGGAGGGTACGACATCGGAAGAGTGTTCATGGATGCAGGGAGTGGCATAAACTTAATATATGCTAGAACCCTAAAAGCAATGTGCATCTCGCTGACGAGTTTGAAGCCAACAGATTGCTCTTTCCACGGAATAGTACCAGGAGCCGCAAACTACCCTTTGGGAAGGATAGAACTCGATGTCTGTTTTGGCAGTAGTGAAAATTATAGAAGAGAGAAGCTGGAGTTCGAAGTTATGGACTGGCCGTCGCAATATCATGCAATCCTGGGGCGTCCATCATTTGCAAAATTCATGGCAGTGCCACACTACGCGTATCTTACATTGAAAATTCCAGGGCCCAAAGGAACAATTATAGTACAAGGGAGCTTTGAAGTAGCCAACACATGCGACAGAGAATTCAACAGGATGGCGCAAACCTTCGGCATGACAGCAGAATATGAGAGGTTAAAAGGAGAAACGGATCATAATGTGCTACCCGACGTTGGACGATCCCTGCCAGATCAGGCTTTCGACACAACGCAGGACTCAAAGAAAATTCAGGTTCATCCTACAGATCCAAACAAAACGACATCAATTGCAGTGAACTTGGATCCCGCATAGGAAGGCGCGCTCGTCGAGTTCCTCCGTGAGCGCTGGGAAATCTTCGCCTGGTGTCCATCGGACATGCCAGGGGTTCCCAGGGAACTCGTCGAGCACGCACTAAATGTAGATCCCAAGGCAAAGCCAGTCAAGCAACCATTGAGACGATTTGATGAACCTAAAAGGAAGGCGATAGCGTCAGAATTGCACAGGCTAGAAAATGCCGGATTTATCAGAGAAATCAAAACTTCGAGTTGGGTATCGAACCCAGTTATAGTACCCAAGAAGAATACAGATGTGCAAAGAGTATGTGTTGACTACACATCTCTCAATAAGCATTGTCCAAAGGATCCCTTCCCTCTACCCCGCATCGATCAGATAATTGATTACACAGCGGGGTGCGCGAGGCTTTCATTTTTGGACGCATATTCTGGTTACAATCAGATCAAATTGAAAAAAGAGGACAAAGAAAAAACGGCCTTCATCACACCATACGGAGTGTTTTGCTACCAAGTAATGCCTTTCGGCCTAAAAAATGCAGGAGCAACTTATCAGCGGATGATGCAAAATTGCCTCGGAAGCCAAATAGGACGCAATATCCAAGTCTACATTGATGATGTAGTCATCATGACAAGAGAAGAGAAATCTTTAATCAGCGACTTGGCAGAAACCTTCGACAACCTGAGCAGGTACAAGCTTAAGCTTAACCCGACAAAGTGTTCCTTCGGTGTATTAGCAGGACAACTTTTGGGGTTCTTGGTATCAGCACGAGGAATAGAGGCAAACCCAGAAAAGATCCAAGCAATCTTAACAATGGGGAAACCCACGAAACTACACGACGTACAGAAACTTGCAGGACGTGTCGCGACACTAAGTCGTTTCGTTGCTCGACTAGGGGAGAAGGCGCTTCCTTTTTATGCACTTATGAAGAAATCAGACGATAAATTCGAGTGGACAGAAGAAGCAGACGCAACGTTCACACAGTTGAAAAAAGTGCTTTCCACGCCACCAGTGCTGGTCGCACCAAAGGAAAAAGAACCATTGCTATTGTACATCGCCGCAACCCATCAGGTGGTGAGTACAGTATTAGTAGTCGAAAGAAGCGAAGAAGGAAAGGCCCATGGCGTCCAGAGGCCGGTATATTTCATCAGTGAAGTGTTATCTCCAACAAAACAGAGGTACCCGCACTATCAGAAGTTGGCATACAGTGTCTTCACAACCGCACGAAAACTACGACAGTACTTCACGGTGCACCCAATTATAGTGGTCAACGAGGCGCCATTATCAAACATATTGAATAATCCTTCAGCAACAGGACGTGTCTCTTTGTGGGGAATCGAGCTGTCTCTCATGGACATCACGTACGAGAAAAGAAAGGCGATCAAGTCGCAAGTTTTGCCAGATTTTACGGCAGAATGGCTGGAGCTGCAAAGCACAGGACCACCAGACTTATCCAGTGTTTGGACAATGTATTTCGACGGTTCTAAAAGAGTCCAAGGCGCAGGCGCAGGAGTAGTTTTGATATCACCTTATGGCGACAAATTGAAGTACGTACTAAGGATGAGCTTTCCACAGGCTTCTAACAATGAAGCAGAGTACGAGGCTTTGTTGCACGGCATGAAGATGGCTAAAGCATGTGGAGCAACTCGCCTAAAAATATTTGGAGATTCCAACCTTGTTGTCCAGCAGGTTATGAACAGATGTGACACAATTAATGACAACATGATGGCATACAAAAATTTGTACCATTATCTAGAAGGAACATTCGATGGATGCGAAGTCTCGCACATAAGCAGGAACAGCAACGAAGAAGCCGACAATTTAGCAAATATCGGGTCACAGTGTTTACCTGTGCCGTCCGGAGTATTTTGGGAGGAAATAGTGGAAAGATCAATAAAAAGTGGAAAAAGCTCGACTACTACAGCAGGCTCGGGGGCTACATCAGAGCCAGAGGAAGTCATGATGATAGAAGAAACATGGATGCAGCCATATCTTGCATACATGCTAAATAAGAAATTACCAGAAGATGCAGTGGAGGCCAAGAGGATAACTCGAAGATCGAAAGCGTTTGTCGTGTTGCAGGGGAAACTATACAAGAAAAGTATTACTGGCGTTTTGCAGCGTTGTGTAACGCCCCAGGAAGGACAAACAATATTAAAAGACATACACAGCGGAGTATGTGGTCATCATGCTAGCAGCAGAGCAATAGCAGCAAAAGCTTTCTGAGCAGGATTCTATTGGCTAACAGCCATCGAGGACGCAAAAGATATAGTTCGAAAGTGTGAAGCATGTCAAAGATTTGCGTCTAGACCGCATGCACCAGCAGCAGAGTTACAAACAATACCATTATCTTGGCCCTTCGCACAATGGGGCCTCGACATGGTGGGAAAGTTGCACAAATCCTGGCCAGGAGGGCATGTCTACATGCTAGTGGCAGTCGATAAATTTACCAAATGGGTGGAAGCGGCCCCGGTAACAACTCAAGATTCTACAGCAGCAATCAGCTTCATCAAGTCGTTAGTTTTCCGTTTTGGTGTACCATACAGCATCATCACAGACAATGGGACAAATTTCACTTCAAAGGAATTCAAGAGTTACTGTGAAGGATTAGGGATCAAGCTCAAATTCGCATCTGTGGCGCACCCGAAGACAAACGGGCAAGTCGAAAAAGCCAATGGTCTGATATGTAGTGGGATAAAAAAGAGGCTCTTAGCACCTCTTGAGAAAGCCAAAAGCGCTTGGGTAGAAGAATTACCCTCCGTTCTTTGGAGCTTAAGAACTACACCTAATGCAGCAACTCAAGAAACTCCTTTCTTCCTGGTCCATGGCGCAGAAGCCGTGCTTCCAGTCGAAGTTACGCACGAGGCTCCAAGAGTGACAGCATATGACGAGATAGCGTCAACAGAAGAATTGCAAAACGATGTCGATGCACTAGATGAAGCAAGAGATAAAGCGTTAGAAAGAGATACGCAGTATCAACAAAGTCTACGAAACTACCATAGTAGTCGAGTTCGTCCACGATCCTTCGTGGTGGGAGATCTAGTTTTGCGATTAAGGCAAGATAGCCACGGCAAATTGGAGTCCCCTTGGGTGGGACCTTACATCGTAACCGAAGTAATACCAGGTGGATCATATCGACTACAAGACAAGAAGACTGGGAAGGACGAGAGCAACCCATGGAATGCAGAGCAGCTACGACGTTTTTATGCGTAGAATAAAATATAGAGGTATCAGTAAATTCGAGTCAACCTTCTAAACCCAGAACATTAGGCCACAGGTCGGGTTCTTTGGGTTGAACTCGACAAAATTGTACAACTATTTTTACTTTTCCGCCTCGGGGGCTTTAGCCCTCAGGTCGAACGAAAGGAATTTCTTATCGCGACTTGGAAGAATTTTGTCACTGAAAGGTTGTACAGACAACCCGATAAATATTCGCATAACTTGGTTCACAAAGGAACCCGATATTTTTCGTATAAATTGGTTCGCAAAGAACCCGATAGATGGAAAGTATACCTCAGAACAATGATTTGTTTTCCTGGTACTAGCGAAAGCATAGACACAAAGTACGAATATTCATTACAGATAACATGGTAGCAAGGACATTATCAAAAGAAATTACATAAAAAGAAAATACTAATGGAAATGGACTTCAGCTTCATATTTCTTCTGGCACTGGGTGCCATCATAGATCGTCACGTCGAACTTCGATGTGCCGATATGGAAGTCGAAGACCATGAAGAAGCCTTGGTGGATGTCGTGGTCTTCTGTAAACTCTGGCCAGCCGCCCCTCAAATACTGCTCGCCGTCGCCATCATACCACACCTCCACCTCGTATGGGATGCCACTGCCAGACTGTTCACGGAGAACCGCCTCTCGCAGTTCGCGGCCATCGATGAACTTGGTAAAATTCAGCGGCAGGCGCTGAATCTCACGGCATTGCGCCATGGCAATGCAGAAGAAGGAGAAGATTCGGGGAGGGGCAGCAGGAGGAGGAGCAATTGGACCTGGAGCAGCGCCAGTCACCTTAGGCTTGTTCTTGCTACCAGGTGGACGGCCGGGACGACGCTTAGCCGGAGCATCCGATGAAGTTCCTGCGGCGGCTGAAGTGATGTTGCTCCTGTTCTTACTTCCACGAGGGCGACCCCGACCTCGCGGCGCCACCGGGGAGCCAAGGTTCAGACGAGAACCTTCAGCATCAGCCATTGAGAACAAGGGAAAAACCTCGGAAAACCCTAGATGGAGAGAGAAGATGATGCGGCGGAGGAGGAATCTGATTAGGGTTTTTTACCTTTACCAGAAGGTGCTTTATTTATAAGCACGTATTATTGGGCCCCCGTGCTACAGGAAAGCCCGTAAACGTATTTTACAGCAGGAGTTAAAATTCTGCGCACAGCAGACGATAATATCAAAGAAGAAAAACAAGAAAAGGAGACTATGGTCGCACGACATGAAAACCCCGACTTGGACTCGGGGGCTCGCCAACAGCAAGACGTTAACAGAAGAAAGAAGAGCTGAACTTCGAGCCTATGCTTGACTACAAGTAGCCAAACATAGCCTCGGGGGCTACTCCCATCGGGAGCGCTGAGCGCGCACCCGATAGAGGATAAGATAATCAATACTAGAGATGCAGAAGGATAAACATACAAACTTCGACTACATAGTCGATAAAACTGAAGAGAGATTACTCCCATCGGGAGCGAAGAAGATCAATTTAAAATCCAAAATTCGTTGGTTTTATCAGTCAGAAACTTGGCTGCGAAATATAAGATTCTCGAGTTACGTTATCGCAACGAAACTCGAATGCCGTGAGTTATCGCGAAGGTAAGACCCCGGCATCCGTCCTGTGTGGCCTGGTATACGCACATGGATGCGCTCTGCTGGTATGTATCCGTGTCTACGACGCGAAGAAAATCCTGGTGGACGCACTGGGTACCCTGAGAATCACTGGGATTCATTCTTTGTAAGTCCTAAATGCGGCAAAAGGGTGGGTTTGACCGGTATCCCGAATTCAAGTCCAAGGGGATTGAATTTGAAGTAGGTGACAAGTATCTGTTCCGGCAGTTAACTGACCTCTTGATCCGTCAGAGTTGTCAGGCTTGTTCATCAAAACCCCTTGCAAAATAATATCATGAAAATAAGTCGAAAGACCAAAGTCGAAGATTTGAAGATATGAAGAAGTCGAAGAATTTATCAAGTCGAAGATTTGAAGATTAGAGATTCAACCTGAATCTACAATTCTGGTAGAATCTCAGGGGCTACTGACAAGGGTATAGTTAATAGAGCCCGTTAGTCGAGCACCCCTGAGGCCCGATAAGCTAGGCCCAATTGTAATAATAGTCGAATACGAGCTCTTACCGTATGTCGATATTGTAATCTGTATCGTACCCTACCCGATCCTCGAGACCTGGCCACCTATATATAGGGGCCAGGAGGGGACGGTGTAGGGCAGATTGAAAGCAAGCCAGGTTGAACACCCAAGTTTACTTTCAACACATACCTATTTCGACTAACTTCACCTTCGAGTTCATCCGACGCCCTATCTCCCCGATCCTAAGTCCTTCATCTAGGACATTTGTCGAGTTAGCCCTCGTCACTGGCCCTCCTGGCCGGAGACTCCGGCCCTAGTCGGCCAGCAATGGCTACATTTCGTGGAGGACTATATAAAGCCTTCTTCTACCTCTAGAAGATGTTGTGGCTTCCACTCTCTCTCCTCCATTGTTGCTGAGCTTCAAAGCACTAGATCTTCCATTCTAGCCACTAGAACTCGAAGCCTTTTTGGGATTTGAGTGAGAAGACCTAGATCTACACTTCCACCAAGGCGATTTGATTTCCCCCTCATTTCATTGAGGGGCTTGTAACTCTTGTGTTCATCGGAACCCTAGCCAGAAGAAGCCGTCCTCCAAGCTCAACTTTATGTGTAAGAGCTTGGTGGGCCTATTGGGAGCCTCCAATTGAGTTGTGGAGCTCACCCCAATACTTTGTGTAAAAGTATCGTGCTGCCTTCAAGGGCATCGCTTAGTGGAGCATGAACTCTCCTTTGTGGCTTGTTCACCGGAGAATAGGGTGAGCCTTTGTGGCATTGGTGGCCTTTATGGTACCACACCTCTCCAACGTAGACGTACTTCCTATAACAAGGAAGGAACTATGGGAATACATCATTGTGTCTTCGTGTCTCCATTGCGGTTACTTCTATCCTTTACTTGTACCTTTACTTATATTGTTATTGCTAGCTTGCTTGTCACTTTAGGTAAATTCACTTAGTAGCACATCTAGAGAATTTACCTTCTTGTCTAGCCTTAACTTGAAAAAGAAGTAAAAATTGGGTAGCTCCTATTCACCCCCCCCCCCTCTAGTCGCTCATACGATCCTTTCAATTGGTATCACAGCGTGGTCTCTTATTCGAGCTTAACCGCCTTAGAGTATGGGCGATACTATGGATGAGGATGAGGGTAAAGAAACACCTCCTGGAGAAACCCCTCCATCCATCTCCTCCTCCCCTTCAATCTCACGTGAGGAGCATATGGCGTCCTTGGACACCTTTCAAGCCTCTATTAGATTGGAGATGAAGGCGATGTTTGAGGAGTATCTTGGGAAGAAGTTGATGTCTACGTACGCGTTTGTTCTTGTAGACAGTGTTGGGCCTCCAAGTGCAGAGGTTTGTAGAGCAGCAACAAGTTTCCCTTAAGTGGATCACCCAAGGTTTATCAAACTCAGGGAGGAGGAGGTCAAAGCTATCCCTCTCAAGCAACCCTGCAATTACGATACAGAAAGTCTCTTGTGTCCCCAACACACCCAATACACTTGTCAGATATATAGGTGCACCAATTCGGCGAAGAGATAGTGAAATACAAGTAGTAGTGATGATTATAAGTAGTAAATGTAATCTGAAATAAATATCGCTGCAAGCAAACATGTAACAAAACTGAATGTAAACGGTGTGCAATGCTTGGAAATAAGGCCTAGGGATCATACTTTCACTAGTGGACACACTCCCAACAAATATAACATAATTGAACCAATAGATACTAACTTCAATATGCAACTCAAAACAATTCTCCAATGGATAACAAACACTAATCATGCGTAGGGCTACGAAGCACTCCTCAAAGTCCGTATTTCTCCAAACTAGAATGTCACACACTGTCACCGTGAACGCACTAGATGGTTCCAACAAACACCAACAATTCATAGAGACGTTAACCAAAAGAGACACACATAATGCACACACTTGCCACCTTCACATCATGATACAAGGTGTCTCCGGAGTTTACAAATATAAGGCACGGGAGTAGCATAATATCTAAATAATAAGATCTACCAATTCAACTAGATACAAAGCTCACGATCACATAAAGATCACATCATGGGAGAGAGAGGTGAACCACATAGCTATCGGTAGAGCCCTTAGCCCCGGGGGAGAACTACTCCCTCCTCCTCATCGGAGGTAGCAACGGCGATGGAGATGGCGGTGAGGTCGATGGAGATGGCGGAGATAGGCGATGGAGACCGATGGAGACGGCTCCAGGGGCACTTCCCCATCCCGGCAGGGTGCCAAAACAGAGACTTCTATCCCCGGAAAATTGTCTTCGACAGCGGCGGCGCTGCGGAACTGTTCTGGGAAAAACGCCGATTGTTTTAGGGTTTTCCGTCGAGAGGCTCTTTATAGGCGAAGGGGCGTCGTCAGGAGTGGACTAGGGGGCCCTCACCACAGGTGGGCGCGGCCAGGGCCTGGGCCGCACCCCTGGTGGTGAGGGTGCCCTCTGGCCCCCCTCCAGCTCCCGTTTGGTCCTCGTCCTTCCTCTGGGCAACATAGGAGTTTCGGTCTTTGTTTCGTCCAATTCCGAGAATATTTCCTGTGTAGCTTTTCTGAAACACAAAAACAGCAGAAAACAGGGAACTGGCACTGTGGCCTCTTGTCAATAGGTTAGTTCCGGAAATCGCATAAAAATGCCACGAAGTGTAAACAAAACATGAAGCAAATGGTGTAAAACAAGCATGGAGCATCAAAAATTATAGATATGTTTGAGACGTATCAGCATCCCCAAGCTTAACTCCTGCTCGTCCTCGAGTAGGTAAGTGATAACAAAAGAATAATTTTTGAGGTGACATGCACCATCACAATCTTGATCATCTAAGTAAGCATTGAGTGCTGGGATAAAAGAACTTAAAACATGGGCATAAAAGATATAATCTTGATAGAAGAAACTTAGCAACCATGTTATAACATGAAAAAAAACACAATCGAAAGATCATGAATAATGAAACAATGAAAGTCAAATGTGTGTTCAAATCATATGGAAAAACATAGCAAATGGATTTCAGCTTGTCCTTCATGGAATAGCAAAACATAAATGCATAGGACACCTTCAAGTTTAAGAGGGCGACTAGATACAAATAATTTAAGAACAAGTGAAACCATAATCATGAATCAATCAATGATAACTTTGGGACAATGCACATTATACTCAGAATGGCAACTATGCTCTCTTAGACGGTGCATAAAGGTAGAAGGTGGAGACTGAACATAAAAGTAAAAGAAAGACCCTTCGCAGAGGGAAGCAGGGATTAAACATGTGCTAGAGCTTTTCATTTGTAAAACAGAGAGATACAAATTGGTTTTGAGAGGTGGTTGTCTTTGTCAACGACTGGCAATGGGGTTCTTACTATCTTCCATACAAAAATGAAGCAAGTTTTTGAGAGAGAGATTGACACTTTTGTGCTCTTTTATAAAACTTGTCACTCCTCCCTACCTTTTTCCTTTCACAAACCATGGCTAACCGATTCCATCGGGTGCCCACCAACATTCACATTCCATGGAGGAGTGCCTTTTTTTCTTTTTCTTTTTTTTTTATTTTTGGAATAAAACAATATGGAAGATAGCAAATCCGACCACTACGTCCCCATAAGCTGAAAACAGTGTCACAAAACGAGAAGTATTTTGAAGGTTTTTTGAAAGGTAGCACATGAAAATTTACTTGGAATGGCTTACAAATACCATGCATAGGAATTTATAGTGGACTCATTGGCAAACTTGGTTTTTGGGAGTTGGATGCACGAGTAGAGCTCATACTCCGTACAAAATGAGGGCTAGCAAAAGACTGGGAGCGACCAACTAAGAGAGCAATAACAGCCATAATCATGAATAGCGACAAACATCATTAAGAGAAGCATAAAATGGCATCAAAAGTCAAAAACTAAATGATCATAAAGGCTTATGGCAACTTTGTAAGAGTCAAACATGTTGTAAGCATGCGCCAAGTCAACCCAAATAAAGCATCAAAGGAGAAAACCAAATAAATGCTTCCACATAATAAGATCAACGCATGATTTTTTCAAAGGCTCATTAAGCAATCTTAGTCATTTGAGACAAGTCATGCTACAGCAAAAACTACTAAGCATACTATCAAAACAACGTCAAGCATGACATGCAAAAGTCTAAGCCGCAGTCTAAACAAGCTCCTTTTTGTACCACTTTTTTGCATGAAACTTTTTCTCTTTTCCAACACCATTCGAACCTTTTTGAAACAACTCTTTTGATGAAAACCAACATGGACCAGTGGTCCAAATACACCTTGATGCAAAGATATAACAAGATCTGAACATAAATCAAGGCGAAAAATGAAAGGTAAACGCAGTTCTAGAAAAAGAGAACACTCGTGGAACGATAAGAGTGAAAAATGGAGTGTTCTTGGCAAATGAAAAACAAAGCAAGTCTCTCTCCAAAAACATGATGTGATCCAAACATTTATTGCAGCAACCAAAACAAAAGAAACTGAAAGAAAGAACAACTGACGCTCCAAGAAAAACGCATAGTGCATGAAGCAATAAAAATATAGTGTTTTGAAAGGTGACCTGATTTTTGTCGATGAAGAAGGGGTGCCTTGGGGGCATCCCCAAGCTTTGACGCTTGTACCTCTTGGATATTTCTTGGAGTGACATGGGCATCCCCAAGCTTGAGATTTTGTCCATTCTTCATCTCATCTCATCATTCTCCAATCCCTACACTTGAAAACTTCCTTCATACTAAACTTCACACAATTCTATTAGCAACATTAGTGTAAGCATAATAATGAATCAACCCTTTTTTGGTTCAGGTTTCAACTCAAAACTACCACATATAAAGCATATACTACTGTAGCAACTTCACCAAAAGTTCCGTGATCAAAAGAACTAAAAAAGAAAGTGATCGAGAGGCAAACACAAATAGTGGCAGAAATCTGTCAAAACAGAACAGCTGACAAAGGTTGATTTTTTCGAGGACCTTCTGTTGCTCAAATCGAAAAGTGCAAAACTAATAAAAGTTTGGATATAACCTGGGGCATATGCACAAGAAATCGCAGGTCAAAAAGATAATCTGAGAATTTTCACGAATGTTTACGGTGCAGCACCGAAATCTATTTCAGGACAGCAACTTCCCCAAATCTTACCTCCCTCACATTAGATGTTTCTCTTGGCACAACAATGAAATAAAAAAGGATAAGGAGAGGTTATTATAGAGGTAATAACTTCCAAGACTCAAATAAAAGTAAAAGTACTGAAAATGAAACAATGGGTTATCTCCCAAGAGTGTTTTTCTTTAACGCCTTTGAGCTTGGCGTAGTGATTTGAAAAGATGCTCATGTAGGCGTCATAAAAGAGCTTAAGGCAAAGGCGCCATATAAGAACTTGAAGCAAGAGAGAGCATCAAAAAGCAAATGTGAAACGCATTTAAATCTAAACCACTTCCTATGCATAGGAATCTTGTATGAGAATAAATCAACTAAGCACATAGTACCAAACATGGATAGATAAAACAAGTGCAATGATGTCTACGCATGCGTCTGCTCTTGTAGACAGTGTTGGGCCTCCAAGTGCAGAGGTTTGTAGAACAGCAGCAAGTTTCCCTTAAGTGAATCACCCAAGGTTTATCGAACTCAGGAAGGAAGAGGTCAAAGCTATCCCTCTCAAACAACCCTGCAATTACGATACAGACGGTCTCTTGTGTCCCCAACAGACCCAATACACTTGTCAGATGTATAGGTGCAGTAGTTCGGTGAAGAGATAGTGAAATACAAGTGGTATGGATGATTATAAGTAGTAAATGCAATATGAAATAAAAATGGCAGCAAGCAAACAAGTAACAAAACAGCAAGTAAACGGTGTGCAAAGCTTGGAAACAAGGCCTAGGGATCATACTTTCACTAGTGGACACACTCCCAACAAATATAACATAATTAAACAAGTAAATAACTTCTCTTCACTATGCTACTCTGAATTACTCTCCTATTGAATAACACTAATCATTGCGTAGTGGCCACAGAAGCACCCCTTAAAGTTCATCAAGTACTTGACAAACACCACTCATAGAGATATCCAAATCAAATCACAACTCAAGATAAATATTATTGCAACTTAGACCAAGTACTAACACGGTGCACACACTGTCAACATTACACCATGAAAGGAGGAATAGATCACTTCAATACTATCATAGTGATAATTATTCTCATAATCCATAAGAGATCACAATCGTAGCCTAGACCAAGTACCACCACGATGCACACACTGTCACCGTTACACCATGGCAGGAGGAATAGATTACTTTAATAACACCACTAGAGTACACATAATGATGAAGAGTAGCATCTACTTATTCAACATGATACAAAGCTCACGATCACATAAAGATCACATCATGGGAGAGAGAGATGAACCACATAGCTACCGGTAGAGCCCTCAGCCCCGGGGATGAACTACTCCCTCCTCATCATAGGAGATAACAAGGTTGATGGAGATGGCGGTGAGGTCGATGGAGGCGGCGGAGACGGTGATGGAGACCGATGGAGATGGCTCCGGGGGCACTTCCCCGCCCCGGCAGGCTGCCGGAACAGAGACTTCTATGCCCCGAAATTCATCGATGGCGGTGGCGGAGCTGCGGAACTATTTCTGGAAAATTGCCGACTCCCCTAGGGTTTTCCGTCCTGAGACTTTATATAGGCGAAGGGGCGTCGTCAGGGGGCTGCCAGGGGCTCCTCACACATAGGGGGCGTGGCCAGGGGCTGGGTCCACGCCGCCCTGGTGTGAGGCTGGCCCCTGGCCCCCCTCCGGCTCTCTTTCGGTGCACGTCCTTCGTCCGGGAAAAATAGGAGTTCTGGAACTTGTTTCGTCCAATTCCGAGAATATCCTGTGTAGCATTTCTGAAACACAAAAATAGCAGAAAATAGGGAACTGGCACTGTGGCATCTTGTTAATAGGTTAGTTCCAGAAATCGCATAAAAACGCCACGAAGTGTAACGAAACACAAGGCAAATGGTGTAAAAACAAGCATGGAGCATCAAAAATTATAGATACGTTTGAGACGTATCATGCAACTTCAAGATTTGCAACATAAAGAGGGGAAACTTAATATTGTTGAGATCCATTAAACCATGTTTCCCTCTCTCAAAATAACTTTCAGTAGCATCATGAATAGAATTAACAATATAGCTATCACATAAAACATCCCTATCACGAGCCACATGCACAAAAGGATTAATACTCCCCACATGAACAATCATAGTAGGAGCAAATTCAACAAAATTATTCTCATCACCATAATCATCAAAAACAGGAGGCATATTGTAATCATAACTAATTTTCTCCTCAAAAGTAGGTGAACTGAAAATATTATACTCATCATCGTAAACATCATAAACTAGAGGTTTAGTATCATCATAAGCTATAGAATAGCTATCTTGGAAAGCATATTCATCAAACATATCATCATAGGAAGGAACATGGATAGTACTAATGGTGCAACAATTATTAACCTCATAATTTTTAGAATCGGCACCAAAAAGATTTTCAATATGAAAAGTAGAGTGCTTTCCCAATCATGATCACTAACATAGGTAACAGGCATAGGAACATCATCAAGATCAGAATTATCATAATCTATAATAGGAGAAACATGCTTAGGGGAAGATACTGTTTCCTCTCTCCTTTTACTACTCTTCTTCTTCTTCTTACTCTTCTTACTCTCTCCTTTAGGAGGGAGAGACTTGAAAGGCATTTTCTCCACATAATCTGGTTTGCTGACAGAAACACCAAAAGAAACTTTGGAGGATTCCTCCTTTTTGTTAATAAGATAGAAACAAAAATTATTCCTATGAAATTTGGGTAAAGCATCCTCTTTTATAACATTTTGTATGTAAGTATTTGCGAGGCAATCTTTAACACAATAGAGACGAAAACCACGAAGGGTGCTATTAGTATCAAGAGCACTCATATCTACCAAAGAAGTCTTTCTAGATATCTCTTCACACCCCCAAAAATAAAGTAAACTCATCATGTTGATTGAGAGTGATCTTGTCATCACAATACAAGCTTGCGGTACTCATTCGATTAGAAGTTAGGGCCTGAGCATTGAAAATTAAAATGACCTATTTCATGGCAAAGTTCACAAATAAAAGGATAAAGCTTGCAAACCTTTTCACCAAGCTCATCTAGAGCCTTGCGCCACATTCGGGTTTCTTCATTCCTGTGGTGGATACAATAATCTTCCTTGTTGTGACTCTGTTCACAAGGTCTAAGTACTCCACAAAAATTAACATGCTTATAAGAAATAGTACTTTTAGAGGTTTGAGCATGTTTATTGCAATCATCAATAACAATATCACTTTCTATGCAAGTGTCTTTAAAAGGTTTATGATACACGTCCCCATTTCCCTTAGGAACATTAACATGGGACGGAAAGGCTCTAAAACAATTAACCATAATTTTAGGATCAAGACCATATTTAGCACTAAGCTCTTGAAAATCAGAAGTTTTAGCGAAAGATTTAATGCAATCATACTCATAATTTATACCTGATCCTTTACCTTTGTTGCCATCCCAATCTTCAATATTGTTTTGAATTGTTTCAAGCAGATTCCACTTGACGTCAATGTCCTTGCTTGTGAAAGACCCATCAAAGCATGCATCTAGATAGTCCTTGTAATATCCTGAAAGCCTTGCATAAAAATTATTAATAACAATATTACGGGGAAGCTCATGAATAGGACATTTGAGCATTAGTGACTTCAATCTTCCCCATGCTTGGGCAATGCTTTCTCCCTCATGCGGATGAAAATTATAAATGTAATTCCTATCTTTAAAAAACCTCACTAGAAGGGTAGAATTTAGAATAAAAGAGAGGTACAATTTCCTCCCAGTCAACAGGTCGGCCATCCTTCAGTGTTTTATACCATTCCACAGCTCTGCCCTTTAGTGATAAAGAAAATAGCTTCCTCTTAACTTGGTTCATGAAATACGTGCAGACTTGAACAACTCGCATAATTCATGTATAAAGAGCAAATGATCACCGGGATGGACAGTTCCATCTCCTAAATAGCAGTTATTCATAGCACGTTCGACAATTTTCATAGGTATTTTAAAAGGATGAGGAGCACAAGCATCATTAGAATCATCACATATGGGAGATAAAATATCATCAGAGCAAATTTTCTCCACTAAAGCTGGGGAACTAAAAATATCATGCTTAACAAAACTAGCTTCCCCAAGCTTAGACTTTTCTATAGCATTAGCAATAACGGTGTTCAAAGCATTCATACTAACAACACTATTAGCATGCAAATTAAGCTCCAAAGGTTTTTAAATTTTCTCTTCAAACACTTCATATCCTAACATAGGAAAAATACTATAAAACTCTTTATTTTCCATTAGGCCTAACTAGTGAAAATAAAAACAAGAAACAAAAAGATATAATTGCAGAATCTAAAGGAAATAACTTCGAGCACTCACACAAGAGGATGCGAGTACCTTTTACCTTACCTCCCCGGCAACGGCGCCAGAAAAGAGCTTGATGTCTACGCACGCGTCTGTTCTTGTAGACAGTGTTGGGCCTCTAAGTGCAGAGGTTTGTAGAGCAGCAGCAAGTTTCCCTTAGTGGATCACCCAAGGTTTATCGAACTAAGGGAGGAGGAGGTCAAAGCTATCCCTCTCAAGCAACCCTGCAATTACGATAAAGAAAGTCTCTTGTGTCCCCAACACACCCAATACACTTGTCAGATGTATAGGTGCACTAGTTCGGCGAAGAGATAGTGAAATACAAGTAGTAGTGATGATTATAAGTAGTAAATGTAATCTGAAATAAATATCACTGCGAGCAAACATGTAACAAAACTGAATGTAAACGGTGTGCAATGCTTGGAAACAAGGCCTAGGGATCATACTTTCACTAGTGGACACACTCCCAACAAATATAACATAATTGAACCAATAGATACTAACTTCAATATGCTACTCAAAACAATTCTCCAATGGATAACAAACACTAATCATGCGTAGGGCTACGAAGCACTCCTCAAAGTCCGTATTTCCCCAAACTAGAATATCCCACACTATCACCGTGAACGCACTAGATGGTTCTAACAAACACCAAAAATTCATAGAGACGTTAACCAAAAGAGACACACATAATGCGCACACTGTCACCTTCACATCATGATACAAGGTGTCTCCGGAGTTTACAAATATAAGGCACTGGGTGTAGCTTAATATCTGAATAATAACATCTACCAATTCAACTAGATACAAAGCTCACGATCACATAAAGATCACATCATGGGAGAGAGAGAGAGAGGTGAACCACATAGCTACCGGTAGAACCCTCAGCCCCGGGGGAGAACTACTCCCTCCTCCTCATTGGAGGCAGCAACGACGATCGAGATGGCGGTGAGGTCGATGGAGACGGCGGAGACGGCGATGGAGACCGATGGAGACGGCTCCGAGGGCACTTCCCCATCCCGGCAGGGTGCCGGAATAGAGACTTCTGTCCCCTGAAATTTGTCTTCGATGGTGGCGGTGCTGCAGAACTGTTCTGGGAAAAACATCGATTATTTTAGGGTTTTCCGTCGGGAGGCTCTTTATAGGAGAAGGGGCATCGTCCGGAGTGGACCAGGGGGGCCTCACCATAGGTGGGCACGACCAGGGCCTGGGCCGCGCCCCCTGGTGGTGAGGGTGCCCTTTGGCCCCCCTCCGGCTCCCATTTGGTCCTCGTCCTTCCTCCGGGCAAAATAGGAGTTTCGGTCTTCGTTTCGTCCAATTCCGAGAATATTTCCTGTGTAGCTTTTCTGAAACACAAAAATAGCAGAAAACAGGGAACTAACACTGTGGCATCTTGTCAATAGGTTAGTTCCGGAAATCACATAAAAATGCCACGAAGTGTAAACAAAACATGAAGCAAATGGTGTAAAACAAACATGGAGCATAAAAAATTATAGATACGTTTGAGACGTATCAGAAGTCTCCCGGGTTCACCGACCCAAACACCACACCTAGTGTGGACCTCTCCTTGACAAAGGTGAAGCCACCTAACAATGGCTCTCCCTCCACCGAGAATAACGGTGCCCTACCTAAAGAATATAATGGTCCGGCAAAGGGTGCATCCATTCCACCCCCAAACACTTACTCCACTCCGCTGGTCCATTATCCTATGCCACACATTAACAACATGGGATCTCCTCCTAAGCTTGATTCTCGCAATTTTATCAAATGGCAAGGACTAATGAAATCTCATATTTCTAGTTCTTCTACTCATTTGTGGAGGGTCATACAAAATGGCTTTGCACCTCATGATCCTCTCAACTTGACCGGAAGGGAAGAACTTGATGAGCAACTCAATGCCACCGCCAAGCATCTCCTTCAACAAGCCATACCGAATACACATGCGGCACACATCAACAATTTGAGCACCGCCAAGGAAGTATGGGACTATCTCACTATGCTCTTCATTGGAAACGAGAGCATTCGTTCCTCCAAGTTTGATGAGCTCAAGAGTGAAGAGAGGGATTTCATTATGCGAGATAATGAGGCTCTCGATGAGATGTACCAAAGGATCTTGGCTCTTGCAACGGCCTTGACCGGGTTTGGGTGCAAAGACAATGGTGATGACTATATCAAGCGTATGTTCATTACCTCCATCAACCCAAGAGAACCCATCCGTTCCGAGATCATCCGTTCAAGACCTGACTTTGGGCGTATGACCTCAAATGAAGTTCTTTGCGAGTTCACCGCCTTGACTATCTTGAAGAAGAATGCAGAAGAGACTAGAGCTCATGTCCTTGCCGGACAAGGAGTTCACAATCTTGCTCTCAAGGCCAAGGTGGTTTACAAGCAAGAAGAAGGAGAAGAAGTATGTGAAGGAGAGTATTGGTCACCGGAGGATGCCAAGTATGCACTCAATGAACATTTGGCTCTCACCACCAATGCTTTTTGGGATGCCAACAAGAACAAGTTCAAGGGATCCAAGTTCAAGTCATCTCCAAGGATGGGTGGTGACTCTAAAGTGAGGCATTGCTACAATTGTGGAGGAATCAAGCACTTCATTGTTGAATGTCCTTATGAGAACAAGGAGGACCATGGAGGCCGGCTCATCCCCAAGCGCCGCTCATCCAAGTTCTCCTCTTCCAAGAAGCATGGGAACAAGGACGACAAGAAGAAAGGAGAAAGGTTGTTGGTGGCACAAGAGGAGTATGACTCTGGGACCAATGATGATGATGACTCTGAAGATGAAGAGAATGGAGAAATGGCCACCATTGCTATTGTCTCCTCTCCACCTACATCCCTCTTCAACGCACAAAATAAGAACGCTATCGTCATCAACCACAAGTGTCTCATGGCTAAGGCCATGGAGGTAACATCATCACCTACTCCTTCATCATCTCATTCCATGTCTATATCTATGGATGATGTGAGTAGCCTTAAGATCAAGAAAGAATTAGTTTCTTGTGATGAATTTATTGCTAACATGAATGGGCAAACCAAGGTGTACTTTGAGACACTAATGTGTCAATTAGGTGATGCCCGTGACACCATCAAGGAGAAGGAGGAGTTTGAAAGATTAGCCGCCGATGATATTGGCTCTCTATCCATTGAGCTCGAAGAAGAGCAAAACTTGAGAGCCTCTTTAGAGGAGAAATTGTTGGGAATAGAAGAATCTCTTAATTTAAACTTGTCAAAACTCACTAAAGAACGTGACCATGCTCTTGCTATGGTCAAGTTGCTTAAAAAGGAGAAAGTTGAATTTGATGTTGGTCATAATGATTTTTGTGAGAAGTTTGAGAAGCTTGAAGAAGCCTACAAGGCTTTGGAGGGAAAATTCTCTAGTCTCACTAAGATCCGTGAGCAACTTCAAATTCAACTAACTATTGAACAATCTAAAGTCCCACCAATGCAAGTTATTGAAGTTACTAGTTCTTCTAACTCTATATGTGATCATAGTGATATCATTGAGGAGAACAATAGGTTGAAGGCCGAAATTGCTAAGGGCCTTGCCACTTGCATTCAAGGAGAGAAGAATCTCAATGATCTCTTGAACAATCAACAAATGATCAAGGGTAAGGAAGGTCTCGGGTTTGTTGTCGAGTCCTCTAAGAAGGGGAAACTCAGATTGGTGGCCGAGCCCTCAAAGAAGAAGAACAACAACAAGAAGAAGAAGAAGCCTGCTGCTGCCCCCACTCCTCATGTTCCTTTTGACATTTGTTACACAGAGGAGGAGTGGGAGGAGCTTAGGGGAAAGGAGAAGAAAATCGAGGAGACCGGAGTCTCCGGGTCGAAAGGACCAGAGTCTCCGGCTGGGTCATCTAGCCTAGATTCTCCGGTGCCCAAAGCTGGAGTCTCCGGCCCTACTCACAATGATTTTGCAGGAAAATATAACCTATGTTCTTCTCAGAGATTATTATGGTGATGTTTATGCTAAATATGTTGGTCCCTATGATGGTTACATTGAATATGCTATTTGGGTACCTAAGATTCTTGTGACTAACAAAAGAGGACCCATCCAAAAATGGGGACCTAAATCTAAGAATTGACTTGTTGTAGGATGTTGCTTTCGGAGGAGAAAAATGGATCATTGATAGTGGTGCCACAAGCCATATGACCGGAAGCAAAAATATTGTGGAAGAATTAAGGCAAATACTTCAAATGTCACGGTCTCCTACAGTGATAAATCATCCTCTAAGGTACTTGGTTTCGTCAAGGTGGTGATCACTCCGGACGTGTCCTTAGTAAATGTCATGCTTGTTGAAACCATTGGTTATAATCTACTTTCCGTTTGTGAACTTGCTACTATGGGCTATGCCACATATTTTGATGTTGACTTTGTAGTTATAATCTACTCTCAAGGTTGCCTTTGTTGGGTATGTCGAGAACGGTTTGTATGTGGTGGACTTCTCGGAGAAACCCACTACGGCCGCGATATGCCTAATTGCTAAGGCCGACGTGGGATGGCTTTGGCATCGCCGGTTAGCCCACGTCAATATGAGAGCTTTGCAAAGTTTCTACACTGGCAGCCACATACTTGGACTAAAGGATGTTTCTTTTGCCAAAGATCATGTTTGTAGGGCTTGTATTGAAGGAAAGATGCATGAAACAAGCCATCCAAGCAAGACTATTATATCTTCCAAGAGGTTCTTGGAGCTCCTTCACATGGATCTCTTCGGACCTCCCACTTATGCTAGTCTTGGTGGCAAGAAGTATTGTTTGGTTATTGTCGATGACTATTCAAGATATACTTGGGTTTATTTCTTCGAGTTCAAGAGTGAGACCCAACAAACCGTCAAATACTTTGCCATCGAAGTTGAGTGTCAATTCAATACCACCATATTGACAATAAGAAGTGCAATGGCACCGAGTTCAAGAACTACTCCCTAAATGAGTTTCTTAGTGATGCGGGGATCAAACATCAATATTCCGCTGCATACACCCTGCAACAAAATGGAGTTGCCGAGAGGAAGAGCCGGACTCTTATGGATGCGGCAAGAACCATGTTGGCGGAGTTCAAGTCTCCATACAACTTTTGGGCCAAAGCTATTAATACCGCATGCCATGCCACCAACCGACTTTATCTCCACAAGAACTTGAACAAGACTCCCTATGAAATCCTTACCGGGCGAAAGTCCAACATCATGTACTTCCAGGTATTTGGTTGTAAGTGCGTCTATCTCAAGAAAGGTGTTCGTTTGTCAAAATTTGATTCTAAAGCTTTAGAGGGTATCTTTGTTGGTTATTCCTCGGACTCACATTCCAATAGGATCTATAGCAAGTCCACTGGGCATGTTATAGAGACTTGTAATGTGAGGTTCGATGAAGATAATGGTTCCTTTGTGGGACAAAGTGGTGTTCGTGATGTAGGTGATGAAATTACTCCCCAACCCATAAGAAGAATGGGTGTCGGATTCTTCCAGCCCATTGAGGGACACCTTTTGGCCGAAGGAGAAGGACAATGTTCTACTCAAGTGGAGCCTTCACCTGCTGGACACCCACAGGACTTGAACCAAAGACAAGCTACACACCCTCAACCTCAAGATCATCCCATCGAGCAATCTTGCTTGGAGTCTCCGGACCCTGAGGTCTGGAGTCTCCGGCCTATACCAGAGTCTCCAGGTTTGGATACCGGAGTCTCCGGGGGTGATCAAGGCCAAGATGAAGATCCATCCAAATTCCGTGGCTACGGGCCACTTGATGATCAAGGCAATCCAACTGGTCAAGACGAGGACCAGAACAGCGATCATGAAGATGATCAAGTAGTCTCTCAAGAAACACCTCTTGAGGCTCGCACTCGCTGTGAGAAGAAGATTGAGTCTAATCTCCGACAAAGAAGCATATCCTTGGAAAATGTGGTCAGGAGTGTTCGTAAAGGGGTCTCTACAAGGAGGCAACTATCTAACTTTAGCTCTCATCATGCTTTTGTCTCTTGTGTAGAACCCAAGAAAGTATATGAAGCGCTCGAGGATCCGGATTGGCTTTTTGCCATGCATGATGAACTCAACAACTTTGAGCACAACAAAGTATGGACTCTAGTAGAAATAAAGACTCAAAGATTGTCGTAATGTCATTGGGACCAAGTGGATCTTCAAGAACAAGCAAAATGCAAATGGCATTATCATCGTAACAAAGCAAGATTGGTGGCTCAAGGTTTCTCCCAAGTCGAGGGTATTGATTTTGGTGAAACTTTTGCTCCCGTTGCTCGCCTTGAATCTATTCGCATCTTACTTGCATATGCATCCCATCATAACTTTAAACTTCAACAAATGGATGTTAAAAGTGCATTTCTTAATGGTCCTTTAAATGAATTGGTTTTTGTGAAGCAACCCCCAGGCTTCAAAAACCCTAAATTTCCTAACCACGTTTACAAACTTGATAAGGTGGTCTATGGACTTAAACAAGCTCCACGTGCATGGTATGAGCACCTTAAAGAGTTGTTGGTTGATCGTGGGTTCAAAATTGGGGTAATCGATCCCACTCTTTTTACTAAGAAGGTCAATGGGGAGCTTTTCATTTGCCAATTATATGTTGATGACATTATGTTTGGTTCTACTAACAAAGCTTTCAATGATGAGTTTGCTAAGCTCGTGACCGACAAGTTTGAGATGTCTATGATGGGGGAATTGGAGTTCTTCCTTGGATTTGAAGTAAAACAATTGAAGAGAGGAACTTTTGTGAACCAAGCCAAATATACCCAAGACATGCTCAAGAGGTTCGAGATGATTGGAGTCAACGGTGCAAAGACTCCTATGCCCACAAAGATTAATCTTGATCTCGATCCCAATGGTAAAGAAGTGGATCAAAAATTCTATAGATCTATGATTGGTTCCTTACTTTATCTTTGCGCATCTAGACCGGACATAATGTTAAGTGTGGGAGTTTGTGCACATTTTCAAGATGCACCAAAGGAAAGCCGCTTAGTGGCGGTTAAGAGAATCTTTCGATATTTAGTGAATACCCCTAACTTTGGTCTTTGGTACCCGAAGGGGGCAAGTTTTGATCTTGTAGGCTACTCAGATTCGGATTGGGCGGGAGACAAAGTGGAACGGAAATCAACCTCCGGGGCTTGCCAATCCTTGGTAGGTCATTGGTGTGTTGGTCATCTAAGAAACAAAATTGTGTGTCTCTCTCCACCACCGAAGTCGAATATGTAGCCGCCACAAGTTATTGTGCACAACTTTTATGGATGAGGCAAACTTTAAAGGATTATGGTGTCATTTTTGACAAAGTGCCTCTTTTGTGTGACAATGAAAGTGCCATCAAGATTGCTCACAACCCGGTGCAACACAACAAGACAAAGCATATTGAGATTCGTCATCATTTCATTTGGGATCATGTCAACTGTGGAGAAATTGATCTATCTTGTGTTGGCACCAATTAGCAACTTGCCGATATATTCACGAAGCCACTTGATGAAGCAAGATTCCGGGAATTGAGGCATGAACTAAATATCATTGATTCAAGCAATGTGGCTTGAGCTAAGTGCATACACTCTCATACTCTAACGTGTGTTTTGTTCTAGATGTGGGCATAGAAATAGGGGGAGTGCGGTCCTAATTGATTGGACTATCCCTCCCCCCATAATGCCAATAGTAAGCATATTGTTCTATCTTGTCATTTGTGACAATTTGACCTTAATTGATGAGTCTAGGTTTTGGGCCCAAGATATATCTTCGTGGTGTCATGCCTTTATACTCATACATGGTGGCCTTGGCCACCGACCCCCTTTGTGAAGGAGTTTCCCATTTGGATCTATTTTTTATATCTCTTGTCTCTATGGGAATGTACTCATGTTTGGTCTTATTTGGATTTATTTGCCTCTTTGCAAACATGAGTATTTGGTACCACACAGTGACTTGTTCTCCATCCCAAGCCTATCTCATCCACAAACTTGCTATTTCTATCAAATGACATGTCCTTCCACCACAAATGTTGATCTGGTCGAGGGGGGCCGGAGACTCCATGGTCATAGCCCGGAGACTCCAGGGTAAGTACCGGTGACTCCGGCCCGGGCAGTTTCAAAAACATACTTAGGGCACGGGGTGGGGAAGAATGGTTCATTCTTCCCCATCCGCCCCCGTTCCCCCAACTCGCCCCCTGCCGCCCCCTCTTCGAAGATCGACGCCCAGAGCTCTTCCAAGCCCCGGGATCCACCGTGCCACCAGCCAATCTCATCCTTGAGGTTGGGGGAACCTTCCCACCGACCAATTTGCACCATGGACTCCGGTAAATGTGCTCTCCATCTCCTCCATCTAGTTCTCTCTAGATCTACGAGATGTGCATGTTTCCCTTAGTTTGAGATGGTGTAGTACCTTCTAGTGGTTGTCTATCATCTTCCTAGCAATGATATTGTAGTCTTTACCCTCGATTTGATCCATGGGGTCTTCTAGGCTTGGGCTCCTGGGTCCAACCGGAGACTCCGGCCCCTGTGGCCGGAGACTCCGGCCTAGACGCAAAGTCTTTGGTTTCGGCCGGAGACTCCGGCCCGAGCCCCGGAGACTCTGGCATAGATCAGACCTGGGGGTATCCATTACA
This sequence comes from Dactylis glomerata, assembly GCA_007115705.1. Lineage (NCBI taxonomy): Eukaryota > Viridiplantae > Streptophyta > Magnoliopsida > Poales > Poaceae > Dactylis > Dactylis glomerata. The sequence goes on from QXEO01002092.1 coordinate 1,237,680, forward strand.
GCATGGTTGCTTCTTTTGGACTCAAGGACATGTCACCTCATCTTTGCTACCCTCCTTACTCATTCACAGGTGCAGGTGGCTCTAGGAAACCGGCCGCTCATGACAAGGACAAGTTGGTGTTCAATCCCGCCACCGGGAGGGTTGCTCAGAAGTCTGTTGTTAGCCAACAAGCTAGAGATGCCAAGAGGCTCAAAACAAGGTTGGCTGAGGAGGAGCGTGCTGAGGCTGCCAAGAAGGCCAAGTTTGATAGCCTTGTGACTTTGGAAGGTTTGTCCGCCTCAGAGTATGTGGAGATGAGGAAGCGCAACATGTATGCTCTCCCTCGCAACTCTCATGACCGGTGCTTTAATCAGAAAGAACAAGATTTGATCATGAAGGAGTTCTATGCTTCACTCAAGAAGTATCCGGTTTTCCCTAAGACTGTCATGGACTTTTCTCATTTTGCCAAGCACAATGCATATTTTGGGGAGGCCGTGTGGATCACACGCAAGCTTGGTCTCCATCCTCTCATGGGCACTTAGCATCGCTCTTTTCCCTTTTTGGTGTCTTGATGCCAAAGGGGGAGAAGTAGTTCTATTAGGATGTCTTCAAGGGATTTGCCATGGGATTTGAAATTTGGATTTGCTTTGGTCGGGACACAACTTTATGGGCTTTCATGTTGTGTCTCATTTATCTTATTGTTGAACTCTAATGTGTGTGGTATTATGTTCTATTGTGAAACTTGGGTATCTATTATGTTGGTAAGACTAATGTTGGTATTTTATGCTATCTTGTCTAGTCTTACCTTGTGCATGATCTTTTATATATATATTGTTGCTTGCACTGTTTATAATTGTAAAATATATAGGGGGAGTGATGATCCTTACTTGTATGCATTTGTGTTCAAATGCAAATTTTAATATGCACACAAGTAGGGGGAGCCTTGTCTATATATTTTAATTTTTGTGCTTATATCATGCAAATCCGTATGTTGTCATCAAACACCAAAAAGGGGGAGATTGAAAGAGCATTTCCCTAAATAATGTATTTTAGTGTTATTAACAACATGTGGTAGACCTTGCTATTAAAGATTTGCAGACTTTCTAGGTTGATCTAGTATCTCGCGGATGTGCACCCCAAAAAGGAAGAGAAGATCGGAGTCTGAAGTCCAGTAGTGGGTTTAAGGCTCAGTAGTCTTGTAGGGTGCTTAGCAAAGGTGGAAATGGTGGAGAAGGTCTCCATGAATTGCTGCGGTTGCAACATCTAGGGTGGAGACTCCGGCCCTGCTGCCCGGAGACTCCAGCCTGGGGTTTTCGCCCTGGCATGCCATCAGTTGGACGGCTCAGACGCCCACCCAGAATTGGGCCAAAGACTTTGTGTCTCTGGCCGGATTCTCCGGGTCGACGTGCTGAAGCCGGAGACTCCGGTCCTCAGGGGTCGGAGACTCCGATCTGTCTGGCTCAGCTCTGGCATGTACCAAGGGTTGGACGGTTCAGACACCAGCCCGGAATTGGGCCGGAGACTTTTGTCTCCGGCCGGAGACTCCGGTGCTGGAGTCACTTAGGGCGGAGACTCCAGCCCTCCTGGCCAGAGACTCCGGCCCTAGTCGGCCAGCAATGGCTACATTTTGTGGAGGACTATATAAAGCCTTCTTCTACCTCTAGAAGATGTTGTGGCTTCCACTCTCTCTCCTCCATTGTTGCTGAGCTTCAAAGCACTAGATCTTCCATTCTAGCCATTAGAACTCGAAGCCCTTTTGGGATTTGAGTGAGAAGACCTAGATCTACACTTCCACCAAGGCGATGTGATTTCCCCCCTCATTTCATTGAGGGGCTTTTAACTCTTGTGTTCATCAGAACCCTAGCTGGAAGAAGCCGTCCTCCAAGCTCAACTTTGTGTGTAAGAGCTTGGTGGGCCTATTGGGAGCCTCCAATTGAGTTGTGGAACTCGCCCCAATACTTTGTGTAAAGGTCTTGTGCCACCTTCAAGGGCATCGCTTAGTGGAGCGTGAACTAGCCTTTATGGCTTGTTCACCGGAGAATAGGGTGAGCCTTTGTGGCGTTGGTGGCCTTTGTGGTACCACACCTCTTCAACGTAGACGTACTTCCCGTAACAAGGAAGGAACTATGGGAATACATCATTGTGTCTTTGTGTCTCCATTGCTGTTACTTCTATCCTTTACTTGTACCTTTACTTATATTGTTATTGCTAGCTTGCTTGTCACTTTAGGTAAATTCACTTAGTAGCACATCTAGAGAATTTACCTTCTTGTCTAGTGTCATCGTATTTTGGAGACAGTAGCCATGGGGGTGGCTTAATGGAGGGGCTTGACGGTGTGCAACGATGGGTCCGGCTCGAGATTGTGTAACTAGGACACGAGCGTTTACCTAGGTTCAGGGCCCTCCACTCCGGAGGTAACACCCCTACTTCCTGCCTTGTTGCTTATTCTCAGCACACGGTGGCTTACAAGGCTCCTAGAGCTGTACTGTCTAGAGGTAGAAGAAGAAGAGTTCGATCTCTCTAGTCTAAGGGTCCAGGCCCCCTTATATAGGTGGGGGCCTGGTTACAGTTCGGTGTCCAGCTGCCTGGCTACCGGCTCCTCCGTGGCAGCGGTCTTGACGTGGGCCCGCCATCCTCTGGCTCTCTGTCTGGACGCAGGCTACTTTATAAAGTGCCTTTTCCCCTTGGACCAGCATCTTCGGAACATATGCATCCTGCTCTGCCTTGGATCCTTTCGTGGAGGAGAGGCTTGCCCGCTGGTTGGTGGAGACCGAGCGTGACTGGCCTCACACTGGTCTCCTGCCTCTGACGACCTTGTCGGGGCCACACCACTTTTAGCAAAGTGACCATTGGAGGGTTTTCATCGTCTTCGGCGGCTCGGTCCTTCGATGATGAAGTCGCCAGCCGGCTGCTGGCGCAGCCGGCCCTTCGGTTAAAGTCGACCACTTTGGCCTAATGTCGTGGTGATCCCTGGGACATCAGCCGGCAGGTGGCTCTGCCCTTGGTCTACCCAGATAGTCATCCCCACGACACTAGCCCCCGAAACTGGCGAAGTCTCATGGGTCAGCATGGGGCTTCGGCGGGTTCCATTCCTCGCCGAAGCTGACTTGCATCCGTCGAAGTCCGAGGATCTTTCGTCCGGCTTGGGGATCGTCGTTCTTGAGACCAAGTTTAGGAGAACTCTGCCAGCCGTCTCGGGACGTACCGGCTCCAGGATCAAACCGGCTTGGGGCTGTTCCGCAGCCGCTAGCCGGCGCCTGGCTCCTCGCAACTTGAACCTCTCAAAAACTAGGCCCACACTGCTACTGGCCTGAGCGCGGTAGCGTAACGTCCCATCGCCTGCTGCCGCTTGGACTTTTATGGCCACCGTAATGATTTTCTTTTACCGAGGCATCGCATGGCGTGCGTCAGTGACATGTCCCATCAAAACGTCATGTGCTGGATGGTCCATCTAGGTTCATTAAACTGGCTCGATTTTTCATGTCTCCTCCCCTTTAAAGCCTTGGAGCTCTCGAGGGGTTTCCCCCATTCCACTGCGCCATCGTCTTCCCTGCCAAGTAGCTCCTATTCTTCTCCAGCTCGCCCTCGCTTCTGCCATGTCGTCTGCTGGCGCTCCTGGAGGATCCGGAGCCGGAGGTCCCGGCGGGTCGAGTGGGTGCAAGCGTGGCCGCCCGCTGGGGAGCCAGAACAAGGCCAAGGGCCCAGCAGCGACGCCGCCGATGTCCCACAAGCGCGGCCGCCCGCTGGGTAGCCGCAACAAGAAAACCTTGGCGGCCCTTGCAGCCGCGGCCGCCGCGGTCTCCGTTGAGGCAGCTCCCGCCGCCGCCGCTTCTGCGGTCTATGCGGAGGCAGCTGCTGCCGCCACCACTGCCGCGGTCTCTATCGGGGCGGCTCTTGTCACCACCGCCGCCGCTGGTAACTCGTCTAGCGTAGCTACCAGCTTGGCTCGCAAGTCTCGGCGCCCACCGGAGAAGCAGCGGCCCGCCTACACTTCGGTGAACGGGTATACTACTTTGGGATTTCTATTTTCGTGCCCTCGGGTCCTTAGTTGTGCTCAGTTTTCCCCAGCCGCTTAGTTTTTCCTCAGTTTTGCCCAAGCCCTTGTCTGAAACTCTCACAAGGAGCTCGGACGGGAGGAATCCCGTTAAGTTGACCGTTGGTTGGTGCTGGCAAGTGGGGCCGCTGTTGGTGCCCCGCAGTGGACACGCCTCCACTTATCCAGATCATCGTGAGACCCACAACTTGTCCACGTTAGCGCGCCGGACCCACAGCTTACCCAGGTGCCCGTTGCAAAATGGGAGCCCGAGCCAGCCCCGCGCCCATGCCCGTGCCATTGCTTCCCCCTTCTTTCCCCGTGCCCCATTGTTCTTCTTCTCCGCCAGCGGCAGCCCTTCTCCGGCAGGCGGGTGATGTCTAGTTTCTCTTCGACCTCCTGTTCTTCATGGCCGTAGTATGGACCCGTGCCTTTGACAAGATGCCCTGACTGCCCACGCCAAGAGCCTCTGAAGCGGTCGATCTGTAAGACGAACGACAACGGCAACCGTGGACGTGAGTTCCTTGCATGCGAGAGCTTGCCATATAGAGAGGGGGATAAGGTTAGATCTTCCTCCAATTGCTCTGTTTTCTCTCGATTTTCTTGTTATTCCCTCGAATTTGGGATTTAGGGTTCACGTTGTTGTTTTCAGATCCTAAAGAAATGCATGTATTTCGAGTGGATCGATGTGTACGTTCAGAGGCTTAAATTGCAGGAATCAATTGGCGGTATTGGGGAGCGCAATTTGGGAGGGGGGGACTTGCTGTAGAGAATGCGGCGGAGAGAGGGGCCGTTCCGATTATGCCTAATGCTCCCAATGCAGAACTGGTGGAAGTGAAGGGAGAACTAAAGAAAATGAACAAGCAGTTAAAGCAGCTGATCGAGTTGAAGAAGCAAGCTAATCGGATGGCTGGTTGTTTTTTTTGTTGTTTTATTCCGATCGGATTCTTATCATTGCTCATCAAGCGCTAGAAGTTGTTACAAGGGATCCCTTGTTACAAATCCATTATTCAGTTACATGTACTTGCAGTTGTTTTCAAAGTTAGTGTGTGCATTCACCGAAATTACCAAAAAAAAATAAGTGTTAGGGAATATAGGAATGCTAAAGATAGTTGATAATTGTTAGAGGGGTGACAAATAATGCATTCACCGAAATCCCACAAATATGTATGTCTCATGTTTATACCAAAATTATACCACTTTTGGGACGTTTCAAATAACCAAAACTATATCCCAAACTATATTCCCTAAAAGAAAAGGAATGCTAAAGAAAGTTGATAATTGTTAGAGGGGTGATAAATAATCCATTCACCGAAATCCCACAAATATGCCAAATATGTATGTCTCATGTTTCTACCAAAATTATACCACTTTTGGGCCGTTTCAAATTGCCAAAACTATATTCCCTAAAAGAAAAGGAATGCTAAAGATAGTTGATAATTGTTAGAGGGGTGATAAATAATTCATTCACCAAAATCCCCCAAATATGCCAAACATGTATGTCTCATGTTTCTACCAAAATTATACCACTTTTGGGCCGTTTCAAATTACCAAAACTATATTTCCTAAAAGAAAAGGAATGCTAAAGATAGTTGATAATTGTTAGAGGGGTGATAAATAATTCATTCACCGAAATCCCCCAAATATGTATGTCTCATGTTTCTACCAAAATTATACCACTTTTGGGCCATTTCAAATTACCAAAACTATATTCCCTAAAAGGAAAGGAATGCTAAAGATAGTTGATAATTGTTAGAGGGGTGATATATATGTATGTCTCTTGTTTACACCAAAATTATACCACTTTTTAGTTTAACATTTTTAAATCATGGAAAATAATGCATAAATAGAGGGAATATAGTTACGTGGCAAAATAATCCATAAATGCACACGGATCGACTCCACCAACCGTTGATCCACCGACAGAGAGAGAGGGGTGGCCACGAAGAGAGAGAGAGAGGGGTGGCCATGAAGAGAGAGAGAGGGGTGGCCACGAAGAGACGGATAGGGGTATACTGCCCGTTAGATCAGTGGATCAAGGGTTGGTGGAGTCGATCCGTGTGACAACTGCTCAACCAATCAGGATAAGTTTGGGTTTCTGTGAGCATTTGTGACAGTACTTGAGGGCAAAACTGAGTAGTACTAAGAAACCAAGGGCACGTAAATAGTAAATAGACTAAGGGATTCAAACAAAAGAATTACAAAATGAAAAATGCGTGTTTTGTACAATATAATTCATATTGGGCTACATCAAATTATTTGCAATTCAAATATACATGAGTGTGACAATTATGGCCTCATTTAGACAAACTATGTTTTGGGGAAGATGTTTTACAAAGGGATTTGAGTGGAAAACCATGCATCTTCATAGCTACTAGTAATTATGAGAAGTGGCAATTTGTGGTAAAACATGATTTATCTATGTTTGTTAAGGTGGCAGGTTGCGTAGGAAGACTCCATGAGTAGGTGCCACTATGTTTTTATTTTTTTGGATTTTTTTGCGCATGAAATGACTCAATTAGCTATGTTAATCTCATTTGTTGACTCTCTGTTGACCAGCTACTTGAGGGTAGAACTGAGTATATTGCACTTGCCAGTCTAAGTACTCGAGGGGAAAACTGAGTATAGATAAAATTTCTGTATAAGGCCCGAGGCTAGAACTGAGTACACCAAACGTCGAAGGGTTAGCCTCGTGGCGCGGTGCACGCTGCAGCCGTGCATAGCGGACGCGTGTTGCGGTACACCAAACGCCACCTTCATCTTTATAGAGCCCCTCTTTCTCTCTCTCGACGCTTGCCCACTCTCTCATTCTCACTGCAACCGCCTCTCCTGTCCCATCATCTTCTCCACTTCGCATTGAAAAAACCCCGAAGAAAAAACCCCGACGATGGAGAAGAATGAGATGCCCATTGTCGGCGCTTCCGACGTAGCCACCGGTGCATCGGCCGCCGGCGCATCGGCCGCCGGCGCATCTGCTGCCGCCCCCGTCCAGGACCCCGTCGCTGCTTCGAACGTAGCCGCCGGCGCATCGGCCGCCGACGCATCGGCCGCCGCCCCCGTCCAGGCCCCCGTCGCTGCTTCCGACGTAGCCACCGGCTCATCAGCCGCCGGTGCATCGGCCGCCGCCCCTGTCCAGGCCCCCGTCCAGTTCCCCGTCGATTGGGACCCGTACGAACAAGAGCCGTACGTCGCCCCGGAGAACCCCTACGACACCAGCATCGTCGGCGACGAGGAGGTAACCCTTTGTTCCCTTGTTCTAATCCCATTTCAATCCTTTTTGTGTTAGATCTTTTGTTATTAGGGTTCGTCTATTCCTAGTTCTATCATTTTGTGTTAGATCTTGCGTTATTAGGGTTCGTCTGTTCCTAGTTCAATCCTTTTGTGTTAGATCTTGCGTTATTAGGGTTCGTCTGTTCCTAGTTCTAGATCTTGCGTGTTAGATCTAGCATTATTAGGGTTTGTCTATTCCTAGTTCTAGATCTTGCGTTATTAGTGTTTGTGATTTGCTTTTGTTTAAGATTCGGTTAACTTATGTGAGTAATCAATCCCATCCGGTTAATTTGTGCCGATGATGATGAATATTTGGGCACAGATTGATTCAGGGTTTGGTCTGTGAACAATTGGTGTGTACAAATTTGTTGTGCATGATCTTTGGTTCACAGACCCAAATCCTGGATATAAGTGTGTCCAATGTAACTGAGGCTATCTCTTTTTTTTGTGCCCATATTATCATGCATGATCTTTTGTTCACTCTCTGTTCCATCATCGCTGCAATTGACTCCGTGTTTTTCAATCTTTGGTGCTACGTGACAGGTGCAGAGCAGCGACGTCGACAGCGACGATGAGTCCTTCCACACCAAGACTCGTCACGTCCTCCGGAGGTTGCAGTCCGGCCATTACGATCGCCACTTTGCTCGGGGCGTTTATAGGTGCCCCTTCTGCACCAGGAGGCTCCGCGCCACCGACTTCAACTGCCTGGTGAACCATGCCAAATCCATTGGCAGAGCCATTGGCGGCGCTAGAGTTGGAACGACCATGAACGTGCATGCGTTCATGGCCAAACACAAAGCACTTGGGATTCACCTGCGCAACCTCTAGGCTTAATCCCATTCATGTAAAATGTAGGTTATGTTGGATCTCGGTCGGTAGTACTGTTAATCTATGCTATGTTGGCTGCTGTATGCAGCTTATCGTCCCTATATTTTCTCTGGATTTGTGCCCTAGATTTCCTACTCCCTCCGATCCATATTACTCTTCGCTAATGTGGTTGTATCTAAACACATTTTAGTGGTTGATACATCTGTATTAGTGAAGAGTAATATGGATCGGAGGGAGTACCTGATTGGGTAAAAACGAAGGCATAAAGAAATGAATGGCATTAAAAAACAGAAGGAGAAGCTGCTCTAGATTTGCTACCAATTTGGGCAATCAAGAATGAATGAGATCGAGTGAGAGAGAGGAAAAAGGTGCATTGAAAACTGCTAATCTGGGCGAAAGAGACAGAAACCACTCGTGCCCACGTCCCGGACCCACACGGCTCCACACGCTACGGCCCCACATGCTACGGCCCCAGCTTCGCTCGTATGACCAAACACGGTATCGTCCTGTCCCACGCGGTCCGTTTCTACCAGCCCCACACGACGCGGCCCCACTCGTCAGCACGGAACGGTCAACTAAACGGGATTCCTCCCGTCCGAGCTCCTTGTGAGGGTTTCAGACAAGGGCTTGGGCAAAACTGAGGAAAAACTAAGGAGCTGGGAAAAACTGAGTACAACTAAGGACCCGAGGGCACGAGAATAGAAATCCCTACTACTTTCCTGGCCCCTCTTCGGGCCAGGTGCGAGGTGCGCCTGCCGCTCCCCTTCAGGTTCGTCGACACCATGGAGGGGAACATGCTGACGCACGCCATCATGGAGGAGTGCGGCGGCGGCTAGCCGTCGTACCCCGTCGAGATCTGATACGTCTCCAACGTATCTATAATTTTTGATGCTCCATGCTTGTTTTTACACCATTTTCCTAATGTTTCGTTACACTTCGTGGCACTTTTATGCATTTTCCGGAACTAACCTACTAACAAGTTGCCACAGTGCCAGTTCCCTGTTTTCTGCTGTTTTTGTGTTTCAGAAGTGATACACAGGACATATTCTCGGAATTGGACGAAACAAGTTCCTGAAGTCTTATTTTACCCGGAAGCTTCCAGAGATCCGAAGAGGAGTAGGAGGGGGGCCACCAGGGGCCCACACGCCAGGCCGGCGCGGCCAGCCCCTGGCCCGCGCCACCCTGGCGTGAGGCCACCTGGCCCCACCTCTGACATCGCCCCTTCACCTGTAAAGACCCCCCGACGGGAAAAACCTAAGTACCCGATCAATTTTCCAGAAACACATCGCGATCCGCCGCCGTCGTCGACCTGAGATCGGGAGGGTCCAGAAGCTCTTCCCGGCACCCTGCCGGAGAGGGGAATCGCCACCGGAGGTCTTCTTTATCACCATGCTTGCCTCCGGAGCGATGAGTGAGTAGTCTACCTTGGACTATGGGTCCATAGCAGTAGCTAGATGGGTGTCTTCTCCACCATGTGCTTCATGTTTAGATCTCATGAGCTGCCCTACATGATTGAGATCACCGTTATGTAATTCTACATGTTTGGTTTGTTGGGATCTGATGAATATTGGTGTTATGATTGAGTTGCTGTACTGAATTATATCTTTTGTTATCTCTATGTTGTTTATGATCTTGCATGCTCTCCGTTGTTAGTAGCTATCTTGGCCGAGTAGTTGCTAGTGACTCCAAGAGGGGGTATTTATGCCTGATAGTGGGTTCATGCCTCTATTTAACCTGGGGGAGTGACAGAAACCTCTAAGGTTGTAGATGTGCTGTTGCTACTAGGGAGAAAACAACATTCATATGCTCAAGGGCATATTCTTTGTTTACATTACACACTTTGCTTAATGCAATTATCTGTTGTTCGCAACTTAATATTTGTGGAGTTCTCGGATTGATTCGCCACAAGTGGATTATTAGTCATAGATGCAGTTGGATGGCGGTCTATGTATTTTGTTGTAATGCCCAGAGTAAATCTCATAGTGATCTTCTTGACATATCACATTTATCTTTATTCTATCAATTGCCCAACTGTAATTTGTTTACCCAGCATGTGTTATTTATCTTATGGAGAGACACCACTAGTGAACTGTGGACCCCGGTCCTATTTCCATCATATTGCTATCACTTGTTTACTTTACTCGCACTATTTACTTTACTCGCACTGTTTACTTTACTCGCATACTCTATTGTTTTCCACTCGATACGCTCATAACCTTTGTTTCAAGCAAACCGGTGAGATTGACAACCTCATCGCAAGTTGGGAACAAAGTACTTGGTTGTGTTGTGTGCAGGTTCTGCGTTGCAGCTAGCAAGCAAAGCTTGGACGAGGCGCCATATATAAATTGTCCGAAGCTGTCACAAACTAGCAAGCATCACCTTCAGTCGTTTGTCTCTCCTCTCCAAGAACGATAAACCTTGGTTTCTTAACTGAGGGAAAACTAGCTGCTATACTCATGATACTTTCCTCTTGGGGTTCCCAACGGGCTGGTCATTCACCACGCACAAGGACCGTCAACTGCACGCCAGCAGCTTCTTTTCTGGCGCCGTTGCCGGGGAGGAAGTAGAAGACTTCTGCGAGGGGAGTTTTTTTGCACGCACATCCTTTACTTTGTTATAGTTTTGCTTTACTTTATTTATTTTACCTGCATCGTTTTATATCAAAAACCCAAAAAAAATTAGAATCCTTGGTAGCTGTTTTTACTTGTTTACTTTAGTTTTGCTGAAATGGCCAATCCTGAAAACACCAAGTTGTGTGACTTCACTAGCACGAACAATAGTGATTTTATCTGCACTCCTATTAAGCCACCTGTTCCTACTGCAAATTTTTATGAGATTAAGCCTGCTTTGTTGAACCTTGTTATGAAAGAGCAATTCTCTGGTGCTAGTACTGAAGATGTTGTAGCTCATCTCAACAATTTTGTTGACCTATGTGAGATGCAAAAGTATGAGAATGTTGATGGTGATATTGTTAAGCTCAAGTTGTTTCCTTTTTCCTTGAGAGGAAAAGCTAAAGATTGGTTGCTGTCTTTGACTAAGAATAGTATTGATTCTTAGGCTAAGTGTAAGGATGATTTTATTGGTAGATACTATCCTCCTGCTAAGATTATATCCTTGCGTAGCAATATTATGAAGTTTACTCAGTTTGATAATGAACATGTTGCTCAAGCTTGGGAAAGAATGAAATCTATGATAAACAATTGCCCCACTCATGGACTGACTACTTGGATGATTATCCAAACTTTTTATGCAGGACTAAATTTTTCTTCGAGGAACCTACTTGATTCAGCTGCTGGAGGCACTTTTATGTCCCTTACCTTGGGCGCCGCAACAAAGCTACTCGACAACATGATGGTAAATTACTCCGAATGGCACACTGAGAGAGCTCCACAAGGTAAGAAGGTAAATTCTGTTGAGGAAACCTCTTCCTTGAGTGATAAGATTGATACCATTATGGCTATGCTTGCTAATGATAGGACTCATGTTGATCCTAATAATGTTCCTTTGGCCTCTCTGGTTGCTCAAGAAGAGCATGTTGATGTGAATTTCATTAGAAACAATAATTTTAAAAACAATGCTTATAGGAACAATTTTGCTAGTAACAATTATAGGCTGTATCCTTCCACCAATGGTAATGTTTATGGTAATTCTTATGGTAATTCCTACAACAATACTAGGGCCGCGCCCTCTGAGCTTGAGGTAATGCTCAAGGACTTCATCGGTAAGCAAACTGCTTTTAACAAGTCTGTTGAGGAAAAGCTAGGCAAAATTGATATTCTTGCTTCTAAAGTTGATAGCCTTGCTCATGATGTTGAAATTCTGAAATTAAAAGTGTTGCCTAATGATGTGAAAGAGAACAATGTTTTTGCTACCGCTAATGCTATTCAAGTTGGAATTGATAAAAATATTAGATTGTTAGCGGAATTGCATGCCAGGTGGGAAAGAGAAGATGAGATGGCTAGAAAGATGAAGGTATGTACCATTACTACCTCTAATGATGATGCTCCTAATGTTAGCAACCCTCTTACTTTGATTGGTGTAGAAAAAACTCCCACTCCTTGTGTTAAAAAGCCTAAAACTGCCAAAACTTTTTCTCAAAAGAGTGCTGAAATTTTTCGGAGTGTAGGAGATGATAGCTCTACTTATTTTAATGATTTTGATGTTGATGGCTGCAATATATCTGAAGTTATTTTGTTCTTGCAAAAGCTTGCTTTGACTCCCAATGCTAGTTCTTTAAATATTGATTTTACTAAGCATATTACCAATGCTCTCATGAAAATTAGGGATGAAAAGTTGAAGCAAAAAGCCTCTGTTCCCAAGAAGTTAAAAGATGGTTGGGAACCCCTCATTGATATGCATGTTAATGGTTTTGATTGCCATGCTTTATGTGATCTAGGTGCTAGTATTTCTATCATGCCTAGAAAGATTTATGACATGCTTGATTTACCACCGCTTGAAAAATGTTATTTTGATGTTCCTATTGCTGATGTTGCTAAGAAGAAACCTTTGGGAAGGATTAATGATGTTCTTATTGTGGTTAACAATAACCTTGTTCCGGTTGATTTTCTTGTTATGGACATTGAATGCCATGCTTCATGTCCTATTATTTTGGGAAGACCCTTTCTTCGAACTGTAGGTGCCATCATTGATATGAGGGAAGGCACTATCAAATATAAATTCCCACTAAAGAAAGGTATGGAACACTTCCCTAGGAAAAGAAAGAAATTACTTTTTGACTCTATTCTTAGAGCAAATTATGAGCTTGATGCTTCATCACTTGATGTTACTTGATTCGCAATTTACTGCGCCTAGCTCAAAGGCGTTGAAGAAAAGCACTCTTGGGAGATAACCCAATGTTTTATTTTCAGTACTTTTTCTTTTATTTGAGTCTTGGAAGTCATTACTACTGTAATGACCGCTCCTTATCTTGTTTATTTTGTTTTTGTGCCAAGAGAAGCCTCTAATTCGAGTGAGGTAAAGATTTGGGGATGTTGCTGTCCTGAAACTGTTTTCGGTGCTGCACCGTACAAATTCGTATAAATTCTCTGTATATCTTTTGGACCTGCGATTTCTTGTGCATATGCCATAGGTTATATCCAAACTTTCGTTAGTTGAACACTTTTTGATTTGAGCAACAGAAAACCCCTCAAAAATTCGACCTTTGTCAGCTGTTCAGTTTTGACAGATTTCTGCCAATATTTGTGTTTGCCACTTTATCGCTTTCTTTTGAGTTCTTTTGATCATGGAACTTTTGGAGAAGTTGCTACAGTAGTATTTACTTTATATGTGGTGGTTTTGAGTTGAAACCTGAAGCAAAAAGAGGTTGATTATATGTTATGCTTGCACTAATGTTGCTAATAGAATTGTGTTTAGTTTTGTATGAAGGAAGTTTTCAAGTGTAGGGATTGGAGAATGATGAGATGAGTTGAAGAATGGACAAAAGCTCAAGCTTGGGGATGCCCACGCATCACCCCAAGAAATATCCAAGAAGTACAAGCGTCAAAGCTTGGGGATGCCCCCAAGGCACCCCTTCTTCATCGGCAAAAATCAGGTCACCTTTCAAGACACTATATTTTTATTGCTTCATGCACTATGTGTTTTTCTTGGAGCGTCAGTTGTTTTAGTTTTCTTAGTTAGTTTGTTTTGTTTTCTGCAATAAATGGTTGGACCCCAACAAATTTCCTTTGGAGGAGATGTACTCGTTTTCATTTGCCAAGAACACTCCGTTTTTCATTCTTATAATTTCACCGAGTGTTCTTCTTTTTCTGCTACTGCTTTTGGTTTTCATTTTCGCCTTGATTTGCATTCAGACCTTGTCATATCTTTTCATCAAGGTGTATTTTTGCCTCTGATCTTTATTGGTTTTCATCAAAAGAGGTGTTTATAAAAATTTCAAATGGTGTTGGAAAAGAGAAAAAGCTTTGTGCAAAATAGTGGTACAAGAAGGAGCTTGTGTAGACTGCGGCTTAGGCTTTTTCATGTCATGCTTGATGTCTTTTTGATGGTATGCTTAGTGCTTTTGCTGTAGCATGACTTGTCTCAAATAACTGAGATTGCTTAATGAGCCTTTGAAAAAATCATGCGTTGTTTTTATTGTATGGAAGCATTATTTTGGTTTTCTCCTTGATGCTTTATTTGGGTTGACTTGGCGCATGCTCACACATGTTAGACTCTTATAAAGTCGCCAATAGCCTCTATGATCATTTAGTTTTTGACTTTTGATGCCATCGTATGCTTCTTTTAATGTCGCTTTGTCGCTTTGCATGATTATGGCCATTATTGCTCTCTTTGTTGGTCGCTCCCAGTCTTTTGCTAGCCCTCGCCTTGTACTGAGTATGAGCTCTACTCGTGCATCCAACTCCTAAAAGCCAAAGTCTTCCAAAGTGTCCACCATACATACCTACTAGCAATTTGCTATTCCAAGTAAATTTGACTTGCTTTTATTTTCTCTTCAAATTAAACTCTTACCAGTGTTATGCGAAATTCGGTCAGTAAAGCTCTCACGAACCGGAAGGCACACTATACTTTTTCCTGTTCTTAAAAATTTGACATTGTGGTCTCTTATGTTGAGTTGTTATGCTTGCAAGTTGTAAGTTGGAGACTAGCCCAGCCATGCAGTCATGGGCAAGCTTTCAACATTGCACTTCTTATTTGAGTTGATATCGTGATCTTTTGTTTATGGATGCCCGCGGTGTGAAATGAATTGGGAATCTTGTGGGGATCATGGAGTTTGTATATGTGTTAGGGAAACGCCGGGCCGCTAATCTAAGCCATGCATAATTCATGGTGGAAATTTGCAGCATACCCATGGTGAACATTCGACGACGCATCTCACAATAAAAAGCTAAACAAATGGCAAATAAAAGAGATGTCGAGATGTTCATTGTCTGCTTGTCCTGTCATTTTGGTGTGGGCTTGTTCCATGTCATCGGGCACGGAGGTACCCCATTGGCGGTTCTCAATGATATGCATATACTTACAATGACAAGAGCCTTGCTTGGGACTCTAAGTAAAGTAGCATGAGGTTTGGGTACTCGTATTCATGGGGCACGAGGTTTTCAACTTATGATTTGTCAAGCATATGCATCATAATTGTTCTTGCATTAACTTTAACCATTCAAGATGCTTATGATGGGGGCAATGAGAGCTCAAAGCCGGTAAGTACCATAATTTTTGAAGGTTATAAAACTTGCAATCACTGCTTCCCTCTGCGAAGGGCCTTTCTTCTACTTTTATGTTGAGTCACCACCTTCTATCTTTATGCACCATTAAGAGAGCATAGTTGTCATTCTTAGTATAATGTGCATTGTCCCAAAGTTTTCATTGATTGATTCATATTGTTGGTTTCACTTGTTCTTAAATTATTTGTATCTAGTCGCCCTCTTAAACTTGAAGGTGTCCTATGCATTTATGTTTTGCTCTCTTTGAAGGACAAGCTGAAAAGCATTTGTATGTTTTTCCTTATGATTTGAACACACGTTTGACTTTCATTGTTTCATTTTCATGATCTTTTGTTTGTGTTCATTTGCATGTTTACAACATGGTTGCTAAGTTCTTATTGTCAAGATTATATCTTTCATGCCCATGTTTTAAGTTCTTATGATCCCAGCTCACAAATGCTTACATATATGATCAAGATTGTGTAGGTGCATGTCACCTCAAAAATTATTCTTTTGTTATCACTTACCTACTCGAGGACGAGCAGGAGTTAAGCTTCGGGATGCTTGATATGTCTCCAACGTATCTATAATATTTGACTCTCCATGCTTGTTTTTACACCATTTGCCTAATGTTTCGTTACACTTCGTGGCACTTTTATGAATTTTCCGGAACTAACCTACTAACAAGTTGCCACAGTGCCAGTTCCCTGTTTTCTGCTGTTTTTGTGTTTCGGAAGTGATACACAGGAAATATTCTCGGAATTGGACGAAACAAGTTCCTGAAGTCTAATTTTACCCGGAAGCTTCCAGAGATCCGAAGAGGAGTAGGAGGGGGGCCACCAGGGGCCCACACGCCAGGCCGGCGCAGCCAGCCCCTGGCCCGCGCCACCCTGGCGTGAGGCCACCTGGCCCCACCTCTGACATCGCCCCTTCGCCTATAAAGACCCCCCGACGGGAAAAACCTAAGTACCCGATCAATTTTCCAGAAACACATCGCGATCCGCCGCCGTCGTCGACCCGAGATCGGGAGGGTCCAGAAGCTCTTCCTGGCACCCTGCCGGAGAGGGGAATCGCCACCGGAGGTCTTCTTCATCGCCATGCTTGCCTCCGAAGCGATGAGTGAGTAGTCTACCTTGGAGTATGGGTCCATAGCAGTAGCTAGATGGTTGTCTTCTCCACCATGTGCTTCATGTTTAGATCTCATGAGCTGCCCTACATGATTGAGATCACCGTTATGTAATTCTACATGTTTGGTTTGTTGGGATCCGATGAATATTGGTGTTATGATTGAGTTGCTGTACTGAATTATATCTTTTGTTATCTCTATGTTGTTTATGATCTTGCATGCTCTCCGTTGTTAGTAGCTATCTTGGCCGAGTAGTTGCTAGTGACTCCAAGAGGGGGTATTTATGCTCGATAGTGGGTTCATGCCTCTATTTAACCTGGGGGAGTGACAGAAACCTCTCAGGTTGTAGATGTGCTGTTGCTACTAGGGAGAAAACAACATTCATATGCTCAAGGGCATATGCTTTGTTTACATTACACACTTTGCTTAATGCAATTATCTGTTGTTCGCAACTTAATACTTGTGGAGTTCTCGGATTGATTCGCCACAAGTGGATTATTAGTCATAGATGCAGTTGGATGGCGGTCTATGTATTTTGTTGTAATGCCCAGAGTAAATCTCATAGTGATCTTCTTGACATATCACGTTTATCTTTATTCTATCAATTGCCCAACTGTAATTTGTTTACCCAGCATGTGTTATTTATCTTATGGAGAGACACCACTAGTGAACTGTGGACCCCGGTCCTATTTCCATCATATTGCTATGACATGTTTACTTTACTCGCACTATTTACTTTACTCGCACTGTTTACTTTACTCGCATACTCTATTGTTTTCCACTCGATACGCTCATAACCTTTGTTTCAAGCAAACCGGTGAGATTGACAACCTCAACGCAAGTTGGGAACAAAGTACTTGGTTGTGTTGTGTGCAGGTTCTGCGTTGCAGCTAGCAAGCAAAGCTTGGACGAGGCGCCATATATAAATTGTCCGAAGTTGTCGGAAACTAGCAAGCATCACCTTCAGTCGTTTGTCTCTCCTCTCCAAGAACGATAAACCTTGGTTTCTTAACTGAGGGAAAACTAGCTACTATACTCATCATACTTTCCTCTTGGGGTTCCCAATGGGCTGGTCATTCACCACGCACAAGGACCGTCAACTGCACGCCAGCAAGATCTTCCACGACGGCGAGGGGAAGAGCTACCTCCCCGACGGCTGGCCAAAGTTCGTTGAGGACTATGACCTAAAGTTGGGCTAGTCCCTCATCTTCACGCGCCGCGACGGGTCGCACTTCTTCTGCGTATGCGTTGTCGACAGCTCCTACTGCGCCCAGGCCTACTCCGCCTAGGCGTGAGCGGCAAGCACCTCCAAGGCTCCTTCGACGATGGCGACCTCATCGGCGGAAGACTCCTGGAGCTTGGAGTGGGGGAGCACCTTTTGTTCTGCCGGCCCTTAGCGTGGCCGCTTCTATGTAATCGCCAGTTCGTTATCAAGGACTTTTATCTTTCTGCAAGTTTTGTTTGCTACGCCTTCCGTGATTGTGTGTTTTGCCTTTGCTGAGTATTGCTTTGCTTGAATGATGCTTGCCTCATAGCTAGGACTTCATCTTGCGCTCGAGCCAGTACTGACCTTTAAGGCTAGCTTCACGCGTGTCTGTAGGCAGGGGCTAGGATAGCCAACTACCCTTCAAGACACTTTCTGGGCGAAGGGCTTCCTGGCACACTTGTCCAGCTCTAGCACTGAGAGCTGTGACTCTACTGGCCGGCTTCGGAAGGTGCAGGCGAACGCTGAGCTCAACGTCGGCTCGAAGGAGTAGGAGCAAACGTGACGTTCCGTGCCGGCTCGGGTGAGACCGGAGCCGGTGCGTTTTCCCTTCATGAACCTTCGCAAAAAAACTTTGCCGCGACTGGGGAGAATTCCTAGCCCGCTGGCCTTGGCCACTTCCTTCATGAATGCTCTTGCAGATTTTGATTTCGAGCTTCTATTGTCAGTCATGATGCAGCGTCAACTGGTCGGACAGCCGGCGGAGGGTTGGAGCCGGCCCGTTTTAGGGACCAATTCCCTTTCCCCCTAGCCCCCAAGTTTTGGGGTAGCTGGAATGACAGCTGTCTTGAAACTGACTCGCTCGCATATGATGCCTATGTCGTATGAGGTAGCTCTAGCTTCGAACCCCTTTGACACGGCTACTCAGCCTAGGCACTAAAGGTTTTGACAATTGACCACTCGCTAGCCTGCCCTAGCCTGGTTCCCTCAACTTTTTCCTTAATCTCCCCACCCTTCGGCCCTTCTACCCCCAACCGGCAGCTTGGTGCCGGTTGGTCTCCCTTGGGCCGGCAGCCGAATGCCGGCCTAGGGTGGGAGCGTGCCGCAGGCTGAGAAGTAGTACTTCAGTTTGTCGGGCACCCGGCTTGAGCTAGCTGGCGTGCAGTCAACGATCATTGCCTCAATGCTTAGTTGAGTGATGCTTTTAACATTTGCGGTTCTTCCCTGCGGTTTTCCTACGTATGCGGCCTGCCGGCTCCCTCCCAGCCGGCTTCGCTGAGCCAGGGGATGGAGGTTGGGCTTGGGACCTATTCCATACATGGTACTCATCCGGCTAATGGGGGTTCGATTTTTTTTAGGACAGTCGGCTGTAGCTCGGTGCTCGGAGCCGACTGCCGGTCAAGTGAATAATGCAGGAAGCAAAATACACAAAGTGTTTTTCATGGAGCCGGCTGTAACTAGTCGCTCTGTCATCCTTTATTCATTGACAAGTTTTCGGAGTACAAGCTTTTTGCCTTAACAGAAGAAAGGTCTTAAGAGATTGACATTCCAGGGACGCTCTGTCTCCTTGTCAAAATTATCTGCATTGTTCTTCCTGGGCTCTTGCGCGTCGATGAGGTAGTATGCCCCATTGCCTAGCACCCGGCTGACGATGAACGGTCCCTCCCAAGATGAGGACAGCTTGTGCATGCCTTTGGTGTTTTGGACCAGCCGGAGTACAAGATCTCCTTCGCGGAACGCGAGAGGACGGATCTTCCGGTTGTGGTATCGTTGTAGCTGCTGCTGGTAGAGTGCGGATCTGGCCAGGGCCTGCTCTCGTTCCTCCTTGAGGAGGTCGACGCCGTCTTCGCGAGCTTCTTTCGCTTGCTCTTGCGTGTACTGGACCACTCTGGGTGCATCAAATTTGATGTCGGTGGGTAACACAGCCTCTGCCCCGTAGATCATGAAGAAAGGGGTGAAGCCGACAGAGCGATTAGGAGTGGTGCGCAGGCTCCAGAGCACCGAGGGTAGCTCTTCGACCCAGCAGCCGGCTGAGCACTCAAGGGGCTCAACGAGTCTTGGCTTGATGCCGGCTAGGATCAGGCCATTTTCCTTCTTCACTTGCCCGTTGGACTGAGGATGTGCCACTGACGCCAGGTCCAGTCGGATGCCTTTCTGGCTACAGAACTCTGCGAAGACTCCCTTTGCAAAGTTTGTCCCATTACCAGTAATGATGCTATGTGGGACTCCGTATCTTACGATGATCTCGTTGAAAAACTTGATGGTTGACGAGCCGTCGAGTTTTTTGATTGGCTTGGCTTCGATCCACTTGGTGAACTTGTCTACTGCTACCAGGAGATGCGTCAAGCCCCCGGGCGCTGTCTTGAATGGTCCCACCATGTCGAGGACCCAGACAGCAAACGGCCAAGTGAATGCGATGGTCTTGAGGGCCGCCACTGGGGTATGGCGGCGCTTGGAGAAGCGCTGGCAGCCATTGCAATGCTTCACCAGTTGATTTGCATCTCGTAGGGCCGTCGGCCAGTAGAAGCCATGGCAGAAAGCTTTGGCCACCAAGGCTCTGGAAGACGTGTGGTGTCCGCACTCCCCTTGATGTATCTCTTTCAGCAGCTCTTGTCCCTCTTCTGGCTCCACGCATTTCTGGAAGATTCCCGACATGTTGCGCTTGTACAGCTCGCTCTTGATGATGGTGTACGCCTGCGCACGGCGTTGGAGTCACCTGTCTTATGTTTCGTCTTGCGGCAAGTCCCCATTGATGAGGTAGTTGGAGAATGGCTCTGCCCAGGATGGTATATCCCGGATGTGGAAGACACTGGTGACCAGAGGGTCAGCAGCCCCCGGGTCCATCAACATGCCGGCTGATGTCTACACACGCTTCTGTTCTTGTAGACAGTGTTGGGCCTCCAAGTGCAGAGGTTTGTAGAGTAGCAGCAAGTTTCCCTTAAGTGGATCACCCAAGGTTTATCGAACTTAGGGAGGAGGAGGTCAAAGCTGTCCCTCTCAAGCAACCCTGCAATTACGATATAGAAAGTCTCTTATGTCCCCAACACACCCAATATACTTGTCAGATGTATAGGTGCACTAGTTCGGCGAAGAGATAGTGAAGCACAAGTAGTAGTGATGATTATAAGTAGTAAATGTAATACGAAATAAGTATAGCTATGAGCAAACATGTAACAAAACTAAATGTAAACGGTGTGCAATGCTTGGAAACAAGGCCTAGGGATCATACTTTCACTAGTGGACACACTCCCAACAAATATAACATAATTGAACCAATAGATACTATCATCAATATGCAACTCAAAACGATTCTCCAATGGAAAACGAACACTAATCATGCGTAGGGCTACGAAGCACTCCTCAAAGTCCGTATGTACCCAAACTAGATTGTCCCATACTATCACCGTGAATGCACTAGATGGTTCCAACAAACACCAACAATTCATAGAAACATTAACCAAAAAGATACAAATGATGCGCACACTAGTCACCTTCACACCATGATACAAGGTATCTCCGGAGATTACAAATATAAAGCACGGGAGTAGCATAATATCTGAATAATAGCATCTACCAATTCAACTAGATACAAAGCTCACGATCACATAAAGATCACATCATGGGAGAGAGAGGTGAACCACATAGCTACCGGTAGAGCCCTCAGCCCCGGGGGAGAACTACTCCCTCCTCATCATAGGAGACAACAAGGTTGATGGAGATGGCGGTGAGGTCAATGGAGACAGCGGAGACGATGATGGAGACCGATGGAGATGGATCCGGGGGCACTTCCCCATCTCGGCAGAGTGCCGGAATAGAGACTTCTGTCCCCCAAAATTCGTCGGCGGTGGCGGCGGAGCTGCAGAACTATTCTGGGAAAAATGCCGATTGTTTTAGGGTTTTCCGTCCCGAGGCTTTTTATAGGCGAAGGGGCATCGTCAGGAGGCAATCAGGGTGGTCACACAATGGGTGGGCGCGGCCAGGGGCTGGGCTGCGCCCCCCTGTTGTGTGGGCAGCCCCTGGCCCCCCTCCGGCTCTCGTTCGGTCTTCGGTCCTCTTCCGGGAAAAATAGGAGTTCTGGAACTTGTTTCGTCCAATTCTGAGAATATTTCATGTGTAGCTTTTCTGAAACACAAAAACAGCAGAAAACAGGGAACTGGCACTGTGGCATCTTGTTAGTAGGTTAGTTCCGGAAATCGCATAAAAATGCCACGAAGTGTAACGAAACACAAGGCAAATGGTGTAAAAACAAGCATGGAGCATCAAAAATTATAGATACGTTTGAGACATATCAGCATCCCCAAGCTTAACTCCTGCTCGTCCTCGAGTAGGTAAGTGATAACAAAACAATAATTTTTGAGGTGACATGCACCATCACAATTTGATCAACGAGGTAGAGCATTGAGTGCTGAGATCAAAGAACTTAAAACATGGGCATGAAAGTCATAATCTTGATAATAGAAACTTCGCAACCATGTTATAACATGAAGAAAAACACAAACAAAAGATCATGAATAATGAAACAATGAAAGTCAAACGTGTGTTCAAATCATATGGAAAACATATAAAATGGTTTTCAGCTTGTCCCTCATGGAGTAGCAAAACATAAATGCATAGGACACCTTCAAGTTTAAGAGGGTGACTAGATACAAGTAATTTAAGAACAAGCAAAACCATAATCATGAATCAATCAATAATAAACTTTGGGACTATGCACATTATACTCAGAATGACAACTATGCTCTCTTAGACGGTGCATAAAGATAGAAGGTGGAGACTCAACGTAAAAGTAAAAGAAAGGCCCTTCGCAGAGGGAAGCAGTGATTAAACATGTGCTAGACCTTTTCATTTGTAAAACAGAGAGATAAAAACTGGATTTTGAGAGGTGGTTGTCTTTGTCAACGACTGGCGATGGGGTTCTTACTATCTTCCATACAAAAATGAAGAAAGTTTTTGAGAGAGAGATTGGCACTTTTGTGCTCTTTTATAAAGCTTGGCACTCCTCCCCACCTTTTTCCTTTCTCAAACCATGGCTAACCGATTCCATCGGGTGCCCACCAACATTCACATACCATGGAGGAGTGCCTTTTTTCTTTTCTTTTTTTATTTTCTTTTCTTTTTGAAATAAAACAATATGGAAGATAGCAAATCCGACCACTACGTCCCCATGAGCTAAAAACAGTGTCACAAAACGAGAAGTGTTTTGATGGTTTTTTGAAAGGTAGCACATGAAAATTTACTTGGAATGGCTTACAAATACCATGCATAGGAATTTATAGTGGACATAGTGGCAAACTTGGTTTTTGGGAGTTGGATGCACGAGTAGAGCTCATACTCAGTACAAAATGAAGGCTAGCAAAAGACTGGGAGCGACCAACTAAGAGAGCAATAACGGCCATAATCATGCATAGCGACAAAACATCATTGAAAAAAGCATAAAGTGGTATCACAAGTCAAAAACCAAATGATCATAGAGGCTATAGGCGACTTATTTTGTAGTCAACATGTGTAAGCATGTGCCAAGTCAACCCAAATAAAGCATCAAAGGAGAAAACCAAATAAATGCTTCCATATAATAAAAACAACACATGATTTTTTCAAAGGCTCATTAAGCAATCTCAGTCATTTGAGACAAGTCATGTTACAGTCAAACCACTAAGCATACTATCAAAATGACATCAAGCACGACATGCAAAAGCCTAAGCCACAGTCTAAACAAGCTCCTTTTTGTACCACTTTTTTGCATGAAACTTTTTCTCTTTTCCAACACCATTCGAACCTTTTTGATGAATACCAACATGGACCAGAGGTCCAAATACACCTTGATGCAAAGATAAAACAAGATCTGAACAAAAATCAAGACGAAAAACAAAAGCTAAACGCAATAGCACAAAAAGAGAACACTCGTTGAACGATAAGAGTGAAAACTAGAGTGTTCTTGGCAATGAAAAATGGAACATAGCTCTCTCCAAAACATGATGTGATCCAACCATTTATTGCAACAAACAAAACAAAAGAAAACTGAAAGCAAAAACAACTAACGCTCCAAGAAAAACGCATAGTGCATGAAGCAATAAAAATATAGTTTTTTGAAAGGTGACCTGATTTTTGCCGATGAAGAAGGGGGTGCCTTGGGGGCATCCCCAAGCTTTGATGCTTGTACTTCTTGGATATTTCTTGGGGTGACATGGGCATCCCCAATCTTGAGCTTTTGTCCATTCTTCATCTCATCTCATCATTCTCCAATCCCTACACTTGAAAACTTCCTTCATACAAAACTTAACACAATTCTATTAGCAACGGTAGTGTAAGCATAATAATGAATCAACCCCTTTGGTTTAGATTTCAACTCAAAACCACCACATATAAAGCATATACTACTATAGCAACTTCCCCAAAAGTTCCGTGATCAAAAGAACTAAAAAAGAAAGCGATCGAGAGGCAAACACAAATAGTGACAGAAATCTGTCAAAACAGAACAACTGACAAAGGTCGATTTTTTAGAGGACCTTCTGTTGCTGAAATCGAAAAGTGCAAAACTAATGAAAGTTTGGATATAACCTGGGGCATATGCACAAGAATTCGCAAGTCAAAAAGATATTCTGAGAATGTTCACGAATTTTTACGGTACAACACCTAAATCTGTTTCAGGACAGCAACATCCCCAAATCTTACCTCACTCAAATTAGAGGTTTCTCTTGGCACAACAACGAAATAAAAAGGATAAGGAGCGGTTATTACAGTAGTAATAACTTCCAAGACTCAAATAAAAAAAATAACTGAAAGTAAAACATTGGGTTATCTCCCAAGAGTGCTTTTCTTTAACGCCTTTGAGCTAGGCGTAGTAATTTGCAAAGATGCTCATGTAGGCGCCATAAAAGAGCTTAAGGCAAAGGCACTATATAGGAACTTAAAGCAAGAGGGAGCATCAAAAAGCAAATATGAAACACATTTAAATCTAAACCACTTCCTATGAAAAATAGTCTTGTAAAGAGGCAAGTCATGAAAGCGCGAAGCGAAAAGCATAGGAAGGCAAAACAAGTACAACTTCAAGAATTGCAACATAAAGAGGGGAAACTCAATATTGTTGAGATCCATCAAACCATGTTTCCCTCTCTCATAATAACTTTTAGTAGCATCATGAATAGAACTAACAATATAACTATCACATAAAGCATCCCTATCATGAGCCACATGCATAAAAGAATTAATACTCCCCACATGAACAATCGTAGTAGGAGCAGATTCAATAGAATAATTATTCTCATCACCATAATCATCAAAAACAGGAGGTATATTGTAATCATAACTAATTTTCTCCTCAAAAGTAGGTGAACTGAAAATATTATACTCATCATTGTAACCATCATAAACTAGAGGCTTAGTATAATCACAAGCTAGAGAACAGCTATTTCGCAAAGCATATTCATCAAACATATCATCATAAGAAGGAACATGGATAGTACTAATGGTACAACAATTATTAACCTTAGAATTGGTACCAAAAAGATTTTCAATATCAAAAGTAGAGTGTTTTTCCCAATCATGATCACTAACATAGGTAACAGGCATAGGAACATCATCCCAATCAGAATTATCATAATCTATAATAGGAGCAACATGCTTAGGGGAAGATACCGTTTCCTCTCGCCTTTTACTCCTCTTCTTCTTCTTCTTCTTACTCTTCTTACTCTCCTTACTCTCTTCTTTAGGAGGGAAAGGCATCTTCTCCACATATCCTTTAGGAGGGAAAGGCATCTTCTCCACATAATCTGGTTTACTGATAGGAACAAAAGAAGAAACTTTGGAGGATTCCTCCTCTCTATTAATAAGATAGAAACATCTATCAGTCCTATCATAGCATGGCAAAACATCATGTTTTATAAGATTTTGTATGTAAGTATTTGTGAGGCAATCTTTAGCACAATAGAGACGACAACCACGAAGGGTGCTATTAATATCAACATCATTCATGTCTACCAAAGAAATCTTTCTAGATATCTCTTCACACGCCAAGAACAAAGTGAGCTCATCATGCTGATTGAGAGTAATCTTGTCATCACAATACAAACTTGCGGTACTAGAAGAGTAACTATTAGGGCTTGAGCATTGGAAATTAAAATGACCTATGTCATCGCAATGTTTACAAAGAAAAGGATAAAGCTCGCAAACCTTTTCACCAAGCTCGCCTATAGCCTTGTGCCACATTCGGGTTTCTTCATTTGCGTGGTGGACACAATAATCTTCCTTATTGTGACTCTGTTCACAAGGTCTATGTACTCCACAAAAATTAACATGCTTATAGGAAATAGGACTTTCAGAGGTTCGAGCATGTTTATTGCAATCATCAACAACAATATCACTTTCTATGCAAGTTTCCTTAAAAGGTTCATGATACACGTCCCCATTTCCTTTAGGAACATTAATATGGGAAGCAAAGGTTTTAAAACAATCAATCATAATTTGAGGATCAAGACCATACTTATCACTAAGCTCTTGAAAATCAGCAATTTCAGTGAAAGACTTAATGCAATCAAACTCATAATTCATACCTGATCCTTTACCTTTGTCGCTATCCCAACCTTCCATATTGTTTTGAATTTTTTCAAGCAGATCCCACTTGATGTCAACATCCTTGCTTGTGAAAGACCCATCAAAGCATGCATCTAGATAGTCCTTGTAATATCCTGAAAGACTTGCATAAAAATTATTAATAACAATATTATGGGGAAGATCATGAATAGGACATTTGTGCATTAGTAACTTCAATCTTCCCCACGCTTGGGCAATGCTTTCTCCCTCATGCGGATGAAAATTATAAATGTAATTCCTATCTTTATAAACCTCACTAGAAGGATAGAATTTAGAATAAAAGAGAGGTACAATTTCCTCCCAATCAATAGGTCGGCCATCCTTCAGTGTTTTATACCATTCCGCAACTCTGCCCTTCAGTGATAAAGGGAATAACTTCTTCTTAACTCGGTTCATCGAAATACTTGCACACTTGAACAACTCGCATAATTCATGTATAAAAAGCAAATGATCACGAGGATGGACAGTTCCATCTCCTAAATAGCAGTTATCCATAGCACGTTCAACAATCTTCATAGGTATTTTAAAAGGATGAGGATCACAAGCATCATTAGAAATATCACA
This sequence comes from Dactylis glomerata, assembly GCA_007115705.1. NCBI lineage: Eukaryota > Viridiplantae > Streptophyta > Magnoliopsida > Poales > Poaceae > Dactylis > Dactylis glomerata. The sequence continues at coordinate 1,264,433 of QXEO01002092.1, forward strand.
TATGGGAGATAAAATATCATCAGAGGAAACTTTCTCCACTAAAGCTGGGGAACTAAAAATATCATGCTTAACAAAACCAGCTTCCCCAAGCTTAGACTTTTCTATAGCATTAGCAATAACGGTATTCAAAGCATTCGTACTAATAACATTGCTATGCAAAATAAGCTCCAAAGGTTTTTCAATTTTCTCTTCAAATCTAAACTCGGGAAAAAGACTAAAGAACTCTTTACTTTCCATTAAGCCTAACTAGTGAAAATAAAAACAAGAAACAAAAAGATATAATTGCAGAATCTAAAGGAAATAACTCCGAGCACTCATCAGCAACTAAAAGACTTAGTAGCCAAAGGATGTGAGTACCTTTTACCTTACCTCCCCAGCAACGGCGCCAAAAAATAGCTTGATGTCTACACACGCTTCTGTTCTTGTAGATAGTGTTGGGCCTCCAAGTGCAGAGGTTTGTAGAGCAGCAGCAAGTTTCCCTTAAGTGGATCACCCAAGGTTTATCGAACTCAGGGAGGAGGAGGTCAAAGCTATCCCTCTCAAGCAACCCTGCAATTACGATACAGAAAGTCTCTTGTGTCCCCAACACACCCAATACACTTGTCAGATGTATAGGTGCACTGGTTCGGTGAAGAGATAGTGAAGCACAAGTAGTAGTGATGATTATAAGTAGTAAATATAATACGAAATAAGTATCGCTGCGAGCAAACATGTAACAAAACTGAATGTAAATGGTGTGCAATGCTTGGAAACAAGGCCTAGGGATCATACTTTCACTAGTGGACACACTCCCAACAAATATAACATAATTGAACCAATAGATACTATCATCAATATGCAACTCAAAACAATTCTCCAATCGAAAACAAACACTAATCATGCGTAGGGCTACGAAGCACTCCTCAAAGTCCGTATGTACCCAAACTAGATTGTCCCACACTATCACCGTGAACGCACCAGATGGTTCCAACAAACACCAACAATTCATAGAAACATTAACCAAAAAGATACACATGATGCGTACACTAGTCACCTTCACACCATGATACAAGGTATCTCCGGAGATTACAAATATAAAGCACGGGAGTAGCATAATATCTGAATAATAGCATCTACCAATTCAACTAGATACAAAGCTCACGATCACATAAAGATCACATCATGGGAGAGAGAGGTGAACCACATAGCTACCGGTAGAGCCCTTAGCCCCGGGGGAGAACTACTCCCTCCTCATCATAGGAGACAACAAGGTTGATGGAGATGGCGGTGAGGTCAATGGAGACGGCGGAGACGGCGATGGAGACCGATAGAGATGGATCCGGGGGCACTTCCCCGTCCCGGCAGAGTGCCGGAACAGAGACTTCTGTCCCTCGAAATTTGTCGACGGCGGCGGCGGAGCTGCGGAACTGTTCTGGGAAAAACGCCTATTGTTTTAGGGTTTTCCGTCCCGAGGCTTTTTATAGGCGAAGGGGCATCGTCAGGAGGCAATCAGGGTGGTCACACAATGGGTGGGTGCGGCCAGGGGCTGGGCTGTGCCCCCCTGTTGTGTGTGCAGCCCCTGGCCCCCCTCCGGCTCTCGTTCGGTCTTCGGTCCTCTTCCGGGAAAAATAGGAGTTCTGGAACTTGTTTCGTCCAATTCTGAGAATATTTCCTGTGTAGCTTTTCTGAAACACAAAAACAGCAGAAAACAGGGAACTGGCACTATGGCATCTTGTTAGTAGGTTAGTTCCAGAAATTGCATAAAAACACCACGAAGTGTAACGAAACACAAGGCAAATGGTGTAAAAACAAGCATGGAGCATCAAAAATTATAGACATTTGAGACGTATCACCGGCTTTGTGTGGTTCGCTGGCTGCGGGGCCGGCTTGCAGACAGCAGCCCCCGAGTCCTTCACCGAGCCGGCCGTGCTAGGCTGGCCGGCTGCTTCTTTCAGCTCTGAGGCAGCAGCCCCCGAGTCCGGCAATGGCGCCTGAGCCGGGACTTGGACTTCCGGCACATAGATGGAGCCAGACTCCGGCGATGGCTTGATGGAGGGCTTGCGGATTATCTCCAGCGACACTCCAGCTGGAATCTCCTGCTTGGTGGAGCCGATCTTCGACAGCTGATCCGCCTCGCTGTTGTTCGCTCTGGGAATGTGATGGAACTCGCATCCTTCAAAGAAGCCGCAGAGCTGCTGGACGTAGAAGCGATAGGAGGCCATGTTGGCATCCTTAGCGTCCCATTCTCCCGAAACCTGGTGCACCACAAGGTCGGAGTCTCCAAAATAGAGGATTCTCCGGATGCCAATCTCATTGGCCAGATTGAGCCCATGCACCAGGGCCTCGTATTCGGCGATGTTGTTTGATGCACGGAAGTGGATCTACAGTACATACAGCAACTTGTCTCCCTTAGGAGAAGTGAGGACGATGCCGGCTCCCAAGCCCCCATGCATCTTGGAGCCATCGAAGTTCATTCGCCAGTAGGTGGAGTCCAAAGCCGGCGGCAGGTACTGGTTCTCTCCCTTGTCAGCAAAGAAGTCAGCCAGGATCTGGGACTTGATCGTCGTCCTAGGCTTGTACTGAATGGTGTGAGCAGCTAGCTCGATCGCCCATTTGGCCACCCTGCCAGTGGCATCCTTGCATCCGATGATTTCCGAGAGCGGGGTGGTGCTCACCACCGTGATAGGATGCTCCTCGAAGTAGTGCTTCAGCTTCCTGGCCGCCATGTACATGCCGTACGCGACCTTTTGGTAATGCAGGTAGTTCTGCTTGGAGAGGGTGAGCACTTCACTCAAATAGTACACCGGGTGCTGGACCGGCAGCTCCTTGCCTTCCTCGGCGCGTTCCACCACGATCACGACGCTGACGACTCACGGAGTAGCTGCGATGTAGAGCAGCATTGGTTCTCGCAAAGCCAGCGCTGCCAGGACTGGCGCTATGGACAGAGCTCGCTTGAGGTCGTTGAAGGCATCATCAGCGCGCTGGGACCAAACGAAGTGGTCCGTCTTCTTCATCAGCTGATACAGCGGCATCGCCTTTTCTCCGAGCCAGCTGACAAATCGGCTGAGCAAGGCCAAGCAGCCGGCAAACTTCTGCACATCTCTAAGCTTGGTGGGCGGCTCTAGGGCCTCGATGGCTTTTATCTTCGAGGGGTTAGCCTCGATCCCTCGCTGGGAAATGATATAACCTAGGAGCTGTCTAGCCGGCATGTCGAAGGTGCACTTCTCAGGATTGAGCTTCATGCGATAGCGTCGCAAGTTGGTGAAGGTCTCCTTGAGATTGTCGAGGAGCGTGCCGCTCTGCTTGGTCTTCACCACCACATCGTCTACATAGGCGTGCACGTTCCACCCTATCTGCCCTTGCAGACATCGCTGCATTGTTTGCTGATAAGTTGCTCTAGTGTTCTTCAGGCCGAAGGGCATGGTGACGTAGCAGTAGGCTCCGTACGGGGTGGTGAAGGACGTCTTGATTTGATCCGACTGGTACAGCGGGATCTGGT